>JAPFBL010001938.1:3556250-4932500 GCA_026182355.1 Hermatobates lingyangjiaoensis
AACTCTTTCATTATTATTAACTATTATTAATATTATTATTTTTTCATATATAAATTTAGTAATAGTCATAAGTAACTCTGCATAATTAAAAATTGACCAGAAAACTCAGGGTTCAATTACTCTAATGATATCTTAATCTCGATCAACAATCCTGCATCCTTTTGTGTAGATGAATTTAATCCCATTAAGAAATTGAAAGTTGCCACTGCAGAAGTAGGTGGAGAACAATTGTTTGCGATAAATCATTATTGGAGATTACTTAAAACTCTTCATATTTTCCTCACCCGTTTGATATAGTCGTCAAAATTGTCATTGTGCCATTTTTTATTTCTCTTTTGTATATGCGTAAACTTCCAATTCGAAATTTATAGTAATCGTAAAATCCCACTAACAAATAATGCAATACATAACTACTAATTTTGTTTAGAAGGTTCAAGGAATTATTTTGTTGGAATGTTATTTCCAGAATTATAGCTGTACATGCCTAGCAGTAAGTAGGCAACCCTTTAAGTGGCTGTCTCACAATGGAACCACACATAGACCGAACATTGGACCCTTTGTGATACCATACAGTAAAGGTTGATTCTACATTGGCAGTCCTAAATTTGGCCTATCTCAAGTGTATTTAGAGTAGGGACCTTTAACAAGTACCTGACATCGTTGGGACGGATCAACGTCCTCTCCGTGGGACGACGTACTCAGATTTATTCACCTCCCACATGAATAAATCGAGGACCAAATGAGAGATGTTTTCAGTCTGGCATGAGGGTGAGGTTACATCTTACCCCTTCTTCTTCCCTACTTCTCTTCTGATCTCCTAATGACGAGCTGTCGATCAAATATCGATCGAAGTTTTGTGTTTTGTTCTGTTCTGTTTTGTATTTTCAGTTTCACGAAGTCTGTTTGCTACATTATCATCATTTTTTGAAATACGAGTATATATATTACTGTGTATTGGCAGCAGATTCTCTTGTAAACATATTTTATTAAAGTGGACTCTATTCTATTTTATTTTCTATTCTTAAAGTTGTTATTCAATTCTCTAACATTTCCCTCGTTAATGCTGTATTATGTGCTTGTCTCGTATGGTTTTTCGGGGTACCTGCTGTAAGATGGAAGGTAAGACGTCTTGATATAGAAAATAATACCAGCCGCCTCGAGGATTTATACATGAAGGACATTTGATCTTCTATAACATTCAGGCCAACAGTACAGGCATAATACCAAGTTGTAAGAACTTCGATAAAATTTATATTGGTCAAACTGGTAAATCATTAAAGACACGTGTAAAACAACACCAATACAACATAAGTATACAGGAAAAAAGTAGTGCCTTATTCTTGCATATAAAAAATGAAAATCATCATATTGATTGGACATGAGCTAAATTTATTACCTATGAAAAATCAATGCTGTTAAGAAATATTATTGAATCGTCTCTAATTAAATTTAATAGATATAATATTATAAACATTAGTAACGGTCTCTTCAAACTTGATACTTTGTCACGAGGGCAATATCCTTCTTCAAAGAGGGTTGACAGCTAGCGGATAGTTTTTTACTTTTTCTTACTGTACTCCTTTGTTTCCCCAAACATCCCTATCTGGACATTAGTCCTTTCCTGTGCTTTAGCCTTTTTAAAATACCACTCTTCCCTCCCACTCTTCTCAACTCCTTACCAGATGTTTTCTGCATCTAGTGTTCAGTTGGGTTTTTGACTCTGACGAAGACCGCTTATTACGGTTGAAAGATCTTAGTCTTGTTTTCCCATTTCTTATTGTGGTTTGATCATTGATTGTTATTTCACGTGTTTATGTGAAATCTTTATATATATATATATATATATATATATATATTATATATATATATATATGTTGACAAAAGCTTTGACCATTTGCCCATCAGAATTAAGTTAATCAAGAATGTTCACTTTACAGTTTCAAATCAAATTTTCAAACCCGAAGTTTGGAGATTATTTGATATCTTTTTATTAGTAAGAAGGAAGGAATTTAAAAAAAGGGATGACCCAATAATTGTACATTAAAAGAGTTTAAAAATAAATAACGTTCTTTTTTTGTATGCTTCAGTGAATCATTGATTTTGAAAATTCAATGTTCACTCAAGCATCGTCAGAGCTTTTATTATTTCTAATTTACTATCAGTAAAGCATAAAGGCACACATGGATTTCGAATTTTAAAAGAAAAATACTTTTTCAAGTGAAAAAGATGGGTGCCTTCGACTAGACAGTTTAGTCTAGTAAATTAATTTATATTATATAAACGAACTAACAATCTTGTGGAAGGTTGAACCAAGAAAATTGACCGAAACGTAGAGAAATGAAGAAATGACCAAGTCCTGATAAACTTGTATTTTGTTTCTATTCCACGGTTGATACTTTTATCAATATATATATATATATTTAATGCTGGACGCATACGTCGTTCTCACTATCTTATTATTCTTTCTGCTCTCTGAAGACGAGAAGCGAAATATCGAGATTCGTGAGTGTTCGTTTTTTTTGTGTTTTATCTGTAACTTTAATCCTGGTGATATATATATATATATATATATATATATTTCACAAAGGAAAGAGAAAAACAAATAAAAACACACACACAAAAGCTGACACTCACAATTATATATATATATATATATATTTCACAAAGGAAAGTGAAAAACAGATACAAACACACAAAAAAGACTATTCCTACCAGTGTTGTAGAGTCGGAGTCGGTAGTAAATTAATTTGCTATAGGGTTCGCAGTTGAAGTATTATCTAGAATGACAGCTTTGAAATCCGACTCGAATTGTTATTCAAGAATGACTCCTTTGGGTAGTTCAACTGTTATTAAAGAGTAGTGGCTTAGGAGTTGGAGTCGAAGTGCATTTGTTTTAAGTTCCTTAATTTATACCTGTCAGAATGTTCGCGCTCATGAAATTGATCAGAAATAGTTTTCTTGAAATATCTTTTTGCCATGACTTGAACTGTTTCTACTCATTTAGTAACAAATTTCTAGCTGGATGGTAACTAAACATTGATTAGTACCGTGAAGGCTGAGCTCATTATACATTTATGAAGTTGGCAGACGATACATCTCGAGTCAAGGATCTGTGCCGTAAGCACTGGGCCATGCTTTTCCTCACTGACTTATTCGAGGTGAACTTCAACCATGGCAGGTAATGAAACAAAAATAATCATCTTCTTTAAAAATAACCATTTACTACAGAAAAAAAATTGAAATGGTTTCTATGTTCATTGTTATTGTTATAGGTTCTTTAATGTTCGTTGTTTCAACTACCAAATTTCATTAGTACATGTATTATTAATATATATCGAAGGATTTGTTTTAGTTATGCCTCACAGTAAATAATGCAGGTGAAATATTTTTTTTCTATTTGAAAGATAGGTCAAAAAAAAGGAAGACATTTCGTAACTTTTTAAACACCGTGCATAGCAGCATTGCAAACTCATTCAACTTAACGAAACACCAATGACAGCATTGAGTATGATAAAAATAATGCAGGCATAGCATATTTGAACAGGTAATAAACACTATAGGACCTGGTTGTACTATTTCTTATTTTAATAACACACTTTCGAAATTCCTCAGTATCTGTTTTGTTAGGCAAGTTAGTTAAGTATTTACTCTTACTAATTATTTCTTTAGAAACTTCTAAATATTTCATAAGGTGACACATTGGGTGACTTTTTTTAGACAAGTTATTTTGAGTGAAGAGTAAATTAAGTTTATAGATTTTTAGGTTATCTAAAAGATTTTGTTTTTGCTGTTCAAATAAAAAATAAAATGTTAAATAATTTATATCTTAATTTTTCTTGAGTAACTACTGTTATGATATTTTCATGTAGGTATTAGTTTGGCAGTGATAAAATGCCGCTTTAACTGCACAGTGAGGTAACAAGAATGTAAGGAACTTGGTGGTTTAGTCGCCACTCTCTCTTGTCTCGGCATCGCAGTTGTTGACACGTTCCCTCCATCCTTGCTGTTTCTCTTGCCCAAATTTTATATTCCTCACAAAGGTGGTGTTAAAAACAAATAATCGTTGATATATCTATTAAATAAAGAACTAGAATTTATTAGTGAAAGACTGAGTCAAAAGTCCAAAAGTCATAGCTTGAGCTGCGAATTCTGAGGGATCAGTTTTGTATGTCTTGATATTTACCAATACATACAAAAGTGTAAAATAAAATGAGATAGATTTATATCTTCTTAAATGTTAGACGCTGCAGTCGGAGTGGAACTTATATACATATACCCACTCCTCAGTCCTGGCTCTTACTCACCACTGTGTAATGTTTTCTCTAACCCATGTTCACAATTGCTTGTTTTTGAAGAAAGTGTAAATGTATATTATATATATATATAAATAACTAGATTTCACATAAACACGTAAAATAACAATCAATGATCAAACCACAATATGAAAAGGGAAAAAAGACTAAGATCATTTCAACCGCGACAAGTGGTCTTCGTCAGAGTCAAAATCCCAACATTTGGGTCTGACTCTGTTGCGTTTCATTCAGTTGGGTTTTTGATTCTGATGAAGACCGCTTGTTAGGGTTGAAATATCTTAGTCTTTTTTCCCTTTCATATTGTGGTTTGATCATATATATACGAGATATATATCGTATATATATATAAAAAGATTTCACATAAACACGTGAAACAACAATCAATGATCAAACCACAATAAGAAATGGGAAAACAAGACTAAGATCCCTCAACCGTAACAAGCGGTCTTTGTCAGAGTCAAAAACCCAACAGGATCAGTTGGGTTTTTGACTCTGACGAAGACCGCTTGTTACGGTTGAGGGATCTTAGTCTTGTTTTCCCATTTCTTATTGTGGTTTGATCATTGATATATATATATATATATATATATATATATATATATATATATATATAAAGATTTCACATAAACACGTGAAACAACAATCAATGATCAAACCACAATAAGAAATGGGAAAACAAGACTAAGATCTTTCAACCGTAACAAGCGGTCTTCGTCAGAGTCAAAAACCCAACTGAGTTCAGTTGGGTTTTTGACTCTGACGAAGACCGCTTGTTACAGTTGAAAGATCTTAGTCTTGTTTTCCCATTTCTTATTGTGGTTTGATCATATATATATATATATACAAGTTCTATTAAAACCTATGCCTATTTCCATTTTAACACATTTTCGAATTAATTTTTCAAATTTTCTGACCTTTGATTCAAAATTTTGGAGAACTGATGTATCTTGTCCCGAACTTATGGAAGTCAGAGGTCAGAAAATTTGAAAAATTAATTCGAAAATGTGTTAAAATGGAAATAGGCATAGGTTTTAATAGAACTTGTATAAATGAAGGCCTCCTCCCCAAATATACGTATATATATATATATATATATATGTATATGTATAGGTGTGTTCTCTAATCGGCGTTTGGTCAATTTTGCAGGATAAAAAATTAAACTCTCGTTGTCAACGTTTCGGTTTTATTTAAAAAATAAAAAAAAAACCGAAACGTTGGCAACGAGAGTTTAATTTTTTATCCTGGAAAATTGACCGAACCCCGATTAGAGAACACACCTATTCTATCAAACGGTCGATATATTATTGAATCTGTTTTATATATATATATATATATATATTGTTTGCTGTTTGATGACGTGTTAGGTGAAAGGCCTCAGAACGATTGCCTCCTTATCTTCTATGGTGAATTACTTGAATATATATATATATATATATATATATATATATATAAAAGGATTTCACATAAACACGTGAAATAACAATCAATGGCCAAACCATAATAAATTGTTTTCCCATTTCTTATTGTGGTTTGATCATTGATATATATATATAGTTCAATGTACATGAAGAAACATAGAGAAATTAAAAGCACACACATACAGTCTCTAATTTTTGGTTTGAACCGTCTTCAGGAGAGGTAAGAGAGGGAAACCAAGCATACTGGTCAGATGGGGTTGGAGACCCGATTCGAAAAAGTTTTCTATTGCGTGAAGTGCATCATCGAAAAAGTATATATATATAATAATAACAATATCTCACAATAAACATGTGAAACAACAATCAAACCACAATAAGAAATGAGAAAAAAGTTTCAGTAGTGTTTTTTTTCTCATTTCTTATAAATAAAAACAGATACGTTTGCAATGAGTGTATAATTTCAACCTAAAGAACTGATCGAGTCAGCCCACTAAGTAGGCCTGTGAAGAAGATTTTAAATAAAAACCGAAACGTTGGCAATGAGAGTTTAATTTGAACATGAAGAACTGACCAAATCATGATAAAATTTAAGCCTGTATATATTATATTCAACTGAATTTGACTCTGACGAAGACCGCGGGTTACGTTTGAAAGATCTTAGTCTTTTTTCTCATTTCTTATTGTGGTTTGAACGTTCATAGTTATTTCATGTGTTTATTATGAAATTTTGTTATATAAATATATATGCATTAAAATAAGTAAACCCAGTCTGTCAAACTCAGTTTAACTGTGATGAAGACCGTTTGTTACAGTTGAAAGATGTTAGTCTTTTTTCTGATTTCTTAGTTTGGTTTAAACGTTGATTTTTATTTCACGTGTTTATTGTTATATCGTGTTATTTATATTTTTGCAGAAATATATGTGTGAAAATACGCGACTCTTGAATCATAGAAATCTCCATAATATTAATAGAAGAAAGATCAAGTTTTAAGGTCTTGTTAGATAGATTGCTTGTTGCTAAGGAACTCTTTTTGTTGTTTGACGATTGATCTGGAAAGACGGCAGAAGGTTTTATTTTTGCGACTATCTCGCTGTGATTTGTTGTGCATATGGCAAGTTGTTTGAGTAACTGGACTATTCGGAAGGAAGGCGTAAGCTTGCCTGCAGAGTCTCCGCACAGCACCTGGCGACCACCCGACTGTCGTTGACAGAGAGGCCAGCGCCTGACTGCCCGTGTCTCGCACTCACCGACCTTGAGCTGTCCTTGCCTCTGCCCATCGCTCAATGACTTCCACATCATGATTCAGTCACATAAATGCTCAGTTTTAAGACTACCAGGAGGAATTTTTAAAACAAAGCCGTACGTTTCCCATCGAAATGCATATTCTTTGAAAATAAATAGTGTCTTGTCTCAATTTATGACCAACTTTGTGAAGGAGTGGATAATACATCACATATAATCCGAATAATATTCATGTGTTATCTATTCAAACTACCAGGACTTAATTTCTGTGTTTTTTTTTGCGTAAAATAAATGTATGATTAGTTTTTTGTTACTTTTTCATGGTGAAAGCATAAATAGAATTTAATTTGTTTTTTTTTATTTTTTTTAAAAAGAAAAAAATAACAATTTTTTGTAGACGAATTGTTGACGAAAAGGAAAAATATGATTTAATACTGTTGATGATGAAATCACGAATTAAAAAGATTCTTAAAAGGTTCTTATTATTTTTTAATAATAGAATATTATTGGATATAGGGTAAGAGGAATGTTATCTATCTATCTATCTATCTATGTATATATGATCAAACCACAATAAGAAAATGGGAAAACAAGACTAAGATCTTTCAGCCGTAACAAGCGGTCTTCGTCAGAGTCAAAAACCCAACGAGATATGTCATATTATGGTTTGATCATTGATTGTTATTTCACGTGTTTGTGTGAAATCTTTTTATCTAATATATATATATATATATATATATATATATATTGGTAAATTTTGGTAGCAGTCCCTCCTGTAAACATACATTGTTAAAAATCTGACCATATTTTGCTGAAACTTGCTTCTTATTAAGTTTTTCAAGTTTTCTAAATAGAGTTCTTGTCACTATATCCACAGTATACAATATTCTTCCGATAGTCGACATGTTACATGAGTCCATGTTTCTGCTGTCCTCAGCCATTATCAAGACATAAATGAGTTTTGAAATAATTTGTTCCTTTATATAAGAGAAGTAAAATTCGTTGAGAAGGTTGGGGGATTAAAGTTGTTTGTCTAAATTCATTGGGTTGAGTGACCTGGTTAGGGGTTTGTTGCCTCTACCTGGAGAGGTCCCACTTGACCTGGGGTTGATTTAAATAGTTTTAATATTTTCTCACTATTTTCCAACTGGATTCTGTATGAGTATGGCTTCTGTTATTTTGAGTCTATGCTGGTCCTGTTCTTTTTTTATTATTCTGGTTCCTTCGACAAGCGCTTCTCTGGTTAGCTTTGTATGGTGGACTTGCTCTGTGTGTTTTTTGGGGGCTCCGGATATCAAGTGCATGGTCAGTCTTCTAGAGAGTGTAGTAGTAGTCATTCCAATGTATGAGCGTTTTTGGGTTTCACAGTCCCCATAGTTGCATTGGTACTCATACACTAGATTTGTTTCTTTCAGTGGAGAGTTTTTGCAGCGGCTGTTATTAGTCATAAAAAGGCTACTTATTGTAGGGCTCTTATAATAAGTAACCAGTGAGACTCTATCATTTTCATTTTTGCACTTTGTGTTGTTTCTTATGATGTCCTTCCGTTATTGACAAATGCCTGTTTGGTCCTGTTGATATTGGTGTGGAAAATCTCCCAGTTTGAAGCTATTTTGTAGGTCCTGTGTACTAGGGCTTTTATTGTTGAGTCTTTGTAGCGTTGCGGGCATTCACTATGGGCATTGAGGTAGTTGGAAGTATTAGATGATTTGATATGTACTGAAGTTTCCACCATTCCATTTTGTATATTGATATTTACATCCAAGAAATTGATTTTCTTGTTTATGGATCTCTCTATTGTAAATTTTAATACTGACTCTTCTTCAAAGGCATTTTTCAGGGCTTCGATCTGTTCCATGCTGTTTGCTATGACAAAACAATCATCAACATACCTGCAGTAAATCTGAGGCTTAATTTCTGGCCTGTTCCTCATGACATTGTTTAAATAAAAACCGAAACGTTAGCAATGAGAGTTTAATTTCAACCTGTTGAACTGATCGAGTCCTGATAAACTTTAATTTTGTTTCTATTTCACAGTCGATACTTTTATCAATATTTATATTAAACCACAATATGAAATGGGAAAAAAAGACTTAAGACCTTTCAACCACAACAAGCGGTCTTCGTCCGAATCAACAACCCAACGAGATATGTCATATTATGGTTTGATCATTGATTGTTATTTCACGTGTTTATGTGAAATCTTATTATATTTTTATATATGAATTAAACACCACAGTAAACAACTA
The DNA here is from genome assembly GCA_026182355.1 of Hermatobates lingyangjiaoensis. Lineage (NCBI taxonomy): Eukaryota > Metazoa > Arthropoda > Insecta > Hemiptera > Hermatobatidae > Hermatobates > Hermatobates lingyangjiaoensis. Next base: position 3,565,474 of record JAPFBL010001938.1, read on the forward strand.
TATATTAATTACAATGCTCTAAGGCCTTATCAGAGATCCAAATGAACCAAACAAAAAATATAATAAGTTAACCTGGTTGTTTGAAATCTTCAGGATTGCTGGCATCCTGTCTGAATTTAAGGTTCCTAAAATTGAAGGAGTCTTGATCCGCTTACTAATTTCTTTTTAATAAAAGATCAAGACTCCTTCAAGTTTAGGAACATTAAATTCAGACAGGGATGCCAGCAATCCTGAAGACTTCAATCAACCAGGTTAACTTGTTATTATATTTTTTGTTTGGTTCATTTAGCTCTCTGATGATGTTGTAACGAATGGTCTTAGAGCATTGTAATTAATATATAGTTGTTTATTGTGGTGTTTAATTCATATATTATATCAAGAGTTATTGTTGATTATTAATTTTTATATATATATATATACACAATTAAATTTCTTGCCGATTTCTCAATGGATGATTTTTCGATTTAGCTTCTCAAGTTTTCTGATCTTACACTTCCATTCATTTGGTACTAAGTGTAATAAATCACCAAAAGATTTCCTTGAAATTCCATGTAATATTTAGTTATCATAGATTTAAAAATTTAAATCCTACGTTTCAGTTATCACTGATCATCATCAGGGTGTAACGAAAGATAAAATAATTAAACAAAAGTTACTAACGAAAATAATAATTATATCCTACTTACTATAAATCAGCTTCAAATTTCCAATACAAAAGATAAAACTACATAGTACATAAATTTTGCAGGTTGCACTGGGTTTTACACTATCAATGTTGTCCTTTCATTGTTATGTTCCTAGGGTATCGTTCTGCAACTCAAACTGCTGTCTCTGCAGTGCCTGTTTCGTATATAGCTTTATTATTTTTATTTTCGTTAGTAACTTTTGTTCAATTATTTTATCATCATCATCATCTTTCGTTACACCCTGATGATGGTCAGTGATGACTGAAACGTAGGATTTAAATTTTTAAATCTATGATAACTAAATATTACATGGAATTTACAGGGAAATCTTTTGGTGATTTATTACACTTAGCACCAAATGAATGGAAGTGTGAGATCAGAAAACTTGAGAAGCTAAATCGAAAAATCATCCATAGAGAAATCGGCAAGAAATTTAATTGTGTATGTATTAATGAAGGTCTGCTACCTAATTACACTAATATATATATATGCAATAATTGCATAAATATATTTTATCTAATATATTTATGATGGTATTAAAATAAATTACGTTTATATGTCTGTAAAATATTGGCAGCATCTTGGAGACTCTTGTTATTTGTCGCCTAGTTACCCCATGGTATAGCAGAGCCCTGTTTAAAGCCAGTTTTGTTCGATCTTTTATTTCCCAAACTCAAGATATTTGAAGTAACAGTCAAATAAGGAGCAATGAGAAGGTTTGGGCTTGAAGGAGAGCTGGAAGAACCATCTGAAAGAGATTTTTTTTTTGTGAAATCGACAATTTTATGTTTTTCTTTAGCATACTTCGAAAAACTAATTGAAATATTAGAGCAGTAAGTTTCCTGTTTCAAAAGAAGCTTAACAATTGTTGTAAATTTAATGAGAGGTCCTAACTTGTTATTTTGAATCTATTGTAAAATCAAAAAATAAAGCTTTACAAAGATTCAGTGGTATCTTTAAAGGGGAAAAAAAAACTAACGAGGAGGTAGGGATGTACATCATTATAAGACGAAACTCAATCAATGCATTGCTGGTTATTTATTAAAAAGTTATGGTTTTCATTATTGTTATTTTAATCTTCAATCGTTTTAAAAAGAAAAGTAGCAATTTCTTTGTGGGAACCAATTAAAACTGTAACTCACTGTTTGGTATGAATAATAAAAACCTTTTTTGGATGTTGTATGGAAGGAGTTGAAATATAAAAGTGTACGAGAATAGCATCGTGGTATATGACCCGATATTGGGTAAAAAGCTATTGCGGTACCACCAAATGCAGTGTCCAATCAGTGGAGGTCTTGGAATGCCAATGAACACTGTTATATTACCTTATTTCTTAATCATACAGAATAAACATTTGTAAAAATTCAACAAAATAATGTGAACTAGTATAGCAATAATTTATAGTAAAATAAATGTGTAAAGAAGTTTTACTAATTAAACTAGTTCATTAATAAATTATAACAAAATTAATTTAGAAGTTTAACTAAATATATTTAAATAACAACCAACAATAGAAAAACATCATGTAAGCAAATCAATCTATCCTTATTATTTCTATAAATTTAATTACTTTTTAACATATTACGGAATTAAATAATACAAAAAAAAAAAAAGATTTATGAACGTACGTAATACATTCTGTCAATTATCTTATTGGAAAAATTTGTGATTTTTTTTACGGACATCTTTTAATAATTTTTATTATAGATTCGAATTCATAATATATATTCAAGTCGCCTTGATGCTGTATTGCATCAAAATTCGTGTAAAGTTAATACATTGTTTTGTAATTAATGTTAGTACCTTGTGTACTCGCTTTTTTACTTTACTATATAAATAATATTTACATAAGTATAGTGATGGTGAGAAAATTTAATCTCGACATTTTAACGCAATTATATGTTTTGAGGTCTCAAAAGTCGTTTTATGAAGTTTTTTCGATGATGTCTGTGTCCACTGGCACTCCAGAGATCCTCTGGCTATTGAAACAAAAGCCATGTTCTCCTGTAAGAGATTATTTCGTAACGCAAAATCTACACTTTCGCTTTTCAAAAATGTTTTACTGCTGTAGTTATACTAATGATATTAATAAAAAGATTTCACATAAACACGTGAAATAACAATCAATGATCAAACCAGTCTTGTTTTCCCATTTTCTTATTGTCGTTTGATCACTAATGATATTATATGCATCAGTGATGCGATATATAATATTAAGCGTATATATTGATAACTGGATCAATCACTATCTGTACTACCTACAGAATGAAAGATTAGTAGACATCTCCCACTTAGAGATTAATAGTTTGCCTAAATGAAACATTATATACCCAAGAAGATTGATATTACGTTTACTTATAGTAAAGTTGAGTGTAGGCCACTCCAGATTTTTCTGTTTGAGTGACGAGAGAAGCGAAATTCTTGTTATTAAAACATTAAAAACCAAGATTATTTGAATTATAATCGAAACACTCTTGTGTGTTCTTCCTCAATATGGTCAAAACATGGTGATTTTTACTGCATTTAACCATGTTCGCCTCACCCTTTTTTAAAAACATACAAAAATTCAATTTTCAGGATTTTAACATTTTAAGAGAATAAAATTATGAACAATGTATTTTAAGTATAGGTAATTTTGTAATGGAATTGTCTGGCCGATTGAATATTAATGGTTATTCAATAATAATCTGAACTTTACTTAGGTAATCATTTGATGTGTGATTCATTCATAGATTAATTAAATTAAGTTAGTGACTCTTCAGGAATTGATTTAAAACTTACCATTACCTATTTTGCGTTCAATTTAAGAAAGTTATATTACGGATAATGTATTTCTAGAGCAATAATCCATAAATCGTAATCCCTTGTTTGCCTTATTAGGAAGGTACTTAAATCTTACTTGGACGAAGGATATTTGTATACCTAAACATAGGTATGGCCTAATAGTAACGACAGAGAAATCATTTTAAACATAAAGATTCAACCAAGTGATTTCTCAATTATGGTATGTTGTTTAACTAATCTTAATTGTTTTGTCATGAGTATTATTTTTCTTGATGTAATAACGGGAATCTAATCTATTGAAAAACAGGAATGAAAACAAAGACTCTGTGTTCTTTTGAGTTGGAGAACTGACTAGGTTTCTTATTCCCGAGAGAACTGCTTTAACAAAATCAATACCTACTCTCTTAGTTCTATTTTAGTAAAACATTATTCTAGGAAAGGAGCTAATTCTTGTGTTGCAACTGATGTAAATCGTGTTGAGCTTAAACCCAGCAGTACTCGGCTTACAAAAGAGAATACGAAAACTAAGTGTAAGTTATTTACTGGGGAAGTAAGTGATATTTGTACAACAAGAGAAAGGAAAAAAGAAACAAACGGGCTGGTCTGGGATCGAATTTAATATGGATTCACTGACCACCATATCTCTATTTCATTGTTCTCATGTCATATTAAGTTTCTCTTTAGAAAAACTTCATGATCATTCTTCTGTATGCAGTTTTCAATAAATTAATTCTTTTAAATCTAAATAAAAAGACCAAAGATAACCAATATTTTAATATAGCAAAATATTAAAAATGCCCTTCTTAACTGGGTTTAAAGTTAGAATGAATATTTTGTCCAACAATATCGAGGTTTAACAACCCCTTTGCAAGTCTTCATGTTTCTTTACTATTTGTCAATTTATTCATTTTAATGATTCGAAAAGTATTCTATTTAAGATTAACTGGTCAATCCTTGTTCTAAATTTATCATAATCAGATATAAATCTATCTTTTCGAATGAAGAAATTTGGTCCAAAACAGGAAGTTAACACAGGAAACATAACCAAAAATATGCTTACTATAGTAGATATTTCAAACGATTGTTCGTCATCAGGAGAAGACTAGCAGATGAAGAGAGAGGGAGAATGTCTTTTCCAGGTGACTCAACGAAGGTGGTTATATATATATAAACATATGCAAGAGAAAAACAACATAAAATTAACCCGAGAGGCGCTGGTTGCAAATACAAAAATAATTAATGAAAATGTAACCACCAGAAAGTGAGAATTTTGAAGCTATATTAATTCAAAAACTGAACCAGTCTTAAATATTCTAGTTGATAATAGTAGCAAAATTTTAAAACTTTTAATTCACATCAAGGGCTTCCAGAAGCCCTTACAGATAGTATGTAACTTGGATTGCGGGGCCATTGACCTCACAGGATTAACGACCAGCTCATCTTAAACTTGAAGAAAAACAACCCCCGCTGTCTTCACTTTGCATATATAATAAACCAGAAAATTCACCCAAGAAGTTATTCACGTCCTGAAGATGAATGTTAATCATTTGAAACATGTCGACTCTAGGAGCTATTTATTGTGTAGACGAAGTAATGAGAGTGTTATTTGGAAAAATTGAGAAGCTTGTTAAGGACCAGGTACCAGATAAGTTTGGTGTCATTTTCATTAATTGTGTTAAGGAAGGACTGCTACCAAATTTACAAATATACTCGTATATATATATATATATATATATATATATATATAACAAAATTTTACAACATTCAATGTTCAAACCACAAAAGAAATGGGAAACAAACAGACTAAGATCTTTTAACCGTAACAACCGGTCTTCACAATTAAAAACATCATATTATAAATGATAGAAAAATGGAAATTCCTAAGCCTTTCGATTTAATTCGTTGTCATTGATCTCAGTTTCCAAAAACTAAGTGTTCATTCACAACAGCTACGTATACCTTACACCTTATGACTTTAAACATTTTTCATTTTTTCTGTTGATGTTTTTGAGACTTCTTTGATGTATATATTTATATATATGCCTTATAGTGGTCAGTTTGACTATTTAGAGCTCTCTCAAGTGCAAAAATCGTTTCCGTCTTAAAAAAAAATTCTCAAAGCGGGCGCTTTACATTTATTTAAACCTTTTCTTATAGCTAGAAGCATGCTTTTTTCAAATTGAAATACTATTACATATTACATTTAGAGGTTTAAAATGTTTTCTGAATACAAACATCGAACACAGCTATTCAGCTTTTGCCCTACTATTTCTACTAGTCTTACAGTGCTTAGGTTAGGTTAGGTTGCAGTGGCAGTCCCACAAGGGAACACACGTAGGCCAAGCATTGGCCCTTTGTGATACCACACAACGAAGATTGATTCTACAGTGGGAGTCCTACATTTTGCCTAACTCAAATGTATTTAGAGTAGGGATCTTTAACGAGTACCTGACATCGTACAGGTTCGGGACCGACGGTTTAACGTCCTTCTCCGAGGGACGACGTGCTCAGATTTATTCACCTCCTGCGTGAATAAATCGAGGGGGCCAGGTAAGGATTGAACCCCGGTCCTATCAGTTCAGAGGTGAGCACGTAACCACTGAGCTAGCCTGGCCCTCCCTTACAGTGCTTACGAAACAATTTTTTTTAACTTCCTGGAATGGTTGAAGGAAGTCTTTTTTTTTCTTGTTGTTAATCTTTCATTACTTAAAAACTGAACCTCTTAAAACGGCATCGTGCCTTTTACTGAAAATAGCACCTGTCATCTGATCTCCATACATTCAACCTCTTTAAAATCAGATGAATCAACATTGTAATCAACTTATTTGGATAGTACTCCATTAAAACGAGGTTTGTGTTCTGCACCGATAGTGTTAAAAAATTATTTGAATGTGAACTAGTTGCTCAAAGCCATTAATGAATATGCCTCGTATGGCTTTATAGAAAGAAACTACAAAATAATCTTTATATAAGAACTGCAATAATTTTTTTTATGAACAAAGCTATAAACAGCATACTGAATCATATAATTAAATCAAAAGTGAACTAAAAATAATGAAAAGAAACTAGTGAGTAAAGAGAAGATGAAGATGGCAGCAAATATCTGAATTTATTTATTGAAAAAATAAGAAACCTAGAAACATTGGAAACAGGAAACTAGTCGTTGAATCTTGTCATATGCAAGTCAGAGTAATATAGGAGTCACACGATGGTTTTCTAATTTAATTAAGAATAAAACTAAACTGTGAGGCAAACAGCCTGATAAGTAACAAAATCATTTGCCAAACAAAGAAATATTCCACTCACAATGGAACGGCACTTTTAGATGCTATTTCGTACTAGAACAATCAATTCATACCTTTTATTTTGTTATTTATACTACTTAAGTTTTTTTTATTAATTTTAACATAAAATTTATTTTTATATTTTTGTAATATGTATAGTTCCTTATTCTCTTATTATTTATTTTCACTGGCCTTTTTAATTATTTTATACTTCAATTCTTCACTTTCTTGGTTTATTTTTCTTACTTCTTTTGGATTGGGCACGTGTGTGACAACACTTGGTCTCTAACCGTCGCTTCGCAAGTGTGCTTGATGTCCCTACCTCTTCTCTCCTGATGAAGGTTAAACCGAAAATTAGAAACTGTGAGTCTGGTTTTCTATATATATATATATATATATATATATATATATATATATATGTGTGTGTGTGTGTGTGTGTGTGTGTGTGTGTGTGTGTGTGTGAGTACGGGGAGGGGGTAAACTAAATTCACACATATAAAAGAGATCACGGAAAGTCACTACAATATTTCGACCGCGTCGTCATCAGGTAGAGTCAAGAAGTGAGTAGCTCTGAATAAAGGTGACAACATATATATGTATATATATTTATAAAAAGATTTCACATAAACACGTGAAACAACAATCAATGATCAAACCACAATAAGAAATGGGAAAACAAGACTAAGATCTTTCAACCGTAACAAGCGGTCTTCGTCAGAGTCAAAACTAGTGTTCAGTTGGGTTTTTGACTCTGACGAAGACCGCTTGTTACGGTTGAAAGATCTTAGTCTTGTTTTCCCATTTCTTATTGTGGTTTGATCATATATATTTATATATAAAGATTTCACATAGACACGTGAAATAACAATCAATGATCAAACCACAATATGAAATGGAAAAACAAGACTAAGATCTTTCAACTGTAACAAGCGGTCTTCGTCAGAGTCAAAAACCCAACTGATTTTGGGTTTTTAACTCTGACGAAGACCGCTTGTTACGGTTGAAAGATCTTAGTCTTGTTTTTCCATTTTATATTGTGTTTTGATCATATATATATATATATTTAAATATTGTTAATCGTTTCGACCGTGAAATAGAAACAAATTTAAAGTTTATCAGGACTCGGTCAGTTCTTCTATTTTGTCTAAATTATATCTCTTATTTCCTCAGTTTTGTAGGCCTATGAGAAAGGTTTTAAATAAAAACTGAAACGTTGGCAATGAGAGTTTAGTTTCAACCTGATGAACTGACCGAGTCCTGATAAACTTTAATTTTGTTTTTGAATATATATATAGCCTTATGTCCCTAGTATCTTCCTATTATTAATAAACCAAAATATGAACATACCCTAAATAGTTAAAACGACATTTAAATCAAAACCAAATCCAGAAGTGCTTTTAAAAGGTCTGAAGCATGTATATATATATATATATATATATATATATATATATATATATATATATATATATATGTATGTATATATATATGGGTATGTATGTGTGTGTGTGTGTGCGTGCGTATTTTTGTTGGTGATTACTGTGTTTTTTCTATGGTATTAAATTATTGTCAATTTGAACCCTTCTGTTTTAATTTTAAATTTTTTTTTTGGACTATTTATTATTTTAATGAGTATGAACACTTCTTCTCTTGATGATGACGGATGTGAAATAAAGACTAGATATTTGTGTATGTTTTCTCTATTATTTTCTGTGTAATTAAATTTATATCCCTTGTGGACCTTTTTAACTCTGATATTTCGTATATATATATAATAAATTCAAAACGAAGGAAACACACAGAAAGACATAGACATAACTCACATCGATATTTCGACCATCGTCGTCATCAGGAGGTGTGAAGAGCGAAGAGTCCCGCAGGAAGACAGGGCAACGACTGAACTCGGAGACCGCAGCCAGTACCCCACCACTTACCACCAAGCGGGAAGGGAGGGAAGGAAATGAAGAGCCAAATTAAGACGTAAAAGGAACGAGTAAAAATCATAATTATTTAAATAAAAATAAGTCTAATGAAATAAATTATAAAAAATGTGAAAAGTATATAAATCAAATTAAAATTAAGAAAGTAAAAAAAAAATTTATCGGTTGAGGTTGAGTCCAGGGGAAGAGCGAGCATCAAGTAAGCATATGTATGCTTCCTCTGAAGCTCTTAGGGTAACTTTGTTGTTGGATTCGGGGATCTGTTTCAGTAGCTGAACCCTGAAACAGTCATTGAAACTGAGACCATGCGAGTTCGCATGTATGGCTACAGGATAGTTACTGCGTTGACCGACTGAAGCCCTATGACCATTCATATGAACGCTCAACTTATTGGAAGTTAAGCCAACGTAAAAAGAGTCACACTGAGTGCAATCCAGTCGGTAAACACAGTTGCACGAGGTACAGGAGGAATTGACTTGAACCGGTTAGGAACGAAGGTTGAGAGGGGAATCGAAGGAAGGATTAGGATTTACAATCAGACAAGTTTGACAGCCATGGCGTCCACATTGTTTCATTCCAGGAACAGGATTGGAAGGCTGAGGGGAAATATGAGAAAAAATGCTTTTCAGATTGGGAGGTTTACGGTAGGAAATAGAAGGGGTGTGATTAAAGATGAAAGAAGTAGAAGTAGAAGTAGACAGAATCGGAAAAGACTCCTTAATAACCGTACTGTTATTACAGAACCGATTAGAGAACACACCTATTCATCAAACGGCGATAATATTGAATTGATTAAAATATACAAAGTAAATATATATAATAATATATATATAATACTTAATATACTTGATACTGTCGTACTTACAATTCACTCATCTAGGACACGCCATTACGGTCAAATATTAAAAGTGTCTTTGTGTCGTTTATTATGCTTATTTTAATTGTTATTTGTCCTATTATATTATATATATTATATATATATATATATATATATATATATATATATATAGCTTCAGACTTATTAAAAGCTCTTCTGGATTCGGTTTTGAGTTAAATGTCATTTTAACTATTTAGGGTATGTTCATATTTTGGTTTATTAATAGTAGGAAGCCACTAGAGACATAAGGTCTGACTACCCAAAAGTGCAGTGATTCTGCATGGGTATTACTAAATTATGGCTTACCCTAGTTTAATAGAGTTGGTGTCTTTAATGAGTACCTGCCATGGAGCGTATATTGTTGGGACCGACGGCTTTACGTCCTCTCTGATGATTCAAATTAGAGATTTTTAGAGCACATATCAACCTGCCAAGATTAAACTCTCACCTGCCTCAGTCATCTGTTTGCAATCAGTGTCTCAGTTCTATGTTATTGCTAGAATAACCGGAGACTAAAATTTGCATGAGTGAGTGTTTGTTCATTGTTAGTAATGAGTTGACACTTGTAATTTTTCTTTTATATTAACCTAACTTCCTCCTCTTTTCCAGAAAACAATAAAACTTTCTTCATCTGGTTGCGAAGTCAGTTGTTGCCTCGACCTGTTGATTTTCTTATTTTACTTGCCATATTCAGCTGCAGTTTACAGATAGCAGTAAATGTAAAAATGTTGGGTTGAAATAATTTAATTTAATATTTAAGTATACTTTTTTGATGTAATCTCTGCTATTGGCATGAGTATTGCCTCGATTCACCTCAGTCCGTAATAAGATTTTCATCTTGTACGTGGAGCGTTATATAATCGAGAGTTTTTCGCAATTTTTCAACCTGTATATCAAACATAGTTTATTTCCAGATTAGTGAAAAATCCAAAGTACTATTTTGATTTATAAATATACCTTAGCGTTTCGATCATCCCGTGATAAAGCAGAACAGGCTGATAATTTTTCACGTAAAGCTCTTTCGCCGCTTCGTCAGAAACCAACCGTTTTCCCACGAATGAAAAAAAAGGGAGACAGTGTTCGTGAAGTGCCCAAAGTGGACCTATCGGGGCGGGCTTCCACAACCTACATAAAACAAAAGCTATAAACATTAACCTGGTCGTCTCTATAAGACTAATGGTTACTTGATGAAAGAGATGATCAAGAGTTACATTTTAAGATATGTAAAGGTAAGATTTAAATGAATTCCTGAAAAGGCACTAAATTAATTTAATTAATCTATTAATGATTCAAAGGAGAGTTATAATACATTTTATGCTTTCAGAATTTAATTGTAAACGGTTAATAATAAAACGATAAAATTTTACCAAATATTAAACATGAAATTAGGAATTTATAAAAAAAAATCATGAATTCTGATTATTGCAAATGACAATATTGCTATAACAACTCAAAATTCATCTTGGAATAAAGGATCACCTGCTGTATTTTTCGGATTTGTTTACACTCTTTAGAATTTTTTAAACGATTCGAGTGAAATATAATTGTTATTTAGAGGTGTAATAATAACAATTGAAATGTTTTAATGTAATATATAAGGAGAATAAATTCTTAAATGTAAGAAATTAATGTCAATTAAACATATGTTTTTTTGGTGGTTCCAAGGTATGATGGATGATTGTCGAATAATATAATTTAAATTATATGCGTACAATCTTTTTCGTACTAAATAGGGCAAGAGTTCACCAAAATATTTGGTTCTTCTTAAAAATATACGTCTCTATCTCTGTATCTTGTTAAAATACTGAGTAAGGTAAAGGATACATGCATATTGTGAATACCACTGAGGTTAGTAAGATTTATATTAGAAATAGGTAAAGGATGGTTTTACTGCAGTAATATTGCTTGTTTTTTAGTCAATTTGGACTTTCCCACCTCTTGGGCTGATACAGATGTCATTTAAAGATTACTCTTTCTTATGATAGTTATGCTTTGCCTAACTATCCTACAATATGGCTACTTTTGTTAATACATGTAAGTTTTATTTTCCTTGTTCAGGCGTATTAACTTATTATCATAGAGATTTAAAAGAAGAACTTGGTTTTATTACTGGCTTGGTGCCAAGGGGTTTCTTTGCTCTTGGAAATATCCACAAGAATTCTTCATCTTCCTATGAATCTAGAGCAAGAGCGAACAGCCGTCTCGAGATTTCCACCACGAGAAAGTCACCTCTAGACATTTCTGATCGATATTTAACAATCTCGTCTTCTGTTTACAGGATCAGATGAAAACAAGTTTTAAGGGTACTGGTTTTTTTCTTTTAGAGTTTATAAATGAAATCATATTTTTGCCTTCTCTAGGTAAGATTGAGTGGTATTTAAATCAGTGTGATTCCACAACACTGTCATTACTAAAACATATGATTTTGTCATAATGACAAAAAAGTTCTTTGTTATAACAATTCGTTCATTAGAATAATTAATTTCAAAATAAAATATTTTTTGCAGTATCGCAATTTTGGTAGCAACAAAAGGCTTGTAGGTCCATGAAGGCAACACATCCAATTACAGAGCAAAACAGATAGAAATAACTAACATACTGATTGCTATATTTTGATCCCTTCGTTATAAGAAAAAGTTGTTGATAGTTCGTTAGGCACCGACTGAGTAAATTGCAAATAAATTAGACCAATGTAAGTATGTATATATAAGAAGATTCCATATGAAAAACAGCCTATTAGTGTTTGAGAAATGACAGAATGTTTCAGTAGAGAGCAGATTGATACAGTTATTATTAAACAGAAGGCAACGTCTGACTTGCTGTTGCCACTTGTGATAAAACGTTTTTATTCAGCTGTAACATCTGCCGTTTTTTTTTATTTCTGATGGGAAAAAACTGTCCTTCAAATAAAGTTTTTTTTATATTCAATAAATTATAACAGTATGGTTTAAAAGTTGACTCCTACCTATAAGGAACTCATTTCAATATTTGGAATAATGAACGTCTAGATTCACATGCAATTGAAACACACAGCCTCGAATTCCATTTTCTCACTCTTTTCTTTCCTTATGGTGGTTAAACTTAAAAGTTTAACTTCATGTTTGAACTGCTGTCTGTCTATATATACATATATATATTCGTTTCACAGTAAATTATGAACACAGAATAAATATGCGAACACACTTCTCTCTAATATTTGGTTGAACCGTCATCAGGAGAGTTGAGAAAGGAAAACCAAGCGACTTGCGAAGCGGCGGTTGGTGAATGTATCTCAACTCTCCTGATGACGGTTCAACCGAACATTAGAGACTGTGAGTGTGTTTGTATCTTAATTCTGTGTCTCTAACTTACTGTGAAACTTTTTTTTTGTTATTTGTGGATGGTTTCCCTGTTGCCAATATATATATAAGGATTTCAAATAAACACGTGAAATAACAATCAATGATCAAACCACACTATGAAATAAGAAAACAAGACTAAGATCTTTCAACAGAGTCAAAAACTCTGATGAAGACCGCTTGTTACGGTTGAAAGATCTTAGTCTCGATTTCCCATTTCATATTGTGGTTTGATCATAAAGATACTAACAACAGACACTAACAAAATATACTAAAACTCACGATTCTCGATCATTTCGACTTTCTTGCTGTCTTCAGGAGAGCAAGAACAAAAAAAAAGCTTGAAAGCTACCACCGACCGATACAAAGTGACACATAGTACAGTCACCTTACACAAACACACACACGCACGCACGCACACCTGCACGTACGCACACACGCACACACACACACACACACACACACACACACACACACACACACGAGTCCGGTGGGGGCAGTGGTCGTGTGTGTATCTAAGCTTCCTTTGTGCTACAGTGGTCGTATCCTTGTCCTTCGGTGAAGATTAGTTGACTGTGTCTCTAGTGTCCACCGTTATAGGATCGGAGACCGATTCCGATCGGAGACCGATCGAGACTTCAATCCATTTAATGGATTGAAGAAAGAAATCAACGAACTAAAGAAACTTACTGTAAAATCTTCAGCACCGTCTTATCGGGATGTAGCTGGCTCTTTAGTAAAACCAAAAAATAATGTTACTGTATTCAAAGCAGTAATAAAACCAAAATCTAAGTGTTCTTCCTTAGACACAAAAAATGAACTGAAACCAAGTATTGACCCGGCAAAAATAAAAGTTGGAATTAAAAAGGTGGTTCAATTAGCTGAAGGAAAAATTTTGGTACCATGTCCAACAAAAACAGATGTAGAAAAGCTGTGCGAAAAGATTAATAAGGACTGCAACAATAAATTTCATATTGAAATAACAAAAAAGCGCAGGCCAAGATTAATTAATGGAATACCAGAGGAAGTCACGCAGGACAACGCAATTGATTAATTAAAAAAATCAAAATTCCGAGCTGTTTGGAAACGATAGTGTCATGACCGTAAAAACCATAATTGTGAATAGAAAGAACAAAGATTTTCGCAGCATGGTAATAGAAGTCGACCATCTGTTAAGAAAAAATATTTTGGAGAATGGGCTCAAAATTGGCTGGAGGATCTGTCGGGTGGAAGACTACATTTATGTAAGACGTTGCTACCAGTGCAACAAATATCATGGAGGGAAGTGTACTAACACAACTATTTGCCCGATATGCTCCCAGAACCATAAGCTGTCGGAATGTACAGTAAAGGACCCCTCGGGGTACAAACGATCCAACTGTACAGAGCATAATTAAAAAAACCAATCAAAATCACAGAGACCGACTAACCACACTGTGTTTTCTAAGAACTGTCCCTGTTACCAAACTTGCTTAAACGGGTTCGCTCCTCAATTGATTATGATGGTATTGAATCATAAACATCTTCGTGTAAAGTATGGTGAAATTAAAGTGATGCAGCTGAACATGCAGAAGTCTAAAGCGGCAACTTCAAACAGCGTCGACTTAATGAATCGACTTGGGATTGATGTGGCACTTTTGCAGGAACCTGCAGGTTCCTGCGGGACTCTTCGCTCTTCGCTCTTCACACCTCCTGATGACGACGATGGTCGAAATATCGATGTGAGTTATGTCTGTGTCTTTCTTTCTGTGTTTCTTTCTGTGTCCTTCGTTTTGAATTTATTTATATATATATATATATATATATATATATATATATATATAAAAAGATTTCACATAAACACGTGAAATAACAATCAATGATCAAACAACAATAAGAAATGGGAAAACAAGACTAAGATCTTTCAACCGTAACAAGCGGTCTTCGTCAGAGTCAAAAACCGGCTCTGACGGACTTCGTCAGAGTCAGTTGGGTTTTTGACTCTGACGAAGACCGCTTGTTACGGTTGAAAGATCTTAGTCTTGTTTTCCCATTTCTCATTGTGGTTTGATCATTGATATATAATTATATATATATATATATATATATATATATATATATATATATATATTATACACACACATGCGCGCACACGCACACACACTCACACACACACACACACACACACACACACACACACTATATATATATATATATATATATATATATATATAAAGATTTAACATAAACACGTGAAATAACAATCAATGATCAAACCACAATATGAAATGGGAAAACAAGACTAAGATCTCAGTTGGGTTTTTGACTCTGACGAAGACCGCTAGTTACGTTTGAAAGATCTTAGTCTTGTTATCCCGTTTCATATTGTGGTTTGATCATTGACATATATATATAGACAAAAGGCAAGGAACTTTTATTCCTACTACAACAAATTTATTTACGATTTGGACTGCTTAATTTTATTTAAGGAAAACATTAGATGCTCTGATGCCTTGCAAGACGTGTCTGAAAGAGTAAATAAGAAACAGGGTGAGATTAAGGTTGTCGCAATAGGGAAATTTGCAGCCCCTTCTAAATTTGTATGTTTCCGTTTGCATAAATTGCCAATTTGTTTGATGATTCCTTCAGGCAGCTCTTGATCTGATTTACCTAAGTCTTGAACTGAAGTTAAATAAAGTTTCCTGGTAGTTTTTGATAATTCACTCTCAATAATATTTGATTTTAGATAGAATCAGAAAAATACTGCTACTGCTTCCTTGTAGGAGTGGTTCCCAAATTTTTCTCGTAAATATAATTTCCTTCAGGTATATTTCAAATATATGAAAAATGTTTTAATAGTATGCTATCTTATTTTTTATGTGGACTTTCTCACACCCGGGTTGGGGACCCATGCCTAATTACACGTTTCCAATTGATCTTATGATTAGTGTTCTTAATATACTGGAACAAAGAATTCGTTTTTCCTTCGTTTGAAACTGATTAATTATGTTCTTAACTTGAGTGATGAGTTCCTTAGCTGTTTTCACAACTTAAATTAGCTCACAATCCTTGCATGATGATATATGCGACCTTATTTTTCAATTTTTAAGGATTATTCGTCAGGTTATTTGTTAATAATTACCATAATAACTGAAAAGCCTAAAGATAGACTAGGATTTGCTGACCAACCATGGTCAAACTCATTGGGTTAAGAGTCATTTGTGGTCGGCCAATCTTGGCCATACTCCAACTTTTTGAGATATATATACTACATAAAATTTTTATCAGGACTCGGTCATTTCCTCAGGTTCAAATTAAACTCTCATTGCCGACGTTTCAGTTTTTATTTAAAACCTTTTTTATAGGCCTACCAAACAGAGGAAATATAAGAAATAATACAATCATTAAAAATCAAACATAGATAAAAAGCGCAAAAAGTTACAAATTAGACTTATTATTTGTAACTTATGTTGTTTGTAACTTTTAATTTAATTTTTTAATGATTGTAGTATTTCTTATATTTCCTCTGTAGGCATATCAAAAATATTTTAAAATAAATCCGAAACGTCGAAAACGAGAGATTGATTTTGAACCTAGAAAATTGACCGAATGTCGATTACGTAATACACCTATTCTATCAAGCTGATGATGTATTATTGAATTTGTTATATATATTTAGTTGAATAACGCCCCAAATATTGTTATTTAACAATATATGTTTAAATGAAGGACTGCTTCCAACTTTTACGAGTATAAGTATATATAAACTAGAATTTTCAAAAGAACAGACAGAAATGAAATCACTGAAACTCACTACTATATTCCGATGTCCTCGTCATCAGGAATTGATATGAATCACTCTAAAGGCTGACAACGACTCCATTATATATATATATATATATATATTATAAACATTTCACAATAACATGTGAAATAAAAATAAAGGTCTAAACCGCAGAATGAAAATTGGAAAAATTACTAGGACACTCAACCAAAACAAGTGGTCTTCGGCAGAGTCTAACCAATATTGAAACAACTGATGCAAAAACAATGGTGTTGTTTGGCACTTGTTTTTAATAATTTACCAGTTTTAGCATATCAATTTTATGACAACATTTACACATACCGCACACTTTAGTTCCCTAAGAGAGTTTTAATTAACATAGTACCTACGTTTTTATGATTGGAAAATATTATATTAAAATCAAGATTACGAACAAACCTAGGACGTGGATTCAGTGACATGATAACGGTGAAACTATGACTTTGAAATTGAACGGGATTGTGCTACATCATGCAAGAGCCTCTTTTTAGCACCCTTTAAAGTTTTGTTGTGGTGGGGTATTTTTAATGAAATCGCAATAGAAGTAATGTTACTAATCTCATTAAAAACAGATATTTTAACATGCCTCTCAAGACGTGTCTGAAAGAGTAAATAAGAAACAGGGTGAGATTTTTTGGATGGGAAAAATTAAAATAGACATACGAAAATGCCTTAGTAGTTCTTCTATATACATCAATATGTAACTGTTTGTGCTTTCTATGGATAAGGACATATGGATAAGAAGAGCAGATTACAATTTACTTCGTCTTCCATGGTAAATTGGATTAAGGCACTAATGAATCTAATTTTGTTAAAAAGGCATCTTTATTGATAGATTTGGTTGATATATTGATCCGAATCATTTAACTTGATTAGGAAGTATTGAAGTTAACATTTTAGTTTCAAAATGCCATACAATTATTATTCACTAGGAGGATAGGCAATTACCCATTGCAAGACCAAATTTTTGTTTGTAAAAGTTATTTTCAAATTAGATATGACAATCAACACATAACATAATTACCTCGATTATATTATATTAGGTCCTCCTCCTCCTCCGCGACACTACAGCCCCCCCCCCCCCCCCCTATAGCCTGGATCTGCACCACAATTTCCCTCCAGAGTTGTCCATCCTGGGTCAAGTTCCTACACCTTCTCACACCCATCCTTCTGAGGTCTTCCTCCACCCCATCCTTCCATCTTTGCCTTGGACGTCCCCTCAACCGTCTACTGTCCGGATTACCTCGAGAAATCTTACTCCGGATTTTAACTATCTTTCCTCTGGCATCCTTGGCCGAGATTGTCTAGTGGTTAGGACATTGTGTTGTGGTGGTAGGTAAGGGGAAATAAGAATAAATAGTCTCCTGGAATATGCTCAAGAGATCAGTCACAAGTACATTAGTAAACAGGACTTAACATAAAAACTAATCAATCTATATCCTTCTTTATAATAGACGCTTCTTAATTTAATTATTAAATGTATATTTTATTTAATATGCCTGTCTGAAATTTGACCAATTAGTTTACCCTTCTCAACACTGCACCAGATGTTTTTGCATCACATGTTTCAGTACAAGTTAGTCTGATGAACATCAATTGCTTTGGTTGAAAAACTTAGTCATTTTTCTGTTTTTCGTACTGCAATTTAGATATATATATGATCAAACCACAATAAGAAATATGATCAAACCACAATCAGTTGGGTTTTTGACTCTAACGAAGACCGCTTGTTACGGTTGAAAGATCTTAGTCTTGTTTTCCCATTTCTTATTGTGGTTTGATCATTGATTGTTATTTCACGTGTTTATGTGAAATCTTTATATATATATATATATTGATATAAGTATCGACCGTGGAATAGAAACAAAGCGAAAGTTTATCGGGACTCGGTCAGTTCAACGTTTTGGTTTTTATTTAAAACCTTTTTTATAGGCCTAAAATACTGAGGAAATAGTAAGAAATATTTCAATCATTCAAAAATCAAATATACATAATAAGTGAAATTAATTACAATTAGGAAATGACAATAAAAATTTTGACAATAGGTTAGTGAGAGAACTTACAGAAGTATCAATTTTGAAAAAGAAAAACCAAGTATTACATTACAAATTATTTTACAACGAAAAATATTTTGTGGATTTCAAACTGTAGTTTGAATGAACACGTGACGCTGAACTGAAATAAACAAGCAAGGTAACCAAATTTCATCAGACAACCAAAACGTCACTTACACAATTTTTTCATCGATCAACAATGTTTAACCCTTTTTATTCACACCCGAATAAATACTATTTAAATTTGAAATGTCACTTCTATAATTAACTGACCGAGTCCCGATAAACTTTAGTTTTGTATTTATATATTTCAGGACAAACTATAGGTAAATAGTAAATAGAACACACACTTACAGACTATAATTTTTGTTTTAACCTTCATCAGGAGAGAAGAGCTTGGGACTCCAAGCGCACTTGCGAAGGGAGGAGACCGGTAGCATTGTCACACGGGGGATCAGTTTAGGAAAAGTAAGAAAAATAAACTAATAATAAGTGAAAACCTAAGAGATAATAGTAATATACAATGTGGCATTGTGAAAAACAAAGAAAAACTAAACAAAAGAGCAAGTATAAATTTTAACAAATCTTATGAAGAATATTAAAATAAATTATATATTAAAATTAATAAAATGTTTAGTTAAATAAATAATAAATTATAAGGTTAAAATTGCTTTTAAAAATATATAAGTAAAATAGGGTGACGTTTTTACTATCATGGAGAACTATTTATAGTACCTGTAACCTATAGTAATTATTGAAGGAAAGGCCACTGGTAGCGTAGATGGCGACTGGTAGCGTGGATGGCCACTGGTAGCGTGGATGGCGACTGGTTGGTCGGAGTGGTTGTTGCCGGAAGCTCATGACCGTTCCGGAGGCTAAGCTTGGTAGATGCCAGACCTTCGTAGAGCGCATTTACCCTTTGGTACACTCCAAACGGTAAACTCAATTTTTTCAGGAGCATCCGTTAGTTATAGAGTAATCAGCGTTATAAGGGTATAAGAGAATGGAGATTTTATATATTCTATTTATTTATCTTATTTATGTATTATTATATTTATTTTTTTTATTGTTGCTGCTACTTTTAAAAGCAATTTGAATTTAACCTTTTAATTTATTGTTTATTTAACTTTTTAGTTTCTATTTTTTTTTATTGTTTAAACCAATCCCCTAGCAGGTGATAACATCAGCCGTTTACCGGCTTTTTGTTTGATCGGTGATTCTACAGATTCTACATTGAGAGTCCTAAATTTTGCCTAACTCAAGTGAATTTCGAATAGCGATCTTTAACGAGTACCTGACATCCTACAGGCTTGGGACCGGACTGCTTAATGTCCTTTCTGAGGAACGACGTACTCAGATTTATTCACCTCCCGCATGAATAAATTGAGGGCCAGGTGGGGA
Organism: Hermatobates lingyangjiaoensis; assembly: GCA_026182355.1. Lineage (NCBI taxonomy): Eukaryota > Metazoa > Arthropoda > Insecta > Hemiptera > Hermatobatidae > Hermatobates > Hermatobates lingyangjiaoensis. Next base: position 3,585,637 of record JAPFBL010001938.1, read on the forward strand.
TCGAACCCTGGACTACCAGTCCAGAGGCGAGTACGTTAACCTCTTAGCTAACCTGGCCCCTTTATTTAACTTAATGTTTTATTAATTTTAATATGTAATTTATTTTAATATTCTTCACAATGTTCTTCCCTTCATAACTTTTATATTTCCCCTTTTCCTTCAGTATTTATTTATTCTTCAGCGCCATATTGTATTTTATCATTTCTCAGTTTTTCACTTATTCTTAGTTTATTTTTCTAACTTCTCTTGAACCGAACACGCGTCTAACAATTTAATTTTCATTAATTTTTCAATTTTTATTTCTTCTTTACCATTTTCGGATACTACTATGATTGCATTTTTTTATTTTAATTTACCTAAACCCAGGTTTTTGTACTTACTTATTTTCTTAATTGTAACACTTCTTTAACTTAATGTATTGCTGTTATGCTTAGTTTTATTGAATTCGTATTTTATTACATTGAATACAAAGTTTCTTTATTTTGCTTTTATTTTTTTATTTCTGATTCTACATTTACCTTTCTTTATTACTTCATTACCTTGTTTATTTTATTTAAAATCATTGATTTTATATTTTTTAATGCTTCTTAATTTTCTCAGTTAATTTACAAATAGAATATTTTTTCTTTTTCCTTTTTCTTTTCTTTTTTGTTTAATAAATTCAACTGTTTTACTTTTCTAACCTCTTAATAAAGTTTTGAACTTTAAATGATTTGCTTTGTGATTATTAATTTCTGAGTCTATGAGTTTAATTAATAATAGGGCTCAAGGATTCCTATGAGCCCTCCTAAGCCTTATACAACTTCAGGGCACTATATATTGCAAACCCATTCTTTTGACCCTACTCTTAACTTCACCAACGATTGGTAGATTTGCTCGACACAAGCCATTAGTGAAAGTCTCTTTGTTGAAGACCTAAAAATCCTTATTCCTTCAACTCCCCGCTGCCCCCATCTTCTACACTCTAACCCAAAATTTAAAAGCCATTCCGAATGCCAAACAATCCTGCTCCTGGCAGACCAATAGTATCCAGTTTCTTATTTGTCTTCAATATGTATGCTGATAAGTTTTTTCTTTTAAGAAACGATTGATTTTCACATAATTAACTTTCTTACAAGATTTGCATTTTATTATATATACGAGTATAACATTACTCTTGTAATTCTTTTGCCATAACATGCTAAATGAACTCGAGGTAAATGTCTTTTGAAGACTTCTTTAATTGTGTGTGACCATAAAAACTTCTTATCATAAATTTCTAAGTCAGCATTTGTGTCATTGGGTTGCTCTTCTTGTTGCCTTAAATATTTTGACCAAAAATACTCAGCTAAATTGTCTCGATAGTTATATTTCTGAAATAACTCTTTTACCCTTTTCTGATTTTTATGTAGGAAGCAGGCAGAACTTATTTCTATGAAATTTTTTTATAAGATTCTTAATGTAATTTAATTTCTTGTTCAAAGGATAGGTAGAAGAATAGTTCAGTATTCTTCCTGTATGTTTGGTTTTTTATTATTTCTTATATTTGTTCTGTTTTGTAGGCCTGTTAAAAAGGTTTTAAACGAAAACCGAAACGTGGGCATTTGAACCTGAAAAACTGACCGAGGCCCGATAAATTTATTTTGTATATATATACTTAAAATAAACTATGACGCATAGAAAGAACATAACAAAGACTTACTTTTCAATATTTTGGCTGTTATGGCGGTTGAAATATTGAAAAGTTAGTCTTTGTTATGTTTTTTCTATGCGTCACAGTTTATTTTTAGTCTAATCTGTCCTGCTAGATCGACTCTCGCTTACCTGGTATATGTAGATATAAACTAAATTGATAAAAAGAACACATAGAAATGAAACAGGAACTAAGTGCCTGTTTCATTTCTGTGTGTTCTTTTTGTCAATTTAGTTTATTTAGTTCGTGGAATCGTTTCATTTAATAGGAATATATATATATATATATATATATATATATATATATATATATGCTTCGGTATGTCCATTATTCCTACTTGTAATAGAATTGTAACACCATTATATATATGTGCGAATAATTAGATGTATTCTTTTTATGTTGTAGACCAATGAGGAAGGTTTTAAATAAAACCGAAACATTTGGCAATTGAAAGTTTGTTTTTGAAACTAAAAGACCGAAAAACCCGATTTTCATTTACTTTATATATATATATATATATATATATATATATATATTATATATATATATATATATATATATATATAACCTTTATATAAAATATAAAATATATATTTATATTTATATATATATAAAAACTTAAAATAGTTTTTAAGACCGGGTACGGTTGACAGCACTGGCGGTTGCCGGGTTGGTTACTTGCCGTTGCGCCTACAACGTGCTTGGTCTCCCATTCTTTTTTCTCCTGAAGACGGATTACCCGAAAATTTGAGTCTGTAAGTGTGTTTCCCTACTTTGTGTGTTGCTCTTTGTTAATCTCGAACTCGTATATATATATATATATATATATATATATATATATATATATATAAAATATATATTGTTAAAATTTCAGCAGCTTCTGCACTCACTAACTTTAAGCTGGTGGCTCGATCCTTCGGGCGATTTTTCTTTCTTCTGGCTGCAGTTGCCACAGCATCTGTCCTAGAGACATCTTCAATATTACTTCTGGCTGTGGCAACTGCAGCCAGAAGAAAGAAAAATCGCCCGAAGGATCGAGGCCACCAGCTTAAAGTTAGTGAGTGCAGAAGCTGCTGCAAATTTTAACAACATATGTTTGAGAGAAGACCTGCTGCCAACGTATTTAATAATATATATATATATATATATATATATATATATATATATATATGTGTGTGTGTGTGTGTGTGTGTGAAATTAAACCCCAATGGAAAAAGGAAAACAATAGAAATAAATGCTTTGAGGTCTTTAAAATTATGTCATCAGAGAGAAAATATATATATTCATTCTGAGGTAAAATGGATAAACAAACAAAAGTCTCCACACAAATGAAGTTTTATTCAACGCGTTTCGAACACTTTGTGTTCATCATCAGGAAGACACTATAATACAAATTATATCTAATCAGTTACAAAATTAGAGTGAAATAATAAAATTCAATTAAGAGAATTCAAGACATACCCAAGGATGTGGTGCTGACATGTTGGTCCAGTGAAAACAACAAGTAGGATATAGATCCGCTGCGAAAGAGTGGGGATAGACATTTAGGAGATAAGGTGACAAAGGTGTCGGGTATGCTTGTCAAACCGTTAATTGAAATATAGAAGGCCAGAAACACTAATTCAGAGGAAAGAAACTTTTTTTTGTTTAATTTATTCTTTGTGATTCAAGGAACACGTTGAATAAAATTTCATTTGTGTGGAGACTTTTGTTTGTTTATCCATTTTACCTCAGAATGAGTAAATACTACACAATTACGGGTTGCACAACTTATGATTATATATATATAATATATATATATATATGTGTGTGTGTGTGTGTGTGTGTGTCATCAGAGAGGAATGTGTGTGTGTGTGTGTGTGTGTGTGTGTGTGTGTGTGTGTGTGCGTTTGTGCGTGCGTGCGTGCGTGCATGCGTCTGTATGTGTGTTTGTTTGTTTGTGTGTGTGATCGTATGTATTTAATTGGTCTATATATGTGTAAGGCAGTATAAGAATGCTGGTGTTTTCTATTGGTCGCTGATACTGATTTCATACATTCGATATCGGCTGACACCCGTATTTCAATATCTACATCTCTTGCGCAACCCTAGTTTCTGATGCATCTCACTGATTCTATGGCAGGCATTACACATCATCGCAATCTTTAAACTTAATGAACTCTTAGAGTTTTTAATATCAGTAGAACTTACGATTTTATTACTGAATTCATACAGTTTTATATCATTAAGTAAGATTAACATTTTTCAACAATAAGTAAGTCTGCTAATTATATATAAATTCTTTGTATGAATGTTTAGACTACTCCAAGCCTTTATTAATTGTTGATCTAAATGAATTAGCTACAATAAGTGTCGGAATTTACAACAAATATTGTATGGTTTCTCGGAGTTGGTGTAAAAAAAAATCCTCTTCCAAAACTGTTTGCATGTCTTGTTCAAGGTTTTGTTAAATTAGTTTTCCTAATTAAGAAATGAATATGAAGTTTGAATAAGTTGTCCAGATTTATGAAGAGTTCTTCATGAAATTATTGCTGATTATGGAGCAAAGACGGTGTAGCCGTCATTTGCAGTAAACTGATTATGAAGGTAGATGGAACTGATTGGATGAAGAAAACCTCCAAGTGTGCAAAATTCCCATTTTCCCACTCCCACTCCTAAACTCTGCAAAGCTTTCGCGTGAATACAACTGAATAGTGTTCTAAAGACATGTTTGTGTCTTATGAATCCGCCTTTAGCAGTCATTTGACTTTGCTACTCATATCCAATTCACTATTATTTATTTTATCTATTGTGAAAGCAGAATTTCGGAGCAATTGAACGAACCAGTTCCAGTATCAATTTTTTTGATTGTACTGCTCCGGTTTCAACTGATGTAAGTTATCATTTTCTAAAAATATAAAATAATACAAGTTTTCAGTAATTTGTTACCCAGTTCAAAAAAAAAAAACAAAATATTGCCACTGTGGGGCTAGACGACGGAGCTGTATTTTCAAGTAAACCACCTTCGGATCCGAATATACAAATTTTCCCGACTGTAGTTTTGAATACTCTGCAAAAGTTGAGAGTGATTGAATAAGGAATAAGGTTGCCTGACAGTACTGTCGTTTCATTCTACTGTTATATGCTGACTAATGGTTTCCGACAAATTGCTTACAGCTTCGCTTGCAGTTTTTTTTTTTCTGACGGTAATTTAATTTATAATATTATATTTCCAACTATTATCATCATTCCAACTGTGCATCATTCTCTTGATTTTAGTACAGATTAAGCATCAACTCCACATTTTGTTTAGAATTGGGTTTCTTTAAGTCGTTTTCCTTATTAAATATTTTTTTTTTTTGGTAAGTGAGAATTATCACTCTATCTTATTTTTAATCAAGTCTTTGTTGAAAATGTTCTCTCTCATTTTATTATAAATATCCTATACTTTGCTATTTATTTCCCGTATATATTTTTGTAATCTTGTATTATCAGAGTATGCAAATTTTCTCCACTCAGAGTGACTCCTCTACAAAGGTTGAGAGTAACTGTAAATGACAAAGTAGATTTTTAAATTTACAGCCTATTATGTGGCGTCTATCAAGATTAAATGATTGCAGTAGCTTACCAAGCTACTATACGTTTCGTTGTATAATTATTTTGGATATTAATGAAATAAAATTAAGGAAAGATCTGTTGAAGGTACCTGATTTTGTCACTGTGCTCCTAAGCCTTCTAGTAATAACACAATTATCAAATCAGGCCAACTCAGGTGTTGCCCTTGTGTCTCCCTCAGTTTACCCAGAATACTGGATGTGTCCGAGGTAGACCAGACAAAGGCGGGCACCACGATGCTACGTCAGGCGTAACACTAATTATTATCGCAATAATACCAGAGGGAATCAGACAAACCTCGGTACTTATTAAGTAGGTGAGCTTAAATGACTACTGTTATAATGCTGTGTCATCAATTGCTCTTGAAGATGGACACCCTCCGAAGTAGGTCAAGACACTGTGAGCAACATACAAGGTAAAGCAGAATCAAATGTTTCTCACTTGACCTGTAATAATCCCTGTGGTGCTGATAGCATCTGTTTAAGTAGCCTTTTGTACTTACATTGTACCATTGTTACTATTTTTACTTTACCATTAGTAGAGTATATTAATCATGAAAAAAATTCGTTCTCAAGATTTAGACAAATCTACATGCTTTGAGGTCACCAAAGTCCTTTTATGACGTTTTTTGATGATATCTGTGTGTGTCTGGGTGGGTGTGTATCTAAAAGCTTGTGTACTCGTACGGTCCACAATCTTTTATGGGTAAAACTAATATTTTAAGCAAAAATGGGCATCAGAGTGCAGAGGAACCCTATTGTTTGGTTTCCAATGCATGGTGGGAAACTCACTTTTCTTGCCAAAATTTGTTTTTAGAAAACTTTTTTTTCCTCCTTAACTACTAAGTTAAGTTTCTTGAGTCTTGAAATTGTAGTGTTATTATGGAAGCGACAAAAGCAATAACTGAAAAAAAAACTACAGATTTTTAAAACAACTGAAAATATTTTTTTTTAAATCAATGTTAAAATTTTGACTTACAATTCAATCTGAAAGCATGTGAAAAGAATACAAGCCATACTGCTTGACGGATCAAAATGAAATTATACGTAAAAATAGAACTGTGGACGATTTGAAATTTTTTTTTTTAAATTGTATTAAACGAATGGAGCTATATGGTATGGTGCATTTTATTTTTTCAGAAAATGTTTGTTAGACTGAAATAATATTTATGTGTTGAGGTTTAATGAAAAAGTTGAAATTATCTTGTGCTTAATATAAGAAGAATAAAATTCATACTTGTAAAAATCAACGGCAATCGAACATATAATTTTGATGATTTCCATGTTATGATGGGTTTGTCTTTCAGGATGTTCTGATCAATCTGTATGTTGCACCCTTGAAGAAAATTTAATGTCAGATGTAGATTTTTTCTGTGTTTATGAATCACATTATCTTAGGGTAATGTTAAAATAAGAGGAAATGATTCCTTCCTTCTATATTACAAAACAGATACTAATTTTAAGCTAGTTCTTCTGTCATTCGATGATGTCGACAATTTTTCTTACATGTTAATGACATTTTTCAGACAAAATAGAAAAATATTGATAAAAATCAAATGTAACGGATCCACTGGAATGTAATGTTTCAGATGGCCATATAAGAGATCCGCTGACTACAGGAACAAAAGCCATGTTCTCCTGTAAGAGATTATTTCGTAATACAAAATCTTCACTTTAGTTTAGTTTTACAAAATTTTTATTACTGCTGTGGTAATACTAATGATATTGCATGCATCAGTTGTGTGATATGCAAAAATAAGCGTGTTTATTAATAACTGAATCAATCACTAATATACTGCCTCCAGGAATGAAAGACTAATAAACATCTCCCACATAGATATTTATATTATGTCTAAATGGACATAATATATTATATAACCAAGGTGTTTGATGTTATGTTAACTTATAGTAAAGTTGAATGTAGGCCACTCCAGATTTTTTTTCTGATGTAAAAAAAACACTTATAACTCATTTGTGTACTTCTTCAGCAAGAAGTAGAACCGTGACTTCAATGAGAACAGCCTTCTTATCATCGAGCATAATGTAGAGTATCCCGCTATTGGGAACTAATTGCTTCTGCATTAATGTTAAACACAAAATCACTGTCGAGGAGGCGGCCGTCTGCGTTTAGGGAGGAATGTCATATTAACCCAGTTTTTTCTCATACAGAAATATCTGGTAGTGATAACGTCAAGTTCAAAGTAATGTACAAATATAAATATTTAACATTGTACAGAAAAAAGGTACTTTCCTTATTTATATAGGTATCAATGATCAAACCACAATGAGAAAACGGGAAAACAAGACTAAGATCTTTCAACCGTAACAAGCGGTCTTCGTCAGAGTCAAAAACTCAACTGAAACACTAGATGCAGAGAACATCTAGAGCATCAGAAAACTAGTTCTCTTCATCTAGTGTTTCAGTTGGGTTTTTGACTCTGACGAAGACCGCTTGTTACGGTTGAAAGATTTTAGTCTTGTTTTCCCATTTTCTTATTGTGGTTTGATCATTGATTGTTATTTCACGTGTTTATGTGAAATCTTTTTATATTGGTATATATAAATGATCAAACTACAATATGAAATGGGAAAAAAAGACTAAAATCTTTCAACCGTAACAAGCGGTTTCGTCAGAGTCAAAAACCCAACTTATATATATATATAATTAAAATAAGCAGTGACACAATGTTTTAATTGTTATTTGTCCTGCCGAACCGTTTTTCGTTTATCATGGTATATATATATATATATATATATATATATATATATATATATCTTTAGCTTATACATTGGTATATTCTTAGAATACATTATAGCATTCTCAGAATATACCAATTTTATGTCGGTATGTACCAATTACTGCATTACTATAATAAATGGCTAACCTAAAAGAAAAGTTATTTCAAGTCACTAAAATAATTTTAGTCTTTCTGAAATTGGTAACAATATTAAAAATCAATTATCATGTAAACAAATTAATGGTACTAGTTGAGTTTTAGAAATTGAATTTGATAATTCGATCAACCTAATGATATATGCAAATTAATTTTTGTCATAGTTCTACAGTTGGCAAAAATTAAAATTGCCTTATTCTGTTGTTCATATTTTATGATTTGATTAGTTTAATTGGATCGTATGTCTATTTTTTGTAAATATATTTTAGATTGTAACTCATTTGGTGTACTTGTATTATTTTATGAAGAACTATCTTCAGATAGCTATTTATTGATTTGACGTATATGTAATAATTTATGCAGATCTATCTTCAGATACTATCTCATTTGACGTTTATATCTTTTTATATGTGGTTCTATATTCAGATTCTGTAATTGCATGAACATCTACAATGTTTTAACTAATTCTCCTTATATAACGAGTGGGGTCTCGAATCCGTTCCAGAAGCATATCAGAAATACTTGATAATTGCCATAGGTTTGTATTAATTGAAATAAATATCCCATTCAAGTCTTATGGGGAACAGAATAATGTTGGAATATAAAAGAGCAAAAGGAGTACATCATTTTATATTATTTTTAGCAAATAGTATGTAATTTTTTTAGTATATTTTTATTTAAAGATTTTTTGCTGAAATAATAACAAATAGCAAAGGAAAGATAAGATGGGTGAAGTCTGAGACCTTGCTGTTGCATCATTATCAAAGTCAGATAAACCTGCGCTGATAAAGCCATTCTGTTACGTGACCTTTAACACCGTGTCTTGCTAATCGCAACCTGCTCAGAAATAAACTTTCTTTTATTTAATTATGAACATGTATGCACAATTTAAAGAAGAAGCTGCGTTGTTTTTTTTCCAAATTATAGTCTCTGTTGGATTATAAACCAATCAACTCACATCGCAGGTTTTGCATTTCGCACGTACATTTTCCTAACTTTAGATTTTCGATTGCATACTGAATGTTTGTTCTGATGTACCTACTCTGTGTATTTATATATTCCCGTAGTTCATCTACCTTTTCTTATTGTCTGTTTCATTTCTATGCAATATTTATCCTTCTCTATATCTCTCTTTCCCTATATTTTATTCTAAATGACTGCGAGTCTTTTCAATGATCTAAAAAGTGTTTAGTGGATAATTATTCTGATTATTATAGTTTTGTTTATTGTTTTACTACTGCCAAAATTTCTGTTTTGGAAGCAGAAATTACTAAACGTTCCTCTTCCAGACCTGAAAATGGTTCGAGGACTGTGGTGAAGAGGTTGTCTTAGAGATGCATTGTTGAGTCTGACAATAATACACACTTCCTCAGGCTTCTCACAGGGTTTTAGTTTATTGTCTGGGTGTCATGCACTGGCTCAGCCGTTTGCGGACGGCCAAGATAATCTGACCCGCGGACATAATGGCTGGTAATCTCACTTCTTCACATCCAAAGTGTGGGGCCAACTGGATTGCATCGTGCTTGTTTGAATAATGCCCAGCTCATAGTGGACAAAGAGGTTTGATCGGGATACATACTATGATGCCGGATGGTTAATACACTATGGATAAACGCAAGTGAGGCCCATTTTTGAGTAAAATATTAATTTGATCGATCATAGTTTGCGGACTGTAGCATCTCCACAAACTTTTGGATACATATTGACGGGATACTCAAAGCATGTAAATCCGTCAAAATCTCGAGGTCGATTTTTTTACGATCACTGCTGTACTTTAAAACAATTGCCATGGTCTTTCTCCTTTCTGCCTTGTAGTTAACCATACTAGCCGTGTTCATGTACAAATGTCAGTAGGTGATTTGAGAACTTGCTTAGTTTTCTTGTTTTGAAAGCGTCAATGTTTGTTCTCATTGTCTGTTTCATTTCTATGTGATATTTATCCTTCTCTCTCTCTCTCTCTCTCTCTCTCTCTCTCTCTCTCTCTCTCTCTCTCTCTCTCTCATATTTTATTCTAAATGACTGCGTCTTTTCAATGATCTAAAAAGTGTTTAGTGGATAATTATTCTAACATATTGATTTCGTTCTTCTACCCTCTTTACGTATATCTCACGAATATTATCAACAGCCATTTGATTCTGTTCTGTAGGTTCCATTTGGTGAAAATTATTTATCGTTTCTAAACAGTATTCATATTTTGATTTATCAAATTATTATGCTTGAATGTTATATTCAAGTTTTTTTTTCAAGTTGTTTATTATTTTGTTTTGTTTCCTATATTAACGAATGTTAATATAGAAAATGTTAATATAGAAACATTTATTATTGTTTAGAAATGAGGTTTATATTGCACGATTTTATCTTCGATGTCTTTTTTCCCATTATCACCTATGTCTACTAATGTTTTGCTTTACCATTTGTTTACAGCTGTTCTTAAGGTTTTTTCAGTCTTCAACCATAAATGTCCTATAATGAAATTTTCATGAGGTTGTACTCTGGTAAAGTTTATTCTATAGACAATTTTCCTTTTCAAATGACGACATCCGTTGTTACAGGTCTTTAACCCCTTTAAAGAAAAACTGCTCCATATCATCCTCATGTTGTTCTTTTAAAAAAATCAATTGTCACTCTCTACGAAGGCTGTATGGTTTAAAAGCCTTACTTATCTTTCTCTTCATATCTTGTGTAAACATTGTCATAATAAGTGATAATAACACTTATATATGTGATCGGTAAATTGAGTTTTTTTTTTAAATTTAATACAGTATTCGAATTATAAATTTTAACAGTTTAAACTTTATATATTGTACTTATTTGTTAGTTTGGTTTTTGTTGACAGAGGAATTAGTTTGTGGAATTATCAAAATAATTATATTCATATATATGTTAAAAAGAACATTTATTTTAATAAAGAGGAACACTCGAAAGTGCTTAATAACTTTTCCTTTTTTTACGACGGTCCTTTCCTTTGAATTTAGAATACAAAATTCAAAATAAAAACTACTTTTGGTTCATTTCTGGTTGAAATTGAAGTTTCAAATCGGCGTTTCGGGTTTCATATCACCTTCATAGGCAGACGTAAAAAAATGGTATTACTTATTTATTATTACTCACATATCGTTGATATTATTAAAAAGTAATATTAATGGCCATTAATAACTATTGCTTATCTCATAGATGATTTAAGACTGTGCTCTTACATTCTTAAATTATGAAGTAATTTATGTTTTTTAATATGGGAAAAGGTTTCCTTGTTTTAATGTCCTTACTTTTGTTTAGCGCCTATTGTTTCCCAAGTATGAAGTATTGCAGTTGATTTGTATCAAATTATTTAATTTTTATATTTGAAAATTCTAAAGGAACGATTCTGCTTAGGATATTCAATTTTTTGTTACTCAGTGAATCAATGAATGAAGACGAAATTGCGAGCTATTGAATGAGTTAAAATCAAATCAATACTGAACAGAATTCAGTTAGGCTTCTGTAGACAGGTTTTTTTTCTTTGCAAACTGCTCATTTCAAATACATAGCATTGTCGCTTTTACTTGTTTACGACCAAATTGATATCATGCATACGGTTTTAATTTAAAAGTTGATTTCGTTTGTTATTGTTTCTATTAAATTGAATTCACATTGCCGAAAATGTGGTTATATAACTGTTGAAATTTATGGAATATGCAGGCCTGTTACCTAGAGTAATGCATATTAAGGATTAAAATTAACCCTTAATTAATTAATTCTCATTAAACAATTAACTATTTTTTATAAAAAAAATAGTTTTTAACAAATGTCACTGGGTAGCAGCACATGTAATGATAAGATAATTGTTTTGTTGGTTCGTTGTTATAAGCTAGCCTTGTGTAAGTAAAATTTTTGAATTTTTATGATGAATGTAGACAAGATAAATGTCCATTGTTTTTGTGTTCTAGCCCTGAGGATGTTTTAAAATAAAGACGAAACTTTGGCAAAAAAGTGATTTCAAATAATTAACCCTGATCACATTCTGAGAAGAAGAAAAGTATTTATGAATATATATATATATATATATATATATATATATATATATATATATATATGTGTGTGTGTGTGTGTGTGTGCAAAAGTAAATAGTAAAACAAATATATTACAAAAATATCTAACGTTTAAGGTTTAAGCCAGATGAGGAGCGGGTATTAAGCAACCAAATGTGTTAGCTCTTAGGGTTAATTTTTTTACGTCGGTGGCTATTTCTTTAAGTGTCTATATTTGGACCGTTTCCTTATTACACACACACACACACACACATACACACAATATATATATATATATATAGTTCAATATGGACAAAGAGACATAGAGAAATCAAAAGAGCACACTCACAGTCTCTAATTTTGTCTCTAAAATTAGAGACTGTGAGTGTATTCTTTTCATTTCTCTATGTTTCTTTGTCTATATTGAACTATATTTGTCCGTTTTGGATCTTATTTCCAACGAAAAAGTGTATATATATATATTTAAATTAAATATATTTATAAACCGAGATATATATATATACGTAATCAAATGAAACGGTTAATAAGATCGATACAATCTCTAGTTATTTCGTCTATTCAAAATAATAACTCCCATTAGTTGGCACGTTTCAACTGATCCAGGCCTTGAAAGAGAGTTTTATTTTCAATTTAATGGGGTTCGATTAGTTCTTAATCCTCTGAGTTGAGTAGTCTAGAGATTGGTGTGTCTCTCTGCGAAGAAGGTCCATGGCTTGTTTAAAATACTTTTAAAATTCTACCACTATTTTGTGGTAGAAATATATTATGCATTCTAATTAAATAGTTATTTGGTTATCACACAATATGTGATATTCTTAGTTATGTATTTAATACATATATATTCAGTTAGAAAATAGCTTTACGATATTAAGACTCTTTTAAACATGCCACGGCCAATTAGGACCTTCTCCGAAAGACAGTCCAACCTTTGGAGGGCTTACTGAGAGGATTAACAACTAATCCCCCTCATCATCTACCAATTGCTTACATAAATAGAGAACTGAAAACAAAACCTTTTGACGTCCTCATAATGACTGTGGAACTGTTCAATTATTTCAACTATAGGATATTTATTATACCGTGTTGTTAAAGTAACGAGAGTATTATTTAGAAATTTGACAAACTTATTAAGAAACATATATCAATGAAATTGGTTATAGTGTTGACAATATATGCATTCAAGAAGGACTCCTACCATGGTTCTTTGTTAAGGTATTAATAAATATATCATGTAAATTTAATTAAATTTTATGTAAACATGAAATACCGGCTGATTCATGAGTCATCTTAGCACTATAATTATGTATTCGAATGCGTCGTGCTACAAATGAAGGAGAACTATGAGTGGTTTCATACTAGAGTACTGGACTTTCATTCATATCATCTTTAAGTGACTCCAATCATTTTTGTTTGGTTTAGTTATTTTGTGCTTGCATATAAATATTTTTTCTTAAAATTTGCTATAGGTATTGCGTAAGCAATCATAACAGTAATAAGGATTCCGTTATTTCATTTTTTGTTATTAAATTACCATAGTTACTTGATTCTGGTTTTTATTTGGAATGTAGAAAGTTTTAACCATAGTTGTTCTAATTCGGTTTTAGGTAACATGAATGAGGTATTTGCTTTTTGGTTTGCTGCGTTGTTCAGATTCGTTAGGTTTCTGATGTTTAGGAGTTGGGCTGGTCTAGTGGTTAACGTGCCTGCTACTGGTGTCAGAGATCCAGAGTTTGTAGCTTGCTTTTAGCTTCCACGCGCCGTGAAGTAGAGCAGTAGCCCACGAGACTGTATATCACGGGAAACTCGATTAACAACCACTAAATAAACAGGTGTGTATGTAAGGCTCTCGATATAGATGATGTTAAATATTTTAAATATTATTTAATGACCCTAAACATATAACAGAAGTACGGGTTTTTCAGTTTACTGTCTCGGTTAAAGTTAGTCGTAAGTGAGTGTAAGTCACCATGACGAAAGGAATCGTTATAATGAGTATGTGAACATTAAGTACCTGGAGTAAGGTTCAAATCTCACTTCAACCACTAACTAAACCACTTAGAACTTCAATCTTGAAAGGTGTGGAAAATCCCCACTACCAGTTGAGTGTCTTTGTAAAACCACTTTTGAAAGAGGTGGTTTTGTTTACAGTTGTTTCCTTTATATCTTGTTGGCAGTTTTAAAACGTGAATGCATTTGAAGCTATCCATTGACCAGGGTTATGGGAACTGTTCTAATCAGAAGTCACAAGGACGACACAATCATCTCATTGTTGTCTGAAACTAAATAGTAGCGATATCTCTTTATTATAGAGGAGCTTCTCAATTCGCCTGCTTTATCAACTCACTTCACATGTACTTCGAACAGATAAAGAATTGCAATTGGTAACAGCAAATTCAATACAATGAATGGAACTGAATTCTTATATGAGAGTAATCAGTTAACATTTAACCTATTGGCTCTAGGCATGGTAAACTCACCACATATAGCAGCTATGAAATGACGTCTAATACTGGGACTATTGTTATAGTGTAACGTTATCGGCTCAATACTGAAAGGTAGTGTTCATCAACTTAAAGAATATTAAAGAACTATGTCCTATATCCTTGTTACATTCAGACATAGCTGCAATATCAAACGGTACACTACAGTATCATTTAAACGTTTGTCTGTTATAAAGGTTTACTTCTTGCCAAACGATATGGATATAAATTCTAATAATATCTGTAATGTAGGGCAATACAGTGAAGTCGTACAGACTGACATGTTAGTTGAAAAGCTGCAACAAATTAACATTTAAAATTTACTACTCTACCTGTCTTTGTCAGGTGAAGCAATTTGTTAGATTCATGTGACAAACATACCAAGTGTGTGCTTTGATACTTCAATAGTAATGCATGCAATGACCCCCGTGGAACTTTCGTCCTTATACAATTTAGTGGTTACTGAACAAACAAATAAATTAGGGTTTATTAATGAAGATGAAACGATTTAGATTAAAGGAATAAACCTGCGTCATACGCTGGCAAATCAGTCAAGTTAAATTAATGTCAAAGAAGTGCATTTTGTGAGTACCACAGGTGTTGTTTCCTGTTGCATCGTGATTTTATAAACCGTTTTACCTCGTACGTTGAATGTGGTGAACGACTGGTTTCAGAAGGAAGGCGTTACTATTTAAGATGGACGGACCAACCAAAACTGGTAAAGTACCATACTCAATGTAGAAGGTAAAACGATTTTATGCAATTATAGTTTATGGTACATTATTTGAGGAGATATGTACTAATTTTGGTACTAAAAAGCATAAGCTACCTACGTATAAACATGGGTGCATTATAAATTCAATGACGGAGCGTAGAATGAGTATTGAAAGGGAAGCTATGTCAAGGAGCTTGAATCTGTCAGAGGAATAATTTTAAATAATTGCACTTCCAACTATATTTTATAAATTGATAATTTTCCTATCAGATTTCTTTGACTGAGTGCGATTTTGAGGGAAACTTATTATTACTTAAAATAGTCAATAATAACGACTAAAGATAAAATACACTATACCACTAGACATGGTTGAAATGAAGTGATGTGAAGAAAACAAGTCTACAAAATAAAATTGACTATAAAGTTTATTATAAGGTCAGTAGTATTAGTTGGTGGGGATGTCAGGCCTCTAATCGACCCCTCTTGTCATAGTGTGCAGAGATGATTGAATAAATCACTATTACGTTATAAGTCATCATACTTGGTTGATTTGAACCCTGCCCGATCTGTTCTTATGACACCCTTCTTCGATTATAGGGTAGCGCAGACGAAGAGCACCTAATAGAAAACTGCATGTCAGTAGTTGGGTGGTGATGGTAGGCTTGACATGAACTATGTCAGCCGTCAGCCCAATAAGGCGGACTTAGCAGTGATATATTTAATTGGTGTATTAATCGTGAATGTAAGCATGACTCAATTCTGTAATGACAAAGCTAATGTTCTTTTAGATTGGCAATATTCATTATTGAAGCAAATAAATAAAAAAGACTTGTGTGATAGCCACATGACTTTCATTATTAATGGGTCCTTTAAAAAACTTTATGTTCTTAAAAAAATGTGTGATAAACGAGGTATTCAAAGCCTAGTTTATTGTTACCTATAATCTTGAAAATTATAAATTAACTTTAATAAAGTAAATAATCATGAATTCCTAAGTACCTAAGAACCTTTAGACGAGACAAAGAAAGGTTCTTTCTCACCAGGAGGACAAAGATAGACGTCAGGTTACTTTGCCGGCGTATTATTTCACAAGGTGAAATCTTCTGATTTACCTCGATCTGTTTAATCAATTGTGATGAAATTCTATATTCCAACCATTTCTTTAATAGTCGTTTCAATTTCAATAAAATTCTTTAAAACTTAATTTATCTATTCCCCAACTGTTATCCTAACTTTCCTAACTTCAAGGAATATTTCAACAGTGTTACCTGACACATATTAAATGTCAAAAAGTCAGAACTCATAATTTTAATAATACCTTATCAGCAGATGTCAGCAAAATCGCACAAATACGACTTCTTTTCAGGTAAAGTGCCCCCTTAGAAAGTTCAATATGGGTGCCGGGATTACTGTTTCATCAGAGTAATTTAAATATGAGCTTCGGTAATAATAACACTTTTGGTTTTTGGGATACCGTGCTCACCAACGATATCTCAAAATATAAGTATGTATATACTAATAATAAAATTGTATATCATAAATATTAACATATTAAAATATTATTAGGGAAATACTATTTTATTGGTTTGTTTTGGTTGAAAAGTCTATATGGAAACTTTAAGTAGAACGCAGTATTGTTCACTCCCCTTTACTTCGTATAAAGCGTAAATGAAGGTACAAACTAAATTATATGGTTTTTAATTCACTAATGGGAATAGTTATTCTGTCTATTCTAAGCCTATCGCGTATATTAGAATGTTATCTTTTATCAAGTGAAGCTTATTTGTCTGTTTTGCATTGCGAATAAGTTAACTTCTTATACTCTTAGGTTGCCTAAGATAATAATAGAACAATCACTATCAACAAAGAAGTTTCCGTGAGTGTTTTCTTACGAATGAATATCATATTTATTATTAGCTTGTCCATCGAACTAAATATGAGTGGCTTAAACATTGCATTTAAATTTGAATACTTTGATAAAATTATGATTAGGTCTGAGAAATATGGTGTTGGTAGCATGGTCGTGAAGTAGGAGCATCAAACAATTGAGATTCTAGCTTAGATTCAGAATTTTGATTATTCGGTCGTATTTATCTACAGTGGCATTTATTCCATCACTTCATGTGAATTCTGTGAAAACATCAAGTATTATTTGTCATGAATGACTACTATGAAATAAGGCTAATCGAACTCCAACTCTACTTCGACTCCTCAAATTTTTGGAGTGAACTGTATTTAAGTTTGAATTAGTAGATTCGAGTTATCTTACTATTTAAAAACAACGGCATTCAGTCATTACTAAGTAAATGCAAAAATTAAAATTGTTGGTATTCGTTTATTATCATATAGGCTTCTTGTGAACAATAAATTTAAAATAAGTCACGAATACCTCTTTTTCGAGAGATGAAAAACGACTTTCTGATGATCTAAACATCTTTTTTTTTCTGAAAACTCAAGGTTTTTACCTTGAATGTTCTTTTATGGTAGGAGGTATTGTTGTTTGGCACCAGTTTTAATTGTGGGCCACATATTTTTGGGTTGAATGTACAGGTAGTTCCTTACATTGTACCTTACTTAATTTAATTTTAACTTTAATTTAAATTTTGTCTTACTCAAGTTTACTAGTTCAGGGATGATTATGGATTACCTGATATCATCAAACAGGCTTCAAACCGAGTGCTTTTTGTCTATCTTTGATGAATAGAATTCAATGGTTTTACATCTAATGAAAAATCCAGGGTCATGGACCAGATTGAAACCTCTTATCTTGAGTATTATCGGCAATCATGCTTCCACTAGATGCATCTGACTCCTCTGAAGTGATTACAAAAAAAAAATCTTTTCTGAAATAACATCTTCCTGGACCACTTATTTTGCAATGTTTTAAAGTTTGTAATGTCAGTGTCTCTTGTTTGTAATGTTATGATATCTGAATATTAATCAAACCGATGTGGGCGAACAGAAGAGATACTAAGGAATTTGAGAAGGGTTTTATGCAATCTATAACAGCTTCAGACTGTAACCCAGTTGAATATCATTGTAAATTTGTAATAATGGTTTAATTTTGCGACATTCATATTCTGACACTGAATTACGTTTAGTGTTCCTAATCCAAAGCACTGATCTTTAAAAACACTTCTACTCTTGAGTTTTCCAAGAATAAATATAATGGGTACATATATGCTAGCTAGGTAGAGGATAAGGTGTTGAAATGCTGTACATTGCAATAATTGATAAATGTCCTACCTTTTTAGCTACATACTTTTAAGAAATATTACTAGTACTGTTCTGTTTACAACTTTCTTTCAACTTCACAGTTTGCACTGATATTTTCTAGCAATTCAAAAAGCAATCTAACAGATTTGTGTCTGGTAACCTTTATTGGTATTCTTTTTCAAAAAGTCCTTGTATTCTCGTAGGTGATGATAAAAATATCGTCATCTTACGACTTAAGATATATTCATGAGTGCATACAATTTTTTTTATGTTTCTATCGATGTTCAACACACACGTATCATGTAATTTTTGTCTGTTCTCTGTTGAATTTATGTGATTACGTGTTGGTGGAATCAGTATCTATTGAGGAATAGGAAACTCTATAGCTAAAATACTTATGGGTACTAATAGTATCTATAAGTTCTATTGGTATTTTATTTCATCAATAATTTATGTAGCCCTTGATAAGCGAAGCGATATAGATTATAATTTAAGGCGTATCTCTGGAAACAGAAGACGTTCCTAATCATTATCGTTCCTGATCCTACCTAATAACATCAGGCACATATCTTGCGAACCATATGTTCAATGTTCGAACTGCTACCGCCTCCTCATCAGTCGTCATCTCATCAGTATGCTACAGCAAATCCTACGCTGGATTTCTACAGCTGGAAATCCCGATCCGCTGTGAGAGTGATAAATAACCGCAAAATGACATCAGTTTATATTTTGGTATAAATTATATTAAAACAAAAAGTTGCAGAACCCCTATATTTTGTGTGAAACCTTGAAGTTCCACAGAACACACTTGCTAAATCACCGACATCGTCTATCTTCTTAGGATCTTTTTACTTAGGAAGGGAAACGAGATTATCCTCTTTTTCAACATTTCTCTGACGTGGGATGGTAACGTCAGAGAGAGAATGTTGTGCATACAGTTTGTAGACAATCACCTTTTTGTTTGACTATCATTCCAAATTTTTTCTTAACTCATTCGATTGTAAAATATTTTGAAATCAATTTTTTCTTTACTATAAGTAAAGTATAATGATCATGAAAAAATTCGATCCCGACATTTTGCCGAGAGTTCCTTGTTTGATGTTTTTTCTATGAGGTCTGTGTGTACTGGTGGGTGGGAATGTTAGGTGGTTATGTGTGTGTGTGTGTATTGAAAGGTTTGTTACCACGCTACAGTTCCCAATGTTTGATGGATCAAATTCATATTTTGCAGAAATATGACCTCATAGATTAAGAAAAAACCTATTGTTTTGGGGGCAATATTGGATGATTTTTTACATTCACTTAGAAATATTTTAAATAATTGAGTGATATAAATTTGTTATTGCATTTTTAATACAAAAATTAAAAAAATGAATTAACATTTATTTCCTGATGCTTTCCATGGTGTAGTGAAAGGTTGTCTAACAAAGAGCTCCAGTCAAACTATACCATATGTTGCACCCTTCAATAGAACGTTATGACATATATAGTTCTTGGTGTGCTTGTGAACCCTATTGACTTTGAGTAATATTGAAGTATGTGAAATGTATTTTTTTGTTCTTTACAACAAAGATGATACTCATTTTAAGTTACTCTTCGGTGATTCGTTGGACCTGGTATTTTTTCTTACATTTATCTGACAAGGGAGAATTTAAAAATATATGTAGAATATATTAGAAATTTGAATACTTAGCTACGATGAATATAGGCTGAGTTTGATATCATACGAAGAATGTAGACTCTCTTTCTGGAGGAGGTAGAAACCGTGGATCACGTTACATCATAATGTGAGCCAGTCGTCTTCAAAAGGTTTTGGTCGAATCATACCAAAAACTATAACAGCCAGAAATACTATCTGTGTACGTTTAAGAAAATAATTAAAAAACCTAAAATCTGAAGTTGAATTTAGTTACAACTATAAGATGTACAATATGATAGGTAGGCGTGCATTGTATGAGTCTTGTGAGATTTAGGCTTCAGTTAAATAATTTTATAACATGTCAAATTGATCAATGACTTTAAGATTCTTTTACTGATAGTATGATAATAGCCACATGCAGACAAAGGGCACATCCTTGATTAACCTTGTATAGCCATATTAAAACAAAAAAATCTATCACAACTTTAATATAGGTAAAAAAAATATCAAACTGGTTTACACCATATGGTTATGTCTTCTCAAAAGCTTTCACATTCAATAATAAGTCAAAATTTTTATTTATTAAAAAACCCTTTTGTATTTTTAAATTTTAAAATATTGAAAATTTAATTCATTTATTCTTTCTCTGATTAAATCCTAAGCCCTACCTGTTTATCCAATATAGTGGTGTTCTAAATCATTGCATCAATTCTCTAAATCTCATTTTGATTGATTACTATCACTATTTAAAAATGTCAATAAGGAAGAATTAGAGACTGTGTGTTTTTCTATATACTTATACCTATAATTTACTCTGAAACGTTTGTTGTCCTTTGTGGATCGTGTTTTTGATGATTATATATTTGTAGGGTAATATATATATATATATATATATATATATATATATATATATATATATATATATATATACATAAACTTACCTTGTATCTTGGGAACACTTTATAATATTGTTGCAAAAATAATTATGGAGCCAAATAAATCAATTTAACATTTCTTTGATATGAACTACACAATATTTCATTTATTTTGTAAATATGAGTGTCTTAAAATTTTTCAACAATTAACAATCGCTGGTATATATGGTGGATAATTTTATTTATTATTTTTTCAAGAAAGCTTTCAATTTTCAATTGTGTTTTATATTTTCATTTTTTTTTTTTAAAACTGCTATACTCGAAATGTTATTGTTGCTAGTGTTTTTTATAAAATCACTTCTCTTTCCCTTTGTCAAAAATCATAATAATCCAATTTACTTTTGGTCGAGTGTAAGTTTTTTCCTGTTTGCTATACATATATTGAGAAAAAAATATATCAGTAATTAGCCAGTTTTGCATACTCAAATGAAATTCAAAGCCGCCTTTTTTAGTATAATTTAAAACCTTTTATAGCTGGAAGCATGAACATTTTAAAAAAATTATTAATACGAACTGTTAGATTAGGATGTTAAAAAAACTGGATAAATGTCATCAACATAGCAGCTATTTATAGAACGAGAGAGTCCATTACTCATACTTCAATATTACCCAAAGATAATATGATTCATATACACAAGAAAATCTACCGCAGATATTAAGTTTTCGTCAAGGGTCCAAAATACAGATTCCTTAGACCATTTTTTTAGTGAAATCCATCATATCATGGAAAACATCAGGAATTATATGTTTGATTGACTTTGATTGTTTACATGTAAAAATTTTATTCTTTTTACAACTCTTAATAAGTCATTAAATCATTTCAATTTTTTTCATAACATCAATTCATCAGTTAATTCGGTGGATTCACTCAACAAATTTTAAATTCGATGTAAAGAATGGAAATAAGCCTAAACAAATCTGAGAAGTATAGCAGGCGATCCATTAGTCCGGGGTGAATATTCCGTTTTTATAGCTTTATTGATTAAAGCTATAAAACTCTCTGCGGTCATTAAAAATTCACGATATTTTTTTACGAATTGCTAATTTCCTGTTTTAGCAAAATTTAATTGTTCTCTAATGACCCGTATGGCGTCAAAAAATATTTTCTGAAAACATAAATTGTACCTCTTTCATTAATGCAATTTTGAAAAAGAATACCTCAACCCATCCCTTGCATAATGCTCTATTTTTAGGTATAAAATCATGTTGATCCGTCAAAAGGTATGCCTTGTATCGCTATGACAGCCTTTCAGATTGAATCAGAAGTCAACATTTTTACATTTGATTAAAAAAAAATATTTGCAGCTGTCTTAAATATTTGAAGATTTTTGAGTTATTGCTTTTACCGCTTGCATAATAATGCAAAATTTTAAGATTCTAGAGTTAGAAGTTTAGGAGAAAGAAGTGTTGTCTAAAAACACACTTTGGTAAAAAAAAGTGACTTTCCCATAATTGCTCCCAAACAATAGCGTTCATCTACACTATGAGGTCCATTTTTGTGTGCAATATTAATTTGATCCAGCAAATATTGTGGACTGTAGAGTATACACAAGTTTTTATATACACACCAACCCACAAACAGACAGACATCATCGAAAAATCGTCATAAAACCACTTTTGGGACCTCAAAACAAGTAAATCCGTCAAAATCTCATATAGATTTTGACGGATTTACTTGTTTTGAGGTCCCAAAAGTATCACTACTTTACTTATAGTAAAGTGTCACTACTTTACTGATAGAAAAATAAAAATAATTCAGTTGTTAACAAGTTTGATGTTATGTTTACTTATAGTGAAGTTGAATGTAGGCTACTAAAGACTTTTTAGATTGGTTATCAATTATAAATATTACAGATTTAAACGGAAGCATGGTCTGATCCACATAAAACTCATAGAATGTTGTTAACTGTATCCATTTACTTGAGTAGTTGGGTATACACGTGGGGTGGCGTAGTCCGTTAAATTTACGGGATATAAGTTCCAAAACCGATACTTCCTATGCATTAAAACTTTTTAAGTTATATAAAAACTAATATATCGTTTTTTTTACACCATAGCTTAACCAGGAATGTGTACAAGAAAATTAAACTTGTCCTATTTAAACTGGAAGTATTTTGGGCATTCCTATAGTGCGAACGGTATAGACAATATGATTTTTATATATTTAGTTTCCAACAATTATAGTTTTCATACGTTCATTAATGGCAGTATGTTTGAATTTTATTCGTTCGTGAACCTCAGCCTGATGCATATATTTTGTTTAATAATTTTAATAAAATTAATTTAGACTTACTAATCATTAATGTGCAGTTTTTACGTTTCTAAAATGATTTGCGATAGTTGATTTCCCGGTGAGACTGTATCATGCAGTCTTATATACGTATTGTTTTTTTTATTTGTACAGTCTCAGTGAACCGCATTTTGTTCGGCAAGAGTCTTGTGCCTACTTGTAATATGTGTCTTAACAGGAACTTCATGTGAGTTGTTTATACTCTGTAGATTTATTAGAAAAATGAAAGAACAAGTTTCCATGCAAAAAAAGATTTATGAAAAAAACAATGTATGCTGAACACAAGGTGTTTTTATCAAAACGCTTTATTCCCATAAAACTTTTGTATGGAAGTATTGTTAATAGTATCTTGAGGTTAATATGGAGGAGTGTTCAGATTGTGTCTCCATCTAAGTATCAAGAGCGATGACGATCTAAAAAATGTGTATAAAAGTATTTAACAAAGGGATAGTGCTAGTCTGATCTGTTATGAGTTCTTTAATTTTCCTTTTATTAGTAAAAGCACGTAGAACTGATTGTACGCTTCTATTAAGTACTAACTGCTATTGTACTATTAAGTACCATAGAAATAGTTTTATGTGGCATAATCGTATTGTGATGTCTATAAAAACCATTTATTTGTAGTTTATTTGAGATCAGCATCTTTAAATGAAAACTTCTTCTAATTTATACATTCCTATAGTTCTTCAAAAAAGACTAAATACTCCGAAGAAACCAAAAAAATCCCCGAGGACAATGTTTTAAATAAATAAAATAGGATAAAAAACATTTTTGTGGGGCATACCAGTTTATACGTTACCTGGGGGGGGGGGGGGGGGGTGTCAGGTTATCTCAGTGGTTAACGTGCTCGCCTCTGAACTGATAGGACCGGGGTTCAATCCCCACCTGGCCCTCGATTTATTCACGCGGAAGGTGAATAAATCTGAGCACGTCGTCATTCGGAGAAGGACGTTAAACCGCCGGTCCTGAGCCGGTACTACGTCAGGTACTCGTTTAAGATCCCTACTCTAAATAAAGTTGAGTTAGGCAAAATTTAGGACTCCCACTGTAGAATCAATCTTCATTGTGTGGTATCACAAAGGGCCAATACTTGGCCCACGTGTGTTCTACCACACGTGTGCTTGTGGGACTACCACTGCAACCTGACCTAACCTTATACGTATGTGTAACATACCAAAGTTTCCTGTATGTCACGTCAAAACCTGCTAACACGTCTGCTAGTGACCGTTACGATTTGAAGCGCAGGATAACATATTTAGACACTTATTTGAGTTATATTATATTCTTTTTATTAAGTTGTGATCACCAGCGTTGATTTCAATTTAATTTTAATTAATTAATGACTTAGTTTTTCTAAGATCTGAAAAACTCATAATGAACTAGTTTTCTAAATTTAATTTAATGTGTTGGGTGATGTTACTGAGAAGTATCCGTGGTTGTAGGTTAGGTTAGATTGCAGTTGTAGTCCCACAAAGGAACACACGTAGGCCGAGCATTGGCCCTTTGTGATACCACACAATGAAGATTGATTCTACAGTGGGAGTCCTAAATTTGGCGTAAAGTCCTTATTTGGATCTTTAACGAGTACGTGACATCGTACAGGCTCGGGACCGACGTTTTATCGACCTTCTCCGAGGGACGACGTGCTCAGATTTATTCACCTCCCTCATGAACAAATCGAGGGCCAGGTTAGGATCGAAATCCGTGGTTGTAAGTTGATACTTCTGCGGTGTGTTGCCCTTTGCCGAGGTATGATGTCACCAAACCTGAGTGCAAAGGGCAATCAACACACCGCAGAAGTATCAGCTTACAACCACTTCCGCAAAAGTGTAAAAATTTTGACTTATGATTGAATCTGATTCTTGTGAACACGATACTGGCTACACCGTATGATGGATTATAATGAAATTAAATGAAACCACATGTCCTTACTGGAGAATGAGCTGTATAGTTTTTGAACCAAATAACTTTAAAGAAAAAGAGAACATCGCACATTTTGTGAAATCAGAAAATATCTATTTTTCATAAACTACTAAATCTAGATCACTGAAATTCAGCGCACTGTATATCCCTATAATTAGTAAGTTATGGGGAAAAATTCAAGGATTTCAGACTATTGGATGAGTCAATTTAATCCGAAAAAGGAAAAAGACGACTGTAATAATCCCTGTTTGTCATAGCTATGGCATGTTTGCATTAAATTGGAAAATTATTTTATCAGATTCAAGCGAAGCAATTTATTAGGCTTCAATGCATATACAAAAAAAAATTATTTTTAAGGAGTAAATAAAGGGGCCAGGTTAGCTTAGTGGTTAACGTACTCGCCTCTGGGCTGGTAGTCCAGGGTTTGATCCCTCGTACGTCGTCCCTCGGAGAGGATGTTAAGCCGTCGGTCCGTCGGTTGGAGACCCAACCGTCTCTGTACCAGCGCTCTTGGTTTCCCTCTCTTATCTGTCCTGAAGACGGTTCAACCGAAAATTAGAGACTGTAAGTTTGTGTTTTAATTTCTCTATGTTTCTTTATGTACATTGAAGTGTATATATATATATATATATATATATATATATATATATATATATATATATATATAGTATATTAGTGTTACTTTGGTATCCGATCTCTGTAGTGGTTTTATCTCATGAGTATAGTTTGGAAGTTTGTTATATGTTGTCAAATTATTTATGAGCGTACATCACTGCATAAATTAAACCAGTCACAGATATTGTAACTTCGGTTTCTCAACCAGTCATGTGCTATCGTATGGTACCTCCGCACCTTACGACAAACATAAAATGAAATAAATTTTAACTTTAAATTGAATTTCAATTTTCCCTCATATTAATTGCTGATTTATATTTAATTAATTTGCCCTCACATTTAAATCAGTCAAATGGCAAAATGTGTTTCCAGAATGAGAATCGAACAAGAAGTTTGGCATCTTCGATTTTTTCAATATAAAGTTAATGTGGAATCCTTATTTGTATTTATCCTTCGGTCAATTTATTATTGCACTACAACAATGATAAGGTGTAACATCTTCTTCGTCCAATAGACCAATGGTCTAATTTTTAGTTAAAAATCTAAAAGAAAATTAAATTTT
The DNA here is from genome assembly GCA_026182355.1 of Hermatobates lingyangjiaoensis. Lineage (NCBI taxonomy): Eukaryota > Metazoa > Arthropoda > Insecta > Hemiptera > Hermatobatidae > Hermatobates > Hermatobates lingyangjiaoensis. The sequence goes on from JAPFBL010001938.1 coordinate 3,612,199, forward strand.
ATTGTTTAAATATTTGTTTTAAATGGGGCTTATCAAGAGAAATTAAGTTCATACTAGATTGTATATGAAGTTAATATCAAATCACCCTTAAGTAAGATCGCAGTTGGAAAATGAGATCGGACATCAAAGTATTTTATAACGCTCAGATCGAATACTGAAGTAGTACGTGATATATAATCACAGTGCATGTTGTATTTCCTGAATCAGTTCATTTAATAAACGATTTTTCACTTCTTAAAATAATCTGCTCATTTTTTTCTGTTGGTAAATATTAAGTATAGTGATAATGAAAAACAAAATGTTTTTTGCTCATTTGCAGGCTTTGAGGTTCCTTGAATACTTTTTGAATGATGCCACTGTGGGTGTATATTATAGAGAATATTTTAAATGGTCCATAAGTCGTACATTTCCCAAATCATAATGGGATTCGATAAGCATTTTTTTATATACGTCAAAGTATTTACAATTTTAATGAGTCTCAGTGTGAGGAAGAACCTTATTGTATTTGGGTAATTTTGTTTTGGACAATTTTCATTAGCGTTCTTCATGCCAAAACGGTTATTAATTAGAACTTGTTCTTCTGCTGATTCTACGTACTTTAGATTTTCTATTAGGGATTGCCTTAATATGAATATTGCAAGATAAATATTCCGTGACTTAAAATACGATTACGTACATTATTACATTAAAAATGACAACTATTAAGTTCTATCTGCAGCATGTTGTCAGATTATTCTGTAACAACGAATCATTTTTGTTGTAACTACCGTAATCAATGTAGTTACATTAAACTAATTGAACTCATTGCTTGTCTATGAGTTTTATAATAATTTTTCACAGAGTTCCTCTTCATGATAACAATATAAATAAAATGAAATACAATGAATTGAAAATTAAATTTGTTGTGAAAGAGTTTTATAGTATGTTTTATTTTGTTGTACGTTTATTTAAAATTGGTTCCAGATGTTTTGCCTTCACTACTGATTCTAGGGGATTGAAAACTTAATTCATAAATCTGTTTTTACTTCAATTTTTAAATTTAAATAACCGTTTTCATCTTAAAATATATTTGAAAAATCTTTAAGTTTACCAAGGTGTATAGTAGAATATTGCAGAAGATTGCGTACCTTTGACAGATGCAGTCAACTGAAGGCAAAAAGTAGTCGTTGCAGACGATTGTTATGAGAAGGAAGCCGCAAAGACTTCATATGAAGTGTAATTCTGTAATTGGTATAAAACTGAAAATTTTAACGATTGAGGTAAAAGTGTAGTTTAGATCTATACTTCCAAAATCATAGTTAAGGTCATATTGGAAGCAGTAATATCAACGTATAATAATCCCAACATGTTCCTACTTGCAGGATCTATTTATAATTACTTTGAATTTCTTTACAAGAATGGAACCTTTATACTTTGAATGATATGAAGAAATTGTGAATTGTATTTAATGAGTTGATTTGATGATAATAATACGTCTCTTACTGTGATCTGAAGGGCACTCTTTTTTTTTTAAAAAAATGTATTTGATTATTTAGGTCCTGGAATGCATTGCACGCGGGGTTCCTCTTTTACCTTGCGGTGACACTTTAGACCAGTATCAATTTTGCAAATTTTAATACATTTTTGAAGTGTTTCTCGATTCCTCTTTTTGGCTGATGCATGACATAGTAATCAGAAGTTGATAAGTTTCCGGTGTGGGTTTGCAGCACCGTGCCTTTACTTGACGATGGACGGTTGATTGTGTAAGGCTCATACATGTATGTCAGCTTGTAAAGACATGGGTTATACATGTATGTCAGCTTGTGGAGACCTGGGTCATACATGTATGTCAGCTTGTAAAGGCTTGAATCATACATACAGTTGGAAATTCCGAGGGACATTAAACTGCTTTTATGATATGCTTGTCCAGAAACAATATTGAAGCATGATCGAATTCCTCCGAGGATGTTTGATAAAAACGTATTGCTTTCATAGTGTCAAGCATGCCGTTACATGTATGACCACCTTGTGATATCGCCGTCCAGTCTGAATGTCAGATATATATCATACAGTGAAACAAGACAACAGTTCCAGGGAAACTATTAACTATTTGTAAATACTACGCACAAATTTATGAAAGGTAGTAAGTTTATTTGTAGGTAGATGATGACCGAAGTTGAAGCGTTCATTTATCCACCATGAATTATCAGTTTCCTTCTTAATTACTTCTTTTCTATACTGTAATGAATCGCTATTTTTTCGATACCTAATAAATGTCGAAACTGATATTCTAAATGTTGAAATAAGTATTTCATTAAATTCATGGTTATTATTAATGAAAATAATAAGTTCGAGTTGCGAAGAAATTAGATAGAAAGGGGAGACGTTAGACTGACTGGTATGGTTGCAGTAAAATGCACTAAATGATATTTGTACCGCATTAAACTTGAAACCTGTTCTTGAATCATACTTGCCAGTGACAGCACTGCTTACGTCGATAAAAGGAGCGACAAACTTTTGGAAGAAATTTTAGCAATAACATTCAATATATAGAAACTACCAAAATTTGATATAGTTGCAATGAAGTTCCTGCGGGAAAAAGTAATTCTAACATTAAAAAATCTGACTTACAGATACAAGAGGTTGTTAAACTGATGTTTATCTCTTGCTTATTGTAAAAATTCACGATTTTCACCTCCCATTTTACAAATATATTTGTATAAATCGTAATTATTTAACAGTCAAAATCTAACCCAAATTGTAAATACACTTGTAAATAAATTCTAAAAAGAGCTTGTATGGGACGCCATACGACTTTCTAGTACCTCATAATAGACTATTAGTTCGGTCCTGATGAACAGAAAATTATCATTATAAATTTGACAAGTTTTTTTTTCAACAGCAACAACGCGTTTGAACACTGTGTTCATCATCAAGTTTTTTTTGTTTTTTATTTTTCTGTATTATCTAGAGTATCTGTACTAAGTTTCATGTGAATGCGATTTCGTTAGAATTCACCTATAATGAATTCATTTCTGATTAATGAATTTAGAAAAAAATAATTTTTAACAACTACTTAATAATTGACTTACAGTTCTTAATGCAGTAAAGGGAAAATGAATGAATAAATAATATCTTATGTGAAAAGAGAAATTACTGTAAAATGCTTGGTAAAAGTGCTTGTAGTGATTTTAAGACATTGTACACGCTAATTTAGTTTTCTAATATTTCGGGCTCTCATATGACGTTCGATAAAAAAATGTTGAAATAAAAGTTGTAGAGTTATAATATGATCTACTATCTGCTCTATGAGTTTTTCTAAGTCAGTTGTTTTTAAAATAATTTTCTATCCATTTTTTTTTAATATATTTTATTTATCACTTACAACTTTTACTGATTAAGACGTAGACACAATATAAGTACTCAGTCATGCACACAGAGCTCTTCAAGATGTTATGAACAAAGTTTTCATAACATCTTTTGCTATTCATAATCATAACCATAATAATCATAATCATAACTTATTACCACTGGTAATGCTCGTAGTAAATTTATTTTAAGTCGCATTGACAGCTTAATATTTCGCAAAAAAAAAACGTAATTCTTTTATTTCTGCCAAACACCTTAATCAATTTAGATAAAATTTAATATTGAATAACTATATTTTACTGTCTTTGTTTAATATCCGTATCAGGGCAGTGTTAACAACTATTTTTGTTTTTTGAGGTATTCTCTGCACACACATGCTGAAATCCAGACCAATTTGTGAAACCGATTTTATTGGATTCTGGGGACCTGAAACGTTAATTTCCGTTCAAACATTGATGTGAAAATTATAAAGGGATTTAATGAAAGTAATAGAATTGTAAAGAGAGTTATACCACGGCAATCAATTATTGTGACTATGACATTTCCACAAATACTTTTTACCATAAGAAATTCTTTATTAACAAACTTCTACTTCAGGTGGAGTCTGTATCAATCACTGAAGAGGAGTCAAGTTACTTATGTTTCACTTCTGACCTATTCCATTTCTAAAGCAGTTAGTACATATTCAATTCTGACTTAAGTAAAAAATTCTGACTTAACCCGTAAATTTTAAAATGTAATGGTCTCCTACTTTTGGCCTGTCACATTAGTTTTCAAATTTTCTTGTAAAACACGGTGGGTATATTTTTTTTTAATTTTCAAGATAAGACAGACAGAATATGTTTGCAAGTAAAGAGACTACTAGTTGGATACTAGGTAAGAATTTAATTTTGAATTTATAAGTTGGTTATATTGCTATTAGGATACATACTTTCCCAATGAATGTAGTTGAGACATTTCTTTGATAATTTATTGGTTTTCTCTTCGATGAAATACAGTAATTTGTGGTAAGTTATTATTTTCTACTTATTTAATCAGTAATCCAAATAACTGAACTAAAGTACCATTCAGTTATTCATAAATTATTATGTACTTTAGTAATCATAAATTTCTTAAGCAAGTAATTAAATTTTGTCAAGTGAATATCTGAAAGTTAGCTCATAATTAATAGAAATATATAATTAGTTGGCTAAAACTAATTTGAAAACTTTTCCCAAAGGTCATTGTACCCAAAAAAATGGGAATATTTAGTAGGCCACTTGTCATTGCCGTGCTATGGCCCGTTGGAAACTTCCTTTAGCTGGCCTATACGCAATCTCGGCCACTTACTAAATAGCCGACCCTCTTACAAAACACTTGCTTCGGTTGAACTGAAGGCCGAAATAATGCTGTGCTGATTTATTGAGAAATATGCGTGAATATAAACGTAAAGGTAATGATGGAAGAGTTATTAGGTAATAAGTTAATCAGTAGAATTACTTATTAACTGTTTTAACCGGAAAATAATATTTATTATTTACCTTGCCATATTAGGCATATACCACTTTCTTGAAATACGAATATAGAAGACTAAATAAATAGTTTCCTGGTATTGTAAAATGTAAAGCCAAAAATTGTTTGTAAGCATAAAACGCAATGAAATCAATTGTGTTCATTTGAAAAAAGTTAAACCATTGGACGTGGTTTATTGAGAGATGACAAACATATTTAGATGAAGTTTCAGTGTTTTCATTTAATTATTTAAATCATATCCTTTCAGTAACCTGATTTTATAACATCAGTAATTTTAAGTTTTGCTTCCATCATTCATACAATTTGAGATATACGAATTTTTTCTTAGTGGAATTTTTTTTTTTTTTGTTCACTTGTTAAAGATATTTATAACTATTTTTTTTTACTTCAAAACTTAACTGTAGTAGAGAGCGAGAGTGATGAGTAAAAGAAGCCTGTTGTTGCTGGAGGGAGATAATTTCGGTGGAGGTTTTGGTCGGTCTGTGTAACGGTCGAGGCTCCCGCTCCAGGTTATTGAATTGGTAGTGAGCGCAGTGTTGCCACATCGCCACAACACCGCTGTGGCAACACCCACTCCCCACTCCTCCGCTTATCTACTTCAAAATATACACTATTTACTACTGTCCCCTATTAATCATTTTTATAATATTTCTTTAATTTAACCTACAAGATGAATATTATTTTTTTTATATAAATTAAACTGTATGAAAATCATAATTTAGTATTTGTGATAAACTGTTTTGTCCTTGTATAGCAAATATGCCATAGAAGCTTGCTCAATTGATGATTGGGATAATATCGAAATTGTCTTATCTGACCAGGCTTTAGCATTGTGGTAATTATGGAATAATTTCTGAATTGATTTTAATTATTGAACATCCATTTAAATATTGTTAAATTCTATAATACTGCTGGAAAGCCCCAAACTATTACAACTATAATACTTGAATATTGCCAGAATGAGAAATCGGAGTATCACCCTACTACCTACACTGTTAATTCTTGTTTTTTTTTAATTATTTTTTAGTTTTTAATCACTACTTCTATTATTTTTAAGCAAGGAACTAACATTTAATGATCTCAAATTTAGTTCTATGTTCTTGAAGAGAGCTGAGTATTTAGTAATTATGTATACTCGTGTAGCTAACGCAATTGAAATGGACTGAAACTTACTGTTTCTGACTCTTGTTAGGTTATAGTTGGATGTAATTTTGTTCAGAGTAATATAACTGAAGGTATTTCTAATAAAACATATTAAACTTTTAATTTAACGTGTGAACCAAATTGTGTAAATTTGAAACTCCAACTTATTTTATATATCAGAGTAAATTTATTATAATCTTTAAAATTGATTTCTTAATAGATGGTTTAGATGATTACAAAATTACTTCATATAGAGAGATAGCCGGAATGCTGACAACTCATAGGTGTAGTCAACATTCCTTTTTAATTTTAACTTTTTCAAATCATGAATCATTATTTCATATCAAGTGACTTGCTATATCTTTGAGTCACACATTGCTCCCATGAATATCACTGCAGGTTGTGGGCGTTTAAACAAGTGTTATTATACATCCATATTTTATAGTATTCAACAATTATGTATATTGTATGTTAATGTAGCTTTTCTTCTACTAGTATTGCAAATCATTTTTTCCTGTTGACAAGCTTCTTTTTTTTTTTTTTTTTTTTTAAATACTTGCAGAAAAATCAACTACGTTTTTACGTTTTAAGTATTTTGTTCGTTATTTTTTTGGTATTACTTAATAATAAGGAGAAGGTCACCTTAGTTGAGTATTCTAGTGATTAGATAAATGTAATGTATGTGCCGAGAAGGAGGAAGCAGGGCTGAGTGGTTTAGACTGCGAGTAGCGCGGAGGTGTCGACGTTGCGTAGGCTGCTGCCAGTGCCTCTCTGAGGCTCGGAGCCTGTCCCATCCCCACTCCCTTAGGTCCCTGTTCCAGTCGACTCTAGTGTACTATCGAACTCGTCTCATCAGCGCAGTCGACTTCTATTTACAATTCCATTCAGTAAACTTGATCTGTTTGTTTATTTAGTTTACAATCACCTTTAAGAAAAAACGATTGATTATTTGCACGTTTGTTAATGAAAAGAATATTTATCAGAAAATACGAGTTGAAATCTTCGTAGAGAAGGATATACAGTCTCCATTCAAAGGTTCCAGAATATAATTCTTTCATAGTAGTTATTTCAATTAATAATTTGAATGTTTGTCGATTAAGTAATTAACTAACTTCGCTTCAGTATTCCCTCTTGGGATTATTTTAGATATTCATTTGAGCCTCGTATGTTGTCATCCATTCTTATATATTCTATCAACTAAAAATTGGATTTAAGTTCTAAAAGGCAAGACGGTTAAATTTCTTAATTTTGACTTTTGGCATTTGGCAGAAAGGTTTGGACCAAGACGATGTTGTAGACTTGACTGGTAGGAGAAGTTGTTTAGGAGTCACGCTTGATAGTTCAGGTAATTAGTCGACCCCGTAAGTGTTAATATGGCCTTGTTGCGACTATTTGGGATTATTCCTTCTTCGGTGTTTTTTTTTTCATTTCTCATATCCTCTGATAGCGCTCTTCTCCTCTCTGAATGAACACGAACTTAACATTTCGTCACAAACATCCTCCCTTAAATGTTCTAACAGGAAGACTTATTTCACAATTGCTAGCATGAAATACCTTTTCTTCAGTCATTTTATTTCCGTATAACTGGTACTGAAAGCAAGGAGATTAATTTAAGACCTCCTTGGATACATAGTATGAATACTCCGTTGCATCTTAAATCATAAATTATTCTTATGGATAGTATAATTAAATAATCTTGATTACATAGTTCTAAAGTTGGAAATAATTGATGATTTTTCTTTTATCTTGAATTGTCGTGTGAATGACATATGTAAATTCATGTTTAAGCCTCTGTTCTCTATCTAATCTCGCTCTAACACACGCTCATTCTTGATGGCTAGATAAGTGTCTAAGTAGCTTCAAGACCATTCCTAGATAGGAGACATTACATGTGAATATTGATATATGCGGGGATAACAGTTCAAATTAACAGTCTTGACTTACCTTTCGAGGAGCTCACTTCACTCTCCTGGTGACGATGGATGTCGAAATATCGTAGTTAGTTTGTTTTCTTCGCTCGTGATCTTATTTTATTTAGTTTTTTTGATAATAAAATGTCAACTTATAAACAACAGTAGGAAATTTAGATATGGTACAAAGATCTCTCAAACAAGAAACGACCTTCATTAGAGCCACAAGTTGAATCATTGAACTTGTGCGTTAATTCAGTTGAAAACTGTTATCTACTACAGACATTTTTTGTTCAATTTCTGAATTTCTTGCTTTGGTTAAAGTTAAATTTTTATTTCCCTATTTATTCTTAAGTCCTATTATTTATAGAGAGTCAGGCAAAATGATCTGACACATTTGTAGGTTAAATAAAAGGCAAATAAAGTCAATAAATAATAAAGTGTTTTTATTTTCGAAAAGTACATATAACGCAATTTTGTTTTGTTTCTGTATAATGCCAAGATTAAAAGGTACTGTGATATGATTTTTATACCTAAATGCCTATGATATTTGGCTTCCAATAGGATATGATAAAACGTGTGATCATGATGTAAGAAATTTTTTAAAAGATTTTAAAAAAATATGCGTTTTGGAAATTAAGACAATTTATATTTTGACAGAAGGATGTCTTTTTCTGGTGGCATTTACATTGATGAATGGATCATTTTATCAGTTTAAAAAATGTTTCCCCAATAATTTAAACTTGGTGGAAACTGTTCTGTTTGCCTGTCACATCTCGCACCTGTGTGGAGCGAGTTGTTTTCTATAGCTAATGATATTTATTTGGGCTGAAAAGGATTTCTGATTTTCATTTACTACATTGGCTCCTATTTTGTTTGTTAAATTTAATTTCAGAAAATGTAAATACATCAGATTTAAAAATAATTGGAAGAAAAAATCATTCGGTTCAAAGATAAAATTATTTTGTATTTTAAAATGGTAAAGAATTAATTTAAGATAGGGCCTGTACAACAGGAGAAATTATTACGAACCAATATAATGTCAATTTTCTAAGAAATTATATTCCTTTCTGCATGTTCTGGCATTATTAAAATTAAATGGATCATGCAGATAAAGGGACGGCTGTGATGAGCTCTTCGCCACAATGTATAATAGGGTCTTTTTTCTAATTCATGTACCCATCAAAGTTCTCTCCTTTTTAAAATGAAAATAATTTCTTGTTTTTTTTTTTGCATGAAATGAATATTCTGAGAAACATTTACCCAACGAGAAAATAACATGTACATTGCATTTTAATAGATCATCTAATTTTATTTTAGATGTTTTAATTTGCAATAGTATGTGCAATATGCTGGAATATTTGCATTAGAATATAAAATATTTGCTATTTTTAATTTTGCAAATAAATATTTACAATAGTATGTTTTTAATCATGTGTGGTTAAAATTGTATTTCAATGTTTTATTTTAATAAAAAACTAAATACAATGGCAAATTAATTAATTATAATTTTATTTTAAAAGTATTACTTTTTGTATAAAAAAAATTATTACTGTTGGTAAAGCAATTTCTGATAGTAATTTTATTCTGAAAACTGCTGATCTAAAATGTTTTCAAGTTTTATTAGTATCATGTACTGATTCAGATATGAAAAATATATACAACAAGGTTTCGCAGTAAATAACTGAAATAAATACGAACGTATGCAGTAAGAAATTCACAATTGATGACGTAAGGAAAACAACGTGTGGTAGTCAGTCTCATGAGCAAATATTATCAGTAAGGCTCTGACGGGGACCAGTTGTCACATTTCTGAAGTCATTACTGTGCTTTAGACATTGATATATATTAGTGTAAGAAAGGTAGCCGATCATCTTTATGACATGTTTCATTCAAGTCAACTGCATTCTCGACCTTCGTACAATTTTTTCACGGAGACGTTCAATCTGACGAACTAATTTCTTACTATCTGGGAATATTTAAATAGGAGTTAGCCAAGTGACATGTTCAATAAAAATAAAGGAATTTAATTTTATCAGTTCTTTCTATTTTTGTTTTGTATGGTATTTGATTATACAGATTCACATATAAGAAATTTTACAGTACACATGTTAAAAGGAAATCAACGAATTAAACATAGCAACAATGCCCAGCATGTTACACATTCTTTTTACAAATTTGACCACTTTTTTTGTTCTGATTTATAGTAATTAATGTTTTAATAGTTTATTTATTGTTGATCCGTGACCTGTTGGAAGTGGTTTAGACCAACAGTTTGGATATCGGTTACATAGAGATGAAAGTTGGTCACAGTCTGTTAAAGCTGAGGAATACTGACGATCTTATACCCTAAATTACAATTAATGTGAAAAAAGTGTTATTAGTACATGGTATGCGTGCATTGTGGTAGAAGCCAGAACAAAATTACTAATTAAGGGTGAGAGACACTCCCATTCCTTGTTTTCGCAGTAATTCCTCCAAATGAATGGAGGAATGAGACGTTTCCACTCAATAACACGAGGAAAGGTCTCAATCGGATACCCATCAGAGAGCTTTTGTCTTCAAAATCATATGAATGATGAAAATTTCAGTAATGGATGGGATTAAAAGTGTCTATGTTTTTTAAAATTAAAAATTATGAATAATAGATTTATCATGTATTATTCGCAAGAATGGAATTATAGATTATCTTACCTCTAAGGAGAGTTGTTTATTCTTAGGTTAATATTTTTCATTAAGAATGTAGCTTTATTTCAAAATAAACAAAATTAAATTATAAATAAACAATATTTTCTCTTTTATGTTCGAAAAAAATAATCTTTTATTTTTTTATAAACGATAAACCATTTTGTTTTCTTACTTATTCTACATGCACTAATTAAGGCACAGGTTTTACGTCTTCTGTAGTGTTCTCGAGGTAGAGGATGTGGCTCACTTGTCACTTGGAATGTATTTTTAGCTAGGGCTTGATTCTACATGGCATTTCTAAATTTTGCCTTGTTGAAGGTTAATTAGAGAAGGAGATTTTTGAGGTTAACATAGCAGGGTTCAGGCTCAGTAGGGATGGTATTATTTACTGCCTGAAGGGTTCGTGCATATGATTTTCCATCTTTAAAATGAAAAGTCTGGAGAGTTATTACTAGATACCAACTCTGATCCATCGGTACTAGCAACAAGCACGCTATTCTGTAGACCAGGCATGGGCAACCTGCGGCCCGGGGGCCACATGCGGCCCAACACGTGTTTTTGTGCGGCCCTCGGAGATTATCTGGAATTCTATCGTAATATTAAAAATTCTTTTGCTTTTTGTTTATTAACAAAAACTCACCGAGACCTTTGGAAGGAAATTACAACATTGGAGAGAGAGAGAGAGCTCGATAGCAATAAATGTTTTAGTTCTTTTTCTTATATGACGCACTAATCTTTTTGAAATTGTGTTGTTATAATTGTTTATCATAATGCAATTACAGATGAATAATAATTTTGATTATAAGAACAATAAGAAGTTAAAAAATCATTGACACATATATATATAGAAATACATTATACATATAAGCTGTATGTATCAACATACCTCAGAAATGACCATACGGCCCGCGGTCTTTTGGAAATGATATAATGCGGCCCCCAGTTCACAAAATGATGCCCATGCCTGCTGTAGACTATACCTGACCATGATTAGTGATTGAAGTCCGACTCCCTGAATACCGAAGCAACCAACACAAACCCTTGCCGGGAGGGGGGAGGGGTGGAATTGTCAAAAAGCCTTATTTTGCACTAGTCTGTTAAAAAATGTACTTTGTAATTATTATTAAAAAGTATAGACATTTTAAATCCTCTCCATTATTGAACTTTTTATCATTAATAAAATTGTGAATATAAAAAAGGTAAATGTCAATCTGTCAGGTACATGCGTCACTGCAAAAACGAAGTATGCGAGTGTCTCTCATCCTTAATTAAAATCAGTTATCTCTAAAGGAAGTTTGATACTTCATGCAACATATCTCGCGAATCACTGCCGTGCACAGAAGCCAAGTTTTACTAATTTTCAAATTCACCTTAAATGTTCCTTTTAATTTTGTTCCATGAGTCATACCAAATATCTAAGAAAATTAAAGTCTCATTCGTACAAGACTGTTGGTTCAGATGACCTGACTTTGAGGGCCGTAGTTTGGTGACCACTGGGATAAAAATAATCATTCTTATTCTTTTTTGATACTCGTTGGCTTGTTATAACCTCTAATATTTTTTTAAATTACAAAAATGGATCAACAAATAAAATTCCTAACCAGGAAGTTTGAACAATTGCTTTTAGAAAAAAATAGAATTAAAATATTTCTTGCGATAAAATCTCACTTTACGTCAATGAGTAGAGAAGTTTTATTATTAACCCAAAATTGGGAATCTTATTTTTTAGATTTGATATCAGACCTATCAATAGAATTCAATGAAAAGAAATAAGTAGTTAGTTTTAATAACCAACTTGACGGAAAAAATACCACTGTAACAAAAAAATATTTGGATTAGCCTACACTCAACTTTACTAGAAGTAAACATAATATTATACTTCTGGAGTACATAATATATAATGTTCCATTAAGGTATAATATAAATGTCTAAATGGGAGATGTTTATTAGTCTTCATTCCTGGAGGTAATACAGATAGTGATCGATTCGCTTATGAATATATACGCTTATTTTTGTATATCACACCTCTGATGCATATAATATCATTCTTACCTACAACAGTAATTAATTTTTGAAAAGCCAAAATGTAGATTTCGTGTTACGAAATAATCTCTTACATGAGATCATGGCTTTTGTTCCAATAGCCAGTGGATCTATTACATAGTTTACTTGACCTCCATCTACATTGAATATTTAAGATAAATTTTCCCATTTAAAACTTGGAAATATTCCTATTTTGTCCGAAAAATGTCAGATACATCTAAGAAAAATGTCGTTTTAAGATAATTTTTAATTTAAGATGTAGGATCATTACAGTTACGAGTATTATTCTTCAAAGAATGTTGTCAATTTTGAATTGAAGGTAATATGATTTATAAACACAAAATAATTTACAACTGATATTAAGTTTTGTTCATGAGTGCTATATATAGATTGTTAAGAGCGTTTTCTGAGACAAATCCATCATACCACGGAAAGCAACAGACATTTATGTTCATTGACAGTTATTTTTTACATGTAAATATATTATTCCTCTTATATCTCATATAACTCAATAAATTATTTCAATTATTCCATTATAAAAATCAATGTTATTTCAGTGGATCGCTCAAAAAATTTCTAAGTCAATGTAAACAATTTAAATAAATATCAAAAAATTCGATATGTATAGCAGGTGATCTGTTAGTCTAGGATAAACTATCAGTTTTATAGCGTTATTGCTCTTTGCCGTAATTGAAATTGCATGAATTTTTTTTTTATAAATTGTTAATTATTTAAAAAAAATATTAACTCATTCTCCACATAAAGTTCTATTTCTAGGTATTGTTTCCGTTAAACGCTCTCACAAGCTTTCAGATTGAATTATAAGTAAAAATTTTTACATTTTATTGAACAAAAAATATTTCCAGTTGTTTTAAAAATCTAAATATATTTTTCGTTTATTGTTTTTATAGTCTTAAGGATAATACCAAAATTTGAACACTCTTGAGCTAGTAGTAGTTTAGGAGAAAAATAATGTTGTCTATAAACAGATTTTTTTTGCAAAAAAATGACTTTGCCGTCATCAATTATCTCCCAAACAATAGGGCTCATCTACACTAACAGGCCCATTTTTGTGTAAAATATCAATTTGATCCATCAAAGATTCTGGACTGTAGTGTGGCCACAAACTACATACTCACATGGATACATACTCACCCATACACACACACACACACACACACACACACACACACACGGTCATTACAAAAAAAATTTCATAAAACGACTTCTGGGACCTCAAAACATGTAATTCCCTAAAATCTGGAGATGGAATTTTTTCACGATCGATATACTTTACTTATAGTAAAGTAAAAAACAGTTGTTTTAATAGAAACTGTTTAAATTTATTATTTATTATAAATTTATTATTAAATAATTTTCTTTGAAAATAGTTGTATGTATCCTGTATGTATATTCCTGTATATTATTAAAATACACCGCAAATGACCAGCAGAAACTCTTTAAGTGTATTGATTCAGTTACAGCCAGGATGTGTTAGGAATAATAGCAACTGGGAATAGAATTGCATTCATTTCTTTATAACGTGTAATTTTCTAAAGTTTATTAAAAAGTTCTCTAAATTAAAGTTAATGTATATTCTTCTGTATAAAATTCTAGAATGAGAATCATGGTGCCTTATTTTATAAGTGTTTTTGTCTGAGTCACGAACAGAATGAAGCTGGAGAAGCGGCGGACATGTATAGTTTTGGGTGGCGTTACCGTGTGGTTAGATACATTGATAAATATTATACTTTAAGGAAGAAAAGAATGATTCAAGCAGATGAATAAATTAAACTTTAAACTTAGCAACACCAAGTAAAGAACATGCACACACGTTTCTCTATTGTTTGACATTACATTACCGCGGTTTTCACTCTTTCCTTCCTATTATACCTTAAAGACGGTTGATTACCGAAATTATAGAGAAACGCGAGTATCTGTTCTTCATATTGTTTTCATAGATTTAAGTTTAATATATATTATAGTTTGGTCCAAACCAAACTGCTCTATCGTCTTGTTGATTCTATATGGTGATTGACTGGGTGTAAGATGTTCTGGGATTGAGTAGTTCGTCTTTTGGGGAAAATGTTAATTAAATTTTGGTTAATCCTGACTCTAATAGAATTTGTCCCCCTTTTGATATCAGGTACCAAGACTTTACTTGATCATATCGAATGATATTTTTTCCTTTCGCTATCTGACTTATAGATAATTGCTCCTAAACCTGATAGTAAAATAGGAATGAGTTTCCTTCATTTCATTTAATGTTTCACCGTTATTTTTATACATTCCTTGTATTTCAGGAAATTGACGATGAACAGAAAAATAGCTGATTTCTTATAACTCCCGTTATAGTTATTTATTATTAATAAAAACAACCAGTATTTCACATACTGGCATAGGGAGTAGGAAGAAGTCTCTTTGATTGATTTTTACCATAATAATGTGTAGTTTTGTAAGAGTTGACCCTTTTAGTATTACAACACGCTATACAGTCAAACAAAATTATTTTTTACTAGCTGATCTATCCGGTGTTGTCCGGGAAACAATTTAATTCCAACTCTAATAATAAATTACATATAACGAAAACAATTTAAATTGTCTATATTTCCGATACACTCAAGTTATTTTCAGGTAAAGCAAATTAATACAGAATGTAAATTATAGATTACGCAAAAAAAGATATAATATAAAACTTATTATAAATTTGCAAACATTTTTTTTCCAAAATTAAAACGAAGGTATAGGGAAGTAATTAATCATCAAAATCAAAATTACATTATTAACTTTGTCGAGGAAATTTAAATAATTTTCAGTTATAAAATATCCTTTACTTCTTCCAGCAATGGAAAGAGAAACTTTAAGTTTATAAGTATGTAAGAGAACATATACATAAACAATATGTACATATGTACATGTACATATATAAATATATATATAAAGTAAATTTAAGAGTATAGATTTTTGAACAAATAAGGTGAACTCTACAATCGTTATAAACCCTATTTCACATGATTCGAAGCTATTTGGAGAGAATTGTCTAAATATGTGTGGTAAATCCCAAAAAGACCCTGATCAGAATCAAAATACCGTAGTTAGTTTCCCCGAAGAAAGTTATATAAGATCCATATGTTTCTTTCTATCTAAATATCTCCAGTTGTATTTCTATAGGGGACAGACAGACAAACTTTGTTTTTATATATACAGATTTTGTAGTCTGGGATCATGGGCATTATTACCTCCTTTCTGCACTAATTTACACTTTTCCATTTTATGAAATGAGACTTCAAATATCTCTGATTGTATATTATCACTTGATATGTGTATCAAAAAAATGGTTGCAGATTTATTAGGTTACTCAAAATTTTGGACTGATAAGCAGAACATGATTTCTTGTTAATTTTATTTTATATTACATTATATTCAAGAATTGAAAGACAATTCTGTTAAAGTTCTGACATCTCGTATTTAGGTAATATTCATTAAATTAAAAAAAAAAAGTTATTATTATTCACTCTTAGTACATAATTTACCTCATAAGCTGATATGAGGTTAGACTATGCTCCTTCCTTTGTAGTTGTGTATGATAGTATTATTGAACATCATATGGAAATGAAAATTTCTGTTCTTCACAAACAATTCGTTTTAATGAAAATCTTCAAATTTTAACTAACATGTGTGTGTGTGGAGAGGTGATGGAAGGTGCTTTAGTGGTTAGTTTGCTTGCCCATGGTGCTGGAAATGCTAAGTCCTTAGTTCATTCTAACAGTAGATTTTACATATGGATGATGGAGAAAACCTTGAACGCATTCAAGAGAGAAAACCTCTCTGGTAGGAAACATAAAGCCATCTTTATTTAACGTGAATCATATACTCGTATGGATAAATGTAGTATTCCAAGTAAAAGGGATGTCTTCAACAGCCATAGTAGTTGATACTTCTGAACGCACTTACTCCGAGTGATTACATCCACAAACGGTGATGGATTAATCTACAAACTTATTGCTGTATTATTTTAATCCGTGTGAGTATTTAGCTTACCAGAGCTTAAGTTGTGGACACTCAAGATGTCAGGGAGGAGTCCTATCCTAGTGGTTAGTTGTGCATGACTCACTGAATACTCTACATAATGATGGTTATGGTACGCAAGGATATGCAGAAGACCTTTTAGTGGAAGATAAGTAATGCTTGAGGTTACTGCCTTTCAGATGATGCAGTATGCTCTCCAAATTGTTTAAAGTTGAGTAGGGAGAACTGTCGGAATATAAATCCTTCTAAAATGGCCTTTTATGGCTTTTTCTGAATGAGAAAAGAAATTAACTAAGAACCATCAAAGTTATAGGCATACGATTGGAGGTTCTTTAGATGAAATAAAAACTGTAATTTAAACTAAATATAGGATCAAAGGGAATGTTGTGCTGTAAGAGATCTTATTTCGTAGAACATGTGGTCTTGACATGAAATCTTCAATTTGGCTTTACAAAAGTATTATTACTGCTGCGGTAAACCCTAAGATATCATATTCACAGGTTGTGTGATATACGACAAAAGCTTGCACAGGGATAACTGGGTCAATCACTCACTATCTCTACTACGTCCAGGATTGAAAGACTAATAAACATCTCCCACTTTAACATTTAAATCAGAAATGATTGATTGATTTTTTGTTGAAAAAATAGAAACACCTTTATGGGAGGTGAAATAACAAGAATGAAACATTAATAGTTAGACCTACGAGTATATTCTGGTTAGATACAATACCGCTCATAGATTATTTTACAAGGGACCTCGAAGTGAACAGAAATAAGCACTTGGATTGAATAATTTCTGATTTCAGTAAAAGGGCTCTAATTAGAGTATAAAGTGATTCATGAGTACAATGTAAATAATGGGATTTTTATCTGAGTACTGTAAAGAAGGGAATACTTGGGAATGAGTTAAGAAACAGTTTGGAAAAGTTTGGAACCATCCAAAAATCTAGCAGTCTCGAGCAGTTTTGCACTATACTGCACACCTCGTATTTCACTGAAGCGTGCACTGAGAAATAAATCAGGAAAAAAGTATTTAAAAGGTGGGAAAAACTAGGGTGTCCAATTTAGTTTAAAATACTCATTCCAACAGAACCTAACAATAATATATCTTCAAAGAGACAATTTAAAAATATGCGAAACCGCTATTAGATGTTTGTCTACGATGAATGGAAGCAGTATTCGACATCATATGTAGAATGCAGACCCTCTGTTTCTTGAAGGTCAAGAAACCTTTAATCACATTATACCTGATTGCGAGCCACTCACCTTGGAAAGGAAAAACACTTTTGTCAAATTATATTTAGAACTATAGAAAAGAGGAATGCTTCACTAATATTTATAAAGACAATTAAAGAACTTAAAATTTAAAGTCGAATTTGGTTACTAATGGGATGTACAATAGGAATGGTATGGCAGCGGAGCGTGCGAGCTTCATAAAATTAAGGCCCTCAGTTTAATAATCTTAATAACATGTTGAATTGATGAATGATTACAAGTTTCTCATAACTGATAAAATGATTATAGCCGTATGTAAACAAATTGTACATTAATTTATTAAGGTATATATATATATATATATATATATATATATATATATATATTATGTATAGCCACATTGAAATAAAACAGGAATTAGTTGGTTGTCAATGATTTTGACATTAAGTTTACCTATAGTAAAGTTGAGTGTAGGTCACTCCAGATTTTTTAAATAAAACTTTTATGAGAAATATTAAGGATTAAATTTCAATGAAACATATAATAAAAATTAAATAATAGAATATTTTATCGGAAATATACAGGAGTCATCATTGTTTTTTCTCATATGTACAACGGCTTTTGTTGTAATATGTTTTGTTTTTGAGTTCTATGAACTCATTTGTTGACTAAACTTACCTATTAATTTTCAACACGATATGACCCTTCGTAAAATAACTCAACTTTGATCATTAGTCGGAAATTATGACAGATTATATTTTTTGTTAATCAGAATCAAAGGTTATTTGTATTTTTTTTAAATTGAAGTGAATTATTTTGTTAAAATGTATTGTCTGACCGTATTTTTTAAAAGTTTTGGAAAGGATACTCTTTATGAAGTAATTGCTGGGGTCAGGTAGGACACCCTTCAGTCTTTAGACTGTTTTATGACAGGGATGGACAATTTAAAAATCTTGACGGTAAATTTGACTCTTGTATGGTTAAATTTGTATATTTGTACGGTTAATGATTCTTGGCGTAGAATCATTATTGTATTGTGGCTCGTTTGTAATTGTAATAAGTTGGCAAATATCAAGTGAACCATCTTTTCTCTTCAGAACATCAGCATTGAACTTAATTGTGGGATGAAAATCTTCTTGTTTGTTAAATACCTTGATCTGCTTCCGTATTGAATTCATAATGGACAGATGGGAGTAATGCTTCGTTTTTACTTAGAAGCATATTCTATTTAGAAGTATTAGAATTTATCGTCCTTCCATAGACCACAATATATATTTATATTGACAAGACTATGGTTACTTTGTTTTGTGTGTTTTCTTATGGTTTGGGGTTCTTGGCAGTAAAATGTCTTTTGAGCCCCCCAAGATAGAATTTATGATGTAGTTAAATGAAGGATCCAATTTTCTAGTCAGTCTAGTGTCTTTTACTTATATACAAGGTTAGCTTTTAAAGGTTGTGGGAGCAGCTACCCTTCTCAAGATTGGATCGGATAGTTTCGCTTTGGAATTACTATTGAGTTGTTAAAGACTGAGTTATCGATATCATGTGTAACGAAGTGATGCCAAGGGCATCATTGGAATACCGTTCTTATCAAGGTACTCCAATGATATGTCCCTCGCTAAGCAAACAATTTTCAGGAACATATTCCTAAACTGTTATCTAAGAATTCTGTAACGGAAACTATGTTCCTATGTACAAAGTTATTAAGCTTCCATATATTCATCGGCAAATTGTCAATTTAGATATGGTTAAAGAAAAAATCAGATTATATTCCCTTTACAAACTTGAATAATTTACAAAGAATTTAAATCTATGCTAGAGTAACACAGCAATAACATTACTCCAGAAGTATTTTGTGCAAATAGTTGACGGTCGGCATCTGTAGATGGCTACATGAATAACTAAAATATATTTAGTTCCCTAAAGAACTAAAGTCTTATTTTGTAACACTAATTTAAAATTTCAAATCTACTACAATATTTCTTTTATATTCATGGTAAACAGGAGTTAAATATCAATTTTTTCACAGGACACTGTAACTATTCTAGATTATTCTGAAGGAAATGGTTCATCATATTTGGATTGCCGACGGAATACCGTGACCCCTGTCATAGATTCTATAACTGGCGTTTATATCAACTTAATGACTTCAATTATTTTAATGTAGCTATCTCCATTTTGTGAATTGTAACGAAGTATAGTATAAACTTATCAAAGCACAATTCGACAAGCAACTACAGTTGAAACTAAATGGTTGTTCTTTTTAGTATATCTCTTCGAGTATTCAAAGTTATTGAACGTTATTTCATTCATTGTTCGTATTAAAACAATATTGATTACAATATTTAAGTTTATTTTAAAAATACCTCTTCTGACTTTACTATATTACAAAAAAAAAACAAAACAAAAAACTTTACCATGTTTCACTATTACCCAGAAACAATACAGTTCCTCATCACACGAACTACAAGCCTCTCAAATTTCATTATGATTTGTCAAACTTATGTGTCAGACTCCGATAACCAGTCGTCACCCAACCACGCCAATGCCGACATCCCCAAAATGAATCCAGGTGATTGCAAAACGAAGCAATTCTCCCAAATCTTTCAAAGTATGTTTTGTTTTCACATTCACTGTACTTTATAGAATCAACTTAAAAAAAATTACACCATGTGCTAGAGAAGCGAAATATTGTTATTTAAATCTATTGCTTGAAAAAATGTAACATATAGTATATTTAAATATCTTACAATATTTATATTACAAAGTAATAACTATATATATCATACATATTTATGAGATTACTAATTAGTTCAACAAATAATAAATTAACTCAATAAAGCAAAGAAAGATGTAATGTTTCTGTCCAAAGAATCCATGAATCACTATGTGCACATCACATTTCCTCTAAAAGTATCAACCGTTTTCTACTTTTTACAAATCAAATGAACTCATTGAAATCACTTAACAATTTTTTAAAAACGTTTTAAAGCCTAATAAATTTGTTTGCCTTGAATCTGGTTAAAAAGTTTTTAAATTAATGTTAACAAATCAGACAAGTAGGACAGATAGGGATTATTATAACTTGAGTTTCATGTTTTTTAGGGCTATATTTCTTCTTCCAGTAGTCTGCGATTTTAATAACTTTCATAACATATTAATTTTGGTCGATGCTTTAGACAAAATGTTAATGTTGCAATGTTAGTTGTTTAGCATCAAAAATTTTCTGAATTCGCCAAATGCATTCTAATTGACTTTATTTTACCATAATTTCGGCAAACAACTACACATCTCATCTTCCTGTAATATGCCATTTTCGTCTAAATTTCATTTTTATCCATTAAACGGTAATACCAGTATCGTATTTACAATCTTTCAGACTCCATCGTAAGTTAAAATAGTTACACTTTTAAGCGAAACTCATCTTTCGTGTTGTTCAAAAATTCTATTTTTTCATTTAATAGTTATATCATTTTAGTTATAGTTACACAGGAGAAAAAAAATGTACAATATATTGAGCAGTCTTGCAAAAGAACTGTATATGACATCCTCACTATCGAATATTTTTTGGTATAATATAAATTTGATTTATCATACAATCTGACAACTAGCGTGTTGAAATACGTTTAAGTGTTTATCCGATAAACCACACGCACACTATAAAAAAATTTTCAAAAATGAACACAGAAATATTTTGATATATTTTAATGTTGCTTTCCCATCGGCTTTTCCCTGTTATTTCATAAAGATCCTTGTCACCATAAGAAATGCTACCAGTGGTTTATTATAGTTACTCTTCTCTCAGAGCAACTGTCACATTTGGCGGTATTCGCATCTTTGTTCATTGTTGTATTAATCTATGGCAATCCTGCAGAAAGTGTGGAACCGTCAAACTACTTTGTACATGGGGCAAAGTGACCTAAAACAAGAAGAACTATGTGAAATGGTAGTCCGTAGTCTGTTGTAGGATTATCTGTTAATTTTCGCCTGTGCTTTCCATTAACTCCAAATCTGTCCCCCAATCGAGGCAGCATTTAATTGTCATATATTTAAAATATAATTTATTTGTAATATACTCATAGTTACATATATAAATACCTTATTTATTATTATAAGATATTTAGTTTATATAGTTATATAGTTTTCTTATATAGTTTTCCTCTTGTATAATAACAAAATACACCATTACACTCATGCCTAGATTTAACGGCCCTCGCTTTAACGGATTTTGGAAGCAACGGACATCTGTAGCTCTGTTTACAGCTGTGGCCGAACACGTATAGCTGTTTGATCCGTGTTTTTCAACATTTTTGGTCCTGTTTTGTGTTGTTTTTGAAATAGTCAACATTTTTTTTTAAATCAGGGCAGCTGTAAACCCTGTAGAGAAGCGGAAAAGAGTCAACTTAACAGTATCACTGAAGCGTGAGTTGATTAAAAACTTGAAATACAGTAGTATCGGAAACTCGGGACAATCGGACGAGTGTCCACCCCTTTTAGTCCGTTAAACAGAGGTCTGAGTGTATTGTTAAAACCTGGTGTTTAAATTATTATTGTTAGCACCACTGAGATTGTTAGTAATATTATTATAAAAATATATCGTTTTACCTCGTACGTATTTTGAGTGTGAGGAAAATGTACTGGGTAGATTTTTATAATATTATTAAAAATTGTTGTATTAATTTTGAAGGAAATTGTTAATGAAAATTAATATTGAGAGAATAATAAAGGTAGCTATCCATTTTGATTGTAGGTAGTAAAAAGTGACCATAATGAATTGAGATAAACAAAGAAAGGGTTTATGCATGTATAAAAGAACTTTTATTAAAACACGGTCAAACACGTGGTGTTCATCCTTAAATTCACCGACTTATTTGGAAAGGAGGAAACTAGTCTTCTATTTTTTCATCGATGACCAAGTGTAACTTAAGGAGGAACAACACGTTCAAACGCGTTGTTTTCATAAAATATTTGAAGTAAAAATTGTTTCTTTTGACCACCTAATGTGAGTAAAGATGACTAATAAATAATTGAACAACAACAAACCAATGATTGTTTTCATTCCTCTACTGTCTGTAAAGAGAAATAATAGTAGCCTTGTGAACAACTACTGATTTGGAATTGTTGCCGAAGGCGATTACGACAATTGCTCTTGACCCTGTGTAGATTGTGTTGTAATTGTTGATTGTCAACACACCTTTTTTGAGAGTAAGTAACTTCAAAAGATAGTTTTTTTGATAATACTTCATGTAGTAAGCAGCAAAAGACCCATATCCTGAGAGCTTTATGTTCTTGCAGATCCATTGATTGTTATCACCTAATAATGTAATAGTAATAGTAATTTGTAATAAAGAGTAACACTTAGAAAGTTTTATTTGTTGTTCGCAACTTTTATAATAATTTATAATAATATTTATAATACTTTCATAATATTTTTAACCATTATTATAGCATATTATTTCTCAGAGTTTGCTGTATTCCAAAAGAACATTTCTTTCCCACTATGCGATGAGTGGCATCACTTAATACATCGTCATAAAATGAAGCAACTAATATCACAAAATAAAAAAAAAACATGAATTAGTTAGCATGAAATTGAGATTATATAATTGAAGTGAATGTGAGAACAAGGTTAAGTGAAGGAGAAAAGGAAGGAGGGAGAGGTTTGATTTAGCGAGTGCGCTGCTGAATGAAGTCAGCTGTTGCCGGCAGTCCTTGTCCTTGAAGGGCGCTACTTTCATCTCCTCTTGCTCCTCCTACTATTTTCATATCTCCTGTATGCCATTTTAATCATTTTTTTTTTCTTCCATTGTTAAGATTTTGAGTCAAGTTAAGAAAGTTAATTCAAATATATTGATTTATTATCAATAATAAGGACAGTAGACGGTCCTTAAGTTTTAAGTAGATATTTAATAAATAGAGTATTTGCCATATCTGTTTTGTTCGTCTCCTCGGTCTACTGGTTTCAGATTTCGTTTACCATTGGAGGTCTGCTGTATAGATTAACTGTTCTGCTAACCGTTATCTGTCTTTCTTGCCAGTCAATAATTTATTTTTTTGCCTAGTACAGTGTTTCCCAAACTTTTTCGAGTGACCGCCCCCTTGGGTCCATAAACCTATAACTCAACACCCTTGAATAAATATCAGATTCCTAGACTAAATAACCAAATGAGTAACATTTTAATAATTAAATTAAAATAATTACTAATCGAATAATTATGTAGAATCCAATAGATGTATTGGATTCTATTTAATTCATATTTAATATTAAATATTTAAACTGCTGAGATCAGAAGTACAATTGAATGTATCAACTGGATTTTTTGCTATGAAAGTCAGTGCGAATTAGGAAATATAAGGCCTTTTTATTTTGGATTCCTGAACCCGATTATTAAAGTGATTGTAAATCACAAACTAAGTCATATTAAACCAAAACAAGTCACATAGTATAGTGCATTAAAATTTAGAAGAAGAAATTAGTTGTTACTTTATACTGAAGTAGCTTAAATGATTATTCAAATAAACAACTTGTCTATCTTTACATAATTAAAATGATTTTGGAACAACTCTCCTTTCTCTGAATTATTTTGTTTCAACTGATATATTTTGCAATGCTATAATCTACGAAACATTCATTGCCTTGAAACATAACAATTTCAATAATTCGTTGTCTATTTCATTTTTAAATTTAATATTTCTTGGAGTGATATTTCCCATTATGGGTAATAAATCAACGGATTTATTGTTTACAGTATATAAGAAATCAATATAAATACTAGTATCTAGGTAAGAGATTTTATAGATGGAGATGAGTTAATTACGCCAACCTGAAATAAATTTAATCGTTATGTATAATCTTCTATGACTTCTCTCTTGATACGTGGGAAAACGATGTTGAAGCCTGTTTATTGTGTTTTTATCTTTCGAAAAGGTGATTTATTTCGTGTTTGAAGAAAATTAACATGTTTATGTATGAAATAAACCTAAGAGAAATTACTCAAAAAGGAGTCCATTGAACAGAAAAAGAGTTTAGCCAGCACCTTTGGGAATTGACCAGTTTAGCTAAAAATAGTCATGTCTGACAGTTCTGATTACTGTGTTCCATTTTTCAGAGAATAAATAAAATGATTAAAAAAAACCTGTAGTTAGTTAATTATTTAGTTTTGAGTGAGTGAGATCATTTTCAAAAGTTTATGGATAATGATAATCGGGATTGTGTACGCGGAATGAGATTTTTTTGCTCAGTTGAACTTGAGTGCTATTTTTCTGTCTTTGGTTCCATGCAAACATCTACATCAGTAGTGAATTGTTATTAACAGAACTTGAGGTGTTGGACTGGGGTGATTGTTGAGGGGTAAATTGGTGTTTGTGATTGGCAGGGATGTGCCTGTGGAGGGGTTTGGTTGTGTTTGTTAATGCTGGCCGTAGTCCACCTGTCTCTATTGCTGATATACCTACCTAGTGAAATTGACAAGTAGAATTCCATCTCACTTTAGTGTCCATTTGGATTTATTTTGCCTTAATTAAATAATACATTTCTAATCATTTATTTGTGCAAAAACGATAATTATAAAAATTATCAACTTATTAACAGTGTTGCTAGAGAATTTTTCTTTAACGTATTTTTAAAATTATATTTTAATGCACCTATTCTCATCTGTATGTTAGCTTAAATTCCCATATGAGTATCGTATTTAGTTTAGTTGGTTTGGTTCCCGCTGAATGGGAGAGTTTTCACCAGGCCTACAGAGTCTATATTTATAAGAAGTGACTCCGACGCCCGGACCTAGTCCCTGACTCTAACTAGCGATTGCTGCAATCTTTAGATAGCCCATAACTGGGATATTTCTGACCAGGGTGGCAGAGTTGAAAGTTATAAAGTCTGACTCGAAATCATTGAGCACCTAATCTCCGACTCTAGCTCTCGACTTCTACTATCTTAAGGTTTCCAACACCAGTTGCTACTGTTTCAGCATTCTGACCTCCGACTTTTACTACCTTCAGTTTCTCAACTCTCCACTCCTACTCTATTCAGCGTTATACTGCGACTCCTCGTTATGATTCATTATACGAGTAATATTAGTCTCTAACTATTATATCTTCAAATGTAAATTTGGATATATAATCAGGTCACTACCACTAGGTAACGATTGAAACAAATATCCATCCTAGGTCCTAGTATTTAAATTCACTACACTGTACATTATATACTTTGACAAATAAATGGTGGCCCAAACGAACAAATTACTAAAACTTCAAAGTCAGAAACAGACAGAGAAAGAAGACAAAAACTCTCGATTTTCAATAATTTTCATAACATTCCGTCTTCAGGTGAAGTGAAAATGACATAAGATGAACCTCTTCTGTGATCTTTATTTTTTCTGAAAACGATGTACTGCCAAAATTATTGAGAATCATGAGTGTTCATTTCCTCTTTGTGTTGATGTCTGTTATTGAAGTTTTAGTTGATACATAATAATGTTCACATATATAATTCTTCTATTTATACAGAAAATCGCATTTATAATTGTGACACTATAAATTATAATTTTTTTTTTTAATAAATTACTTAACAGTCATGAGTTTTAATAACAAGACTGATTTGTTCGTCTCACAAGGTTCTAATTTGCGTGCTTCTGTCAGAACACGAAAAGAGCAGTTTGGTAATCTTTTTTTGTCAGACCACATAAAGAAGAAGGTTCCAAAAGTTGTTTGCTTTGCATAGGGGGAGCATAGTCTGAAGGCATAAAGTTACCTCCTACTATCGAATCCACCCAAACCCCACCACTCCTAAAGCCCTCATTTTGATACTAATTATGTAACACCATGCTAAGTTCATAAAGGAGATGTGTAAATTAAACTACATAAAGTTTTTATAATTGTTATCTGTTGTGAAATGATATTGTCTTAGCTTTAAGTTGATAATGAATGTAGCGGAGGGTGAAGTGTTGTTTTGTTTTAGCAGAGCGAGAGAAGGCGGAGGCGAGGCAGGTGGGGGAGGCTTCAAGACAGGTAGGTCTCTTTCGTCGTCGTCGTCGTCTTCATCTTCCTCGTCGGGGGCAGTGGGAGGCGGAGGGTTGGGAGTGGGCTCTGCGCCTCCGCACGCCGCCTCCACTGGACAGACTTCGTACGCGGCCGCCGCCGCTGCCGCTGCTGCTGCCGCTGCTGCTGCTGCTGCCACATACAACCACCCACCTCCCATCAGATACATATCCTCTCCTTACCCCTGCTTCAGGGACAATCCTTACATTCCACCCAGACCACCAGTAAGTCATTTATTACATATATGTTTAGTTGTTTATCTCAATTTATTTCTTTTTTATCGAAAAATCCAAACTTAATTCTGGTTTTATCACTGAAAATGTGGCTAATTTGTGATTTGGTTATTTAGTTATAGATACCTTTAGTTTATTTAGGAATGTTAATTTAGTTACAGATTTATGCATAACTAGTCCTCCATTACCTCATTGGTTATGCATATTGAGTTCTTAATCTTACCATCTCAAGTTTATTTATAGATCTTTAAGCAAATAGGCGTACAACGATGTCTTTACTTCTCTCCTAGGGACATTTATAAAATTATTCTGTTTCGGAAATGAAGAAATTTAGAGTAATAATAAACAACAAAACTTGGGACATCCTATAACTCTTTGAAAATCTTACTTCAATTGAATATGAGAAAGTTTTAAAATATAATATAAAATTTGTGATAAATTAGAATGTAATTTAAACTTTAAAATGAAGAAAAAGTTGTTTGATTCATTTCAAATTGTATGTTGTTTGCAATTAGCCCCAATCGATGTTGGAATCGTTAATGAAGAGACTCCAACGTCGAGTTGTGCTATTCTAGAGTAGCGTCCTTAAACACTGCTCTGCGAATCAGTGCCGTCCCTTAGAAATTCTTCTTCGGTTCACAAAACCTTCTTAATGAGTGCGAATCACGCTGTGGTAAAATATTAAAATGATGAAGGGAAAAAAGTATAGTCATTCTAACAGAATACTATAGTATAGTCGTAGTACAGAATAAAAAAGTATAGTCATTCTAACAGAATACTATAGTATAGTCGTAGTACAGAATAAAAAAGTATAGTCATTCTAACAGAATACTATAGTATAGTCGTAGTACAGAATAAAAAAGTATAGTCATTCTAACAGAATACTATAGTATAGTCGTAGTACAGAATAAACAAGTATAGTCATTCTAACAGAATACTATAGTATAGTCGTAGTACAGAATAAAAAAGTATAGTCATTCTAACAGAATACTATAGTATAGTCGTAGTACAGAATAAAAAAGTATAGTCATTCTAACAGAATACTATAGTATAGTCGTAGTACAGAATAAAAAAGTATAGTCATTCTAACAGAATACTATAGTATAGTCGTAGTACAGAATAAAAAAGTATAGTCATCCTTGGCACTGACTGCAGAAATTCAAAAACTGCCATAACGATTTAGCCAATTTCTTTACATTTAAAAAGACGGTTTTCTCTTAATTTGTTTGTAAACATCAAGTAATATTTATATTATTATTATTAATTGTATGATTTATCTTTATCTTCTATTAACATTACGTTGAATGAAGTGCATATTTTGTTTAAATAAAATTCACAGTTTAGGGGTGATATTCCTTAACTGTAGGGTAGCCAAGTGACAGTACTAATGGAAGTATTCCTGAACTTTAGTGTAACCAATTAACAGCTCTAAGCTTTAGGTAAACAATTAAAAGTACTAAGTGAAGCGATCTTATACTGTTTAATTAACCGTAGTAAACAGTATATTGATATGTACAGTGTAGTTGACATCAATAGTGATTACAAATATTTTATTCAAAGTCTGTTTAATGGTACATTCTTGTAGGTTTAGCCGAAACTGAAAGTTAATATCACTTCATTTGAATTTACATATTTACTCAGGCACCAATAATAATGTATATTTACTAAAGAGCAATCGTTTTCTAGCTATGACTGTGTTGGGACGAAGTTTCTGAAAGTTAATAGGTGGATATTTATGTGAGTCTAATAACCAAAAATAGAAAGTACCACTTCTATATTGTACTTCCACCTGTTCTGAGTATTACGTTTGCACTTAAGGCAGACTAGAAAAGTTTGGAGAACGCTTCTTAACGTTACTCTAGGAAATATTACAATTGTTAATGTAATGCACGATAGGAAATAAAGTATTTCTTTTAATACTACATAAATATTTTTTTGAACATTTTTGCATGTTTTTATTGTATTATGTTGTATTAAAAATAAGAATAAATGCAATTTCAAACGTCTGATTTTTCATTTCTTTGACAAGGTTGATGGAAAAGGCACTGTCGAAAAAATATGAGGCAG
The DNA here is from genome assembly GCA_026182355.1 of Hermatobates lingyangjiaoensis. Taxonomy (NCBI): domain Eukaryota; kingdom Metazoa; phylum Arthropoda; class Insecta; order Hemiptera; family Hermatobatidae; genus Hermatobates; species Hermatobates lingyangjiaoensis. The sequence goes on from JAPFBL010001938.1 coordinate 3,641,428, forward strand.
CTAAAACTGTTACTATATACTCGTTGTCAACTTAATTGATGATACCACAGTGTAATGCTGCTTGCATTACTGAGACAGTAGTTTTGAAAAATGAATATTGTTATTCATTAAAAGGGTTGGCTGAGAGCCATCGTTCAGTATAATCTTAAAATTTCGTAAGTGCTGATCTCTTAAGGTCATATTATCATATTATAAGGATATAATCCATTATAATATGACTTGTGTTAAGAAAAGTTACGTAGAAATCAATCAAAGTTACCAGTGATCATTAGCTATTTTAAACAACGGTAGATTAGAAATTTATCACAAACAATATAATAGTTCAACAGTAATACAGAATTTTACAATAATACCTTAATAGAAGTTATATGACTTAACCGTATGTCCTAATCAAATCCATGTGTGAGTACAGTGTTCTTGTACTGTGAGATTAACAATATATTCCTATGTATGTACAGTATGGTATAATAAAAATATCGTAAAATAGCGCTTTTAATTGTGATTATAAGTCATGTACGTAATGAATGACACGTTTGTTGCGGGACACCTCATCTTGTCATCAATAATCCCTATGAAGTACGAGTGCATTCAAATTACACTTCATTCAGTCTATTACTGTATTTACTATTACTTTTTGTAGTTCACTTCCCAGAGGTTTCCTAAGTTTAAATAAAAAATTATACTGTCCTATGTCACATTTTTCTGTGTAGATATATATATGAACATATAAAACCCTTTTAAACATTTTCAAATGTGACTAACATAGTTGTATTAGTAACAGTCATCGTCAGAGTCACTAGCAAGAGAGCTGCTACTGGTAACGGGTTTATATTTTGAAATTTATTATTACTTCATAGATTTTTGTTTCACGTTTTTATTGTGATACATATATATACACTTTTTCGATGAAAATATGATCCGAAACGGACAAATTAAGTTCAGTGTAGATAAAGAAACATAGAGAAATTAAAAAGACACACTTACAGTCTCTAATTTTTGTTTTGAACCGTCTTCAGTTGAGATAAGAGAGGAACACCAAGCGCACTAGTACAGAGATGTTTGGAGACCAATAATGTTGCGCATAAGCGCTCAGTCACGGAGAATAAGGTAGACAAGAATAAATTTAACATTAAATATAGGGTAGCGATTATTAAAAAATAATAAATAAAAGAAAAACTAATGGATGGACAGAGGAAATGATGCATAACAAATAAAACAAATCGTAAAATAATATTGAGAATACAAATAATAATGTTCAATAAATAAAAGGCTCGAAGAGTAAGATCTTTGCAATCAGAGAGGATTTGTTGCAGAGTCTACAACCTGCAGCACTCATCAAAGGGGAGTCCGTGGCTATTGGCATGAGTGGTGATCGGAAAATAGGAGTAGTTGTTAACGGAATTCATATATGAAAATAAAAACTGTCTGGAAGGGCCATGGATCAAGAACCAGAAAAACACAGGCAAAGACTCACGTATATTTATGAAAAAAAGATGTTCAGAGATTGAAAGAGTTTTGGTTAGCCTTTCAAGCCATTAGTAATTCTTTCTGATGACGAAGAATGTCAAAATATTGATATCAATCGTGGTTGGTATTTTTCTATGTGTTTACCTTGTGCTTGGTTATATATATATATATAAATGATCAAACCATAATAAGAAATGGGAAAACAAGACTAAGATCTTTCAACCGTAACAAGCGGTCTTCGTCAGAGTCAAAAACCCCCAAAAGTCAGGGTTTTTGACTCTGACGAAGACCGCTTGTTACGGTTGAAAGATCTTAGTCTTGTTTTCCCATTTCTTATTGTGGTTTGATCATTGATTGTTGTTTCACGTGTTTATGTGAAATCTTTTTATATATATATATATATATATTTATATATATATAAAATACATTTGGAGACGGTTGGGTCTTCAGCCGTCGCTTCACAAGTGCGCTTGAAGTCACTATCTCAACTCTCCTGATGACGGTTCAACCGAAAATTATATATTTCGTTGAACAACTGACCGTATTTCACTGATGTCATTTTCTTCACTAGTTTTTCAAGGTTTCTGAATACCTTCTTCTTTCCTTCATCCAAACGTTGGAGAATGTTAATAAAGTAGGAACCGACATGTTTCGACTGGATTCCAGTCATCTTCAGGGTAATTAATTAAAAAAAGAAAAATTATTAGACTCTTTAGAGTTGGTATTAGGACACAGTTTACAGTGATAGTTTAAAGTAGCACTTGATCCTGGTTCTCAAAGAGCTACTGGCTGAATTGGAGTGGATGATGGGGTGGGGGTGTTGACAGTTAACGGTTTCTTCATCCAATCAGACGCGTATAGTTTGATATAGTTTGAAGAAGGTATTCAGAAACCTTGAAAAACTAGTGAAGAAAATGACATCAGTGAAATACGGTCAGTTGTTCATCGAAATATGCTTAAATGAAGGACTGCTTTCAAATTTTACAAATATATATATATATATATATCGGCCAGTGGACGCATTTACGTCTCCGTTCCTTCATTCTTTCTCCTTTTATTTTCTTTCTTTCTACTCTCCTGAAGACGGCAAGACGCCGAAATTATCGAGATTCGTGAGTGTTCGTCCTTTTTCTTGTGTTCTCTAGCTGTAACTTTAATTATATATATATATATATATATATATATATATATATAACAAATTCAATAATATATCAACCGTTGGATAGAATAGGTGTATAATGTAATCGGGATTCGGTCAATTTTCCAGGATCAAAATCAAACTCTCAATGCCTTGAGAGCCTTGGGCATTGAGAGTTTGATTTTGATCCTGGAAAATTGACCGAATCCCGATTACATTATACACCTATATATATATATATATATATATATATATATATAGTTCACACAGGAAAGAGAAAAACAAAGACACACACAAAAGACTCACAACGATATTTCGACAGTCGTCGTCATCGTATATATATATATATGCATAATAATAAACGGAAGTGGTCCGGCAGGAAAGGTTAAACTTAAAATAAACTGTAACACATGGACAGAAACATAACAAAGACTCGAAATATTGAAAAGTGATTCTTTATTATGTTTTCATCTATGTGTCACAGTTTATTTTAAGTGTATATATATAAAGTACATTGACATAAAGAACACGCAGAAATGAAACAGAAACTCACTACTATATTTCTATGGCCTCGTCATCAGGAGAAACGATTCGCTCCGCAGGCAGACCACGACTGGCCGGTGGTCTTAAAGAAACACTCAAACAGTGTAACCAACTTACGGAGGGATGGGAGGCAAGAATAGATAAAGGAATAAAAGCATAATAAATTACAACAAATGAAAACAAAAACTATTAGCATAAGTAAAAAACCTAAACAAGAATAAAAATAAGTAAGTAAACAAAAGGTAAATTAAAGTAAATAAAAGGAATAATCAACGATTTAGGTTAAGCCCAGGAGCAAATCTACCCCCCAAAAGACTAATAAGCACTCTTCGTCAGAGTCAAATCCCCAACTGACTCTATTGGGTTTAGAACTCTGACGAAGCCCACTTGTTACGGTTGAAAGATCCTAGTCTTGTTTTCCCATTTCTTATTGTGGTTTGATCATTGATTGTTATTGCACGTGTTTATGTGAAATCTTTATATATATATATATATATATATATATATATATATATATATAAAAACTAATGTTTATCGGGACTCGGCCAGTTCTTCAGATTCAAATTAAACTCTCATTGCCAACGTTTGGGTCTTTATTTAAATCTTTTTCATAGGCAGAAGTATAAATTTTGAACCAGAAAAACTAAGTATTACATTACAAATTATTTTACAAAGGAAAATAGTCAGTGGATTTCAACAACAACTGTAGTTTCTTGCCTATGAAAAAGGTTTTAAATAAAGACCGAAACGTTAGCAATGAGAGTTTAATTTGAACCTGAAGAACTGACCTAGTCCCGATAAACTTTAGTTTTGTTTCTATTCGATACTTTTATCAATATATATATATATATATATATCGGCGTGCTTGGTCGCCCATTCTCTCTTTTCTCCTGAAGACGGATCATCCGAAAATTTGAGTTTGTAAGTGTGTCTTTCTCTGTGTGTTGCTTTTCTTCGTTTGTGAACTGATATATATATATATATATATATATATATATATATATATATATATATATATATATATATATATATATATATATGATCAAACCACAATAAGAAATGAGAAGAACAAGACTAAGATCTTTCAACCGTAACAAGCGGTCTTCGTCAGAGTCAAAAACCCAACTGACGATGGCTTTTTGGCTCTGACGAAGACCGCTTGTTACGGTTGAAAGATATTTGTCTTGTTTTCCCATTTCTTATTGTGGTTTATATTGATATATATATATCAATGATCAAACCACAATAAGAAAATGGGAAAACAAGACTAAGATCTTTCAACCGTAACAAGCGGTCTTCGTCAGAGTCAAAAACCCAACTAAACACTAGATGCCGAAAACATCTGGTGAGGAGTTGAGAAGAGTGGGGGGAAGAGTGGGATTTTAAAAGGGTGAAAGCGCAGGAAAGGACTAATGTCCAGAAAGGGATGTTAGGGGAAACAAAGGAGTACAGTAAGAAAGAGAAAAAAACTATCCGCTAGCTGTCAACCCTCTTTGAAGAGGCTATTACCCTCGTAACAAAAGTATCAAGTTTGAAGAAACCGTTACTAATTTTTATAATATTTGATCTATTAAATTTAATTAGAGACGATTCAATAATATTTCTTAACAACATTGATTTTTTATAGGTAATAAATTTAGCTCATGTCCAATCAATATGATGATTTTTATTTTTTATATGCAAGAATAAGGCACTACTTTTTTCCTGTCTACTTATCTTGTATTGGTGTTGTTTTACACGTGTCTTTAATGATTTACCAGTTTGACCAATATACATTTTATGGCAATTTTTGCACGGAATTTTATAAATACCACCGAACTGCAATTCGCTGGGAGAGTTTTTCATTAACATATTACCCACGTTATTACGATTAGAAAACACTATATTAAAATCAAGTTGTTTGGCTAATCTTGGAAGGGAGTGCAATGACTCATCATATGGCAAAACTATAGAATTTGACAATGAACGGGGACCGCTTGTTACGGTTGAAAGATCTTAGTTTTGTTTTCCCATTTTCTTATTGTGGTTTGATCATTGATTGTTATTCACGAGTTTATGTGTAATCTTTTTATATATATATATACATACATAAAAATTAATAATCAAGAATAACTCTTGATATAATATATGAATTAAATACCACAATAAACAGTATATATTAATTAAAATGCTCTTAAGGCTTTCGTTACAACATCATCAGAGAGCTAAATGAAACAACCAAAAAATATAATGAAGAGAATTTGGTTGTTTCATTTAGCTGAAACTTTTAACTTTTGTAAGTACTTGTTTTTTGTCACTGTAATTGTTTTTAGCTGTTTCATTTGGTTGTTAGAATTTAGGTTGAGAAGTGGTTCTCAACTAGTTCTCAACATAGAGAAAAAAGATCTGAAAGAACGTTTAGAGCTATGTACAAAAGAGGCCCCATTTACTTGCCCTAACGGTAACATGTATCAGCAGATTGATGGCGTTGCTATGGGTTCACCTCTTGGAGTATTATTTGCTAATTTTTACATGGGTCAAACTGAAAAAGAACTTTTCAAAAAACTGGAGAAACCTGTGATATATGCTAGGTACATTGATGATAATTTTGTCCTGACCAAAATAATGATGATATACAGTTACTGCTCCAAAAACTAAAAGATGCCTCCGGTCTTAATTTAACTGTGGAGCACAGCACAAATGGTAAATTACCGTTCTTGGATGTCCTTGTTGAACAAACACATCACAACTTCAGTACCTCAGTATACAGGAAACCAACAAATCCTGGACTCTGCCTTAATGGTAGAAGCGAATGCTCTGAGCAATATAAGAGGTCTACGATCAGAGCCTATGTGCGAAGAGCACTTACCCATTGTAGTAATTGGACCTCCATCCATGAAGAATTAGATAAATCTACACAAGTGCTCCTCAATAATGGTTTCACTAACAAAGAAATATCTAAGGTTATTAAGAAACTAATGGATAAATGGTACACTGAAGATAATGAAAATGAAATAAATAACATAGGACAATAAATACTGCTGTACTACCGAGGTTACATGAGCAGTCAATATAGACAAGATGAGGCGGCTCTTAAAAATATCATTTACAAAAATGTGGTTACCACAAACCTAAACGATAAAATCAACCTAAGAGTGTACTATAAAAACAAAAAAAACTCGGCAGGTGGTATTAAGAAACCGTAAGGGGAAAAGTTTGTCTGATATACAAAAATGTCAACTAATATATCAATATACTTGTAATACAGGGGCTGCGCAACCCTGCCTTCAAATTATATTGGGATGACAACCACAAAGCTATCAAGACGCTTAACGATGCACCTAATAAATGGAGCCCCCAAGAATCACGCAAGAGAAGCAAATAATGTAACTTTAACTCCGTAAAATGTTGGAGAAAAATACAATAATACTACAGCAGAATAGTGATGCTAATAAATTAAGAATACTTGAAGCCCTCTATATAAAAGATTTGAACCCTACTTTAAACGCTCAAATTTGTGAAATGAACATTATCCCGAGTTGTAGGAACGTTGATAATTCCTACAAACTTGTAATGGGTATAAGTCAATTAACTGCGTTGGAAAGTAGAACTGATCAATCAGCTGAGCAGTCATGAGAAGCTGAACGTTTGGTTAGACTGACTAGCACAGTTGAGTAGAATCTATCATCTAATAAATGATAAATCTAGGCTTCCACTTAGAAAAAAAGTACTGCTGTACAATGTCCTGATCAGACCAATACTAAATTACGGATGTTCTTCATGGATTCAGTATCTCGATAAGGCCACTCTAAGGAAACTTGCTGCTATGCAGAATAAGACTTTCAGACTGGTCACCGGAGCTCCGAGATATATGACAAATAAACATTTACGAAAGGAACTATCCACAATAGGATTAATTAAATATATTGATAATCTCTGTGTCCTCGAGCACAGCAGAAACAGGGAGAGTGACAACCAACTGATTAATAGCTTGATGCTCACCGAATCACAATATAACGTAAGATAGATATACTCGTACATAGCTTATCCAACACGTATTCAAAATGAAGAAACACAAAAATTAAAAAGAATTGATTGATAACTAACAAGGAAGCAGAAGAGAGCTCTTTATGAGCTTGGAACTGCTGGATGTCGCCCAAAATCAGGGAGTCATATTACTTGCTGCTGCTGCATATCACTAACCCGATGATGACTTGTGTAAAAGTCGAAAACTTGTTCGTGCGCGTTTTAACTTTTGTAAGTACTTGTTTTTTGTCACTGTAATTGTTTTTATTCTCTGTATTTGTTTTTAATTCATTGTAATTGTTGTTGTTTCTTATTTATATTTTGTGTCGTATTAAAAAGTGTTGCCTTTCGTCTGTAAGTTGTGATTTTCTTTTTACATCTGCTCATGCCAAATTAAGATGTCTCTTGGGCAATTAATATGGCTTTTAACACCAGCCCACTGCAAGGTTGTTCGTAAATTGGAGCAGACCAGCTTAAAAGTCGTTAACGCAGAGGCTGCTGTGTACGTACTTTGATGAAACATGTTTACGTGAAGATGACCTACGTTAGAGGCCGAAAGCTTGTTTATACGTCTAATTGTTTTGTTATGTAGTAATTTTGTTTGTTTTCCTTGTTATAAAAACTTTCGTTTCAAAAAGTTGTTTTTACTTATCTGCTCATACATAAATATGTCGCTTGGATAAATGATTTGGGAATTAACACCAGCCCACCTGAAAGTTGTTATAAAACTAGAGCAGACCAGCTTAAAAGTCGTGAACGCAGAAGCTGCTGTTTATTTTAATCAAATATGCCTACGCGAAGATTTGCTGCCCTCATACACTAATATATATATATAAAAAGATTTCACCCAACTTGGGTTTTTGACTCTGACGAAGACCGCTTGTTACGGTTGAAAGATCTTAGTCTTGTTTTCCCATTTCTTATTGTGGTTTGATCATTCATATATATATATATATATATATAATGATATTCTCGGTTGTTTACTGCGAAAAGCGGCCTTCATCTTCATGCCAACGGGGGTAGAGGTTTCACAGTCCCTCTTGATTATTAGAGGGACTGTGAAACCTCTACCCTCGTTGGCATGAAGATGAAGGCCGCTTTTCGCAGTAAACAACCGAGAGTATCATTTAAAAATCTAGCAATATCTGTAACAGAAAAGAGTAAACAACAACACCCAACCACCACAAAAACCAAAAATAGAAAGGGAACAGGATTTCACTGTAAAGTGAGGCTAATGTTTTCTGCCAAACGTCATTTAACACAGAGGGACTGTGAAACCTCTATACCTATTGGCAGAATGACTGAGGCTTCGCTGAGCAGCGGGTAACTGGGACCTCACGCATGAACCTGTATACTTCACTCCCAGTGGTCAACATTGTAACAAATCATATAAAATTATATATATATTATATATATATATATATATATATATATTTATACCAGAAAGATTTAAATCAAAGGTGAGAAAACTTGAAAGATCGACTATGAAATTGATTCATGCCACAGTACAAAGGTCGTTCAACAAAACATGCATAAAAGAAGGATTGCTCCCTAAATTTACAAATATATATATATATACTTTGAATTGAAATTGAAATCAGACGGTCCAAACGGACAAATAATTAAAGTTACAGCTAGAGAACACAAGAAAAAGGACGAACACTCACGAATCTCGATTATTTCGGCGTCTTGCCGTCTTCAGGAGAGTAGAAAGAAAGAAAATAAAATAAAAGGAGAAAGAATGAAGGAACGGAGACGTAAATGCGTCCACTGGCCGATGTAAACTCCATGTGAGATTCGTGAGTGTTCATCCTTTTCTTGTGTTCTCTAGCTGTAACTTTAATTATATATATATATATATATATATATTCATATAATTAACAATCTCATAAAACTGAACAAAATATTTCCTTCGATGGATATTTGGAATATCGATTGATTGGTTCTAATGGAGGCCATTTCTTCTTCATTTTGGTTCATAATGGTGTCCAATAGAACCAAGCAGCAATTTGCTATTTGCTGTTTGCCACGTGTATTCTTTCTGATTATACTCGTATATATCAATAATACATAATCCAATGTGTGATTTACACAAGTATAACTTACCATAAAGATATAATAAGAGTCCCTAAAATATTAAATAAACTATGTTTACGTGTATATGTTTGCGTCAATCACACATTCAAAATCACATTTCTTTTTTAGTTGGAGTTTTTATTCATACGTATGAAAGAGTGTATGCAAAGTTAAGAGCTGGGATTATTACCATATCACAATCGTAATTTAAAATAATATTCTTTCAGTGTATTTGTATACATATTCTCTAGTTCTTGACTGATCTTCCAAAAGTGCATTACTATAATGAACATCCTAACCTTTTCTTTCTAATTGAAAATTTGTCTTGTATACATTGTTGATAGTGATATTTCTAAGCCCATGGTCAGTGTTTGGACTTGGTCAAAATGTGCTTTCTGTCCTATATGGCAGAAACGGCCATCTCGATTATCAGACAGACAATAGAAATATAATCATTTTTACAGGATACAACTGATATATGAAAACAAAATGTAACACATTTACACATAAACGTTATTATAAAATGAGATTATATGCTTTTTTATGAAAAAAAGAGTTTTTAATTGCGCTTCAATAAATGGTAGACCAATTGTTAGTATGCTTTTATAAAATAATAAACGTCATATTCAAAATAAATGCATGTTTGTTTCATCGTGGATGCTAATGTATATTGGACCATTATGAAATTATTGTGCGTGTCCAATTTGTAATGGTTGGATCTTTAATTTATATAGTGTGTGAGAAAGTGAATTAATTGTATTCTACTGTAGTAATTCGATGATTCATTAAATGTTCACAGTTTAATGTAGGCATTAGTTAAGTAAAATTGTTGAATATAGTTTTACAACACAGCCAGTTATGCAGATAGTTATATTTTAGTAAAATCATATGAAGTATAATATTTTTAATTGTAAACTATTCTTTTCCCTCAGGGCGTAGTAGCAGATCGTGTTGATTATGGAAGAAACGAGAGTTCCTTGGGAGGCCAGGTCAGATCTCGGATATCTCTCCTCAATACTTCTTCCGAATACCTACCTTCTTTCTCAAGAAGTCGACACCATCAGTAAGTTCTAAATAATTTCATGATACTTGATTATTGTCATGAATAACAATTTTGATTGTTTGAAATTTATTTATTGTCCATTTTATTTTAGAACGGATGGCTATAGAGACCCAATGGTTGTTGCTCCTCCGCATAACAAACTATCGGAAATTATTCCCACACCCATCAAAAAAATCAGGCTGGGAGAACCGAAACCTACTGAGCCACCATCGACTCTGAGAATTGAGACTCGGGTAATTATGTCTGATTACAATGACAGTGCTCGGGACCACTGCTTGAGTACATTGAAACTTGTACTTACCATACTTTAACAGGGACTTAATTGGTATCAAGATGATCCTGTTTCTTCAATACCTATAATTTTTTTTCTGCCCATAGAATTTGTTCAATACCTATAAGTAGTTTATACTAAATTACTCAGTTGAACTTATAATTCCTTCTTGAAATTTTCTAATTATTTCATTATTCAATATGATTTTGTTTATATTCTTTTTATTTCCAAAGTTTTGGAAATAAAGTTTGATATTATCAATAGCCATTTAATTTCTTTTATAACGGCTTTACTATCCTATTGTGATAAAAGCTCCTGACGTGTTCTCGTTATGTAAGAAAATAGTTAATATTGATAATCGCTTATAATTGCATTGGTGAATGTGATCAGTGAGGGTTGTGTTTATGAAATTGAAAAACTAGGTGGATAATTATAAAAATACTTGAGGTGCTTGTTAATAAACTGAAAGTAATGTATGGTTGAGTGAGAGTATGCCTATATACTTGTCTACACTTTTGTTTTTAATTTCAGTTGTCTTCATCAACTATCTGATGTTTGAATTTGTTTTTTTTTTTTAAATTCTAGTTTATATAAATATATATATTTTCGTATCATTAATGTGTATCGCAGTCTCGGCATTCACGATCTTCAGACTAATAGAGTCGATACTATGAATTAACTGCCTCCTAACAGGGCTCAACGGGAAAAGGAGTTGGCCAAGTGACATGTTAAATATAATCAATAAATCAAATGAGAAAATTAGAAGGGTAGTTTTTTTTATAAATACAACCTTTAAAAAAAGTGTAAATGAAACTATAATGGAAGTAATAGGAAAGGTATAGTGGGAAATGAAGAAGGTATGTTTTAAAAGTAATGGAAAATTACGAAATCGATGTTTCTGTTGCGCCAGCTTTCGACGTCACATACGCCATCTACAGGCTATGTGGTTCCTGTTTAGATAGGTAACAGACCTTACCTTCCTTAAGACAAGGAACATGTCTTAAGGAGTGCAGTCTCTTCCTTAAGACACTGCATTCTCAGCATTTCAGATTGAGAGATTCAATCTTACGAACCAATATCCTGACATCAAGGAATACATAGAAATAGGAGTTGGTCAAGTGACTTGCTTCATAAGGACTAAAGAAGCTTGTGATATATATATATATATATATATATATATATATAGCAGATTCAATAATATATCGACCGTTTTATATATGTATATATACGAGTATGCGTGTGTGTGTGTGTGTGTGTGTGTGTGCGTGTGCTATAAGCTTTTTTTAGCTTTATTAATCGTTTCACTTGGCCAACGGCTCTTCTGTTATCCATCCTATGGTAGTAGGAAATTGGCCCGTAGGAATAATTCTATCAGTCAGAAGAATTAGGTCGTTCTGAAAAGAAGGAGAATGCTGAGACTGTCATTCACTTTAATGAAAATTATATAAACTAAATTCACAAAAAGAAAATGCATACAAGGGATCAGAAAAACTTACTGCTATATTTCTACCTGATGACGGTGCGGTAGAAATATAGTAGTGAGTTTCTGTAATTTTTTGTATGTGCTTTCTTTCTGTGATTTTAGTTTATTCAGTTCGTCCAACTGTTTTATCTAACTAGGTATATATATATATATATATATATATATTTTATTGAAAATGACACCAAACTTAGCTGATACCTGTTTCTTAACAAGTTTCTCAATTTTTCTAAATAACACTCTCGTTATTTCGTTTACACAATAAAGTACATCTCCTATGGTCGACATGTTTCGAATGATCAACATTCATCATCAGGACGTGAATCTAAGGTGAAATATCTGGTTTAATATATACATGGAGAAGGTAGAAGGGGTTGTTTTCCATAAAGTTTAAGAAATGGTGGGCGTTAATGCTGTGGAGTGAGTGGCCTCTCGGCCTGAGACGCTACCTGCAAGGGTTTCTGGGTGCCCTTGATGTGAACTAAACAGCTTCAAAATACGGCTACTGTTTTCGACCTGAATATTTAGGAGTGGCTTCAGTTTTTTAATTATATGTTGACGACTGTTTTGTCATAGCAAGGAATGCAACACAAATGGACGCACTGAAAAATGCATTTGAGGAAGAATCATGCCTGAAATTTACAATAGAAAAAGCAATAGAAAGTAAAATTAACTTTCTTGACGTCAGTATTAACGTGTTAAATGACAAAATTCAAACCTCAGTATTCAAGAAAGAATCTAATACAACCTTCTACCTAAATGTCCGTAGCGAATGCCCTCAGCGCTACAAAGATAGAGCAATTAAAGCCTTAATACATAGAATGTACAAGATCGCATCAAATTGGGAAATATTCAACAGGGACATTAACAGAACGAAGCAAGCGTTTTTTTTAGTAATGGTTATTCGAATGATAATTTTGATCGCATATTGAAACAATACCTTTTTATAAGAAAAGTGAAGCAAATCAATGAAGATAGACCAACTATAATGCATAAAGTTTATTATAAAAACCAGTATTCAGAGCAACACAAGCTCGATGAGAGAATATTAAAAGGCATTATAAGGAATAATATCAGTTGCAAGAAGGAGGATGAAAAAGTAACACTGGTCACTTATTATAAAATCCCACCTGTGAGTAGCTTGTTTATTAAAAATAATAACCAAGACAAAAGTTCACCTTTAAAGGAAAGAAATCTGGTGTACGAGTATACATGTACTAATGGGGACTGTGAAACCCAGAAACACTCGTACATTCGTATGGCTACCACTTCCCTATCAAGAAGGCTCACCATGCACCTAATGAACTGAGCACCCAAAAAACATACGCAAGACAAGCATAATGTTAAATTAACCCGAGAGATGCTGGTTACAAATACTAAAATTATAAAAAAAGAAAGTAACCACCATAAACTGAAAATTTTAGAGGCTATTTTCTTAGCCGTATTTTGAAGCTGTTTAGTTCACATCAAGGGCATCCAGAAACCCCTCATTCCGAGACGCCACTCACTCCACAGGATTAGCGCCCATCATTTCTTAAACTTAATGGAAAACAACCCCTTCTACCTTCTCCAAGTATATATAATAAACCAGATAATTCACATTAGATCTTATTCACGCCCTGATGATTAATGTTGATCATTCGAAACATGTCGACCATAAGAGATGTACTTTATTGTGTAGACGAAATAACGAGAGTGTTATTTAGAAAAATTGAGAAACTTGTTAAAAAACAGGTATCAGCTAAATTTGGTGTTATATTCAATAATGTATGTGTTAAGGAAGGACTGCTACAAAAATTTACGAATATATATATATTCGTATATATATCAATGATCAAACCACAATAAGAAATGGGAAAACAAAACTAAGATCTTTCAACCGTAACAAGCGGTCTTCGTCGGAGTCAAATACCCAACTGACTGTTGGGTTTTTGACTCTGACGAAGACCGCTTGTTACGGTTGAAAGATCTTAGTTTTGTTTTCCCATTTCTTATTGTGGTTTGATCATTGATTGTTGTTTCACGTGTTTATGTGAAATCTTTATATATATATATATATATATATATATATATTAGGTGTGTTCTCTAATAGGGATTCGGTCAATTTTCCTGGGTAAAAAATTAAACTCTCGTTGCCAACGTTTTGGTTTTATTTAAAACCTTTTTCATAGGCCTACAAACAAAGGATAATAAGAAATCACATATCAACATCAAACATATACACAATATGAAAATGGATTGTTACAACTTGTGAATATTACAAGCAGAAATATTTCAGAGATACATAAAACAATATTACTTACAGAAGTAAGAATTTTTTAACTAAGAAAATGAAATTTACATTATTTAAAGGAACAACAATGTTAACCGGACAAAACCTTCGACTAGACTAATAAGATAACATTACACATAACCTCAACATTGTTCACTCAAGGGAACTGAATAAATCAAATTTCACTAAAACTCAGCACAACACTCCAGAATAAATATTACTTATATTAGTAATATCACTTCTATGATTAATCGAACTTAGATCCTTTTTAATATATAACATCTCAAGTGTCTTCCTTCTTTGCTCATCTTTTTCTTTTTCTATTATAGTTGTACTAATAACATAATATTATATATATATCTGATTGGTTGATGCGGGACCAAATAAGCTTGACTCATTTTTCAAGTTGAAGGCTTCTAGCTCTTATCGAAGTCACGTACAGCGTTCTTCTCAGGTTCTTCTCTTGCATGGAGTCATCTCCGCCGACACAGGAAATAGTATAAGGGCTCGCACTCCCTCAGAAAATGAACAGTTAGAACTTAAACAGGCTAGAAGCCTTCAACTTGAAAAATGAGTTAAGCTTATTTGGTCCCGCATCAACCAATCAGATATCAGAACCAGACACCTGATGTAGATTTTCAATATATATATATATATATATATATATATATTATTATTATATACCAAGGGTGGAGAACCTTTCTTGGAGTAAAGGCCATTTTAGTACCATCCACTTACCCAGAAGGCCACAACGATTGGATAAAAAAATTCTTATATAATAGTTATATTGTAAAAAACTTGAATCTATCATTATATTACTCGATTAGTATTGGAAATTATATATCTGTATATATCAATCATCAAACCACAATAAGAAATGTGAAAACAAGACTAAGAGTCTTGTTCTTAGTCTTAGTCGAAGTCTTAGTCTTAGTCTAGTCTTGTTTTCTATTTCTTATTGTGGTTTGATCGTTGATTGTTATTTCACGTGTTTATGTGAAATCCTTTAATATGTAAATATATATGTTTCATGTTATTGTAATTCTGTATTGACGTAGCCCTGAAGATGTCTACAAATATAGACGAAACGTCGGCTTAAAGGTGTTGAATTATTGAAGCTACACTAAACCTCGATAAAAAAGAAAAATTGTGCTATATATATATATATATATATATATATATATATATATATATATACCAAGGGTGGAGAACCTTTCTTGGAGTAAAGGCCATTTTAGTACCATCCACTTACCCAGAAGGCCACAACGAATGGATAAAAAAAATCTTATATAATAGTTATATTGTAAAAAACTTGAATCTATCATTATATTACTCTATCAGTGCATGTAAAACTGTTTCACATCTTAACTCCGGAAAATGATTTTCTATACTGCTATATTACTACCTTACTGCTTAATTGATAAATGGTCTTCTTCCTAATGGACAGAATTTTTTCTCTTTATTATAGTATTTAATTCTTTATATTTTGAAACATTTTTCTCAACAAACTGCAGAAGGCCGCACTTCGTGATTCAAAAGGCTACATACGGCCTTAAGGACGCATGTTCCCCTTGCCTGATATTGTTCTTTGAACTCTTCATTTAACACAGTTTCTAGTAAGTTTGCTTTTGAGGGCTGGGTTTTTAAATTGAAATACTTCTTTTGCCAACTTTTCGGTGTATGTTTGCATCATCCTTAGGGCTATGAAAACAAATTTAGCTAAAATATTTTCAAAATCAATATACAATTTCAGTATGGACAACAATAATGACATTACAACTTTAATATACGTTATATTAACATGAGAAAATAAGTATATGAGTATGAATAAAAAAGGATCGCCATATACTTATTTTGTCATGTTAATGTAACCATATTAAAGTTGTAATGTTATTATTACTGTCTATAATGAAATTGTATATTTATTTGAAAATATTGTAGCCTAATCTTGTTTTTGTATCCCCGAGGATGACGCAAAAATATATCGAAACGTTGGCAAAAAGTAGTGGTTAAATTTAAAACCATAGCCCCCAAAATCAAACTCACTAAACACTGTATATATATATGTAAATATATAGTACAAGTACATAATGAAACATAGAGAAATTAAAAACACACGCTTACAGTCTCTAATGTTACAGCTCTAAGAAGGGAAATAAGTGTCTCTTCTGATAACATATATTAAGGACTAACCATAACTAAATTATAGAAGAAAACACAAGCTTTCGATCTCGTAGGTCGTCTTCAGGCAGAATAAAGTAAAAACAGATAAATAACAACACAAAATAACACTAAAAAGAAAATAGAATGTGACTAGAAATATCAAGTCAGACTAGTGCTCGTAGCGTACGGGAGGTTAACCACCCATCACTCCTTTCTTATTAGTTTAATTTTAGTATCAATGTTTCTGGAGGTAGGAATCACGAACATGTCACTAGATTGCAAATTCAGCTCTGGGCATTTCTCTTTTACGTAGATGGCTTCTAATATCTGTAACTGTAGTGAATCTCTATTACAATTTAAAATCGAAGTTCCATCTACCAGCATCTTACGTGTGACAGACGATAACTGTTCCTTCTTTATGTGATCCTTCGGTGCTCCAGTAGCGACGTGAATAGTGAGACGCCTTGAGAGTTTTGTTTTGGTCATGCCGATGTATGTGGATGGTAGGGTTGCGAACTCCCCTTCTTTACAAGTAAATTGATACACGACATGACTTCGCCGAATTTTCTGTTGTTATTTATCTGTTTTAATTTCTTGTGCCTGAAGATGATCTACCAAATCGAAAGCTTGTGTTTCTTCTATAATTTAGTTATGGTTAGCCCTTAATATATGTTATCAGTTATTGGACTGTGTTATTGCCTCCAGTATGTCGCTGGGAAATTTGTTATTTTCATTGCCTTTGCAGCATAAAAAAGTGATTAAACAAAAAAAGAACAATTGCTGAAAAAAATCGTGAATGCTCTGCAGAATCTGCTCTGCTATTTAACAATACATGCATAGATGAAGACCTGTTGCCAGTTTATACATATATATATATATATATATATATATATATATATATATATATATATATTTCATTGAACAACTGACCGTATTTCACTGATGTCATTTTCTTCATTAGTTTTTCAAAGGTTTCTGAACACCTTCTTCTTTCCTTTTCTAATTATTTTAGTTCCACTCACGAGTAGTTCTCTAGTTAATTTGGTATTATGCTTGTCCTCTGAATGTTTCAGAGGTTTCAGAGTGAATGTTTCTTTTAATTAGAAAAGAAAACAACTTCAATCGGCTGCAAATCGCAGAAGCAATAATAATTAAACAGAATAAACCTACAATAAATATTCAGACGGGTAGTAGCGAAAGAGTGCTTAAACTATACGCGTCTGATTTGATGAGGAAACCGTTAACTGTCAACACCCCCACCCCACCATCCACCCCAGTTCAGCTAGTAGCTCTTGAACAACAGGACCAAGAACTGCTTTAAACTATTACTGTTAACTGTGTCTTAATACCAACTCTAAAGACTAATAATTTTTCTTTTTTAATTAATTACCCTGACGATGACTGGAAGCCAGTCGAAACATGTCGGTTCCCACTTAATTAACATTCTCCAACGTTTGGATGAAGGAAAGAAGAAGGTGTTCAGAAACCTTGAAAAACTAGTGAAGAAAATGACATCAGTGAAATACGGTCAGTTGTTCAATGAAATATGCTTAAATGAAGGACTGCTTCCAAATTTTACAAACATATATATATATATGTGTGTGTGTACTTTTTCGATGAAAATAAGATCCGAAATGGACAAATACAGTTCAATATACATAAAGAAACATGTATATGTTGTCCTAGATTTTGTGGCAATACTTAGGTTAGGTTAGGTTAGGTTGCAGTGGCAGTCCCAAAAGGGAACACACGTAGGCCAAGCATTGGCCCTTTGTGATACCACACAATGAAGATTGATTCTACAGTGGGAGTCCTAAATTTTGCCTAACTCAAATGTATTTAGAGTAGGGATCTTTAACGAGTACCTGACATCGTACAGGCTCGGGACCGACGGTTTAACGTCCTTCTCCGAGGGACGACGTGCTCAGATTTATTCACCTCCCGCGTGAATAAATCGAGGGCCAGGTGAGGATTGAACCCCGGTCCTATCAGTTCAGAGGTGAGCACGTAACCACTGAGCTAGCCTGGCCCCTTGTGGCAATACTTACAAATCGTAGTGTCTCTCTTTGACATTGTAATCAAGCTAGTAAAAATAACGATTTTCAAATATTTATATTTATTCAAGCATTATTGCATTAGCACTAACACCCTATTAGTGATGTCTCATTTTCCATATTGCTTATAGTAAATATAAGAGACATATGTCCTTTTCTCTTATGTTTTTAATTTTCAAGGGCCTTCTAGTAATAGTTTGCAGCTACGTAAGTCCAACATTACTTGCCATTTAATTTAAAATTATTGCCATTTCTGATGATTTGATGATGGGACGAACATTTATTAAGGGCTAAAACTATTTTCTCTTTTATTTTTGTTAACTTAAACGTATTTATAGATACTTATTTTGCTAGTAAACTGATGGAACGTTTTAAACTTCTATTCAATTAGTGCCATCCGCATCGTTTATTAGTAGGATTCCAAACGAAAATTGTACGAAGTTTATATTTTTATTTCATAAAATTTTCATGCAAATAAAAACTGGTAATGGATTCTTAATAACGTCGCTGAACTTTTATTATAATATACCGAATCTGACTTCAAAAACTGCAAAACATCATCTGGGAATTTTTTTTGATTATTATTTTAATTTTTCATTTCTAAATGGCTAGAAGGAAATTTATGGCATTTATCATCAATATATATAATTTATCAATTTTCTCTCTTCAGGATGAAAATCAAACTTCAACTACTTACAATCCTCAGGTTGAAGCGATATCCCCCACTCTGCCATCGGAGGTTCTGCAAGAGGATGCCAATTATCGATCTACCAAAGATGAATTACTTCACGGCATAGCGAAAGTGGATCAAGAAATAACGAAGACTGAGTTGCAGATCTCAAAGCTAAAAAAGCGACAGGTTTTTATTAGTTGTTTTTTTTTTCTTTTTTTAATATTTGGAAACAGTTAGGCACTATAGTATTATAACTATAATGTAATGTAAATTATGTGATAAAAAAATTAAACCTTATTATTTCCTGTAAGTCAATTGGAATTATATTATTTTTTATCACATATGTAGTAAATTTGGAAAAAATAAACTCTAGTTAATTTAATACCTTAAATATCAATTATGTAATTTATAAATCCACTTATTTATGAGAATTAAGATTTTAATTTAAAGGAGTTTAATTTTTCCTAAAAATATAGCAACGAAATCGTTAACCACTTAATCAGGTTGAATTTATATGTGCTGCTGTAGTTTAATTTTACTGACATGAACGGATCATGCCAGTAAATGCTTGTTATGTCCATTAAATGTTTATTATTTGAATAAACAGTTTCTTTTACAGCTTGGCCCACACACAGTTAATCCGTGTTATTTATTTAATTTGGAACTGATTTTGTTTAAATAATGGTATTCCTGTCAATTAATATCTATAAACATTACTAATTAAAAAAACTGAATATTATTGTAAGCTTGCTGACTCAATGGGTTCGTTACTTGAACATAGCTAATTATATTGCCATTACTATTAATTATTTTATTTACAGTCCATGACAAAGATCATTTTTTGTTAGTTTGACTATGTAACGTATTAATGGTGAACATTTATTTTTGTTATCTATGAAATGGGAAACTACTGGGTAGATTTCAACTACATTTGGACTGCAGACCGGTTATTTACTTGTAATTATAGAATAAATACACTAACGAAATTGGTTTAAACTTTGTCACTGTCAGCATGCTAAACGAAAGAGCATAATGATAAGATTAAAATTATATTCTAGTATATATTATTTCCTTTTTTGAAAGTTTTTCCAGATTTGAAAAATTGCAGGAAATATAAATTTACTTCAATATGTTGTATTTATCTTGAGAAATATTCTGGGTAACAGTAATAGAACAGATAATGTAAATGTGCAGGAGTGCAATTTTGCACTAACTAAATCTCCAGAAAGATTAAATGATGTTATTAATGTGGTGGAGACAAAATACTATTGGTTTAAATTGCATAGTACTTTAATCATATATTTTTAAAAAGGATAATTGATCTGAACCGTAAAAAACTACAAATGTTTAGAAATAAGCTGAAGAGGCATATTATTATAAATAAGCACGCTTACCATCTAATTTTCAGTGCTGTCATGTAGTGAAAAAAGAGAGGGAAGACCCAGCATGGGTCCCCTACCCTCGCTTCACTGGTGTGTTGGGTCTTCTTTCTTTTCGTTGTCCTCCTGGTTATGTTGGTTATTGAACTCCTAGAACTTATGTGTGGTCATCTTTTATATGTATCTCTTTAGTTTATTATTGAACTTTATGTAAGTATTTGAACAAAAATTTTTAAAGGGATATATTCGTTATTTCCACTTAAATTCATGTGATGCATGGTTGTTTGAGAATACACTAGTTTAAAGGAGGAATAAAATGCATGAACGTTAATTTTCACTTAGATTTATTCATTCCCATAATTTACTTTTTATTGCAATATTTGTATTGAGTATAAAGAAGGTGGTAGAGTGTTGATATTTTTATGCCATAAAATAAAACATTTGTTGTAATTATTATAAACATGTTTTCAAGTTACGGAAATCTACTGGTATACTTCCTTCTCACTGACACCTTGACCAATATGTAATAAATTTGTGTAATAGTGTTAAACCTTTATTTAGAATATCAATATAGTTTATTGCCCCGTAGAAGTTCTCGGTGAAGTTAGTTCAATGTTGGTTAAAAAAATAAGACTTAGATTTAACTCAGGTGATATGGAGATTAGGACCTTTTCGCTGTCGTAATTAATGTTGTATTTGTGTGTTCCACTCACGGATGGAATAAATGCCATATTACTTTTGAATATAAAGGTAAATATTTTGAACGTTATGTAACATGACATTTATAGAATTTTAATTATTTATGTTTTCATATATCAGATAACTATTATTAATAAATGCAATAAAATTACGTATTCTATGTAATGCATTTCTTGTTTCCATTTTAGTTTCCAGTGTTAAGTTTTCTCCTTGTAATTTATGTAGTAATAGTAATTACATTTTTGAAACAAAATCCATTATTTCTCTTTGATAAATAAAATTAATTCTAAATTGATCCTAGAAGCAAAATACATTTAATTTTTTTGATATATAATATATATTTAAGGTTTACGAACTTCATTGTAAATTAAAGATTTTGTTAATTTTGCTTTGAAGTATTTATATACTGAAGAAGATCCTCAGTCTATAATCCATATTGCATATTGTTTGTATAATCCGTTCGTTTTTTTTAAAATTAAAAATAATAAATATATGGTATGGTCTATAAAGTAAACTGATGGGATACAACTTTATTTTATTTACAAATTCAGATTGTAAATGCAATAGTAGCTATTGCTCAATCCACGTTGTAGTCTTCAAAACATCTCTAGAAGAATTCCTCGGAAGTGAAGCTCCTCAGCTGCTTCACGGATTCAAATTCGAACAAAAAAGAAATCGCAGGATATATAAGTCTGAATAATTATAATTATTGGTTATTATTACTGTTACAAGTTTTAAATATAAGAAAACATATTACTTAAGTATATTTTTTTAAAACATTACCTCTTGAATTGTATTTTTTTTTTTAAAAAAACGTCATTCAATATAACAAAATAATATCTAATATTTCTAATTAATAGCAAGAACTTGAAGAGGCCGCGAAAAAACCTGAGGAAAAAAAAGATGAAGAAGAACCTCCACAACCAAAGCACCAGAGCCTTGCACAAAAAATTTATGCAGAAAACAGGGTATGTTCCCCAAGCAAAATTTTTTAATTATATTTAGCATTTATTTATTATTGCAATAATATAATGAGTTACTGTTATAAAGAAATTTTAAAGTATATAAAATTTCGCTTGTAATTTCACTTCCATACCTTTTTTTTAAAAATAATAATGAATATTAATAATTAATAATAAATAATAACTCAACAATTTGCTGTAAATGATTTGTTAGAGTCGTAACGGGAATATCAATAATATATACATTTTTTATTATATATATATATTGCTTTATTCTTACAAGGTATATAATAATAGATAGAATTATCCAGTAGTGGTACTGGAAGCCAATGGCCTGCAGTTAATTATCTAAGAAAAACTTAAACTTAAGTAATATCCTATCGAAAAATGAAATATTTTATCCATCCAAGCTTGTCAATTGAAATTTTTTGTTCATGTGGTCAGAATTAATGATACTGAAGATATTGCTAATTCCTTGAATATTCTAATATTGAAAGAAATATTTATTATAAAATAATGCTAATATTAAGATATTTGAATTACCTTATTTATATAAATGTAATAATAAATATTATCGTTATATGATATATAAAGAAATTGGGTATATTTTTTTGCTTTTAAGTGTTATTATTTCTTAATCATTATTGTTCGATTTCTAAATCAATACATTTTAAATGGTTTTTCCGTTTTCATTTTTTAGAAGAAAGCATTGGAGGCTCATACTTCGTTAGATTCTTTGGGACCTAAAGTAGATCTTGTAAGTTGAATAATATTTTAATGCACTAAAACCTCAGTTATGTTAATTAGTACAGTAAATTAGAAAATTTAATTCATTTGCTATCCTATAAGTTATATGTTGTTATATGTCAGAAATTTTGAATTTTTTTCTTTTTTTGTAGCCTCTTTACAATCAACCTTCAGACACCAAGATCTATCATGAAAATAAAAGGAAGTCAGTAATTTAGTTATTAATATAATTTTAATATTAGTCAGAATTTATTTGTTAATTACTTATGAACATTTAAAACAATCAACTTTTTTAAATCTTATGTAAATATGTATGTTGTGTGAGGAATTAATTTGAACAACTAATAGGTAATTTGGTTAAGGTGATAGTAATTTAAGTGTGATAATGAGCTCCATTAATTTTTCTTTGTTTTGTTTTGTTTTTTTTTTTAAAAAGTAAATAATTCTATATTTTATTTTCAAATAGTACCATTTAAAAAGAAAAATACGAAATAGTATTTAGGCTATTATGACATGATTAAAACAAATCATACATAATGTAGTATTAGTAAAAAATATATTTTCCACTCATTTATAAAATGTTTGTATTTGATCTGATTTCTGCTGCTGCTTATCAATGATATTTTATTAGATTAAATTATTTGTAATATCCCAATATTGATGACTTTGAATTTCCTGTAATTTACTTATATTTAAATCAGGCGATATTTATTACTTAAAGGAAGCTGTGCATTAAAACTCGTATGAATTATTCAAATATCAAAAATATACATTTGGTGTATTTTTTTAAAAAAAAGGATGTATTATTAAATATGTAAAACATTATTAATGATGAAACTTAGTTATTTTCATAGGTAATTATTATTTAAAGCGATTTTGTTAAAACCAAGTAACAATGTATGCACTTTATATGAAAGTTAAATTTATGGACGAACTTCATTATTACCGGAAACCTGAATATGGTACAAAGTTACGTTGCGTTATAAGAACATTACAAGAAGAAATCAAACCCCTTCTTAAGCCCTTTTTCGCTATCAGCATTTTAACGGTTCTCTATCCTACTTTTCTGATAAGGCTATATATCTTTTGCAGTTTGCTTATCACCTAATTAAGTTTACTGTTTTTCGTAAGTTGTATTTCAGGTTTAACCTGATTAGAATTAGGTTGATGTTAGAAAAGCATTTTTTTTATAAAATATTTTATTTGAACTTATTTTTTTAATTTTCCAAATATGAGTAAATATTATGCCACAACTTCTAATTATACATTTCCATGTACAACTATAAATTAAAAATTATTAATTTATTTTTTCAGTATTTGGGAAGGTACATAATAAATAAACTTAATGTGTTACAAAATATGCTATTAAGTTGTCAAATTAAATTTCAATAAGCAGTGTAATTAAATTAATTTTAATTGAAGCACATAAAACATAAAGAACTTTTGATGAGTTTTATTTATTCGAATTAGAATATAGGTATAGCATTCTTCCAGTTTAGATGTTAAAAGTAAAAATTTAGCATAAATAAATAATTAGGATGAATGCGTATAAACGCGCAAAGATGTTTGATATTCCTTTTTTTAGTTGGTTGATAAAAATTTAAAATTAGTAAAGAGAATTAAATAAAATTGTAATAAATTCACATATTTAACTCACAGAATGTAGTTGATCCTTTACATTTTACATAAACACTTCATGTAATCCTAGAAATATGTTGTATCCAACAAGGCACATTCAAAAGGTATATGAATATACGTGTTTAGCTTTTCTTCCTAAAATAAAATAAATAATATTAAATTTTAGAATTCACGCCCATAAACATTATTAATACTTTCTTTTTTTTTTTCAGTAAATAGCAGGTTTTGAAGTAATCTAAAGAACCCAATAAAAATCTGGTGTGGTCTCTACTCAACTTTACCATAAGTTAAAAAATATAGGTTTTTCCTGCGTACTGTACTCGGATATAAGGTTGCTGTAAATATATATTGAGAAAAAATATATCAGTAATGTTTGCTTATAGTAGTAAATTTGAGTGTTTGTAGACCACTCCAGATTTTTATATCTGGTTTTCATAAATTACAAGAAATATATTTAGAAAAGTAATATATTTTAATCCCTACATGTGGTTTAAGATTCTATTATATTTTATATCTTGCAATTTTTTTTTTAAATCTGTAAGAAAATATCAATTGTATTAATGTAGAACAAATACAAAAGTTCAAAGTACAAAGTGATGCTGTACGTTGCTATAATATTATTTCTTGTGTAATATTAATGTAAGTTTTATTTTTTATTGGTAGGTATGTTGCCTTTCGAGGAAAACTTTTGGAGTTGTTGAAGAAGAAACATCTAGAGAGAGAAGCGAGAGAAAAATATATGAGTGCAACATATTCGAGATTGGTTGGAGAGTGGAATAAAAAAGTAGAAAAGGTTTGATTTGATGAAAATTACTTTCCTAAATTAATTTTAGTTGCATTTTTTAAAAAAAAAAAATCTCATAACCAAGTTTATAAAATCATTCTAATGTTTGATTCCCTAGTTATGGGGGGGGGGGGGGGGTGTCAAGGGTGTCAAGAAACTCGCACATGTGTGTGAAACTCTATTTATCTTTCTAAATTCATTTATAATTCCCCACAAAGAACTTCTTTTTTTTTTTTTTAATTGTTTGAGTAGTTAAATTATATATTTTTTGGTTATTTTTTAAAAAGGACATTTTTATGTGTTTAATGTAATGAATAATCTATATAGGAGGTTCGTATGTCAATATTTAAGAGTTAATCCAGAAAGTTAGCAAAGTCTCTGTTATTTATACCTTCGCATTGTCCACTGAAAGCTGTACTATGTTTAATATAGTGACAGTAAAGCACAACCCTTTGAGCAATGAACATATTTCTGTAAACCTTCTTAATGCGATATTATATTTATTTCTAATTACACATTATTAAAAGAGTTATTTCATAAAAAAAGTTATTTTTCAACAGATTGAGTCCTCGGCGAAAAGAAAAGCCAAAGAAGCTAAAAACAGAGAATTCTTCGAGAAAGTATTTCCTAAGTTAAGGAAGCAAAGAGAAGATAGAGAAAGATTTAACCGAGTTGGTGCACGAATCAAAAGTGATGCTGACCTAGAGGAGATTATGGATGGATTACAAGAACAAGAAGTAATTGTTCCATGCCCTCTTCAAGTAGTTTTAATTTTTGGTGTATAATTATTTTTTCCTACAATTTAAGAATAGTGGTTGAGTTATTGCATTTTGAACTAATCTAGCTGTAAGTAAATATATCCTATTTTAATAAATCAAAACTTACCGACTATTTTAATTTTTAACCACTTGATGGTGAAATATGGAGATGTTTTTAATATTGTCAATGAAATATTTTGACTGTGATCAGCTTAATATTTTCTATAGGCTTCATAAGCGTAACTATAGTACGCTTTATTAACAGAAACAGTTTGTTTTTCACTCCTACCTTAGGTACCTGCAGCTTCATCATCATAGTTAATTTATGTGTGTTGAACTTTATTTTTTTTTTGTCAAAAGAATACTTTCATATTAATGATTCACCTGTTAAGTGTTGTAAGATTTATAAACTTTACATTAGAATTATTTAAATTTAATTCTTTTTTTCTACTTTTATTATAAGTTATTTTTTAAGTGTATATTTACTTATTAATTCAAATACTGTAGAACATAATTTTAGCTAGACAGTGCTAATGTCCTAGTAGACGATGCACTTATCAACTATAAATAAAAAAAAATTTAATTTTTCAATTTGAATTGTTTTCAATTATTACAAGTATACTTCATAAATTACCACATTATTTAGGGTCCCAACTCTGCAACCCTTCGATAGACACCCTATGAGTATGTACTATAAGAAAGAAACTAAAGCGATCGGTATTGTTTGT
Organism: Hermatobates lingyangjiaoensis; assembly: GCA_026182355.1. NCBI lineage: Eukaryota > Metazoa > Arthropoda > Insecta > Hemiptera > Hermatobatidae > Hermatobates > Hermatobates lingyangjiaoensis. Next base: position 3,668,328 of record JAPFBL010001938.1, read on the forward strand.
TTTCATATATAATTTTGTTAAAGCAGAATTTCTTTATTAATAGACGATTATTAATAAAGTATTATGTGAGAATGAGATTGAGAGATTTTATGGTGAATGTTACCTAAATGTAATGTTTTTTCTTTCTTTTTTTGTATAGATGGAAGAGAAGAAGATGCGGGCATATGCGGTTGTTCCTCCTTTGTTGTTGGATTCTAAACAGCGGAGTCTTCATTACATCAACAACAATGGCCAAATTGAAGATTTTGCTTCGGAATACAAACAACGACAATGGCTTAATGTTTGGACACCTACAGAAAAAGAAATATTTAAAGAAAAATTTTTACAGCATCCTAAAAATTTTGGAGTTATAGCTTCATATCTTGAAAGGAAAAGCGTTGGAGACTGTGTTCAATACTATTACCTGAGCAAAAAAACAGAAATTTATAAACAGTTATTAAGTAAGTTGTAATTTTATGCATTTTAAAATATATTTGATATGAAAGAAAGCAATCATACAACTGAAAAGAGTAACTTTGATAATATTTAATGTTTATATATCAGAGAGTTTTACTACTAGTCATTATATATCCATTCTAGGATAATTGAAAATTATATAGAATACCATAGTGCCATAGTGTTCTATAATGCTCTCGAATCTTACAATTCTTATTTTTTGGGTCTTTTTTTCTGCTTCGTTATAAATAAATACCGACATGTGAACGAGTATATCATATCATTAATATTAAAAACTAATAAAAATACAAATGTTTACTTGCTTTCTTGATATAATGTTCCACAGACACTGAAATAAGGACAGTGTTCTTGACTCTAAGTAAATTTCAGGGGAAAAATAAGTGTTTTCATTTCGTCCATAGAAATTATAAGGTCTGGTAGAAATGCAGTTGTAAGATATTGTTCGATAGACACCCTATGAGTATGTTGTATAAGAAAGAAATTAAAAACAATCTGTAGCCTTCTGACGAAATCCTCTGCACAAACTTGTTTTTTTAATTTTTTTTATCTATTCCTTTGCAGATATGACAAATTAATTTTCATCTATTTTGGAGTAACGTTTTTAAACATATCAATCTTTATTATTTTGTTTGTAACAATGTATGCCTACATTATACCAGTTGTTGGCAATAGATGATTTTTAGTGCTTTTCAAGGACTAATAATGTAAAAAAAATCATTGAATAAAGTCCTTTCTTGAGAGTTTATCTTTACCGATTATGCATGCTTTGTTGAACACGACTGAGTAGTTCCTGTCTATAAGCTTCTTCTCAAGAACTTCGATTTGCCTAAATATAGCTTTTTCGTTGTGAGAATGGTTGAGGTAGTCTGTGATTCTGGTCGACGTGTTTCGATTACTTTCTGTAATCATTTTTAGTAACCTTTACCGATTAGTAAGTTTTGTTATTATTACTAGTCGTTTGCTATTAACCCTATTTATGTTTTATTTATGTTATAAAAAATAGTCCAAATAAATTCTCTTTTCAGTTGTCATGAATAGGTTGCTATTCGATTGAAATTCACACTTGTTTCTTGTGAAGGCAATTTATTTAGATTAATTTTTATTGTTAGTAAAATCTTTAATTTCGATTAAAGATTAATAATTAAAAAAGTAATTAAGTGCATTTTTTTTGTAGGAAAGTCACGTCAACGAACGAGGTCGAATAGGAATCCACAAGGGAAAGTAGGAGCTGCTGGAGTGGGGGGCAGTGTTGGAGGCTCAGTGGATATTCTTAATTCTGGTCCTGGAGTAACAACAAGGTTGCAACGTGAACTTCAGAAACAGGAAGCCCCCCCTCCAGCTCCTTCTCAGCCTTCTACTAGTGCTACGATAGACATTGAAGGCCAACCATCTTTCCCGCGATCTCCGCAACCTCTTCTCATTCAGCAAAGGTATTTCGGCGCTTTGTACACCATGTGATTACATGATTTTATGTACTTTGTGTTGCACAGTCTTTAATGAACGCATTGAGTTGTAACCAGGTATGAGAAATTCATGCAGTTCTTGGTTTTTATGACTTATTATCCAGTTTAATGAACAGATAGTCGCAAACTTATTCCTTTAGTATTGAAAACTTTATAGTCCGACCATAGAGTCGTGATTGTCATGAAAGTAACTCCGGTTCCATGCAATAAAATTTTAACATCTCCGAAAATGTTCACGAAACCCTGGTTGCGCTGTTACATGACGGATGCGACAGAGAAAGTGAAGCAAAATGTTGACTCTTAAGTTAGAAGTTATTACCAAATTCTTCAAAAAAAAAAAATAAATATTAATTTTTTTGCATAAATTTATTTGTTACGGTATAGTTATTTTAGTAATAATTCTCTTAATTCTGTTTAGCAATGAGATCAAGTTGGAAAATAAAAAGAAAGAACGCAGAAAGGAAGAAAAGAAAAAGAAAGAAGAAGAATTGACCGAAACAACGGATGAAGAACCTTTTGACACTGCAGGTATGATTTTTTTTATTATTATTATTGAACAATTTTCTTAAATTGAGTATGAATACATCTATCCATTTTTTATCGCAATAAAAACAGACGATATCAAATGATCTATCGGTATATAAGTGATTAGGGGTATATAAGGTAACTAGTTATTTGAACAACCAATTATAATAAAATTCCAGCTCTCGATTTTCAAATTAACGTTATGTAGAACTTTTTGGACGTGTAAGAGTCTTATTTTGTTTTTAATTTAATCCTCAGTTTTTAATGTGTTGTTAAAGAATTATTTACAGTTAAACTTTTTATGACAGAAACTTCTTGATGCTCCTGTAAGTAGGAATATTTTTTCCCATGTTAATAAATATATTTTTAATGTGTGCAGAAAGTGAATCGGCATTATTTTTTTTTCTTTCAAAGATTTTAGTCAGTTCATTTTTTTATATTAAAACGTGTTCCAAAAACTTCACTATATAATTTTACTTATATGTAGATTTATTTATTACTAGCAAACGTATCCGTCTTTGACGAAATCAAAAATTCTATTATACTTGGTATTCCAAAATATCAATTATAGTATTATACTAATACTATAATTGGAAATTATAGAATAGTAGAAAATACCATTATTAGTACAGTGTTAAACAAATGCCTCTGTATACACCACATAGCTGTCTGTCCTTCAGGTTCACGGAAGAACAAACACTTGGAACCTCTGACTCTTGAGCAAGTAAACTATAGTTGACCATGTGAGAAGAACTTGGTCTCGCTAACTTGAATTCCTGCGTTAGACAAAGTCTCCCTTTGCGACTTAGTTAACGTCATTGTGAAATAGACTCTGACAGGACTTTGCAATCATTTCAACGGAAACAGACAGTGGCTCGGAATCAATGGTATGGGTGGTATACACACAGACTCCACATTCCACACCCAGTCATGATGGCCGCCTCTACGGCACATCTGTGCAGAGCACAAACACCGAGTCGTGTCCCGTTGCACATTTCCCGGGGCACTCATGTTGCGTAACATGAAATTTGTTACTGATACTAAGTCACAGCATGATGATGCTCCTACGTGAAGTTTTTACTCATGAGCAGGCTCATTTTATTAGCATTTTGCTATAAGCAAATATTCATGTACGCAAATGAAATTAACGTCAACTAACAATACCTAATTGCTACACCTGTTTATTTTCAAAATAAACATGTGTGTGTAGTTAGCCAAACACGACTTAATAGTTTATACTTCGCTGCATCATTGAATATTCCATCCATCCAAGGATTAGATTTTAAGTTAGACATACACAAATCTACAATCAAACTTTCAGTTTTATATGTCTTATGGTGGCAATATTTTGTGGACAAACCGACAGACAGAAATTATTCTAAGGGTACATGTGGCTACTCTAAAGTATGAAACGTAAAGAAAACTTGAATTGAATTAGTTCTAATTAACGTGCTCCCAGTCAACAGCCAGCACGTAAGCCACTGGGCTACTCTGGTTCCATACCTTTCTTTATTACCAGTGTTTATATTACGCAAATATTAAATTAAAAAAAAATGTTTTTATTGTATTTATTTATAATACATTTGCACTACTGTCATCGGCGAGCGAGCAAGCTACTGGTTACCCTGGCTAGATCCTTTTACTTAATTACCATTTTTTATATTGTTCACATTTTAAATTCAAAAAAATATTTGTTTGTTACACTTATTTATAATACATTTGCACTACTGTCATCGGCGATCACGCAAGCCACTGGGCTACCCTGGTCCCATACCTTACATTATTACCAGTGTTTTTATTAAGCAAATATTAAACTAAAAAAAGTTTACAGTTATATATAATACATAGCAAACGTACCCGTCTCAAAATTTCCGAATCAAATGTTCCGTCATTTTTGGTAATCCAAAATGTCATTAGAAAATATAGAACAGTAGAAAATACCATTTTTAGTACAGTGTTAAACAAATACCTCTGTATACTCTACATTAGCTGTCTGTCCTTCAGGTTCATGGAAAAAAAAACAGTTGAAACTTCTGACTCTTGAGCAAGTAAACTATAGTTGACCATGTGAGAAAAACTTGGTCTCGCTAACTTGAATTCCTGCGTTAGATAAAGTCTCCCTTTGCGACTTAGTTAACGTCATTGCAAAATAGACTCTGACAGGACTTTGCAATCATTTCAACGGAAACAGACAGTGGCTCGGAATCAATGGTATGCGTGGTATACACACAGACTCCCCAATACCACATCCAGTCATTATGTCCGCCTCTATGGCATATCTGTGTAGAGCACGAACTCTCAACGGGACGAGTCGTGTCCCGTTGCAGAGTTTTGGGGCATTCATTTTTCGTAACAGTCCAGGAGAAATAAATTCAGAGTCAAGAAATTCAATTAGATAATGAACTGCTTCTTCATCACTTATCCAATCTCTTTACTGACATGTAAGTTCTTTCCTCGGTATGATATAGCGTAAGAACTTGTTTGTTGATTTTTCCTGCCTGTTCATATTAGGAGTTGAGAATTGCTCGTTTACAAAACTATTTATTCGTAATAGATAGTACAGCCTCAACTCTGGGAAACACCTTTTCAAAGATGTCAAATACGCAATATATTCATATGCTCCAATGAAATTAAAATCAACTAACAATACCTACTTGCCACACCTGTGTATTTTCAAAACAAACTTGTCTGTGAATTTAGGAAAATACGCTTAAAGTCCTATAACTTCGTTTCTGTACTGAATGATGAATCTATTTAGAGCCCGTATTTTAAGTTAGGCATACATAAATCCAGTGTCAAAGTTTCAGCTCGCCATGTCTTATGGTGGCTGAGTTTACTTGTGACAAACGTTTTTGGTTTAAACGTCCATAACTTCACTTCTACGTTGAATTTCCAATCAATTCAGAGCCTACATTTTAAGCTAGACCTACACAAATCTACTGTAAAAGTTTCAACTTTATATGTCTTATGGTAGCTGAGTTGACTTGTGACAAAGTTTTGCGAACAAACAGACAAAAATTTTTCTAAGGGTGGATTCGGTTTCTTCAATGTATGAAACGTAAAGAAAACTTGAAATTAGTCAGTTCTAAGCAATGTACAGACAAAATCATTATTTTATTTACATAGATATAACGTGTAAAAGTAGAGTTTTTGCAAACATTACAAGTAAATGGTTAGGTAAAAGGCAAAAAAGAGTTGGATTATTAATCACTTATAAGGAGATGAAATGTCTTATAGTTGTAAGTAAAGTTTTAAACGTTATATCCAATATTTTGAATTTATTTGACAAATATGGCCTTAAGAATTTGAAAGAATTTCAAAGTCACTTTTCTAAATGGTTTTAGTTAATATTTTCTGAAATGAAAATAAATCTTGAAAGTCAATATACTAATATGGAAATTCAATTTTATATTGGGTTTTTTGATTAGCTCTCTTGAAGTAAGAGACTATCTTGTATTTTCGCTGTGACAGTAACCATTCATCCTTCTTTTGTTGTAATCAGAAGTGTTATTTATTGTTTACTCTCTAAACAGATGATATCTTGATTTGAAATACCATACTACTTTTTTACAATACTTAAAATCCAGCGCAAGGATATTTATTATGATTAAAATAATTTAATCCATTTATAAAATATAAGTATTTTTTATTATCGAGTGCATTTTACCATTCAGTAGCATGGTTTTTTACTTTCATTTATCCTGTTTAATAAATATTGGAAGTATAATTAGTGGCCTGGTTTTTCACTCTAATTTCCTAATCTGCTCAAAATTTCTTAAATTTAAAAAGTTCTGGGCTGCTGTTCATAAGGTTTTACAAAACAATATTTTATCACAGCACTTTCTACTAGGTTCCTTTCAATGTCTGAAGCTAGAATCAATTAGATAATGTCTCAGTTGAAGGTATAGTCAGGCAAATTGGACCTCTTGATATTTTAAAACTTTACAATATGAGCTCAAATCGAACTGATGTTTCTCTATTTGGTCCCTAGTTTTTTTTTCTTTTTTTTTAGCTTGTATTTTATAATTTTTTATATTTTAACATATGTTTATATTATCTCCCCATATTTTGTTTTTTGTAACAAACCTGTAACCTTTGTTGTTATCAATCTTTAGTTGCTCTCTGATGACATATATTTGAAAGACCTTAGAGCACATTTTCTGTGTCTTTTTTACTTTTTCCTTGTGGCTTATACTTTCATATATAATATATATATATATCACATCTCTTCTCCTAAGCCTCCAAAAACTGCTGGTGGTATGGTTCAATGTGGACGTCGTGGATGTCTTACTTGTCCTATCATCAATCCTGTTCCTTCCTTTACCTCTGTCCATAGTAAACGCACCTACCCTATCTCTCACAAGACCTCTTGTACCTCTGGTAACTGCGTTTACCGTTTGGATTGCACCCAGTGTGATTCTTTTTATGTGGGTTTGGCTTCCACCAAGCTAAGCCTGCATATGAATAATCACAGGTCATCCGTTGGCAAACGCTTAGACCTTCCCGTTGCTACTCATGCCAGTTCTCACGGATTCAGTTTCAATGACTGTTTCCGTGTACAGGTCCTGAGGCAGATTGATCAGACGAATTCGAAAGTCACTCTGAGAGCTTCGGAAGAAGCACTTATTAGTGCTCCATCTCTTCTCCGAATGACAACATTTATTTTATTTTTTCGTCCCTCTCCTCCCTCCATACGTTGGCTACAAAACGGCTCACATCTTTCTACTGATGACGATGCAGTCGAAATATAATAATCAGTTACTGTAATTTCTTGTATCTGTTTTATTTCTGCAAATTTAGTTTATTTTGGTTGTAAAATCGTTATGTTTAATGACTTATGCATATACTTTGAAAAGCACGAATAAAAAACAGATACTAAGACTTACATTTAGTATTCCGTCACTTTTAACGGTTGTCCTCAGGACAGGAAGTTTAGCGGCGTTAAAACAAAAGCCAACTGGACAGCTTCACAGAATATGCGTAGGTTGGCCACAACGAAAACGTAAAATTGGTAGAAATTGCTGAAGAAGAATAACAATGGGGAAACAAACTTATAAAAAAAATCAATAATAAAAAATCTGGAGTGGCCTACACTCAACTTTACTATAAGTAAACTTAATATCAATCTTCTTGGGTATATAATATATAATGTCTCATTTAAGCATAATATAAACATCTAAATGGGAGATGTTTATTAGTCTTTCATTCCTGAGGTTGTACAGATATACTTATTGATCGACTTATCAATATATAAGATTATTTTTGTATATCACACCACTGATGTAAATAATCTTATTAGCATAACTACGGCAGTAATAACATTTTTGAAAAGCCACAGTGAAAATTTCTTGATACGAAATAATCTCCTACAAGAGAACATGGGTTTTGTTCAAATAGCCAGTAGATTTCTTACCTGGTTTGCTTGACCTCCTTCAACATTGAATATTTAAGTCAAATATTCAAATTTAAAACAAGAAAATACTCTTATTGTCTCTAAAAAACATCATGAACATCGAAGAAAAAAATGTCGTTTTAAGATAATGTATCTTAAAACGACTTTATGATTTAAAATAACTTTAAGATCCCCTTTGTCATTCGACAAGTATGCTATACTTGTCGAATTTTTGATATTTTTACTTTACTATAAGTAAAGTATAGTGATCGTGAAAAAATTCGATCTCGAGATTTTGACGGAATTACATGTTTTGAGGTCCCAGAAGTCGTTTTATGAAGTTTTTACGATGATGTCTGTGTGTGTGTGGGTGGGTGGGTGAGTGTGTTAGCATTGCTTGTTACCACGCTACGGTCCAGAATCTTTGATGGATCAAGTTGATATTTTACACAAAAATGGGCCTCATAGGGAAGAAGATCCCTATTGTTTGGGAAGAATTATGCATCATGGAAAAGTCACTTTTTTTGCCAAAAACCGTTTTTTTGAAAACATTTATTTCTCCTAAACTGATAACCCTAGAGTTTTGAAATTTTGACATTATCTTTGAGGTTACAAATGGAACAAACGAAAGATATATTCAGAATTTTAAAACAACCGGAAATATTTTTTTTTCAATAAAATGTAAAAATTTTGACTTATAATTCAATCTCAAACCTTTTGAGAGCGATACAAGCCATACTGTTTGACGGACAACAATGAAACTATGCCTATAAATAGAACATTATGTGTAGAATATGTTGAGATATTTTTTTTCGAAATTACATTCGCTAATGGGGCGTTACAGTATGATTTCTGTTTTCAGAAAATGTTTTTTTGACGCTAAACGGCTCATTAAAAAATAATGAAAATTTGACCAAAAATGGAACGAAAAATTAGCAATTCATAAAAAAAAAAATCATGAAGTTTCAATTATGGTAATGAGCAATAACGCTATAAAAACTGTTTGTTTATCTTAGACTAAGAGATCACCTGCTATACTTGTCGAATTTTTTATATTTTTTTGATTGTTTACATTGACTTAGAAATTTTTTGAGCGATTCCACTGAGATAAAATTGATATTTATAAAGGAACAATTTAAATTGTTTATTGACTTATATGAGTTGTAACAGGAATAATATTGTGCAGGAAAATGATAACACATACTCAGAAAAAATTCGTATATATGTTATTTGACAAAGGGGAAGGAAAATGATCTTATTAAATACTAAGAAGCCATAAAATTCAATGTATAATAATTCTGTAAAAAACCAAAAATGTAAAAGATAATTCAAAATTGAAATCTTTCGTTTAGAGATTAATAAATGTAATTATCGTACATCTTTAATTATAAATCATCTTAAAACAACATTTTTTCTTCGCTTTTTATGTTTTTCAGAGAAAAAAGGGGTATTTTCCTGTTTTAAATTCGAAAATTTTACTTTAATATTCAGTGTAGAAGGATGTCAAGTAAACGATGTAAGAAATCCACTGGCTATTTGAAGAAAAGCCATGTTCTCTTGTAGGAGAATATTTCGTATCAAGAAATGTTCACGTTGGTTTTTCAAAAGCGTTATTACTGCTGTAGTTATACTAATGAAATTATTTGCATCAGCTGTGTGATGTACAAAAATAAGCTTATAATTGATATGTCCTTCAATCACTATCTGTACTACCTCATTAATAAAAGTCCTAATCTAATAATCTAACAATAAACATTTAATAATTATATCCCATTTAGATGTTTACATTATGCTTAAATGAGACGTTATATATTATATACTCATGAAATTTGATATTAAGTTACTTATAGTAAAGTTGAGTGTAGGCCACTCCAGATTTTTTTTTATAAACTCTTGCTAATTGTTATATTGCAAATGTTTTGAAGTCAACAACTTTACCGGTTATATTGAATGTAGTTGGGCGTTCTTAGTTTCAACATACACTAGTAAAACGTTGTCTGTGTAGTTTTACGTAAATCAATATTTATATGAATATTTAATAGTTGATTCATTATTATGTACTTCTATTATTATATGTTTCTATCTTAAGAAGGTAGGATCCAGTTTTGACATATAATATTCCATTATATCACTTGAAGATATCATCATACACTAGAAAATTACAGATTGTTCATAAAATATCCTGCAACATCGGTGTTTTGTTGACAACAGGTCCCAGATTTTTGATATTAGCTGGTTTCATAATTGCTTAGTCGTTGAAGGAGCAGGAAAATATATAAATAAATACTAGATATAAACTAAAATAAATATTAATTAATTCTTATTCCACTACGCAGACTACTGAAGAGTAAAATTTCGAATGTGTCCACCGAGATTTCCATTAGGCATCTAAATTAAGTACAGCCTTTTCTATTGTACTGTATCGACATCGTACATTCATTTTTAGATTGATTTCACCAAATTAAACTTGGTTCCACCAAATTTATGACCTCCGATACATATTACTTTTGTACTAAACACTTTCGAAAAGATTAATAATTTCATTTATACTCCTTAAAACAATTCTTGCTTCAAATTAGAACTTTTTTTGTTGGTTTAATTTACGTGTCTTATAATTTTAGTTCCGTTATATCAGTTTGTAATTGTTACTAAATATGGTTAGTATATTTCTACATAAGGAAGTCCGATTTTATAGTTAACAAGTTTAATGTGATTCAGTTTAGGAATTGGTGGTAAAAGTATTTTAGCTGTAATTATTTCAGATATGCTTATCTAGGCTTGGACTGAATTACTGTTGACTGATTCACTTCAGGACGAATTAGTGAGCAACTTTGTATCAGAACTATTTTATTGGTTGACTGCACGAATATGACTGACTAATTAATTACATACTTGTGTACTGAGGAAAAAAATACAATAAACAGTTGAATTATAAAGTCCCTTTTGTTGAACAAAATAATTTAAACAATGGTATTATTTCAATTTTAATGTGTTGTACACATCAATCTACAAATATAGTTTGAGGCCTATTATATCCATCTGTATCCAAAAATTTCATAGATGATTTCATTAAATAAGCTTTAATAATATTATATACAAACGTTCAATGTCTTGAGGTACGTTGTCAAAATAGCACTTTTAGATTTCTCATTGTCAAAATAAAGGAATCTATTAAAAAAATAGATAGTACCAGATTTTGTCCGTTGTTTCGAACTTACATAAAATCGACGTAGTGTAAAATTGCAGTTTATTGTTGTAATATGTATTTGTTGTAGTTGATGATTTATTTGAGGAAGCTATCTTTTTTTATGTTCATGAATAAAAGGCTGTGGAAACTATTAATAAAAACAGTATCTTCAAAAGGGAAAAATTATCCCGGTTATTATTGTCAAGAGCTAAGTTGTGGTCAGTTCTTCAATGTTCTTTTCTTTGTCCTCTTTCAGTCTGACGAATGATCAATGACTGAGTATTCGTTACCGAAATACCCTACAGATATACCTTAATTTTAATATATTGTGGTTGTATTGAGACATAATGACTGTGACAATAGTCATCTAAAGATCTAATTTCATAGCAATAATTACAAAAGTCTGTACCTGTTCATCATAGTTAGCTTTTTACTTTTATTGCATTGCTTAAAAGTTCTATAGTTGTATTCTTTAAAATGTTACACATAGATAGAATAATGTAAGTTAGTAATTCCTTCAAGACTCTATATCCAGGGTATCATATATAAGGTCTGACAGAAGGTTCAATCTGACCCGTGCCATAAATATAAGAAGTTCACAAAAAAACATTAGTTACGTGTGATACAGCAGAAGTATTTAGCGATAACAAAAAAAAATTACACTGAATTTTTCTTTATACTCATTATTACAAAAGAATATAGTACAATAAATTGGCCTGGAGGCGAGTTACCAGATGCTGAATTGGTCTGGCGGTGAATTCACAGGTGCTTAGTTGGTCTGGAGGTGTATTCCCAGGTGTTGAGTTGGCCTGAAGGCGAGTTACCACATGCTGACTTGGGCTGGAGTAGAGTTACCAGGCATTGAGTTGGTCTGGAGGTGAGTTACAAGACGTTTGATTGGCCTCAGCCTGCAAGAACCAAAACTGGGGTTGACTTTTCCAGAACGGTGGCAGTTTAACACCTAACCTACCGACTGCTGGAGGAACCGAAGTACCTGTACAAGTTGAATTTTAATTTTTATTCATACTTATTATTACAAAAGAATATAGTACAATAAATTGGCCTGGAGGCGAGTTACCAGGTGCTGAATTGGACTCGAGGTGAATTCCCAGGTGATGAGTTTGTCTCAAGGTAAATTCCCAGGTGTTGAGTTGGCCTGGAGGTGAGTTACCAGGTGTTCAATTGGCCTGGAGGCGAGTTACCAGATGCTGAGTTGGCCTGGAGGCGAGTTACCAGGCGTTCAGTTGGTCTGGAGGTGAGTTACCAGACGTTTGATTGCCCTCAGCCTGCAAGAACCAAAACTGGGGTCGACTTTTCGAGAATGGTGGTAGTTTGACGCCTAACCTACCGAGTGCGGGAGGAACCGAAGAACCTGTACAAGTTGAATCTGAATTTTTATTCATACTTACTATTCCAAAAGAATACAGTACAATAAATTGGCCTGGAGTCCAGTTACCAGATGCTGAGTTGGTCTGGAGGTGAATCCCGAAGTGTTTAGTTGGCCTGGAGGTGAGTTACCAGGTGTTGAGTTGGCCTGAAGGCGAGTTACCACATACTAACATGGACTGGAGGAGAGTTACCAGGCGTTGAGTTGGTCTGGAGGTGACTTACCAGACGTTTGACTGGCCTCAGCCTGCTAGATCCAAAACTGGGGTCAACTTATCCAGAACGGTGACAGTTTGAAGCCTAACCTACCGATTGCTTGAGGAACCGAAGTACCTGTACAAGTTAAATTTTAATTTTTATTCATAGTTACTATTACAAAAGAATATAGTACAATTAATTGGCCTGGAGGCGAGTTACCAGATGCGGAGTTGGTCTGGAGGCGAATTCCTAGGTGCTGAGTTGGTCTGGAGATGAATTCCCAGATGTTTAGTTGTCCTGGAGGTGAGTTACCAGGTGTTGAGTTGGCCTGGATGCGAGTTACCAGGTGTTCGATTGGGCTGGAGGCGAGTTACCAGATGCTGTGTTGGCCTGGAGGTGAGTTACCAGGCGTTGAGTTGTCTGGAGGTCAGTTACCAGACGTTTTATTGCCCTCAGCCTGCAAGAACCAAAACTGGGGTCTACTTTTCCAGTACGGTGGCAGTTTGATGGCTCACTTACCGACTTCTGTTCCGACTTGTTCGAAGTTCCTGTACAAGTTGAATCTGAATTTTTATTCATATTTATTACAAAAGAATATACTACAATAAAAACAATACCATAAAAGCAATTGTTACTAATGAAATATTGACAATAATAACTGAAGAAAGAAAATGAATATTTTAATTTGGCTTCAAGAAGTAATTGTTTGTAATGCAAAAGTTAATGTAATAAATTTAAAAAGCATGACAAAGTTATAAAATAGTGAGATAATGAGTACAATTAAGAATTGTAAAGTAATAATTAGCGTTAATTACTTACAAATGATCGCAATTAGTTGCTTAGTTCGATTTGTCGGAAACACCAATTATGTGGGGCACTGATAACTATTTATTGTGTTTTGTGTACATGTTTACAACAGAAGTTATCCAATATAACATTATTACATGGATCCCCACACAGAATGCAAAGTCTCTACCTATAACGAGATCTGGTCAGATCGTCGGCGGCAAAACTGAAAAGCAGATGGTAAAGTATGCGATGAAGTGTAGAATCGAATTAAGAAGTGAAAGATGGCGGGAACAGCTGGTTCTTCACTGGCTTCCGTCAGTGTTGCCGCTACAGAGTATTATTATTATTATTATCATTATTATTGTACAACATAGTACAAATCTTTGCTAGTGGCTTAAATTATCATTCTGAATCAAAAAGAACTTTCAGACTACATGTATTCCTATAATATTACATTTATATTACTGTTTGAAATTGGTGCTTTATACGAATTCATTTTTTTTAGTCCTTCAATAAAGATTTTAAATACTATTACATTTATATTTATTTTGATCTTCATTGTTTTGTTTATAATACATCACAGCATGACGATGGGTTTGCAGCGAGCCCGATTAGTGGTTATTTAGGATTGAAATAATGTAATATTAGGTGTGCAATAAACTTTATTTGCTAATAAGTTAATACAATTTGTAGTGACCACTAACATAGGTACATGTAATGTTGTAGTTGATATTTATTTTCACATATTAAAATTGCCTTCTTCTATTTATATCTGCCTGAATATGAAGTTGTTACATTAGTAAGGAAATTCTGACATTGTGCTGAAGTAATATTTTTTAAAAAAAAATCATCTGATATAATAGGAATGCTTATTTGTTCAAAATTTCTTGATTTTAATGGGAACACTAATCTGCATGTGCGTCTGTCTGATAAATAGCCTGGCCTCTGAGTTTGCTCTTTATTTGAGATATTATTATGGCTTTTGTTTCTAAAATTGGTACAATTTTGAGAAATTACATACAACATAAAATGAAGCCGGCTGAGATGAATGCTTACATTTGTAGAATTAAATGAAGAAGTTGTCAAAACCAGCAATATTGCATAAACTGAATTTATAATAAACAACTTATTAATATACTTTTTTTAGCCATTCTTCATTTTTCTTCAGTGCATTGGAATTTAGTTGGGTGAATTTCTTTCAACTGGTGTGTGTCTGAATACTGAAATTGTATTTTATAATTTGTATACAACTTAATTTTAGTGAAATGTTATTTATCTTGAAATTACTGATAATTATTTACATTTTCCTTGAAAACTTATTTTTTGATATTTCATAGTTTATAACTCTTAACTTAAATTGCCATTTTCCCCTTGCTCGGTAGCTTTATATTCAGCACTTTTAACATTTTGCTTAATAAATAAGATAAAATAACTGTCCGTGACACTGGGACATGGTCAAAACGGAACGATCGAGGACAGACCAGTGCGTCTCGAGGTAGGTAACATTGGAAACCCCAATTCAAACTGCACTAAGCAGTGGTTAAGTGTAATAGTAATGAAACTGACTGACCCGATAGTGAACTAGTCAACAACATTTAAATTTCTAACAGTCACTATTTTGTTTCACTTATATTGCTGTTTTTTTACAACCAATTGTATGTATCCCATGACCCACTGAAGGGTTGAGAATCATAGTTTAAAAAAGCTTTCCCTACCCAGTATTTAACAGCAGCTGGTTGATTCTCTTATACATGGTGAATAAAAAGTGCCATTTATTTTCAGAACCAAATAGAATATCTTAAAAATATTTGAATAAGAGAAAATTCTTTATCTAAAGTATGTGTTATTAATCTTCATTTTGCTATTATTAGTCTTTATATGGTTTAGAGAGAAAGCTTGTTAAAACACATTCTGCAGAATCTTTTGAGCAGCACCAATAATAACTTTTCTAGATGTGCTTCAATCAGTAACTAACTTTAAAGGTAGTCGATACTTATGATGATGCAGGAAAAAGGTAACACCTGACAGGAAATTGGATGTCATTTGACAGTGTCTTATCCTTTTGAGATGTGTAGATACTTTGGTTATCACTATGTAAGGCTGCAGTTATTTCTAATATACACTTTGAGTTAGGATTATTCCAAAATTTAATCTTGTTCCTGAATGTTCAAATTGGTTTGTGAGATAAATAGTTGATAACTTTGGTCTGATTTTGTTTGATATATGATCATGTACCCTAACCCTTCGCCATGCCATGCACTCTTCCCTTATACCGCTACTACTTGGCGTTCAGCATTGCCCTAAGCATGTCGACCTCCTCAAATATCAAACACCGTCATAAGCGCGTAGCACTTCAAATATGATTCATCGACATAAGCGCGTAGCACTTCAAATATGATACATCGCCATAAGCGCGTAGCACTTCAACTATCATGGATCGCCTTAAGCGTTTGCACCTGTTCAAACATCATACATAAGTAACCCAGTAATACCTGGCAAAATATACATCGCACTAAGCTCCTGGAACATAATCGTGTATCGTAAATTTTCCCTTGCTTCTTCGGTGAATTAAGTACTACTAACATATTGGAAAACAAAATTGAATTAAATCTACTTAGTCAATGACTTTATTCATTTTTTATGTCAGTTTACCTAGAGTAATGTCGAGGTTATTTCATCCAGAATGTCATTTACAATAGAAATTTTAACTTGGTTATTTCTAAAGGTCTGAGATTTTAACTTGGCTATTTCTAAAGGTCTGAGGTTTTCATAATTAAATGTTTGGGTAAAATGAAGAATAAATGAAGTAATATTTTGTCTAAGCAAGTCATATTGAACATAATCTTTAAAACATCATGGATGATGAAGACTGCTGTTTTCAAGGCGCATAGGTTCAGCTATAGACATTGAATACGTTTGCTTGAACCCATATATGAATCAAAAAATATAGAGTATAAATAACTCATAGATAAGAGTACAGCTGAACCTACTATAATGTATACCGCCTTGTTGGTGTCCATGTTGCCCAACATACCTCTATATATTTTGTATTATGAAGTGTATTTATGCATTGCTTTTATTTACTTATATAGTTTTGGTCGATATATGTTACTTGAGCAAAGGGAGTTTTTGGTAATGCATCGCTCTTTTTTGAAGGTCAGACGAAAATGTGTCTGTTTCATTCCCTGTTATTTTACTCTTTGATTAATAATTATTTATATTTAATTTCAAATATAAAAATTTTTAGTGTTATTATGGTGTGTAGGATATCTAAAATTCAAATCGATATCTACCGTACAATTATTTATACTTCATAATCTTTTTTTTGAAATGAAGTGAAAGAAATATACTGTAATTGTCAGTATGATAATATTCTGAAATAGTTATATGATGAGTCTTTTGTGAGAAAGGTTAAACCAGTTGAAGCAAAATAGGCTATTATCGTAATATTCTGAAACCGTGATAAAATTGACTAAAAAAGCAAACGGTAAGCTTTTTAATACTGATTAGTATGATGTGCTTATTTAGAACTATTTAGACCGCATACTATAGCAGAATAATTTATATTAACTGTATAATATAGCAGAGTAGTGTCATTGAGAGCTTTATATATTCCCAAGATCGATATCGATATAAATGAAAAATTTTTTCATTAGACCTGTGTCTAATTAATGTTTCATTAATTAAACAAATCACCTCTTGTAAATATCAAATTTTCGAATAAAAATTTTTGAAAAAATGGAATGTTACTATATGAATGTATAACACACGTAGTCATTCTGTAATATTTAATAAATTATGTCGGTTTATTGGATTAGTAAACAGGTCTAGTAGTTTAGCGTACTTACCGCTGTATAGGTGATCTAGAGATTGCAGCTTACATTGATCCTAGCATTGTTCATTTTAGAAATAGAAAAATTGTGCACACACCGTTAAAACGGTGGGGTGGGGGGGTGGGGGGGTGGTGGAGGCATTGGTTCCGAGTCCGTATAATATCAGATACTCGTTACAAATCTCTAAATAAATAAGTTTGAGTAAGTTAAATGTAAGACTCAGTATGTGGAATCACCTGGGTTTGGTATTTTCGGTTCTTGATAAAAAGGTTGATGGTTTACCTGTGGACTACTTGCACAGTGTATATGGCAGCCGCCCAGTGTCCTCTGGTTGATAAAGGGCAGTGTTTCACAAAACCTTCCTCTTACTCATCCTTGAAATAAGATTACCTGTACCAATGACTCCATGAGGAGTCAAGGAATATACTACACTTTTGCCTTCAAATTTCCTATCGAAGTGGCATTGTAAATATCATATATCTGTAAATAGTATTTATTGAATATCTTTTTTGATTTTCACTGTCTTTCCAAATTTTGATAGAAGTCAAATAGCAATGACAGAATGTAACTTATACTTCAGTACATGTAAGATGTGTAAAGAGGCTTTTAATTGATTCTGTTGTTCAAGCAAGATTTTATTTCGGAGTGAAATAAATGTCTGGTTTTAAGGAATAGTTTGGATGTGTATATATTTTATCAGTTTTCACCCTGATTAAGAAGTCCATTCCACGATCCCTTTCGCTACATATCCATAGAACATGCATCAATCTTATAGACAAACGTCATCGAATTAGTCAATTAAAAAAAAACAATTTTCAACGCGATTCCTCCAACATCTTATTAACAAGCGTACTATCCCGGCTGAAATCAGTCATACACCTCGAAATAATTGGCAGGCTTCTAATTATGAAACTATAATGAACACGATAGTAGTATTTGCAAGTTTAATCACTGTTAAAACCTTCTTAATACTTATTTAAATGCTCGAACCCAGTGTTTTTCAAACACTGTGCCGCGGTATATTGTCAGGTTTGCGGTTGGAAATTATCCAGTTTGTGTGCTTGTGCAGTGTAGCGCCTTGCAGAGTATCTTTCATACCAGAACATGGTAGCAGCGGGTAGCTAATTGCCTTTTGCTTGAAGACGAATGAATTAATGATGGAGGCTGTCATTGGTAAAAGTGATAGATAATTTTTTTTAAGAAGAAAAATGATATATCTTATCATCTGAATGAACTGAACACACAAATGTAAAGACAGAATGAAAACCTCCTTACAAGTACAGATAATGTAAATGGGTTACGTTCAAAGGAGCAACTCCGGCAGCAGCATGTGGAAAGTGGCAGTCTTGAATGTTTCCCATTCACTGGAAAAAAAATATCATATTAATACTGCTGCCCTATGACAGATAATCGTGAAACATTTAAAAACTGTTAAGGTGAAGATGTTATTTATTTCCCTTCTGCCTCCACGGAGTGCCTTGCCTGTGATAGGGACCAATTCATCTCAGCGACACCTGGACATGACATTACAGGAGCAGATAGTATAACTAAAGACAAGATCGTGGTCACAGGCAAAGCTTTATCGTTCTACCCTTAGATAGTTGTTGGTTAGCGGCTGCCAAGGACTTCCTCATGGTGGCCAACGAAACTATTTTGACATTGTCAGAGTTTTTGAAAACCCTGACTATTGTAAAAACTAAAAACTGAAAGACTGAGAGGTCTTTCATCGATTTCTGCCATGATATAGTATCATCATTGTGTTCATCCAAATAGCCCTAGATTTCTGAGTGATTTTTTTTTATCCCTATTCAATACGTCATATACTCGTAATACAAAGTTATTCATCAATGTTAAAAAAAAGGTTATATTAACAATATTGGTTATATAACCTTTTTTTTCACATTTTCAGCTGGTGGTGGGTCGTGAGATATTTTCAATAAAAGAAATGTGCCTTGGCTCGGAAAAGTTTGAAAAACACTACTCTAATCAATGTAAATATTTACGTACTTAATCAGAAACTCTAAAGATAAACTCATAAGGAATATCCCCAGATACTTGATGTCCACTACTGTACTGAAGGCAAAAGCGAAGAGTCACCGCTTCCATCAAAAATTTAAGTCAAGTCAACAAAATGTATTGCATGTATGCACTTAAAACAAGTCGAATATATTAAAAAATACTAAAAGTAAATTAAATATTTATATAATAAGTCGATTTGTTAATAACTAAATAAAGCTAGTAACTTTCTCGTAAAAGCTTTTTAATAAGAGGCTTATTAAAAGTAAATACATTCTTCCACATCCTCGTTATTTTTACCTATTTGTATAAGACTGTGTAGAAGTTACGAGCCGCATGCAGGATCTACTCTGAGGCTTCTGTTTTTCAACATGACTTTGTGTTAGACAATTAGTAACAGAAATGAAAAATACTGCTTTGTTATATCAGATTATATTTTATCTTATTTAGCAGTATTTCATCTCAGGGCCTTAAATTCAATAAATATTTCGGTTATTTTATTGTATGTAAAACATAGTGATTATAAAAAGAATCAATTTTAAGTTTTGACAAATTTATGGTTTTTGAGGTCCATTTTTGATATTGTTAGGATGCCGTTTGTAGAGTCAGTATGTGTGTGGGGGTACGTGTCAAAATGTAATCACTCTACATTCGCATCGTTTGACTGATGTTATTGATATTCCTTAGGTGCGTAGTCCTTAGTTCGAATACCCCCTATTGTTTTTGGCAAATATTGCATTATTGAAAAAGTACTTTATATTAAAATTAATTTGTTGGAACATTTATCCACATTCCACAGATTTATAAAACGGAAATGATAATATTTGCATGATTTGGCATTCTTACAAGGGCAATATGACTTTAGAAAGTTCACAATCAAGTTCCATCAGTAGACACTTGTCACATTTGACTGCTTTATAATCATATTTGTAATTTTAATGCAATATAGGTAATTTGTTGGAAATACATTTATTTTTAAAATTATAATAATATTAAATTATTAATTTAAATAATTCATATTTTAAGATGTTAATTATAAGAACTTACATAATCATTTACATTATTTAAAATGCATTGTACTTTAAAAAATTGAAAATCAAACGAAATAGTTGAATCATTATGTTATTATAATCTCTCTCAAGTCAGCAATACAAATTGGCAAAACAACCTGAATTCTACTTCACTCATTGATAATTCACCAAACATTTTACATTTAGCGATTTGAATACAGTACCTTTAAATAGCTGTTACAAATGTAACTTAATAGTCATGTCTGATCATGATAGGTAATTTCATTTCGACAAATCATAAGATTTCACCTGATGCTGGGATACCTTTTTTGAGTTGGGCATCTCATCTTTCAAACGTTCACCATTCCTGTAAACTTATTATCTCAATTCCACAAAAACTAGTATATTGATGAATTAAGTTGATTATTCACTATTTTTGATACTGAATTGACTTACAGGAAAGTTGAGTGTAGACTATCGCATGTTTCTTTTTCTTTACGCAGGGTCAGTTTAGTTATTAGTCGCATTTGGTTTAATGCTACTTCATATGCTAGAAAGGGGGTCATGTGTTAGTATGTATGTGGTCTTTAGTGAGAGCGGTGTATGCGTACCTGCACTTAAAAGATCTTAAACTTTCATTAAAATATTCTTTGCTATCAATAATTCGTTCCTTATATACAGTTTAATTGTTTTTCTTTCGTAATGAAAGAACATAACAGTCTAAAAGTTATAACTAAAGAAAGGCTGTGTCATAGTTTTGATTAACACAAATCAGTTATTAATTTCTCTATTCCTGTGACCTCTATGTGTGTGAATAATATGGACTGAATAAGTTCATTCACAATTGAACTTGAAGCATCATTTCTTAAACGTACAACTTTTTTCATGTCTAGGAATTTCCGACGGTTAGTTGACATTATACTAATTTAAAATTAACATGCATTTTGTAACGTATAAATTTATTTTAAAATAAAAAAAAATAAAAAATAACTTTTTAATATTTTGAAAAGTTTATATAATTCATTATTCATGTCTTACTAAGAGGTTTCTTGGTAATAAGTACAAATTTATCAGTTAACAACAATTTAATAATAAACTGTATACATCTAGAGAATTCATATGTTCAAGGTATTCAAAGAAATTACAGGAACTCCAATGTTACAGAAAACTTTACAAAAAATTATTTATTATTTTTTAATTTTTAATTTGTTAGTTTACTCGATGAAATAAATTGCTTACCTAAACGATCGCTATTTGTTTTAATTTATCTATAATAACAAAATAAATTATTTTAGGTCCCTGTCACTGCAATATATACATAACCACAGCATCGACTTGCTCATTATTTATGACCATGCATTTTTTTAGACTAAGCCTTGCATACAAGAAAACAATATTCTTAGGTACATGTTGGCTCCCCGAAGTAAAACTAAGAAACAGAACAGACACACACAACTCTCTCTCACACACACACACACACACACACACACACACATATATATATATATATATAAAGATTTCACATAAACACGTGAAATAACAATCAATGATCAAACCACAATAAGAAATGGGAAAACAAGACTAAGATCTTTCAACCGTAACAAGCGGTCTTCGTCAGAGTCAAAAACCCAACTCAGTTTTTATCATTTATATATATATATATATATAGCAGATTCAATAATATATCGGACATTCTCAAATCGGGATTCGGTCAATTTTCAAGGATAAAAAATCAAACTCTCGTTGCCAACGTTTCGGTTTTATACAGTCAAGTCGAAGGTTTTGTCCGGTTAACATTGTTGTTCCTTTAAATAATGTAAATTTCATTTTCTTAGTTAAAAAATTCTTACTTCTGCCTATGAAAAAGGTTTTAAATAAAACCGAAAAGTTGGCAACGAGAGTTTGATTTTTTACCCTAGAAAATAGACCGAATCCCGATTTGAGAACACACCTATATATATATATATATGTATATATATATATGTATATATATATAAAGATTTCACATAAACACGTGAAACAACAATCAATGATCAAACCACAATAAGAAAATGGGAAAACAAGACTATATATATGCAGAAATGTCACCGTGAATTAACGTGACACTAAATCAAAGAAATCAGCATAATTATAAATGAAAAATGATGATTTTCACAGATTTTTTAATGTATAGGTACTGATTATTTGGAGGAATTTTCATAACATTTTTATTGTTGTGGTGATTTCTTTGATATATATGTATATAAACCACAGTATGAAATTTTCTGACTTGCTTTCACCAGAGTACATTATATTTCTATATTCGTTCTATCCACTTTCTCAATAATAGATAGTAAGAGAATTAAGGAAGTCATAGACTATTTGTTGTAATATAGTGTATTTGGTAAATTAATTGTAATATCCAACATAAGTGGGTGTTCGTATAATATACAATATATATATATATATATATATATATATATTCATTTATGCTAAATTATTTATAACTTACTGTATCAACAGTACTATTTACATATAACTATTGATACATCATGTATGAATAATTGAGAATTCCATGGGAAGAATGAGATACTGAATTTGTAGATTTGACTAGATTTTTATGTTTTCTAGGTAAATAATGAACATACATGGTAAATAAAATATTATTATTTTTGAACAAAATGTTTCATTCTTAAAACTATAACAATAGTTTGGTGAAAATGTCTTTGGTACAATATGGTCAGTGAGTACAATAAATGAAGA
Source organism: Hermatobates lingyangjiaoensis (assembly GCA_026182355.1). Lineage (NCBI taxonomy): Eukaryota > Metazoa > Arthropoda > Insecta > Hemiptera > Hermatobatidae > Hermatobates > Hermatobates lingyangjiaoensis. The sequence continues at coordinate 3,691,325 of JAPFBL010001938.1, forward strand.
AAATGGCTGTTTTTGTCTACCTGACAAGTTATGGTTGGTCGGAAGAGGCGGAGGGATTGCTTGAGACTGAGGGAGAGTCGGATGTTTCTTGGGGGTGACAGAGCTTGCGATGTTTATGTACGAAGTAGTAGCTGGGAAACTTGGAGCCACATGTCTTACACGGGTAATACTGAACGTTCATTCGTAGCAGAGCAGGTGACTCCTTGGATCTGGCGACAATAGGATCCATGTGTCGCTTACTGTGTTTCCGGTAGCAGTAGTGGGACTTGAATGTGTGTTTACAGTAGTGACAGACGAATCTTCGCTCGTCAATGGTCGGCGAGGTTTCGGTGGAATCAGCTGCTTCGCCCCCACTGTCTCCACTTGCACCATCCGAGGGATAGTTGGTATTGAGAACTCTTTTGAATCTGACGGGCCCATCGCAACAAGCGACGTCCGTGACTACCTTGGACGGGGTTTTGGTTGACGATGGAGGTGGTTCGTCGGTTACTGAAACGGTTGCATCCGAGGGTGGTGATGGACTTGGTCTGGAGGTAGAAGCATGAGGTGGTGGAGAGGTATCTGCCGACGAATGTGGCACAAGTAGAGGTGGCGGGGGCAAGGTTGGGTAGGGTAGATACGTTGTCGGTGGCGGAATCGGCCAGTACAGTCTGCTCGGCACTGGTTTGACCAGGGTTGGTGGTAGTTGGCGATGTAATAAATAGGATCTGCAGATGTCCACTGCGCGTGGCATGTGGAGAAGATGGGTCGCCAGGAGAACGGCGTAGATATTGTCCGCATTGAGCTCCAGGTAACCGGTGTACATGTAGGTGAGAAGTGGAGAAAAGACCTCCGGAGAAACATTGGGCACTGCGATCTCGGGACTGCCCCCGGCCAGTAATGATTTGATGTATCCACTGTGCTGAGCGAGCACTGCCTTGTGGCCTAAGAACTGGCGGAGTGAGGTGCCGGTGCCGACGTTGAGGACGACGTGCGGGCTCGGCTCCGACCATGACCTGTACAGTGGGTACATGAGCAGCGTCACTGCCTCTGCCGCCATCCTCCAGTGGCCCCACGGCGCACGCCCGCCCTCTCCCCACCATCTTCTTTTCTTGAATACACAAACCGCCAAATAAAATTAATAGCTCCAAGATTCAACAACCCCTGTTTACCTTCTTTTGCATTCCTGTTTTGAAGGACTTTTTGTAACGTATTTACCCATTGATATTTAAATTAAAGAAATTAAGGACTCGACCATCTGGGATACTTGTTACACTTTTAATTAATTGCTCCTTTGCTCTGGCCTTATAATATTAATTATTACTCTGTCGGATTCTATAAAAAAAACTGAAATTTATTCGAGGTAGGTAGTTAACGAAATTCGTTTCTTTAAAACTTTTACTGGAGTATAATTTGAAATCAAGTCCTTAAATTGAATTGAATCATTTTTTTTACCCATTTTTGAAGCGACATTTTTGTGGTTTGCCGTATGCTTTTTATGTCAAAATTTTGTCATTTCATCATTTCATTTTTGATTCCGATACATTGATACTCTTTAGTGATTTCTTTAGAATTACTTTTAAGCATATATTGTTTTTTGGCGAACTGTATGATTATTATTGCATTATATAGATTGACTTTCAAATTATTTGTAATCTTTGGAATACGATGTTCGTACGTATTTCTTTACACAATTTCTTTTCTTATTTGAACTTTTATTACTTAGTGGAGACCTGTCTATCTGACAGTATTATATTATACACATATGTCTATATTATACGCTGTACCTCTTTCTTCTGGAACAACTTTGAATTAATTCTTCTTGGATGACTTTTCTGGGACTAATACAGTAATAATGTTGAAGAAAAAATATTCCAAAAAGTAAGTTAACATTTTTAAAATTTCAGATAGCAGCGCTGCAATTAATTTTTTATTTACTATAATAAAGTAAAGTAATCGTGAAAAAATTCGATTTCGAGATTTTGACGGGTTTACATGTTTTGAGGTCCCCAAAGTCGTTTTATGATGTTTATTCCATGATGCCTATGTGTGTGTATATGTGTGTTTGTGGGTGGGTGGGTATGTATACAAAAACTTGTGTACACCCTACAGTCCGTCATAATCTTTGATGGATCAAGTTCATATTTTACACAAAAATAGGTTTCATACTGTATGTCAATTCTATTTTTTGAGAGCCATTAGGCATAATGAAAAGTAACTTTTTTTAATCAAATGTGTTTTTAGACAAAATTTTTATAATCATAGAATATTATCTCTAGAGTCTTGAAATTGTGGAATTATCATGTAAGCGACAAAAGCAATAATTAAAAAAAATCCTAAATTTTTAAAACAACTTAAAATATTTTTTTTTCAATAAAATGTAAAAATTTTTGACTTTCCTTACAATTGTACTGTTTGGCGGCTGAAAATGAAATTATACCTAAAAAAATATCATTATGTGGGGGATGAGTTGAGGTATTTTTTTCAAAGTTATATTAACCAAAGGGCCGTTATAGTATATTTTCTGTTAAAAATTTTTGACGCCAAACTGCTTATTAAAAAACAATGAAAGTTTAAAAAAAGTTATTAGAAAATTAGCAATTTAAAAAAAAATCGTGAAATTTTACTTGTAACAAATCATTGAAATGATGAATTAGATGTCATTTTTTTCTACTTATAGACACACAATCAGAGTTAATAAAGTAATAAAATAAAGTAATAAACCAATTGGTTGTCAAGAAGTTTGATATTTGTTTACTTGTAGTTAAGTTGAGTGTAGGCCACTTCAGATTTTGTTAATTTTTTTAAAAAAAAACGCCCTATTAATCAGAAAACCTTCACGTATGATTTCATCTTGATTAGGTTTACAATGAAGTAGAAACTTTTGGTATAATGAATCAGCTATATTCAACACCTACAAACATGTAAAATTCGAAGTTGTCAATCAGAAGTGTTTCTTTTTGACTGGGTAGGAAGTGGAGAGACTGTAAAAGAAAGGAGTGTGCATGCCTGGGCTATGATGTCATATGTGTATAACAGGACATTGAAATTCTGTCAGAAAGATCAATAACAATTGGAAATAGATTGCAGGGTGGTGGGGAAATCATACCCTGCAATTCACTCTTTAATATTGTCACCTTCTTGGTTGCCGTCGACAGGTGAAAAAGTGGTACGTTGGAGAGACGTACAACTCTCCAAACAACTCCTTAAGAATAAGTTTTAATATAGTCTCTTCGTTCTACCAATTTTTCTGTGAATGACTCCCGATAATGTCGAGGTATTGAAAAGAAATTCTTCTTACATGGATTTTTGTGCATACAGTTTTAATTTCCGGATAAATTAAAAAAATAAAAAGGTATACGAAAATAAGTTGAAATTAATGAGAAAATACTAAGGCAAACACATATTTATGACTTTACGGCGGCTGTCAAAACGAAGGACTTTTTGTTAGTCGTTTTTCTGTGTGTTATTTAATGCTTTATATATAAAGATAATAAAGACGTGAAATAATAATGAACGAATGAAAGCTAATATCCAATATTGATTCGATGATCAGATCGTTCAACCGTGACAGTATTCGTGTTGTCCGAAGCAAATCTGGTTTCATTTTTCCTTTTGTTGGTAATCTAACGTGGACTGTTACTGGTATAATGATTTTATTTTATTGTTTGAAATTTCTTTTATGTGGTCCTTAGGTGTATATGTGTATAACTAATATTCTTATACCACGATATCTAAGTTTGGTCTGTTACAATCAATCTTAACACTTTACTCATGCATTTTTTCATTACCACAGAGGTTAGTATCATTAATATTAAAATTATAGTAATCCGTCTTACCTCGTATCCTGCTGCTGAAGTTCTTAGACCGGTTTCGGGCGTCACCCATCTTCAACAAGAAGCTAGTTGATCAGTTCTTGTTGAAGATGGGTGACGCCCGAAACCGGTCTAAGAACTTCAGCAGCAGGGTACGAGGTAAGACGGATTACTATAATTTTAATATTAACACTTTACGCTAAACTTAAGTTTATATTAAGTTTACGACCATTACCAGTTATTATCTGAGGCACAAAATGAATGAATTAACATCCATTTGGATTTGGGTGATATGTCACTGACATGGACTATTACTGGTTAAAACAACTTAGTCTCATTTTAGAACTTCATACTCCTGTCCATTCGTTATTTTCATTTCACATGTTCATAACGAAAGTGTTTTCAATGTACAGTAGAACTTGCTAGAACGAACTTTTGTTAGGGAAATGTTTTTATTGATCAAGTCTAATGATCATTTTCAATATTGATTGAAAATCATATTTCCATATGAAAAAGTCATTTTTTATAGGGCTTATAAATTTGTTTATAAGGAATATATTAAGAATTATGTTTAGTTTTGTGTATTTATCTAAAGAAAGTAAATTTAACTTGCTTACTGTAGGGAGTCAAGTTAACTATTAAACTCATATGTATGGCGGAATTTAACAGTCTTGAAAGAAGAGACTTTGTTCCAACTGTTACAACTGAGGACAAAAGAGATGGTGGTTATCATCGCAAACCATGGTCATAAAATATAGCACGGTTTAACTGTTGCAGTGTCAGATTTGTCTTTTTATCACTACTATGGCTGAGAGGAGTTCCAAGTGTCGCCATGAAAATAACAGACATGGTGGCTAACGTTTAGCTTTAGCTTTTTATGCTCTTATATCTCTTTACTGTGCTATTTAGTCACCTGTTACAAAGTGTTACAATGACACACACACCTCCGACGCTCTCAAAACTCAATTGTGATACACATCCTGAGCCATCTAAATACTAACCTGTCATCAACTATCAAAGTAGCACACACCTCCACCACCCACAATCTCAAAGTAGCACATACCTCCGTCACTCCCAAACTCAATTGTCATACACATCCTGATCTGTCTATATACTAACCTGTCATGAACTATCAAAGTAGTTCACACTTCAGCAGAAATATATATATATATATATATTCTTCAACTGATGTATATATATAACTAGATTTAACATAAACACATGAAATAACAATCAAGATAGAACCACAATGTGAAAGATCAATTTTTTTTTTCTATTTCATATTGTAGTTTGACCAAATATATATTATATATATATATATATATATATATATATATATATATACATTATTTTCAATAAAACACCGACATGTTTCGGTCTCGTAGACCATCATCAGGCTAAGCTTACAACTAAAGTATAGGGTGTATTACAATGTAATGTCACATTGTGTGAGAGTCAATGCACAAACTGAACTGTTCCTGGTTGGGGTTGAGACATCTGCTGGGTGGTTGATTAGTTGATGATCATCTTTTCTCTTCCTTTTCGTCTTCTTTTCTCATTCCTTATTGTGGTTTCATGATTGATTGTTATTTCACGTGTTTATTGTGAAATCTTTTTATATATATATATATGTATGTATATTATTGAAAAGGACATCATTCTTAGCTGACATCTGTTTCCTAACAACCTTCTCAACCATTCTAAATAACAACTCTCGTTACTTTGTGTACAGTAATGTATATTTCCTGGAGTCAACATGTTACGAATGATCAACATTTATCTTGATCTGAATAAAATATTGTGTAAATTTTCTAATTTACATATGTGGAATGGCATATTAAACCAGGTAATAAACTCACCTTCAAAGGAAATATATCTGGGGTACCTGTGGACGTGTACTAATTAGGACTGTGGAACCCAAAAACACTCGTACATTGATATGACTACCAAATCCCTATCAAGAAGACTTACCATGCACTTAATGGCTGGAGACCTAAAAACATATTCAAGAGCATGAAATTAACCATTAGATATGCTGGTTACAAGTACAAAAATTATTAGAAAAGATAGTAACGACCACAAACTGAAAACTTTGTAAGTTATATTTATTCAAAAACGAAAAGCACAATTAAAAATTTAGATGGAAAATAGTAATACAACTTTGAAGGTATTTCATTGATATCAACGGCAAGCAGGACTCGACCAGGTAAGCCAGTGATCTTAACCGCAAAACCACGGGAACAGGCGAGTTTGTCTAAAACAATTTGTCTAGAATACAATTTGTCTAAATCAATTTGTCTACAGGACGATTTATCTATAAACAATTTGTCTAAAATACAATTTGTCTAAAACTTTAAGATAAAAAGTTAACATGGCGAATTTTTTTATGCCACATACGTTTGAACAATATATACTTGTAAAGGGTGAAATAGACATACAGTAGTGGTAGCGATGATAAACATTATACTACTATTACTACTACTACTACTACCATGAATAATAATAATAATAATAGAAACAACATTTCTGGTGAGTTACCTGAATGCACATATATATAACTAAAATTTATTAGGATTTGGTCAATTACTTTAAATCAAACTCTCACTTTAGCAGTTTGATTTTATATAAAAAAATCTTTTTCTTAGGTAGAAAGAGAAATATAAAGAGAGTGCATTGTACAGTTCCTTAGTAGAAACGCTGTTATCTCATATTCGTATTTATTACTTTTGTAATGCTATAGCGGTAGTTTTTATTTTTCAAATATTTCTATTTCTGTCTATAAAAAATTTTTTAAATAAAATCATAACGTTGGCAATTAGAGTTTGAGTTGAACATGGAACACTACCCGAACTGTGATTGTGTATATTGCATAATATTAATAGTTAAATTGATGGGATTAACTTGTTGGACGTCTAGTAGTTGTCTTAAATACTCTATGTAGACTTGTCGAGTGGAATGAAACTGTCATTGAAAATGAGCCACTTATGGCGGAGTTCCTATGTACTGGATTGATACATGCAGTGAATTGGACTTGACTAGCTTCCTACTCTGATTCTTCTACTACACAACGAGTTTCAAATACTCGTGCTTTTATATTTTCCTTTTTATTATTTATAGCTTTTTGTTCGATGAGGTTAAATTTACATTTGATGTAGATTCTGCATTAGTAAACATATAGCTGTATATGACTCCTAGATGGTTGGTAATTAGCTATCAGTTTTTCTGAATGGCGATCTTGTATTCTGTCACTCAGTATAATATATTTTCAATAGCCGACATGTTTCAACTTTGAATAGTCATCATCCATCCGTGGATGAATCATTTTCTCCGTCAATTTCCCGTTGATGTAAGTAATCTAGAGCATAGTAAGGAGGTTGTTGATAATGCAAGCAAGTTTCAAACAGTCATAACCATGTAAAATACACCTATTCTAGTTAGTTAGATCGGCGAAGAGAAACTTAGACGCTGTTGGTAATGTGACTCGCCTATGGTTCAAATGTGTGCCGAATTATAACCACACTTCTATTCCTTGTGAAGCACTAAACTTATCAGGGTAAAAAAGATGACAATCATCAGTTTATTACTCAACTCAAATTATTTTTAAATTAGTAAACTTATTTCATAAAATGACTTGTATTTAGGACTGAGTGCCATATTGTATAAATTTACATTGTTTGTTTACTGCGAATTTATTTTATTTTATATTATTTTAATAATTAATTAATATTATTAATAATTAATTAATATTATTAATAATTAAGTATTTATTAATATTTTATTTGAATATTATAATATGGAACCTCTCTTGATATCAAACTACGGTTTCATTATAGTTATTACTATTGCTACCGCGTGTGTTTTATGATTTAATAACAGTTATTTACGAAATTACTGTAGCATTTTTGAAGGGATATGGATTTACACGTCATTCATAAATGTTATACTAAAATCTTATATGTCGATTTATTGCTTAATATAGTTTGATTCTGAGGTCTATTAAATTAAAATCCAAGCTTGTTTTACTGTTACGTATGCATCTTTTTGATACAAAATTTTTTAACACTCTAGTTAAAAGGTTTTAACCAGAAAATCTCTGGTGTAGGCTGCCGTGGTTTGCCTTGGACATAGAATTTTATTAATATTTCTCACTTAGAATGACGTTAGTAAGTATTGCTAATAAGTTTGAAACATCAGAACATTATATTTTGCATTTCACCCCTTAAAAAATTTGTGAAATAAACTTAAAGTGGTAGGCCGTTAAAAAGATTATAAGATGATATTCCAGTGAACGAAATAGTATAATGTTCGCAAGTAATTCACTTTTAGTTCAATTTCAAAATCGATTTATTACTTGTAAATGATGGTTAACTGAATTGGAATTGGATAAACAAAGGGACTGACTAAATTAATTTCTATATTAAACTTAATCAGTGGGTACTTGGAGTGAAAACTCTTTGTATTCTCAAGGCATCATGAAGGGCTGGCAGGAATTAGTGGTTTTTCGCTTTTATCTTTAAGTTTCCAGGTATAAAGCTGCAATGCTGTTTCTTTATGTGCCTCTGAGCTTTTGTCGGGGTAACAAGTCAACGAACGGTAGACCGCCGCCTTGGTTGTCTGGTTAATTTTTGCAGGACCTTCTGTTCTGTCCCTCTCCAGGGATTGTATCTTAAACATGAAAGCCAAACAGAGGGATGCCAACAATGCCTCTTCCGTTTGCCTCTAATTGAGCCTCCACCAAACCTTTCAGTCTCACCCTAGGGATGATTGACTTCTCTCTCATCTCCTGCTACCTCCTCCCCCATAACTTTATAATATTATTTTATGCTTTTCTGTTCGTGTTCCTTATGTTCATATTATATCACTGTAATAAGAAGAATATAATTAATCAGTATATTATCGTGTAAATATCATGCATACAATTATTTATAAAGAATATAAAATCTGGGATAGCTTATATCAGCTATACAAGTAAATTGAATATCACAGACAATTAATGAAATTAATTGTACCTAAATAAGTGTAACAATTATGATAAAATGTTGAAGGTACTGACCTCCACCATAGATTTGGTAAAATATGAGCAATACAAAAAGGTTAGCATATGACCTTGCAGAATGATAACACTAACTCTGGAATCGTTGCAAATTTTTTTAAGCCTAATATTTCGTTATATTAAAAATGTTTTAAAAATTCAATTATAAACATTCAATTAGCTTCACAAATTTCGTTAAAAGTTTTCAGAACAGATATGGCTCGATACTTGCTCAGAACAATTTTTTTCTTCTCTTTTTTTTTTTAAATGAAGTAAACAGATCGGATAAGTACACAGGCGGATATTCCTCTAAGTTAATATTTGTTATTTTTAATGTAGTTAGCGGGGAAAAATAGTTTCTATATTGACATAGGTGCCATGAAATACCGTTCCCATGATACGGTATTGCTTATAACAAATACGAAATTTCAACCCTGTGAGATAGGTAGTTGAACATTTAAAAAAAATTTGCTTTGTTGATATGAAGTATATTTCTCATACTTGGATATGATATTGACTTAAAACTAAACAGTTCTTCCAACCAAAGACTGTCAAATTTTATTATCATTCGAATGCTGAGAGCTGGAGCAACCTAATTCACTAGGAGATCGGATCCTAGGAAATTCTTGGGTGGCAATTCATAATAAAGATAAGTTAAAAAAAGAAGATGAAAATGGTGACTGACTAAGACTGTTTCACTAATACTGACTCCGCTTTTGAATGATTAGTTGTCTGAGTAATATATCTGAATTACTACTGTGGATCACACTACACTATGCGCAAGGATTTTCCACCACGCTAAAAGAATACCGATTAAACGTTCCTCTTAAGGTAATAATTGATAATATCAATCGAATTTCTCCTTTTGACAACTTTCTCATTAGCATAGAAGAGTAGGCCTATGATAAAAGCATTTGAAATATTAAAAAATCTGTACATTAGAACAAAAAGTTCACATTGAATATCTCGAAAAATGATTCAGTGGCATTGGAAGAGCGAGTGTTCAATTGATTGTTGAAAATGATCTGAATAAAGAAAGGAGTATTGAATCAGGGAGACATGTAGGATAGAAAACCCTATTCTTTGATATTGGGTAATGCACGAAAAACATTTCTGGAGAAACCTTTGGCCATTTTCCTACAAAATTACCTAAAGTTTGTTTTCTTTTCATTTTATGAATAATAAAAATGTCTGTTATTTATACGCTTTACCGACTATTACTTTTAAATAAATGTGTAAATGATGTTTGTTTTAACTATTTATTACTTATTTAAATTATTTTGTTTTAAAGTTTGGTTTCAACGTACTTTAGTTTCTATAGAAGTAATGTTTCACTCAGTGCGGATTCATTTAGCACAGTGCTTTGGAGTAACGAATTAACATAATTCTTGGAATGGCTGTATCTGTTGGTAATATTGCAATACACTTGTACCAACATGTGATGCATAACTTGAACTGTTAGTGCATGAGTGTAAAATCCAATCTTCCTTTGTACATGACCTCTGCTATTTTCTTCATGCCTGTTATTACGCTCTGTTTTATTCAAGTAATCCACTTATGTGGATTATTATCTGTATTTAATGGATGATGTTTGTTAAGCTGTATGAAATTTATTAATTTATTCTAGCCAAATGAATGGATAGGTTGATTGGTTTTAGCTTTGGTGTATCCAGAGCTCTGGGCTTCCATCGTGTCAAAGGATAATTGAGTATCACACGCAGCCCCCTTAAAGCTCCAGTGTCCCACATCCCCTCCCTTGCTTGTATTTAAATATGCAACGGATTATAACTCCCTCCCCCTCGTTTCTCTCATCATTTGTTAATTTCTCGACACCTATTGTTCGTCTTTTTTTCCTTGTTTATTTGGTTACTACCAAAATTGCTTCATTTTATAAATTTATCTCTCAGTGTCTTTTATAGAATACCTACTCGTCATGTTGGATGGTGTTCCTTTGAAACTTTTCATATATCACAATTGAATGTGATCCCCAAGGTATTTGAATTTTCTGCATGCTGCCATTTATCAGTATGTGAGCGTCCCTTCTGCTTACTCAAATCCATCTGGTCAGTCGAAGTGCGCTGTGTTTCCAATTGTTTCAGTTGACTTGTTGATGAATTTACTTTTCCTCTTTTCTCATTTCTACGAAAAAAATGTCAAAATCAAATACAAAAACAAAGAGCCTATTTACAGAGGTTCAAGTACAAATTTATTGGTAGGTTTGACGTTTAATCCATGCCATTTTATACAGTATCGGCGATGAAAAAAAAAAACGAATTTTATAAATTTTTATAAATCATTTGTACTAGAATGACAGATGTTTTATTGTGAAACATAATAGAGTAAATTTTAATGCAATTTATATGCTGAAAAATTATTGACATATATTTAGTTAATGTGAAATTTGAAGTGTTCATTTTATGACCATCTTGGTTGTTTGTTCGTTTATAATTCCTCTTAAAATTTTTTGTCTGTGGTGATTTCAACACCTTGTTGATTATATACTTCCTTGTTATTTTTGAGATTGAAATTAATGAACTGGGTTTCTTTTTAAAGGAAACTTGTTTTCCTTTTCAATTTAATTATTTTTACTTTACTATAAGTAAAGTATAGTGATCGTGAAAAAATTCGATCTCGAGATTTTGACGGAATTACATGTTTTGAGGTCCCAGAAGTCGTTTTATGAAGTTTTTTCGATGATATCTGTGTGTGTGTGGGTGGGTGAGTGTGTTAGCATTGCTTGTTACCACGCTGCGGTCCAGAATCATTAATGGATCAAGTTGATATTTTACACAAAAATGGGCCTCATAGAGAAGAAGATCCCTATTGTTTGGGAAGAATTATACATGATAGGAAAGTCACTTTTTTTGCCTAAAACCGTTTTTTAGAAAACATTTATTTCTCCTAAACTGATAACCCTAGAGTTTTGAAATTTTTACATTATCTTTAAGGTTACAAATGGAACAAACGAAAAATATATTCAGAATTTTAAAACAACAGGAAATATTTTTTTTTCAATAAAATATAAAATTTTTGACGTATAATTCAATCTCAAACCTTGTGAGAGCGATACAAGCCATACTGTTTGACGGATCAAAATGAAACTATGCCTAATAATAGAACATTATGTGGAGAATGAGTTGAGATATTTTTTTTCAAAATTACATTCGCTAAAGGGGCGTTACATAACGATTTGTGTTTTCAGAAAATGTTTTTTTGACGCTAAAAGACTCATTAAAAAATAGTGAAAATTTGACCAAAAATGGAACAAAAAATTACCAATTCATAAAAAAAAATTCATGGAGTTTCAATGACGGGAAAGAGCAATAACGCTAGAAAAACTGTTTGTTTATCCTAGACTAAGAGATCACCTGCTATACTTGTCGAATTTTTTATATTTTTTTACATTGTTTACATTGACTTAGAAATTTTTTGAGCGAATCCACTGGGATAAAATTGATATGTATTTATAAAGGAACAATTTAAAATGTTTATTGACTTATAAGAGATGTAAGAGGAATAATGTTGTGGAGGAAAATGATAACACTCACTCAGAAAGAATTCGTAGATATGTTATTTGACAAAGGGGAAGGAAAATGATCTTATTAAATACTAAGAAGCCATAAAATTCTCAATATAATAATTCTATAAAAGACCGAAAATGTAAAAGATAATTCAAAATCGAAATCTTTCGTTTAGAGATTAATAAATGTAATTATCATACATCTTTAATTATAAATCATCTTAAAACAACATTTTTTCTTGGATGTTTATGATGTTTTTCAGAGAAAATAAGGGTATTTTCCTGTTTTAAATTTGAAAATTTTACTTTAATAATCAATGTACTCGTAGAAGGATGTCAAGTAAACGATGTAAGAAATCCACTGGCTATTTGAACAAAAGCCATGTTCTCTTGTAGGGGAATATTTCGTATCAAGAAATGTTCACTTTGGTTTAAAAAATGTTATTACTGCTGTAGTTATACTAATGAAATTATTTGCATCAGCTGTGTGATGTACAAAAATAAGCTTATATATTGATATGTCCTTCAATCACTATCTATACTACCTCAGGAATGAAAGACTAATAATCATATCCCATTTAGATGTTTACGTTATGCTTAAATGAGACGTTATATGTTATATACTCAAGAAATTTGATATTAAGTTACTTATAGTAAAGTTGAGTGTAGGCCACTCCAGATCTTTTATTATAGTCAATGCGTAGTGATGAAAATCATGAAAAACATTTATGTCCAGATATTGACAGTGTTATGTGTGTTTTCAGGTTCCCGAATTCATGTAGGGCAAGTATATATAAATATAACAAGTTCAATAATATATCAACCGCGTGATAATAGGATAGGTGTATTATACAATCAGGATTGGATCAATTTTCTAGATTCAAAATCAAACTCTTAATGCTGATGTTTCTGTTTGGTTTTAAAATCTTTTTGATAGACCTACAACGAAGGATAATAAGAAATAAAATATAAACATCAACAAATATTATTATTAGAACGTGTGGAATATTACAAGTAGAAGCAAATCATAGATAAATAAAACAATTTACAGGAGTAAAGATTTTTTGAATTAAAAAATGAAATTTACATTATATAAATGAACTAACACAATCTTGACTAGTCAAAACCTTGGACTAGACTAATCAGATGATATTACAAGGAAGGTAAACACTGTTAACTCAAAGGAGACGACAGGAAGTAAACAAATGAAATTTCACTAAAACTCAGTATAATAGTCCATAATAAATATTGCTTAAATTGGTAATATCGTTTCCGTGATTAATTGAAGTTAGATGAAGTTGGCAGTTAGGTGTTTGGTTATATCTGCAAAAATGCAAAGCCGACGGCTTTATAGGGACTGATATTTGATAGGTGCAATTTTCTTTTATCACAAACATCTTATTTGATCACTACAAAATATCTAACGGATGAAAGGAAAGGCAGAGTTGTGAGGACCGAAACTGGTTCACTTGTGGCCACAGATTAGCAAATAATGTTACCCAAAAAAAAATTCAATTTTATTACTCTATTAACACATGTTTGAATGCCTCATTGAGCCTCAAAACAATCAGTCGGTTTGGGAATTAGTCATTGATCAGTCAATGTTAACTGAGGACTAACATTTTGGAATAGGAAGTAAATAATGGGTCGTCGTTTAAAAAAACCTGAAAACGAAAGATTTTGATGCAGTATTTCAGTATTTTTTTTATTGCAAGTTTAAATTTTGATTTTATAAAGTAAAATATCAAAATATGATTTATGATTTAATCAATAATTTTTTTTGACAAGCTTGGTAAATGGGAAAGCATTAATTTTAATTTTGCTCCCTCCATCCCTCAGGAGAACGGTCATTTCTCGTTTGTTTAAATCACTTTACTTATGTTTTTTAATGTGACAGTTGCTAACAAAATTGGCTTGATGAGTAAAGTATAATAAAAGCTAATATTTCACGTTGGCGTGAAAATGCTTCTGATGCAGGAGTGTGGTAATGAATTATTTCTGACCATCAGTCAAGCAGGCGTTAGTGGGCCTAATTTGGAATTGGCTGCAAATCGCGTTAAGCCACCCTGGAGGCTGTTCGCCTAGTCATTCAATTACACCTGTCCACCAGCTCGTTCTCTCCCTCCACTAATCAATTGAGATTTTCGAAGTACGTATTATTCTCTCTCCTTCAACTTTATTCATACTCATTTTTTTTTAAATACTTACAATTTTAACTTGAATATTGAAAACAGATTCTTTACATAAATCTTTATTTATTGGCATCTTTATCAACTTCATTTTCTTAACAATTTAATGATATGACTATCACTTTAGATATTCTTAACCTGTTTGTTTCTTCTCTACACCTAAACTTACGGAGTTGAGCATTCAGTACGGTTTAGTTAGTTAATTACGGCCAACTATATCACCGGCTTAATTCCACATCTTGAGTCCTAAATTTTTCCTTCCATCACGTTTTTAGACTAGGGGTTCTTAATACGGATTCCTGTCAGTCATGCCGGTGACTTACTGAATGTTCTCTTCAAGGGTAACAGCAAGATATTTTTTTCCTACATCAATTTTGTGTAATACCGTGACAAAACATCAAAATCCTAGATGTGTTTTAACTATTTCTTTCAAAAATGTTCATTATATATATATATATACTATATATATATTTTATAATAGATAAATATATATACTATACTATATATATATATATATATATATATATATATATATATATATATATATATATATTATAAAATAGGTTTTTTAGAATTTGGTCCAACAATTAATTAAACCAGATTACTCGCCGACGTTTCATCAAAAATTATTCGGCATTCTCAAGGCTAAAACTAAAGGGAACAATTTTCGGCGAAACCTCCGTGAGTTATCTGGAGTAATTAAACAACAATTTTCGGCACAAAGTCGGCGAGTAATCTGGTGTAATTAATTTTTGGACCGGATCCTCAGACACCTATTGTGTATTTGAAGAATCAGTGGTTGATAAGCTAAATACATGAGTGCATATATATATAATTAAAGTTTATCAGGACTCGGTAAGTTCTTCGGGCTTCAAACTTCAGGTTCAAACCTGAAGAACTTACAGAGTTCTGATAAACTTTAATTTTGTTATATTTCACACTTGATACTTTTATCAATATATATATATAAATATTGTATAAACCAAGTTTAATAGTCCATAAGGACAACATGTCAAATTGTGGAGAAAGCACTTTCAAAGGAAATCATAGATAAAGAACTAACATAAACTCAATTCAGTATTTTGAAAATACGTCGTCATCAGGAGAATTGGTCAATTAGGTGGTATCATTACTTACCACCAAACCGACACTTCTTCTCCTGATGACAACGAATCTCAAAATATATATATATATATATATATATATATATATATATAAAAGAAATTGCACAAAATGATTGGCAAATTGAAAAAGCTGTAAGATTTTTCGAGATAGTTTAATATAACAAATAAAATATAACAAAAACTTGTTATATTTTTGT
Organism: Hermatobates lingyangjiaoensis; assembly: GCA_026182355.1. Lineage (NCBI taxonomy): Eukaryota > Metazoa > Arthropoda > Insecta > Hemiptera > Hermatobatidae > Hermatobates > Hermatobates lingyangjiaoensis. The sequence goes on from JAPFBL010001938.1 coordinate 3,707,181, forward strand.
AAGTTCTCATTGCCGAAAACTACCTCCAAAAGTCTTGAATGCTTTTATTATTCTATTGATTTTGTGGCGATTTCTTGGTGATTGTGACCTTTCTGCTTTTATATATAGTATTTCACTTAATAAAAGATGGGAAAAAATTAATTAATGTTTAAATGTTAACTCGTTTTAATTAATTATCATTATGATTATTTATGGAGTTAGTAGTAATTATTAGTATTGTTTTCAAGTGGCTTAATTAAAATGAATGAGATTGAGGAAAACTCGATGATTTTCAAATTAATTTTCTTTTTTTCTTTTTTGTTAGTGTATTAGGTATTAAAACGAACTTGCGTTTTTCTTTTCCTTTTATTTTAAATTTGCTTAACTAATTCGGAAACGTCGATATAGTGACTGAGCTGCCTCCCCTTTTTATGTCAACACTAAAAGAAACGCATTCACCAGCCTTCATCTTAATTAAATCAACTCACTAGAAAAGTACACTGCATTTTAAATGTTCCAACAATTCATCAGAATATTTAGGCCATATAATCATGAAACGACTTTTATATTCTTCGTTTTATTTAACCTCCTCAAAAGATAATTTCCTTTTTTCTTACTTCGCTCTTTGTTTGAGTCGCCATATTATTCCCAATTTTTACTTCAAAAATTTTCTTTGTGCTTTATGAGATGCTTTTTCCAATTTCCTTTTTTTTTTACTTTTTTAGGTTTTCGTCTTCTGTCGGTCTCTTCTCTCCCTCTGTGTCTTTTGTCTTCCCACACAATGTTAAATTGAATTAAGAGTATTATCAATTACTTTTAGCGAAGACTCCCTTCCTTCTAATTCAACTTATACTTTCTTTACTCGAATTTTATTAAATTCATTATGGAACCTATTGTTTCAGTTATGCTAATATTTTATTTCTTCTGCGAATCTATTCTATGCTTCTGTGAGTTTGAGCACACAACGTGCATCTTAAGCAAATTGACTTTCTAAAAATTAATTTCAACGGATTATTAAAGTTGAATGATTTTCTCTTTTTCTTTGAGGAAAGTATATTTATCATAAAAAAAGAAACAGTTGCAGATTTAGACGGATTTGGATAAATGGAAGCCTTCAGGGCCAATTTTTTATATTTTCATTATTGTTGCTTTTTCTTTTTCTTTTATTTTAAATATTCTTAAAAATTAGTAAGAGTTAGTGGGTATCATTCAAATTTTTGTGATTGCACTACAGATCACTTAATGATCCTTAGTAATCGGAAGCAGTGCACATTTTTTTAGAAACATCGAGCTTTAGAAAGAATAAATATTTATGTGAATACAGAAACTATTACTCTACTATAACTGCAGTATAGTAATAGTAAAAATATTCCATAAAATATTCTGAAAAAAAGGCTGATCACTCATTTGATGAGTCATTATGAAACTTCACACTAAAACAGATCTTGACAAGGCGATGGGCTGTATAATTTTTAAGCGATATTGTATCAAAAGAAATTTCCATTATCGTACATTTTGTAATCGCAAAATTCCATTTCAAGAATTTGACGAATCCTATTTTGAAGCCACCTGAGACATTTTTTAAGGTTTTTTTTGATGATGATGATCATGAAACGTGATGGTGTACGTATGTGCATGTGTCCGGTGCACGTATATGGGCGTGTCTTCAAAAGTACTTTAGGCTCCCTGCAGTTTATAGAATATTCAGGCGATTCTTCAGTTTCTGAAACTTTAGGTAGCACTGTAGGCTAGTTCCCTTGCTGCGGTCGTACCGCTGAAATGAGGAGGGTGGAGGGTTAGCTGTTGGTATTTCTTTTATATAGTTGATTTCCTTTAGTCTAAAGTGTGGTTCAAATATTCTCTCAAAAATCGGAACTAAGTGAATTTTCTTAGAGCCAGATGGGTATATGAGTATCATGAGTATTAACCCTGCCATCATCCGTGTAATAATTAAAATCTTACATTTAAAATTAGTGCTCTACCCCCATACACTGAATTTTATATATATACTGACCCCCTCCCCGCCGTACCAAGAGGTTGGTGCATCCTGGATACACCTCTGGAACTTTCTTCGGTTTCAGAATATGCTACCAAGTTAGGGTCGTCCACATCCTCCAACCCGACTGCTTCCTAGGGCAGCAGTGACGAAAGGACCGTCATTTAATCTTAGACAAAAGAAAGAAAGGGTCTGTCAGTCCCAAGTGGGAAGGGTCTTGATGGCAAGTCCAAGGTGAAGGGCCGGTAGGGTATGCCCTCCCCTGGCCGTCTTGGTGACTGTATAAGTGGCTTACTATTGGTGCTGACCGTTATTTATGTTTTTATTGGCTTCCAAAATCTAATAATATTGTGAAAAATGGAGCAATAATAAATGTTACACTTCTCTGTATTATACTTGTCATTATTAAAGATAAATATATTAAATATTGATTTAAAAGGACCTTGTGTTCTTGCATTCTATAAAAGGATGAAAATATGTTCATCCTTTTTCTCTTTCCATAATCACTGTAACAGGGGGAAACAAAATATATTTGTAGCTTTCTTTTTGAAAATTTTGATACAAAGTAAATAAAACAGCATTAATAAGAATAATAATGTCCGTAATTATCCCTTATTGTGTTCATAATATTACGGGATAATAATTGGTTTTTGTTCGAAACAAGCGATGATCATTTTAATCTACTGTATTTCTTTAGGAATAATGAATCATGAGCGTAATTTACTTCTCTACATTTCATTGAGTTCGGTTAGTTTACAGTAGAGCCAAGGTGAGTGGCTTTTGAGACACTTCATATATGTCATCTTGAGTGAAGCAGTTTAGCCATTCCAATTATATTTTATTTCCCAGCATTTGTGCATTAATGACGATTTTTGTTGAAATCATAACATTGTTTACATTTGTTATATGGCGTTCAGTTTGACATGGCCTCTTCAGTCCTTGAACATGTCCTTTAAAGACATTATACATTATTGGGTTCTTGAACACAATGAAATAGGATGAATAAAACATGAAGTAAATAATAATAGTTATTTCTGCTGTTTTTTTTTCTACTCTAATGTAAAAAGTACAAACAAATGTTTGTATAAATTTTAAATGAGGTAAATTTAATGAAAAGTGTAAAATGAAAACAGATGGCTAGTTTTAACTGCTTTTTTGTCTCCGCTTCCAAAGAGGAAATGGAAGGAAATATTACACGTGATAGGTGTTTGAGATTTTCAAAGCTTAGATGGCGTCACAAAGAAAAATAATTCCAACAAAAGTGTTTGAGAATCAAATTTATAATCGATAACATTTTTCAGACATTAATGTTATATTCAAATATTCAATTTTTAGTTGTATGCGTAGTCATATGTAGATTTATTGGCATGCAGAGTCATACAAAATCTCATTTTTCATCTCGCATCTCGTATTACTCCTATGTAGATTCATACGCATGTAGAGTCATACAAAACCCTCACCTTTCGTCTCGAATCCCTTATTACTCCTATGTAGATTCATACGCATGTAGAGTCATACAAAACCCTCACCTTTCGTTTCGCATCTCGTATTACTCCTGTGTAGATTCATACGCATGTAGAGTCATACAAAACCCACACCTTTCGTCTCGAATCACTTATTACTCCTATGTGGATTCATACGCATGTAGAGTCATACAAAACCCACACCTTTCGTCTCGAATCACTTATTACTCCTATGTGGATTCATACGCATGTAGAGTCATACAAAACCCTCACCTTTCGTCTCGAATCTCTTATTACTCCTATGTAGATTCATACGCATGTAGAGTCATACAAAACCCACACCTTTCGTCTCGAATCTCTTATTACTCCTATGTAGATTCATACGCATGTAGAGTCATACAAAACCCACACCTTTCGTCTCGAATCTCTTATTACTCCTATGTAGATTCATATGCATGTAGAGTCATACAAAACCCTCACCTTTCGTCTCGAATCTCTTATTACTCCTATGTAGATTCATATGCATGTAGAGTCATACAAAACCCTCACCTTTCGTCTCGAATCTCTTATTACTCCTATGTAGATTCATATGCATGTAGAGTCATACAAAACCCTCACCTTTCGTCTCGAATCTCTTATTACTCCTATGTAGATTCATATGCATGTAGAGTCATACAAAACCCTCACCTTTCGTCTCGAATCTCTTATTACTCCTATGTAGATTCATATGCATGTAGAGTCATACAAAACCCTCACCTTTCGTCTCGAATCTCTTATTACTCCTATGTAGATTCATACGCATGTAGAGTCATACAAAACCCTCACCTTTCGTTTCGCATCTCGTATTACTCCTGTGTAGATTCATACGCATGTAGAGTCATACAAAACCCACACCTTTCGTCTCGAATCTCTTATTACTCCTGTGTAGATTCATACGCATGTAGAGTCATACAAAACCCTCACCTTTCGTCTCGAATCTCTTATTACTCCTATGTAGATTCATATGCATGTAGAGTCATACAAAACCCACACCTTTCGTCTCGAATCTCTTATTACTCCTATGTAGATTCATATGCATGTAGAGTCATACAAAACCCTCACCTTTCGTCTCGAATCTCTTATTACTCCTGTGTAGATTCATACGCATGTAGAGTCATACAAAACCCTCACCTTTCGTCTCGAATCTCTTATTACTCCTATGTAGATTCATACGCATGTAGAGTCATACAAAACCCACACCTTTCGTCTCGAATCTCTTATTACTCCTATGTAGATTCATATGCATGTAGAGTCATACAAAACCCTCACCTTTCGTCTCGAATCTCTTATTACTCCTATGTAGATTCATACGCATGTAGAGTCATACAAAACCCTCACCTTTCGTTTCGCATCTCGTATTACTCCTGTGTAGATTCATACGCATGTAGAGTCATACAAAACCCACACCTTTCGTCTCGAATCTCTTATTACTCCTATGTAGATTCATATGCATGTAGAGTCATACAAAACCCTCACCTTTCGTCTCGAATCTCTTATTACTCCTATGTAGATTCATAGCATGTAGAGTCATACAAAACCCTCACCTTTCGTCTCGAATCTCTTATTACTCCTATGTAGATTCATACGCATGTAGAGTCATACAAAACCCTCACCTTTCGTCTCGCAATCTCGTTATTACTCCTATGTAGATTCATACGCATGTAGAGTCATACAAAACCCACACCTTTCGTCTCGAATCTCTTATTACTCCTATGTAGATTCATATGCATGTAGAGTCATACAAAACCCTCACCTTTCGTCTCGAATCTCTTATTACTCCTATGTAGATTCATATGCATGTAGAGTCATACAAAACCCTCACCTTTCGTTTCGCATCTCGTATTACTCCTGTGTAGATTCATACGCATGTAGAGTCATACAAAACCCACACCTTTCGTCTCGAATCTCTTATTACTCCTATGTAGATTCATATGCATGTAGAGTCATACAAAACCCTCACCTTTCGTCTCGAATCTCTTATTACTCCTATGTAGATTCATACGCATGTAGAGTCATACAAAACCCTCACCTTTCGTCTCGAATCTCTTATTACTCCTATGTAGATTCATACGCATGTAGAGTCATACAAAACCCTCACCTTTCGTTTCGCATCTCGTATTACTCCTGTGTAGATTCATACGCATGTAGAGTCTTACAAAACCCACACCTTTCGTCTCGAATCTCTTATTACTCCTATGTGGATTCATACGCATGTAGAGTCATACAAATACTCGCATTTCGCCTCATATATAAATATAACTATATATAACTATGATACATAGTCGTATATAAATTTACTCGTTCGTAGTTTCAATCAAATCCTCACTTGTCACCTCGATGTAGATTCGTGTATGGTGAGGTAGAACCGTGTGTTTAGCTTTTATTATTCCCTTACAAAACTCTTTCAATAGCAAATGGTGATTAATATTTTCTATTTACTTGTTACAAAACTAATTGATTTAATTTTAGTTATTAAGAAGTTGGAGTTTTCCTTGTACTCGTTATTGGCACCTCTGTAAATGTAACATAGGGCCATAAAAAAAAACTTTTTCTAATTCATAAACACAAGGATTATCCTAGGTTTCATTAATTACTTGCATAATTGTATTTAATGAAGAGCATTTTGCATGCTCTTTATAGACATAATTTAACATTGACTCCATTAAATAACATAAGCTTGGCCATGCAGGGGTTTACTTTTCTTTTGTAAAAAGGGATTGAAAACGAGGCTTGGCGGCGAGAGTTGATTTAGTTGGCATACTTGAGGTCGGCTCTTTATTTGAAAAGAGAGGAGCAGTGGATCGCCTGATGTGAGCAAGGAGAATGCCAACGCCGGCATATTGCTGTTTACTTTTCACAATCCATATAATTGCCTCAGCTTTGTGCCGCTTCACTCTATCTCTTCTGTTGGCCCCTATACTCTGTTTATTCTCCGTTTAGAGTTATCCGGGTTCAAATTATTAACGCGCTTTCTTCCTTGTACCCAATTAATTAAATTGAAAATTATGTTTAAATAACTAAATAACGTTTCACATTCGTTAAATGATTATTATCGCTTTTTGTACGTTTTGAGCATTTTTCAGTGAATTATTATTCATTTATATTAGTCAAGTATATTTTTTCCGTTTTAATATGGAGTTTTACTCCATATAATATAAATGGGAATGTTTTGACACGATTAGTATAAAAAGGGTTATTGGATTCGTTATTAGAATAATTAAACATTTTGCATCTTACGTTTATCTTCTCTCTAAACTTGTTGAAACAATTCCTTCTATAAGAGCCAATTGATTAGTTGTTAAGCCAACCGAACCACGGTACGTTTGTCTTCACTTTAAAAAAGTTGAAACACTTTCTTCTGCAAGAGCCCATTTATTAGGTGTTAAGCTAACCGAAACATGGTACGTTTGTCTTCATTTTAAACCGGTTTTGAAACACTTTGCTTCTGCTAGAGCCCATTTATTAGGTGTTAAGCCAACCGAACCATAGTACGCTTGTCTTCTCTCTAAACTGGTTGAAACACTTTCTTCTGCAAGAGCCCATTTATTAGGTGTTAAGCTAACCGAAACATGGTACGTTTGTCTTCATTTTAAACCGGTTTTGAAACACTTTGCTTCTGCTAGAGCCCATTTATTAGGTGTTAAGCCAACCGAACCATAGTACGCTTGTCTTCTCTCTAAACTGGTTGAAACACTTTCTTCTACAAGAGCCCATTTATTAGGTGTTAAGCTAACCGAAACATGGTACGTTTGTCTTCATTTTAAACCGGTTTTGAAACACTTTGCTTCTGCTAGAGCCCATTTATTAGGTGTTAAGTCAACCGAACCATGGTACGTTTGTCTTCACTCTAAACTTGTTGAAACAATTCCTTCTATAAGAGTCAATTGATTAGGTGTTAAGCCAACCGAACGATGGTACGTTTGTCTTCATTTTAAACCGGTTTTGAAACACTTTGCTTCTGCTAGAGCCCATTTATTAGGTGTTAAGTCAACCGAACCATGGTACGTTTGTCTTCACTCTAAACTTGTTGAAACAATTCCTTCTATAAGAGTCAATTGATTAGGTGTTAAGCCAACCTAACGATGGTACGTTTGTCTTCTCTCTAAACCGATTTTGAAACACTTGCTTCTGCAAGAGCGGTTTGATTAGGTGTTAAGCCTACGGAACCATGGTAGCTTTTCTTCTCTCTAAACCGGTTTTAAAACACTTGCTTCTTGAAGCGCCGATTGATCATGTCTTAAGCCCACTCATACATGATACGCTTGTTTTCTCGCTATGTGATTCACTGTGATTTAACATGTGTATAAACAAAAATGATTAAAGAGATTGTAAGAAGAGTGGGTGTCTGCAACTGGGCATTTTTTTTATTTGAACTTTTTTTTTTAAATATAATTTAATAGTTTTCTTACGAGTAATTTAAATGTATTATTTCAATAAAATTTTGCTTCTCAATATTGATATTTTTTTTATTTTGTAAAAAAAAATTATTCAAAATTGATTTTGTTGTTTCAACTTGCGTTAGTTAGTCCACCGTTTTTATCCTTGAACACATTTCTTAGTTTGAAAAATGGTTTGTGCTTCTAAATATACTTTCAGAGTGAAGGACATGCAAAAGGGTGGGGACAACGGATCTCTTGTGGCAATTCAATGTCTCTTAGGTCATGTCAGAAAAACTTGAAACGTTAGTTATATTTTGTTCACTTTTTCTTTTTACCAGTGCCTACCCATATAGGTTTGAGAATGGCCACATGAGGTCTGCACTGCTAGACGGGAGGATTGTTCATTGGTAACCGAAATATTATGTATAAGTGCATGCGTGAAAAACCCCATCCACCAAAATACTAACCGGATTTACTTTCGAAATATCTTTTATAAATTGGGAATATACTTGGTTATTATCCTATTCAAATAAAAACTGATAAATTTTTACAGATATATAAAAGAAATTCGTTTTGTTGACTCATTAGTTGTGCAATCCGTAATTGTGTGGTATTTGCTCATTCTGAGGTTATACAAGTCAAATAGTTATACAAAAGTCTCCACACAAATGAAGTTTTTTATTAAACAACAACGCGTTTCAACACCTTGTGTTCATCATCACAGACTTTAGTCCACAATACCAACCCTCCAGCACCACATCCTTTGGGTATGTTTTTAATTCTCATAATTGAATTTTATTATTTCACTCTAATTGATTTGGTAACTGATTTAATATAATTTATATTGTAGTGTCTTCCTGATAATGAACACAAGGTGTTCGAAACGAGTTGTTGTTTAATAAAAAACTTCATTTGTGTGGAGACTTTTGTATAACCACGTTACCTCAGAATCTTTTGTTAAATACAGTTTTGAGTTTTTGCAATTTTGTGAGTACGGTCCTTTTTTTTTTTTGAGCAGTTTGTGTAACTACACCTACAGATAGAAGACAGAAGGATTAAACTGAAAACGGTTAAACTGTTTAAATTTTAATTTTAAATGAAAATATTTAAATTCTTTTTGTAATTGAAGTTCTTTATTCAATGAAGTGAATTTTTATTTTAAAAATTTAAATTTATAATTAACAATTAATCATTTATTATTAATAATTTATTAATAAATTAGTTGAATTCATTTTCTTTCTGAGATATGAAGTTCTAAAGAAAAGTGTGGGTATTGTTCTAAGTCTAAAACAATGAATGCTGGGATTTATATTTCCAGTTGTAACTGATGTAAATTATGAAGCTATTTTCAGCAATTTATTAAAAAATGTAATTAGGTACAAGTTATGTTGAAGAGATGTGAAGCATTCATATTTTTTATTCCAAATTATTTTATAATTTATCAAATTATACATATTTTATAAAACAAAAAATTAAGGAGTGTGGTGTGGTTTGGTACGGTCTGTTAAGGCGGTCTAGTGATTGAACAGGACACAGTTGAGAATAAACGAAAACGGATTGATTACCGTGAACCATCATTGGCAGATTAATTTGCTAAATGTAAAAGTCAACAATAAGATTCCCCCGAGTGGAGTCCTCTCCTGTCTAACAGCCAATTAAAATAAAACTCCTGTTCCCTTCCTTTGCCATTATTATTATTTTTTGCTTTATTTCAGGATGAGGAAAAATGAAAGTCAATTTTTAGAGAACGAACTTTTAGAGAGGGTGTATCGAAAGATTTAATCTTTTTGGTCTGTTTATTACATTTTAAAATAAAATGTATTTCCAGTCTTCTTATTTGGAAGCAATTAGGGTTTAATAATTTGAAAATTGTTTTCTTTTTTTTTTTTTGAAATTTAGGGAGAGGGTTAACATTTCACTCTACCGTCGTCTCCCGATACAAATAAGCCGATTGATTTTCCATCTCATTTCCATTTTTTTCTTACTTTGCTAATTACTAAGAGCTAAGAGATTGTGTTTAAATTTAAGATATCAGTTGACAAGGTATGAAATTAAGGTAATTAGTATGGATTTGGTTAGAACTATTAGAACGGAGTATAAACTGCTTGCTCATCTGGAAACGTGTAAACTTAGCAGCGCGCTACATGCTGTTTGCTTTTCTCTAATTATCCAGAGTGATTCAATAAAGCTATTTAGTCGAGCTCAGAAATTATTGCTGTACTTTAAAGAGATACTTCTCGATCTTCTTATTACTGTCCATGTACTACTCATTTTTGTTGTATTAATTGTGTTCCATGTTCAATTAAATTTTTATATGTACTTCATGGTGTGTACATTTGATTTGTCTTATTGATTCTTGAAGGTTACTGATAGTGTAACTTAGAACATATTTAGTTCAATTGCAATCTAACTACTTCAGATTAACTATAGAGAGGAACATTTTTTATAGGGAAAAAGAAATAAGTAACACAATTTTTTAGAGTTACTTATATTAAAGTACTTTTTCATTTGACTGTAAACTAGTAGCATAGTTTAAAATTCTGTTGTTTGTGAAGTATGTAAATCCAAATTTTTTTCTTGAATGAATGAAAACAACATAAACAGTTACAAGTTTTTCTTATTTTAAGGAGGCGATGGCAGTAGAACATTCGCTTGCACGGTATGTAAGGTTGATACAGTATGTACACGTAAATTACCAAAAACACAAGCTAGTCAATATGGACTAACAGAAGATCAAGTCCCTGCGGATGGCAGAGTATGCAATCTTTGCAGGTGCAAGGCCCTCAGATCAAGGTAATCCTTCAGTGATTTTTTCTACTGTTTTAATCTTTACCGTTTATCGTAAATCCCTTTATTGTATTTATAGGTATACAAATTGTCCAATTCCTACTTGCCCCAATGCTAAGGGACATCGAGTGAAAAGGCTTCGGCATCTTCCATGTAAATGGCTCGAGCTCCCAGCTTCTGTTAAAGATCCAATATCTGCAGAATTTCGTAAGTGGAACATGGATCTCTTCTTTAAAAAAATCCTTGTACGTCGGTTGACACTTATTTTTTGACTCGCTGTATATATGTTGTAATATGTGTGTTTCAGAAATGGACAGTAGCATTACAAAGTGCTGTTCAGCCTGTTTTAGTAGAATATTGAGACGTATAGGAAGCTGTGTTGATGTAAATATTAGTGGATCTACGGGAGAAGATGGTAATGAGGGATCAAATTCCCAAGGGAATCACCTTCTTAGATGGTCAGAAGAAGAAACTGAAGCTTTGAAAAGAGGCTTACGTATGTATGGAACAAGGTGGTCTCAAATCAGTCAAATGGTTGGGTCAACAAAATCCCAACATCAGTGTAAAAATTTTTACTTCAATTATAGAAAAAAGTTAGGTCTAGATCAACTTATCCAAGAGTATAAGGTAATTGGAGTTAATCAGCTAGAAATTATTATTAATACACTGCAGTGTTAATGATTTTATTCATTCCTAGAATCATATTGGAGAAGAAAGGAAACCGACGTTGACAGATGAAGAAGAATCAGGTTCAAGTACGTCGAGCTGTGATGAAATCGGTCCTCCTGTACGCGACAGTGACACTGCCAGTGCGGCCTCTCCTGTTAACAATATTGGTATTAACTGTTCTATAAAATATTTTATTACCTTCAAAGTATTACTTTAATTATTCATTATTGTTGTTAAGAAAGGGCATTAGTCATTTAGTCTAATTTTAACTGCTGTCATTCCTGTCCAATTACATTTATCCTTTTCTCTTGTGCTGCTATTATACGCGCAAGAGATGCATAGGAAGAAATTCTTTTCTAAACTATATGCTCCAGTAAAATCTCTTTAATTTCTTGGAGCTTCAAGGCTTTGTTGAACTTATTGAACCTCTCACAGGTCGCTGCTTCACAACTATATATAGGTGTCCAAAAGTATTCCACATGTTCTGAACATATGAAGTTCAAGTTCAGAAGTGTCCACTTCTTCCAGACGTAACTTACATCTTAGGTCTTAATCGATGTTTTGTAATTTTCGTTTAGATATCAACGACTTGCAGCAAAATCAATGTATATTTTTAAATTTTTCCCTTTAAATAAATTTGTAACTAAAAATTTAAACGAGGATGGAAACAACTTTTTGTTTGCAGTAGATCTGAATGTCCTTAGTTTTTCCATTAATCCAGTTTTATTATGAATTTTAGGAAGCTTGGAAGGGTTACGGCTCCAGACTACATAAGGAGCATGTTCCTTAGCACGTTTCCTTAATTCGCATATGTTCAGGCACCAAGAGTTAAAGAAATATAAAACAAAAATATCCATGCTGTTTTTGGTTAAAAATGCATGGTTTATGGTTTTTAAGGCATTCCAGCTGTATTTAGTCTGATCGTCTTAGACCTTATTCACTATGTGTTCATAATTGTCAAGTATTTCACCTCAGAGGATTTATGTTTAGTTTCCTACGGCTTTATAAATAGATAGATTTAAATGATAAATGTTTTTTATTTATTTATTTTGGAGCCAGCGGTAGGTATACCAAACAAGAGTTACCCTCTCATGCCTACGACATTTTTACTCGGTGTGGTCATAAATCCCTCCATAAGTTCATTCAAAAGGTCTGACATAAGTTATTATACTATTAGTCTCCGATTCAAATAAATTTTGCCATTACTTCTATCTTTTCTTGACTCATAACAAGCTGTGGTCATCCTCATGTGTAATGAAAAAATGAAGTGAAGTAGACTCCTCTATTCTGTTGATCTTTTTTTTGAGCTTTTTGTGAGGGCAAGCTCATATCTCTTGCTATCAGACAGTCCTAGTCTTCATAACTGATTGAGGGTAGGTTCCTATTTCCTTTTTCGTAAAACCTTTCATTGTCACATCACAGAAGTATAAGTTATCACTAACCTCACATCTGTACTTTACTTAAATATATATTCTTTTATTTCAGCTGAAGAAATTTCTCCAATTAAATCAGAAACTGTTATGAGTGATGTAGAAAAACCAGATAATTCTAATCAAAAAGTTAATGAAAATCAGCCTCAAAATCCTTCAGGTGCAGAAAATTCCACTGATTGTAATACTGGAGAAGCTGTTACGGAATCAACGGCTAGCCAATTGAAACCACCTTCAGCTTTGCAGACTTCAGTTAAAGAAGATTATGACAGTTCAGCTACGGTGAGTGTCCCTGGTCTTTAACATACACCAGTTCCCGATTTTCTCGGTAGATGTAAACGTTTACAAAGTTTGTACTATCTCAAAAAGTACGAACTCTAGAATCTCTGAAACTGTGGAAATATAAAGCATTAAAATATTCATATCACTCATTCGTTTTGTTGTAAGTTAAAAGTAAGATAGCTTATTTGTGATAGTAGTGGTATTACTTGCCAATTCTTACTGCCCTTATTTATAGCTTCATACAGTAAAATTTAGCGGTAATATCTGTTTACTTTTTCACTGTTGACTGAATGATAAAAATGGTAATGTTTTATTTAAAGAAATAATTTTTCTATATTTTTTTTAATATTTTTGCCATGAAGTAAATTATGAATTTTATACAATGAAATGAATGAAAAAAACACATTAGAAACTACATCTATTTGGTTATAGTTTGCTTTGTTGATTTACATGAATAGATAGTTTGATTATCCAAACAAAATTTAGAATCTTCCGTGTTTAGATCTGTAGCCTTTGTTACCAATAGAGTCAATTTAAAAACTCACTTAAAATATTAGTAAGTGCACCGATATTATCAAACGAGTAAAACAAAATTTCTTTGGTATTTTATTAAAAACCGTGATAATTTAAAACTAAATTATGTAAATAGATATTTAAAATGGTGTAATTACAGCTCTGAAATGGAAGGGAAAGTGCTGCGTGTATGTAGCGTTTGTGAATATTGTTGATGTGCTTGACCACCATATTGGGGTATATCTAAATGGATAATCTGTTAAGGGTTTCATTGGTATTATGACAGGAGACAGCAGACGAAGGTCAGGGGGGAGGTGAAATGGAATCTGCAAGACCCACCTCTCCCAAGCATACAGATGAAGACCCCTCGTCGCCACTCACCGTCAAAGATCTTATGCTGGGTGTTATTGAAATGACTCTTAAGAAAATTCCAGGTAACCTTATATTGGGTATATATAAATTAATATGCCAGTTCAAATACATTCGGGTATATTTTTTTTTTCAATTTTATAGGCCAAACACAAGGAATGAAGGGCCCTGCTGGACCTCCAACTATATCTTCAATACTGAAATCTGACAATGTTCTAAATTTCTCTCAAAAGGAAAAAACTGTCAAGTCAAATGAATCTTTGGCTACAGTTTCAATTGTTCATTCTCATCACTCACATACACAACCACAACCAGCTCCTTCCAAGGACAGTCTTCTTGTTCTTCAAGTAAGTTCATAGTTCAGTTCGTTTCATTAATCTTATTACCAAAAACATTTTATAGGACAAACTGAAATCATCCCCCACATGACGAAGTAACTGTCATTAGCATGGTGGCATTGGAAAATTGATTGCATTTGGTACCTGTATCCTGTTTTATTTCTTTTGATCAGCTAATTTTGAGTTGTAGCGTTATAGTATCTTAGAACATTATTATTAATTTATTTCATGTTGCCATTACCCCATCTGCTTGTAGTTTTAAAAGTTATCTTTTCATTACTGAGTAAATTCATCTATATTGTACATTTATTTCACGGTATATTAAGGATAAATTTGCGTGCATTGAAAGATATAAATTTTGTTAGTGTGTTTTTATTGTTAAGTTTACCTGGACATTAATTTTAGTATGTTAGAATCCAGTGAATGATGAAGTGTTGAATCTTTACGGGCAAAGTATCCAGCTGCATTTTTTAATTGTTAAAAACTCTCTGCGTGTGAATACTTCGTGCATTGAGTACAAAATAAGTAGTCTCTGATAATGTACAGAAATCAAATGATGTTTATATTTACATTTATGGTACTCAGTAATATAACTTTAGAACTGCAACAACTGTTTGAAATCACTTTCTGCATTTATTAATGAGCTACCGTGTTTTGGAAGGGTAAAATTTAAGAGAAAGGGAAACTATTTTAAAGTTGAGATTGTATGTGATTATATCCTTTGTAATTATTGAGCTTTAGATAGTTTCAAATTATTATTGTATTTCAAAGAAATGTCTATATACTTTTTAAAAAAAAAATACACAGCCTTATTAAAATCCCGTATTAGTCAGTAGATATAATAGACATACTTGATTTCAGAGAACTGTGCAACGCTGTCGCAACTGCGCTCACAAGCTGCATTATAAATGTCCCTAAGACAGCTTGTTGAAATATCTTGTGATTTCAGTAAGGGCAGATAAACAATAATTGACTTTGACTAAATCTGTGAGGGTCAACTGCCCATTTATACCCATTCGTGTATAACATGTTTATGTGATAAAAAGTATATACTTATTCAGAATGTAAAATGTTATTATGTAGTTATTAATAATATTTTAGTGATGTCTGGCGTGGCTACACTGATGGTTTGCCGCCATAAAGTGATGGAAAGTTAATAAAAGCAATACAGATATGTATACAAAAAAATTACAACATAATAATTGTTGTTAAAAAACTTTCATTGACGAACATATGAGTACCATAATAGAATCAAATAGCAGGGAACACTAAAAAAAGTGTTTGATATCCATTCTGGCATTAGTCTTCCGCTATGCAATCAATTTTAGATGTGTCTAAAACCTTCCCTGGTCAACCTCAATTGGTATTTAAAATTTCAAAAAAATTAGTGAATCTATGTAGGAATGCACAGCATACAGACAAACATTGAGAGAATTTTGTTTACAGAGGTATAGTAGTCGTAGTGATGCAGCGTTCAGAATTCAAAATGGAAAATGTTATAACATATTCTCTGTTTAAAAACTAAAGTAGGAAAGATCCTGAGAAATTTCATTTTCAGTAATCTAAAATTACTGATTTGTTTTTTAAGCATGTGAATAATATAACCTTAAACTGCTAACGTATACTCTGTTGAAATACAACAATATAAATTAAACTTTTGTGGTCTAAAATGAAAGTTTATCTATTCTGAACAATGCAGTTTTGCATCACTAATGAATGCTACTGGTAATGGATTTTAGTTGGAAGTGGCTGTCTGACTTTGGCTAATTATTTACTCTCAAACTTTGAATTTATTGCATAACACAGAATTACTTTCGTCGCATAGCAACGTAACATAAAGCTACATAAAACACTTACTAATTTACTTTGTTTAGGTTCAACCAGGTGCCAGAGAAAATCGTGAACCAGAACCAATTACTTTAGATCTGAGCATTAAAAAACCTCGAGAGGGAAACAGTCCTGGTGTTAAAACACTAACTCAACCTTTACCCCCGCAAGCTCATTCAAGTGTTGTATTTCGAGTAGCTTCTCATCCAACCAGAGAGGCACAAACTTTTTATCCACAGGTAATAATGAGTTAAAAGTGATTATTGCTTTATGTATGAGTACAATTACATTGTTATTTTCCATTTTCTAGCAAATCAGCTCATTGCCGCCTAAACTTTCACCCAAATTGTCCCCTAGTCTGATGACTCCTGTCACTGGTTCAAACAAGGCCCAGTCAGGTTCCATTATACATGGTACTCCTGTGTCGTCACCAAATATATACAATCAGAATAGATATGATCCACCACCACCTACATTGATTCGACAAGTAACACCTCCTCAGAAAGAAACAGGTTCTATTACCCAAGGTAAGGAACGACTTGGAAATACAATGTGTGATTGATGCAAGTACGAGTATTATTTTGACTTAGTAGTAACCTTACTGTTCTTACATCACCTTAACTAAAATATTGTTATAATCAAACAATTGATTTCTAGTTTTTAAAGAATTTTCTTCTTTTTCGTTTTTGTGGACTCGATACAGTTCATTGTATAGAAATCGTCATAATAAAATTTAACATATAAAAAGTCCTTATTTACAAGAACAACTATTGGTTTTATTCATGAATATTAATTAAGTAAAAGTACTTAATATTAGCTTAAAGCAATAAACTAATACAAAAACTTTTTTTCACTCAACTATTAACCATATAAAATTGAAGTTAGGTTTTTCTTATTATCAAAGTAATGTTATGATAAAAATGTTAGGCATTTTGAATAAAAACAAGAGTAGTATAAAACTAAGACAGGTACTGTTGACGTAAATAAAGGTCACGGTACTTACTTATCAATTCGTAGGCATTTGTTATCTAAGAAGGTTCTTGAATCAATTATTGGTCCAAGAACCACTACCCGAATTGGTCCAAATACTCTATACTGTATTTGAAACAAAAATAGTGAAGTTGATAGATTAGGAAATTAATATTTGTTAACTTTAATATTAGAAATTGTAATTCTTTCTTTCCATAATGGAATGTTTTCATATTATTTTAGGTACACCAGTTCATCAAAGAAATCCTGTGTACCTACCAGGAGGATCTGAGTTCTATAGTAAGAGAGGAGGGAATGTCCCAACTGGATTTTATCCTCCTACTCGTCCTCCTAGCTATTCTGTAGAACAAAGGCAAATAATTATGAATGATTACATAACATCTCAACAAATGCATGGGGCATGTGCATCGTCTGGAACCAGAAATTGCAGGGAAAAAGTTTATTATTCAAGCAGTGGTCGTCAAGGTGTTATACAAAGGCATAATCCGAAGCCACCAAGCCCCCATTATCCACCCCCGCCACCAGGACACGAGGCGTTTTCATCCCTTGTGGATGTTGCAGTTAGACAGCCTAGTCTCCCGGTTCCTCCTCCAATTCCTATTTCGGATCACAAACCATCTCAGGAGGACAAAAGACACCTTCATGAAGGATTAGGCGAACGATTTAACAGAGAAAGTCCTCATGAAAGGTAATTTTTAATCATTTTTCAATAGGAAACGATTACTGTAGCACGCATATATATGTATAAAATCAAATTTTATTTGGGATCGGCCAGTTTTCCAGGTTCAAGTCGAACTTTCAAAGCCCATATTTAAGTTTTTTTGAATCATTCTTGATAGATATACAATACAAAGGAAATATAATAAATAATTTAAATCAACTAAACACATATCAAATTAAAAATTATAACATATGAAGTATTACATATGTAATTATTTTAGATAGAAAGTGAGCGGAATTACAGAAATATGAAATTTCTGTTTTAAAGTTCGCATTGAATAAGATATAGTTTAAAATAAATTGTAAAGGTTTAATATTTAAAAAGTTTAATTTAAGGTTTAATTTTTTAAATAAAACCAAAACCAAAACTTTCACAATGAAAGTTAAGATTTAAATTTGGAAAACTGATCAATTCCAAATAAATCTTCATTATTTTCCATTTCAAGGTCAATATCTTTGAAATTATAATAGAGAGATACAATTTGGTAGTAGGCTTTATGGAATGCATACATTATTAAAAATATAACTGTATATAACTGATACTTGCCATATTCTTACAATTCCCATTTATCTAAGTATGTTAAATGGTATTAAGAAAATTAAGATGTTAATTTAAAAGGCAGGTAGCAGAGGGTCTAAGTGGGTTCAAAGATGGACTCCATCAGGCATCAATAATCTTCACTTTCAATTTCCTATTTATTTCTATAACTACTCTTATATATAAGAAATTATGGCTTTAAGAGGATTAATATTTTTGTTCAAAAACATCTTTAAAACGAATATTTTTATCTCCTTAACCTCTTAATATGCTCTGGATCGGAACTTGAAAGAAAAAATGATGTTTTGATGATCACCGATGAACACTTGGAACATATGGATAGATTTCTTGAAACATGTATGGTATATGTGAATGAAATAATGAGAGAAAGGTTGAAAAATTAATTAAGATGGAATTATCAGCCAAGCACGGCCGTAGCTTTAATAATGTATATAATCTGTGTGTATGTGGAAGGAGGGAGGAAAGAGACAGAGAAAGTGTGAGATATTTTATACTAAATTAATCATTATTTAACTTTGTAAAGATTTTTTCCTATCTTCATATTTATTTTTGAAGACATTCAGTTAATAAGAACACAAAGTCGTCGAAATTCCGGTGTAATCTTGTTGTAATAAGTAGTCGTAATGATTTTTAGAATCACAGGGGTTATTGGATATATTATTATCGGAGTGATCAACCATCATACATCGTACGTTTGCCTCCTTGCCTTACCGGTTTCAGATCACGTCCATGTAAGGAGCCTATTATCTTCGTAGACTCCCAAAGAATGGAGGTGATCCAAAAGCCGTCAGAAAGGAGGCGTATGCACGAGATGATGTGGTATTTGTTTACTGTTGTAATAATAATATAATAATGAAATCTATTTATTACTATTTATTTTTACGCGTAATTAACTAAATTAAAGTAGCTTATAAATATAAATTTGTTCTAATGCGCTTCGAGACATATTTTAAGCTAATATTGGCCATCTTCAGGATGTACTAAAATATGTCGAGTAGTTTACATGAATTTGATAAGATTTATTAATTATTTTATTTTAGTTAATTACCAGGAATCGTTAACATCGTAACATATTGCTTATAATGGAAAAAATGTTGGTTCGCTTAATACCTGCTAATTTTTTTTAAAAAAAAAGATAGATCTTTCAAGAAAGTTACTTTCTGGTCACGTTGACATGATGTTTTTAATACATTCTACAAGAATGGTTACTCCCAACATTTAGCTATATATAAAAAAAGATTTCACATAAACACGTGAAATAACAATCAATGATCAAACCACAATAAGAAAATGGGAAAGCAAGACTAAGATCTTTCAACCGTAAGGTTGAAAAACCCAACCTTTCAGTTGGGTTTTTGACTCTGACGAAGACCGCTTGTTACGGTTGAAAGATCTTAGTCTTGCTTTCCCATTTTCTTATTGTGGTTTGATCCTTAGCTATATATATATATATATATATATATATATATATATATATATATATATATATATATATACGAGTTCGAGATTAACAAAGAGCAACACACAAAGTAGGGAAACACACTTACAGACTCAAATTTTCGGGTAATCCGTCTTCAGGAGAAAAGAGAATGGGAGACCAAGCACGTTGTAGGCGCAACGGCAAGTAGGGTTACTTGCCGTTGCGCCTACAACGTGCTTGGTCTCCCATTCTCTTTTCTCCTGAAGACGGATTACCCGAAAATTTGAGTCTGTAAGTGTGTTTCCCTACTTTGTGTGTTGCTCTTTGTTAATCTCGAACTCGTATTGTGTCCAGTTTGGATCGTATTTCGTTTTATCAGTGGAATATATATATATATATATATATAATATATATATTTATTATTATATAGATGCCTTTAGTCACTTGTATTTATTTATTTCATAATTTTTCCAATCTATTGAAGTATTTCCTCTTTCCTTTTTCTTTTATTCAATATAAAGTACGCCCTATGATGGTTTCCGACATGTTTTGATTGAACATCAGTCATCATCAGGACAATGTTTTGTTTGATCAAATAAACCTCCGTTCTTGGTCCTTCAGATGGCCAATCGATATGTGACAACCATCATGGACAGTGCTCTACACTTTATGAAAGCGAGATTAAAGAAAAGAAAAAGAAGACTAGTCGAAAGTTTTTGAGCCTAGAAAATTTGACCGAATCTCGATTAGATAACACACCTATTATATATATATATATATATATATAAGGGTGTACTCTCTAATCGGGATTCGGTCAATTTTCTAGAATAAAAAATCAAACTCTCGGTGCCAACGTTTCAGTTTTATTTAAAACCTTTTTCATAGGCCTACAAACAAAGAATAAATATGTGAAAGAATAATCACATATCAACATCAAACATATACACAATATGAAAATAGATTGTTACAACTTATGAATATTACAAACAGAAGTATTTCAGAGATACATAAAACAATATTACTTACAGAAGTAAAAATTTTTTAACTAAGAAAATGAAATTTACATTATTTAAAGGAACAACACTGTTAAACCTTCGACTAGACTAATAAGATAACATTACAATAACCTCAACACTGTTCACTCAAGGGAACTAAATAAATCAAATTTCACTAAAACTCAGCACAACACTCCAGAATAAATATTACTTAAATTAGTAATATCACTTCTATGATTAATCGAACTTAGATCCTTTTTAATATATAACATCTCAAGCAGGGTTGCCAGACTATGAGAAATATTTAAAGCCAAATTTTGAAATTAATAAAGCCAAAAAAGAGCCAAATGCATAACAGCTAATATCACCTCTTATTTTAATAAAATTTAAAGAAATTGTACAATAAGTACTTACATTTTATTCATCATCACCACAAAGAACATCCATGTAGTTGATTTCGTCATCAGATTTAGCATCTTTTTTTCATACAAATTATGACTGTTGTGCAGTTCTATCATTCGTGACGTACATATGAAGTCTTTGCAGCAAATTTTATTATCTATGAGGTACGTGCGAATCCTAACTAAAGCATCTAGTAGTTCAATTTCAGTTTTATTTCACGGTTTTGTCTTAATGGCAGCAACTAAAGAGAACACGCGTTCAACTGTTGCATTGCTGGCAGGTGTGACGAGACACGTTAAAGCATACTTTGCTAGGTCTTTAAAATTACCATGTTTTTCTACACCTTGCCAGAATTTCAAAGAATCCATAGGAATGCCACTTGATGTGGAAAAAAATTCCTCTTCACACCACTCTACCATATTAACTTTTCTATATTGTTCTTCAAGTATGCTTATCTTATTGTCTTTAAGATGTGGAAATGGCAAATCTTCAAATTTTGCTCTTGATACTTGATTGAGAACTTTATTAGGATGTAGTAGTGAAAGACCTTTAAACATGCCAAAAGATTCAGGAAGCCTTTTTGCCACTTGATTTAAAGCTTCTTGCAGCATAGCTTGGCATCTTGACTTTACCTCTTTTATTTTCAATTTTTCTTCATTTTTCTTTTGCAAATTAGTTACAAATTTAATCATGTGGATACTGATTTCTTGATTAAATTTAGCACCTAAGTCAATATTGTCTAAAGTTTTTATGGTTTTATCAGCGTTGTAAAGTCGATCATACAAACTCTTATGGAGCATAAATAATTGTTTTGAGAGATCATGGGGATCACCATTTGTTTGTTGATTCTTGGACTACAGGTGTGGCAAATTCTTGTCTCAAATTCTTGGACTACAGGTGTGGCAAATACAATGTACAGGTAATTCATCCTATCTGCTAACATTTCCTTTACCAATCTACATTTGTATCTAACATTAATAGATGTCTTTGGTTCAGATGTGCTAAAATAATCCAACAATTCCTCCCAATTTACCAATATATTATATAAAACCTTTCCTCTGATTAACCATCTTGTCTGAGATATTTTTTGAAATGGAAGAGGAACATCTCTTGTTCCCAGTTTGTCATCTGCAGGATTCATGACCTGAAATATATTTTTGAAATCATCTCTTCTCAGAGCACTTTTGCTGAACCATGATGGTATTTCAGTTAGAAGGAAACCGACATTAGAAGGAAGTCTGGAGAAGGCATGTTGAATGCAAAGGCTTAATGAATGGCTTATGCACTTCATTTGTGACTCTTCCTTTATTTTTTACCACACTGAATTTTTACTACCTACCATTGAAGCACACCCATCACTTGAAAATCCAATACAGTTCTTAAATGTTTGCCCTATTTCAGTTATTTTTTCTGCTATTTTATCAAATAAAATTTGAGCCGTGGCTCCGATTACTGGCACAAGACACAAAAAAGCTGTTTGAATAATGTGTTTTCTATCACAATAAAATCGTACAAGCATACAAAGATGTTTCTGTGTAGCTAGATCAGTTGATTCATCAACAAGTAAAACATATTTTTTATATTGAAGATCATTTTTCAGTTCTTCTTTTAGTGCAGCTGCAACAATATTTTTAATTATCGCAGTGCACTTAGTTCTATGCAAATTAATATTCTGGAGAGCACTTTTTTCACCATGTTTTTTCACAAGTTCACCAATATGATCAATAGAACGTATAGCCGAGTGACAAGCAATACTTAAACTTAGTTTTATTTCTGCCTCCTTTTCTTTTACAGTAGCTTTAACATGAACAAATGTATTAAGAGATGTTTGAGAGATGTTTGGTACTTTATCAGTGTGCTTTTTTTGATTTTGCATGCACTGCAATAATACTGAGTTTAGGTAATAGAGTCACTTTACACAGTGTACAGTAGGCTTCTTGACTATCATTGCTGGCAACTTGCAACCATGGATATGATTTCTCCCATGCTTTAATATATCTTCTACCACTTTCATAATTAGTAACGGTTATGAAACAAATTTAATAATTTAAGTTTGAAATAATCTTTAATGTTTAAGAAATATTCCGTAGTTTCAGTTTCCTATAAAGTAAATTATGGTTAGAATGAAATAAGAGAGCTGTTCAACTTCCTGTTCAATAGCAAGTCATTCTTTTTAATTGAATTCAACTTGTTCGGTGACTAATCACACCAGCCCACTCTTATTGCAGTATCAACTTTCTGTTATTTATACATTTTAAACCGGCTCATATTAAAAAATAAATTCCATTCATTGATTTTTTAATGAATTTTTTAATTCATTGATTCCTAAATGGAATCAATCAATTAACATCAAAACATTACATTATTAGATTAACTATAATGAATTTTGAAAAAATCGACACAAACCTAGTCTAGTTTTAAAATTCTAACAACACAATTCATTAAATTTACATAAAACATTACATTATTAGTTCAACAATAAAGAATTTTGAAAAAATTGACGCAATCCTAGGGTAGTTTTAACATTCCAACATACACGAAACATAATATTAACATCAAAAAAATACATTATTAGTTCAAAAATAAAGAATTCTTAAAGTTACGAAAAAATGGATACAATCCTAGTCTAGATTAAACTTTTTAACATCTAATTTATATAAAAACCTTCCATTATTAGTTCAACAATAAAGAATTTTGAAAAAAACGACATAAATATAGTCTATTTTATTTATCTATAATTAGTTTTCCACTTGGACATTATGAAGGGTGATCAGCAATAAGTAAAAAAATATCTTTAAGTTAAATTATAGTACTTATTTCAAGTAAACTAAAATACACTTCGTTATACTGCTCCACACTCACCTAAACCATCACGTGAACTGTTACACTTACACATTGAAAACGTAACCGTTAGTGGTTACTCAAAAGTAAGTAACGGAAAATGAAACGAAACAAAACACAAACTGAACGAGAAACATACGAATGTTTAAAACAATAGAAGAAAAGCTCAATTATAGCTCTATTACCATCAAATTTAATAAAATAATGAACAAATTGACGGTATTGTGAATTATAAGTTTAAAAGTAATTTAATATTTCAGTTTCTGTTCTAAACAATAAGAATCAATGTCCATTCCATGCGTAAAATGTAGAGAGCCAAATTTAGGGCCAAATTTTTAAAAAGGCCAAATTAAATTTTTAAAGGCCAAACTGCTTCGAATAGAGCCAAATTTAAGATATTTGGCCTCCAAAAGGCCAATCTGGCAACCCTGATCTCAAGTGTCTTCCTTCTTTGCATTTTTATATTTTTTATAACTTCTTTATATTTTTTTTTAACTTCCAGTTCAGCATGATCTTCATTTGAATATGTTGGTTGCTGTCTTATATCTTAACCAATATCGTTCAACTAAGTTCTTCGGATAACAATTTTTCTGTAACAGTAATTTCACCCTTTTCTTATTTTCATTTAGAAAACATGGACTACTTATTTCAATAACTTTTTTAACCAAATTTTGGACGCAATTTAATTTTTGGTTTATAGCATGAGAAGAATGGTAGTTAAGGATTCTTCCAGCACTGGTAGGTTTTTTAAACCAATCCGTTAAGATATTGCCATTTTCACCTCTTATAACTTTCACATCTAAAAATGGCAGATTTCCATCTTTTTCTCCCATGAAATTATTGTGAACAGTGTTGAGGTTATTTGTAATGTTATCCTATTAGTCTAGTCGAAGGTTTTGTTCGGTTAACATTGTTGTTCCTTTAAATAATGTAAATTTCATTTTCTTAGTTAAAAAAATTCTTACTTCTGTAAGTAATATTGTTTTATGTATCTCTGAAATACTTCTGTTTGTAATATTCATAAGTTGTAACAATCCATTTTCATATTGTGTATATGTTTGATGTTGATTTGTGATTTCTTATTATTCTTTGTTTGTAGGCCTATGAAAAAGATTTAAAATAAAAACTAAAATAAAATAAAAAAATAAAAGATTTAAAATAAAACCGAAATGTTGGCACCGAGAGTTTGATTTTTTATCCTAGAAATTGACCGAATCCCGATTAGAGAGTTCACCTTTTCTATCAAACGGTCGATATTTTATTGAATCTGCTATATATATAAATGATTTCACATACATACGTGAAATAACAATCAATGATCAAACGACAATATGCAAATGGGAAAACAGGACTAAGATCTTTCAACCATAACAAGCTGTCTTGGTCATAGTCAGATACCAACTGAGTTTCTAATTCCCTCCTAGAGTACGGGAGGTTAACCACCCGTCATTCCTTTCTTATTAATTTAATTTTAGTATCAAAGTTTCTGGAGGTAGGAATCACGAACATGTTACTGGCTTGCAAATTCATCTACTGTAGAAGTTCCATCTATTAGCATCTTACGTATGAGGGACGATCGGTGTTCCTGCTTTACGCGCTCCTTCGGTGCTCCAGTAGCGACGTGAATAGTGAGACGCCTTGAGAGTTTTGTTTTGGTCATGCCGATGTATCTGGGTGGTAGGGTTGCGCAGTCCCCTTCTTTGCAAGTAAATTGATACCTGACATGACTTCGCTGAACTTCATTGCCAACGTCTCGGCTGTTATTTAAAAACTTTTTCATAGGCCTACAAAACAAAGAAAATATAAGAAATAATTCAATCATTAAAAAATCAAACATATATAAAAATCCCAATTAGTTACAAATAAGAAAAGTTCTTTTTGTAACGAATTGAGATTTTTATGTATGTTTGATTTTTTAATGATTGCATTATTTCTTATATTTCCTTTGTTTTGTGGATCTACGAAAAAGGTTTTAAATAAAAACCGAGTCCTGATATACTTTAATTTTGTTTCTATTTCACGGTCGATACTTTTATCAATATATATACATATATATATATATCAATGAACAAACCACAATACTAAATGAGAAAACAAGACGAAGATCTTTCAACCGTAACAAGCGGTGCTCGTCAGAGTCCTTTGACGAAGACCGCTTGTTGCGGTTGAAAGATCTTAGTCTTGTTTTCCCATTTCATATTGTGGTTTCATCATTAATTGTTATTTCACGGGTTTATGTGGGATCTTTATATATATATATAATATTGTAACCTCCTTGAGCATCAATGGTAACATTCTGGAATAATAGTTGCTGCACTGACCGCTAGGGTTGATAAGTTGAGATATAACCTTAAACCTCTATGGCATACTTAGTAAAGTAATTACAATCTTGAATTTCCTTTATTTTCAGGTAACTAATTTTCATTTATGTTTCTATATGTTTTATCATTCTATCATGTCTCAATAAAATATACTAATTTTCAGGAAAATTGAACTAAACATTTAAGATTGACATCTCCCCTGCCCGAAGCCTCCATATTATATAAACGAAATTTATATGGATGCTTCAGTTTATTTAAAGCAGAAAAAAAATTGAACGTTGAAAAGTATATGGGAAAGGTGATGATATAGGTTGGCTAGAAAAGTTCAACTTTGAATGCGATCGTTTTGATATTAATTCCAAGGATAGTAGTGATATAATGAGAATATTTTTAACGGAAACGGCAGTGAATTGGTATGTGTCAAAGATAAAACAGGGGATTCAGGAGTAGGATCAAATAGAAAATTCTTTCAAAGCATTTTTGGAAAAAACATTGGTCAACTGTACGATTTGCAATGAACTACTGATCTATCAATGGAAGTTTGTTAGATTATTTACTGTTCAAAATAAATTAAAGCGATCTGATATAACTTCATCATATAGATTATTCAGAGATGAAGATTGGTTTGTCAGAAGATACATATGCATACAGAATAAAAGATATTGATGTGGGAATACATACAAATCAAAGGACAGTTTACACCCCAACCAAGAGGACTTCCAGCCAAATTTGTGAAAAACTCAATTATCCAAACAAATTTCATCCTGAAAACGTTTGTAGGTATCGTGAACAATCCATCAGAAAAGGGACTGCAAAGGTAAACATGAATGAGGCGTATATTTTGAGAACAGGAGATGATGTTTTTCAAGTAATGAATATGGGCACCAGAAAAGATTGTACATTACTTTACTAAGTATGCTATAAAGGATTAAGGTTCTTAAGAATTAGTAAATAAGAATATTTTTCATATTCACCGTAATTTTATTACTTCAGCCTGGTTTCTCATTATCATATCCTAACACCATCCCTTCCAGTTTCATAATTGCCTTTCAGTTGTAGATTTCTTTAAATTTTGTTCTTAAAATGAATCTATTAAATTTAATCAATAAATATGTCATATATATTCAGTGTTATTTAAGCGTAATGTTTAATTATAATTTTGTTATTGTACTCTAAATAAACTAATAGGAATTATTTTATCACACAGTATATTCATCCATGTCTTTTTATTGGCAGATACCGGGAGCAAGACAGATATCCCAGAGAAAGTTTGAAACAGAATCAGCAATCGCAACCAATGCGAGATCACATGAGAGAACAACAGATAAGAGAACAAATGAGGGATCAACAAATACGAGAACATCAGATTAGAGAACACCAAATTAGGGAACAACAAATTAGGGAGCATCAAATGCATCATCAAATCAGGGAGAATCATCATCAGATCCAAAGAGAAAGAGAACTCCAACAACAATCTCAACAGCCACAACAACCTCAAATGCATCAACAGCAACCGTCACAACAACAACCATCGCAACAGTCTCAGCAACAACAGCAGACGCCTCCTCAACAACAACAACAGCAATCAGTCCATCGAGAGCGTGATCTTCAACAACAGCAAATTCAAAGAGATAGAGAACAAAAAATGAGAGAAAATTCATTGTTACAGCAAAGAGATATTGATCAACGAAGGCATATGTCATCGTATCAGCCAAGAATGCATGATGGTCACTTAATACAAGTTAATTTCCCCAGAGAGCAACCAGCACCTTCACAACCTCTACAGCCACCCAGAACAACTCAAGATCAAAGGTAATATATCTTCTTTTTGTTTATTTGTATAGTTTAGATGACCTTTTATGCAACCAACCTAAAAGTTTCATGTGAGTTTAAATTCTTAAAGGCGTTGTACCGAGAATTATATCAAGACTTTTCTACTGAAAGCAGAGCTATTTTTATTCGACTTGACTAGAAAAATTCTGCAAGATCAAGTGGAAGAAACAGCAATAATACCATATGTAACTCTAGTAATAATAAATCGTAGATAAAATTTTGGGTTTATTGTAATAAACCAGGGGTCTGCAAACTTTATCACAAGAGCCATTTTGCCTCCATTTTTGGTCATTAATGAATTTGTTTATGTGTATGAAATTACCGTTATTAAAATAAAATTATAATTAAACGTAACTACAAGGATGCTGAAGAGCCGAAGGTTGCCGACCCCTGTTATGAACTAATAGTTAATAATTTTTTTTTACAAAATCTTCAGTTAAGAACTAACAAAATTGAGTTATTAAAATCCATGTATACGTGTGGTCTTTATAAAATGTAACTGAAATCGTTGTCACCCTGACGATGTAAAGTTCGTTTGTTTTTTTATTACTCCTCCATTTTATGTTTGAAACCAATCTTTGCATTTTCAATCAATTCAGTAGGTCGTTGAACGAACAATTTTTAGGAAGGTATTACATACTCGTAAATGTACATCGCAAAATAGGTTTAGTCAATTTCATGCATATTGTTAGTGCCACTGAGGTTAGTAAATAAGGTATTATTAACAACCGTCATACCTCATCTATCGCTGTTGAAGTCGCCCGACCGGTTTCGCAATGGCTGCATCATCAATGGGACTCTGATTATGCAGCCTTGCGAAACCGGTCGGGGGACTTCAACAGCGATAGACGAGGTATGACGGTTGATAATATGTTATTTAGTTAATTTATTTAAGTATAGTATCTATGACAATAGATATGCTGATTAGCAGGACATGTTTTAATTAAAATTGCTTTAAAATTAGAAGGGAAGCTAATATTTAAACAAAGAGTTGATATCTTTCTCGTAAGCCGATCTATTACTGATGGCTCATTTCTGTCTACTCTTGTCAATGGAAGATGACCTGTTATCAGTAATAGAAGATTTACAAGGTAATAAATCAATTGTTTTAAGTTTAATTCTATTTATTGCGTCTATTTTATGAAATAATTATCTTTATTTGCGTGAATACTAAGTGAAAGCAATTAAGTAAACAATAGTTTTGTATACCAGAAATAACTTTGTACTTAATGATAATTTTTAATTTGTTAATTTAAGTTAACTTGTGGAATTTACGAAGTTGGTTTTATTGCAGTGGAGAAAGAAATCGAGAGTTGTCTACTTTCACTGCTGCCAACTTAATTGACGCTATTATCACTCATCAAATTAATCAAAGTTCAGAGACAAATCCTGCAGCATCTGGGGTAAACATGGCTTCTCAAGCCCAGGCGACACGAACTTGTGATAGACTATTTCAGGTAACATGAGTTGAAGGAAGCATAATATTATTGTCAATTATAGTGTCAAATTATGACAGAAATTATTAGCGTTTCCATTTAGGTTTGGAAGCAATCATTGTATTTTCCATAAATTCAGTAATTCTTTTAAGCATAATTTTTAGGATGGAGATTTACTCAAAAATATATCTCATAAACGAGGTTTGGGTGTAATATATTTAAGCATATTGACTATGAATAATACGAGTAGATATGCTGATTAACGTATCGTTAATATTTACGGTTCTTAACGACACTTTAAAACAGTACTTTAAAAACCAAAGTAACCCTAATCCATCTTTCACACTTCCTGTGTAAGTGACGTAATACTTTCTATTTTTTCACGAGAAATCTAGGTTCAGAGATGTGTACTTGGAATCTCCAAAACTTGCGGTAAGCACGCTAACCAATGAACAAATCTGTCCTTACAAATTAAAGAGCTACTTAATCAGACATTAACTTTGGCCTAATCAACCATCGTTCAAACACTGTAGCACGTTTACAATGCATCTCGAGGATAACTTTCTTTAATGAGTCCAAGAATTATCCTACAGACAATATTAAACTTAATGATTGAGAATTTGTCATTTCAAGTGAAGTGAACACACTATTACTTCTCATGAACCATTTCAGTTAAATGTAATTGTACAATTTGTATGATACAAACAAATGAAAACATTCAAGAATAATTTATTTACCATTATCATCTTCTGCTAATCATATAGACTTCAAAATGATAACTTTCTTCTATTTATTAAAATCATCGTATCTTTATCTGCAACAACATATTTTTAAATAACAATGTATATTTTTCGAGAATTAATACGATATTTCTGGAATGACCTTAGATGCTTTAGTTTTCGCATGTATAGAATGGGTGTACACTTGGATTGTTATATCACTGCTATTGTTCCCACAAGAAGGACACATAGATACGACAGATCATAAGGCTCTTTCAGATACCATATAACCGATCAGTTCTTTTATTTGAAGTCCTAAATTTTGCCATATTCAATTTTATTTGAAGTGGGAAAATAAATACTCAAAGAATTTTTGAGTATTTGATGTTGTACAGATGGGTTTACATCCTGTCTGAGGGAGGATGTAGTATTTTCTAATCTTCCCCAAGAAATTTAGGGTCAGAGCTGAGTGCTTGGCACCTCCGAAACTTGCGTCAGTCGCACTAACCGATAAATCACCTTGTCCTTTCACCTTTAAGAGCTACTTAATGGGATATAAGATTTGGCCTAATCAATCATCACTTAAACTTTTTAGTCATATTGCCATACATTCCAGGGGACTGATTTTTATTTAGAATTCAAACTTTTGTTGTTTGTGTTGACTTATTTTTGGATTGGATCTGATTTCAAACAAAAGAAAATTGATATTTATGGTTGGTCCAGTGTGCATGTAATAACTTTTTAATAAGTGTAAAAAATATTAAGAAGACAATACTGAACTAAATTTGTTAATTAGAATTTGTTAAGTGATTAAGAATTCGTTAAGTAAAATGAACACACTAATACTTCTCCTTAACGCACCTTAATTAAATGTAAAGGGCGCAGAGCACTTTTTTATGGTTATTCATTATTAAATTTCCGGCCATCATACGGCCTACAATTTCTCTGTTCTTCTACGATGCTGTTTTCTTTCAAGAAAGGATTATATTGGACTTAGTTATGAAAATCCATAGTAGATATTGTCTTGAGTGCTTAAATTTTATTATTCTTACATAAAGGTAACGACTTTTAAGGTGGGTGGATATTTAAACTTAGTGTCACTGTCTAGTGATAATTTATACAATTTTTTCTAAGTTGATTAATACCTTTGGGAAATTTATTATTCTAGTTAGTGAAAGGTAGAATAAGCAGCAGTAAATCTTGTTGGTGACATACGTGTAGTTTTAATGTTAATTTAAACAAAACTGAGGAGCGATTTAAAATTTAACATTGAGTAAACCTGAATTGGGGGTGTGTACAACATTAGTCTCATTTTGAAGGTGTTCCAGGATTTGAAAAGATTACTGTATGGATTAATTTTTAGATATTGATGTTTAAAAGGAAAAAAATCTGGAGTGCTCTAAACTCAACTTTACTATAAGGAAAATAATATCAAACTCGTTGACAACCAACTGATTTTTACTTTACTAGAAGTAAAGTATAGTGATCGTGAAAAAATTCGATCTCGAGATTTTGACGGAATTACATGTTTTGAGGTCCCAGAAGTCGTTTTATGAGGTTTTTACGATGATGTCTGTGAGTGTGTGGGTGGGTGAGTGTGTTAGCATTGCTTGTTACCACGCTACGGTCCAGAATCTTTGATGGATCAAGTTGATATTTTACACAAAAATGGGCCCCATAGGGAAGAAGATCCCTATTGTTTGGGAAGAATTATGCATGATGGGAAAGTCACTTTTTTGCCAAAAACCGTTTTTTAGAAAACATTTATTTCTCATAAACTGATAACCCTAGAGTTCTGAAGTTTTGACATTATCTTTGAGGTTACAAATGCAACAAACGAAAAATATATTCAGAATTTTGAAACAACAGGAAATATTTTTTTTCACTAAAATGTAAAAATTTTGACTTATAATTCAATCTCAAACCTTCTGAGAGCGATACAAGCCATACTGTTTGACGGATCAAAATGCAACTACGCCTAAAAATAGAAAATTATGTGGAGAATGAGTTGAGATATTTTTTTTCAAAATTACATTCGCTAAAGGGGCGTTACAGTACTATTTCTGTTTTCAGAAAATATTTTTTTAACGCTAAACGGCTCATTAAAAAATATTGAAAATTTGACCAAAAATGGAACGAAAAATTAGCAATTCATAAAAAAAAAATTCATGAAGTTTCAATTACGGGAAGGAGCAATAACGCTATAAAAACTGTTTATCCTAAACTAAGAGATCACCTGCTATACTTGTCGAATTTTTTATATTTTTTTACATTGTTTACATTGACTTAGAAATTTTTTGAGTGAATCCACTGAGATAAAATTGATATGTATTTATAAAGGAACAATTTAAAATGTTTATTGACTTATATGAGATGTAAGAGGAATAATGTTGTGGAGGAAAATGATAACACTCACTCAGAAAAAATTCGTAGATATGTTATTTGACAAAGGGGAAGGAAAATGATCTTATTAAATACTAAGAAGCCATAAAATTCTCAATATAATAATTCTATATAAGACCGAAAATGTAAAAGATAATTCAAAATCGAAATCTTTCGTTTAGAGATTAATAAATGTAATTATCGTACATCTTTAATTATAAATCATCTTAAAACAACATTTTTTCTTGGATGTTTATGATGTTTTTCAGAGAAAATAAGGGTATTTTCCTGTTTTAAATTTGAAAATTTTACTTTAATAATCAATGTAGAAGGATGTCAAGTAAACGATGTAAGAAATCCACTGGCTATTTGAACAAAAGCCATGTTCTCTTGTAGGAGAATATTTCGTATCAAGAAATGTTCACTTTGGTTTTTCAAAAATGTTATTACTGCTGTAGTTATACTAATGAAATTATTTGCATCAGCTGTGTGATGTACAAAAATAAGCTTATATATTGATATGTCCTTCAATCATTATCTCTACCACCTCAGGAATGAAAGACTAATAATCATATTCAATTTAGATGTTTACGTTATGCTTAAATGAGACGTTATGTGTTATGTACTCAAGAAATTGGATATTAATTTACTTATAGTAAAGTTGATTGTAGGCCACTCCAGATTTTTTGTTTTTATTTAATGCTTCTACACATACATTTTAATAATTTTGTATTATTAGTTTACGTGTGACTGCAATCATTTTATTAGTTATTAGGAACACGAAATCTGTGATCAATCTGACATGTTAATTAAATTATTAAACTAATGTCCTGAATCCCATCGGACTCATACGATCTTGACGTATCATATTGTACATCCCATTGTTGTAACCAATTGAGATTCAGATTAAATTCTTTAATGTAAATCTTAAATGCACGTAGAGAAGAAGTATTCTTCACTTCTATAGTTTTAGATTTGACAAATAGTTGTATCCTTTCCAAGGTGCTTTTCTCGCATTCAAATATTATGTGATCTAAGGTTTCTACCTCATCTAGACAGAGAGTCTGTCTGAATTGGTCGTATGATGTGTAGTACTGCTTCCATTCTTAATAGTTATGTAGACTAATTTCTACTAGATGCTATACATATATTTTCAATTTCTCCCAAATGTTTGTAACTTTGATGGTTTTTAGTTAATCTGTTTTATCCTTCAGAAAGCCATAAAAGGCCATTTTAGAAGGATTTGTATTCAGACAGTTCTCCCTACCCTTCTTTAAACAATTTGGAGAGCATACTGCATCATCTGAAAGGCAGAAACCTAAGTATACTTTTCTTCTAATAAAAAAGTATTCTGCACATCCTTGAGTCCACAACCATCTTTATGTACAGTTTTCCGTAGGTCATCCACAACTAGTAACTAGAATAGGAGCAAAAGCATACCTCCCTGAGAACATCCTTAGTGCTCACAACTGTGGTAGATCAAACACTTACAATAGTTACTCTTTATTACTGTAATCTATTTTAGAGCTTTTGGTTTATTCTGTCTATAAAGTTCATCGATATGAAGGCATGTACAATGAGTTCATTCTACATGCAAGAAGCAAGCCAAATTGATTTCTTTAAGATTTCGAAATGTTTCTATATTGCCATAAAAATGCAAGAAAAAATGTCAAGTCCATCAAATCACCGAAGATTTTGCCAAAAATTTTAGTATCCTCTTTGTAGTTAAGAACGAAAGAGTACATTCCTCGTACTTCAATATTACCCAAAGACAAAGAGGTTCATAAATACACTGTGTTATATCTAACATTAAGATTTCTTCAAGGGTGCAACTGTAGTTTGATTAGATCACTTTGTGAGACAACCATCTATCACACCATGGGTGGTATCAGAAAATATTTGTTTGATTGGCATTGAATTTTTACATTTAAGAATTTTATTCTTCTTACGTACCATCTAAGTCAATGTAAATAATGTAATCGAAGATAAACATATCTGACAAGTACAACCAGTATTCCCTTATTACAACATGAATATGCAGTTTTTGTATGGATATTGCCTTTTAAGGTCGTCAGAATTTTATGTAATTTTTTTATAAACTGTTAATTTTATGTTTAATTTTTGGCAAAAATTGTATTGTTATAATTAGTAGATTAGCTTTAAACATTTTTTTCGAAAATCATAAAATATACTATAAAACGCCCCTTTTGGTTAATGCAATTTAAAAAAAAATCCCTCTATTCATCCCCACATGAGATGCTATTTTTATCCTCCTCAGAAGTTTTCAGATCAATCAAAAGTCAAAATGTTTACATTTTTTCTTAAAAAAAATATTGAAAAAAATTTTCAGTTATTTTAAAAACCTGAGGATTTTGAACTTATTTCTTCTGTCACTTCCATTATAATTTCAAAATTTTAAAGCTGCAGAGGTAGTCGTTTTTTTTGAGGGGGATGCCTAAAAAAACATTTAGACAGAAAGTAACTTTCCCTACATCCAATATTTCCTTTAAACAGTAGAGCAAATGTATACTATAAAACTCATTTTCATGTAACATATGAATTTGATCCATCAAAAGGTGGCAGCGTGCCTGCAAACTTTTGGATATACTCCCCCTTTCCCCCACAGACATCATCGAAAAAAGGTCTTTGAGGATCTCAAGACATGTAAATCCGTCAACATTTCGAGATCGTATATTTTCATGATCACCATACTTCGCTTATAGTAAAGTAAAAATTGCCGAAATTGATTTTTATGTATAAGTTTTTCTAATTATATTATAAATATTTTTATCCTAATTTATTTTATCTTGGTTCGTTGTTTCACAGGGATTCCATCGTGAAACTCCCGAACCTAATGGAAAAGTGTCACCTATAAAGGCCAATGCTGGTACAGCTGATATTAAATCTAGTGCTGAACAGTTGACTCAAAACGCACAAGTGCAACAGAATGTGCGCAATGAACCTATTGAAATGTTTAACAGCTCTCAGTCTCAGGGATCAAGATCTTCAAGTGGTTATCAAAGTTATGAACACCAAACATGGAAGTTGAGACGAGCTTTGCAACCTAAGGAACTGGAGCAAAACCAACTTCGAGAAAAAAATAGTGAAGAAAGAAATATTGTCAGATATTACCCTGAACAACCCACAAACCTATCACCACTAGATTATGTAAAAAATAGAATTGCAGAGGTAATGAGAACTTCTGAAGAAGAAGGTGCTACCAAGGCTAGCGAAAGTCCTAATCCTGAAATGGTAATAGAGGAAACCGAGCAACCTGTCTCATTTATTCCCACAACACATGCCTACACCTATCCGTATAGTGCTTTAAGTATAAACACTGCCGCAGCGCCCCCTGTTTCACTCCCAACGCCCGTTGTTAAATCTGGACCTGAGCCAGTTCCTGAACCAGCACCTATTCTTTCGTCCCAATACGAACCTCTTTCTGATGAGGATTAATTAGTAACTCACATTTAATCAGGTGCTCTGATCCCTTTACGTCCTCACATTCGGACTAGGCAAAAATGAATACAATACTGGACAGTATAAAGTTGTGTGATAGTAATAATTACTATTAATTTTGAACAATTTATTGTTGTGAGTCTGGAAATTATTTTTATATTTTCACTGTTAATACCTTTTATTATTGGTCATTATTCCACTGTTAATTGTTTCTTTGTTTATTGTGAAATAAAGTGAAATTTCAGTCAAGTTTTAAGGTATTGTTGATCAGTATTTGTTGCTTAATTAGTTTTCTGACTTCAGAGTGTATTTTTTTTTAATATTTCCTAGGAAAATGTAAGATCTTTTGTAAATGGCTATTGCTTTATCCAGTTATTGAATCCTCTTTTGGATATCAGTGATATAACTACTTGTAACTTATATGTATATAGTATATGATCTACACTTAATGGAAACTATGAAGATATTAAACTTAAAATGGGATAAATGTAATATATGTTTTGGCACAGATAATTCACTTTAAAAAGTACTCCATTGTAAAATTATCTTTTATTATTACAAATTTTATACCTGGTATTTATGAGTCTGCATGGGCCTGTAAGATATAAAGTGAAAAGTGTTGCAAATATGTCCACTGTGCCAGTTGTAAATAATGAAGTTCTGCTATTTGTAGCAGAAATTAGTTTTAAGAGTTGCTTGTAAATATTCATTATGAATAGGAATGGTGACTTTGTAACCTGGAAAAACGTGTACGCTACCTGTAGTATTTGTAGTATGTATCTGTAAATACTATTTTCCTCATGATTGATAAGTATAATTACTTTTCTGTGTTAAATTTTTTAAGGGTTAGTTTTTTATTAGCTTGTTCAGTGGTTTGATTTTCCAAACAATGACATTGTTTATGATTATAACTTTTTATATATTTTTTTCAAACTTTGCAATCCCTACTTTATGTGAATAAGTTTATCTTTATCACTAGGTGAAATACAGACCATAACATATGACATTATTGAAATGCTCAATCAGTTCGCTGCTTTTTCATAATTACAACTAAGTGGTTTGACTTTGTTTTGTTGTTATCAGACTGCACGAGTAAGCTGTAAACTACTTGATATTTACTGTTACTTTACAGGATGGCCATTAAATGAAATAAATACTATGCGTTACTTTATTTACCTTCCTGTTAATATTACATGGTAAAGTACAACAGTAGTTGTTATTTATGTAAAACAAAACTGGTTCATGTATATGGATGATAAATCCGTTGTATACCATTACTTCTTAACTAGCTCTAGTCCATTGAAGTTTTGTTTTCAGATCTAAATATTCTGACATCAGGAGTACGTCTGCTAATCATTTTGTGTTAAAAGTTTTATTGCAAGTAATAAAACATTGAAGAAGTGGAAAGGTTATTTGATAGAGATTCACCAGTGCCAAGCTTTGCACTATTGTTGAAGTGAGAGGTAAGTTTGGGTTAAAGGGAATGACTCACTGTTAAAACGCAATTTTCTGAGTATGTTTCACAGAATCGTCTACCTAGTAAAAAGACGATGTTGAAGTCGTATGGCAAATGATCCAAAATCCTTGTAATTTTTGAAGTGAGCTCTATTGAGGATATTATATTTCAACATTAATCAATGATATAAATAAAAGTAATCATGATAGGGAGTTGAATTTTAGGTATGTATTTAAACTCTTCGGTAGGTGAAACATTTTCTTTGAAATTTACCCTCAGGGCTTATATCCCTTATCAGTTGACTTTTTTAGGACTAAAAAAAACGCCCGAATTGGATACCTTAAGGTCATTTTTTAAAATTATTCCTTGTCACATTTAGAGTTGAAGAGTTACTTGTTGACAAAGTTATTATTTTCAAGATGAGTGAAAGTATTCTTTTGGGAATGTGTCTGCATATTTTGTAATTGTTTCTGAGTATTTTGAATAATACCTAATGACACTTGAATACTTCTAGTTTTAAGAGTTGCTTGCAGGTTTGTTTCAGATGAACGGGATTGAGCATCGAGTAGCCGGAAATTTTTTACTAAGAAATTTCTTGTTGGTTCCATTTCATTAAACAAGATTTCATCATAAATGTCGATTTTCATTTCTTTTAGTATGTTTAGACATTGTATTGAGTAGACGATGATAGTTAAATCATCCATTTATTCTGATTTTATTTCTACAAATGCTATGATTGTTTCTATAATATTTATTCAATAGCAAACTTGAATATGATAATGGTATATTAATTATGAAGAAAAATCGTATTTATCAATAAGGATAGAGATATATCTAAAAGAAGTTACTGAACGGAGCTCCATTGCTTTGGTATTGTGTTTCAACGTTTGTCCCTTGTGGGTAAAGAACGAAAAAACTTTACTGAAACTTCTTCACCAATCCGAGTAATATATTCTGAGTGTCTATCTGAGAACAGAGAAAAATAAAAAACCGAAAGAAAGGAGAATGGAGTAATTAAAAAAATTATCTATAAGAAATAGGCCCTAAGTTGTACAAAATACTTGTATATTAAAGTTACAAAGTGATTTTACTAGAATTCTGTTACAACTGTCAAATTGAAATATCCAAAAAAATCTGGAATGGCCTACACTCAACTTTACTATAAGTAACTTAATATCAAATTTCTTGAGTATATAACACATAACGTCTCATTTAAGCATAACGTAAACATCTAAATTGGATATGTTTATTAGTCTTTCATTCCTGAGGTAGTACAGATAGTGATTATTTTTATACATCACACAGATGCTGCAAATAATTTCATTAGTATAACTACATTTATTAATCTCTAAACGAAAGATTTCAATTTTGAATTATCTTTTACATTTTTGGTTTTTAATAGAATTATTATACTGGGAATTTTATGGCTTCTTAGTATTTAACAAGATCATTTTCCTTCCCCTTTGTCAAATAACATATATACGAATTTTTTCTGAGTGAGTGTTATTATTTTCCTGCACAATATTATTCCTCTTACATCTCATAAAAGTCAATAAACTATTTCAATTGTTCCTTTATAAATATCAATTTTATCTCAGTGGATTGACTCAAAAAATTTCTAAGTCAATGTAAACAATATAAAAAATTCGACAAGTATTTTGGTGATCTCTCAGTCTAGGATAAACAAACAGTTTTTAAAGCGTTATTGCTCTTTCCCGTAATTGAAACTTCAGGATTTTTTTTGTGAATTGCTAATTTTTTGTTCCATTTTTAGTCAAATTTTCATTATTTTTTAATGAGCCGTTTAGCGTCAAAAAAACATTTTCTGAAAACAGAAATCTTAATATAATGCCCTTTTGGTGAATGTAATTTTGAAAAAAAATATCTCAAATCATTTTCCATTCAATGTTCTATTTTTAAGCATAGTTTAATTTTGATCTGTCTAACGGTATGGCTTGTATAACTCTCACAAGTTCTGAGATTGAATTATAAGTCAAAATTTTTACATTTTAGTGAAAAAAAAAAATATTTCCAGTTGTTTTAAAATTCTGAATATATTTTTCGTTTGTTGCATTTGTAACTTACAAAGCATTTGTAATGTCAAAATTTCAGAACTCTAGGGTTATCATTTTAGGAGAAATAAATGTTTTCTAAAAAACGGTTTTTGGCAAAAAAAGTGACTTTCCCATCATGCGTAATTCTTCCCAAACAATAGGGATCTTTTTCCCTATGGTGCCCATTTTTGTGTAAAATATCAACTTGATCCATCAAAGATTCTGGACCGTAGCGTGGTAACAAGCAATGCTAACACACTCATCCACCCAAGTTACCTGCTTCCCTTCACTCCATTGACTAACTGAAATCTATTTTTTATGATTTTGGAACTAGGAATAACACCAAAATCACTTTTCTTTATATTGAAGTTTGGATTTTCATCTTTAGTGTACAGGGCTTCCAAGATTTGTAATTTGTTCACTCACTATTACGATGTAATACAGTGGTCCTCTCAACTATTGACTGTCTTGTTAGAGCTGTACCATGCACCTCTTGGAATGCATTTTGGGGCCCCAGCAGCAACACACGCTTCGATAGTCTGGCCGTACTCATCCCAATATACCTAGATGGCAGGGCTGCACAGCTCCCTGTAGTGCATGTGCACTGGTACACAAGGTGACTACGCTGCAGATCATTTGTGTAAGGTGTCGGTCTGTTGGAAATTAGGAGATCCCTTTGATCACTTACTTTTGTAAATAATATTTATGTCGAAGTTGTCTTTGCTTCTGCAAGTCTTAATGTTGTATATTAATTTTCTAAGCGCTCTTTCTTTCTTTTTTTATTGATTATTTAATGATATTTATATATATTAAGAGATGTCAGAGAAATAGGTGCTTAGATGCTCATTACATCCAGTGATCTCAAAGTTAATATCAGAAGAGTAGGTTAGTGAATTAAATGATTTTCTCTATCGTATAAAAGTCAGTTGAATTGAACTGCGGAATGAATGGTAGAAAAGTCTTTACAAAAAAACGTTTTATTGAGACGACAGTTTAGAATACCTATGTATGTTAAATCTTACTTCTAAGAAAAACTAAAACCTGCAAGGGTTATGGAGGGCAGATTTGACCTTAGGGAAACTACTGTGAGCTGAGAATGCTTGGATTTTGTTAACCACCTTTTATGTTGTTACTTTTTCCAAAGTGAGTAAATAGCAAGTAATAACGGATTGCACTTCGGACACTAGGAAAAAGTCTTTGTTCATATAACTATTGTAATAGGACTGAGAAACCTCGTACCAGGTCAAAAATTTGAGTACTGATAAGTAGTCATTTAAAATAATTGCTTAAGTAGCAACTTAAAATTAAGTAAGATATTATGATTTATTCATAAATAATTGAAATATTTAGGACTTCGCTTGATGAAACAGAATTGTTCAAATTTTATTGCAATCAGAAATATATGCATTTTTTTTGTGAAATACCTTTCTGTAACGTTGCCAAACCTTATTTTCCCTAAAAATATAAGTACCTAGAAATCAATTCTAGGCATTATTAATAGATAAATTTAGTAATAAACTAAATATATGTTTCTAGCTTGAGAATTTCACAAGTTTATTGCTAACCTACTGCTTGTAATAGAAATGAAACTAATATCTTTCTTTGATTTTAGCGAAAAAGGTTAATTCCTGTACGAATGTTAATAAGTTGTAAATGAGCTCTAATTGCATTTTTGAATGTTCAATAATGCTTCCTGTCTTCGTTGATCGAGTTTGAAACTCGTATTTTATAAATTGTAGATTCAACCCTTTTTTTTATGTTGTATATATATGTGTGTGTGGGGGTTTAAAACGAAGATGCTTTTTTTAAGTGTTCCGTTCATAATCAAATTAGAAAATTCGATACTTGTGCAATTCACGACCGCTGTTACAATAACCTTCCTTACTGCTATCATTTTTTTTAAACAAATGGATAAAATGAAACATGTTTCAAAACTACTATGTATATGATTTTCATATATTCCACTACTACTATATTTCATATACATATTTATATGGAAAATAGCTTATGACGAAATATAAATAGGATAAAAGAAGAGATAGGTAGGTATGCTTAAGAAGTAGAGATTTGTAATGCAGTTAATACATGAACAAGGATTTATGATAACAGAAAAAAGGGTTGCAATGAAAGTTCAGATGGTTAAAAAAAATAATATATGTAAATAATTAAAAAAAAGTTATACAGGAAATTGTATAAAGGTACTTTACAAGTACCAATGTACATAAAATTAGTAGTAACGTCACGAGATGTCTTGGTGCTGTAAAGTTTTAAGCCGCTACTTAAATCCGTCAAACAGTATGACTTGCATCCAGCTCATAAGCTTTCAGATTTCATTATGTGTCGAAAATTTTACATTTTTTGGAAGAATAAGTTGTTTTAAAAGCTTGACGATTTTTTCACTTATTGCTTCTGTCAGTTCTATTATAATATCAAAATTTAAAATCTCTAATTTGGGGGGTAATGTCTAAAAACACATTTTGGCCAAGAAAGTGACTTTCCCATCATACAATATTACCATCAAGTGTTATCTAAGCTCGTGGCTCCCTGGTTAATGACCCAAATTGCCAAATAGTGAGTCGTCTATACTGTAAACCGTACTTAAGGTTTTCATTTGTTTGGTCTCCCATCTTTGGCGGCAATCTAAGTAAATGTGTTTTTTTAAAAATTATTTATAACGTTAATTGAGTATAATTTATCTTTAAATTAAACAGAAAAAAAACCTGATTTCCAGTTTATAATGTCATGTATTGCTTGGTTATACATTGTTGTATTTCTTAAATTAATATTTTTATAACTAAAGTGAATGTCTCTAACTATTTCTATGGATACTATTTCGCATATATAGTATCTTTCATTGTTTAAACACGAAAAAAAATCCTATTCGACTGCCCTAGGTTAAAACTGACCTACCTACCATCTGGTACTAACTTAAATTCAATAACAATCAATATTTATGTTCAAAATTAGAATTTAAAAAATACAACTTGAATGAATGAATTTATCATCTGAATTGCGTTGAAATGAGTTTCATGGAGCGTTCAAACCTGTAGGAAGCATGCATGCTCTCACAAAATGTAGTAAATTATAACGAGGATAAATAATAAAAAAAATGTTTGAAAGTTATAACTATGTGTACTATGAATCTTTTCTTTTATAACTGTTATTATATCTATAATAAGTAGTTAAATTCAACCTGAGTGTTTATTTTTAAAAATAAAGAGGCTTGGCCTACTGGAAGCGATATCTTATAAGTGCAATAAAAACGCAAATGTAACATGCATTGCCCATTATAGGCTTTGCGAAACAGTTTGACGTTTTCACTTTTAAATCCGTCTATTCTAGTCCAATAGTTCATATTTATTATTTTCAAAAATTAGAAGCTCGCATTTAAATTATATTGAATAGCTGGCTTTGACTTCGATTTGAGTATGTAAATTGGCTAATTACTAATATATTTTTTCTCAATATACATTCATAGCAAACTTATAACAGAGTACAGGAGGCAGGAAAAGGATAACACTCTCTCAGAAAGAATTCATATATATGATATTTGACAAAGAGGAAGGAAAATGATCTTATTAAATACTAAGAAGCCATAAAATTCCCAGTATAATATTTCTATAAAAAACAAAAATGTAAAAGATAATTCAAAATTGAAATCTTTCGTTTGGAGATTAATAAATGTAATTATCGTACATCTTCAATTATAAATCATCTTAAAACAACATTTTTTCTTGGATGTTTATGTTGTTTTTCAGAGAAAATAAGGGTATTTTCCTGTTTTAAATTTGAAAATTTTACTTTAATAATCAATGTAGAAGGATGTCAAGTAAACGATGTAAGAAATCCACTGGCTTTTTGAACAAAAGCCATGTTCTCTTGTAGGAGAATATTTCGTATCAAGAAATGTTCACTTTGGTTTTTCAAAAATGTTATTACTGCTGTAGTTATACTAATGAAATTATTTGCATCAGCTGTGTGATGTACAAAAATAAGCTTATATATTGATATGTTCTTCAATCATTATCTCTACTACCTCAGGAATGATAGAATAATAATCATATTCCATTTAGATGTTTACGTTATGCTTAAATGAGACGTTATGTGTTATGTACTCAAGAAATTTGATATTAAGTTACTTATAGTAAAGTTGAGTGTAGGCCACTCCAAATTTTTTTACAATGTTTACATTGACTTAGAAATTTTTTGAGGAAAACCACTGAGACAAAATTAGACTATTCTAGTCTAATAGTTCATATTTATTATTTTCAAAAATTAGAGCTCCCAACTATAAATAATTTAAATTATATTGAATAGCTGGCTTCAACTTTGAGTTGAGTATATAAACCGCTTAATTACTAATATATTTTTTCCTATATACATTCATGGCAAGCTTACGAGTATAACAGAGTAGAGGACGCAGGAAAAAAGATAACACTCACTCAGAGAGAATTGGTATATATGATTTTCGACAGAGAGGAAGGATAATGATTTTGATAAATACTAAGAAGCCATAAAATTCCCAGTATAATAATTCTATGAAAGATCAAAAATGTAAAACATAATTCACAATGGAAATCTTTCGTTTGAAGATTAATAAATATAATTATTGTATATCCTTAATTATAAATTATCTTAAAACGACATTTTTTCTTGGATGTTTACAGAGAAAATAAGAGTATTTTTCTGATTTAAATTTGAAAATTTGACTTAAATATTCAATGTAGAAGGAGGTCAAGTAAACGATGTAAGAAATTCACTAGCTATTTGAACAAACGCCATGTTCACTTGTAGGAGATTATTTCGTATCAAGAAATTTTCACTTTGGCTTTTCAAAAATGTTATTACTGCTGTAGTTATACTAATGAGATTATTTGCATCAGCTGTGGGATGTACAAAAATAAGCTTATATATTGATAAGTCGGTCAATCACTATCTGTACTACCTCAGAAATGAAAGACTAATAAACATCTCCCATTTAAATGTTTACATTATGCTTAAATGAGACATTATATATTGTATACCCAAGAACATTGATATTAAGTTTACTTATAGTAATGTTGAGTGCA
Source organism: Hermatobates lingyangjiaoensis (assembly GCA_026182355.1). Lineage (NCBI taxonomy): Eukaryota > Metazoa > Arthropoda > Insecta > Hemiptera > Hermatobatidae > Hermatobates > Hermatobates lingyangjiaoensis. Next base: position 3,751,908 of record JAPFBL010001938.1, read on the forward strand.
GGCCACTCCAAATTTTTTTTCTTTGATTTTGTTTTGTATAATATCATGTAAATTATGTTACATGTAATACTAATATGTTTAAATCAATAGTTTTAATTAATAATCTATATATGTTTAATAATTTGTTTTTTAATCAAATCATTTACAGTTAGGAAAACATTCATTCTCCGAGTTGAAAGGGCAGTTTACAATTGTCGTTTTTGGGACACACGTATTTCCATTTATTTTTAACTCAGCAAAAAGTCGTCAATGCTTGATAGGTGGTGATGTTAATAACAGTTAAAATGGAAGAGTTTTATTTTATTATGCCGTCATGTTGAAGTAACATAATGCAATAAGAATGATTGAATTGAAATTAATGTACCTTAGTAGTAAATGTAAATTTAGGTGTTGCCATGGGGAATCAATACTAGAGAGAAAAAAAGTTGGTTATACAAGGTACTTTCTCACATACTTAAGAGAAAATACAAAGTAGGTAACCAGACAAAAGAGAATTACTTTTGTAATACATAAGGTACAAGGTATTTTCTCAGCGCCCTCACCACACAATCCTGCTGATTTGAATGGACCAAAGGATTACGAAGAGCGACCTACGAATATTCATCCCGTCCACATATCATTCAGCTTTTTGATACTCAAGGCCTAACACGAATCAGCAGTGCTACTGGATGTGTAAGATCATTAGGTCTTGTCGAATCCTAAATTAGTCTGTCATGTGAAAGAGTCTTTTTTGCGGTCCATGGTAACATAGATCAAATGTTCATTAGAAGGAGGATTTTTAACATGCACAAATTCCGAGATCAACAGCTTAGGGTTCTTTTGAAGAGATATTATGAGCAGTTTCCATTTCCTAGATAAAAAAATTTAAAGCACTTTGCCAGAACGAAGTCTAAATCTTTAGCCAACTTCTAATCAATACCTGATCACTGGTAAGGAATTAACTGTCAGCATACCAACAATCGTGGTGATTATTTGACCCATGGGAATTAATTACGTTACCGATATGATTGAAAGAAAGTATTTTATACATAAGTTCTTAATTAATGCCTTATTCAATCATCTATTTTAAGATGACATGTGGCCGGGAATTCATTCCTCATTGTTCAACATCTCAGTTTCTTAAGCAATATGAAAAGTTTAGTCTTCATCATGACCTACAAAAATGACATGCCTCTCAAGTCACACACGATAAGTCACGACACGATTAATCACACACCTTAAATTAGGTGTTATAATTTCTCTTTAAATTACTTCCAATCGACTACAATAATTATTTATACACTAAAACTAATTGTATGTATGAGAAATATACATTATTTTGAAGTTATTAATGAATTATTTGTATAGGTAATTGTTGTAAGCATTGCTTAAATGTTAAATCTTTTCAGGTTTTTTAGGAGTCACGTAGAAATAAAAGCAAACTTCGGTTTCGTAAACAAAGTGATATGTTGGCATATAATGCTTCAAGGGAAAAAATAGCAATGTTGAATAACTAAGTAATTAATTTCTCCTTTCTGAGGAACATAAATTCCTGGAAAATCAGTTAATAAATTAGAGGTAAACTTTGCTTTCTAGAAAAATAAAGCAATAAAGTGTCAGCTCAAAAATAAGGTCAAATTAATTTAGAATTTTTAGTTCAACCAGTATGGTATTATGTGGGAAAAAAAGTTTACAAATAACATGACAAAGTTATGTTGTTTAAACTATCTCTGAAGAATCAAGCATTATGCGTACTAATCTGTTTGTGTGTAAAAACAATGAATTACCATTAGTTTTATCATTTAGTTTTAGACATTTATAAAATGTATGTAGTATATGAGTATCTCATGCCGGTATATGAGTGTCTCATACCTACGCCATTTTGAAATAGTACACCTGAAGGTTTGATTCAAGTTTGAGAAGGTGTTGATAATGTTCTTAGAATAATTCATTTTTATCAATTTTCTCAAAACTCAATAGTTTCACCCTGTAAACCATTGTTCAATGGTTGTTCATTGTTGAACATTCATGGCAATGAACATTCATTCATGTTGAACATTCATGGTTGAACATTGTTCATTGTTCAAAACCCTGTAAAACAAGCTCAATATTTTGCCGAAAATATCTTTACCGTAACTTCCAATTTATTGCTTGTTGACCATTTTTCTTCAAGATAATCAAATATAATCGAATCAATCTCTAGTTTACGAGGAGGTTAACTATTTCTCTCTCTCTCTCTTTCTCCTGCGATACTGTGCAGAAATATTACTTAAGGAGATTTTATTTAAGAAAAGAAGATTGATAGAGTCATATGATAGGACAGTGGCGACGAATCTATGACACTCATGTCTCTCGGAACGGCCAGAGTTGTGCATCACGCGAGTAATATTGTCAAAACAAAGGAAATAATTCGGTCAGCAGGCAAAATTAATGGCACTTGCTTAAATTTGAAGTGCACTAATTGTGAAAAATGGACTAAAAAATAAACTAAGTTAGGCTTTTCAAAATTTTGACACACCGAACTGAAAATGTTTCCTATCTCTGTCCTATCTTATGACTCTACCAATTCCATTTCTTAAATTGAATTTCCTTAAGTAATATTTCTGTGCAGTTTAGTGCTCTTAATGATTATTGGGTCCAGAAGAACGACTTATTACTGTTGGATTCCTTACAAAGTTTGTGGGAAGTTTAGTGAAGCATCACTTGCCTTTTGGGAGTTGGTGATGCTGGTAATCAATCGCCTGGGCGTCTGCCTGAGACCTGGTAACGTTTTTCATCAAATAAATTTTTTTTTTGTTTTTTCTTTTAGTTTATTTGCGAACAGATTTACTGCTAAACATGAACTATCTAACATTGCCATGACATAGAAAAACCTCATTGGCCAACGATTTCTGCAGTATTGCAAAAAGGCAGGGTTTTAGTCATGGCTGCTTAAAACATGGCACAACATTGTGATTACAGTGCATGTCAGATGGCACACTATTCTTATTTTTTCTTAGGAGTAGCAGACAATTAAGTGAAATGGTTGCTTGGCGAATATGTAATGCACTCTACTCTTAGTTGATTTTTTCAAAAAGCATGGAATATGAAAGTTATTTTTCTTTGTATCCACGAAAGGAAGATTACGACACTTAATTATGCTACTAACTTAATTAGAGTAAAATAGTTACTCTAATATGTTGTTATATGTTATATGTTGTTATATTTTGTTGTATTTCTGTTTGTACCTTCAATGTAGTTGACTGAAAGAAGAAGTGCTTTTATTTAACAGGGAGTTCTAACTAAACCTGTTTCTCAAATCCAGCATCAACATAAGCTGTAGACTGTACAGAGTAAACTGTTTCCTAGTCTACAAAAACAAAAAAGTTTGATACCATATCTACTTGGCTCTTTAGGGACATATAGCTTACATCATACCTTCCTGTGAATGATCAAAGTGATTCATCACTGCACTGAGGGCCAGATATATAGTTTGAATGACAAACAGTTACAAACATTTCTAAAATCTATTTTATTGAAGACGCTTGATCAGTTTTTTATGTTCTTCTCCACGTAGATTATTGTAAAATCTAAGGCAATATGAAATGAAAGTGAAATAAGATATTATTTAAAAGTGACTCCATTGAACTTTTCATTGTATCTAGAAATAAAAGGAGACAAAGAAATATTTTTGGTTCAGTGGTGTTGTATCTTGTACGAATACCTGTCAGTTTTTTAATTTCTCTCCAATTAGTTTTATCTTCTGATTTGTTTATTTTGTTATGATATCAGTCATATGTTTATTGATTAAAGATCAAAGTTTGATGCGGTGAGTTAGTGTTAAGGTCAATCCAAGGTTAGGATTCTTTGGTCCAGTTTATTCAACAACGGTAGTTTTTTGGTGGTGTTCTTCGAAGATTGATACTGACGGCATCGGTGCTGTTAACTCAGGGGCAGCTGACGTGTGCAGCTGACGGGATGTAGCGAACACCGGGTCCCCGAGCTCACCGACCACACGCATACAAACACATAAATACACGCTTACTTTTTGTGCACCTATTTTGTTCTGGTCAGGTTTGGCCTTGACTGGTGATGGTTGTCTTTAGAGGGTACCAGGGACGGTGCACTCCTCACTAACAAGAGGAAATGCTGCCATATCAGTTTGTAGATAATCCTGACCGATTCAGTGGTGCCTGGACAGGGGACTGCTGGTTAGTTCGGGTTGCTCCCCGGAGGCTCCTCGGGATATCCTGAGCACTGGGTACGATGGGAGGATTGAACTGTGCTCTTGGGGATACTGCAGTCTTACTACACTGACATCAAACCACAATCATTAATACACATTTTGTTTACTATGATTTATGATGAATAGCAATGAAGTTAATTGTCTAAACGCACTAAAGCCAAAATTAGAGCTGCCTACCCCATCTTTTCTTTCTTACTATTATTTTACCTGGACTTCTTTGCCTCGGACGCTCCATTGCAGGGTAAGTCATATTGAAACGAGATGTCTTTCCGTTGGCAAGATCCACTGGAGAACAGAGTAGATACACAGAAAAATTGTAGACTGTCCCAATGACTAAAAGACCAAAAGGTGCAATGGTAAATTCATAAGGATAGATGAAAATAAGGCCCCACCCATTAAGACCCCTGAAAAGAAAAGAATACCGGAGGACATGCAATCACTGTTGCTGGGGGAATCCTTACTACCTCTGAGTAGAGTGTCATGAGAGGGAGGTCTTGTGACGATATCCTGTGTACGAATTTTTTCGATGAGGGCGAACGGTTTTCAGGTATAATGTTAGAATATAAATATTTCTTGGTTTAGTCGTGGCAACACTGGTGCGGTTGGCGACGCTGTCACAATGGTGATTCATAATATTTTCTTGATATTTCACTCATTTCCCAGAATAAACGATAAAGGAGTTTCTTCTTTAGACATTGTTTTCTCTCTTTATTACATTAGTGGTACCACAAGATCTTCTGATTAAATTAGATATTTGTAGTGAATAGAAATGATTTAACAGACAAGCAATTCTGCCGCAAAGCGTAGCCAGGACTCTAAATGATAACATTACGAATGGTTGTTCTTGTAAAAGTTAACCAACTTGATTCGATCAGCAATTAGAGAAATAGAACTAAATATTTCTAAAGAATTTATAAAAGAATAACAAAAAGTTAAATCCGTTTTATCAGGTTAAATTTATAATATCTTTATTGTAAAGATGGAAGAAGTATCATTGTTTTTAATTATTCTTTTTAATATCACGGTCTATAACAAAGAGATGGTTAAAAAATGTTGCTTATTATGCTTTCTTAAAATTTTTTTCTTAAAAGAAAGAATAAATCCTTGTACTTTAAAAAACTGCGATATTTATTGCAATTTCCTTCAAACAATGTTTTGAAATCATAGTTTCAAATCATGAATAATGATCGAAAGATTGTATAACAAATCCTATTTTCTTCATTTACTTCGTAAATTTAATTGAAGAGATAAAAATAGTTTCATTAAATAATAGTAAATATTAAATATTGTAGATATGTGTCTTACCATATAGTTGCTTTTTTTTGGTTTTTACAACTTGTTCATTAAGCACAATTTGAAATTGAGTACAGTTTGATTGAGCACATGTTTAATAATAGAGTTTATTATAAAAATTGTATAACAATATTTTAATTATTCAGATTTTATTAATATAGGAAAGACTAGTTGCAGATGTAACGACAGGGTTGTTACAATGCGAAGAAGGAAGACGGTAACTAACGAAGGCTGGGGTGCAAAGGTGAGGCATTAAGAAGACTTACGAGTACGGACTGTGTCAGTGTTGCAGCATAGTCCGCCCGCACTGGTGCATTCGTGTCATTGAAGAGAAAATGTCAGGATTTCCCATAGAAACTTTTCCTAATTGCTCTTTCATATTAGAAGAAGGTTTTTAGAAGTATTTCACTTTTATTAGTTTCTTTTTTCCAAATCTTTCATTTGGCGAAATCTGAAGATGCAACTCACAGCACAGAACCATGTTTTTCGTGAACAAAATTGAAACATTTTCAGCCTTCCGTTTTAGCCATAGAAATCTATATCTGAAGAATCAAACAATAATAGTTGGACATAATGAAGACTTTATTAACTCACTTACGAGCTAATAAAGTAATATGTAATCAAGACGTATGATTGGTATTTTACAAAAAATCAAAGACGATATGTGGTATTATTTCAAAATATTATTAGAAAAATTATAGAATAGGAAAAAATATATTTATTAAAACTCTGTTAAATAAGTGCCTCTGTATACACCATTAGCTCTCTGTCCTTCAGGTGCACTGAAGACAGAGAGTTGGAACCTCTGACTCTTGAGCAAGCAACATACAGTTGACCATGTGAGAAATACTTGGTCTCATTCAACTTCAATTCCTCCTGTAGACTGAATTTGGCCTTATAACTTGTTTACCGTCATTGCGAAACAGACGCTGACACTGGTTGAGTTTAGTTGTGACAAAATTTTGTACTTAAAAGTCCATAACTTCGTTTTGATGTTGAATTCCAATCCATTTAAAGCTTAGATTTTAAGTTAGATATACACAAATTTACTGTCAAATTTTCAGCTCACTATGTCTTATGGTGGCTGAGTTTACTGATGACAAAATTTTGTGGACAAACCGACAGACTGAAATTTTTTTTAAGGGTGGATTCGGTTTCTCTAATGTATGAAACGTAAAAATAACTTAAAATGAGTCAGTTCTAAGCAATATACAGACAAAACTTTTCTTTTATTAATTTAAAATCTATTTAAAAAGTTAAAAAACATTTAAATGCTTTAATAGAGTGATAAATCAGGAAAGTAATAGAAAAACTGTCGTAATTATCACCACAGTTAAATTGTTTCTAAAAGGATCATAATTTTATAGTTTGATTAATTTGAATGCTTAAATGATTTTAAGAATATGAAGGAATTTAAGTAGATTCTTTGCAATCTTTCGTAGCACTGTCATAACTTTTCTTTATTCCTGGTAAGAAAACGTTTCGATTTTTCATAACTATAAACTTTATTGGCACTTAAGAATGGCTTTATCTCGAAAATGTTCTTTAAAATTGTAGTGTTTTCAGTAGTTCGGGGTTTGTTTAGACTTTAGGGACAATTATGTTAAATTCATGAATTTACTATCCGAGTGATTATTACATACATGATTTAAATATCGTATCTCGTATATTTTCCTGTTGTTCGTTTGAGATTTTTTTTTTTTGTATCTGTGTTTAAGGAACTTTTTTGACTCAAGCTCATGTATGAATTAACAAAATTTTGCACTCTCACAGAAAAGATTAAGGAATGTACTCTCTCTTCTGAAGATATAAAGAGAATGAGAGATAGTGGAAGGGACTGGTTTAAGAACGAAGGAAATGAAAGGGATGAGTTAGGAATTTAGCTTTTAGTTTAAAGGCGTGACTCAGGTAGCATAGAAGGACACACCGGCTGTAAAATTTATAAAACTCATCTCACATTTCTTACATATTAGGATATAATCGTTCAATTCCCTTTGAGAACAGTTCGAGAAACGCTCTTCTAGAGCTTACTGATTAGATTTACTAAATGCTATCTGTTATTCAGAGATGTCAATTATTTGTTAATTTGACTGGCAACATTGCAGATACACTAACTAGATCCAATAGTGTTTACTGAAGATAAACGTGTTTCGAAACCGGTCGAGCGATCATGAATGTATACGATGAATGATGATCAATATTAATAGTGGCCCTTGAGTTATAGTGAAGTGATTTAGTTTCAATCATGTTTACCCTTGAAGTAGTTGGTTTGCACAAATCACTGCTACTTTGATCACGTACTCAACTGGGAGCCAAATGTTAATCATCATTTGTTAAATGACATCCATTTCAGTTAAGAGCAAACCATATCACCAGTTGTTTTCAATTTGCCACGTTCAAGTTATTTTATTTAGGGTGCAAGGAAATGGTCGAAAAGACTAAGAACTTAGAACCTCGAGTACTAGCGCCAAGTGTGCTGACCACGAGTCCTCTCTGGCCATAAAAGAAAAAAAAAAAGTTTTCTTCACTCAACATTACTAAGAGTAGACTTATTATCTGACCTTTAGTAACAAATTCAATTAACTAATATTTGAATTAGGTAATGAAAAGTATAGCTATACAACTTTCAGTAACATAAGAAAAAAAATAAAAATAATCGATATGAGTGTTTACCATTTTAAACATAACAATAATGTTTAATCATACATAATCTTTATAAATAAAATAATGATTTTGTCTGTACATTGCTTAGAACTGACTCATTTCAAGTTTTCTTTACGTTTCATACATTGGAGAAACCGAATCCACCCTTAGAAAAATTTCTGTCGGTTTGTCGGTTTGTCGGTTTGTCTGTTTGTCCGCAAAACTTTGTCACAGGTAAACTCAGCTACCATAAGACATATAAAGCTGAAACTGTTACAGTAGATTTGTGTAGGTCTAACTTAAAATATAGGCTATGAATTGATTGGAAATTCAACGTAGAAGTGAAGTTATGGACGTTTAACGCAAAAATGTTTGTCACAAGTAAACTCAGCCACCATAAGACATAGCGAGCTGAAACATTGACACTGGATTTGTGTGTGCCTAACTTAAAATATGGGCTCTAAATAGATTATTAATTCAGTACAGAAGCGAAGTTATGGGGCTTTTAGCTGTATTTTCCTAACTTCACAGACAAGTTTGTTTTGAAAATACACAGGTGTGGCAAGTAGGTATTGTTAGTTGATTTTAATTTCAATTGAGCACATGAATATATTGCGTATTTGACATCATTGAAATGGTGTTTCACAGAGTTAAGGATGTACTATCTATTGAGAATAAATGTTTTGTAAACGAGCAATTCTCAGCCCTTAATATGAACAGGCATGAGAAATCAACAAACAAGTTCTTACGCTATATGAAGCCGAGGAAAGAACTTACAAGTCAGTAAAGAGATTGAATTAGTGATGAAGAAGCAGTTCATTATCTAATTGAATTTCTTGACTCTGAATTTATTTCTCCTGGACTGCCTGCTCATGAGTAAAAACTTAAAGTAGGAGCACCAATGATGCTGCAATTTATAGCAGTAACAAATTTCATGTTACGAAACATGAGTGACCCAAAAACTGTGCAACGGGACACGACTCTGAGTTCGTGCTCTACACAGATATGCCATAGAGGCGGACATAATGACTGGATGTGGTATTGGGGAGTCTGTGTGTATACCACGCATACCATTGATTCTGAGCCACTGTCTGTTTCCATTCAAATGATTGCAAGGTCCCCTCAGAGTCTATTTCGCAATGACGTTAACTAAGTCGCAAAGGGAGACTTTATCTAACGCAGGAATTCAAGTTAGCGAAACCAAGTTTTTCTCACATGGTCAACTGTAGTTTACTTGCTCGATAGTCAGAGGTTTCAACTGATTGTTCTTCCATGAACCTGAAGGACAGACAGCTAATGTAGTGTATACAGAGGCATTTGTTTAACACTGTACTAATAATTGTGTTTTCTACTATTCTATAATTTCTAATTATAGTATTAGTATAATACTATAATTGATATTTTGGAATACCAAGTATAATAGAATTTTTGATTCCGTCAAAGACGGGTACATTTGCTAGTTAATTTATAAAATTTAACATCATGATTATTTATTGGACAAAATAGGGACTACTATTTTTTATGTGATATCTAAATCAAACCTTTATTTATGATTATTGACCACATTAAGCTCAAAGTCACCATGTAGCCAAGATTCGCTATCAAGAGCCAAGTCTAAATCCTTTTTGTTTACACCATAACAAAAAAATTGATGTTTCACAACATGAATTCAATTTAGTTCATTAAATTTGTTTGTATTTGAATAAATTGTAATTATTCCACATTTAAATGGTAACTCTTACAAAAATGTTTGCAATATATTTGTTTACATTATGAAATTGACCAGCCAGTCACTTGAAGTACAAATGAACTTTATTTACGAAGCATGAAATTAATTAATTGATAACCATATTAAATATACGGAGGTTATTATTTAATTATTATAATAATAATAATTTCTGAACTGATCGTATTAAATTTAAAATTCATTATCTATATTTTCCTGCCTTTGTTTAATATCCATATCCACTAAATTAGAACTCTTTAAAAGTTAGTTTATCCCAATTGTACCATAGAACAGTTTCCAAAATCTGTACCCTGAAGGACAATATTTTCATGGATTTTCACCGTATACGTTCTAAATGCCAAATAAATAGCAGAACTGCAGTGATTTTAATGAAAATTGAGTAGACGGATTTCTAGAAAATCGCAAAATACCTTTTTTGTCTTAGGACTAAGGTAACTGAAATATGAAATTGCTGTGTGAACTGGAGACATATGGACCCAGAAAAAAACAGTTTATGAAAGCAATTTATTGGGGTCAACAGATCTCAAAAAAAGGTGTGTTTCAGTCGAAATATAAAAATTTTGAACTGAATGCAAAACATTACACTTTTTTTTTATGTATAGGGCAAATGAAAGTAAAAAAAAAATTTTGTAGTGCACCTATTTTAGTGACCTCAAACACATCAGCCATAATTTTCCTGGAATGTGCTGAAAATTTCCTTTAACATAAAGTTGAAATACATGTGTACCTCAGTTTAAAAAGTTGCTAAACTAAGTTTCAGGTATAGGCTGGTACTCAAGGTTGGTGTTTTAAATCTTGGCTGACTGACCCAAGATTTTTCGTGTGCTCTTGCGTTCTCCGTCCTTCAGAAAGTACTTTAACCTGTCTCTCACAAGTCAGGTTTAAAGATTGCTTTTAACCTGACTTCAAAAGACTCCTTCTCTAATAATTTTGAGTAAGATAAATTCAGGACTCCTGAATAATTGGTGCCTAATAACTAATGGTCTACATTTTCTGTCTTTTAGATGAACACTAAATATGAAATCATGTAAGTGTGCATTACTTCAATAATGACTGTTTTAGACTCAGATAATTACATCTTACATACACCCAGAGTTCATCATTTAATATAAGTACTATACATTTTTTTTTTTAAAATCTCATGCATTAAGACTTTATATGGAATAGAGCAAAGACTTGGTAGGTATTAGTTTAACTAAGAATTATCATGGTTTCCTTATAATCAGTCCTATGAACTGTAATGGAATAAATGATGACATTTATCCTCACGCTTCATAACATTAGGGAATTAACAAAAAAATGAATTCTGGGACCATCAAAATGTGAAATTTCGATTTTTTAATGATTTTAACAATAGATCCTTTACTTACATTTAAAAACATTTAGAGTAGCCAACACTCAACTTTACTATAAGTAAATATAATATTAAACTTCTTGGTTATATTATGTCGCATTTATACATAGTATAAGTTTCTATATAGGAGATGTTTATTAGTCTTTCATTCCTGAAGACCGTACGGATAGTGATTGAACCAGTTATCAGTATACACTTTTATTTTTGTAAATCATACAACTGATGCATATAATATCCTTGGTATTACCACAGCAGTAATAACACTTTTATAAAGCTTTATGAAAAAGAAATTAATAAAAACGTATTACGAAATAATCTCTTACAGAAGAACATGGTTTTTGTTGAATTAGCAAGTGGATTTCATATTCATACATGGGGCCATCTGTAACATTACATAGCCATTCGGTCTGTTACATTTAAAGTATCTGACATCCTTCTACATTGAAGATTTAAGCAAACGTTTTCCCTTTAAGATTTAAAAATATTAATATTTTGTCTGAAAAATATCAGAAACATATAAGAATGAATTTCATTCTAATCAAATCACTGAAGAATTAGCTTAAAATTAGTATTAGTTTTGTAATATAGAACGAAGGAGCCTATTCCTCATACTTCAATATTATCCAGAAATAATGATTCATAAACACAAGAAAATTTACAGCCGTTATTAAATTTTGTTCAAGAGTGCAACATATAGATAACTTAGAGTATGTTTTTTAGACAAATCCATCATAGAAAGCATAGAAATTTTATGTTTGATTGGCGTTCATTTTTTACATGTAAAATTTATTCTTCTTATAGCTTACTCATATTACGAAATTAAATCATTTAAATTTTTTTGATAAAAACTTTAAAAATTAATTTTATTTCAGTCGATTAAGTTAACAAATTCTAAGTCAATCTGAACAATATAAATAAATGTGAACAAATCCTACAAGTATAGCAGGTGATCCATTAGTCCAGGATGAATATTTAGTAAGTGCATTTCACGATTTTTTTTTATAAATTGCTTCTTTTTTGTTCAGTTTTCTGGCTAAATTTCATTTTTCTTTAGTGTCAAAATAAATTTTCGGAAAACATAAAATTTATCCTAACGCTCTTTTCGGTAATGTAATTTTGAAAAAATATACTTCGAATCATCTCCGACATAACGCTCTATTTGTAGCTATTATTTCATTTTGACCCCTCAAACGGTATGGCTTATATCATCCTCACAAGCTTTCAAATTGACTCATAAGTCAAAACTTTTACATATACTGAAAAATATAATGTTTCTATTGTTTTTAAAATCTGAGGATTTTTTTCAGTTAATGCCTGTGTATTTTCAAAGATAATACCAACATTTCAAGACTCTAGAGTTAATAGTTTAAGAGAAAAAAGATGTCTAAAAACACATTTTGGTAAAAATAGTGACTTTCTCATCATGCATAATTGCTCCCAAACAATAAGGTTCTTCTACATCTTGTGGCCCATTTTTGTGCAAAACACACACACAGACACACACACACACACACAAACATCATCAAAAAAACCTCATAAACGACTTGGGGGACCTCAAACACGGAATCTGTTGAAATGTCGAGATCGAATTTTTTACGATCACTATTCTTATAGTAGAGTAAAAAAAACACTATTTACGCAACATTAATAATAGGTGGATAGCACGGTGATAAATAAACATGAACTGGAGTCACATGATTTTCAGATTTAATGTCACTTACTTTAAACAGAATAGTTCTTTTAAAAAAAAAGTGCTGAAATAGTGGTCATGTCTTAAAATTTTATTTTTCTAACTCCTAGTTATTTGTCAAAGTTGCAATTTTATTTTGAGTAAACTTACTGTAGGTGGTGTAAAAATTTTTTATGAAAGAATTAAATTGTATTTCTAGGGGTCTAAATTGTATCTGAGGTCTTTAGCCTATTGTCTGTTCATCATAATGAGGATGTTATAAAGTTATGTAATTTATGAATCAATAGTCATTGGGTCCTTTGAGCAAAAAAAATTACTGCTCCGCATTAGTATTGTGAATATTGTTGGCTAATTAGATAATTTAATTAATTTGTAGGACAATAGTTAAAGATGTTTGAAACATTTCATTACTGGTAGTCTGCACAGAACCTCTTCTGGCCTATGGGGTTATATGCATCACATATTTCTACCCTTGAACAACTCAAAATGAATAATTCATGTTCAATGATAGTCTAGAACTCCAACAATATTTTCAGGAGCTTAAGTTTTCTACAGAGTATATATATATATATATATAAATGAATGTGTGTCTGTCTGTACACCATTGATTCAAAAACCATACATCCAATCACCATGAAAATTTGGGAAATTATTAGGAATATCCCCGGGAAGGTTTTTGAATTTTTTTTTAAAATCATAGTTTATGGTTCTAGGTGCTATTGTTTGACAAAAAATATTCTTTTTATTATTTATTTAATCTAATCTATCAACTACCAATTGTATTAAACAATGTGTGTAATTTAAAATCAGTATTAGATTATATCTTTTTTGCGTAATCTGTAATTTAAATTCTGTATAAACTTCCTTTATCTGAAAAAAAGTTAAGTGCAACAGAACTATAGAAAATTTAAATGATTTTCGTTATATGTAATTAATTATTTGAATTGAAATAAAATTGTTTCGCTGGCAAAGCTGGGTAAATCAGCTGTACATAATAAACTTTGATTTGCAAATAAAGAAGGTTTACCGAGTAACGCTTTTTTTTCTCTAAAGTATCTTCTACTTGTAACTTTACCTTCCAGAGTAATTTGCACGAAAAAAATAAAATTAACTAAATTTTTGTAATTTTTGTAATGTTTTAAGTAAATGTTGTTATTCAAATAAATTTGTTTCCATTATTTTTCTGTTTGAAAACGTGTTGCTGATGTATCACCATATATATTTGGAAATAAAAATGACAAAATATCTATTCTTCAATTCCAAAACATCACAAATATACTTAATTGTATTTATATTTTCTAAATAACATAATTCTGAGGTAAAACGTTTCATCAACGTCTGCTTCAGTGTTTTTGTACTAACCTACAGTCATGTTCCTCTACCTTTTTTATTCTGTGTGCCAATTCAGGAAATCAAAATTTGGTGAGTCTGATTTTTTTTGGAAAACAAATTTCATGTGAGAACTGATTTTTAAATGGTATCAATAGTTCCAAAAAAAGCTGAAAATTATCGAAATAAAGGATGTGTCTTTTTAGATCGTTTGTTACTTTTGATTTTTCTAGGAGCAGTTGAATGTGATATTCTCAAAACATCTGTATGAATCAGCTTCAAATAATTCAAGACCTACCAGTGGTCCGGGATCCACATGTTTAGAAACACTAGTCGATGAGATTACCTGGTTCTGGTGCCATATCTTGAAAAAAAGCCTTTTGAATATTTACTCCCTTCTAGGAGCATAATTTGTTTTTACTACCACATTATTATGAAATGATGAAAATCAGAAGCAAGTCGTGTATTAAATATTTAATAGCCAAGAGAGAAGTAATAAGACATTTATATAATATGAGGCAAGTGGAGACATGGCTGGTGGAGGCAGAATGACGGAGTGACAAGTTCCCACAAAGCTGCAAGATGGCGGCAGTTATGATAGAGAAAGCTGGAGCAGGCGTGAGTGGGCCGTCGTGCGAACCTCCTTTGATGGAAACAGACTATTCATTTTGCAAACCGCAAGTCACTCTTCGCAACTCAACATATTTTATAAGTTAAACTTTGCAATGTTTAAAAAGTCATCTTAGATTACTTTCTTTATTGGTCTTTCAAAATATATTTAAAGATAATCTTCAAGTTTTAAAGTAGAGAAAACATGGAAACAGATTTGCTGAATGAATAGTAACTTAAAATATAATAAAAAAGAAATATATTTAGAGTCTACAAAAGTTTGCTTGTTTCTCTGAATTTTATGATTTTGCGCTAACTACTCAGGAATGCATGTTGCCAGGTGCAGTTCTGTGGTAGGTTAGCATTGAAGGAGGACCAGCGACCAACGACCAACGAATATATCCACGCATTATAGTGCACGTTGTAACTAGCAGTTCCTGACCAGAGGCCTCCTACTGCTTGATTGCTGTGCTACTATAACTTGGACTGTCAGTAATTCATGTCAGGTTTTGAGTCCGTCTGTACCGTAATGACGCCGTATTCGCGGCCATGTGGTCTTGTTAGTCATAGTTTTCAATGTTTTTAGTCATGAGTTGGAAAAATAGTTGGTGGATGAAGTAATTGTTCAGTGAGGTTGAGGAAGGTTGGTGGCAAGATTGAGAGCTTGTACGAGGAGGTTGTACAAGGATGAATAGGTAGTTAGTTGTCATCATTGGTAGTAGTTGGGTGTTGTCACTATCTTTGGATTTCATTTTCAAATCATGGTGAATATCCACAATTTTAGCGTACCAATGAGCCCTGGCTATAAGGCGGGCACACTTATTCTGAACGATCTGGATACAAGCCTTGTTTGTTGGTGCAGCTGTAAACCAGACAGAGCATCTCTAAGTCATTGCTGAATGAACGACCCCCTTATAGACAAGGTCCTTGACCAAATCGGGAGAATTCCTTGATTTGAAAAGAGAATAAAGATTACACATCAAGTAAATTCCAAGCTTGGATTTATTATGGAGTTGTTGTTTGAATGTTAATCTAGAGTCTAAAATAAGACCAAGTTATTTTACATGGGTTTGGTAGGGAATGATCTGGTTACCAATGAAGACAGGAGGAAGACGTGGATGGACACCCTTGCTGAATCGAACATGGGAGCTCTTTGTTGGGTTCAACGCTAGTTTCCACTTTGTGAACCAATGCAAATCCCCATCGAGGAAACATTGCAATTTCCTGGAGGCATAGCTCACATTAGTTCATCTGTAAGCCACAGCAGTGTCACCCGCGAAGAGTCTGAGAAACGTCTCAATTTGATTGGGTGAATGAGGAGTTATTATATGAGGAGGCTTGGGGAAGTCAAACGTATACAGGCAATATAGGATTAGACCAGGGATATTTCCCTGGGGAACACCTCTATGCATTTTTCCAGTTGGAGAATGTCTTCCATTAATAGATACAAAAAAGTTTCGTCCAGAGAGGAAAGATTCAATAATCTCCACAAAACATTCAGGCAAACCAAAGAAGCCTAGTTTATGTAATAGACCCCTATGCCAGACCGAGTGGAACTCTCGCTACATATCCAGAAACACTGCCACTGTTTTATAAGGGAGGAATGGCCTCGCCAGTGCTGTTCCTTGCTTGATGAACTGGACCAATGTTTGAAGCTGTAAAATGGTCCATGTTCACCTCGGAAGCCAAACTGTTCCGGGTGGAATGGCAAATTAGATTTTATTTTCGAAAGGATCAGCCTCTCAAAGACTTTACCCAGACAAGGCAACAGACTAATAGGTCTATAGTAATGAGGAGAATGACCTGATTTATGTGACTGTTGTAATAATATAACTTTTACTAACTTTTCCACGCAGCTGGGAAGTAGCGCAGCCGAAGCAAGAGTTCTAAAGTGCAGTCAAGGCTGCTAAAACTTTAGGGGGAAGTTTCGAAAGTAATGTTTTACTAATACCATCATAACCGGGGGAGGATTTCGTTTTAAGAGATGAAATTAGAGTAGAAGGATGAGTATAAGGGTGGATACAAAAGGAATGGGAGAGATAGTGTGAGGTCTGTATAGGTTTAGGAGGTAGTGGTAGAAGGTTGAGGCCTTCTGGGTGTCATCTATGAGATGCTGGTTGTTCTCCCTCAGGGGGTGTGACGCCTGGAATATACTTGGTCCTTTCTTCAGGTGACTGATAATACGCCACGCAATAACATGGAAAGGGTCTTCTTCAGAACTAAGGAGATTGGTCCAATGTCTACCATTGTGGGATCTGATGAGTGGGATCTCCCATTGTGCTTTGTTAAACATCTTGCGTGTTCCTTGATATCTTCTGACTTGAAATAACTACCTCTGTCTGTTCTTTTTCTAAATTTATTGCAAGCTTTAGGGAGGTAGGGGATTGAGATAGGAGCAGGAGGGTTTATTGATCGAGCATTTCTGAAGTGACGATAATAGATATTCTGTTATGCATTTGAGGAAATTGTCAATATCTAAAGGAGTAGAAAGGTTTTCCGGAAATAGAAGGTTCTGAGAAACAAAGGATTTTCCAATTTCCAATTGGTTTTAATTTATCAACGTAAGGTCTGTAGTTTATTTTCATTTTGTGTCGACAGAACAGAACTGGAAGGTGAGTTGAATCAAGGCACTTTAAGGCCTCAAAAGTCACAATATGATTGACTTTACAAGAAAGAGAAACGTCCAGAATGTCAGTTCGGCCGGTACCAGGCCGAGGGATATGCGTGGGTGTTCCCTAGTGATAACAGACAAGTTACTCTAAAAGCTTCTGAGAAAGCCAACATTTGGCTCCTAGAAGCACATCTAAACTACCTTGAATTTAAACCGTTAGTTTTGTTTTGTTTTCTTTTCTTTTTTAACTTATACTATATATCGTATTTAATTTTATATTATTTTTATAATATTTTTTTCATTATTATTTTCTTATATCTTCTTACAGATTTTTAATTAATTATATTTAATTTCGTAATATTTTTTATATATTTCTTATATTCTCTGTTTTCTTCCTCTTTATTCTTCTTTAAATTTCCATTTTTTATTCTTCATTTTCGACTCCTTAGTTTATTTTTTTTCTCCTTCACGGCAGCACTGCTTTAGCTATCTCACCAGAGAGTTCTTTAGTTGACTTTCATCCCTCCTGAGGAACTGAGAATTCACTTTTTCTCCTGAGGACGACCACCATAACTGTCAAAGTATTGAAATGTGAGTCCTTTGTTATATTTCTTTCGATGTGTTACAATTTATTTTAAGTATATATATATATATATATATATATCAATATATATATATATATATACATATACATATATATATATATATATATACATATATACATATATATATAAAGATTTCACATAAACACGTGAAATAACAATCAATGATCAAACCACAATAAGAAATGGGAAAACAAGACTAAGATCATTCAACCGTAATAAGCGGTCTTCGTCAGAGTCAAAAACCCAACTCATGAGTTGGGTTTTTGACTCTGACGAAGACCGCTTATTACGGTTGAATGATCTTAGTCTTGTTTTCCCATTTGTTATTGTGGTTTGATCAATGATATATATATATGATCGGGCTACAATATGAAATGAGAAAAAAAGGCTAAGATCTTTCAACCGTAGTCTTTTTCATATTGTGGTTTGATCATTAATTGTTATTTCACGTTTTTACGAGTATGTGAAATCTTGTTATATATATGCAGAAAAATCACAATAAATACACACGTGATGCAATGAATGAAGTTTAAACCACAATGGAAAAAAGGAAAACAATAGAAATAAATGCTCTAAGGCCTTTCACTTTATGTCATCAGAGTGCAAACAAAGTAAAAACTCTTTACTTTGTTTTTCTCTATGTTAACATAAGTAAAAGGCCTCGGAGCATTTAGTTCTATTGTTTTCTTTTGTGGCTTAAAAGAGGTTTCAATGGTTAACTGAAAAGAAATAATAATTGTAATATTTGTTACTTACTAATTGAATGTTTATTGGCTTTTCGTTTTGTATAAGTATTGTGGGTTTCTACAATTTTTCGTTTGTGCTGATCTCTTTCTTCTTTAATTATTTTCATATTGGCATTACCATTATTTTTCCATAGTTCAGGCATGTAACAAATTTTTAAATGGTTCTTTCTAATAATGGTGGTGAAATGTCTTTATTTGAATATACTTGGTCCCAAATAATGTCAACACACTGACAATAGGCAGTGTGTTTTTCAATTATACATAAATCTTCAGATTATTTGTAAACATTATAAATACATTCAAAATTAAAATAATTGCACATTACTGACAATAAAATAAATAACAGAGAAAAAATCTAGAGTAGTAAAATACTCAACTTTACTACAAGTATGCATAATATCAAACTTCTTGGGCGTATGATATATATTCCATTTAGCCATACTATAAATGTCAAAATGGGAGAGGTTTTTTAGTCTTTCATTCCTGGTAGTAGTAGAAATAGTGATTAAACCACTTATCAATACATATGCTTATTTTTGTGTATCACACTACTGAATCTTATAATATCATTAGTATAACTGCATTTTGATTTTTGAAAATCAAAAGTGTAAATTTCGTGTTATGAAATAATCTCTTACATAGGAGAACATTGGTTTTGTTCCAATAGCCAGTAGATCTCTTACTTAGTTTATCTGACCTCCTTCTACTTTAAAAATTTAAGAGTAAGTTTTCCATTTAAAACTTTTTTCAGACAAAATAGAAATATTTTCCTATTTTGGCTGTAAAATGTTAGAAACATGTAAGAAAAAACATGTCGTTTTAAGATAATTTTTAATTTAAAATATAGCAGAAATTTATTGATTATTTTCAAAGAATGTTTTCAATTTTGATTTATGTTTTACATTTTTGATCTTTTATAGAATTATTATACTGGGAATTTTATAGCTTCCTCATATTTAATAAAAATCACTTTTCTTTTCCTTTGTCAAAAATCATAAAAATCCAATTTATGCTGAGCAAATGTTATCTTTTCCTCCATGCTGTATTCTGTTATAAGGTTACTGTAAATGTATACTGAGAACTGTATTAGCAATTAAACAGTTTTGCATACTCAAATCAAATTTAAAACCAATTTTTCAGTATAATTTAAAACTTTTATAGCTAGATGTTTGAAATTTTTAAGGCCAATTGATATGAAATATTAGACTAGAATAGTGAAAAAAATTGACATTTGTCAATTTTTTGACATTTTGTCAATTCCTCACACTTCAATATCACCCAAAGATGCCATGATTCATAATCACAAAAAAGTTTACATCTGTTATTAAGTTTTGTTGAAGGGTGCAATATATAGATTGATTGGAGCATTTTATGAGGCAAATCTATCTTACAAATTTATAATGGAAAGCATCAAAATTATATGTTTGATTGACGTTGATTTTTTAAATGTAAGCATTTATTGTTTTACATGTACATTTTTTTCATATTAAGTTATTAAATTATTTAATAAGTTTTCATTAAATCTTTAAACATCAATCATATTTCAGTGGATCACTGAAAAAATTTCTGAGTCAATGTAAATAAATCTAAAGAAATACGACAAGTATAGCAAGTCATCATTGGTTTAGGATAGACATTCACTTTTTATAGCTTTATTGCTCTTTGATGTAATGGAAGTTTCACGAATACTTTTTGATAAATTTGATTATTTCATTGTTTTTTAATGAGCCGTTTAGCATCCAAAAAAACATTTTCTGAAAACAGAGCATGTACTCTAACACCCCTTTGGTAAATGTAATTTTGAACAAAATTGCTTCATTATCCTCAACATAACGTTCTATATTTGGTATAATTGAATTTTGATCCGTCAAACAGTAGGTATGGCTTGTGTCGCCCTCACAAGCTTTCGGATTGAATTATACGTAAAATTGTTTACACTTTAAAGAACAAATTTTTTGTTGTTTTAAAAATCTGATGATATTTTTCGTTTATTAATTTTTGTAGCTTCAAAGGTAATTCCTAAATTTGAAGACTCTAAAATTAGTAGTTTAGAAGAAAAAAATGCCGTCTAAAAACAGGTTTTGGCAAAAAAGTGACTTTTTCATCATACATAATTGCTCCCAAACTATACAGCACATATAAACTACGAGGCCCATTTTTATGTAAAATATCAATCTGATCCATAAAAGATTTTGGACCGTAGCGTGTCCACAAACTTTGGATATATACTCGCGTGGTCCACCTCGAGCGTATCTCGGAGGTTTTGTTTGCCTCTATCCTAGGCTAGAGCTTGTAGGTCCCGAGATGCGGCAAAAGACCTTTCACGTAAAAAAGGCATCAGTCTGTTTTGTTGTTGTTTTCAGCGATATGACTGAATCAACTGGGAGCGCTAAATAATACCAAAACAAGATACATACTCACCCACCCATCCACCCACCCACGCACTCGCACATCATCAGAAAAACACCATAAAACGACTTTGTGACCTCATAACATGTAATTTCGTTAAAATCTCGAGATGGACTTTTTTCATGATCATTATACTTTATTTATAGTAAAGTAAAAATAAAACACTGACAATAACTGAGTTTGATGTTTCGGTATCACGGCCATCAGAAGGAAAGAGACTACTGTTAAGAGATAAACAGCAACTGAAGTTTATATTATTTTTAGCCGCTTATGAGATACATTATAATGGCTAAAATACACTTTTTAGATCCGACCAGAAGCCTTTAAATTCCTGAGTTCATCAAATTCCCTCTCGTTATGGTCACTATAAATGTATACTTTGTATGGATGGTAAACTCTTTGTATACTATTATTGACCATTGGAGGCTTTGCGTGGGTTTTTGGGCAGAATAGCTTTACCTCACTCACTATCTACAAACTTTCTTGTTGTCTTGCCAACTTTATTCTGAAATATAACTTTTTTTAATTTAATGGCGAATGGTAAATTTTCAGATCAGAGGTACAGTAATGGAAACAAAAATGAATCTCTTTTTGCCAATTTGTTCAGGACTAAACTTGAATAAGTGTTCTGTCCAGTTGGCTTTCGTCTACTCACCGTACCACTTCCTTTTCTAAGGATGACCCTTAAAGGTTGAAGTATATATATATATATATATATATATATAGTCCACGAGCGATGCGAAGAGTTATTATGTGATATTTACTCATGATTAAAGAGGAAAAGAAATGCAAGTCTTCATACACAAAAAGGATAATTTAATCAAACAAAACGTATCGAACACTTAGCGTTCAAAGGCCAGGATTTGTGTACAGTTTTGTTTGTATTGTAGATGTAATCTGACGATGAACACAAGGTGTACGAAACGCGCCGTTTGATTAAATCATGTTTTTTGTGTGAGAAATGTTTTATCTTCTCTAATCATATACTATATGATAAAGATGAAATATATATACATATATATATAATTTAAAATATGTAACGGTCCGTTAGGACAACATATCAAACGATTACAAAAAAAGAACACGTAGAAACAACCCACAATTCACTTCAATATTTCGACTTCGTCGTCATCAGGAGAAGGAGAAGAAAAACAGCAACTATGTTGCTGTTTGCCAGCTGAGCAGAACTCATCTTCTTCCTTTTCCTTCTCCTGATGACAACGAAATCGAAATATTGAAGTTAGTTGTGTGTTGTTTATATGTGTTCTTCTCTTGTAATCGTTTGATATATATATATATAAAGATTTCACATAAACACGTGAAAATAACAATCAATGATCAAACCACAATAAGAAATGGGAAAACAAGACTAAGATCTTTCAACCGTAACAAGTGGTCTTCAACAGAGTCAAAAACCCAACTAAGGGTTTTGGACTAAACTAAGGGTTTTTGACTCTGACGAAGACCGCTTGTTACGGTTGAAAGATCTTAGTCTTGTTTTCCCATTTCTTATTGTGGTTTGATCATTGATTATATTTATATATATATATATATATATATATATATATATTTATATATATATATGAGTCGTTACAGCCTTTGGAGCGATTCACATCTTTTCGTGAAGACGAGGACATCGAAATATAGTAGTGAGTTCAGTGATTTCTTTTTTATGTGTTCTTTTAAAAATTCTAGTTTATACATATATATATATATATTTATAGTGCCAAAATTTATTTTAGATATTATTGGTACCTTTTTGCATAGCATATTAGAATTTGCTTGCTAGTGTTGCTGATTGTGCAAAGGAAGGAGAATAGTAGTCACCTTTATTATACTCATAGTTTACTTTAAGTTAAATACAATTGAATAAAAATTAATGAATTGTTAAGTTTGTATTACAACTATCGTTAAATTGTTCATGACTATGCATATTTACTGACTTGTTAAAATAATTAAAGAAAAATAAAGTATTAGATTAAAAAACTCAATGTGGAGTTCATTTCAATCAAAGTTTTTGACTCTAAAAATTAACTACTTGTTATGGTTAACAGGTTCGGTATTATGAACCTTGCGTTATAATGCACATTAATCATTTAACCAATTCATCTTAATAAGTTGTTCTAATGGTTAAGGAAATTCTCTCATGTAATTTTAAATGCCTCAGTGACTCCGTGCTGCGGAAATTTAGTTACAGTTTTCTAATATCAGGAGAACTTCCATGATGCGTGGTCTTACTTATAGTTTTTATATTTAACGTATATTGTGTTATAACGGGTCAAGAATACAAAGTCAACCCGTGAAAATCATATTAAAAGAAGAAAGAAAGCAAGAAGGGCCTCTACTACTGATATTAGAAAAACAACCGCAACTAAATATCCAAAACGCAGTCACTAAGCTATTTAAAACTACATGGGAGAATATCTGGACTAGATTATAGCAATATATATATATATATATATATATATATATATATATATATATATAATATATATAATATATATATAATATATACATATATTGGTATAAATAGGCAGCAGATCCTCTTTCAAACAGATATCATTAAAATTAACCGCAGTCTCGGCATCCACGATCTTAAGACTGAGAGATTTGATCCTAGGAACTAACCTCCTGCTAACAGGATTCAACTGGAAAAGGAGTTGGCCTTGTGACATGTTAAATAAAATCGACATGGTATATATATATATTGTTTTGACACGCAATATTTTTAAAATGACTACTACAAAGTTTTACGAATTTATATATATATATATATATGTATGATCGAACAACAATATGGAATGAGAAAACAAGACTAAGATATTTCAGCCGCAACAAGCGGTCCTCGTCAGAGTCAAAAACCCAACCAAAACACTAGATGGAGAAAACATCTGGTGAGGGGTTGAGAAGAGTGGGAAGGAAGAGTCACCAGGCACCCTAAAAGGGAGAAAGTGCAGGAAAGGACAAATGTCCAGTAAGAGATGCCTGGGGTAACAAAGGAGCACAGTAACAAAGAGTAAAAAACTATCTGCTAGCTGTCAACCTTTTGTTTAGTCTTGTTTTTACGTGAAAATTTTATATATATATATATATATATATATATATGTGTGTGTGTGTGTGTGTGTGTGTGTGTGTGTGTGTGTATTATATTGTATATACATGAGTTCAAAACCGAAGAAGAGTAACATACACAGTAAAGAAACACATTTACAAACTCAAATTTCCGGGATTCTGTCTGCAGGAGAAAGGAAAAAGGGAGACTAAGCACGTTGTACGAGTAGACGCAACGGCAAGTTACTGACCCGGTAACATTAGAAAAACACACCTGATTCGATTTAACCGTCATCAGGACAGTAGAGATAGGGACACCAAACGCACTTGCGAAGTGACGGTTGGAGACCAACAGTGTTGTCACCCGCGTGCGCGGTACAAGTGAAGGAAAAAAAATAAACTAAGAAAGTAAAGAACTGAAGAATAAAATGGAATTGTGAAAATAAATAAATACTGAGGGAATGAAGAACTATTAATATTACAGAATATAATGAAGAATAATAAAATAGATTATATGTTAAAATTAATAAAAACTTATTTTATAATAAGAAAATAAAAGGTTAAGTTTTAACTAAGCAAGTAATTTGTATTTATTTCATTATTTATATAACTTAGGTTTTTATTAATTTTAACATATAATTTAATATACTTCTACCATATTTTGTAATATGTATAGTTCTTCATTCCCTTAGTACTAATTTAATTACTCTAATTTTAGTGCAATATTAATTATTTTTATATATTTTTACTTTACTATAAGTAAAGTATAGTGATCGTGAAAAAATTCGTTCTCGAGATTTTGACAGAATTACATGTTTTGAGGTCCCAGAAGTCATTTTATGAAGTTTTTTCGATGATGTCTGTGTGTGTGTGTGGGTGGGTGGGTGAGTGTGTTAGCATTGCTTGTTACCATGCTACGGTCCAGAATCTTTGATGGATCAAGTTTATATTTTATACAAAAATGGGCCCCATAGGGAAGAAGATCCCTATTGTTTGTGAAGAATTATGCATGTTGGGAAAGTCACTTTTTTTGCTAAAAACCGTTTTTTAGAAAACATTTATTTCTCCTAAACTGATAACCCTAGAGTTTTGAAATTTTGACATTATCTTTGAGGTTACAAATAGAACAAACGAAAAATATGTTCAGAGTTTTACAACAACAGGAAATTTTTTTTTCAACAAAATGTAAAACCTTTGTCTTATAATTCAATCTCAAACATTGTGAGGGCGATACAAGCCATACTGTTTGACGGATCAAAATGAAACTATGCTTAAAAATAGAACATTATTTGGAGAATGAGTTGAGATATATTTTTTTTAAATTACATTCGATAAACGGGCGTTACAGTACGATTTCTGTTATCAGAAAATGTTTTTTTAACGCTAAACGGCTCATTAATAAATAATGAAAATTTGACCAAAAATGGAACGAGAAATTAGCAATTCAAAAAAAAAAATCATGAAGATTCAATTACGTGAAAGAGCAATAACGCTATAAAAACTGTTTGTTTATCCTAGACTAAGAGATTTTTTTAGACTTGTCGAATTTTTTATATTTTTTTACATTGTTTACATTGACTTAGAAATTTTTTGAGCAAATCCACTGAGTTAAAATATATATTTATAAAGGAACAATTGAAATAGTTTATTGACTTATATGAGATGTAAGAGGAATAACATTGTTACATGTAAAACAATGTAAATTTATAAACATAAATAAATTACCTTTGTCTTCCATGGCATGTTGGATTTGTCTCATAAAATGCATTAATAAATCTATATATTGCACTCTTGAGCAAAACTTAATATCAGTTACAATTACATTATCATTGTGAATGTAGTAACTTTCCATGCTATTTAAATGTGATGAATGACTCTTTCCTCAAAAAAGAGGACTTATGTTTGTTGTGAAATATCCAGTTTTTTTTTACAATTCTAGTCTAATTGTTCATATTTATTATTTTCAAAAAATAGAAGCTCTCAATTATAAAATATTTAAATTATATTGAATAGCTGGCTTTGACTTCGATTTGAGTATGTAACTGGCTAATTACTAATATTTTTTTTCTCAATATACATTCATAGAAAACTTAGAAAACAGAGTGCAGGAGGCAGGAAAATGATAACACTCACTCAGAAAAAATTCGTATATATGATATTTGACAAATAGGAAGGAAAATGATCTTATTAAATACTAAGAAGCCATAAAATTCCCAGTATAATAATTCTATAAAAGGCCAAAAATGTAAAAGATAATTCAAAATTGAAATCTTTCGTTTAGAGATTAATACGAGTAAATGTAATCATCGTACATCTTTAATTATAAATCATCTTAAAACAACATTTTTTTCTTCGATGTTTATGATGTTTTTCAAAGAAAAAAGGGTATTTTCCTGTTTTAAATTTGAAAATTTTACTTTAATATTCAATGTAGAAAGACGTCAAGTACACGATGTAAGAAATCCACTGGCTATTTGAACAAAAGCCATGTTCTCTTGAGGGAGAATATTTCGTATCGAGAAATGTTCACTTTGGTTTTTCAAAAATGTTATTACTGCTGTGATTATACTAATGAAATTATTTACCTCGCTGTGTGATGTACAAAAATAAGCTTATATATTGATATGTCCTTCAATCACTATCTGTACTACCTCAGGAATGAAAGACCTAATCTAATAATAAACATTTAATAATCATATCCCATATAGATGTTTACATTATGCTTAAATGAGACGTTATATATTATATACTCAAGAAATTTGATATTAAGTTACTTATAGTAAAGTTGAGTGTAGGCCACTCCAGATTTTTAGTTAATTTTTTTTCCTCTCTTGAACCAGGCACGCTTAGAGTCTCTAATTTTCGGTTTAACAGTCATCAGGAGAGAAGAGTTGGGTCCAGCAAGCGCACTTGCGAATCGACGGTTGGAGAGCAACAGTATTGTCACACACGTGCCTGGTTCAAGAGAGTAAAAAAAATAAGCTAAAAAAGTAAAAAACTGAAAATTAAGCTCCCTTATCTAATTTATCAATTTCATCAACCTTTAATATACACCTATAACAATTTATGCTACTCTTCTCTTTTAGGTATTTCACACTCTTATGTACTTTATTGATTTCATCTGACATGTCACTTGACCAGCTCTTTTATCAGTTGAACCCTGTTAGCAGAAAGTTCGTTCGCAGAATTAAAACTCTCAGTCTGAAAATAGGAAATAAGATTCACTTTAAAAGGAAGTAGAAAACACATAAATACATCTAGATGAGGTCAATTTGTTTAAATTTCAAGATATAGTAATATTTTACTCCTGATCATTCCAGAAACATTATATCTCATATTAAATTTACTGTTAGTGTGAATTTTCATGATATATATTTAAGGAATTCAGAATATTAGAAGAGGGAAGTGAGAATATGACATTTAAAAGAACGACTATTAAGTTTCTTTTGCAAGAACTTGTCTGATTGCTCTATAAAAATCATTACATTTCGTGGTAGTTGACAACTGATATAGTCTCATTGAAATAAATTAAGTCATTTAATTGACTGGTTATACTTTTACGATAGCCCATGATAATTTGATAATACGTCCTCACGATATCCATTAATATAAATCAGTTTATTAAATTGCAAGTCAACGGTTCTGATAATACATAGTTCTGATATTACTTACGTTTAGAGCAAATTTAAGTGTAACCCACATTTTTTTTTATTTTTTCGTTACGTAAATTCATTTCTGAAATAATCCCAAAAATAAGAAATATAATTTGAGAACAACTTTATCGGTTGTGTTTGAGTCATAATTGTTAATAAACATCCTTCATAAGTCACTTTAGTGACGATACTATGTAGTACATGTAGTCATTCGATTTATGTAGTGTTAGAAAAAACTCATGTTGTGATTTTCGTAGGCATAAAGTTAATATGTAATCTATGTAATAGTTTGAGGCGTAGATTTCATTTGATAATAGTTCAAGAATAGAAAAATATACTACAATATTGGCAATGCTGTTTTAGGTTGTGGTCTCTGCTCTCAGATGAAAAACGGCAGTAAGTCACAAGGTCGTTGAGATGCAGCATAATAGGGTTGATTCTACACCGTGATACGCAAATTTTGGAAAAATCTAGTTTATTTATAGCTGGAATCTCAATTGTTGCGTTTGGCACCATACTATCTTGGGAGTGACGCTTTACACCCTCTATGAGGGACGTCACAATACTACTCCATCCTCTAGATGAAAACTCTACTGTCAGAGCTAGCTATAAACTAAAGATCTTCGATACTAGCAGTAAGTACACTAATTTCTATAGAAGTGTCATCTTTGATAGCTGGTTTTGTGTTGCAATATTCAGATATCTAGTCAAACGTAATTATCCTTGAAGAACATCGGTTATCAATAGTTTAAATGTTTGGTTAAAAATATTTAAATAAAATGATATAATTTGTATTTCAGATAAATTGATAGCTTTGTTAAGCCTTTAATTATAATACAATTATATCAGGAAAGCACTGTAACTTGTTTTTGTTAGGCGAAACAAGTTCTCCTCACATTAACAGTTCGTAAAAAATCTAGATGCCGCTCATCGAAGTAGTATCTCAAAAAACTGTAGCTGTGCAATTACAGCTTCAATCTTAAGCGAAGGAATATAGGAGAAGGAAAGAATTTAGCAGTATGCACTTTACGTTGAAATGAAGTAAAAGTTCAACGTTATGTTGCCATCTTTAACGAGTTCATAATGTAAACCAGCTTTCAAGTTATAATGTGAGCAAAATATTATTATTACAATTCTTTGTACACGCTTAATTAACGTAACAAAGCGTATTATATTATACGTAAAACGTATTATACGTTTTACAGTAAACTATAGATACAAAGCAAAGATACAAACACACTTACAGTCTGTAATATAAAGATTTCACATAAACACGTAAAATAACAATAAATGATGAAACCGCAAATGAAATGGGAAAACAAGACCAAGATCTTTCAACCGTAACAAGCGGTCTTCGTCAGAGTCAAAAACCCAACTGGGCTTCTCTGACGAAGACCGCTTGTTACGGTTGAAATATCTTAGTCTTGTTTTCCCATTTCATTTATTGTTTGATCATTTATATATATATAATATATATATATATATATATATATATATATATATATATATATATTGGTATAAATAGGCAGCAGATCCTCTTTTAAACAAGTATCATTAAAATTAACCGCAGTCTCGGCATTCACGATCTTAAGACTGAGAGATTCGATCCTACGAACTAACCTCCTGCTAACAGGGTTCAACTGGAAAAGGAGTTGGCCAAGTGACATGTTAAATTAAAATCAATGACTCATGCTTAGTCATTGCTATAAATAGATTAAAAGGATAGTACAGGTTAATATAAAGAGAAGGTCAAAGGTCAATAATGAACAAGAAACAAGCGGTTAGAATAAAAGAGTTGAAAGGTCAACGGTATAACTGGACTAATAGAGAATCGATGACTCATGCTTAGTCATTGCTATGAATAGATTAAAAGGATAGTACAGGTTAATACAAAGAGAAGGTCTAAGGTCAATAATGAACAAGAAACAAGCGGTTCGAATAAAAGAGTTGAAAGGTTAACGGTATTACTGGACCAATAGAGAATAAATAGATTAAAAAAATTAATAATAATAATTAATAATAATTAAGATTAATAGTAAACTAGAAAAGATATATTAAATAAACAGTTGAAAGAGAGTAAGAATTTAGATTTAGAAAATAAAGAAAAGAATAATAATAATAAATATAAGAAAAGAAAACGTATTGATTGCGCAAGCTTTCGACATCACAGATGTCATCGGCAGGCGAAGTTGTTCCTAGGAGATCCAGGACGCAAATGGCGTAGGGAAAGGAAAGCAGGCAAGTAGTGGACGTAAGGGGAGTGGGGGAAGAGCAGGCGGAGCCCAACTGGAGAACAGTTGCAGATCACCTGATGCCTGAGGCCGACTCGCGCCGAGCAGCCTCGGGAATACCGACCGCAGGCCGAGCGCCCGCCCTCACCCCACCCTCCGGTCCCCCAGCCCGAGTCACCAGATCAACCGAGTCACTATTAGCATCAGCACTATGTGGCGTTACACTCAGTCTGGCATCCCGCTGCACGTCACCGCTTACTACCATACTCCTCATGCTGGAATGACAAACATGTCTACCGTCTGGCAGTTAAGGGAAGGCTTCTTAGACCTAATGTAGAGTGCTTCCAGGATTTTCAGGTGGTTAGGGTCACTTTGCAGTTGGAGGACTTTGGTTCCTTCGACTAACTTCTCCCTAGTGAGACGAGTACCATGGACTTCTTGCTCATGCTGTTTTGGTCCACCAGCAGACAGATGTAGGGTAAGACGCCTCGAGAGCTTCGTGTTTGTCATGCCGATGTATGTAGAAGGCAGGGCTGCACAGTTCCCTGAATTACAAACATATTCATACACGAGATGACTTTTCTGGAGCTCTGGGGTGACACACTGGGGGCTGTTCTTAAGAACAACATTACTGGTCTTATTGTTCTTATAGAATATGGTTAATTTAAGCTTATCCTCCTCCGTTGTCGTTGAAACGTGCTTAAGGATGATATTTCTCAACGCTTGTTCATCATGATTGTACTGGCTGCTCGTATATGCCCTGTAATACAAGCGTACATACCTCTCCTCTGAGGTATCTTTGTTCTCTGTGGTGCCATACCACTTCTCAAGTCATTGATAGATAGTTTTCCTGACATCATTATTGGAATAACCATTTTTGACCAGGACCTGGGTTGCTCTTTCCAACTCCGAGTGGACATCCGACCATTCACTGCAGTGAGTGAGTCAGTGAGTGGCCCTTCTTACATAAGCCGCAATGGTTGAACGTTTGTATCTATCCGGGCATTCACTAATCCCATTCAAACACAGACCCGGGTTAGTTGGTTTGCAATAGACTAAAAAAAAATTATTGAATCTGGTATATATATATATATATATATATATATATATATATATATATCACTCAAAATTCGACGAAACACCCAAACTGGACGCAAATCAACTCAAAAACGAAGAAAAGCAACGCACAGAGAAAGATACACATTTACAAGAAAACCGGTTTTCCTGCCGTTGTGTTTCCGGCGTGCTTGGTCGCCCATTCTCTTTTCTCTTGAAGACGGATCATCTTTGTTAGTTTGTAAGTGTGTCTCTTTCTCTGTGTGTTGCTTTTCTTCGTTTTTGAGTTTATATATATATATATATATATATATATATATATATATATATATAACAGATTCAATAATATATCGACCGTTTGATAGAATAGGTGTGTTCTCTAATCGGGGTTCGGTCAATTTTCCAGGATAAAAAATTAAACTCTCTTTGCCAACGTTTCGGTTTTGTTTAAAATCTTTTTCATAGGCAGAAATAAGAATTTTTTAACTAAGAAAATGAAATTTACATTATTTAAAAGAACAACAATGTTAACCGGACAAGACCTTCGACTGTAATAATAATATATCGACCGTTTGATAGAATAGGTGTGTTCTCTAATCGGGGTTCGGTCAATTTTCCAGGATAAAAAATCAAACTCTCGTTGCCAACGTTTCGGTTTTATTTATAACCTTTTTCATAGACAGAAGTAAGAATTTTTTAACTAAGAAAATGAAATTTACATTGTTGTTCCTGTAAATAATGTAAATTTCATTTTCTTAGTTAAAAAATTCTTACTTCTGCCTATGAAAAAGGTTTTAAATAAAACCAAAACGTTGGCAACGAGAGTTTGATTTTTTATCCTGGAAAATTGACCGAACCCCGATTAGAGAACATACCTATATATATATATATATATATATATATATAACTAAGGAACAAACACACTTACTGTCTCTAATTTTTGGTTGAACCGTCATCAGGAAAGTTGAGATAGGGACACCAAGCGTACTTGTGAAGCGACGGTTGGAGACAAGTGCGCTTGGTGTCCCTATCTCAACTCTCCTGATGACGGTTCAACGAAAAATTAGAGACAGTAAGTGCGTTTGTTCCTTAGTTCTATGTTTGTGATTCACCGTGAAACGGATGTTGTCCTTTTGGTTCGTTTTCCTGTTTATAATATATATATATATATATAATATTAAAGTTTTTCAGGACTCGGTCAGTTCTTCAGGTTCAAATTAAACTCTTATCCCCAACGTTTTGGTTTTTATTTAAAGTCTTTTTCATAGGCCTAATTCATTAATAGGCCTTTCATATATTTAATGTGTACCTGAAGAACTGTTTGAGTTCTGATAAAATTTAATTTTGTCTATTTCACGGTCGATACTTTTTTCAATATATGTAATCAATATTCAAACCGCCATTTATTTTTGAAAGTTTTGAAGCATCTGATTTAATGAAAAATAACCAATTGACATTTTTTTCTATGACTGATAATAATCTAGTTTAGGAATTTAGTCAAGTGAAGTTCTTAAAGATCTGATATATCTGTATTTAAATATTTCCTTACTTATAGGGTACGAAGAGGAGCTTGGTTGGGAAGATGCAGAGTAGGGACCTGGGGATGAGTGGAGGGCCGTTTGGCAAGCGCTGTCCAGGTGGGGGCCACTGTTACTTTCACGTCAGTCCGCCTGCCTCCGTCCACCAACCACCACTAGGTAAGACCTTCAACTTTCCATATATTCATTTTCGCCTAATAAGTCTTGGTTTTTAGCTCCATCGAGTAAAAATGCTTTCATTAATACCAGCTAAGATTAAACTGAAGTGAATTTGATATGTAAAATGTAGTGTTATTTTGGCGAAAGGGTTGTTCTTAGATTCATTTATAATAAGAACTCTTTAAATTCGAGTATTTTAGTTAACACTGAATATTTTTTTTTACATTTATATATTTACAGAGAGGTTACAAAACATTGGCTCTACAAACACAAAATCATGAGTAGCAAATTGGAGAGAATTCGATTTCTTTTAGGAAATGCCTTTATTGCCGGGAAGTTTTACAATTTCTATTTATATAATGGTGATGATACTGTGTACCTCTACATTATTAGATTATAACTATAATAAAATAATGGAATACATCTCTTACTTCAGAATATGGCAAATACTTTAAAAGACCGGTATCTATAAATGACATAAAATTATACTAATAGTGTTATTCCCAAATAAAAATGTTTTGAAAAGAAGTTTTTGATTTTCAAAACTGGTATAACCTTACCTTTGAGCCTGCTTTTTATGGAACCCAGGAAAAAAAAAGTCTGTTGTGTATTTGTGCCTTCAGTGTTTGACTGAGGACCTTACTGATTGTGGACTGCGACTCAGACTTGGGTTAATCAGCGGCTCTCTTTTAATAAAGCCCTGACATTTTAAGTAGATTAAATATCATTGTAAGCTCATTTGTTTAATAAATGCTCAATAAAATTTAAATTTATCATTCAATAAAATGTTACAGTGTATAAGGAAAGCTGTAATATACGAATGTATTTTAACTTTATATAATTAAAGTAAGTTTGTGAGATTATATGACTAAAAATTTGCTTTTAATGTTCATTCAGATCTCCCAATGTGAATAAAACAACCACTTTATTTCTAATCTAATTTTATTTTAATACAGCACTGAAGTCAAAGTTACAAAAGTGTTATTGAAATAAACATCTGACTACTTTTTGTTAAAATAAAATTTTTACTTGGGGTAGGCTTGGGAGTGTAGCAGTAATTTTATACCTCTGTTTTATATGAATTGAGGTGTAAATTACACA
Source organism: Hermatobates lingyangjiaoensis (assembly GCA_026182355.1). NCBI lineage: Eukaryota > Metazoa > Arthropoda > Insecta > Hemiptera > Hermatobatidae > Hermatobates > Hermatobates lingyangjiaoensis. The sequence goes on from JAPFBL010001938.1 coordinate 3,785,937, forward strand.
CACTAGAATTAACTCGACGCAGAACAAAAAAAAACCTAATGACAATTTCGAATTATGATATTTCAAACATCAGTTTGTCAACAGAGGAAAATCCAGCGAGAGAAATGTTCTCAGGTAGATCTTTTTAACTTCATATTCTCTTCTGGTTGAATCTTCAAGATGAAGACAGGGACAAAGAGTATCCTGCGGGTAGTTTTTCATTACGGTTCCCTATTGTGTAAAGGAAATTTACGACAGGTCTTGAACTCAGTTGTAATAAAAACATCAAGTACCATTAAGTGCCGATGTTATGGAACTTTTTCTAGCTGAAAATAAATACAGTTATTTACTGATAATACATAAAATCAAACTGCTTGCTATCTTTACCTCTTTCAAAGGATTTCTTTAGAGCTAAAATGTTTTAAGAAAGGCATTTAGTTTCATCTTACATGATATTAATGAAGTGGTAAAAAACAGGCGTATATTTTAATTGGCTGTTTATTTTTTACAAAAGAATAATTTCCAGAACACGGGGTGATAATGAGTCCAGATCCATTGTCGCAGTTCACTACTGAATTAATATTATTGTAAAAGCGAAGCTTTCTCGTGAAATGATAATATAATATGGGCTTAGCAAGTTTCTTTTGTCTCTAGATATAATAAAATACTTTATAACTGATTTCGTAAAAATATTAACAGAGCATTGTTTCAATTGATTTATTCTTACCTTTTGTCTATATTACATTACTTTGTAGAAGATACATTTTATGGAAAAAAATGAAAATTGATAATTAAAATTTAGAAATGAGAAAGAACATTTCCTTAGACACTAATAGTTAGCTGGGACCATTTGCTCAAAGCAATTTGTTTTATGGTATTATATTGGTATCTATATTGAAGTGGATATTTATATCCTAATTGTGTAGGGATAGATTTGTTTTGTTACTAGATTGATATCAACAATATCAATCCATATGGAACGTAGGTTAAAGTCAACAGTATCTTAGTACGTGGGGCCTTTGAATGAGCACTGTCAATGACACATACACCCAGCTAGGTTGTATTGAATAATATCAATTGACACATGACATTAATATTTTAAAGCGGGAATGATTTCAGTAAAATGAGTAACACATGGCACTAAGCTGGGTTAATTTCAATCTTCTGAATGAGTTATGGTGATCTGAATAGAATCAATAACACAGTGAACCAAGTTGGGATGGTCTCAGTCGAAACAATGGCACTGGATACCTAGCTTTGTTCATACTCGTAATTCCAAGAATGATCATGATAACAAGCTGAGTTGTTTCAACAGTATTGATGATTTTTGGCATCAAACTGAGGTAAATAAAACAGTTTGAATGGCATATGACACCAACATGGATTTATTTTAACAGTACCAAAAACATGTTAAACCAAGCCGAATTTACATCAACTGTATCATTGATGTGTCACACCAAATCGAATTAATAAAACAGTATCAATGACACGTGGTACAAAGCTGGTTTAATGTTAATATGACAAGTAAAATCAAACTGGGTTGATAGAATCAATGATACGTGGTACAATGCTGAGTTTATGTCGAGGATAGGAATAGCATGTGGTACAAGGGGGATGCTTTAAATCGTATCAATGACACGAGTCACTATAATGGGGTGTTTTAATACTAAAATGGTACATTGCAACCAAGATGAGTTGATTAAAACACTATCAATAATTTGTGATACCACACCGGGTTGATTTCAGTAAAATTAGTGACAGCTAAAAGCTACATTCATGTCAATTTCCCGAATGACACATGATACCCAGCTAGATTTAAAAAGCATAAGGATGAGCGTGTGACTTGATGTGATCATCATTGCCCTTACTTTGAAAACTGCGCCCTGTTTTTTTTTCGGTTTTCACATTATTATAATAATTCATCACTTCTTGGCCTTAAGGTATTTTTATCTAATAATATTTTTCTTAATCTATTGTTTATTATCATTAAATGTAAATAGTAAATTGTGTCAGTAAATTGAAATAACTACTTTCAACTATGTCTGGAATGTTTTCTTGACTTAAAAGTGACTCAATGTTTCGTTTAAAGTTTAAAAGAGGGAATGAAAGTGCTAGACAGTCAGATGAATAATTTTTTTTGATAATATGTGGTTTTTCATTGTAGATGACACAGAGGAAAAGATGAAGTCAATATAAATAGTCCATGGCTTATTGTGAAATATGTAGGAAGTAAAAGTACTACAATTTCAATATATGATAGTATTATTTACCATCTATTAAAAAGAATCACGCATTCTTGCAATAATTTCTACAATATTTAACATTTCAATGATATTAGTTATTACTTTAAGCACTAGCTCTTTTTTCAAGGAGGAATTAGATGGATACCATGTTAATATTGAACTGTCAGTTTTTGTAAGTAACCTGTTCAAAAGTTACTGTCCGTTACAGATATATATTACAATTTGCGAGCGGCAGGTTCAGTTGTTGGCTACCCCAGGAGGACTCAACTCTAAGAAGTGCGCAATACTTTATTTGTCGCAAGCAAGTCGAAAGACCAATGTATACGGGTTGACAAAAGTTTTTTTAAAGTACTCACCTTTTTATTTGCTTTTCAGGATATATTTCTTTCAGTTGAGTTTTATTGCTGCAATATGCCCATGAATTTTAAATTGCACTCCCATAAAATTTTAAACACTTATAAAATCTTCAAGGCACTTATTCAATTGTTGTATAAAAAACACAAGGTTAGTTACGTTATTAAATCAATTTAATTACTCAGTTTTTAATTTACATTATAAGCATTGAGTTTAAAGGTTACAGAGCTTGCCGCTGGTGCCTGAAATCTTGACTCTGCATTTGCTCATAAGAAATATAAAAAATCTTGTCGAGGCAATCATTCACGGTGTCCGTCCCGAACCTAGAAGATATTGTCAACTTGTTGCAAATCCACTTTAAATATTCCAGAATTACTGAATTTAAGATTTTTGATACGAATGAACTCAGTTCCGTGTTATCCTAAAGGGTCTTAAGACCTAGTGTGTTCTCCTTGTCTGGCTCGTTCCTTAACTTGACCTAACCTAATTTCGAACAACACTTGCAAGTCTAGTTTTTTTATGCCACAGGTGTAGAATGTCAACATTGATTGATTGATATGATCTTACAACCTCTACTAGTCTGACCAACATAAATTACTTAACTAATTCAAACAAGTTTATAACTCCACTTTCCAACATTTTGCCGTCAAGTCTTCTATTTCTTTAAATTTTTCTCAATGACCTGCTTAACCTTGATTCCACCCTGAAGCCAAGTATTTTCTACCATCGAACTTTACCGACATAGGGTGTAGAAAATGATTTGTATGGTTGTCATTACTGTTACCCTATATATATATATATATGTGTGTGTGTGTGTGTGTGTGTGTGTTACCCTATCGTTATTGACGAAGAAGCTATTAACTTGAGGATTAGACCACTCAATATGATAATGATAATGAATGCCAGTTAAAAAAAAATTGTGATAAATAGCGTTTGTAAATTGATATCATTTACACATAAATTACTCATACATTTTTCATGATTTTTTTAAAAATATTGTTGGCACTTAAATTGTCTTAATAGGTGAATTGATATTTGATAAAATGCATGGGTTTAAGTTCTTTTTTACCTTATAAGCAATTTTTATGTTTCTACCTTTAAATATCTTGCTAAGTTGCTGTGACAACCCTTTGGCCTGTACTATGGTCGATTTGCCACACAATTGTGTTTATTTTCTGTACTTTATTACCTACATAATATTTTTTCAATAATCGGTGAAATTGTCTGTTTATTTGGGATTGAATTTAATCTGTAGAGTGATGAGATACCTAGAGCTTCAGAAAATGAGTTCTACGGCGATTTCAATAAGACACTCATCAACCATCTTGTAATCCCGTATTTATTTCAAGGTAGATATTATACTTACAAAACCATACCATTATAATAAATGGCAATTAATGATAAGATGAACCCACTTTGTTTCAAAACCATTAAATATATATATAAATATTCAAAGTTTTTTTATCTTTACCAAATATATTTTACACTATGTTTCTTTATCGAGGATTAGTATAGAGTCAAAGAGTTCTCAAAAAATTATCTTTAATACAACATTTCGTCTATATTTTTCGGCTTCTTCAAGACTACGTCAATGCAAAATTAATTACAATAACATGAAGGAATAAGTGACATTATTTATTAGGATATGTATTAATACCTTGGTATTTTTTTAATTTTTAAGGACTACAATGTTAGTTCTCATTCTAATCAACTATAAAACTGCTCTTAGCGACATTTTACGAACACTGTGTATCACATTTTGGTAGCTCAGGAAAATTTAAAAACCCAATGAAAACTATCTGGAAAGGAAATCTGGGAACAACATAAATGAGGTGTAACTATTAATTATTAAATTATGTATCTTACTTTGGTTATTAGTATCCGTTTTTTGTTGTATGCTATTTTACTTTGCTGGATATGAATCATTTCTTTTATGGGCCTCTTATTTTTATTGTGTTCATAATCTATAATCTTTATGCTCTCTATATCAAAATTATGCCTATTGCTTATAGAGTGATGGACTAAGCTTTTTTGTTTTCACATTTTTTGTTTTAATATCATACCTGCTTAAACTGAACATATCTTTTAAATCTTGCTTTGCTGACCCTATATAAACTGCATTGCATTTGTCTCACAAACTTAAATGTATATCATTACCAGTGAAAAATTTTTTAATAGGAGATTTGGTCTTTGATAAAATACATGGATTTAATTTTTTTTTTACCTTATAAGCAATTTTATGTTTGTACCTGTAAATATTTTGCTAAGTTGCTGTGACACCCTTTGACCTACATTGCGTTTGATTAGTATTATCTGGGGTAGGACCGTGTTCAGAGTTTTTGTCTGTTAATTTACTCTTCTTTCTTGATTGTATGAGTGAACAATTTTTTATTATTAAACTGGCTAGCTTTCTGGATAATGAATATCTCTCAAAATATTGTTTACTAGTTTTACATTTTTCGGAACAAATTTCATGGTGCATTAATTACACGTCCTGTGTTTGATTATGACATGGAATTATTTTGTGCTTCCAGTATCTCTTTTGATGTAGCTTTTTTAAATTTTCCTGAGCAATCAAAATGTGCTACGCAGTGTTCGTAAATTGTCGCTAAGAGCACTACTGTAATTGATGAAAATACGAATTAACAATGTAAAGTATTTAGAAAATGAAAAATATCAAGATAATAATGTATATCCATATAAATAATGTAACTTATTTTTCCATGTTATTTTAATTAATTTTGTAATGGCGTAGTCCTGAAGTTGCCTAGAGATATAAACGAAACGTTGCCTTAAAGATGTTTTTTGAGATTTTTTTACCACTGTACCAAACCTCAATAAAGAATAATAGTATATATATATGTATATAATTATAGTTTTCTTGTCTCAACTATAATATCAACGTCCAAACTACAATAAGAAATGAGAAAAAAGGCTAAGATCTTTCAAAGGTAACAAGCGTTCTTCGTCAGAGTCAAATTTCAACAACGATTTCTTCTTGTGGTTTGGACGTTGATTTTTGTTTTATGTGTTTCTTGTAAAATCTTGTTAGATATATGTATAAATTCAATAATATATCAGCCGTTTAGATAGAATAGATTGATTATGCAGTCGGGATTCGGTTAATTTTCTAGGTTCAAAATCAGACTCTCAATCCGACATTACGACATTTTTTTAAAAACCTTTTTCGTTATCCTACAAGCAAAGGATAACAAGAAATCATGTAAAAACATCAACAAATAAACAATATGAAAATGAATTATTATAGCTTGTGGAATATTACAGGTAGTAAATTATAGTATTGAGGTTACTTGTAATGTCATGTGATTATCCTTTGACCAGTCATGATTGTTAGTTCCTTGGTATAATGTAACCTTTAATTTCTTATTAAAAAAAATCTGACTTCTGTAAGTCATTTTATTTATCTCCGATAAATATCGAAGTATAATTTTTATAGCAGATATACAAATGTATCGTGTTATGATCATTTCTTCTCTGCACATCCGATCAGAGTTAAAAAAATCTGTTTTGATAGTATATTCTTGAGAGTACTTAAAATTTGTAGTGAAGGGTTTTTCAAAGAAGAAATAAAACATATTTACGAAATTTCGTCCTCTCTAATGGATCAAAAAAAGCTAATTGATAACATCATGAAAAAAAGTCATGCAATCTTTGACATAATCTGAAAATAAGGAACGTTTTTCAAGAAGGAATTTGTTAATAATTCTCTGCAGTCCAACCTTTATGCAAAAGTTGGTATTCTCAGCAGTGGTGGTAGCTTGTTAAGAAAGCTGGTTCATAACTCTAAGAGCAGTCAAAAAAGCTGCTGTATGTACAAAATATCATAAGAGATGTGGATTAGCTTAGATTGGTCAAACAGGCTTCTAACCAGGATAAAGCAACATAAATACTCTGTTAGAGGAGAAGATGAAAAAACTGTTTGTTCTTACACATTCCAAACAAAAATTATTCAGTTAACTGAGAAAAAGCAAATAATTTGTATTTAAGTATTTCACTTGCTCTGACAGCGTGTAATTAGAAAGGCTCTTTAATAATTCGATAATTCCCTATATTTTGGGATGAGTTATTTGAATATATACATTAGATGTAAGTAGTTAACTATAATGATTTCAAAAACTAAATTAAATTCGCAGAAAGAACACACATAAAAGAGATCACTAAAAGAGAAACTGAGTTCTCGCTTGTCTTCCGAGCGACTTACATCTTTCGACCTGATGATAAAGCAGTCGAAATATAGCATTAAGTTTTTGTTTTCTTTGTTATGTTTGTTTGAATTTAGTTATATATATATATATATATATATATATATATATATATATATATATATATAAGTTATGAACAAGCTGACTGTAATAGAAAATACCTTAAACAATTTTATAACGAGATGATTAGTTTAGCTGAGATTTGAAATTGATATAAAACTGCATGTTTTTAGTTGCTTTAGGAAAACACTTCTACCTCATGTACAATAAAATTAGTTTTTTTTTATTCACAAAACTTATGCCTAACTTTTAATTGAAATTGTTCAATTCTAATTTCATCAGATAAAATTTGATTATTTTTCCTACATTTTGTGAGAATTCATAAAACTAGTAAAATAATATTTATTTCAAAACCCTACATGTTTTTTATTATTACCCCTGCAGTCCCTTCCTATAGTCAGGAAGTTTCTATTAATTCCTGGCCGGTGGTTAACAGTATTAAAAAAAATGTTTATTTGGGTAAGTTAAGAATGGCAGTCAACAATAAATTTTGATGTTCAGTGTATAATTCATAAATGTACAATTTAATGCCATAAAAGAGAAGCTAATAACTGATTTAAACAGAAGTTATTATTTATTTGCTATGATTTTATGAAAACTACTTTAAATAGAAGTAACTTAAAAGAATCTCTTAAAATGAATTTGAAAGAAATAATTTTCAATATTAATGTTTTTACTTCAAGCTATAAAATTTAATCTTGGACTTTAAAAGCGAAGGACAATTACCAGAGTTGCATTAACCACCCGGGGTCAGACACCTCTGAAGTAGCTGTCTTTAATCTGGATCTTCAAGTTCTTTTCGCAATAGAACTCATGTCTGATATTTATCAAACTACTTCATATCTGATCAATGATACAAAATATGATCGTCTATTATAAATAATATCCTTAAGTTATATCTTAATATAAATTTAAATAAAATAAAATATTAAGTTTTAAATCAGTTCATTTGGTAATTTATATATTTTAAAACAGTTAATATCCTAATTTGAGTTTGTACAAAAACTTCAGTTTATCACAATAAAATTTATTAATTAAAGAATAAAATAAAGTATCAAAATATAATTAAATGGAAAAGTCATACGATACTAGTCATATATATTACAAGCTTAAGAATTGCATATTGGTAATATGTCAATGGGATTAATAAGTGGTTACTGTTTTTAAAGAAATACTGTAAGATGAATTAAATGCAGCGCTGACAGTTAATCGCAGGGATGATTGAGTTATATCCCCTTTCGTTGTTGAAATTAGTATAGTAGGGCGATTTCACAAAAAAAACAATAGTCTAAAAAGAAGCATCTCGTCGGTAATATGTGCGAGTATTATGAGAACAGCAATTACGAAATGTGATTTTATCATTCAGATTTACAGGAATATAAATGCGATATAGTGTATTACTGTATATTGCGAATACACGCACGTTCACACACACGAACATATTCACAATCGCAGCTACACATTTGAATAATATAGCAATAAGCCTATAAAAAAAAGCTTTGCTTTATAATATTCAAATTTTTTTTTAGATGACTTCATATAAACATTCTTATTCAAAGAAAGGAGTTTTTCTACTGTATTATTATCTTTAATGGGCACATTGTGCAATTAGTAATTAGGGCACAAGTGTAATTAAATTACCTTATCTTGCTGATTAATTATGTTAGTGCTGATTAATTGTTATGCAGAATGAATGAAAATAATTATTTAGAAAAAAATCTGGAGCGGCCTACACTCAAAATTACTATAAATAAATTTATTATCAATCTCCTTGGGTGTATAATATATAATGTCTCACTTAAGCATCATGTAAACATCTAAATGGGAGATGTTTATTAGTCTTTCATTCCTGAGGTTTTACAGACATACTTATTGATCGACTTATCAATATATAAGCTTATTTTTGTATATCAAACCACTGATGCAAATAATCTTATTTGCATAACTACAGCAGTAATAACATTTTTGAAAAGTGGAAATTTCTTGATACGAAATAATCTCCTATAAGAGAACACGGCTTTTGTTCAAATAGCCAGTGGATTTCTTGGCTTCATCGTTTACTTGACCTCCTTCTAAATTGAATATTTAAGTCAAATTTTCAAATTTAAAACAAGAAAATACTCTTATATTCTCTAAAAAACATCATAAACATCGAAGAAAAAAATGTCGTTTTAAGATAATTTATAATTAAGGATGTAAATAATTACATTTATTAATCTTCAAACGAAAGATTTCAATTTTGAATTATGTTTTACATTTTTGGCCTTTTATAGAATTATTATACTGGGAATTTTATGGCTTCTTATTATTTAATAATATCATTTTCCTTCCTCTTTGTCAAAAATCATATATACCAATTTTTTCTGAGCAAGTGTTATCTTTTTCTTGCCTGCTGTACTCTATTATAAGATTGCTATGAATGTATATTGAGAAAAAATATATTAGTAATTAACCAGTTTACATACTCAAATCAAAGTCAAAGCCAGCTATTCAGTATAATTTAAATCTTTTATAGTTGGGAGCTTCTCATTTTTGAAAATAATAAATATGAACTATTAGACTAGAATAATGAAAAAACTAGATATTTGTCAACAACAATAATGTTTTCTCTTTTCAACATTTTCTTTTTCTCGAAGAAAGAGTCCATTCGTCACATTTCAATATCATGGAATGATACTACAATTCATACAGATAAAGTAATTATAACTGATATTAAGTTTTGATCAAAAGTGAAATATATACATTTCTTAAATCATTTAATGAGACAAATCCATCACACCATGAAAGACAAAGGAAATTTATTTATGTTTATTGGCGGTGATTTTTTTACACTATGGGACGCACTAACATACTCACCCACCCACGCACTCACCCACCTCACGCAGACATCTTCGAAAAAACTTCATAAAACGACTTTTGGGATCTCAAAACATATAATTCTGCCAGATTCTCGAGATCAAAATTTTTCACGATCACTATACTTTACTTATAGTAAAGTAAAAAAAAGATTGAGGCACAATTTCTTAGATTTGTCTTAATTTTTGAGGTTATGTTAGTATCCGGGGTAATAAAGTCTTAATCAAAGAGCTGGAATGGCTGACTTATCCATCAATTCATCTAGTTGATTGAAGCAAGTCGCTTCTGAGGCTGTGTGATTTGTTCCAGCCACGTAGCTCAAATTAGGTTTTTTCTGGTAGAATAATATTTTACCAATATAAGTATAATTATAAGTATATATAAGTGTACATATAAGTAATATATGTTTACTTATGTCATATATCAAGATACATCGGTAAAATAAATGTCATATCTTAATATTCAACCGATAGTCATATCGTATTAAGATATGACTTTTAATCAGTTTGTATAGAAATAACATTTATTAAAGAATAAAAAGATTTGTAAGAGCGTTAAACAAGCTTAATACGAATAAGCTGAGTTTGTAATATAAAGTTAGCTAAGTGGATAATATGGGTCATCTGTTACGTACTGGCTGCCAGAAATAGGCCAGCAGAAAGGTCTTGAGTGAGGATTCGAGTGGTGTGGAGCAATGAGGCCAACTGCTTAGCTGCTGGGAGTGGTTGCCGTTTGCCTACCCAGTGACCCCAGTGCTGCAGCTCTTTTGCAACAGATCTGATAAATGCAAACTCAATGGTTGACAGGATCTAGAATTGCCAGCTCCGGTCTTCGAACAATTTCAAATGTTTTAAAACTAGCGTGACCAAGTACTTCCTTCAGCTAGCAACAAGTGCATCCACTTTTCTTTAATGCAACCAGTTTCCCTTCAGATTTATAATTTCAAATGAACTAAGCGTACTTCAAATAAAAATTTGAATAACTATCTACTTTGAATACTATGATACAGCTATTTGAAAAGCAGAAATGCTTCTTATTGGACACTGTATTTGCAAGCATTATTGGCTTTAGGTTGTAGTTTTCCTTGTAAATGATGAAATATTTGAGTATACTTGTACGGAACACAGAACGTTAGTTTTTTCCACCATTTATAAAAATGTCTACTGTTATTAGGTTATAGAAAACAAGATTTTATAATTTACTAGGCACCCTGATAACCTTAACCAATCATATCTCTTAATTGTACATACTTACTTTCAATACAGGTTAATGAATTTTCAATACTTCTCTATACAAAATTCAATTGTCAGCTCCTAGAAAGAAAATCAAATTGTATTTCTTTATATTTTTATTGATATGGTAGGTATTGTTGATATAGTAGGAAAATACCATAAACGATAGAAAATTGTAACAATTAATATAATTTTACGAAATATCTCCAAGATTAAATATATTTATATAAACTGTATTTTTGGTGAATATTTGTTTGAGTTACACAAAGTTCTTTTGACTTTTTCTTGATGATTATGTGTGTGTGTGGTTGCGAGTGTTTGTAGGTGAGTATATGTGTATGCAAAAGTTTTTGAGCACGCTATAAGCCAAACCGTTTGTTAGATCAAATTCAAATTTTACACCAAAGTAACCCCTAAAGTGCAGATCTGTCATATTGTTTTAACCAATAGTGCATCTGTATACTATTTTACTATTAATAGTTAATACTATTTTAATAACATGCAGTCTGTATAGTCATTTTTTTCTGTCAAAATAGTGTTTTTAAACAACAGTTTGTTCCTCCTGAACTGCTAAGCTGAAGTGCTGAAATTTTATGATTATAATGAAACTAACAGTGACATTTAGAGAGGAATAAATCAGAATTTTTTAATAACGATGAAAGTGTGTTTTATGATAAAATATTCAGAAAATTCTGCTTAGTGCAAAAGACAATATTGTTCTTAGACTTGAGAATTCGATCTGGAATAAGGCTTAGCCTCCTGTACTTGTTTGGTTTATTTACACTGACTTAGACATTTTTTGGTTGAATCAAGAGAAGTAGAATTGTTTTCTAAAGGTTTAATAAGAGAAATGTGAGGTATTAATAACAGAAATGATATTGAATTAATATGATATGTAAGAAGTGAATGAATGAATGAATGAAAATGAATGAACATTTCTTTATTGAGAGATTGCTCCCATGGTACATAATTCAGGGGTAGCCGTACGGAGGACACTAAGTGACCCCCACCGAGCTTTTCCCCCTATAAAGCAATGCGTTTTATATTCTAATAACTTAATCCTAAGTCTTAATGCTAACAAAATTATAATATAATAAATAGTAAAATAGTATAATAATAATAATAAAAACAATAATGAATAGTATAATAGTATGGTAAATATTATAGTATACTTATCTCTAACATTACATTTATAATAATAGTGATAATGATAATAATAATAATAATAATAATAAGAATAGTAATAATAATAATAATAATAGTGATAATACCAATAATAATAATATTAATAATACTACAAATAATAGCTATAATAATAGGTTTTATAAGGTGATAAATGACACTCCTGGCCCCATAAGCTCTGCCAAGAGTGCATGCAACATGATCCCTTAAGGTAATTCCAGAGTCGATGTTGACACCAAGGTACCTAAATGTTTTTGTAGTTGGTATGTCTTGATCGTGTATGCGCAGTGTAGGTGTGTATCCGAGCCTCTTGCGCAGGTTGACAGTGAAAGTGCATTTTGGATGGATTGATATCCATCCTCCACATCTTAGTCCACTCCACTATCCTGTCAACATGTTGTTGGAACTGTCTTAGAGGGGTTTCTATGAAGAAAGACCTGCACGAGACCAATATGTCATCTGCATAGATCCCCTCTAGTGTTTGCATGTTTCTGTTATCTTTATTCCACTTGGGAAAGTCCTGTAAATAAAGGTTGGAAAGGATGGGACCAAGACAAGAACCTTGTGGTATACCCCTCTCAATCCCGTATTCAGAGGATACAGTGTTTCGGGCGTTAACTCTAAAGCATCGTTCAGTTAGATACGAGTGAATGATCCTTTGGAAACATAGGGGTAGCCCGGCGTCTCCTAGTTTCTTAACAATGCCTTCGTGCCAGACGCAATCAAAGGCCTTGTTAAGGTCGATGGCTAGGGTGTATGTTCTAAGCTTCCTTTGCTTAGCAAAGTGTAGAAAGTTGAGGGTGCGTCGCAGTAACTGAACGCATCCGTGTCCTTTCCTGTTTCCAAACTGGATGTCTGTAAACTGGAGAGGCTCGGATACGTGTTTAAGTAAGGCCTTTTCGAATACCTTGCTCATTGAGCTAAGTAAACTTATTGGCCTGTAGCTTGATGGTAATGTTGGATCCTTACCCGGTTTCGGGATAAGGATTATCCTGGCTTGTTTCCAAGCTGACGGAAAATAACCTATTTTAATGCAAGCATTAAATATGGAGGTTAACCGTTTCAGTGTCGGGTCAGGGAGCTGCTTCAGAACGTAGTTGTTTACATCATCCGCACCCGGCGCTTTGCGTCTCGGGAGCCCTTTCAATATGGCCTTAACTTCCTCCATATTGGGAGAGATAGACTCCTCCGGAGAAGATATACAAGGAGAGAGTTTGGGGCCATCCTTCTAGTATAATTCGCCTAGGGACTCGGCGAATGCCTCTGCAATTTCTTGTGGATCAGCAAACTAACCCCAGCAAGAAGTATAAAACCCTTAAAAGTGTAAAAGCAAACGCCAATAAAACATAGATTTTTATGATGTTTTCCAGGGTGATGGATAGTTGTGTAAAGAAACTTTTGTAATAATCTACAAAAGTTTACCCTTTAATAAATATTAATATCAGATATATAATTCTTGAAGTGTTTAAGGACCCTATTGTTTTAGGGTAATATTTCAGTATGAGAAAGATACTTTTTCTATTATTTGTTATAGCAAAATGGCTTCTAATTTTAAACTACTTCTCCAATGATTCAATAAACTTAAAATTTGACATTCAGTATTGTCTTATTACAAGTATTTAAAGACCTTACAATACTAGAAAGAACATTATTATCCTAAAAATGACAATCATTAAATCCATCTGTAGTAACGTGTCATGCTTTTAATAAATATGAATTTTTGTAAGAGACAAAATGTAAGGGCAAGTTAACAGAATCTCCCCCCAACATTTTGGTTATCAAAAAGAAAATTTCTTAACTCTGCTTCTTGGATGTAGAAGGGGCTTTTGAAAACGCGCATTCAAAATCATCATTAATCATTAATTTAATCAAAAATCCTATTAATATATAGATGTATTTATCCAGACATATAAAATACATTAGAATAATCTAATGTAAGAATAATTAATGTAAGTATAGGGACCTACCACAAGGGAAATTGTGACGACTAAATGCTATGTTCAGGGAGATGTGCTATCGGCTTAATTGCAGGGATTAGTCCGATGATTACACCTACTGAACACTCGTAATAATCAACGTTACGATATGCAAGGATATGCAGATGACTTTTTCATTTTAACAAGAGGCATCCTTCATGGCCTGCCTTATATAGCATGCTCTCTACATTATTGTAAGATTCCTAAAAGAGAAAGGTCTCCGTATAAGTTTAGCTGACACTGTTCTTGTTTATTTTTCAAGAAGAAAGGAATTTCAAGAAGAAAGGCTCTAGATTATTTTAGATCAGTGATTTCAAGTTTTGCTATGACTGATAAAATGGATATACGTAACAATAAAACAAATGAAATCATTAATTGATTATCTATAATTTTCATAATCTTTACAAAGGGATTTGACATTATGTTTGTAAGATAGCTGAAATGAAATAAAACCAAAACTAAATTGTCTCTCAATGAGTTTGATATTATGTTTACTTATAGTAAAGTTGAGTGAAGGTTACCCCCATATTTTTCTTATTTGAACCTGCGACTGACTTTTTAAGGTTTAGCATAGTTCTTAAGAAATTATCAAGTTAGTTCAATTTAATAGAAAAAAACTGACAGCCAATTAAGGCAAGGATAACTGTTTTTAAGCATTTCAAGCTTCTTTTAAGCAGTTATTAACTTGTTAAATGACGCCAAGCTGCTAACAGAGTGAGAACACACGTAGGCCGTAAGCCTTTAAAGGACACATCGGCTTGATTTTACATAAAATGCCCTGAATTCACCTTTGAGTACTTTAAAAACCTATCACACTTTAAAATAAAAGTACAGACCCGAAAAGGCGGCTTTGTATCAATGTCTGCTAGATTTTTCATTTCTTTTCTTTTTCTTTTTTTTTAGAAGTCTACCTGTTCAGATTTGTTAAGTATAATTCTAGAATATAATAGTTTTTTTTTTCAAAATCATTCAAACAAACAAAGAAATAACGTCATTTCTATTGTGGAGATAGCTAAACTCTGGATTAACAAAAAATGTCGGAATAATATTTATTGTAGCACCTTAGAATGTTTGTGTTTAGCATCTTAATCTATCTGAAGAGTAACGAAGAATTCCTTACAATTTGCTTAAATTCTAAACGAAACCTGTTTTTATCAATTCTGTTTTTATCAGTAACTATAGAAATGGATAAGTGTGGCTAGTTTATAATACAGGATACTTCATCTGAGCTGTTTTAAGGGTGGAACGCCTGATTTGCAAAGAACACAACCTGGGTAGCTCTACATTGGGATCTTAAATTACTAAAATAAATAGATAAAGGGCATACTCTACTCTCCATGTATAAGGTTTCTAATTTTCCACATGAAAAAAAGATTGTGACTTGTTACATTTCATTTCCGAACATCGGTATTAACAGCGAACGTGATAAGGTAGAGGATAGGCGCGCGCTTATGTTCATCCTCCCCAAAGCACTGCGCGCGCAAAATGTCCCATCTCCCTCATACAATAGAGTGACTCGGTGGTTTTGAACGTCAAAGAAACGGCACTAAAGCCTTCATACTCTGACTTCTAGAATCGCCATAGTTAGTTCTATGCCCCCTACAAAGTATATCATGCAAAAAATTTCCCACTTAGTGAATGTAACCACTTACTATATGTAAAGTTCGACTATTGGAGGTAAAGACAAGGTAATAATTAGACAGCTCCAATTACACTTTGGAGAAATAATTGACTACAGTCAAGGTTTTTCCTGCAGTCAGTTGGTTTTTATTCCTAATTCTGGAGTAGACAGTTTCAAGCAATCTTAATCATAATTACTATTCATTTTCATTTCTTCGTGCTACAATTACTTTTACCTTTCAATAATTTTACTGTATTTTTCTCTAAATTTTCTCGACTGATTAAACACAACTTCTATTTTCACCTTTTCTTCTGATGATGTGATATGTCAAATTATATACCCCCCACACATCTCAATAGTGCCATAATGACCATTTATAACATATGTGAGATTGCTCGATTAAAAAATAACTTTCTCATGGAGAATTTATCAATATTTTAAAGAAATTTTGAAGTTTTCATGTGTTACACTCACGCTGCGAATTCAATTTTTTTTGTTTATAAACACCTGCATTTTGTTACCTTAGGATTGTAAATTGACCCATTAAATTAATTCAACAAACGTTACCTCGCATTGACATTGATAATTTTCTAAGATGCATTTAGCTAGGATTTCGAAAAATCTTTTTTTTTGTTATGAAAAAAACAAGCTAGTAAAGCTAATAAAAATTGATATAAGTTTTGTAGTTCTCAGGACTCGCTTTTCATCTTCTCTTTGACATCTCTGTATTTGGTTGTTTGAGTATGTTTGTGTGTATAGGCTTTTATTTTGTGCTAGCTCTACAGGTCTCACCGTTAACAATGAAATTGAAATATAACCATTCCCTTAGCTAGATGAAAACTCTGGAGTGATTGTATCTGCACACAACTTTACTATAAGGTTGACAATGAATTTTATTACATGGTTTATCTTAAGGTGGTTATCTCCATTATGTCAATTTTAACGACATTGTTAGGCAAAATTTAATAGTTGTTCTTTTTAGAGTAAATTTCCTCTTTCAGCATTTAAAAGAACTGTCAGTTATATTTATGAAATATTCTTATCAAAACCAGGCATTAATACAATTTAATATTTCTAAAATGGTCAGAAGTTCGAGCTAAAATACCCGTCTTGGTATAAAGTACAATCCACTACCTTTTCGATTCAGGTAATGTATTGTACTTTACCACTTTATTACCCAGAGTACTTTGTACTTTACTACCCAACAAAAATTGGGTTCTTTATCACATTAATAAATATATCACCGTCAAATATTATTAAGATATGTCAAACGGAATTACTAATATTCTACAGGTATTTAACCGAATCGGTATGATAGAGCAATAACAAGCTAGCATACCTGTATTTAAAGAGCACATTTAGTCACATGTTATACACAGAAAGTTAAGTCTGTAGGGCATTCGATTTAATAGTTTTAACAATTTGAAAGGCGTTTAAAATTTTGATAAAAACGGTATCAAGTCAACTCCTAGAAAACAATATAATTTCTTTTAAAAACTATTAAGGTTATTTTCTATCAAATTATTTCTTTTTCCTTAAGATAAAAAACTGTTAATTTAAGCCAACCCGTCACGTAGGACAGTGATTTTCGCATTTTTGAACCACAATGCATTTTTTAGTAGTCCAACATTTAAAAATCGTTAATATATTAATTTTAGGTATATGCTATGTAAAAAATATTAATATTCTATAGTTTGTAGTGTTATAAAAATAATCAATTTAAAATGTACAATTATATTGCAAATTTTGAAATTTTTATATAAAAGGATTATCTGACATAGAAAAAAATGATGATATCTTTTCGTTACACTTAATACAAATAATTACAAAATTACGAATAATTATACGAATACTTAATACTCTGATAATTAAGAGGGAGATCAGAAGAGTGTATGAAGAAGGTTCCTATGAAAAACGTTTTGAAACAAAACCTTTTTCAAAGGTTTTAAACTCTTAAAATCAGAGTTTAATTTTGAACCCAGAATATTACTCGATTCCCGATGACATAGTACACCTATTCTATCAAACAGTTCTGTAAAATAAGAGTTCATAATAAACAGGTTAAATAAATTAATTTTATATTATATTAATTACGATATTAATTTTATGAAGTTGACCGTTACTTGGCCAAAAAATCATGGTTCTATTTCTTAATCTGTCACTGTGGTTTAAAATTGGTTTATAATTTTATATATCATGTTTAAGTCTAGAGTGTGTGTGCGTGCTTTTGTGATGATTGTATCTTTAGAACATTGAAATTCAGAACACTTTACATATATTACTCTCCAGTCAATAAGGTATCACAATGGCGAAGAAAAGAAGATAGTGGAGAAGAACTGAAGCAAAGTAGAATGAGAAGAAATAAACCAATTGGGAAACGGTATTGGTTCTTCGAACACTGGGTTGTGTTCCAGTGCCTGCCCTGGTGTCATTCAGAATTAGGTGACCAAAAAAAAAATCACAACAAAAACATCATTTGGATTCTTTTGATTACCAGAATCAGAAATATTTTTTTTTTTTAAATATGATCACAACCTCATCTACATCGCCTGCTGAATTCTCTTTTTTCGCACTTGATCTAGCTATCGAATCTTAAAAACTTTCATATTTGATTTCGCGTTGAACTGCAGAAAGAGAGCCAGGGCAAAAAAAAACATCTTGTCTTAACAGCAAAGCTGGGTTTTACTTTCTTTATACTGGTCAAATTTGTCGTGTCTACAACACCTTGAAGTGCTATATTGTACATAAAAAATAATTCAACAAAATGAAAATACTTAGAGAAGACAACCTTTATGGAGTACTAGTTGTGTCATTCTGTTCTGACAATTTGTTTAATAAAGCAGTTTTAATATTAATGAAATTATCAGAGTTATGTTCAAGTAATGGAGAAATTATAATATTTTGTTTAATAACTAACTTTATTGTAGATTATTTATTTGCCTTCTTTTTGTTTATCTTTGATAGGCATTAGTTGTTTCAAATATTCTATAATTCATAGCTGAAGGAAGTCAAGGAAGAGATATAAAGGTTAATTGATTATATTAAGTGAAATATTATGTAGCCAACATTGTTGTGACAAGAATTTGATATCGTCATGAGAAGGAAAACATTCTTAACTCATCAATATTTTCCACACTCGGCCAGTTCCAGAACGTTTTCTTCTAGCACAAATTTAACTTGAATTATAACAGGAATGCCATATTCTGTCCTTCTTCAGTTTAATTTGGACCTGAAGAAGAGTTCCGAGACTGGTCGAGTAAAGGAAAGAATTCACTATGAGGGTACAAACAGTAGGAGGGTATTCCTCAGAATATTACAAACAATCTGTATGGTACTGAAGATCATACTGATTTTTTTTCTTCAGAAATTGGACATGCTTGAAGATTTACTAACAAATTCAACTTGAAACTCTGACGATGAAGATTATTTGATCGAAAAATCATGATCGAGGATGATTTTTTTTTTCTATCCGCATCATGAGATGAGGATAGAAGCATTTTTTATTTCAGTTTAACTAACATTAGTCCGGGATCATTTAAATTAAGGGAACGTTTGGTCAATGCATTTTTTCTTTTTCAAAAAATTTGGCAAAATACAAATAATAATATAATAATATTTAATCCATACAGACAGGAAGAAATAATGGACAGAGTATACAAAGAAAAACAGTTCATTAATGACATGGTTGGGTTGCGTATGTTAGATTTTTGAAGTGTTATTTAATTGAACGGCTATGAACTATGGTTATTATAATTAGAATGACTGTATATATCTCTAGTGATAGCTGAAGCTTCGGCAATTAGAAACAGAAAGGGTAAATTGTCTTTACATACCATTTAAAAGTGAGTCATTACCTATAAAACTTTAATAATCAATAATTATTACATATAGATAAAGTACGGTTGATAAACCGTTTTTACTGTTTTGGTGTTTCAAGGCTTACAAGTGATTACAAATCGTTAGGTTCTAGACGCATGTGGGAAGGCGGGCAGTTTTAATACGGGTCGTGGGCCATATGAGGTTTGAACCTTAATAGCCTTGGAGAACCTGATACCATAGCAAAAAAATCATGAAATGAAGAAAAAAAATAAATATTGTTAATAACCATTTATTAGTTATTAATAACCACATTATTGTTTATTAATAACTTTGAAATAATTATTTTTTAGTTGCTTTGCGATGGTTACATGTTGCAATATCTGGTTTTTTGTTTTTAATGTAAGTTGTATAATATAATGAATTAACTCAGTTTCTCAAGTATTATCTAATCTTACCCTTGATTTGGTTAAAAAATGTTACCCAATAAGAATTGTCTTATTGACACCCCTGTTTATTCTCTCTTAGAATGTGAATTTTAAAATTCCAAATTTCCTTAATCTCCATAAGAAAGTTATGCTTCATTATTCACGTAGACAACTAACTATTGTTTGTGAATGATTATATCTGATAATAATTATTTTCTTAATGGTTAAGCAAGGTCATCATTTAAATATTGTCAAAAAAAATTGTTGATATCTGCACTTTTTGTTTGACACTTGTTGGCTTGGCAACTTGATAGTATCATTTCGAATGAAGAGTTAGCTCTTTTCAATAACATCTTCAAAATTGATTCATGGTTGAAATTTGATTTTGGAAGTTACACAAAACAAAACAGAAACAGACTTCATAAATCTCGCAAGACTAGTGAATATCTTGTTGAAATTAATTTTGAACTATGGAGCTCTGGTAATTGACTAAACCCAATGATTTATATATTTGTGTTTCCTTCTATAGTGGTCCACAATCGGTAGGACCAGTACTGTGAAATCTCTTGCATTAATTATTTGTTTAAATAATTCACCCGTTGTATGATTGCAATTATTATTTCAGAATCTATCCAGTACACTTATAATAATGTCGAATACTTTGCACATACGACTTTATTCATTATTTTATTTTAGATTAAATTTATGCTACATGTCGATACAGTAGCGTGGAGACTATGGATCCGTTGGATGCGGTGCGCATCTTGTATTTTGTAAGTGTATGTAATTTCATTATTCAGAAAGCTATTACATTTTTAAGTTATCTCTCATTTACCTACTTGAAATAGTTATTCATTGTTTAATAAAATTAAAGTATTTATTAGAGTACAGAATTAGGCATTGTTTGACCGGTTCCTTGAAGCCAGCGAGTATACTAAGTTGGAAGCGACTTAGTATTAAGTTAAAAACCCATCCCTGATATATATTCAAGGCCTGCGATAACAGTCTTATTGCGCAAGAGCAATATGCAATCTTTTCTTGTGGTAATGCTACGGAAATGTGGGCACTTAAAAGCGAATTCATGGCCCAGTTACTAGTCAATTAAACCAAGTCAACTCCTCAACTGCCACTTTTATGCCCAGGATGCTTGCCAAGGATAATATATCTTTATGATTAGGGTCAGGTTCCAGTGAAATTTTCAATTCTCCCAAGGAGGTCGAAAAGAATGAAAGTCAATGTCAAGTTCCCGGAGACGTTTGGTAAGTTTTCTGTAACTGTCCGGAGTCTTGGTCATAATTCTGATTGACTTTCCTCCCGAGGTAATAGTCAAGTCTGTCATTAAGTCGCCATTTATATTTTTTCTTAGTTTTTGATACCCCTCCATGGTCCTAACCATTACCGGTGAAGAGGAACGTGAGTCAGTTTGGGATTTGCCAGAGCCGTTTGAAGTGTCAGTAGTGTCGGTACAAGTATCAGTAGTAGTTTCAGTCCGGGCTTCGAGCGCTGAAGGGCTCTCAGAGTTGGTCTGTAGGGGAGTGAAGGGGTTTGTGGTTGCTAAGGACTGAAAAGAGGGAGGTAATGGAGTCATTGATTTTCTGCTCTTTGTCCTTGTTACAGGTCTAGGAGTTGAAGTAGTTAGGAGGTGAGGGGGTTTTTTAGGAGGGGTAGAAGAGTTTCCAGTTGCGGATTTTTTAGGTTTTTTAGGTTTTATGGGGGGTTTGATGGGTGCAGGGTTGTTGGATGTTGAAGGAGAGGATTGGCTGCTCTCGGTTAGGCTGGCCATTCCCTTCTAGTACAGGTAGTATGTCCAGCCCACGCGCCTTCAACTCAAGAAGCTGCTTTAAAATAGACTGCACAATACTACTTATTTTTTACAATAACTATTTAACACTTGGTTTGTTAAATTACTTACTGTGTATAAAATTAAAACTACACTTTTAAATCTACACAGGACACTAGAAGGTCTAGTTGTACTCTTTTTGTAGTTGAATTTGATGTGAAGATGAGTAACCTCAGTCTTATGACAGGTGCTTTAAAATATTCTTCTTATAACACAGATATACCGGATTGTAGTTACTCACTCAGGTTACAATGTCTTAGAATCGTACAGAGACCGTACAGATGTAGGCGCAGGTGTGCGGTGTGGAATCAATTGATAGAACAAGAACTTGGGATAAAAAGTGAAAGTTCAATTTTCAATTTTGAAAAGTCTAGTTTTGAGTTGGTGGGTTGGTACACGCTGGGAGCACAGCAGGTAGCCGAGCAGGCACAGAGGTCAAGTTCCTTGGGTTGAGTGACTACAATATACCTTACCCCACATAAACCGAGACCAATTCAACTATGCTTTTGAAAGTATCCAGGTGCAGTCGAGGTACAGTCGGAGCACTAAAAGTAGACCAAGGTATTCAACCACCGAAAGACCAGGATACACGAAGGGCAGCAACAAGGATCCACACAACAACAACCAACTGGTTTGGTTCACTCCAGCCAACTGGTTTTATATGACTGACTTGTTGATATTAGTTGTTTATATACTTATTTAAAATGATAATAACAATAAAGTCAACAACGAAGCCGTCGTATTGGTATAAGCAAATAACTGATTAGTATTTGTAGAAACAAATAACAAATATATATTATTTTGATATACTTCTTTAATAAACCTTAAATGAGTATTTCTAAATCACTTACTGATTTATAAAAGCAACCATTAAACACTATCCAAAATGTAAATTGGATGTGCTGATGCAGCCGGTATTCATGCCGTTATTTAATAGTTACTTACTAATTAGAATTTGTAGTAGGTGAGACCTTTTGTTTGCCAATTATAGTTAGATATAATCAACTGAATTCATTAACTTAAATTGTATGTATAGGCATTTGAGAATATACGTATTGATAAATGATGAAATGCTGATGCTAGGCAATGGAGAGGTTTGTAACAAAATGTAAGAAAGCAGTCGGCTGTAACACCCAGTTTCTAGATCATTTCATTGTTTCCATAGCACTTAATACTGGCTGGCAACAATACTCGGCTGGCTGACAGGAATAGGAAGTTACTGAACTGGAGTAGATATCAGAGCAAGTTATACGAGCCAACGTAAAACTAGACTTCGTCTCATTCACACAACTATCCCAGCTTGCCAATCCTCAACAGCTCTTAGTTGAAGCAATGAATAAAACTCAGTGAAGCAAAAACTTCTGTACACTGTGCAGTCCTGAGAAAGACAAATTTATTTATGAAGCTCAAAGAAATTAATTTTCTATTTAAAAGGAAAAACAATAATTTCAAATTTTAATATCAATTATACATATTTTTGTTCCTCGCCTTAAAGTATATACCGAACAGAGCCACTGAAGAGACTTTACCGATTAATTTTTAGGAAAGGTGTATGAATAAAATAAATCACTTTCACTATAGAACAAAATAGACCTAAGGAAAGTACTGCTGAAGCGTGGTATTTGTTTTTGATTGTCTTAAATAGATAACCAAAAATCATGCCATAAAAATAATCGGAAAAGCTATATAATTAGAATTAAAAAATTAGCAATATTATTTGACATGGATATATAATTAAATGCTTTAAAATTAAATACAATTTAATGATTAACGTGCAGCTGTTGTTTTTGGTTCTAAAAATTTTGAAAGTCAAAAATGCTCATACTTTTTACCCTACATCTACACTTTAATCTTTACTCCTTATTTGCTATTTAAAGTGCGAACGTGAGAGTCATTCATTATTCGACACTCATTAGGCACGAGAGAACCAGATTACCGGGAGCGTCAATGTTGCATGATATGACCCATCCAAACACTAACCTCTCACAGTGGTCTCAACTTCAGTCATCGAGCCAAAACTAGTGTATTCAACAGGGTATTGCTGTTGGTAGATATGGTGACTTATATTTTCTTCATGACATCATCATGACATGATGATAACTTACATTGTCATACCATTTTCTGCATTGCGGAAAACTATAACATAGAGCCTAGGCCTATAAAAAACTGAACTTTTATCCCATAGAAGAATTTCAATCTCGCACGAATCTCAATAACCTGAAAATAGCCGTTTTCTTGATAAAAAAATATCTAAAAAGTAGACGGTTTAATAAGTTTTCCATGCTGAGGATAGTGCGATAATTTGATAATTTCTTCTTCTCTTATGCTTTGTATGTGAAGTTTATTAAGACTAATATGGATTCATTCTAATTTATCTTAAGATAGCACACAACCGAGGTATATCATTACATTAGTTTTAGTTTTATCACAGCAGTAATAGTAATTTTGTAGTGTCAAGGTGTAGATTTGTGGTTAATACTTCATGTTCGACTACAGATTCATTACATTGGAGCAGCCAGTTTGTGGTACTACTCGAGGTAACTGTTAAAGATTTTCCAATTTAGTCATTATAAGTATAAAGATTTCAAGAGAATTTCCATATTTTTGAGCTTCCTAGCTTAATATTTTCATTGGAATCGTTTAAGTAAGCCTTTGGTAAATTTCAAATTTCAGGTGTGGTAGATCGAACAGATATATTAATTATTCTTCTTTTTGATTGTTATAATTATTGGGTTAATACACCTTTATATTTGTGCTTCGTTCCACTCAATTCCTCCAAAACATTTACTGAATCTGAAATCTTGGTGCCAGCAGAAAAGAATCAAATTAAACACTGAGAAATCAATCTATATTACCTTTGCACTAAGAAGACAAGCTTGGCCTCCTGTCTGCATTAACAACTCTCCCCTCCCAATTACAAACGTAGTGCGATATCTGGGGTTGTACATTGACAAATGACTGAAATGGAATCCACATACAAGATTGAAACGACAGGACCTAATGAGACAATATAAGATGCTATCTAGACATCTCGACAAAAAGATCAAATTTGATTCTACACAACATAAGACTGATATATACTACAATACTTAAACCGATTTGAACTTACGGACTCGAAATTCGGGGATCAACCAAGCGTACAAACATCCAAAGAATTCAAACAGTCCAATCCATAATCCTTCGCAAAATTGTACAAGCTCCCCTTTATGTTTCTAATGATACCATTCATAACGATGTGAAAATTCCTTTTATCCCCTAAGAAATCCGTTCACGATACTGCGAATTTCATGACTCTTTACCCTCCATCCTAAAGCATTTAATTCAGCTATTATCATCCCACCAGATTTCTACCAACCCTATTAAAAGGCTAAAAAGATGTTGTCCCCGAGATCTACTCAGCAATGCTAACTAATTTCAACTGGTCAAATTAATTTATATGGAGTACCACCACCAATGTACCACCTCCACTCTTTTATTTAATTTTGTTTATGTATTACTTATCAATATCAGTTATTATTTATTGGGTAGTTGTAATATAATAATAAATAAAACAATATTAGTGCTAATTTAATGGATTCGAGAGTATAATATCAAAACTCTGTACATAACTCTGAAGGAATCCAGAGTGATCACTTTAGTAATTAAAGAGTCCTATATTATGTTTTTGTTTCTATTTTTATGTTGTTTTCTGAATGACTCAGTTAAGAAAAATAAGTCCCAAGAACTCCTTCTTACACCTCATTAGGGCTCTAATCACCAGTCGGTTATTCAAAGACAGTGGGATTAGTAAGGACGTAATTATTACCATCCGTTGCTAACAAGTTTTAGAATTATTAATTTTTAATTTAACATGTTTGAGGTGAAATAGTTTAAATTCAAGTAAGGGCACACTTATTACAATTTGAATGTACTATCAAATTATGTTATGTAAATCTATCAGGGATTTAACGTTTGACTTTTCAAAATAAAATATTTTTTTCCTTCTTATTTCAAACAATTTTTAAGTGAGCTTTTCAGCAGCTATACAAAAACTGAAAACATCTCTTTGCATGTCCATAACTATACCATGTCATCTATTGATATGTAACATTATGTATTAGTATGTAATGTAAGTTAGACCGCTTACCTGGAATGATTAGAGATGATTCTGTTGGAATCTCTTAATCTCTGACCGCATTGCTCTGCTTAACTTGAAATCGCTTGGCAATAATAAATTTAAAATCATTCACACAATTTATGAGTACACTGCTTATTGAAGCAATATTGTTATAGTTATTTCATTCCAATACTTTTATATTAACATTTTATAAAAACTGTGAGATCCTGTAAGTTATTATTATGTCTCGAAATAGTTAATTGTGTGAATTTTTACAATATAACGTAAGTAGAATAAACAGGATGGGTGGATTTTTACACCACTTGAAGAATGGAGAATTTTACTACAATAAGTAGTAATTTATTGCTACAATAAGTTATAAAAACATATAGAATTTGTTTAAGGTCCAAGTTCTCATGTTGTTTCAAATGAAAAAAAAAAAAAGTTACTGATTAGTTACAAACATATTTACAACACATATAAAATATTAATTAATTATTATTTTTAATTATTGCTACATGATTTTTTAAAAATAATTCAATTGTTATATATAGGTACGTTTTATTTTATAATACTATTTTTTATAATTTTAAGTAAGTTTAAAAAAAAAAGAAAGATTTTTCTGTTTATTCAAAGCATTTGTCATCTTCTAAGCAAACAATTTTTTTATTATTAAATGCTATTGAAAAAAAAACTTGAAAAACTACCTGATCGTGGTTTGTTTAATATTATTTGATAATTTGAAGTGCAAGAATATAAATTTTTTCCGGTTAGACCTTGTGATTTACGTTAAGGTCGTATTTTGCACAAACGCTTTTTGGTTCAGATAGTGTAACGGTATATAGCGTTGCAAGTGTGGAAATGGGTTACTCAATTCAAAAATCTTATCTGTTAGCATTTCCAGCCACGCTGCGACGTGCGCTGTGCTTTCATCAATACGTATTTTGAAGACACAGCTCAAAGCACCTTTTTGAATATAATCTCATCGTAAAATAATGTAGGAATACTGTACGAGTATGTTTGGAAGTATGCATTTACTCTTTTTCACTCTCTATCTATCTCTCTGTCCCTCATTCACTCTCTCACTCTCCCACCTCTCTCTCTTTCCCTCTCTCACGCTGTCTCTGAATCTCTCTTACTCTTTCTCTCTCTCACTCTCTCGATTTATCTCTCTATGTGTCTCTCTCCCTCATTCACTCTCTTTCACACCTCTCTATCTCTCTCTTACTCACTCTCTCTCTCGTATTTATAATTTTTAGAATATCCACACACAATTTAACGAGTAACGTATCTGTTTGAAAAAAAAACCAGAAATAATGTTTACAAAATTACTAATAGTGAATATTAAACTCTTGATTGGTTAATTAAGTCAATTAATGGAGTGCATCATGCAGCTAGAAGTATTACAGCAATATTGACTTGGTAATCAATGATACGTTAATTGGTAATCAATCAATCGTTGTTTCAATGATAAGATTCTATATTTGGCATGGAGCAGACGTCTTTCCTCAGGACCACTGTCAACGTGACAGCCACGTTGTATATTCTACCAATTCCTGTCAGTACAATATATTTAAAATTAATTGATAAATTTTCAAAATTAAAATCTTTTTTTCAGTGTTTAAATGTAGATAGGATTTAGCGTATGTAAAAAAAATTTTAGTGCTCTACACTGAACTGTTGTAAGCGTACTATAAAACTCTTCATCTATGAGTTAATATTTATTTTAATTAAGCTGTCTCTATTTTGTTAAATATAGCGAAGATGTACGAGTAATCGTTGTTCTAATGCGATCTGACAAGTCACTACAGCTGCAACCTAATACTTCTACTTTTTGCTGTAATATTTTCTCTTCTAATATTTAAAATAATATAGATATTTTTGTCAAATATTCCCACAGATACGATACTCAGTACGCGATATTTAAAGTTTCTAAAATGACCAGGTGATTGGGTTAAATTTGTACTCATTTGGCATAAAAAAGAATAAGGTGCCTTTCATTTGCTTGAATAATACTCAAAAACAAGAGGGTTATTTACAACACCGGCTACTACATGTGTGTCAAATGTAATTAAGATTTTGTCAGACGGTACGGCTAGTATGCACTTATAACATTTTTGTTAGACAATGCGATTTTAAGAATAAATTTATCAACTTTTTAAAATGGATTTTTTTCATGTACAGTTACCTATAGTATGTTTAAAATCAACCTTTAAATGTATAAGTCAAAAACCATATATATATATATTACAATCATATATCATACTGTACTTACAACATATTACAAATTTTAGCTACATAAAGGATGCATATCTATAGTTATATAAGGAAAGTGAGATGAGAGTGTAAAGAACACAATCAATTATGCGACACATTCAATGCACTGAAAGGTACAAGTTGGCATAGTATTTTCTTCATGAAATTAAAATCGTTTCCTTTTACATGTAAAGTGAACTCACTTGAAACCTTAGTGTTTTTTCAAAATCATTTCAAGTTTAATTAATCTATTTGGCGCTATCCTGATAAACAATTTTCTATGTATATCTCAACAATCCCTGAATGGAGAACAGTTAGGAATTATTCTGTTGAGTTTTGTGTCAAGAAAAGCTCTATTGCATATTTCAGTTCCCTAAACTACTTACTATAATATATTAATTATGTGCACATAGGTTAAAAACAGTTTTTACAATTATTGTTTGAAAGTCGAAGTTCATAATTACTACTATACTCACTCTTTTATGATGCTAATTTGACAAAAATCTATATATCTTACTTTTCTTTAAGGACTTGTATTTGCATTCAGTTTTGTTATGGTCCGTCAAACATTATTAACCAGTATCACTTTCATGAGCTTTTAGATTAAATTTTAGCTTGACTTATTGACATTTATTTTTTTACATCTACCTTTTCGTTATCTGAAAAAAATTTTTTTTCTATTAATATTAATATTAGTTGAATACTAATAACCAAATTTCAATTCTATGTTAGAAGTTCAAGAAAAGAAAAATGAGATCTAAATTGATATAATTATACTAAACAAAACTGTACGCATTGTCTATATTATCAGAGCTATTTTAGATAGTATCAGTTTGATCTATCAAACGGTGATGGAACAAAGCAGTCCATTAACTATTAACGTTTCCATTAACTTTAAGTTATTACAAAACAGGTTATTACCCTTTGAACATATATACACACACATAAGCACACACAGATTATATTCATACAGTTTTTTATATTGAATAAAGTTAAATTATAGCAACGTAAAATAGAACTTGGACTTTAAGTCCTTGTTGTCTAACAGAAACAACTATCAGTTATGTCAATAGTTTGGACCGAGAAATGAGTTCAGTTGAACAAGAGTGCTGTGACAGATGAAGCATCCCAGTGACTTGACTGTCAATATTGAAACTTTACTACTTACTCCAGAAGTTGTAACAAGGAATTCAGACAGTATCTTCGTTAATTAAAAAAGTTCTGATCATACGATTGTGATAATCCATTTGAAACATTGTTTAGTAACAGTACTTTTCATATTAGCACTTATATGATAACTAATCTATTTGTTTTAGATTTATAAATTAATAATATATTTATTTAAAACTAATAAATTTAAAATTCATAATATATAAATAATATAACTAATCTATTCGTTATATAAAAAGTAACTAACCTATTTGTTATAACTAATTTATTATATTATTTATATTTAACTAATATAATATCCATAGTATATTATTACTAATACATAATGCAACGATGCATATAATGATGATATAACAAGCAGATATATATATATATATATATATATATATCCGTCTATCATTTTTCTTTACTTTTCAATCGATTTATGATATCGACACCTCATTGCTACTTCTTAATGTCCCTTTTCAATAATCAGACCCCCTTAAAGGTGCTAGAAATCTTAAAACTCGTTTAGTTATTATGTAATTCACATGTTTTAAATATCAAGCAAATTTGGATTTTTTTAAGTTTTCCCGGAAATCTTCTGCTACCCAATGCACCTCTTTACAATTAAAAGAACATGCAATTGTGAAAATATTTTGTATGTACTATGAAACATACAAGTATATGGATTTAATGTCATAAAAATTGAATGTGTGTTAATTTTTATTTAGGTCTTCTGATCTTTTCGGTACTTTCCTCTTGGTCTTTTCTCTCTTTGCGTCCCGAAAGAAGTTGAAAACCTGGAAATTTTCCTTAGTATGTAATATATACGAGTATGATCACGTTTTGACAAGAATTGGACATATTTTTATAATCTAATTTTTTGTCAGGTGTCAGTTAGTGGATACCATGTTTTAAATATAAGACAGAAAGTATATTAATACTTTCTCAGAAAGGAAAAAGATAGGAGATGAAGCGGTAACCTACGAGGGGTAATACGTTGATTATTACACGCATTTTACCATCAAAAACTTATATGAAAATGAAATCAGTAAGTACATAAAATATTCTTTTTAGAAGAATATTTACACATTTATAAAAAAATGACCTGTTCTGATGACATTTTACCATTTTATTTAAAACTAGCAGAATTAACGGTGTTACGCAAACAGAAAATCATCATTGTGACTATCATTTTTGATGGACAGAATGATTGATTCATTCATTCAAAATGATTTGATTTGATTCATCAAAGTCCTTTGGTGAATGAGTTTATTTAGTCATTGAAAGGTGGAAACATGCAAGAGATTCGAAAACTAACGAGAAAACAGATTGAAAAAAAAATTAGTAAGCCATTCTAATTTTTAGAAACATGTCTAAATGAGGGTCTCCTTCCCAATTTCATAATGGGAATACTTAGTTATGGCAGTTCATCTGTCCTGTACCGAAACATCTATTTCAACATCTTGTCTCCTCTCTCCATAGTGAATACTGATTCTTTGGAATGTAACACCCTGTTTAAACACTGAATGTTCAAATTATTGGGGACGTCTGATTTGAGAGTGTTTCACAATAGCGTATATTCGACGGGGCTTTTTCTGAAATGTCTTCCTAACAAACAAAGTAACTAGCCTAGAGCATCCTTTAGTTACATACATGTTGTGTGTGATGTAACATTTTTGTTACTCATTCAGCATGATTATAAGCACAGCCTACTCCCATGTGTGGTTAAACTAACATCATCTCACAGAAGAATTTGTTGTCATAAATATATAGTCATATTTGTGTATGTGTGTATGTATTTAGATATGTTTAGATGTAAATACATGCAATGAAGTTTATTATTATATAAAATAGTTAACTTATTGACTTCAATATCATGAATTAACTGGTTAGAATACTTTTCAATTTTGTTTTTGGACTTTTAAAATTTCCATTTAGGGTAATATTCATCATTAAACTTAAATTTAGCATTTTTGTTTTTTTTTTCAAATTGAATGCCGTTAGAGATATTCATAAGAAGCTTTTACATTTTCAAAAAGAAAGATCATTGTGTTAAAATTGTTTCCAATGATTTTATTTTATTTTTAATTTAGAAAATTTCTTAGTTAGTATTAGTTACTTTAAGTTTATTAATTACAGATGCTTCACTAACGTGGTTAAAAATATAATTTATTTTTTTAGTATTTATTCTTCATAATGGCACTCAGGATATAGATTTATGTTTATAATATTTCTTTTAATCATATTTCCTTTTCTTAAACCTAAACACTTTTTACTTTACTATAAGTATCGTATAGCATAGTGATCGTGAAAAAATTTGAACTCGAGATTTTGACGGAATTACATATTTTGAGGTCCCAGAAGTCGTTTTATGAAGTTTTTTCGATGATGTCTGTGTGTGTGTGTGTGTGTGGGTGGGTGGGTGAGTGTGTTAGCATTGCTTGTTACCACGCTACGGTCCAGAATCTTTGATGGATCAAGTTGATATTTTACACAAAAATGGGCCCCATAAAGACGAAGATCCATATTGTTTGGGAAGAATTATGCATGATGGGAAAGTCACTTTTTTTGCCAAAAACCATTTTTTAGAAAACATTTATTTCTCCTAAACTGATAACCCTACAGTTTTGAAATTTTGACATTATCTTTGAGGTTACAAATGAAACAAACGAAAAATATATTAAGAATTTTACAACAGGAAATATTTTTTTTTCAACAAAATGTAAAACTTTTGACTTATAATTCAATCTCAAACCTTGTGAGAGCGATACAAGCCATACTGTTTGACGGATCAAAATAAAACTATGCCTATAAATAGAACATTATGTGGAGAATGAGTTGAAATATCTTTTTTCAAAATTACATTCGCTAATAGGGCGTTACAGTACAATTTCTGTTTTCAGAAAATGTTTTTTTGACGCTAAACGGCTCATTAAAAAATTATGAAAATATGACCAAAAATGAAACGAGAAATTAGAAATTCAAAAAAAAAATCATGAAGTTTCAATTACGGGAAGGAGCAATAACGCTATAAAAACTGCTTGTTTATCCTAGACTGAGAGAGCACCTGCTTTACTTGTCGAATTTTTTTACATTGTTTAGATTGACTTAGAAGTTTTTTGACTGAATCCACTGAGATAAAATTGATATTTATAAAGGAACAATTTAAATAGTTTATTGACTTTTATGAGATGTAAGATGAATAATATTGTTGTATGTAAAAAAATCACCGCCAATAAACATAAATAAATTACCTTTGACTTCCATGGCATGATGGATTTGTCTCATAAAATGCTTTAATAAATCTATATATTGCACTCTCGAGCAACACTTAATATCAGTTACAATTACATTATAATTGTGAATGTAGTACCTTTCCATGATATTGAAATGTAATGAATGGACTCTTTCCTCAAGAAAGAGGACTTATGTTTGTTGAGTAATATCCATTTTTTTTTACAATTCTAGTCTAATAGTTCATATTTGTTATTTTCAAAAATTAGAAGCTCCCAACTAAAAAAGATTTAAATTATATTGAATAGCTGGGTTTGACTTCGATTTGAGTATGTAAACTGGCTAATTACTAATATATTTTTTCTCAGTATACATTCATAGAAAACTTATAACAGAGTACAGGAGGCAGGAAAAGGATAACACTCACTCAGAAAAAATTCGTATATATGATATTTGACAAATGGGAAGGAAAATGATCTTATTAAATACTAAGAGGCCATAAAATTCCCAGTATAATAATTCTGTAAAAAACCAAAAATGTAAATGATAATTCAAAATTGAAATCTTTCGTTTAGAGATTATTAAATGTAATTATCGTACATCTTTAATTATAAATCGTCTTAAAACATCATTTTTTCTTCGATGTTTATGATGTTTTTCAGAGAAAATAAGGGTATTTTTAAATTTGAAAATTTTACTTTAATATTCAATGTAGAAGAATATCAAGTAAACGATGTAAGAAATCTACTGGCTATTTGAACAAAAGCCATGTTCTCTTGTAGGAGAATAATTCGTATCAAGAAATGTTCACTTTGGTTTTTCAAAAATGTTATTACTGCTGTGATTATACTAATGAAATTATTTACCTCGCTGTGTGATGTACAAAAATAAGCTTATATATTGATATGTCCTTCAATCACTATCTGTACTACCTCAGGAATGAAAGACTAATAATCACATCCCATTTAGATGTTTACATTATGCTTAAATGAGACGTTATGTTTTATATACTCAAGAAATTTGATATTAAGTTACTTATAGTAAAGTTGAGTGTAGGCCACTCCAGATTTTTTTAAATTAAAATTACAGTATCACTCGTATTCCAAAGTGATTATTCTTTATGAATGTTAAGTACAATTTTATTTCATTAAGCATTAAGTTGGACAGCAGTTAACGATATCCTTTTTCTTTGACTTAAGTGCGAGGAAGTATAAGGCAGGAAGAAACGGTAAATTAACTCAGATTACGGTCTTTATCCTCAATTCCTTAACCCATTTGATTCAGTTA
This sequence comes from Hermatobates lingyangjiaoensis, assembly GCA_026182355.1. NCBI lineage: Eukaryota > Metazoa > Arthropoda > Insecta > Hemiptera > Hermatobatidae > Hermatobates > Hermatobates lingyangjiaoensis. The sequence continues at coordinate 3,819,775 of JAPFBL010001938.1, forward strand.
AATCAAGTTGATGCAAACCAAATAATATGAATTGAATCCATTACCATTCTGCGTAAGAATTGTTATTGGGCTTCCTTTAGTCAGAGCAGCGACTTTCCTATTGTCATCAATGAAAGAAAACTCTGACCGAATGTTTTAATAACGGTGTTATTGTGGTATAAGAATAACATTAGAATAATCCAAATGATTTATTCGTGAATTCTATCACATGGGTAACCGTTATACTATTTAATCAAAGTAACTAAATTATCTTGTATATTCTTCACAACATAAGCTCAGAATATTTACTGACATAATTAACAATACATATATGTAATTAAATAATGGTAATTATTAAATTAAATAATTAAATAGGCTGTAATTATTAAATATGGTTTTCAAAAATGTCGTTGTTCAAATGTTCGGCCAATAATTTTAGCAGCCTGGCGTATTGAATCAATTGCTATCAAAATTCTTTTGTGGTGCAGAAGGATAAAAAAAATGTCATTTATCAAATGTTGATAATTATGATTATTTGCAAGATGAAGTACAAAAAAAGGATTATTTGGAACTACTTTACCGAATTCTCCGGTCTAACACTGATCCGCTGGAATAACTGAAAGCGTGCATTCAGCTAGACATTTAATAAAATGGTACTGATCCATGCACTGACCTCTTTTAGTTGTAATGCTGAGATTATCACAGCTTACAACCCACAGATCAGCGCTCTAGCATTAATATTCTACTTTTCATTTTTTTTTCAGAGTTTGGTATAGAATTGCAGATTTCAGTTAGCTTTTATTTCCTATCCGTTCAACATGTCACCCAGAGTCGACACCCTACCACCACCATCAGACTTTCTTTGTTATGCCACTCGGTCAGTTGAACATAATGTTGCCAAGGAAGGATTTAATAGACTGGAGTTCGCTTTTGTCCTTTTAAATCCTCAACAATCATCCAGCTATCACTGCAGTCACCTCTGTTTCTTAAGAGTGCTACATTCACTTTATCTGTCCTCCCTGAATTTTGTGGCTTCTACATATATACATTTTGCGGATTCTGAAAAGCTGTAAAGATTGGTTTTCCTTCCTTTTCCAGGTTATTCTGAATTTCGATCAGTTATCAAATCAATTATGTTCTTCTCGATTTAAGATGTTTGTATTTTTAGTTCGTCATTTGCTACGTATATTTGTGAGCTTTCAGGTGTGTCCTTATTGACTCTGGTAGTAAAGTGCATGAATAACGTTGATAATGACGTGCGGTGGAACTAACGTATTATTATTTAAGGGCTGCACATTTTCTTATGTTACATTTATTCTAGTAAAATAATTTGTAGTACTATAAGGATAATTTAGATGATACATTTTGCACTATCTTCAGTTTTAAAATGAAAAACCATTTTTTTATTTCTCCGATAATTATTATTTAATATAAAATCACAAATATGTTTTTTGGTTTCATTTGGTTATCTAATTATCCTTTATCAGTAACAAATTTCTTTAATAGAAAATAATCAACTTTGCCCTCTTACTTCTAAACTCTTTGACTTTTAGCGGCTTTTCGATTAGCAGTAGGCTTGCTCCTGGTGTTATTATAGCAATTGACATTTGGCAGTCATTGCAAAATGGGCTTGCTCCGGGGCCTGGTTGCCTCAGAGGCCCGTCCTCGCGTATCCAATTCCACTTAGCCGGGGCAGGGAACCAGTATCCACAGCTCCTTAGGTTACCTTCACTAACTACTCTCGACTTCCTTACTAACTTACTTTCACATTCGACAAACATTCCGAAATGCATCCCTGTGTTCTTTCATGAGTAATAAATCTGTAGTGAAATACCTAATTTGGAGGACTACGCATAAAATTATAGCTGTATTCGTTAGTAACTATCTTCAATATATGTTTTTTTTTTCAAGATGATCGGAAAACTGTTTTTCCTTTATTTGGAATGTCGTAGACCAAACTAATATACAACTGGTAACAAAACCATTATTGCTTTTTTGTACAAATAGTTATTAATCTTTCGAATAATTAAACTCAATTTGTCTATCAGTTTAAAGCTAATAATTTCTAAACAATATAAATATTTTAAAATGTACTTCTCCTGAAAAATGTTTGGTTTAATACAATTATCATTCTCCAAAATTAGGAGTCCTTATTCAAACTCAGTCGAAAGCTGAGTGTGAAAAACTATGTGCAGAAATTAATAAACACTGTTCGAATGAGGTCAAAACTGAGGCTTGTAATAAACTCAAGCCAAGGATGATTATATATAATATCCCAACCGAGATAAATAAAGAAAATTTTGTCAATGTCTGTAAAGAGCAAAATGAAAATATGGAAGGTAACATTGTTCCAAAATTTATTAAGTAAACAGGCCTAAAAGGAACAAATAGGAATATGGTAGTGGAGGTGGATCCAATACTTCGCAAAACTCTGTTCAAATCGAAAATAAAACTATGCTGGTCAGTCTGTGGGGTTGACGACTATATTCAAGTGAGTAGGTGCTTTAAATGCTCGCGCTTCAGGCACTTCAGCTACATTGTGTCAGAAGCCTAACGTGTCCATTGTGTGCTGGAGACCATAGCATTAAAAACTGTAAAAAACCCAAAGAAGAATACTGCTGTATAAACTGCAAGATTTTCAACGAGCATTCTAAAAACAGGAGTAGCTTATATATTGATATGTCAGGAGTAGCTTATATAAGCTACTTAGCAGTAGCTTATATGTACAGGAGTAGCTTATATATTGATATGTCCTTCAATCACTATCTGTACTACCTCAGGAATGAAAGACTATTAATCATATCCCATTTTGATGTTTACATTATGCTTAAATGAGACGTTATGTGTTATATACTCAAGAAAATTGATATTAAGTTACTTATAGTAAAGTTGAGTGTAGGCCACTCCAGATTTTGTTTTTTACTTGTTATTAAGGTTTTAAGTTTGTCAAGATTACCTCATCAAACTCAGCAATGATCATTTTCATATTGCAAACCCAACCAGCAGATAATACTGAATGAAACAGACTCAATGCTTTGATTTTTCATTACGGTTGACTCATGAATGTTGTGATAAAATAAAACTCTAATATGCGTTCTACGTTCCATTATATTTTTAGAATGTCCAGCGGGACAATCATAAGTCCATGTGGGCCACCGTGGAAACAAGCTTCATAGTATGGCGTCCACTGTTTTACATCCATAGTTGTGTGTATTATCCACATTGTGCTTGGATTTCTTGAGGTGTCAATAATAAATCAATCGTATAATACAAAAATTTTTGTGGTGTGATTTCAACTAATTTGTTTGATGGTTTTTGTTTAAACATAGTTAACTAGGCATAAAACTCCGGAGTTGATTGAAATTAGTTAATATTAATCGATCTAGAATAAAACTGCTGATAACATTCAATCAATAATCTATACAGAATACTAACATTTATAAGAATGGACTATTTATAATAATGAATTATAGTAGCTCAAATAGAATAGATTTATTCATGATAACATGATTTATACTGTAAATATGAGTTTAATTTGTGAGGTGAATAGAAGCAACTGGTGAGTAATTTAAAGCATTGGAGTTTGTCCTCAACAAGTCTGTGGCTGAGATGTAGAAGGAAAGCCGTCCGTTTCTGAGTCAATCTTGCATAAACTTGTTATCACCTCTAACATTTGCCATTTCAACATCAATCGATAATTTTCCTCAGGATTCAAAAGTTGATTGACTGTAAAATACCAAAACAATTTCTTGCTATAGTGACACATGACAGTGTGTTAATTGTAAGATTTCTCAAATCGAAAATGCAATCGAAATGCGGGATTAGGCGTTTTTAGACTGGTCCGGAGGAACTTGAGCGAAGGAAGTGGTCCATTACCTTGCGCAAGGCCTTACTCGGACGCGACATCTCCTTTCTCTTTCCCCTTCTATCTCAATTAGTCAACTGGATTCTGTACAAACAACACATAAATAGTCTCTTTTACCCACCTATTTGCTAAACTAATTAAAAAAAATATTTATATATTTTCCATTTGATAGTTCCATTATTATATTATATACAGTTCTTCAAAATATATGGCTTACTTGTACCAGAAATAAGCAAAAATTGCTCAGAAAAGGAGGCATATTTTTTAAACCAATTATTTCAATATTTTCTTTGCATTAAAGCGCATGGGACAATCATCAGTCCATGTGGGCCGCCGTCAGAATAAGCGTCATGGTTTGGTGTCCACAGTTTTACACCCATAGTTGTGTTTGCCATAGTTGAGTTTTACGTCCATAGTTTTACACCCAATGCAGACGGTCGGTTTCACTTCAGATGTTTTTTTAAATAATAAACTAAAACATTTAATCATTGTAATAGAAGACTAATCCATCTGGGTGCCTAATAAATATCTTTCATTAGCCATTTTATGAACAAGTAAATATTCTTTGTTTATTGTTAAATAACAATATTGTTAAATATTGTTAAATACTATTATTGATAGACAGCTAAAAGTAAATTATAAACGAAATGTTCAGGTCCAAGTTAAAGGTGTTAAAGAAGGAGAGCACATCAACACAAGGATGAGAAACTATTTCTATGTTGGGTGAGATTATCACCCGCGGTTGGTTATAAATCTACATACAATCACGCCACTCCCACTGCGTAGAGCACTAGCCATCACTGGCTATCACTGGCCATAACACTAGTGTGCCGAACACACACTAGCGCTTCTAAGATATTCTATAAAGTCTATTATAAAACAGTAACGGACTCCCTTTCGAGTATCATATTCCAAGCTTTGCAAACAGCCTATAATTCCTATGATGGTATTGAGCAAGTTTTAGAATTATTTAAAACTTATTATTACCTCCATATTACCTCAAATATTCTAAGTCTAATTTTTGGTATTATGTCTTTGCTTGCTATCATTGTATAATTAAAGTATACACTAATTAAATAGCACTTTGTAAAATGTCTGAAATCTTATATCGTCATTTCGTCTCTTGGTACTCTACAGTATTTCGACCAGTAATCTACAGGTCAGCAGGTTGGACAGAACTAGATGTACTAGCCCTGGGCCGTAAGTTGCTAATTTTTGGCATATTACATCAATGGTCATTTACAAGTAAATACACAATGCTACTAGAAAATACTCACACATTTACACGAAAAATAAAATTAATTTATTTTTGTCTGTTTATATCATCAATGAAATAGATGTCTCGTGTATATAATTATGAATGAATTATTTCTTTACCTTGTATCGAATAGCAATTGCTTTATTTGCTTCTATATACAAAATAGGTACTCACAGCGGTGTTTTTTGCTAGGTGATCCAGTGGATGGATCAAGTAGCCATATGAAAGGAATTAGAGTTTGGTTCTTTAATACTTAATTCCAATGCACAAGAGCCTCTTTATAGTATCATCATCGAGTAGTCGTTTGTTAATCTGGTTCATGTCTGAGATTATTATTTAAGTATGTTCAATATATTTTTTGTAAATTTTTGCTTTTCCATAAATAAGAATTTTTTTAATTATAATTAATTATGATTAAAGAAATTGTTGAGTGTTAACGATTTTACCTGTTTGAGGTTCTTGTGTTGATATCTGTTCGTGCTGCTTGTCTGTATTTTGTCCACAGACTACTGGAAGAAACTCTAATTCCCTTGAAGAGTTGTTCTGTTCAAAAGAAAATATATTTCTGACATTAGATGGTGCAATAACCGTAGTTGCTAAAACGCCTAATCATATAATTAAGGATGGTTAAATAATTATTAAATTAATACAAATAATGTATACATACAATTATAGAGAGAAAAAAAAAATAAAAAAGCCTGTAGTGGCCTAACTTCAATTTTACTATAAAAAAACAATATCAAACCCCTTGAAAACTGATTTTTTTTTCTTAATCTTTTTTCTTAAAATGTTTATATGCGGCTACAATCGTGTTATTAGGTATAAGAAATTTGAAATCATTGATCAATCTGACAATCATTAAACTAAGGGACTGAATTTTATTGGCCTCTTACCACCCTGCAGACACACCTATCATATTGTGGATCCCATAGTTATAACTAAATTCAACTTCAGATTTCAAATTCTTTAATGACCTTTTTGTATATACATCGAGAAATATACCTTACTTCTATAGTTTTAGGTATGATTTGATAAAAATCTACAATGTGATTGGCTCCCATACAAATAATAATGTAATCAAAGGTTTCTACTTATTCTGGATAAAGAGTCTGAATTCTTCGTGTAATGGCAAAACAGCTTTCATTCATAGCAGTTAAGTAGGCAAATTTTTATTTGATTTCTACGATTCATAAATTTGATGGTGTCTATCGTATAGTGTAATTCTTAAGACAATCGGAGTATTTTTGAATGCAGCTTAACTTTTTGGCATTGATAGAAATAATCAGTACAGATCAATATGGAGGGATAGTAAGATCAGTATATGTCAGGATATAGATATAACTGTAGGAATTAAAAAAGAGCGTCTTTTATTGATTAAATAAATAAATTAAATTAATTTCAGATTTAGGTCAATTAGAACAATTTGTTTGATTCCTATTGGTAAACAATTTTGTTGAAAAATAAATTTGATAGTTATAAATAATTATATAGATTGCTATTTGGTTTAGGAAAATCTTGAATTATTTTTTTCAACGTTAACAATGAATACGATTCTTCTCTTTATCTAAGGGCAATAATATACCAAATTTATGGTGGAAGTTTTCCATTTTTAAAAAGTGAATCCGATTTGAGTGAGATTTTTAAATATTTATTATCGTTTTTACGATGGACTCCCTTCAGTAATCATCCATCGGATCGTCTGTGAGTTTCTTCTGCCTGAAATTTCAAAACAACTCTGTAAATCGATAATCATCTTATTGTTGCTTTTTAGTTTAAAAATTTAGTGAATATAGTTGAATGATGTAAAAGTACTGAGGAAGACCTTATTTAAGTGGAAAAGAAAGTTTTGTAAGATTAGTCTCGGCTGTAGAGGTTTCCCTGCATTTCCCGTCTCCTTTCTGAAATCAAATTCACTTGAATTACAGAAGATGACTCTGGTGCAATACAATTTGAATACCGAATATAAGTGTCAGTTTTCCAATATTCGTTACGGCCTTGATTTTAAAAATATTTGTTTAAATTTATAATGAAATTGATTTTTGTTGGTCTTTGTGGATGGTTATGTATGCGAAAAGATTGTTACCACACTACAGGTCACAGAAATTATGAAACTTGATGTATAGACAGTACTAGGAAAAGAACTGCCCAGTTTTTTAGCAATGTCTAAGATACTTAATCATATATTATGAAAAAACTGAAATATTTTTAGGTCTTCTTCTGTAAAAAAATCGAAGAAAAAAATAATTCTGCATATAAGTTCTTCGCAACATTAGAATTTCTGGATGAATATTATAATTTGAATAGAAAGGAAAAATAAAATTGACAATACTTGTAAGCAATATTTACCTTTTACTGTATAAAAACAAAAAAACAAATCAGGAAAGATCAACCAGTTCACTAAGGCCAGGATTAATCAAAATTGTGAAGTATTGTTTAAATGAATTTTATTTAACTTTTATAAAATATTATGTGTTTATATTTTGTTGTATTATTACTGGAGAATACAAACATTTTTACGCTATGTAAGTGACTGTCTGATATACTGAGTTTAGGGGTAATATTTCATTCTAAAGTGTATGCTATTTTTTATTCTTCTAAAGAAATTAATGTTTTAACGAAATCAAAAGAATTCATGTTTTCCCCAAACTCTGATAAATGCATGTAGCCGTTTAAACTTCTATATATTATGAATATATTTACAGACTAGAAATATTCTACATCAAACGATCATATTTAGAACGTATTGGAAAGAAAAAAATATATCTTGAACTTTAAATATTGCTAAACAAAATTCATCTAACATAAGAAACTGCAGATTTGAACTTTTCGTAGTATTCAAATTGAAAAAAGAGATATAAATCTGTCATTGTTTTGCAAAAACTGTAACAGAAAAATTTTATATTATAACAGAAAAAAAGGAATAATTTCCAAAGCCAAAAATAAAAATCTGGAGTGGCCTACACTCTACTTTACTATAAGTAACTTAATGTCAAATTTCTTGAGTATATAAAACATAACGTCTCATTTAAGCATAACGTAAACATCTAAATGGGATATAATTATTAGCCTGTCATTCCTGAGGTAGTACAGATAGTGATTGAAGGACATATCAATTTATAAGCTTATTTTTGTACATCACAAATAATTTATTATTTTCAAATAATTTCATTAGTATAACTACAGCAGTAGTAACATTTTTGAAAAACCAAAGTGAACATTTCTTGAAACGAAATAGTATCCTACAAGAGAACATGGCTATTGTTCAAATAGCCAGTAGATTTCTTACATCGTTTACTTGACATCCTTCTACATTGAATATTAAAGTAAAATTTTCAAATTTGAAACAGTAAAATACTCTTTTTTTCTCTGAAAAACTTCTTAAACAGCGAAGAGAATGTTGTTTTAAGGTGATTTGTTAATTAAAGATGTACGATAATTACAGTTATTAATCTCTAAACGAAAGATTTCAATTTTGAATTATCTTTTACATTTTTGGTTTTTAACAGAATTATTATACTGGGAATTTTATGGCTTCTTAGTATTTAATAAGATCATTTTCCTTCCCCTTTGTCAAATAACATATATACGAATTTTTTTTTAATGAGTGTTATCATTTACCTGCACAATATTATTCCTCTTACATCTCTTATAAGTCAATAATATATTTTCATTTTTCCATTAGAAACATCAATTTAATCTCAGTGGATTCGCTCAAAAAATTTCTAAGTCAATGTAAACAATGTAAAAAAATACAAAAAATTCGACAAGTATAGCAGTTGATCTCTTAGTCTAGAATAAACAAACAGTTTTTATATCGTTATTGCTCTTTCCCGTAATTGAAGCTTCATGAATTTTTTTTCGTGAATTGCTAATTTTTTGTTCCATTTTTGGTCCAATTGTCATTTTTTTTGACGAGCCGTTTAGCGTCAAAAAATCATTTTCTGAAAACACAAATCGTACTGTAACGCCCCTTTAGCGAAAGTAATTTCAAAAAAAAATATCTCAACTCATTTGCCATATAATGTTCTATTCGTAGGCATAGTTTCATTCTTGTCCGTCAAACAATATGGCTTGTATCGCTCTCACAAGGTTTGAGAGTGAATTATAAGTCAAAATTTTTACATTTTATTGAAAAAAAAATATTTCCTATTGTCTTAAAATTCTGAATATATTTTTCGTTTGTTGCATTTGTAACTTCAAAGATAATGTCAAAATTTCAAAACTCTAGGGTTATCAGTTTAGGAGAAATAAATGTTTTCTAAAAAACGGTTTTTGGCAAAAAAAAAGTGACTTTCCCATCATGCATAATTCTTCCCAAACAATAGGGATCTTCGTCTAAGTGGGGCCCATTTTTGTGTAAAATATCAACTTGATCCATCAAAGATTCTAGACCGTAGCGTGGTAGCAAGCAATGCTAACACACTCACCCACCCACCCACCCACCCACCCACACACACACAGACATCATCGTAAAAACGTCATAAAACGACTTCTGGTACCTCAAAACATGTAATTCCATCAAAATCTCGAGATCGATTTTTTTCACGATCACTATACTTTACTTATAGTAAAGTAAAAATAATATTAAGATACTTTTATAGTTAGATTCTATTAATGAGACTGAACAACTGTCCCGTCCCTATCTTTAGTAACAAATAGTTTATAATCCGCTAATTTTGACTGATGGTGCTGTTTAGATTTTATTATAGACTTATATTAAAGGCGTTCATATAGTTGATTATGGGATAATTAAAAAAAAACGAAATAAATAGTATATATAATTTTGATATTTTATATTATTGACTGTAAAATTAAGGTAAACATCAACAGGAAGAATTTCCCATAGTAAGGAAAACTAAATTTCCAATCGTTTAAAATTTAACCTGTTCAATATTATTTTTTTGAGATATATCCTCATGATTTTAAAATTTAGAGAATATTTCGTTGTCAGTTATTGTTTTTCCTTTCTTTTATATTTTTTAGTTATATAATTATTAGAATTTTTGGTTAAATAATTATATTAATATTTAATAATGTAGTTATTTAACACTGTCTTAATAAGTTAGTTATATAAGTTCAGAATAACAAAGACTCAAGGGTTAAGGGATTCGAATCTAGGATAGTGACCTTACGAACAAGCCACCAAGAGCCCTTTGTCTGCTTCATACATGTAATATTATATAAATTTTAGTTACATTTTTCTGCATACATCTCAATATTTTATTTCATTCGTATATATTCTAGCTTAAATAGCTTCTTTTTAGTAATAAGTGGTTCCCATTAAATATTCTAGAACTTTACACAAATATCATTCTTTTTTAATTGCTATAGATGGTTATCGTCATTACTATTTTCCCATAATGATTCTGTTACTTTGGGCTATTTTTCTAGATCTGAGGTAATATTATGTATCTTAGGGACCCAAGATACCAGATTCTGGAATGCATTTCACTCCTCTTACCCCTTGCCAAACACATTACGCGCTTTCCATTTCATCATCTACATTTTTTTTCCTGTATCATTATTAAGTTAAAATAAGAGAACAAGACACTGGGGCTATAAAAACAACAGCCATGAAGAATAGAATCATTCATAAATAATTCAATTAGTCGAATTAGAATAAAGTATAGGGTTAGAGCACTATGAATAGTGTGTTACCCAAAGTAACTCGTAACTCAATATTGGGTTTCAATTCCATTTGTTGGGAATCTGTTATGACAATTACCAAGTATTTCAAGGATATAACCTTAAAATCAGTTTTATAGCGAGAGGAAATTTGTTTTATTTATCTCCTGTGTCATAGCATACCCCTGTCACTAGGTGTAGTATACACTCTGATGTGTCAAGTGCCCAGTTGTTTTTAATATCAACGGGGCTGTCGAACCGCCTTGCAAAATTATCTTTTATTCAAATGAACGCTATATCGTAACTAAACAGGCTTCATTTTAACTCTCACGCAACTTGTCATGAATAATGTCATCTTGACCATGATAATTATTTTTTGAAATGTTCATTGAAAATTAAAATTTTCACTAGATAACAAATTTTGAAGCTTACAATATCAACATGCTAATAAAATTAATTGTTATTTGTTATCATGAGCAAATCTGTAACTCTTCAACTGTTTTACTTTAGATGCAAAGCTAAAATTTTCAAAAAAGTTTGTATTGTATTCTTTAACTATTTTGATAGTTAAATTCCGTGAGTCGTCAATATGATCTACCCTTCCCCCTCTCTTCATTTTTGTCACAAATTGTTTAGATTTAAACTTACCACTTCTTATAGCTCCTTCACACTTACTGCAGGTAATAACTTTGGCTTTTCTTATTTTGTAATTTAATTAGCTGCTCCAATTATGTGACTTGTATAACCTTCAACACTACGCCATTGGGACACCTTGTTTAATACTAGAAAGACTGAAACTTAGTATATACCTATATTGCCCCAAAGCAGTCAAAATGACTACATTGTAAAAGAATAACTAATGTATAAAGAAATTGATTTAAAATTAATTTTTATTATTTTTTATATTATTTACAGTCATAAAACAGGTTATTAGTAAGTATTAATAATAAAAAAAATACTTCACTTGGAAAATTCTAAAAAGCTGTGTCAGTATATATACCATTTTATTCTCATTGAAACTGAAAAACAGTCAAATGACTTCCTTGGGCAATCTGGTGTTAATAGTAAAACCTTGTTTACTTCGATACCTTCTACATTTGCAGATTTGCACATAGTAACTGACTGCACCACTACAGAGTTACTTTTTACAACAAATTTTTTCCAATATTTCATGTATTATCTAAATTCCTGTATCATCCGTTTTAAACAACCCTGGAGGACAATAGTATGTCTCCAAGTGACTGTATCTTACACAAGAACTACATTATACAACCATATGAAATCGTTACCTAGCATCTGAAAGACAATCTTGACATAAATCACACTTTCTCGCAGTACTTCTTAGATGTGCATGATTCAAAACGGTAAACATAAACTTTACAGAATTTATTTTCCTAGTAAAACTAATGTAAAATAATTATTTATTATTTAACCTAAATGGAAATATATATAACAATAAAATAACATTTTAGAGCAGTAAGTTTAGCAAATTTCATTGTGTGCAGATTCAAGTATCAGTTCATGTATATTAATTATATTTAGTGATTTGAATTTATTTTAGTGAGTTGATACAATTACTAAATCTGGTAAACTGGCAAAAGAATTTTTACATTTTACATGATTTCTTTTATAATAATAGTTTAGCCTTAAAAAAACCACAACTACATTCTCATCTAAGCATGAAGTTGCATATTTATTGACAATATTATAATATTGCAATAACTTTATTAGATTAGATCACTAGGTGAGTGAATGCATTATCACTTAGTTTTAGTGAGTGAAAAAGGACTTATGAGGATGTGCGGGCTCAGATTTGTAGGCCACAAAGAGTTTTATAACCGATAGTAAACTATATCTTCATAAAACATCAACTCAAGTATTGGACTGCATGCATGACATGGAACCCACACACAAGACTGAAATGAACAGAGACCAACAGACATTACAAACGCCTGATGAGACTCTCAGACAGAAAATCAAAACTCACACTAACAGACAGACTGCACATATACAACACAATCTTGAAGCCTTTGTGGGGTTCTGCCAAACCTTCAAATATTCATGCTATACAATCCATTCAATGAAAAATTCTTAGAAATCTCTCACATCTCCCATTTTACGTCCCAAACATAATCATTCACCGAGATCTTAAAGTACCCTTTGTTCGCGACTATGCAAAAGACCGCTACAAAAGATTCCACAGTAAACTCTCAACTCACCCAAACCCACTTGCCCAAAATCTTTCCCTACTAGTAATCCCCACAAACCCCCAAAGACGACTAAAACGCCAATGACCACGTAACCTTTTGTCGTCATAAAGATTAAATATAGTTACAGAGTACCACCAATAGGTGTCCACCCGATTTCCCCTACAAAATTAAAAAGCTAAAGGAGTAACCCTGAAACAAAATTACTTCTAAATACATGAAATTGTAATCGAAGTATCCCAAAAAAAGTATTCAAATGTATAATAAGGATAATAAAATATGAAGACTTAAGAAATAAAACTAAAGCTTTTATTGGTGCAGTTAATAAATATTAAATAGTTACAAAAAAAATACAGTGACATTTTAATCCCCCCATAATTTTCACGCATAGCAAAATCAACCATGTCTGCTATTAAGTAACAATTTCTTATGCTCCTTATGCCAGAACGTAATGATTGCACTACCCGAAAAAGTTGGCCAATAATTTTTATTGATTGTTGATGATGGATAGATTGTATAACTTCAGTATTCCTATAACCGACAAGAAAGAGGTTGGTATCAAAAAATTGAAATTTAAAATAAAGCTGCGATTCACAAGTCAGGCATTCAGATTTAATTTTGTGATTTAGGATTTAAGTCAAATATTTTTCACAGCAAATGACCATTTGATTATATGAAATGAAGTTAATTATTTATAAACATCTCTGGGTCTGCAGATAAGTTCTTTACCTTATTAATCAAAGTTTCTTGTTGGGAGATATATCTTTTTCACTGAGCTGGTTATGTTACAAAAAAAAGCTTTATTGCCAGTTTTTTTTTATCAAATTATTGATTTTGATTCACATCAATGAGATGTGTCCAAGAGTAGCCTGAGACAAGAATTCGCCACACTGGGCATGACCAGCATTCTCCGTTTCCTCAGGAAGTAGAATGAACTTTCAATTTACTTTCTAAATGTCAAACCATTATTCATCCAAGTTTATATCTTGCAATTGCCCATTTTCATTTATAAATGTTGTTTTAAGGAAATAAAGGTTTGAGAGAATTAGAATGACTATTAATTCATTCGTCTCTTAATAAACGTCATAATGATGATATTGTAAAAATGGATTGTTTCATGTCTTACTCAATATGAAGTAGTTTTCTGCGGCTTCTGAGTCTACTTCATTTTCGTAATTTTTCATGATTCCTGCATAATAGTTTTTTGTTGTAGTCTTTAAATCATAAAAATTTACCCTTAATTCATGTTTGGACATGTTTTGATACATTTGAAATCATCTTAGGGTTATTAATACAATTGAAATATATAGGCCGTCTGATAGAATAATACTGAAATAAACTGGGGATTCTATTAGTTTTCAATGGTCAAATCAAACTCTCAAATGTTAACGTTTTTGAGAATAACGGGTACCCGTCGCCATCCATGCCAACAACCATGGACTCTCCTTCAACGAGTGCTTTAGGGTGCAGATATTACTACAAGTTCCTCCAGATGGTAAAACGGTTACCTTACGCGCATCTGAGGAGTCACATATCTGGTTTCTTAATGCGCGTTGTAAACCAGGCTTGAATTTAAAGAGGTAGGGCTGTTCTGAATAGTTAGAGATTAGTTTACCTTTGACTATTATTATTTTTTTATTATTATCCTTTTATTTTTATCTTAAATTATTATTTTTACAACTTTATTCCTATCATCCTCATTATTATTATTATTTATTCATATTCCTGGATTTTATTTTGTTTCAGCTATTTTCCTCTTATTATCTTCATTATTATCTTTTAAGTTTTTATTATTTATATTTCTTAATTTTCTTCATTTTCACTTTCTATTTCTTAGCTTATTCTTAGTTAATTTCTCTTACCTCACTTGAACCGGGCACGCGTGTGACAACACTGTTGGTCTCCAACCGTCGCTTCACAAGTGCGCTTGGTGTCCCTTTCTCAACTCTCATTATGACGGTTCAACCGAAAATTAGAGACAGTAAGTGTGTTTGTTTCTTAGTTCTGTGTTTGTGATTCATCGTGAAATGTATATATATATATATATATATATATATATATATATAAACAATTAAACGAAACTAAATTCACAGGCAGAACATGCATGAAACAGATCATAAAACCTCACTACTACATTTAGATTTCCTCGTCATTAGAAAGACAGATGTGATTCCGCAGACAGGCGATGACTGAACTGAAATCTTATTGAAGAGGCACTTAATCAGTTCAGCCAACTTACGGAGGGAAGGCAGACATTGATAAATAGTAACTAAAAATTAATAAGTAAATACAAACATTTAAATAAAAATTATTAAAGATTTTGAAAAAACAAATTATAAATGAAAATAAACAAGTAAACAAAAGACAAAACAAAAAAGAACATTGAGCGATTAAGGTTAAGTTCAGGAGCAGATCTACTTCCCAGGATACTAATAAGTGCTTCCTCTGGAGCCCTCAAAATGACATAGGCACAAGTTTCATTAATGTGCCTAAGAACCAGTACACGGAAACAATCATTTAAACTGAATCTTTGAGAACTGGGATGGGTGGCAACTGGAGCGTTACTGTGTTATGAACCGCCGACCTGTGATTATTCATTCGCAAGCTTAGCCTGGTGGAAGCTAAACCCACATAAATAAGCATCACACTGGGTGGAATACAAAAAGGCAAACAAAGATGGAAGAAACACAGGAGGTTTTGTGAGGAATAGGATAGGTGTGATTGCCAAGGAAGGAAGTAAAGGAAGGAACAGAATTGATAATAGGACATGTAAGACAGACATGACGTACGCATTGAACTATTCCACTAGGAATATTGGGAGGCTTTGGAGAAGAGATATGTGAAAAGGGAGATCTAAGATTAACATTTATAGTAGGAGACAGTCTCTTTGAAGATAGAGGAAGTACAAGAGAAGGAAGATAGTATAGCCCAGCCATTAGCACGAGGATAATAAGTAGTAACGAGGAAAGCAGTATCACTGCGATCCCTCCTAGGGCCAGAACTATGATGTACATCCCTGCTGATGTGGAAGGATGTTGGGGCGTTAAGAGTTTGCTCTCCTAAATTTCTTAGTGATGAAATTAATGACATTACTTCTATTACGCTATCATCAAAACTATACTCTTCTTATATTGACGAAACTTTAAAGGGAGCTAAAAAGCGTTCACCTATATTCTAATAGAAACCTGTTCCATGTCAAATATCAAGCTCAAATCAGTACTGACGAGGGCAATAGCTTTATATACGAGGGTTGACAACAGATAGTCAATTACTTATTTCTTCTTGAACTCCTTTGTACATCCTGACTTTCCATCAAAGCTCTTTGTTTCTTTCCTGCACCTTAAAATACCTTTCATGCTTCCCACACCATTTGTTTCTACTTCACTGGCTTTAGTGTCAGTTTGGTTGAAAGTTCTTAGTCATTTTTCTGATTTTTTACTGATGTTAGACGTTGATTTTTATTTCAGGTGCTTATTGTGAAATCTTGTATATATATCCATATATACGTAAAAATGTCACAATAAACACACATGACTCTATAATAAAGGAAATCACTGTAATATGGGTATAAATATGAACATACCCTAAAGTCATTTTATTACTCCTTATTAAACAATTGAAACATTTTGAAACTTTTTATTTTTTTATTACCATTGTATTGATTGCTTTAATTGTAAATTAATTGTCAATTTTCAAAAGGATCCTCTATAGGTTTTAGAAAGTTCACTGTATTCACTACAGTTCACAGTTCACACTTACAGTACTACAGTTCACTGTATTCACTTTAGAAAGTGAAATGGAATCACTTTTTGAAATATCGGAATTTTACAGAAAGTTAGCTGGTTGTCGAAATACGCTAAAAAAGAAGATCAGATTGTTAAAATAGGACAACGAAAAGGGAAGAGCAGTTTTCTAGTCCCTTTAAAAAAGTTTTGGAAACTCGTTTCCAGAACATGTGTATATATAGATGATCAGTGTACGTATTACATATCACTAAAGTTTTGATTAGAGCCTCCCTGAGAGTAGTAGCATCAATAATGTATGTTAATAGCTATGAGCAATAACTAAACATTAACCACCTACATCTTGAAAGACGTGGGTATACTTGATTTCAGTGGATCAATACTTTTACATACATGGACATGAGAAGAGATTCAATGAACAGTTCAAATCATCTGTAATAACAGAAATTGATTATGTTCATATTTTTATTAAATTGTCCTTTTGCTGAATCCCAACAACAACAAGAAAAGATACCAAGTTCTTTCTGAGCCGGCTATATTGAGTCTGCTGCCAAAAGTATTATCAGTTTGACCGTAACCCCAGAGACGTTTCCTGATTTTCAAGTGCAGGACATCCCTCTAAAATGTTTTGCACTATTCAAACAACTCAAAATCGACAGCATAGAGAGTGGGAGCTTCTTCTAATAGATATCAGTGCTTATTCTGAGTAGATGACAGGAAGACCTGTTACTTCCTCACTCAGGGGTCAGGTGACCCAGTGGCAACATGCTGGACTGGTAGGTCCGGAGTACAATGTCACTTCTGGCCTTCGATTTATTCACGCAGGAGGTGAACAAATCGGAGAGGACGTTAAGCCATGGGTCCCGAGCGTCCTCTAGGTCAGGTACTTGTTAAAGGTCTGTACTTATTTAGGGCTCCCAATGTAACATTGAATATTGATTGTGTGGCATCACAAAGGGCCAATGTTTGGCCTATGTGTGTTCTCTTGGGGGACTGTCACTGCAATCTAACCACACCTTCTTCTTCACTCAGACGATAAGAGAAAATCGCTGTGATGTTAGGAGTGTCTGTGACACCAACAATATTTTTCCTTTGCAGTATGATCTATTCACTATTGCTTTGGTACGTTTTCAAATATAAGCTCTACTCTTCATTCAGATATACATTACCGACCTTTTCATTACGTTTTACGTTAAAACTAAGGTTTTCTTTAAAGCCACTATAAACTGATTTCAGATAATCAGTCCTAAGAAGAAATTTAATGATATCATAGGACACTGATTGTAAATTGCCACCTTCGACTGTGGCAATTTTTTTTTGCAAAAAAAAAACGACTGAAAAAAAGTTTTTCTGTTTTTTTATGCTCAATATCAGTATCTAATACAAAATCTAATACAGTATACATCATAATCTAGACATTAGAAGGGTAAGGAATTCTAAGCTTAACGCTTCTTTGGTTTGGCACATGACTAAAGACAACTTTACTATTATTAAAATAATAACTATTGGAATATAAATTTTATAAATAATTTCAATTTTAGTATGCAAAATATGCAAAAGATGGCAATTGCGTTGTCTAGGTCAAAGAGACAACGCAACAAATACAAAAAGATAAAATCTTTTATGTTTATGTTTTCTGATTCGGCATGACCTTCGTTCAATCTTGGTGTTCATCTTATAGTTATTGATAGCACCTCTAAAAATAAAAACAGAACAAACTTGTTTGTGAAACTCATAGTTGCCCTTACTGGTCTCTGGAACTTCACAAGTATCTCATGTTTAATGTATGTCTTATTAACAACAATTATCTTGTCAGTTTAGAATTCGATTTCAATTAATTTTCAATAACATACTTAATATGAAATATTTCTAATTAACGTTGAGTGCAGGAAAGCAAGTCATTATAAATGTAACGAATTTATACAGTGAAAAGTTTAAAGATTCAAGATCATCGTGCATTCTAGTTTACCTGTGATCTCTTCAAGATTGGGGCGCTGACGTTAAATTTTAATGGCTAAACGTGCTCCAGTTTCAGACTGCCATACCAATCAACCATTCCTCTATCATTGTATTTTACTGAAATAACTATTAAAGACAACTATCTTATTTTATCTTCAACACTTAATTTTAAATGCCCATATGTTAAGTATTCTAAATAACTTTTACTGTTTCAAAATTGATTTGACAGTTTTTACTATCATTACTCAATAGAATGGATTTTTGTAATTGATTGTAAGAAGGTTGTTGAACTCTACTTCACTTAGAAACAGTTATTAACAATATGAAACAAGGTATCAGTAAAACTAAAAAATAACACCCTTCAGAGTAATAATGCTATTGCTCTATATTTAAATTTTCTTCCTTTATTTCCTATTACTTATTTTTCTCGTCCTAAAAACTCTATTCTCAGTTTTTTTTTTGTAGATTTCTATGTTTTTAGAGTTCCAGAACCCATTTTTTATATTTGGTATGTATGTGTGTGTGTGTGTGTGTGTGTGTGTGTGGTGTGTGTGTGTGTGTGTGTGTGTGTGTGTTGCGTTTGTGTTGCGTCCTGGTCCAAAGCTATATTAATGACATAGCTCTAGCATTGATAACAGATCATAATGAAATTAGATATATAAGCAGCCTTGATTTGAAAAATGATTGCAAATTTTTTTTTTTTTTTTTTTTTGAAGGTATGGTTACTTTGGGAATGGGAAGTGGTTTATTGGAGAAGTAGAGAAATCACATGTGCTTACCCGTTATATTTTTTTTACGCTTCAGTTAGTAAAACCAGGAATGGAGTCCAGTAAAAATTTACTATGAATTGACAGAGTGTTATTATGTTAACAACATTGATTTACACTTCAAAATATACCAGAACTCAAAACTGTTTAACAGAATTTTCGTATGACTATAATTATTATATCGTATTATTTTTTCTTTTTTTCTTCACATGTAGTATGAATGTAACATAGATATTGCCTTTTTATACAAGCATTATTGATTAACTATAGTACATTTAACTTCACATACTATATGTGTCTAGGTAATAATGTTTATGTAGAAAAGTAATTTAATGTTATATTCATATTAAGTTAATTAATTGTGTATTTGATGTAGCCCTGAGGATATCTAAAAATATAAATGAAACGTTGTAGCAAGGTGATGAATTCATTTAAACTAGAGTAATTCTAGAGAACAAAAGGAATATCTGGTCAAAATAGGAGACATTTAAATAATTATTCTAGCCATTAAGGAAACAATTAATTAAATTGATTACACATGAGTTTGGGAATAAGTTTAGTTATAGTAAAGTTTAGTGAGGAGCGGTTTGAAGAGTCTATCGGAGGCAAGTTACTGACAATGGGAGGATTGTGGAGTATTTCTCATCAGCACACACGGTTGATTAACCATGTCATACAGTGTAGGAGGGACTGAGGGCGAGGCGCTGCGGGACGGCAGCGGGGGAGAGCCTGGCTTACACAACCTTCCTTGCTTCAGACACACGACGTGAGAATCTCCACCTGATTTGGCAATTATTTCCCTGGAACCGTTATTGAATAGTCACCTATTAAAGGTGTTAATTAATGATGATTATAAAGAAACGTTCCATCTCTTGACATAATTTACTCTCTAAGAACTGTGTCTCAAAGTATTGTTTTTAATGATAATAGATGTAGATCCTAGAAAGTTGTTCAATTGTTAAAATAGTGTCAGAAAATTCAAATATTTTTTTTTAGTTGCAATATTTATGATATTCTGTTAACAAAATTTTTTTTTCTTTAACTATGAAGCATACGCATGAATAATGAGCATCTAAGTTGAGGATTAATTTTTAGAATTCTTGCACATAACCAACCATTTCTCCTTCCAACAGTTGAAATTCACTACGATTTATTAAAAGGAATATTGCAATAACTTTGAGAACCGGTAAGTTTTAGAACAAGTTTTTTTTTTTTTGAAGCAGATCGAGTTTCTTTCATTTCGTCTAAGCAGATTTCTTTTTTACTAAACATAGGTTTTGTCTCTTTTCAACCCATTTTGGTCTCACTGGTCAGCCTTTTCTTGGCTGTAAAACAATTTTTTTTTTACTTTTGATGATTTTTTCTATGAACAATCCCCCTTATAAAATATAAAGGTGGTTTCTGATATATTAGCTATTTGATATCCTTCATACAAAACATATAATTATGTACTCTCATCTTTGTTCTGTACCTTATACATTTACAGTTAGTTTAGTAAATTTACGTCTATTCTCAATGTAGGCTTGAGTTCAAGCCACCAAGACGCAGGCAACTTCTAAGTCCAAAAGGAGATATACTTATAATAAAATTTAATCCTCGTTGAGGTTATTCGGTTTTAAATTTGTTAAGTACAATATAATATTAGTTTAAAAATTTAATAATTGGTCAACATTCTTTACCATAAATATTAACAAATTAAATCAAACAATAACACATGAACCTTATTTATTTAAATCATTCCTTCAACATCGCAAAACCTTAAGAATACACTGATTTCTTATAAAAAATTATAACATATCAAATACAACTGCGTACATTTTGAAATGTTTAATATGAATATATTGACGGAACAGTAGTCCTTTGTTGAGTAAATTAATTAAAAACTTGTTTGTATACCACCACCAGTGACTGACTGCAGAATATTAAAATGAAAATATATGACAGGTGGGCACAAATATAAAGGCAAGCAAAATAAGCCAAAATATTCTAATTGGGTCCAGGGTAACTTAAGGGCAACGTTCTCACCTCAGGACTGGCGGATCAGGGGTTCAATACCCACTCTGGATGGATTTATTCACGTAGGAGGTGAATAAATTTGAGCACGTTGTCCCTTGGAAAGGACGATAAGCCGTTGTTCTGAGCTTGTTAGTTGTCAGATCCCAAATGTAAAAACACCTGAGTTAAGTAAAGTTTAGGACTCTTAATGCAGAATGTTGATTGTGTTCTTGGGTGACTGCTAATTTAACCTAACCTGATAATCTCAAACAGTAGTGATATTAAATAAAATGAGGCCTTACAAGTTATGATGCCCCACTTTGCATATCCCTTGACTCTTGGCAAGTTTAACACTGAATAAAAAAAAGTAGACCTGATTTACCAGTTTAAGTAAGATATTGAAACGCATGATATATTGCAGTGCAAATTTCTATTGTTAGAACATTTTTCTTTCGCTACCCAGTTCCTGATTTATGATTTCTTAATGTTAGAATGATCCTGTTTTAAGAAGATTGATTGTCTTTTCAACTGAAACATTAGAAAGTTATGATGTTATTTGTAACATATTTTGTAAAAGCCTCTTTTATTAATAATAGCATTTTTCTGGCAACGTTTTAAAGTTACGAGACTGTTTGAGACGATGTATATCCATTGAAAACATTTTCATAGGAAATTATGTAATGATTTTATATTTACGATCCATTAACGGCGCAAGTATTTCTCATGTGTGGGAAAATGGTATAGAATATTAGAAGAAAAAGTAATTTTTTGTTTTGGTAATTTTACAATTACATATTGTAAGTGTGAACTATTTTCTCGGATTCCCTGACCTCTTTCATATCCCCTGTCCACACTCGTATTCTCTGTACTGTCCCCGGATTTCACTCAATTGTGTACCCTGTCCACACTCGTGTTCTCTGTCCTGTCCCCCGACTTCACTAAATTGTGTACCCTGTCCACACTCGTGTTCTCTGTCCTGTCCCCCGACTTCACTCAATTGTGTACCCTGTCCACATCCTGTTCTCTGTCCTGTCCCCCGACTTCACTCAATTGTGTACCCTGTCCACACTCGTGTTCTCTGTCCTGTCCCCCGACTTCACTAAATTGTGTACCCTGTCCACACTCGTATTCTCTGTCCTGTCCCCGGATTTCACTCAATTGTGTACCCTGTCCACACTCCTGTTCTCTGTCCTGTCCCCCGACTTCACTCAATTGTGTACCCTGTCCACACTCCTGTTTTCTGTCCTGTCCCCCGACTTCACTCAATTGTGTACCCTTTCCTCACTCTTGTGTTCCCTCCTATTCTTTACCCTCACATCCTGGACTAATGGTTTACTTACTTGCTTGTATTTGTTTACATTTGCTTCGAAATTTATTGAGTGAATTCACTGAAGTAAAATTGATTTTTAGGGGTTTATTGAAGAATTTTTAAGCAATTTAAGAACTTTATATGGGTATGAAAGAAAAAAATTCTTGCATGTAAAAAATTAACGCCAGTCAAATATATAATTTCTGATGCTTTCAATGGTATGATGGATTTGTCTCACAAAATGCTTTAATCAAAGTATATGTTGTACCCTTGAATAAAACTTAATATCAGATATAAATGTTTTAACTTTGAGTAATATTGAAGTGTGGGGAATGGATTCTTTCCTCTTATCTTGTTGACCAATATCCAGTTTTTTTACTATTGTAGTGTAATAGTTCATATCTATTATTTTCAAAATTTCAAGCTTGCAGCTATAAAAGTTTTAAATTATACTTAAAAGCCAGCTTTGAATTTTATTTGAATATGCAAAACTGGCTAATTACTAATATATTTTTTCTGAATATACAGTTACAGCAACCTCATAACAAAGTACAGCACGCAGGAAAGAGATAACATTTGCTCAGAGTAAATTGGATTTTTTTCAAAGGGAAAGAAAATTAATTTTTTAAAAACACTAGCATGATATAAAATTCCCAGTATAATCATTTTATATTGACCAAAATTGTAATTCATAACTCAAAATTGAACACATTCTTTCAAAAATAAATTAAATTATCCTACATATTAAATTAATAATTATCTTAAGACGACATTTTTTCTTACATGTTTGTGACATATTTCATGCGAAATAGGAATATATTCAAGTTTTAAATGGGAAACTTTGTCTTAAATCTTCAATGTAGTGGGAAGTCAGATAAAGTATGTAAGAGATCCACTGGCTATTGGAACAAAAGACATGCTGTCCTGTAGGAGATTATTTCGTAACACAAAATCTACACTTCTGTTTTACATAAATGTTATACTGCTGTAATTATACTGATATTAGACACATCAGTGGTGTGATATAGACAAATAAGCATGTATTTTTTTTATATCACACTCTCCAGGAATGAAAGACCAATATAATCTCACATTAAGACATTAATATATTATACTATGGCTAAATAGAACATTATATATTATATACCAAAGAATCATGATATTTTGTTTACTTATAGTAAAGTTGAGTGTAGGCTATTCCAGATTTTTTTCTGGTATTTGTAACAACTTATTCAACTTTCTTCTCTCTTTAAAGTCTAGATCTCTTGAGGTAACTGAAAGACTTTTATCAAGCATACTGTGGCATTCTCCATTGATGGACTGAATGGCATTATGAGTCAGCATTCCTTATATAATGATTTTCTATCGTATTAAATTATAAATTAATATTTGTGTCAATGTTCTTTGATGTGGTAAGAAAAATGTAAGTGAATGTTTATCCTTCAACAATGCTCTAACAATATAAACTTACACTGCAATATATCATGTGTTTGTATACCTTACTTAAACTGGTAAATCAGGTCAATTTTTTTGTTCAGTATTAAACTGGTAAAGTATGGCGTCCTTCAATTATGTAATAATCATCTCAATTCTTATAAAGGAATGTGTCAACTCCGTAATTCTAACATTTTGTTTTATGTTATTTCTTTGCTTATCATGTTTCAGTTGTGTTATGATGCTGCTGGTAAATTTTAAAAGTGAATTTCACATTTTATAATGATTATAAACTTTTTTATATGTCAAGTTTTTGAGGATACACGTCGTATTATAAGATGTATATGTAGAAATAAATTAACTGGAATGTACTCGTAGTAATAGTCGAAGAAAATCCATGAAGTGTTGTCATAAATTATACATAGTCCAGACTGGAAATTATTAAAATTCCAAGTCCATCAACAACAGTAGTTCGTATTTACAGCTGAACAAAGTAGCAACTTATTTCTGCAAATAAATAATGAGAATCTGGCAAAAGTTGGGAAAAAGCTAAAGTGACCATGACGAAAGGTCGATGTTGTTTAGAAATATTAAGTATTTATTAATTAAATTAATTAATTACATTAATTGATTAAGCTTATTGTTTATTCAAATTAGACTGAGTAATAAAGGGAACAAAACGTCGTATATCAGAATTAACAACTAACAGATAATGTTTTATTTATTTCTTTCTGAACATGAAATATTTGTTTACTCCTGCTTGTTCTGCCAGTTTTTTCCCTTTTCTTGTCTTTTAAACTCCTTTAAAACACCTTTGTCTTGTCATTTTAAATACCTTTGTTACTCCATATCCATCTCTACATCATACCAAATACTCGCTTTCCCTTATCTGTTCAAGTATGACTCTATCGAGGCCGCGATATTTTTTTGGGTGGGTGGGTGCGTATGTGGGTGGGTGAGTAGCATTTCTTGTTACCACGCTACGGACCAGAATCTTTGATGGATCAATTTGACATTTTACACAAAAATGGGCTTCATAATGTAGATGATCTCTATTGTTTGGGAAGAATTATGCGTATCGGAAAAGTCACTTTTTTTCCCAAAAACCTGTTTTCAGAGAACATTTATTTCTCTTAAACTGCTAATTCTACTGTTTTGAAATTTTAGCATTGTCTTTGGTTACAAATGCAATACCTGAAAGCATATGCAATATTCGGATTTTTAAAACAACGAAAAGTTTTTTTTTTCAATAAAATGTAACAATTTTCACTTATAATTCAATCTCAAAGGTTGTAAGCGCGATACAAGCGATACAAGCCATACCGTTTTACGGATCAAAAAGAAACTAAACTATGCCTAAAAATAGAACATTATGTGGAGGATAAGTTGAGATAATTTTTTTCAAAATTGCACTCACCCAAGAGGAGTTACAGTAGAGTTTCTATTTTATATCAATCACGGCAAAGAGCAATAAAGCTATAAAAACTGTTTGTTTAACCCAGACTAAGGCATCACATGCTATACTTGTCGAATTGTTGATATTTTTTTACAATGTTTACATTGACTTAAAAATTTTTTGACTCAATCCACTGAAATAAAATTGCTGTTTATAATGAAAAAAATTAAATGATTTATTGTCTTACAGGAGATATAGGTGGAATAATATTTATATATGTAAAAAATCACTGGCAATAAACGTAAATTTCCTTTATCTACCATGGTATGATGAATTTGTCTCACAAAATGCTCTAATTAATTTATATATTGCAACCTTGAACAAAATTTATTATCTGATAAAAAATTGTTTGTGTTTATGAATTATAGTATCTTTGCATGATATTGAAGTTGTTGACCAATACCCTTTTTTTCACTATTCTAGTCTAATAGTTCATATTTATTATTTTCAAAAATTTCAAACTCCAAACTACAAAAGTTTATAGGCAAAATAGCCAGCTTTGACTTTGATTTGAAGATATAAAACTGGCTAATTACTAATATATTTTTTCTCAATATACTTTCACAGCAACATTATAACAGGGTACAGCACGCACAAAAAAGATAACACTTGCTCAGTGTAAATTGGTATATATGATTTTTGACAAAGGGAAAGAAAAGTAATTTTATTGAATACTTTCACTTTTCAAAAATATTTTACTGCTGTAGTTATGCTAATGACATTATATGCATCAGTGGTGTGATATACAAAAGTAATAATTTTCAGTATAATAATTCTATAAACGACCAAAAATGTAAAACATAATTAAAAATGGAAAACATTCTTTGATGAAAAAGAAATATAATTATCCTACATCTCAAATTAAAAATGATATTGAAACAATATATCTTCTTCGATTTTTCTGATATTTTTCAGAAAAAATAGGAGTATTTTTTTGTTTTAAATAGGAAAATTTGTCTTAAATATTCAATGTAGAAGGAGGTCAGGTAAAGTATGTAAGACATCCGCTGGCTACTGGAACAAAAGTCATGTTCTCTTGTAAGAGATTATTTCGTAACAAGAAATCAACCTTTTCGCTTTTCAAAAATATTTTACTGCTGTAGTTATGCTAATGATATTATATGCATCAGTGGTGTGATATACAAAAGTAAGTATATACTCGTATACTGATCAGTGAATCATTCACTATCTGTACTACCTACAGGAATGAAAGACTAGTAAACATCTCCCATTTAGAAATTTATATGATACTTAAACAGAACATTATATATTATATACCCAAAAAGTATGGTATTAAGGTCACTTATAGTAAAGTTGAGTTGCCACTCCAGATTTTTACTTTACTATAAGTAAAGTATAGTGATCGTGAAAAAATTCGATCTCGAGATTTTGACGGAATTACATGTTTTGAGGTACCAGAAGTCGTTTTATGACGTTTTTACGATGATGTCTGTGTGTGTGTGGGTGGTTGGGTGGGTGGGTGGGTGGGTGCGTGTGTTAGCATTGCTTGTTAGCACGCTACGGTCCAAAATCTTTGATGGATCAAGTTGATATTTTACACAAAAATGGACCCCATTTAGACGAAGATTCCTATTGTTTGGGAAGAATTATGCATGATGGGAAAGTCACTTTTTTTACCAAAAACCGTTTTTTTTATAACATTTATTTCTCCTAAACTTATAACCCTAGAGTTTTGAAATTTTGACATTATCTTTGAAGTTACAAATGCAACAAACGAAAAAGATATTCAGAATTTTAAGACAACAGGAAATATTTTTTTTTTCAATAAAATGTAAACATTTTGACTTATAATTCAATCTCAAACCTTGTGAGAGCGATACAAGCCATACTGTTTGACGGACAAGAATGAAACTATGCCTACAAATAGAACATTATATGGCAAATGAGTTGAGATATTTTTTTTTGAAATTACTTTCGCTAAAGGGGCGTTACAGTACGATTTGTGTTTTCAGAAAATGATTTTTTGACGCTAAACGGCTCGTTAAAAAATAATGAAAATTTGACCAAAAATGGAACAAAAAATTAGCAAATCACAAAAAAAAATTCATGAAGTTTCAATTACG
Source organism: Hermatobates lingyangjiaoensis (assembly GCA_026182355.1). Taxonomy (NCBI): domain Eukaryota; kingdom Metazoa; phylum Arthropoda; class Insecta; order Hemiptera; family Hermatobatidae; genus Hermatobates; species Hermatobates lingyangjiaoensis. The sequence goes on from JAPFBL010001938.1 coordinate 3,847,456, forward strand.
GAAAAGAGCAATAACGATATAAAAACTGTTTGTTTATTCTAGACTAAGAGATCACCTGCTATACTTATCGAATTTTTTGTATTTTTTTACATTGTTTACATTGACTTAGAAATTTTTTGAGCGAATCCACTGAGATAAAATTGATGTTTCTAATGGAAAAATGAAAATATATTATTGACTTATAAGAGATGTAAGAGGAATAATATTGTGCAGGTAAACGATAACACTCATTAAAAAAAAGTTCGTATATATGTTATTTGACAAAGGGGAAGGAAAATGATCTTATTAAATACTAAGAAGCCATAAAATTCCCAGTATAATAATTCTGTTAAAAACCAAAAATGTAAAAGATAATTCAAAATTGAAATCTTTCGTTTAGAGATTAATAACTGTAATTATCGTACATCTTTAATTAACAAATCACCTTAAAACAACATTTTCTTCGCTGTTTAAGAAGTTTTTCAGAGAAAAAAAGAGTATTTTACTGTTTCAAATTTGAAAATTTTACATTAATATTCAATGTAGAAGGATGTCAAGTAAACGATGTAAGAAATCTACTGGCTATATGAACAATAGCCATGTTCTCTTGTAGGATACTATTTCGTTTCAAGAAATGTTCACTTTGGTTTTTCAAAAATGTTACTACTGCTGTAGTTATACTAATGAAATTATTTGCAAATAATAAATTATTTGTGATGTACAAAAATAAGCTTATAAATTGATATGTCCTTCAATCACTATCTGTACTACCTCAGGAATGACAGGCTAATAATTATATCCCATTTAGATGTTTACGTTATGCTTAAATGAGACGTTATGTTTTATATACTCAAGAAATTTGACATTAAGTTACTTATAGTAAAGTAGAGTGTAGGCCACTCCGGATTTTTTTATTTGAGAGAGCGAAAAACAATAAAATAATGTGAAAGTTATTCCGATAAATTAATCTATTGGGAAAATTATTGAAAAAAGTCTTCTAACAAAAGAAGTTGTACGAAAAATAAGGTGTATTAAACACTTTGTGTCCTTTGTCAGTTTATATTGACTTACCATTTAGATGACAGACAGAGGAGTCGAGACTAGACAAGATATACTTCACAGTAACTCGTGGCAAACTACTACGTTTATCTAAGATTACTCACAAGATATGTGCAAAATTATTTTACTTATGTAATTGTTAGGCTCAGTTATTAATCTCATGAGTTTTAAGTGACACTGAGAGCATTAACAAATTATTAAATCTAAAACAAACGAAATTCTTTCAGTGACTTCTTAAAGATAAAAACTGACTGTTAAATGTTATTTTGATGTCTGTACTACTTAATATTATTATAATGTCTTTAACATAGAATGAAAGCTCAGTAGCTTTTATGGATTTCAATATTATATGGCTAAACAGTTTTCTTCCACTCGTAATATTGGAAACATAGTGCTGCTCTGTGCCTTACCCGGTAAAAACCAAGGACCAAGGACCAGGCACATCACGGCCTGGGTCATCGAGTCGTTTCCTTTAACTCGTAGTTCTTTATTTGCTAAATTACTAAGTAGAAACTGCGTTAATTACTAGAGTCATAAATAAAAGATTTATATAATATTATTTTTTAAGTCTTCTGACAAAGAAATTATATTTGCACTGCAAAGCTAAATGGAGTTTATACTAAGTGTTATATGACACAGTGGACTGACTGATTATTTTTTTTAAAATATTCACTTGAGATATAGCATATTTATCTTGCATGAATTGCGTAACCGAAGCATTATCAACTATGCTATCAATAAACTCCCAACTTGAATTACCATTTTGCAATTTTAAAGCTAATTCTTCAATGGATTTACATGCTGCATTAGTGGCGTTTAGTTATACCAGGAGCCTTCAGTCGATAAATTTTACTATCAAAGTTGTTCACTTAGAAATTTCCTGTATCAATTTTATTTTTTAGGGTATTTTTCAACACCTTAATGAGAGCTTCATTTGGACAAAAATTATGGCTCATCATTTTAACGTAAAGATGGTGTATTCTAAAACTTTAAATTACTTTTGCACAGACTATTTCTTACTTTGCTAAAACATGCTACCTTGCCACCAATATATCTACGAGTACATATATATATATATATATATATATACAAAATACAATTTATCATACCTCGGTCAGTTCTTCAGCTTCAAATTAAACTCTCAATGCCAAACTGAAGAACTGACCGAATCCTGATGAATTTTATTTTGTTTCATGCTCGATACTTTTATTAAAATGTATATACTCGTATATATTGTTAAAAGTAGCAGCAGCTTCTGCTCTCACGATTTTTGAGCTGGTGGCCTTCTGTCTTTAATATATAAAGCCTCTAAAATATGTAGTTTATCAACATTTTCCTCTCGTTGGATAATACTAGTACCTAGCACAAGCATCTTGATAGCCAATGTACGTGAGGAGAGGTTACAAATGTTTCTACTTTTCTCAGGCTAATTACATTCGAGGTTAAGATTTGAGAACTAGGTTTAGAATGAGAAAAGTGTCGATTAAATACATTAGGAAGAAGAGTGTTACAGGAAAAGGGAAAGGCGGGACTATGCTGTTCAGCTAGACAGTAGGGATTTTAAAGAAAGTGTGATGTTGCTTGGAAGGGTAGCAAAACACCATAATTCACATAGAATAAGACGACTTGCACAACTTATTCATGGCATGGGATGGGGATTGACGGTAGTGTTTATCGGTAATGGATAGCAACTCTTTCATTTTTCTGAAGTAAATAGGTGACAAAGTCAATACAACTTTAATAATAAAAAACAGTTCACTAAGATGATTAAGTTGCAAAGAATAATTAAAACCTGAGGCGGCTATAAGAGAGGGAAACTGTGCAAGAAAAGCAGATATTTTTAGTGTTAAACTATTGGGAGGGATGTTCATAAATATGGAGTAAGGAAAACTCAATGTGCACTGTACAGTTAACTAATTTACTGGAAAGATATGATAATTGTTTAAACTAGTAAACCGTTAAGTTATTCATGATTGCTTTAACTAATAAAATGAACCCAAAAGGAATTCAACCTTAACAAATGATTAAATAAATAAAAAAAATAAAGAAGAAAATCTGTAATAGTAAATAACAAAAGTATGAGAAAAAAAATGAATTAAGAGGAAGAAATAAGATTAATTTCACAGATAGTCAAGAAATAAGAAGTAAACAAATTCCAAAAAAAAAAAAATCTGGAATGGCCTACACTCAACTTTATAAAAAGTAAACATATTATTAAACTTCTTGACAACTTGAAAAATTAGCTTTGCATTAGTATTCGTTTGAAATATATAACAAAAGAGTTTATTGTTCAGTTAATTATTACTCAAAGATGATATGATTCATAAACATAAGGAAATCTACAAATATCAAGTTTTGTCCAAGGGTGCAACATATTGATTGATAAAACGATTTTTTTTAGAGGAATCCATCATATGATGGAAAGCTTAGAAATTATATGTTTGATTGGCGTTGGTTTTTGTCATGCAATAATTTTATTCTTCTTATATCACATATTAAGTAATTATTTCAATGTTTTTCATTAAATCTTTAAACACCAGTTTTATTTCAGTGATTACACCTAAAAAACTTCTAAGTCAATGAAACAATGTAAATAAATGTAAACAATATCCGACAAGCATTTCAGGTGATCTATTAATTCCGGATGGATATTCAGTTTTCTAATAACTGAATTAGAAAAAATTCAGTTATTTGAAAAAAATCACTTATTTCTATAGTTTTATTGCTCTTTGTGGAAATTTAAATTGTATGTATTTTTTTTATAAATTGTTAATTTTCTCTTAATTTTTTTGTCATAATTTTATTGTCTTTTAAAAATTCGTTTAGCATCAAAGAAACATTTTCTGAAAACATAAAATGTGCCATAACGCCTCATTGGTTAATGTAATTTTAAAACAAAATACTTCAACTCTTCCCCTTATGGTATTCTATTTTTAGGTATAATTTCATTCTGATCCGTCAAACAGTATGGCTTACATCCTCCTCACAAGCTTTGAGATTGAATTCTAAGCCAACATTTTTACATTTTATTGAAACAAATATTTCTGGTGTTTTAAAAATTTACGAATTTTTTCAGTTATTTTTTTAGGCGGAGTTTAAACTCCAGTAGTTTATGAAAAAAACACATCTAAACTGAGACTCATATTTGTGTAAAATATTAATTTGCTCCTTCAAAGATTGTGGACTGTAGTGTCCCTACAATCTTGTGGATACACCCACCTACCCACCTACACACAGACATTATCGTTAAAAGCTCATTACATGACAATAGGGACCTCAAAACATGTAAATCCGTCAAAATCTCGAGATCGAATTTTTTCATGATCACTATGCTTATAGTAAAGTAAAAAAATATTAAACATAAAATTCATTAAAATAAATCATAGCATTACAAACATATAAAAATAAAAGTAAGAACTCTGGATTTTCGTCTTTTGAAATTTAGGGGAGTATCCAGAAGTAGTAGGGAGTAGTAGGGGCTCTTAGGGTAGAACTACTATAGTAGTAGTTGTATGAGTCGATTAACTGTATGTTTGACTGGTTACTAACGGAATCTTTTCTTCAGCATGGAAAAAATAAACCAAGCATGATAATTCTACATCGAGAGTTTTAATTTTTACCATGTTGAAACCGGCTGCAAACTTTTTTTTAGCAGAATAATCTAACTTATCAAAAAGAAAATCCTTAATAATCTAAAAATCTATTGCTAAATGGCATAATATTCAACATATTTGTTTAATTTGCCCTAAAAATGGAAAAGTTCTTGCAAATACTTATCACCGTCCTCATTGCTTGAAGCTGCTGATGATCTTCCTTGATCAGCGTTACTTGATTGACATGCTGCAAGAGTGCCAGTATCTTTTATGACATTGGATGCAAATCATAAGCTGAGTAATACTTTTCCACTCTTAGAAGTGCAGGAACAGAACTCATTAAGGCACTAATTAAAACTGGCAGTAAAACATTCATGGAATCAATAAAGAACAGAGACATTCACGCACCGATTGCTGAACAAATAAGAAAACAGATGTCAATATTGAGGGGAATATAGTTATTGAGTGGATTAAAAAACGTGGGATTAAACCCCACGTGGAGATGGTAAAAGAGACAACTACGGAGGAGGACATGGTCAACAACTGTGCACTAGTAACCATATCCTACTTTGAAGAGGAAACGAGTGAAGAAAGATGGGAAGAGGAATGAAGCACCAGCACCAAAGGTTTAGAAACATGTAAATACTTTCCGACTTAAAGACAAGGAAAAAGCCTTGTCAAACTGTCAAACTGACCCAGAAACGGGTCGGATATGGACGAACTGGACATTACTTGAATAGATTTAATATTATTCAAAATTCAAATTGCATATGTGACAGACTGACTAACCAGACATGGCACTATTTAATCTATAATTGTCTACAATTGGATCCTTACCAGTAAAGTTTCCTTACTGGTAAGAAAAAATAAATCCTACAGGACACAATTGGCCAATCAAATAAAATAGATTAATAACAGATCAATTTGTGCATGACTTCAAAAAACTATTATCTAATATTCCAACGGAAATGTTTTGAATGAAATTAAACTGTCTTAGATACGTAATACTGTAATGAATGTAAATATTTTAGGTATATGCGCGTATATAATTGTTATTTATATTAAATCCATACTATACTATTATATTTAGTCGTAGAATGTGTAATATTTGTTTTGTATATTATATTTAATTTCATATGTTCTATGTATGTATGTTAGTTAGTTCATATGTATGTAAGTTATACCTAGTGTGATATGTGCGGTTAGAAATAATCTCCTTCATAACAGTATACTGTTGTGAAGAAAAAAACAGACTGAAAGCTTATGACCGCTGTCCTATGGCAGTCTGGTACCCACTTGGCCAGAAGTAAAACTAGATCAGAACTGTACTAGAACTAAACGTACACGGAACGGCATTGATTCTGATATAAAATTGTACTAAATTCAATATAATGATTACATTTTACTTTATAATCTAGAAATATCTAAAGAGAGGTCTAAAATAATCCGGAAAATAATTAATAATCTAGATTGCTGTTTTTATAAACTAAATGGGTCAAAAATAATCTAGATCTAGATTTAAATAATCTAATTTGGCCCTGTGTTTAACTTTATTTAAAATAATGATCTTTATGAAATATTTCACATCCTGTAGGTTCGAGACTGACGACTTTACGCTCTCTTCAAAATACGGTGTGATTAAGATTTTTCTACCTAGCACATGAAACACATCTAGGTTCAGAGGGAGATAGATACAAACTCTAGACAGATCTCTGATTCAGCCACAAGCTCGATGACTCCAGACCATCCTAACCCTACTCTAGAGGGTACTGTGTCGCACGCATGACCAACTCATCGTAGATTGGATTTGTAAAAGTAAAATATTTATGTATCTTTGGATTACGCTTATTCCCTCACACAAGATAATTTTGTAAACCAGAACTTCAAAAAGATAAACATTGTTAAAAAAAATAAAAGTATATATTTATTATTTGTAAACTTAATAATAAAAGTCGACATTACATTTTTATTTCTCTGTCAGTGAAGTGTTTGGAATTATAAGGGTAGTGCAAGCATTCCAATATGTTAATATATTTTAAATTGCTTATGAATCAGGCACACTCGACCAAATAATGAAAGTCTGCAGACGTGATGTAATTTCGTTCACTATCCCTCAAAATATACTCTCTAGGGCCTCTTCTATTATTTCTCCGCAGTCGTAAACTATAGTTGCATACAAAAAACAAAACATTTATCAATATCTTTGAAAATATCACAGAATTTCTGCATTACTGAATACTATTAACATTTTAACGACGTCTAATATCAGAGCGTTATTGTACCTTGAATGTTTATTCTTCCTTATTATTCATGCAAGGGAAATATTTCATTTGGCTTTCAATTTTTATTTTCCTCGAATGAAAGTGTATTTTGGTGTTAAATCAATGTTCATTACCTAGCTATATGTCACGTTTCAAAATACGTAATAAAAGGGTTATTTTTTTCAAAGATGTTAGTCATTGTAGGGTAAAAATCTAATGAAATGGTCTCCACATATAAAAATTTTAATGATATAAACAACGCGTTTCGAACACGTGGTAAATACCACATAATAACTGATTGCACTACATTAGAAAGATGTTTGTATGGTTCTAATACTTATAGCTAATTAAACTCCTTTTTTTAACAATTTAGTAATACTTTCAGCTCTTAACAATACAAAAAATGTTTATTTCAATTTTTGTACCTTATTAATATTGATGAAACTCACTGTTTAATTATTAAAATACTTCCATATATATTATTATTATATATGAATTAAGTAAATTTTCATAAATTCGTTTCTTGTTTCATCTGTTCCACTAGTTATCATCAATGAATTTGATCCATTTTGACCACAAGCTTGCTGAAGTGCAATGCACATCAGTCCACTTGAGAAAGGCGCCTTTAAACCACTTCAACGAGATACTCGAATCACGAGTGGTGCACATTTACACAGATTGTGTTTTCGACCCTGGTAAGAGTAGAACTGACCTGACTTTGATTGCCGCCTCTTCAAAGAATACAAGGTGGTCGGAGCGTCCTAATTGATTTTCTTGTCAAAATGGTATTGATAGAGGAAGCAGTCAAATTTCTTAAGGTGACTGTAAACTACTGGAATGCATACATTTTGGTAGAATGAAGTTCAAATCAGACTCATTTTTGCTGTTCTTAAATACAGATGATGATTGGATCTCTAATCCGGACTGGAATTCACAATAGCAAAACTGTTGTTTCCAAACCACAAGGACATAGAGAGAATGAAATCAGTATTCAACAGTCGATTCAGAAGTGTGAAAAAAACGCTCCGATTTCATACAAGAACAAGATTTTCCGTACAATACACCACGTCGGGGTCCAGCAGTTCCAAGCCTTAGGTTAGTAAGTGGTCTCTTTTGACTTTCATACCCATTCATACCACTGAGGAAGTAGAGGACATCACTCGCAGCACATCTTCACTGGCACTCTGGATCCAAATGAATACCAAGGATGAATAAATAACAAAATTATAAAATAGACGCCTAAATAATTAAATTTTTGGAGGGAGACGGTTTTGATTTAATATCAAAGACAAATAAAGAAAGTTGGTAGTTGAGAATTGGTCTGTTAGAAAATCTATTTCCTGTTTGTTTGAAAATAAACATTTGAATGTGTTGATGAAACATTATGAAACAGAAAAAAGTTACAGAAGTACAAATAGAACTCATATTGTCATTTTAGTCCTTATAATAATGCTTAAATATATCGAAAGTTGGAATAACGAAATATTGATTCTGTACTTGCTGTTATGGCATAATATGCTACTTATTAAGATTGGGATTTCATCAGATCGCTGTTCATGTCGTTGTTTATGGCAGTCATCAAGTTGAGAAACTTGTGAGAGAAGGTGCCGTATGTGGTTGCCCTGACAATTTATTAAACATGAATGATTGAAAAAGACAGATTAAAAATAACCCGTCCGTGAAATGGAAAACCAAATGACCACGACAATTAATAAGAAATGGAGGTAATAGCAGAAAACTGCCCAGGGTTCTCCCCTCACTTGAGTCAGTGGCAGGGTTCACTGGTCATGAATATTCTATAAACTATTCCCACCTTATAGCAATCGTCAGCTACCCCCATTGTTGACTGTGTCACTATAGAGAATAACATGCTTGGTACTCCTAAATGATGGAGCCTCCCCTGATTATGGCTTGTAATGGGCTGCGAGAAAATGTCAGAAGCTGTTCAAAGTTTTTGGCATGTTTAAAATACATGTAATGCTTGGTTTTTGCCAATTGTAATCATAAATTGATCATTATTAAGTGTCAAAGGGGTTAGAAAATTATCATTAGGGTATTAATTATTCCTATTCGGCACGTTTGTCAGCTCATATTCATACCTGATCACTTTATCTTTTGAAACTTTCTGAGCAGGGTTTATGGTAACTATTAAACCCTTATGATAATTAAACTATTAAACTCTTTATGATAGACATGGTTCAAAGTCGTTATGTAAGGAGACTAACAGTCGAAATGTAATAACTTATTACTCTAATAATCACTAATCACTGATCACTAATGTACCGAATTATTGACATTTGTGGTTAGAAATACCATAACAATCGTGTGGAAGTAAGAAATCTACTATCTCATATTATACTAATTGATAAATGTTAAGGAAACATGAGCTTTGAATATATCGTTGTCTGCATATATTACCCTTTAAATTTCATATTTCTGATTCGTTCTAAACAACGGAGACAGTTTGTTTGGCTCGGTTCAACTTAGCTACAAGAGTTATGCAAGCAGAGTGCCGAAATGTCCTTGAAAAAATGGACCACAGGGATGTCCCCAAATAGCCTAAGTCGTGACTGAAGGTGCTCGAAAACTCCACTATTTCATAAACATTCTCTTACCTTTTTAGTTTTCCTGGCCTTTATTTGATTTTTACATTAGCATTTTCAATAAGCTAAAAAAAATCACCATTCTTTTCTCTTTGTCTTGAACTGACAGCTGCGTTGTTTATCATTGAACAAATATTAACCCATTTTCTAATCTACTTTTATGAGTAATTTCTACATTTAATTAATTTTTTATTGCTAATCCTTTTTCCATTATGATTCGGGTTATATCAATATCAGAAAAAAATTAATTTTTTAATTTGAAGGGTTTTGTGGTCTTATCAACAACTAAGTATAATTAATGACAAATGATGATATATAATGTTACTGTAAAACGCCTGCAATTTTGGTAGCATACATTGTAAAATAAAAAGGAACATTTGGAGCTAAATTTTTAATTTGCATTTACATAAAAGTCTAGTTGAGCGAGCTCGAACGCAAGCAATATTCTACTTTGTTTGTGGCCACCAGATGCACAAACTGGCAATATGCCAACAAACTATGCTGCTGAGGCTAACAGCGCACCTCTGTTGAGATTCGTTATCATAATTCAAAGCAATATCTAATTTATAAACAAAACATCTGGTCCCCGTTAGAGACTTGACTGGACGGCAGGACATTAGGGGCTACCAGTGACATATACCAGTAAGATTAGATTTTTAGAACCGTGACACTGAGGATGCCCTGAACCTTTCACTTGGAGTAGCTGACATGTCAGAAAAAACTGACAGTCAAAAAACATTGCTCCGAGGGTCTCAATCCAGCAGATTTTATAGATCAGTCAACGTGCTATAGAGACTTGCTGGTAAAGACGTGATAACATTTTCATACTTTTTTACAGTAACATGACCTTCATTCTTTAAAATTTTTTTACGTCAACTTGTATGAGGTTTTATTAGGGAAAATGTACTCGAAATATAGTATTTATCACTTAAGTATGATTCAGTATTGTGAATTATTCTGCGAATTTTTGAATATATTATAATATCTTTGAGAATTAATTTGCTGGCTTATCCAAAACATGTAGTTCATAAATAAAGTGTTAACAATTAAATTATATATCTAAATAATAGATTTCACTATGATGGGTATGTGTGTGTGTGTGTGTGTGTGTGTGTGTCTGTATGTGTATTGGTGAGAGTCCACTTATATTAATACCTTATTGTCTCCTACACCGCTTATAGAATTGTTTGAAAGTTGCTAGGAATATTACTGACCTTCCAGTGAATGTATAAGATAGTGGGAAACTGATCAGGTCAAGTGAAAGAGGTCAAAAGGAGGACGGACCAAAAGATACCCTTGAAATTGATAAATGTCTTAGACTTACAAACCATTGGACAGAATTAATTGAAAATTGGCATGAAGACTGCTTAGTTTTCATTGAAGGTCCTATAGAAGGGGGAAGGCAAATTGATCTATTCAAGGGAAAGGGGGAACAAAGGGGCAGAAAGTCCGCATGAAATGTCTAATAGACCCAAACTGTGGACAGAATTTATGGTAATGGGAATATTGTCTACTGATCTCTCAGTGAAGGTCCTAGGGGAGGGGGCAACTTGTCACATCAAAAAGGGTGGGAAGCACACAAAGAACGCAGGGCACTCCCAATAAAAATTAAAATTTGTCCAATTCTAATTAAATTTAAACCATGTGTATTACATGCAAAGTAAGGGAAATTTCCAGATTTTTAGCTTCATTCGGGACACAAGAAAAAAAACTTACTTCAATTAAAATTAAAATACAACCAAATTTGATGATATATGAACTATATAAATCGCATACAACACAAGAAATATTTCCAGAATTGCATTACCTCGTGTTAATTTGTAAGAGAGCTCAAAGGGTGGGCAGAAGATTCCTATAAAAATTAAAATAAATTCAAATTTTTTTGAAATTTAAACCATGTGTTTTACATACTATATAATTGAGATTTCCAAATTTCTTCTTAATTTCGGGGCATCAATGGAACAGAAGATTAGTAGGAGTCTCAAGAAGATCAGAAGATCAAAAGTTTGAACAAGAAGAGCAGAAGACACGTATAAAATGAAATAAATTCGATTTCGATGTAATTTAAACCATATATAAATCACATAATTTTTCATTACATCTGATTAAAGTGTTTACATGTTTGCCTCTACAAAATATTCAAGTGCTACAAGTACTGCAGTAAGGACGGTACATATGAGATATAAATCATAGTCATAAATATGTATTTAGAGAAATAGGAGAGAGAGAGAAAGAGACAAAGAATAAATATATATCAAACATACCTGAGAAAATCCTGGTGTTCTATATCAAATAATTCAGTACATTTCTATTGAAAAAGTTAAATGTTTTTTGCAGGTATACTTGTATGCGTAATATATGAATACAAATGTATTTTCATGTATTAGTTGTACATGTATTAATGAACTACATACAAGTTTTTAATAGCAAAATGTGTGTCATAATCTACGTATGACCCTTCATAGGTTACTGCTGCAACTCATATCCTTTTCTGGTATAAAAATATATATTCTCTGTCTTACATATAAACATGCTTCTCCAGCTTATACTTCACAATAATTAGATCATACCTTCATAGCTGCACACCAAAGCTGGACATCACTGCTAGCATTCCAACATCTTTTCTAATCATATTAATATACTTTATATAAAGTAATCCAATGACATGAAATAGAATTGCCAGTGATGGATGAAGTACTATTCTAACGTTTCTAGAACCAATTTTCAGAATTTTCGGTGTGTGTGTCTGTTGTGTGCTTATTTGTTTGTTTGTGAGAATCCAATCCCCGTACTTGTCAACTTGGTGCAGGTTGCAGTGTGTAAGTAATAAATAATGAATTCAATATACAAATAATATTTACTTTAGTGAAAAACTGTATATTTTTTTGGTAAAACCGAAGTGTAGTAATACACGTTATACCAATTTAAAAATAATTTAAATTTAAAATTTAAATAACCTAAATATTTAAATTTAAAATTATTTAAAAACTTATCTACTATTGATAAAAGCTTAAAATTTAGTATAAGAAATTCCCATATTATTAAAAGATATTAATTTTAACTCACAGAAAAATCAAATATATTTTATAAAACTAAAAGTTCTGGAAATACTTTTCATGCATAAATTTCATGCATGAAAGGTTTTATGAAACTCTTGTTCTTCCTGAGGTTACATCTGGTTATCGAGAAAGCAGAAGATACGTTACGATAGAGGGTCTCCTGCTTTGATGATAAGGTGATGTTGACAAAGTGAGATTACTCCGTTTTAAGTAAATTCTATACAGAATTTGACTGCCCAACTATACAATCAACAAGTTGATTGAACACGTATCGTTTTATTTGATGTAATATATTGCAGTATTTTAAATAAAAATTATGTTAGGAAAAGTAAGAAACTTTTTCCAGTTGACATGTCATACTGGTATAACCTTTCTTTTACAATTTTATCCGAATTGTTTTAATTTTAGTATATGCATCGATAAAACAAGTTTATTTTAAATAAAAATTTAAGATTTTTGTTTATTTATTTTTAAATAACTGTTTGAAAACATAGCTTTTGAAGCTAAATAACATAATTTGTATCTATTCCTAAAGATGTGCACAAACATTACCTGTAATTGTGGAAAATTATTTAGATTGATTGTCACATTATGAGTTTTTGATTTGCCGCCGTCATTGAACATTATTAGTCAAATAATCTATTACAAAATTACTTTTTATCAGCTTGAACCAATATTTTATAATGTTTATAAGTATAAATGAGATCAGAACAGTAACAAAAAAACTGAAAACATTCTAACACTTTTAAAGAACATTTTCGTATTTCTCTTATTAGTGTGCCATTCTTTGACTGTAGAACCACAAATGTTTATAGTAACATTTTTGCACTTAACATTATTTTTGAGTGATCTTAATATTCACCTGTACATGAAATGATGCCTTTGAGGCATTGTTATTATGAGATGATTTCAATAGACTTATATAATCAGGAAAAATTGAGATATTTTTTTATGAAACCAGGTTATATATATTATACAAGGTGTTGTCTGAGTGGGTGTTAATCAAAACTAGTTATTTTGATATCCGGAGGTGCACTGCTGAGCACAGCTTCCTGCATCCTTTCTACTCGTACTGCCCCCTGCTCTTGAAGTGGCAAATAGTTATTTACATGTTTTGAGATCCCCAAAGTCCTTTTATGACTTTTTTTTTCAATGTCTGTCTGTATTCGTGTGTGTATATTTCAAAGCATATGCATACGCTACAGTCCACAATCTTTGATGGATAAAATTAATATTTTCCATAAAACTGGGGCTCATAGCGTAGAAGAACCCCATTGTTTGGGAACGATTATACATGATAGGAAAGTAACTTTTTATACCTAAATGTGTTTATATATTTTAGGCAATATTTTTGTCTCCTTAACTACTAACTCTAGAGTCTTGAAATTTTGGTATTATCATGGAATTGACAAAACCAATTACTGAAAAAATACTCAGATTTATAAAACAGCTGGAAATATTTTTTTCAATGACATTTGCAAATTTTGACTTATGATTCAATCTGAAAACTTGACAATGCAAGTCATGCTATTTGACGGTTCAAAATAAAATTAAACCTAAAAACAGACCAGTATGAAGGGGATGAGTTAAGGAATTTTGTTTCAAAATTACATTAAACAAAGGGGTGTTATGGTACATTTTATGTTTTCAGAAATATTTTTTTACGCTAAATGGCTCTTTAAAGAACAATTAAATTTTGCTAAAAATATTGAAAGAAAATAGTAATTTATAAAAAAAAATCGTTTAATTTTGAATTACGCAATGAGCATTAAGCCTATAAAAACTGAAATGATTTATTGAAATGAATGAAATGAATAAAATTTGAAATGATTTAATGACTTAATATTAGATGTAAGAAGAATAAAATTCCTACATGTTAAAACCAACGTCAATCAAACATATAAGTTCCCTGCTTTCCACCGTATGATGGATTTGTCTAACAAAATGTTCTGACTGCTATGGTAATGAAAGGATATTATATGTATTTGTGATACAAAACAAATAAGCGTGTGTATTGATAACTGGTTAAATCACTATATGTACAGTCTCCAAGAATGAAAGACTAATAAATATATCGATATAGACATTTCTACTACATTTAAATGGGACATTATATACCCAAGAAGATTGACATTATGTTTACTTATAATATCATTGAGTGTAGGCCACTTCATATTTTTACTTTACTATAAGTAAAGTATAGTGATCTTAAAAAAAATCGATCTCGAGATTTTGACGGAATTATATGTTTTGAGGTCCCAAAAGTCGTTAATTGAAATTTTTGCGATATGTCTGTGGGTGGGTGGGTGAGAAGCATTGCTTGTTACCGCGCTACGGTTCAGAATCTTTGATGGACCAAGTTGATATTTTACACGAAAATGGGCCCCATAATGAAGATGATCCCTATTGTTTGGGAAGAATTATGCATAACGGGAAAGTCACTTTTTTTTGCCAAAAACCAGTTTTTAGAAAACATTTTTTTCTCTTAAACTGCTAATTCTAGAGTTCTAAAATGTTGTCATTGTCTTTAAAGGTACAAATGCAATAAAAGAAAAATATATTCAGTATTTTAAACAACGGGGAAAATTTTTTTCATTAAAATGTAAAAATTTTGACTTATAATTCAATCTCAAAAATTTTGAGAGCGATACAAGCCATACCGTTTGATGGATCAAAATGAAACTATGGCTAAAAATAGAACATTATCAAATCGTTAGTTGTGCGATCCGTAATTGTGTGGTATTTACTCATTCTGAGGTAAAATGGATAAACCAACAAAAGTCTCCACACAAATGAAGTTTTATTCAACACGTTTCGAACACTTTGTATTCATCATCAGGAAAACACTATAATACAAATTATATCTAATCAGTTACAAAATTAGAGTGAAATAATAAAATTCAATTAAGAGAATTCAAGACATATCCAAGGATGTGGTACTGACGGGTTGGTCCAGTGAAAACAACTGGTAGGAAACAGATCCGTTGCGAAAGAGTTGGGATAGGCATTTAGGAGATAAGGTGACAAAGGCGTCGGGTATGCTTGTCAAACCGTTAACTGAAATACAGAAGGCCAAAACCACTAATTTAGAGGAAAGAAACTTTTTTTTTTATTATTTATTTATTTTTTAATTTATTCTTTGTAATTCTAGGAATAGTTTAAGAAATTTTGGACACCCTGGAATTTGATCATTAAGAGATAGAGAGGCAGAAGGATTATTAATGACGGCTTTGTTTATTTCAAAAGCTTTCAAATTACAAATTTCTTTAAACTTTCTATTCGCATGTAGGATGGTAAGGTTCAAGTTTGTATCAAAGCTGTGATTTTGTGTGACAAGGTGTTTTGGAAAATGTGAAAAAAATTCTTTCTTATTCTTATTGTCATTTTTCCTTTGGAAGTATTCATTAAAATGTTCCCGGGTTCTTTTTTCAAAGGAGCGCACAGTCATGCCAATGTAAAATCATTGACAATTGTTACAGGACAACTTATATACTCCACTCAATGAACTGGGATAAAAACTCGATTTGGGGGTTAACAAGAATTTTAAATTACCATTTGTTTTGTAACTGACTCTAAAATTAAATTTTCTTAATATATTAGCAATTTTTAACGAGGATGTTCCCACATAAGGTAGGGTAATCCAAGAATTTGGGAGGGATTCTAAGCAGTTTTGAGGAAAAATAGTGTTTAAAAGAGTTCTTCTTTCTTTTTTATACAACAGCTTGTTTATTAACTGTATAGAATAACCGTTATTTATTGCAATGTTTTTTATTGTATCTATTTCTTTTACGCGGTTTTCTTTAGATAAAGGTATAGTAAACAAACGATGTATCATTGAATGGAACGCACTTAATTTGTATGGCATGGGATGAAAGGAGAAGGCGTGTATGACAGAGTCCGTAAAAGTGGGTTTTCGAAAAATGTTGAAATTCAAGTAGTTTTTATGGCGAGTTATAGTTAAATCTAAGAAATTTAATGAATTATTTTAAACAAAACTATAGTTTATCGGGACTCGGTCAGTTCTTCAGGTTCAAATTAAACTCTCATTGCAAACGTTTTGGTCTTTATTTAAAACCTTTTTCATAGGCCTACAAAAACAGAGGAAATATAAGAAATAATACAATCATTCAAAAATCAAACATACATAAAAGTGCAATTAGTTACAATTAAGAAATTACAATGGAAATATTGACTATAGGTTAGTGAGAAAACTTACAGAAGTATAAATTTTTAAACAGAAAAACTAAGTATTACATTACAAATTATTTTATAAAGAAAAATAGTATGTGGATTTTAACAACTGTAGTCTGAATGAACACGTGACACTGAACTGAAATAACCAAGCAAGGTAACCAAATTTCACCAGACAGCCAAAAAGACAATAACACAATGTTTAACTTAACTCACCCGAATAAATACTATTTAAATTTGAAATGTCACTTCTATAATTAATGGATGACTGGTCTTTTCTAATATATAACATTTCCATAGTTTTCCTTCTGTGTTCATCCATTTCTTTGGCTATTATTTTTATTTCATCAAAATCAAAATTATGGCCTTCATTAATGCTGTGTGCAGCTAATGCAGTGGCATTAATTTTCTTTTTTCTTATAGAATAACTGTGCTGGTAAGTCCTTTAAAAAACGACTGGTTTATTATGGAGAAACCATAAATTTAAAGGCCTCAGAGCATTTATTTCTATCTTTTTCTTTTTTCCATTGTGGATTAAACTTCATATATATATATATAAACAGATTTCACATAAGCACGTGAAATAACAATCAATGATCAAACCACAATATGAAATCGGAAAACAAGGCTAAGATCTTTCAACCGTAACAAGCGCTCTTCATCGATAAAAATCGAAACCGTTGGCAATGAGAGTTTAATTTGAACCTGAAGAACTGACCTAGTCTTGATAAACTTTAATTTTGTTTCTGTTTCACGGTTGATACTTTTATCAATATGTATTAACAATTAACGAAACTAACAAAATTTGGGAAACAAAATTAAAGTTTATCAGGACTAGGTCAGTTCTTCAAGTTCAAATTAAACTCTCATTGCCAACGGTTTCGATTTTTATTTAAAACCTTTGTTATAGGCAGTAGTATAAAATTTTGAAACAGAAAAAACTTTGATTTATACTTCTGCCCATGAAAAAGGTTTTAAATAAAAATCAAATCGTTGGAAATGAGAGTTTAATTTGAACTTGAAAAACTAACCGAGTCCTGATAAATTTTAATTTTATATATATGTGGGGAACGAGAGAAAGTAATGGAGAAAGAGAGAGAGAGAGAGAGAGAGAGAGAGAGAGAGAGAGAGAGAGAGAGAGAGAAGAAAAAGAAAAAAGAGTGACAGGAAGAAATGAATAAACGGAATAAATGGCAGTGAGAGAGAAAAGGAGTGGTGTAAGTGGGAGGAGGAAGGTGACAAGGGAAGAGAAGGAAGACCTCTGAATCCTATTCAATAATGTTTTTTTGTAAGAAGGTATAAGCTAAGTATTGTTTAAAAAGTGAAATAAAATTTATTCCAAATATAATTGCCTTTTATAGTAAAATGAAATCTAAGTTTTCATTAGTCTTATAATTTGTTTAGTATATGAGTTTGATAAGAATGTCATTTTTTATAAAAAAAATTGTTCACAATTTCATATGCACGCAATAATCCAATTTATTCAATTTTATGGGGATAAACTAAACAAAGAAAACGGTCAGTGTAACAAAAACAAAAAAAAAACAGAAACTAAAAGACTAAGTTGATAACGACTGCTGAAGACAAATGAGACAAGCTAATGTCGGGGAGACTGTACTAGATTGTGATGGGTTATTATGATTACGCATAATCCATTTAAGGATGCTTGTGTAACACTCGCTGGAGGCTGTGTGGTGTTTACTTCTAAGAATAATGTTCTGCAATTTCAATGGGTTGCTAGAGTAACCAAACTAGACTCCAGTAAACCTCAAAAAAGTCTCTTACACAGTAAAAAAATGCTAAATATAGACAGTGGTTTAAAAAACAAAAATTGTGTATACATATCAATGATCAAACCACAATTAGAAGTGGGAAAAAAGGACTAAGATCTTTCAACCGTAACAAGCTGCGTAAAACCCAGTTGGGTTTTGACTCTGACGAAGAATACCCATATATTTAGATAGTAAATGATGCACCCTTGTTGTTGAAGACATTTTGAAGGTTACCATTCTGAAATATGTTTGTTGAACTTCTTAAGATGGAGTCAAACCGTTTCTTGCTGCAACCGTTATTAATGAGAACTTGTTTTAGTCTTTGTGCCTCCTGTTCAAACAGAACCCAACTGGAGGATACTTTGTTCACCCTATGTATGAGTCTCTTGATCATTCCATCCTTGTAGCTTGCAGGGTACTCGCTTCTAGTATTCAGGCGAATTCTAGTGTTGGTAGGCTTCACAAAAACTGATATTCGAACTACTTTGTTTCTTTGTTTGTTTTAATTACAACATATAAAAACTACAAACAATTGTTTATGATCATCTCATGAGTAAATTTTAATAATGAATCAACTTGCAATACTGACTTTAAAAAATTTACAAATGAAAGTTTTATTCATAATTTATCTTTTTCCAGGTTAATCTGGGTCTAGAGTCCCTCTCTACCTAAGCGTGAAGGTGATCCAAGGTAAAATGGTTTTTTTTTTTATTTGAACAATTATTTGAAATAATAATTAAATAATACATCAAATAATTACTAAATTGAAGTTGTTTCGAAACATTGTAAGTGTTTTTTTAAACAATACCGTTGTTGATAGCACAGAAATCATTGATGAACTATTATTCAAGTACTCAGTGATCATTTCTTGTACGTCGACTCATCTGAGAGCCTACTCAATATGTTCCTATTTAGCAGGCCCCTCAATCAGGCCGTGCCAAAAGCCAGTCGGGTTCTAATAATGATTTATGTTAAAGTTAGACACATTTGTCATTGCATGTAATACTATAGGAGGCCGGGAAGCATGCAAGGAGCGTGGCGGTTTTTGGGTGGTCAGCAGCCATAATTATTGAAGAGGCTTTTGCACCGCATAGGTGGAGTCCTTTGCTGCTCCAGTGACACTGATCAGCCTATCACAGTGGACCATATTGACCAATGTCCAACTCTTCCTGCAGCCAGCTATGAAAAATAGATCTTAGTAGCAATAGTTAATATACATTGTAGTAATAGTTAATATACATTTAGCAATACACGTTCAACATACAGTCAGTTATCATTAGAAAGACTTTATGCTAATTGTTTGCTATTACAACATAAATTTGTTAAAAACATGTTTAATTATCATTTAAAAAGATAGCGGAAACATATTTTTGTGGATTACTATCTTTTTAATTCTTCTGGTACCAAATATATAAAGCATTACTTTGGTCTAAGTAAGGCATGGCGTACTCCACGACGAATCGTGCTTTTCTAACACTTCACCTTCGTCTTTTGTATTATTCTAATTTTGAGTAAATATGTTATAACACTGTTAGTCACCCTAGTTATTGATACGCCAATTTATAAATTAAATGTTTCATTTCAAGTTTCATATATAAAATCATAAACACAAAGTTATACATACAAACAAAATTATATGATCAAACCACAGTATGAAGTGGGAAAAAAAGGCTAGATCTTTCAACCGTAACAAGCCGTCTTCGTCAGAGTCAAAAGCCCAAAGACCCTGACGAAGACAGCTTGTTACGGTTGAAAGATCTTAGTCTTTTTTTCTCATTTCATATTGTCGTTTAACCATTGATTGTTATTTCACGTTTTTATGTGAAATCTTGTGTAAACAAAATTATATATATACATTTATATATAACAATTAATTACATATTAAGTTTTATTCCCCAAAAACAATATAATCTAATTAATTGAATTTAGTTTTCTGAAAACATATCTTCAAATATTTCTGAATTAAATCATTTAATTATATTATTTCTATATTTCAGGTAAATAACACCATAATTATAACTATTTATTGCTAAGAATAACTTAATAAAAAATTATTATTCATTTTCATACCAATAGAATCTACCTCCTATACTAACAATAGAAATCCATGAGGTAATTGTGAACGTTTCATAAAGCCATTTAAAAATAAAGTTCCTCTTTTTGTGGTTTATTGCTGGCACATTTTAATTTTATTGTTTAACTCTGAGGAGCACTGTGAAGTGGACATTAAGAACTGACCCTGAGTTGAAGGAGATACTTGTTTGTAAACCAATTGTGTTTTTTTGAATGATTTGCAAAAGCAATTGAAAATAATATTTAGAATTTTATAAACTAGATTCATCAACATGTTGAAGGAGTAACTACCAACTGAAATAGACGCAAACTCTGTTTATCAGCCCGATATACTTATAGGAACAGTTAACATTAATTTAATTAAGAAAATAATTTCGCAGAGTTGATTGCAATTAATTTAAAACTTCTCTATAAACATGTTGCATTAGCTAATGTATATCAAAAAAGAATTTAATCTCAAATGGTCTTGTATATGTAAGGTGATGACTCGGGAGATTTACCCTGTAAGGCGTAGTTTCCTCGTAAAGAGGGTAGTTAGTGGTACTGAGTAAGTTTAGGTAAAAGCAAGTTCATGCAATTTAGTAGTAACGCGTAGGTTAGTGAAAGTTTATTATGACATGTATAAACCATCTGACGAGTTGGAATGGTCTGAAAGCAAACCAACGACTTCATCCCAAGAATAAGACAACAGGCTTTATCCACTGCTGAATGTAAAACCAAATAGTCACAGGTGAATAGCAGTGCATTAAACAAACAACTAACTTGAAGTTTTATTAATATAGATAAATAACTAAAGTTGTTATTAGGTCGTTTGCTAATTACTAAAGTTTCTTGATTGTTTTGTGTATAACAATAATTGACTAAGCAGATCCTGGTGCAAAATAATTCCAGCGTAGAAAGCAGACAAACTATTAAGGCTAAGCCATTAATAGGGCGCTACATTGGTTAATGGGTACCAGGTTATGAAGCAGTTAACTTCACATTACGCCTGAAGGCAATCGTCGAACAGCCGCCGAAACGACTCTTACCGGCCGAGTGTTATATCAGGCACACACACACCTGTGTAGAGAACCACTGCTTACTCAAGCACTTCAACAGCTCAGCAAAACTGGGCCATCCCAACCAACACTTCTCAACTCCCACCCTAAGTTCTTTCATTTACTTATATCTTTCAATTTTCACTGGTAAGATTGAAAATGCATCCTTTCTTAATGATATTTTTAAATAACTTCCTTAATTTAAGGATTTAATTCATAATTGTTCTAAAACAAATAGTACCATAGATAATAAGTGTTTTTTGCAGATTACAGACTAAAATCTAAGTCTAGCTTTCAAGTTTTCACAGAAATCTTGGAAAAAAAGTGTTATGATTCCTATAAATCCATGTAATAGGTAATAACAAAGGGAATTGTAAACTTTTTAAGGACTCTTCCTTCAAAACTTTTGTATCAGGGTTAATTAATTATTTTGAATTATTTCTTCTTCCCAAAAAATAAAAATTTATTTAAAATTGTTTTTTATTGTGATAAAAATATTTTTAATGTTTAAATAGAGGTAATATGCTTTTCAGTTTATTTTATATCTGGTTATTTAATTATTGAATTTAATTCAGATAAATAATAGATTTTTTAATTTTATTATTTTTTAATATTTTTTATATGTCTTTAATTTTAATTTGTATTTATATTTTTGTTTACTCTTTAGATGTATTTCTTTTTATTACTATTTGTTTTATATTTGATTTAATTTTTTTTCTTTTCCTCTACTTTTTTGTTGAATTAGAAGATTTTTGGCTAAAGTTAATCGTTTTCCTTTTTGATTTTACTGAAGGTGGGTGTGAATTAGTTTCAAGATGTAATATTTTATAGGCAGAAATTCAATTATTACAGTAATTATAGTAACGTACTTATTATTAACTATAATTACAGTGAGTTTTAACACCACAATTCAAGAAGGGCCAGCACGAAAAAAAACAATGAAAAAACCTATACGTAAATCAAACCCACTTATTAAAATTGCAAACTCATCATTATTCGATTTACCATCATTAACATTTTTTTAACTTTTAATTAAATTTTTCAATAATTTTTTTTTTGATTTTTTTTTATGGATTTAAAGTTTAAGTTGCCTTAAAACTAAAATACGCAATAGATTCAAAGATAAGCAAATATTTCAAATGCAACAATGATTTAAAACAAGTATTACTAGTACACAAAATCCTGTAAGAAGAGATTAATTTATTATAAGCCTGTATTCTTGTCTGATTATTATTCTATTGAATGTCATTAACAAAACATTAACCAACCAAGTCAACCACTGAGCAGATTTATCAACCAACGAGACGTAAACTCAATCAAATTAAAATTTAAATTATACAGTATTGTATAATATAGCTTTAGTTTTCTTTTAGTTCAGGTAAAATTGAACATTAAAGCTTATTAGAAGGAACTTAGTTAGAAAGAAATCTATTCTGCTATGAAGAAAAAAGGTCTAAAAATTAACATAAAAGTCCTGAATCTTAAAAAATTCAGGTATTAGGCAATGGCTTTATACTGCATTAAAAACAACTTGTGCTAAGATTGTAAAGTTGCATATAGTTGGGCAACATCCTGCAGCCACCGAACACTGTTAGGTAATTCAATATTGGGTCTAGACTAAATTTGATTCAGTACATTCCGTAATAATCATCGTTGTACTAAATCATAAGGCTGAAAAATTATAAATCTCGTTGTTTAACGTCATAGTTTGAAAAATATTCGGAATAATGTTAACGGGAACAAAGTGTGCTGCGGATTGAAGAGTGCAAATAAAATGTCAGGATTGAGAATAAAAGTAAATAAGCTTTAATATAATACTGAGAAGATGTCCGGTGATGAGTGATGACAGGAGTATACCTTGATACTTTCCTTCAAGACAGGAATGTAGACCAGATTACTATAAAAGATTATGATAGAAGAAACTATTTTGAATATTAAACCACAGATCACAGGGCATAAACCATTTATTCAACATTTGTATGAATTAATCAGAACCATTCAGCATATTACCCCCATGATACCTCTTACCACAAAACTTAATACTACTGTACTTTTACAGTACAGTATTCTGTAAAAACAAATATTTTATAATGTTTTTATTATTTTAATTATTTTTTAATGTTTTAATTCAGCTTTTTCAGTTCCTAAAACTTTAGAGATTTCTTATCAACTTCAGTTTGGAAAATCATCTCTCGCACGTTGTATCTGACAATTAAATTATAATACATATAATAAATATAAAGAACAACTATTCTTCAATTTTTGGGTTATCCATAATTTTATTTTCAAAAGATATATGTGAATTTCGTGCCAGGTTTTGTAATGCTAAGCAACTACAGAATACTTTACAATTATTAAGGATTGAAGTGATCGGTAAAGATTTTATGTGGTTCTACTTTACTTTTTTAACTGGTTTCATATTTTAATTTTTTACATGACTTGCAATATTACCAGAAGATACTGTACACATATCATTTGTCTTTGATGTGAATTACTTCCAGGGTCTGGATGTGATTTGAATAACAATTTAATTGTAGAATTAACGTGCCGTCATCAATATTTTCCATGCAAATTTCGTTTTGTGCATTTCTTGCAAAAGTCTCTATAGGACTGCTGAAGAAAGATGGAGGGTGAGTGGTCTGAGGAAGAGGCTTATTGTTCATCTTTAAGACATAATAGGGCTGCAGATATACCTTCATTGCAAATAAACTTTTATACCAGACGTTTATCTTGAATCATAGCTTACCTTACGTATATTATATACAGGATGTCTCAAAAAAAGGTAAACATACTTTAAATAATTGTATTTTTTTTTTAATTTTACAATTAATTAAAACCAATCCCCTAGTTGGTGATAACGTCAGCCATTTACCGGCATTTTGTTTGATCGGTTAATTCTACAGATTCTACATTGGCAGTCATAAATTTTGCCTAACTCAAGTCCAATTCGAGTAGGGATCTTTAACGAGTACCTGACATCGTACAGGCTCAGGACCGACGGCTTAACGTTCTCTCCGAGAGACGAAGTACTCCAATTTATCCACCTCCCACGTGAATAAATCGAGGGCCAGGTGGAGATCGAACCCCAGACCACCAGCCCGGAGGCGAGTATGTCAACCACTGAGCTCACCTGGCTCCTTTAAATAATTGTCATTTAGGTGTTTATCGTAATTCGTTTTATTTTAAACATGTAAAGGAATCTAAATGTATCATTCTACTGTTTTGTAGAATGTTGTCCGTTCCGGTAAATGGAAAGTTGCAGCAAATTCATGAAAACAATATCAATTACAATTGTGAAAAAATTGTCCAGTTAATCCTCTTGTTGTTAATCTGCACCACGCTGTAATTTCTGACAAATTAACTGGTATTCATCATAATTAGCGGTCTTCATCAGAGTCAAACAAATACAGTATCTGTTTCACTCTGACAATGACCACTTGTTAGGGTTAACAAGATCTTAGTTTTTCCTGATTTCTTTCTCTGGTTTAGACGTAGATATATATATATATAATTGAGGTTACAACTACAGAAGACAAAAAGCAAAAAGACGAACACTCACGATTGTCTATGATTTTGGCCTTCTGGCCGTCTTTGGGAGAGGAGAAGAAGAAACGCAAGTGTGGAGTGCGAAAGGGTTCACAGACTGATACAAATTGATGTATATGTAAATATAGTGCTATGAGCTCTTCGTAATGCGGCTAGTCTCCAAAACTTTAATTATTAATGCAGAAATGTAATAATTTCTTCTTTTTTTTTTGATGCTCCCTCTCCTCTTAGAAAGCTGGTGTCACCGCATGTTACCCTCCTTCTCAAACCATCTCATACATCATTGACACAGTACATATTTGGTCAAAGTTATATATCTTTCTGAGAATGTTGAACACGCCGTGGTGCCAGTATGAAACAGGACTCTGATTAATTTCTCATTATATTTCAATCTGTTCTGAAACTCTGTGTTTACATTAAATCAACGTTCGATTCAAGGCAAATACAATACACTACATCACCTACAACACAACACTAATCTACAACTATTCAAAAATTAATAACAGTTTGCCAAAGACGAACAGTCATTAACAATTATAAATAAATTGACTACACATTTGATGCGTGTTTGCTCTTAATCTGTGATCATGTTGTAAGTCTATAAGGTAGTTTTTATAAACAAAAGATGTTGATGGGACCTACTTGAACAAAAGCCATGCACATGTTTGTGTATCCCGGTATTTTTAAGAAGTATTTTTTTTTAAATTTTACATTCTCCTTTTTTTCCCTTTTTTGTCTAAATCATCTTCTATCAGTTTTTTTTTATTTAACTAGTTTCATATCGGTATTTTCAGATATAGAAATACGACATCAGTGGCTTTTACTTAACTACAATAACGTGTGCTTTACCCCTAATTTTAAATGCATAAAAACTTAAATTTATGAAATTGTGATTGTGCCTCATAAAACAGCTCTGTGGCTCATGCAGGCATAAGTTAACCAGAGGTGCTTTAAAGGATCAATATGAATTCATGCATATATAGACTACACTAAATATGTTGTGTATATTTAATTAATTTAAATTCATTTTGGACATAGTGTGCTATAAAGGAATTTCACAACACACGTAACTCAAAATGAAAGAAAAATCAACAAAATATGAATAGAAGAAGGAAAAAATCTTTAGAACTCATTCATTTTTATTTCCATGTTTTCTTGGAAGACATTATTCTAAAAAATGAAATATTAAGAAATGAACAAAATTTGGGTACACATTTTGAAATTGAGTTATCAACGAAAATACGTCCAAAGTCCCTTGAGTTCAATAAAATAAGTTTCACAATTTTTTTTATTTTTCCGCCGTGTATATGAGCAAAACATTTAAAAATATAAAAGATATAATTAACAAATTTCATATTTAGTTCCTGCTATCCCGATTAAGGTACTGCAATTCAGCACCAAAGTTGCATATTTTTTTGTAGAAATACTTCATATAATACTACCGTATTTACACTAGCGCTGCACTAAAAAATTGGCTAACGTTCATAATTACGTGATTGAGAGTAGTGTGATGTCTCACCCCAAATTTTATTTCCTGACAACACTAAATGTGAAAACGGCCACTAATATAATAACTGTGGCTATTGAAAACAACATTATTTTATTGAAAATATTGATTTCAGGGCTGTGTTATTGGAATTTCTTGGCTATTATTCTCAAGACATTCTTTATCACTCATTGCTATGTATTATATATAACTGTAAACTTTTTTTTAATTTAGTATTTGCTTAAAAAAAAACACTAGTAATAAAGTAAGGTATGGAACCAGAGTAGCCCAGTGGCTTGCGTGCTCGCTGTTGACTGGGAATACGATGATTAGAACTGACTCATTTCAAGTTTTCTTTATGTTTCATACTTTAGAGAAGCCGCATGTACCCTTAGAATAATTTCTGTCTATCGGTTTGTCCACAAAATATTGTCACCATAAGTCATAATAAGCTGAAACTTTGATTGTAGATTTGTATAAGTCTAACATCAAATCTAAGCTTTGGATGGATAGAATATTCAACGATGAAGTGAAGTTGTGAACTTTTAAGCCGTGTATGGCTAACTACACACACATGTTTATTTTGAAAATATACAGGTGTAGCAATAAGGTATTGTTAGTTGACTTTAATTTCATTTGCGTAAATGAATATTTGCTTATAGCAAAATGCTAATATATGAATATAATGCTTATTTGAGCTTATTGACAAGGTGTTTCCCAGAGTTCAAGATGTACTATCTATTCAGAATAAATGGCTTTGTTAACGAGCAATGCTCAAGCCTTACTAATGAACCGGCAGAAAAAATCAGCAAACATGCTCTTACGCTATATCAAGCCGAGATAGATCTTAAAAGTCAGTAAAGAGAGTGATTAGTAAAGTAGTTTATTATCTAACTGAATTTCTTGACTCCGTGACTGCTCTTGGACTGCCTGCTCATGAGTAAAAACTTCCAGTAGGAGCATCATCATTCTGTGACTTAGTATCAGTAACAAATTTCATGTTACGCAACTTGAGTGCCCCGGGAAATGTGTAACTCGGAGTTTGTGCTCTGCACAGATGTGCCGTAGAGGCGGCCATCATGACTGGGTGTGGAATGTGGAGTCTGTGTGTATACCACCCATACCATTTATTCTGAGCCACTGTCTGTTTCCGTTGAAATGATTGCAAAGTCCTGTCAGAGTCTATTTCGCAATGACGTTAACTAAGTCGCAAAGGGAGACTTTATCTACGCAGGAATTCAAGTTAGCGAGACCAAGTTTTTCTGACATGATCAACTATAGTTTACTTGCTCAAGAGTCAGAGGTTCCAACTGTTTGTTCTTCCGTGAACCTGAAGGACAGACAGCTAATGTGGTGTATACAGAGGCATTTGTTTAACACTGTACTAATAATGGTATTTTCTACTATTCTATAATTTCTAATTATAGTATTAGTATAATACCAAAATTATATTTTGGAATACCAAGTATAATAGATTTTTTGATTCCGTCAAAGACGGGTACGTTTGCTAGTGCTTAAATAAAATTAAAATCAACAACAATACCTACTTGCTATACCTGTGTATTTTCAAAATAAATTGTCTGTGAAGTTAGCAAAATACAGCTTAAAGCCCCATAAATTTGCTTCTGCACTGAAATATCAATCTACTTAGAGCCTATATTTCAAGTTAGACAAACACAAATCTAGTGTCAAAGTTTCAGCTCCCTATGTTTAATGGTGGCTGAGTTTACTTGTGACAAACGTTTTTGCTTTAAACGTCCATAACACTTCAGTTCTACGTTGAATGTCCAATCAATTCAGTGCCTATATTTTAAGTGAGACATACAAAAATCTTCTGTAATAGTTTGAACTTGATATGTGTTATGGTGGCTGAGTTTACTTGTGACAAAATTTTGCTTACAAACAGATAAACCGACAGAAATTTTTCTAAGGGTGGATTCGTTTTCTCTAATATATGAAACGTAAAGAAAACTTGAGATGAGTCAGTTCTAAGCAATGTAGAGACAAAATTATTTTTTTTATTTATATAGATATCCTCGTCAAAATTTACAATTACTTCCATTATTATTTTGATTTATGTGCATTCACTTTCTCGAGTTGGATTTGTTGCATGGCAGAGAGATTGCCTCTTTCGTATACTTAGTCTGCCTTGAGGAGAACAAAAACTCGTAATGCTATACAGTGATTTTCGATATTGTGTTTTTAATAACATGAATCTTCATAATTTCTACAAAGTTAATTATGACATAATTAAAAGAAAATTTATCAAAAGAATATAATTTATTTTAAAATTAAGGAATAATTAAGTGTTATATTGTTTTACCATTCGACCTTCTATTATTTGTTATACGCTCTCTTACTAGTACACTAACTGATCGGATAATGAAATACCATGTGAATAAATGAAGAAATGAATAGGAACTATGGGGACATAGTGTGTAGTAACCTTATCCTTTGGTGCAGATCACATTTCAGTTATTACTATTGACGGCAAGAATTGGAGAAGAACTATGCACTATCTAATGAAGCTTTTAATTTAGTAATATTAAGCAAAACAGTGCTTCATTGTTACTTGTTGCTTTAATCAGTAATAATAGGCCATCATATAGTGATGCTAATCATCTGCATTTAGTAATCATTTATTTTCACATAATCGTATTGTTATATTGCATGTGTATACAGTCTATTAATTTCCAGAGTCATTATCAATAACCTATTGAAATTATTAATAACAAAACTTTAAACAACTATTATTACCATTAATTCTAAATTCGAGGAAATAATTGTTAGTTTTTCGACTATTCACTTGAAATGAGTTCCTACAAACTGTGAAGTAATGCAACTTTATTAGAGAAGAAACCTTTAACGAGGTTCAACTTAAACGAGAACATCATATGAGCTCGGATTATTTATATTTATATCCGTCACTTCTGAAACATAAGTTTAGTCACATTGATGATGCAGCCTTTGGGTAACCGATCGGACTACTACACCAGCGATATACGAGGTGGCAATATATGATGTAATTTAGTCAGCATGATGGTTTTATTTGAAAATGCCTTGAACCAGTCTTCGCTGAAATAAGCTGACCAGAAGGTTATTAATCTCAGAATTTTAGTCAACTAGAGGCAGCAATCGAAGCTTGTTGATACAGTTTCCTAAACGAAAAAATGGCGCCTACCCATTCTAGGTCTTAAAACCAAAGCAGCCAAGAAACTAAGATCAAGTGGCAAGCGTTGCATGAAATGAGGCCACTCGTCCTTAAAATACTGTTAATATTTTAAGAAATGGTTCAGGGTAGTTAGGTGTTTGTTTGCCCCAAAACTAAGTAGATTTGTTCTTATTTTATTTTAATAGGCTCTGCTATGTTTTCTGACTCTCCTAACATCAAAAACTCTTCAGAAAATCAGAGGATCAAATCACAGATTAAAATATTTATGATAAAACTAGCAAACGTACCCGTCTTTGACAGAATCAAAAAATCTATTATACTTGGTATTCCAAAATATGATGGAATACTATACCAATTATATTATTATACTAATACTATAATTAGAAATTATAGAACAGTAGAAAATAACGTTATTAGTACAGTGTTAAACAAATGCCTCTGTATACACCACATGAGCTGTCTGTTCTTCAAGTTCACGGAAGAACAAACAGTTGGAACCTCTGACTCTTGAGCAAATAAACTGCAGTTGACCATGTGAGAAAAACTTGGTCTCGCTAACTTGAATTCCTGCGTCAGATGAAGTTTCCCCTTACGACTTAGTTAACGTCATTGCAAAATAGACTCTGGCGGGACTTTGTAATCGTTTCAACGGAACCAGACAGTGGATCGGAATCAATGGTATGGGTGGTATACACACAGACTCCCCATTCCACACCCAGTCATGATGGCCACCTCTACGGCACATCTGTGCAGAGCACAAACTCCGAGTTACACATTTCCCGGGGCACTCAAGTTGCGTAACATGAAATTTGTTACTGATACTAAGTCACAGAATGATGATGCTCCTACTGGAAGTTTTTACTCATGAGCAGGCAGTCCAAGAGCAGTCACGGAGTCAAGAAATTCAGTTAGATAATAAACTACTTTACTAATCACTCTCTTTACTGACTTTTAAGATCTATCTCGGCTTGATATAGCGTAAGAGCATGTTTGCTGATTTTTCCTGCCGGTTCATTAGTGAGGCTTGAGCATTGCTCGTTCTTCAAGCCATTTATTCTGAATAGGTAGTACATCTTGAACTCTGGGAAACACCTTGTCAATAAGCTCAAATAAGCATTATATTCATATATTAGCATTTTGCTATAAGCAAATATTCATTTACGCAAATGAAATTAAAGTCAACTAACAATACCTTATTGCTACACCTGTATATTTTCAAAATAAACATGTGTGTGTAGTTAGCCATACACGGCTTAAAAGTTCACAACTTCACTTCATCGTTGAATATTCTATCCATCCAAAGCTTAGATTTGATGTTAGACTTATACAAATCTACAATCAAAGTTTCAGCTTATTATGTCTTATGGTGACAATATTTTGTGGACAAACCGATAGACAGAAATTATTCTAAGGGTACATGCGGCTTCTCTAAAGTATGAAACATAAAGATAACTTGAAATGAGTCAGTTCTAAGCAATGTACAGATAAAACCTTTCTTTTATTTATATAGATATACTTGTGCTACTATCAACAGTGAGCACACAAGCCACTGGGCTACTCTAGTTCCATATCTTACTTTATTACTAGTGGATATATTATGCAAATATTAAATTAAAAACAAAAGTTTTTGTTGTATTTATTTATAATACATTTGCACTACGGACATCGGCGAGCAAGCAAGCTACTGGCTACCCTGGTTCGATCCCTTTACTTTATTACCATTTTTTATATTATTCACATTTTAAATTCAAAAAAATATTTGTTTGTTACATTTATTTATAATACATTTGCACACTGTCATCGGTGAGCACTCAAGCCACTGGGCTACTCTGCCTTACTTTATTACCAGTTCTTTAATTAAGCAAATATTAAATTAAAAACAAGTTTACAGTTATATACAGTTATACATAGCAAACGTACCCGTCTTTGACGGAATCTAAAGTTCCCTCATTTTTGGTATTCAAAATCTCATTAGAAATTATAGAACAGTAGAAAATACCATTATTAGTACAGTGTTAGACAAATGCCTCTATATACACTACATTAGCTTTCTGTCCTTCAGGTTCATGGAAGAACAAACAGTTGGAACCTCTGACTCTTGAGCAAGTAAACTACAGATGACCATGTGAGAAAAACTTGGTCTCGCTAACTTGGATTCATGCGTTGGATAAAGTTTCCCTTTGCGACTTAGTTAACCTCAATGTGAAATAGACTCTCAAAGGACTTTGCAATCACTCCAACGGAAACAAATAATGGCTCGGAATCAATGATATGGTGGTATACACACAGACTCCCCAATACCACACCCAGGCATTATGTCCGCTTCTATGGCATATCTGTTCAGAGCACGAATTCAGAGTCGTGTCCCGTTGCACAGTTTTGGGGTACTCACGTTTCGTAACATGAAATTTGTTACTGCTACTAAATTGCAGCATGATTGGTGTTCCTACTTTAAGTTTTTACTCATGAGAAGGCAGTCCAGGAGAAATAAATTCAGAGTCAAGAAATTCAGTTAGATAATGAATTGCTTCGTCATCACTAATCACACTCTTTACTGACTTGTAAGTTCTTTCTTCGGTATGATATAAGAACTTGTTTGTTGATTTTTCCTGGCTGTTCATATTAAGAGTTGAGAATTGCTCGTTTACAAAACTATTTATTTTTGATACATAGTACATCTTGAAAAGGGAAACACCTTTTCAATGATGTCAAATACGAAATATATTCATATGCTCAAATGAAATTAAAATCAACAACAATACCTGCTTGTCACACCTGTGTATTTTCAAAATAAACTTGTCTGCGAAGTGAGGAAAATACAGCTTAAAGCTCCATAACTTCGCTTCTGCACTGAATCATCAATCTATTTAGAGCCTATGTTTTAAGTTAGGCATACACAAATCTAGTATGAAAGTTTCAGTTTGCTATGTCTTATGGTGGCTGAGTTTACTTGTGACAAACGTTTTTACTTTAAACGTCCATAACTTCACTTCTACGTTAAATTTCCAATCAATTCAGATTTTAAGTTAGATATACACAAATTTACAGTAAAAGTTTAAGCTTGATATGTGTTATGGTTGCTGAGTTTACTTGTGACAAAATTTTGCGGACAAACCGACAAACCGACAAACCGACAGAAATTTTTCTAAGGGTCGATTCGGTTTCTCCAATGTATGAAACGTAAAGAAAACTTGATAAGAGTCAGTTCTAAGCAATGTACAGACAAAATCATTATTTTATTTATATAGATTACTTTGAAAGTCGATCTGCCGCTATGCATCATTCAAAATAAATGTAACCACTGTGTAAGTCAGTCCGGAAACTAACTCAGCTCATCCTTTTTTCGGGACCTGACAAAAGTTTTTTGAATCTAGTGTAGTCGGGAAATCAAAACAAAAAAATGTATACTCTATATCTCAAGACAATAGCGATTTCAGTATTGTATCCTATAATCTGAACCATTATTCATTAACACCCATATTTTTCTAATACTCTAATGGCTACAAACGGGTTTTTTTTCTAGATTATTCCTACACTCGATCCATAACCGTTTCCATGCTAACCACCGGTGAAGAGGATGTAAACCTCTCAATTCTAGGCTGATATAATTCCAGGTTTTCTTTAAAGATATCGACTATGATAAAATTCTTTTAATCATAGTCGATAAATTCATTTGGTTATACGATCGGTAAATTAAACATTAAATGGAACATAAATTAAGATAAAAACAAATTTGCTTGTATTTCAAAACTAGAAGACAGTCGTGTTGAACTTGTTAGTTAATCGCCGAATTTAGGACAGGGATGGACCTTGGGGCGATCGTGCAGGTCGGCATGAACAAGCGATTAGACTTCGCAATGAAACTCTGGTAACCAGTGAAAGACAAGTTTCTACAACGGTATGATCAATTCAACACCAACCTTGAATTCTTTCTGTTTTTGTTTTCAATTGCTCTATTTCTTTGTGATATTTTATTGTAAGTACTAACTCTAATGCTATATATGGTAAATCCACAAATTTATAATATTAAAAGCTCTACTACATATTAAGAAAAATACCTGAAATGTACCAAAAAGTGTTATAAAAAAAACACCAAGTTTCTCATATATATTAAAAAGTACCTATGTGTAACTGTTTTTTCTAACATACATACTGCGAAAAATTTTATAATTTTATTTACATGTCTATCAAGGAGATAAAAATAACCAGAGGTTGATATGCTATTATTTCTCTCCTTCTCATTCCCTCTCTCACGCACACAAAAAATTCACAAATAAACACACACACACACACACACACACACACACACTTCTTATATACGACTCCAAGGTAATCCTCAGTCACAGTAATGAGGTAATCATAGGGCAGCTCATCAATTCATTTTTACTTTACTATAAGTAAAGTATAGTGATCGTGAAAAAATTCGATCTCGAGATTTTGACGGAATTACATGTTTTGAGGTCTCAGAAGTCGTTTTTTCGATGATGCCTGTGTGTGTGTGTGTGTGTGTGTGTGTGTGGGTGGGTGGGTGGGTGAGTGTGTTAGCATTGCTTGTTACCACGCTACGGTCCAGAATCTTTGATGGATCAAGTTGATATTTTACACAAAAATGGGCCCCATAAAGACAAAGATCCCTATTGTTTGGGAAGAATTATGCATGATGGGAAAGTCACTTTTTTTTTGCCAAAAACCGTTTTTTAGAAAACATTTATTTCTCCTAAACTGATAACCCTAGAGTTTTGAAATTTTGACATTATCTTTGAGGTTACAAATGCAACAAATTAAAAATATATTCAGAATTTTAAAACAACGGGAAATATTTTTTTTTCAATAAAATCTAAAAATTTTGACTTATAATTCAATCTCAAACCTTGTGAAAGGGATACAAGCCATACTATTTGACGGATCAAAATGAAACTATGCCTAAAAATAGAACATTATGTGGAGGATGAGTTGAAATATTTTTTTTCAAAATTACATTCGCTAATGGGGCGTTACAGTACGATTTCTGATTTCAGAAAATGTTTTTTTGACGCTAAACGACTCATTAAAAAATAATGAAATTTGACCAAAAATGGAACGAAAAATTAACAATTCATAAAACAAAATTCATGAAGTTTCAATTATGGGAAAGAGTAATAACGCTATAAAAAGTGTTTGTTTATCCTAGACTAAGAGATCACCTGCTATACTTGTCGAATTTTTTATATTTCTTTACAATGTATACATTGACTTAGAAATTTTGTGAGCGAATCCACTGAGATAAAACTGATATTTATAAAGGAACAATTTAAACTGTTTATTGACTTATATGAGATGTAAGAGGAATAATATTGTCAGAGGAATATATACTCAGAAAAAATTCGTATGTATGTAATTTGACAAAGTGGAAGGAAAATGATCTTATTAAATACTAAGAAGCCATAAAATTCCCAGTATAATAATTCTGTAAAAAACCAAAAATATTAAAGATAATTCAAAATTGAAATCTTTCGTTTAGAGATGAATAAATGTAATTATCGTACATCTTTAATTATAAATCATCTTAAAACAACATTTTCTTCGCTGTTTATGATGTTTTTCAGAGAAAAAAAGGGTATTTTCCTGTCTTAAATTTGAAAATTTTACTTTAATATTCAATGTAGAACGATGTCAAGTAAACTACGAGTATGTAAGAAATCCACTGGCTATTTGAACAAGAGCCATGGTATCTTGTAGGAGAATATTTCGTATCAAGAAATGTTCACTTTTTGGTTTTTCAAAAATGTTATTACTGCTGTAGTTATACTAATGAAATTATTTGCATCAGCTGTGGGATGTACAAAAATAAGCTTATATATTGATATGTCCTTCAATCACTATCTGTACGACCTCAGGAATGAAACTAATAATCATATCCCATTTAGATGTTTACATTATGCTTAAATGAGCATAATATGCTACATACATAATATACTATGCATACATAATATATACATAATATACTATATACATAATATACTACTACAATATACTCAAGAGATTTGATATTAAGTTACTTATAGTTCAACAGTTGAGTGTAGGCAACTGGAGATTTTTTCATAAGAAAAACTGCATAATGCAGTATTACTTGCTGCTTGTTGAACTGTTGATTGTCTAAGTATGTAGTAGACAGATAGTACATAACTAGACAATCTGATTTTTGACGTGGAAGGTGAAAAAGTTTGAGCACGTCGTCCCTCGGAGAAAGGTTAAGCCGACAATCCTAAGCCCGTATGATGGTACAGGGCGTGGTACTCGTTATAGATCACTACTCTAAAAACATTTCTGTTTGGAAAAATTAGGACTCCCAACGTAGAATGTTTATTGTGTGGTAACGTTGCTCCTGTCGGACTGCCACTGCAACCTAATTTAACCTAAACAAACACAATTGACTGCCAGAGAGTGAAGGCAGTAGGCAAACAATTGTCATCTACAGATATATACCTTCTATAGAATTTCTTTCTAAATGTTATTACGACCATAAAGAAGCTCATTAACTTATATATTTTGTTTTAGATGTATTGCAATTGCCCGGTGAGTGTTCCTGGACCGACGTTAGCGAGTACATGTGGTGGTACTCCTTACATGCTTTTCATGGGCCTCCTAGAAGTCTTCATAAGATCCCAGTGTGATCTGGAGGACCCCTGCGGTAGACCTCAGTCTAGGGTGATTCCTGACCGGGAGTATGACTTTATCATAGTTGGAGGAGGATCTGCTGGTTCTGTTGTGGCAAGTAGATTGTCAGAGGTCCCTCACTGGCGAGTATTACTAATAGAAGCAGGTGGAAATGAACCAACCGGCACAGAAGTCCCTTCAATGTTTCTCAATTTTCTTGGATCATCCATAGATTGGAACTATAAAACTGAACCTGAAAGCAACGCTTGCCTAAATGAAAAAGAACAAAGATGCACCTGGCCTCGTGGCAAGGTAACAATATTTTCCACTGGATATAAACAATATTCAGTGTTTCTTGTTAATGCCTATATTTTAGCACACTTCTTATAGCAAAACAGATTTTCATATCTAATCTATCTATTCAAGAACAATATTAACCTGGTTAATTTAAGATCAGGTATATAATTGATCTGCATATAATTAAAAAGTTGCAGGATTATAACCATTTAGATTATTTCCTGCTGTATAATATAGAGCCTTACCTTAAATAAAGTTATACAAATGTTTCTATTTACTTACGCTGAGTAAACTTTCACCACATTGGTATTTATATTTTGAGTAGCATTGATTCAAAAATGAAATACCTCATTAAATTAAAAAATATTTAATTTTTCAGGTTTTGGGAGGAACAAGTGTTATCAATGGCATGATGTACATAAGAGGAAGTCGGAAAGACTTTGACAACTGGGCGAAACTTGGAAACTATGGATGGAGCTACCAAGATGTTTTACCTTACTTCCTTAAATCCGAAGATAACTTACAGGCAGACATGATGGATGCAGGTTATCACGGAGTTGGTGGTTATTTAACTGTTACACAGTTTCCTTACCATCCTCCTTTAGCTGAAGCTATCCTTCAAGGAGGAATGGAATTAGGTTATCCCACAAGAGACCTGAATGGTGTTTCACATACCGGCTTTGCCATTGCACAAACCACAAGTCGCAATGGTTCTCGTTTAAGTTCTGCTCACGCATTTCTTAGACCTGTCAAAGATAGACCAAACTTACATTTTCTTTTGAATACCACAGTGACAAAAGTATTGGTAAATGAAACAAGTCGTGAAGCAATCGGAGTAGAGGTTATCAGAAGTGATGGCCGAAAGGAAATAATCACATCAAAAAAAGAAGTCATTCTGAGTGGTGGAGCTGTCAATTCTCCACAGCTTCTACTACTTTCAGGAATAGGGCCTAGAGATGAGTTGAGATCTGTTGGCATTACTGTCGTTCACGATCTACCTGGAGTGGGCAAGAATCTCCATAATCATGTAGCATTTTTTCTAAACTTTTTTATTAATGACACAGCAACTAATCCCTTAAACTGGGCAACAGCAATGGAATACTTATTATTTCGTGATGGCCTGATGTCAGGAACTGGATTATCTCAAACTACTGCAATGGTTAATTCTAAATTTGCATCTCGGAACGAAGATTTTCCAGATCTTCAATTTTTTTTTAGTGGTTACTTGGCTAATTGCGCAAAAACTGGTCAGGTAGGAGAACCCGAAGGGGATTCAGATTCTTCAGGAAAACCTGGTAAAAGAGTTATCAGTATCATTCCAACTGTTATACACCCTAAAAGTCGAGGCGTTTTAAAACTTCGAAATAAAAATCCATTATCTCATCCAGCAATTTTCGGAAGATACTTGACCCACCCAGATGATATTGCAACTTTGGTAGATGGAATTAAAATAGCTATCAAACTATCAGAAACCTCGGCATTACAGAAATATGGATTTCGTTTAGATAAAACCGTGACAAAAGGCTGCGAAAGGTTTAAATTCGGTTGTGATGAATACTGGGAATGTGCTATTAGGCGGGCTACCGGCCCTGAAAATCATCAGGCTGGGAGTTGTCGTATGGGGCCTGCAGGAGACCCTGGAGCTGTGGTCGATCCTGAACTCAGAGTGAGGGGTGTAAACAAACTGCGTGTTATTGACGCCTCCATCATGCCTGTCGTTACATCAGGCAACACAAATGCACCCTCAATAATGATTGGTGAAAAAGGTTCAGACATGATTAAAAACCGTTGGATCGGTAGGCGCTCCTGGAATAAGTGGTAACACCAAAACTGCATAAAATGAGTTTGCACTTATTAAACTTATTCAATTTTTTTTAACAAGTTACCCTATATATAATTTTATCCGTGTGAATTACTTTGTCTGTTTAACAGAATATTTTAAAATATAGATTATATTAGAAAAGAAAGTAGCTTGTCCTCGGTAAGTTTAGTTGTATTTAACTAAAGCAATCAACTATAACTAATTACCTTAATATCAACTATATATGATTAACTCAATTCTCTTAAGTGAGATAAAGAGTATTACCTTTAGGAAATATTATGTTGCAGTTCCTTTAATGAATTATGTGCAGTAATTTTAGTTATTATTTAATGATAGTAGTTGATGTAAAATTAACTTTTAATGTTCAGGATGCTAGGCAATAAATTATTTTATTACTTTTAAACCCAAGTACACTATCATTTACTGGCTGACTTTATTCATTTCACATTTAGAATTTGTTCCTAAAATTATCCATCGTTTTTTAATCATACGTTTAAATTTATTATTCTTACCATACTAAATTAAAAGGAATTATTATAATTAATATTTTTAGAAATTCTCTTAGACTTTCTAGAGTCAAAGATCACAAGAAATAATTGAAAATTCTCTTTTGAATTCTTTTCCAAAAGCAACTATATTTTAGGTAAAAAATAATTTTTGAACTACAAGAAATTATCAATGCTTGGAATAAATTATGCTTCCTTTTCCATTATCTCTTCCCATTATTAATGTTCCATGCTCTGAAATGATCAAAACAATTAATTTTTTTATGATCAAAAAACATTGTTAAATCTGTTACTCTTTCTTTAATGTATTATTCTACAACTACCAGAAAGTGTATATTTTGCGAATCTATAAATAGTTTTATCATTTTTATTTTACATTTAAGTGTCAATGCAGCAGTTTTTTTTTCATACTATTTAGTATTTATGTTTATAAAAATAAAGATAATCTATGATTTTTATACTGTACTTATTTATTAAATTTATTTTTTATTTATTGAATCTACAAAGGCCTGTAATAGGTAATTTTTAACTGAACAACATGTTATGGTAAGATCTTTTTATCTATAAAAAGATCAATTTTCAAGTTACCATTTTGCTTTATAATTTGTTTTATTGTTATAAATTATATTTAGCAGACAGTTTAAAGAAGTTGGATTGTTCAAAGGCCCTATCTGGTTTTTACTTACACGTTTAAAATCTTTATATCTCTTAGTATTACCATAAACTTTGAAATGGTATACCTATTATTTAATAATATTAACAAGATATTTTAAACTATCTTCCTGATGACAATCGAGCCATTTACAGGTAACGATTGAACAGTTAGCAATTATGTCTCTTGTTTGTACAAGTGAAATTGTCCATGTACTATTATGAACTGTGTGTCCTTCTGCCCACACAGTTGATGCATATTTTCATGACCTTCCGCACCAGTATTCTCTGCTCAGTAGTAGCTTGCTTTAGATGGATAATGCGGAATCAGTTAGACGAGGAAATGATTATTCTTATCTGCAATGATAAGAATGTTCATAAAAGCTTCTTATAGAAAATTAAAACGAATTTTCTAATAGAAAATACAAGATGCCTTTATGACCTTTTTAAAAATTATTTCAGTTTCTAGAAAATATACACAAAATTCATCTTGTAAAATTAAATAAAACAGTGAAAGATATAAAGTCATATGTATATCTAATGAATAATTTCGAAAGTTTTTGTTTATTTAATGTATTGAAGTTATGAGTTTCTGGTTTGTTGAAATAGTAAAGTATTTAAATTTGTTATCAGGCAATCTTTCTATAAATTTAATATAACTTTAGTAATTTAACATGATTTACTGCTTTTTTTTTAAATAAATGTATATTTTAATGTTTATTTAATGGTTTAATGGTAGACTTTGTTTTTTAAATATTGAATGTTTTACCTAAATGTGAGATTACATTTATTCACTAGTCATATAAATATCTACTTACTATCTTTCGACTTTAAGCTACCACTGTTTACCACATACTATTTAAAAGAAAACTGTAGTGACATTAAAATGGCTTCCACAATAGTTTAATTAATGCAATCAGTTATCTATAAACTGTCGTACTTAATTATTGTTGTTAATGATATCTTGTTGTCAATGAAATTTTAAAAAAAATAAATGTTAATTTTAAAATGTTTGCAAGTTTTATTGTCTAAAGCTGAAGTTCCTAAACTCTAGAACCATGGAAACAATTTATGACCCCATACTATGCAGAATCACTTTACATAAATAAATGTGTACACAATCAGTTCACTATCATCTCATTGTAGAATAACTTCTCCTAATGATGAATTAATATTGAAAACTGAATTAAAAGGTGATATTCATTTATTTTGTTCATTCGTTGTTTTTTCTTATTGTACTATACTAAAAGTAAAGTATAGTGATCATGAAAAAATTCTATCTCGTGATTTTGACGGATTTAAATCAGATCCCTGAAGCCCTTTTTTGACTTTTTTTCATATATAGGCTGGCGAGTGGTGGAGGTAATGAGCTAAGGAGAGTTCAGCTGGGTGTCGTAAGCTGGTCACATCGCTGATCAGCCCCGAGCACACAGCCACCGCCCGACCAACCCCGAGAACATCGGCTGATTCAACTAATATGCCATCGGTATTAGTACTATGTGGCACTATATTCGCTACATTATTTTCTTGTACGTTGCAACCTACGAGTATCACCATCCTCCTCATGATTGAAATGACAATCATATCCTCCGCCTGAAAATTAAAGGAAAGAGTTCTTTGTCTTAATATAAATGCTTCCCGGATTCTCAGGCGTGAAGGTCACTCTGCAGTTGAAGTACTATTGTTCCCTCGACTATCTTTTCCCGAATGAGACGAATACCATGGACATATTCATGTTGATTTGGTTCATCCGCAGAAAGATGTGGTGTAAAACATCTTGAGAGCTTCGTGCACATCATGCCGATATATGTATAAGGCAAGGCTGTACAGTTTCCTGAGTTGCCAACATATTCATATACGACATGACTTTTCTGAAGCTTTGGGGTGACACATCAAGGCTATTCGAAAGAAAAATACTACTATTCTAATAAATATGGTCAATTTGAGTTTTTCAACTATAAGAATATTAAGACGAGCAGTATTGTCCTTAAGAACAAAGTGGTATTCGTCAGAGTAAAAAGCCCAACGGAAGCACTAGATGCAGAAGCATCATAGTGAGGGTTTGAGAGGAGTGGGAGGGAAAAGTGGTATAGTCTTTTTTCCTATTTATTACTGTGGTTTGATCATATATATATAGATTAGTGGAGTGGTAACCAATAAGAAAGAAGTAATAGTGTAGGCTTCACCTGCCAGAATCTGGGACACTCTCCTACACCGTCAAACTTTTATAATTTCGCTAATATAAATAGAGTTTGCATAAACCCTGTTAAACTAAATAATATTGACACAAGACTTAAGTTTCATAGTAAAATCTAGTTATTATGCTTGTTAGTGATATAATATTTTTACGAATAATCTAAAATCGATGTAAACCTTTATGGATTTTTTTTTGAAGACAATACTATATACGAAACTTGAAATTTCTAAAATAACCAGCGAAGCAAAAAATAAATAAGTTTTTGTTTTGTTATAAAGTACTTCTCTATGAAGTAATATACCCCCAAAAAGGAAGTCATATTTCACATCAATTTTTGGAAATGTGACTTCACACAATTTTTTAGTGCACAAAATATTTAGTAGAAGTATATTTAATAATTTACAATATTGGAGTATCTGACTAATTTCATCGAATATATGTTAAACAGTGCGACTTGTAAGGTGATAAAAAAAATATTATATACACACCGACACATCCAGACATCAGCCTAAACATATAAAAAATGGGAATCCTCAAACCATGCAAATCCGTCAAAATCCTACTAAATAGCGTTACTATTAGAATAGTTATCACATGCTTATGGTATGAGTAGGTTGTAAGTTAAATTGTTTATAAATCACTAATTTAGTAACAGATATATTTATTGTTAAACATTTCTTCCAGAAGCACACATTTTATAACGCCTTTAATTTGAGACAAGTGATTAAAAAACCAAATTACATTGACATTTAAAATCTTTCGAAAACTAATGATCAGTTTTTCTAACTAACGTTTTGGCACAAGTTCGTAAAAGCTTAAGTAAGCATACTTTCTATTTACAATAAACTCTCCTAACATAATAGTGTAAAAAAAATGCTTACTTATTTGTAAAAAATAATGTATATAAGTAGGCACACAAATACTGGCAGATACTCCTCAGTTGATATTATAATAACTGATAAGTAAATCTGTCAGTTACTTAAGACAACAGTGTCATGAAAAAATACACCTAAGCATGTACAATTAACACATTAATCGTAAAATATTAAACTTACTTAATACAAACTTCAAAATCATATAACTCACAGTACACATACAAAATTAACTCAAATTTAAACTTCATCTCAAATGCTTCATAACAATTTTTAAAATTTAGAAGTAAAAACTATCTATACTGCTAAATGAGCCATATGTAGTTCCATATTTATTCTATTGGATAAATGAAAATGTAAATAATAACATTAAAAAATGATTAAACAATACATATAACAAGAATAACCATATGAGAAAAACATCAAAAATTAAGAGAGTTATAACCTTGTAACTTATCTGTGAGAATGGATTTCATACTTATCAAGCATATTAATTTACAAATATAAAAAATTATTTAATTTGTTGTTAAATTAAGCGCAATTCACCTTTGCAAGATTAACTGAAACTTCAAACAGAACTGTGTAGTTAATAAAGATAATATTTAAAAACCACTAGCATATTTAAAAACATTAATCACGGAACTAAAAGAAAACATTGAGAATAAGTATGTTTATAACAATCATGTTATGGGGAAAATGGACATAAAAAATACTTAGATTACCTGCAACTTGCTAGATATAACAATTTTGATCTTAAGTTTCAAAGTACACTTCAAAATATACAGTGAGAAAGGTATATAAGCTTATTCTTAGATAATTTTTTCTTTTATAAAGATATTATTTCATTAGACGAATACCTATTGGGATTGTATAAAGGATAATATATACAGATTATATATATATATATATATACCAGGAAACACAATTATTAGCAACTAAAAAAATTCGTTCACTGATAAGCGTATTTCTTCACGAATATCTGTTCAACTGATCAAACAAGTTCTTTTGCTCCTACTCCATATATATATATATATATATATATATATATATATATATATATATATATATATATATATATATAGTGTTACATTTAAAAGAAATTGTACTTAATCATTTCTCAAGATACTTAAATAAAACCAAAATGAAGCTGTAAACAATTTTGTTTCTTTAAGAATATGGAAGGTTGGGTTAGGTTGCAGTGTCAGTCCCATAATAGAACACACATATGCCGAACATTGGCCCTTTGTGATATCACACTTTAAACAAAATTCTACATTGGGAGTAC
This sequence comes from Hermatobates lingyangjiaoensis, assembly GCA_026182355.1. Classification (NCBI taxonomy): domain Eukaryota; kingdom Metazoa; phylum Arthropoda; class Insecta; order Hemiptera; family Hermatobatidae; genus Hermatobates; species Hermatobates lingyangjiaoensis. The sequence continues at coordinate 3,891,553 of JAPFBL010001938.1, forward strand.
TAAATTTTACCTAACTCAAGTGTATTTAGAGTAGGGATCTTTAACAAGTACCTAGCATCGTAGAGACTTGGGACTGATCTTAACGTCCCCACATTTATTACCTCCCGCGTGAATAAATCGAGGGGCCAGAGTGGGTATACAGGCCCGAATCTACTAGTCCAGAGGGGAGCACGTTACCACTGGGCTAAACTGGTCCGCAAGAATATTGAAACAGTATAATAAGTTGAAGAGAGCAAATAAAGTGAGCGAAATTAAAAAAATAAGTCTCTCAAACGAACCCTGTGGGCTATATTAAAAGTTTTTGCTTTTTTATATGCGAAATTGATCTTTAACTTGCCTATTCGTACATATTTACTAACATATCTATACTACATCTTATTTAAAACAATAAATATTTACCCATTTTTGTATTTTAAATGCCCACTACTCAGGCATTTAACATATAGAATTATTATGATAAAACATGAGGCACATAAACTATATAAGTTAACATCATTAATTTTAAGAACGAATGAGTTATAATATCACAATAGATTTGGACTTGCGAAAATTCATCATTACAATAAATAACCACAAGTCAATAATGAAAAAATTAAGTACTGTTGAAAATTTCATGGAATAAAGATACAGTTTGTTTCACAGAAGAAATTTCACCACTAAAAATGTAATCAAAATAAAAGCGATGTTAATTCAAGAAATGTGTGGGACTAGTTTTTGAAATTATCTTCTTTAACGTAATCTTGAATAAAAAACAGTAGCTTCATTTCCTTTGAACAATATTATGGAAGCAATTATTTAAATTATTATTATTATACTTTTTATATTTAATACGTAAATATATTTAAAAGAACAAAGAATTATTTATTTCAATGGTTGAATTGGTTAACATAATAATATACATATAGGCAATGAAGCAAGTTTATATTCAGCTAACCAGTGCCCTAATAGAAAAATAATGTAGGTCTAGCAATTCAATGAACATGAACGATCATTCGAATAGTAAAACAATATCACTGTCATTTTGAAGTAAAACTTTTTTTCACAAAATCAATCATACAAAACAAAGAAATAGAACAATTATAACTTAAAAATAAAATGATTGCAATAACATTCTAGATCTATAACAATGACTGGTTATTTACATTGCTATTGACTTAACTTAGAAGTTTAATTAGTAGTTATAGTTACCACAGTAATAATAATTACTACAGCAAGAATAGCAATAACATATTCCAGTTAAACCTGTGGCAAATATTCATATTTTCTTTAATTCCTGAACTATAATATACCAAAAGAATCAAAGTAAATTAATATGGCAAAGTTATTGTTTATCTTATAGACAAATTAAAGTTTGACAGCTCCCTCTAAAATTCAGGTTTAATTTACCTTTTTAAAAATAAGTACAATTGATAACGTTTTAATATAATTTTTAGGTAGCGTTCGAATCAAAAAGTTACTTATCATTTAAGTATATTCAGGAGATAGAGAATGATTTATTGGTATTATTACTACTTAATGAAAAAACAGTTTGACAAATACAGAATCAGAGAGTACATAAAACAGGGCAGGAACAACAGAAGAAAATACGCATTACACTTAATTTAAATCTAATAAGATAGATATTATATCACAAATCTAATATGATAGTTAATTATATTAAATCAACTTCAAAAATTTATCCAAGGATCTGCTTTTCATCAGTTATAATTTCATAATCTTATGTCCAAACCTGCAGTTAAAAAGTACAATGTTTTTAAATATAATATTAATTAAGAAAATATCAATTTATATTCATCACACACTAGGTATCCATTCAAAACTATTTTAATAAAATAACATACACTTCAGAACTGTGAATTTAAATTAAATGATGAATGATCTTCAATTTCTTAATTATTACCCTTGAAAGTTTTGTGGATTAATTTAAATTCTCAATTAATATTCAAAAAATTATAATTCTTAAAATATTTTAGGGACAACAACACTGTTTCTTGGTCTTTTAAATAGTTCACTTTAACAGATTGATACTAAACGAAATCACAATACATGAATTTTGGAATAAATTCTAGCAGAGCATAATGAACTGATTATTTAAGAGCCTACAAGGTTTTTCGATCGCTTAATATTCAAATTCTGTAAATCCATATCTCAAAACATACCCGTATATTTTTTCTCAAACATTTGAATAGTAAACAATTTATAACAACATATTAAACAGAAAGAAGAGGAATGATTTCTTTCTCAAGTGGAAACTACTAAATTTTAACACTGGGGTCTCCTTATTTGAGAAGTTTTAACTCCCTTAATATTTAATATGATATTGTATATACAAAAAACTAGCTAAACCAGTTTTTACCAACCCTCCATGATCTAACGCCTCAAATGCAAAAGGATACTTCCATTTCATATTCATAAATATGAATGAATAAATATAAGTAAACATGAATAAATATTCATGTTGTTTTATAATTGTGTAGAGAACAAAAATATTTTTCCTCTTTAAATGTAATATAGAATGCCCGTATGAAGTAAAATGTTAAGGAACAATTGATTCATTAAAAAAAGAAAATAAAATAGTTATGTCACAGCCCATATGCTTCACTTCATACTGCTGAATTAGTAATTGACATAATCATAACTGTTAATAAAAGAGTTTTATTAACTGCTGAGAAAAAAAAACTGTTAATAATCGAAACGATTTAAAACGAAATTAAGTAATTAAATATTGTAAATATGAATCCTTGAAACTAAATAACAAGACATTACAAGGTTTTTTCTCTCTACAAATATCAACAGTCATTTTATTGGAAATTAGTGAACATAAAATAACATGAAACAGTTTGTATTAATCTAGTACTAAATATAAATTTTCAAAAATATATTTGATAACTGGAATGATCATTTGAAGGATAGTCAAAAAACTTCAAAAAAACAATGTTCTTGAATTCTTAAGTGTTTTATGACGTATATAATATTATATAATAGTATATAATATATAATAGTATATATATATTTAAACGAATTCATTTAGTACTGAATCTTCATTAATCATCTTAATTTTTTAAATGATGAATATATAATTAATTGTTAAACAAAAAAAACCTATTAACTACAACAAAAACATTTTTAACAAACTAAAAATCTAATCCATTTCAGAATAATTTAACATGTTTTACTGGACAAAATGATTTTTTTTTCATTATGACAGAAGTAAAAATTATGAGGTCAAAGATGAAGGCTTGTACAGTAAAACAATTGAAGTATCTAATGCATGTTTGTTTGATGTTGCGTGAAAGAGAATGGATGATTACATAAAGCATATAGGATTAATGTATAGTGTATAGTCTCTTACTTATTTTTATCTAGAGAAATACTAAAGATAAACTAATTTTGTGTTCTCATGTATTTATTTTCTCAATGTAGTTCTAAATCTAGGAGTTGTATAGTAGAATGTATTATGATTACAAAAAATTACTTCTTAGCATTAACAAATAATCAAAATTTTTATCAAAAATAATAATAAAATATAAAAATAATGTTTATAGTAACCACTCTCAATTTAATAAAAAGAAAAACACTGGAAATCGTTTAGAAACTGTTTACGAAATAATTCTTCTTCAATAAGAATTAAATGTTAATTTATTATTATTATTGACATAAAAAGTAATTTCAGAAAAGGAAGAAAATGGCTTGCTTATAACTCATAATATTAATATTTATAAAATCTAAGTTAGTTGATAAAAATATGGTCATCGTTGTTTGTGGTTACCGTTTAGCAATTTTGAGCAAAGTCAGTTAAGCCTTTAGTCGTTCCTCTTTATTCTAATAAAAACTAATAATAATAACAATGAAACTAATTCAGGAACTGAATCTTAATTTAATGATTTGAAACCTCTCAACTATGATTTAGAACAAGTAAACGTATATAACATTATTCAGAAATGTAAGTACGAAATATTCAATGACATGACAAAGTATGAAAAACATAAATCTTCTTTAATGGAAATTTAAAAAAATATTACGCACAATTTTTTAATAAAACATAGATTAATAAAATATAGTTTTACAGATCAAGTATATAATTGTATATACAAACAATATAAATTTCAATGAGTTATATTTGATAGAATTATGAGGTGATCACTGTTTTAGTTTATTAGGTGACCAATAAACATAACAAAAAAGTTGAAACTATTTCACCAACTAATGATCCAATCAGAGTCAGTCTCTTTTCTCCTCTTGATTATAATTGGGTTAATAAGATCTTAACTGAACAACACAAATAAAACAAGGAAAACCTGAAATATTCTGCTAACAGCAAAATACCAGTTATTTAAACAAACGAAAGGACAAAAAACACTAATATATATGAATTACTCATTAAGACTAAATTGTAAGGAAAACAATAAACGATCAACATAAAATCATAAATACGGTTCAATCACTTGAACAGTACAACGGATATTACAACATATTTCACAAAGCACTACTGACGGCAGATATTCACAATATCACAATTGATAGGGACTATTGAGATTATAGAATTTAGTTGATAATCCTTGAAAGTTGATGAGGGGATATCCAAAGTTAAATGTAGTTGTAATACGATATGAGAAATTGGGTTAGTTTAAAGTTATCTGACTACCAAGTAGTAGATAATAACTTGAAATGTTCTGTTTCTTGTCACCTAAAAGAGTCAATTTGTGATTATGATATCTTAAATATATAAATACACAATTACCCTCACATATAATCACTTTTACAATAAAAAGCATGAACATTCAAATAATTCACTAAATCACAAATGAAAATCTAAAAATGAATCAAAGTCAAGCCATTTTTCAATTAAGTAGTTTAAACTGATTGGTCTTTCTTTCAAAATTAAAGCTGTCATAAAAAAAAGGTTCAGTTGTTAAGGAGGAAAGATTTTAAAACAATAGTGAACCCACTAAAAAAAGTACACAACGAAGTCATGGCATCGACGGAAAAAATGAACATATTCTAGTTTTAGGAGAATTATACAACAATAAATAAACAAACACTTTATCGTGTAATATAAAAAGCAATCTTAATAACATACAAGGAATTATTACAATAAATTTCTGCCGTTCATTGTAATAATAATATTTCTAATTGTTATCTCAAATATTATATTCTAATGAAAATATATAAAATCATCCATGAAACAGTAACATATAAAAAAAGTGAAAACTTAATTCATCTAGTTGAGTGTTAGTAAACAAATCAAATGTTTAAAAACCTGTTATTTCACTAATTAGATTTCTATATGTGATTTTATATTGAATTTTTCATATGTTTCATGGTAAAAGCCTTTATATGTGTTTTTTTAACATTGAAACAAATACTAAAATGGCTAATGATAAAAAACATATCACACATTAAGTAAAATGTTATGTGACTAACAAATCTACATACAATATCAACAACGATTGTAAGATTGCATCCTGATAATTTAGATACAAATCCAATTTAAGTCAATGTTATAAGTATGGGTTGAAAAGCTTTTCAATATCCCCCCCCCCCCACCCATGTCGGTCCTTGGATAAAAAATATATTCCAAAATTTATTTAAGTATTCAATTTTCAAGGCTATGATTATATATATATATATATATATATATATATATATATATATAAATAAAAAGTCTTTATGGGTAGAATACTACGGAATGAAATAAGTAGTTCAATATTAAAAAAGAGGGGTTAATTAAATTGTATTAGAAATAAAAATTGCTGAATATCTTTTAAGAAATATTCTTCTAACAAAAAACTTACCCTGTTATAGGATAAGTCAATTAATTACAGAAAATACTCCAAATTATGATTTACATTCAGTAAATAAGTATTTCACAATAAAATTAATCTAGTAAAAATATTGAATATTACAATATAACATTATTAGTGCAATAAACGTAATGGATACAAGTAGTAATATAATCACTAAATTAGTAGTAATATAATGCCATTATGAAAGTGAGATTAGATCACCACTAAAATGAATAAGACCATTGCTGTTCGGGGACCCTTTCAAGTTTGATTACACAGTAACATTTTTTGACTACTATAGTAATTTGTTTTATTAAGAACTGCTATATAATGAATGTACAAACTATTTGAAGAATATTGTACAATAGCTCTTTAACATTTTTGAAGTTGATATTCATAGATTTCCTTTTCGCATGTGCACTTACATGTTTCTTCACATATATACATATTTTATATTTTACTTGTTAATTATGATTACTTATTAATATATATATAATATATATTATAGTATAATATTTTATATATATAATACAGAATAAGTTTCATTATATTTATTGACTTTAAAAAAAAAATTGGATTTATTCTACAATAAAATTTTTATAAACTTTATCAGGATTCAAATATAATAAATAAATTAAGAATGAGATAACAAAGATTTTTTTTAGTATTTTAGGGAAACATAAATCGGCTAAGTCCTATTTCCCTTTCAGATTCTTCATATATATATATTAATATTTTCAACGAATGCGTTATACTTTTACAAATATATAAAAACATACTAATACAGGAATCATAAAATTACTAAAAGCTTATGAGACAACCATGCATCCATTATGTTTTAATTAGAAAAGAAATTATAGTTCTGCTCTATAATAGTTCTATTATTTCTGTTTAAAAAAAATAGTAAAATAATTAGTCGTTAAGATAATATAAAAACACTGAACTTACACTCATACAATTCACAATCACTTAAATTGAAATATTTAAAAAAAATTAAGAAATGGTAACTATTTTATGTGATTATCGTACATAATATATAAAGATGATTCAAGGGCAAAGGGTAATAGTAAAAATATATAGATTTACTTAAAACAGACCAGAATAAAAGTATATCTTTCTTAAGTAGGCAGTACATTAATACACTTGATATAAAGCGAAACAGATACAGTAAGAGTAATCACAGTTAATTTTTTTTCACAGAATGTATCACTTGCAAAGAATGAATTGCCCCTTCCCCCCAAAAAATAGAAAAAAACATAGTACACGATCGAAAGGGATACTGTGTTAATGTTTCTTATAAGATATTGGGGATTTCAAGAACTACGTCTCCACATAAAAAGTTTAATAAAAAAAACCAACAAAACATTTCAAACACTTAGTGCTCTTCTTCAGGTCAACATCTGTTCTTTTGAGAGTCGATCTTCCGGAAGGTGTTAAGAACGGACTCTGTTAGAACGACTCTCAAAAGAACAGATGTTAACCTGACGAAGAACACTAAGCATTTAAGCTGTTAGATTTTTTATTAAACTTTTTGTGTGGTGACGTAATTTTTCAAATCCTCAATATGAGTACGTCACCACACTAAAACAGATTGGACAAGTAATGCATTTCTTATAAGATATATACACATCTATGTAGTGATGTACATAGTAAATGTTACTTATAATAAATAAAGGACTCTGAAAATCTAAAAAGAAAACCAAACACCTTTCTATCATACGGTTAGTTAAAACTTTTTGTTTATTAGGAAGAGTAATAATTTTTTACAGAACCGACTATGGCAGTTCAACGTAAAGGTATTAGTTTTTATTTTACACTTTCTTGAGTAGTTCATTAATTGATGTGTTTGATGATTTAGTGTGAATGGTTTTACATACATATATATTTATATATATATAACAAGATTTCACATAAACACGTGAAATTACAATCAATGATTAAACCACAAAATGAGATGGTCAATCATCAAAACAATATGAAAAAAAGACTAAGATATTTCAAACGTAACAAGCGGTCTTCGTCAGAGTCAAAAATCGAACTGAGTCAGAGTCAGTTGGTTTCTTGACTCTGACGAAGACCGCTTGTTACGGTTGAAAGATCTTACTCTTTTTTTCCCATTTCATGTTGTGGTTTGGTCATTGATATATATATACGTTTTCGTTGGAAATACGATACGAAGCGGACAAATATAGTTCAATGTAGAAAAAGAAACATAGAGAAATTTAAAGCACGCACCTGTAGTCTCTAATTTTCGGTTTGAACCGTCTTCAGGAGAGATAAGACAGGGAAACCAAGCGCACTGGTTTAGAGACCGTCTCCCTGTCTTATCTCTCCTGAAGACGGTTCAAACCGAAAATTAGAGACTATAGGTGCGTGCTTTAAATTTCTCTATGTTTCTTTTTCTACACTGAACTATATATATATATATATATATATATATATTAGTATATTTTGGGAGCAGACCTTCATTTAAACATGTTTTATCAAAGCGTATGCCCATTTTCATTTTTGTCCTTTTTCTGTTTAATTTTTCAAGTTTCCCAAACTTAGTTTTCAACCCTTCATGTAATATATACATCAATCCTCTAATTGATTTATTACTGAACTCCATAAAATTAATCAAAGTTATAATTCTAAACTACAAAACTACACAATAAATTGTTCCAACGTTTCAGTCGTCATAGACCATCTTCAGAGATATAAAATTATAACTAATTAATAAATTAAATAAAGAAAAAACACTTTCAAAATGTTTTATACATATTCCAAATTCTAACTAGTACATCGCCAATTAAGGAATTAACAACATTGAGAGGACTCGGAGGTTACTCGGTCGTGGGGGTTACACAGTGTTTGAGGTTCCACTCCCCCACGACCGAGTAACCTCCGAGTCCTCGCATATTCCTGAAGATGGTCTATGACGACTGAAACAGTGGAACAATTTATTGTGTAGTTTTATAGTTTAGAATTATAACTTCGATTAATTTTATGGACTTCAGTAATAAATCATTTCGAGAATTGATGTATATATTACCTGAAGGGTTGAAAACTAAGTTTAGGAAACTTGAAAAATTAAACAGAAAAAGGACAAAAATGAAAATCGGCATACCCTTTAATAAAACATATATATATACATACATATATATATATATATATATATATTTAATATATATTTAAATAATTAATGTTCAATATAAAGGAAAAGGAAAATGTTATACTTACAGTTCTATCAATGCTTAGAGATTCCCTTCATCATGTAAAAAAGTAAGAAACACCTAAAGACAGTAGTAGAATAGATAGATGAAGAATCTTCATAGATTTACTTAAATCAGACCAGAATAAAAGTAAACCTTCTACACATCATGATGCATTTCTTCATCTTCTGATGACGAGAACTTCAAAATATTGGTAGCAGTATAATGTTTTTCATTTCTTTTATATTAACTTTTTATTATTTCCATTTTTCCGTTTCAACTGCGTTTTTCGTGAGTTGTTTTAATTTATATAATTAAACGAATATATCACTCCAGTAGGACAAATTAAAATTGTTAAAATAACACGAGACGTCATCAGAACAAAATGCTTACTGTTATCACTAATCAGTACTTATAGAAGAACAGATGAGCAAGTGATGACATCTCTCTCTTCTCTTGATATACAAAATATGAATAGCCGCCAGTATACTGTTCTGTTGTGTGTACTGTTTTATGTTGCTATTTTTAAATACATGCATATGTTTACAATATAACAATAAAATAAAGAATCCAAGTTAAATTGTAAATTTCCACGATATTCTAGTGAAGCTCAAGTAATAAAACAAAAACTTATTGTCCATAAATCTCAGTTAAAACCCTCTCCATAAAAAAAAGAAAATAATCGCCAGCTCATTTTAGCTGCAAACGGTTTTAACTAAAATTTATTAACAGTGTTTGTTCTACTAGTTTACTAGTGTATCACTAGTTTACCTTAAAAAGATGTCTATATGTACGTGTACATAAAGATATTTATAAATTTAATATCTAAATGTATTTAAGTTAGATAATAATATATATTTATATATATTATATTAATATATATATATTGTTATATTAATATATGCAGTAATATATATACTTCATGTGGTAATTTAATATTTACATTTAGTGTATCTCAAATAACCCTAACAATGCTTTCATTATCATTATGATAGAAAAATATTTATTCATACGTCGATAGAGGAATATCTTATTACAACATTAATATTAAAAAGATGTAAGACAAAAATGGCTGTAACAACTACGCTATGATTAAGTACAATAATAAAATATTAGGTATAGTTTCAAGGTCATATCACACTTTCAACTGTAAACATTCTACTGGAATGTCTTGATAGTATAACATTTAAGAGACCGCAACAATTGTTAAACGCTCCTTACAGTATTTATTTGATTGCAAATTTCTTAAATTACTTGATATTCAGTAACATGCTCAACTATTACCAAAGGTAAATACGATAACAAAAACATGGATTTTTCTCACTAACTCATTTACAGTGAAATTTGTACTAGATAAAGTGTTTGAGTCATAAGTAACTTCACCATTTTTGTAAGGTATTAATTTAGTTTCAATAAAATAACAATAATAAATATACCCATTAAATATTAACCTTTGTGAAGTATAACTTCCCCTTTCTTTCGAAAAGTTGATCTCTTACTTTTGTCATAAAACTTAGTCGGTTTATACAAGTTAGTCAACCCAATGCCGGGGGAGGGGGATACAAAATTGTAGGGTGGGGGACAATTAGAAAATTGATAGCAGAGCCCTCTACGTTTCAAAAGTTATAATTGTTTTTTCTTACATTTAGTGTAGGCTAATCTCACAAAATGCATTTTTAAAGTTTGGCATAAATATTATTTCTTCTTAATGTTACTGGTTTGAATAATTTTAAAGTTTTGAATTAAAATTTAATACAGGAGACCATATTTGAACTGTTAGTCTCATAGTCGTTCTGAGCTCCACTGAAGGGTTTCTGATTTGTAAAACTCTGTAAGTAGAAGAGAAGTCACTACCATTACTTTTGGGGAACAATACGATATTGCAAAACGAACTGTCCATGTTGAAAAAAAAACTGGACTAGTGTTGTTTAATTTAACAACACTAAAATATAACAATATTAACCATATTGAAAGAAAATATTCTTTTTAAGAATGCTTGCTTTAGGAACAGTTAAATATCATTAATCATTATCACACATCATTGTATTTTACTAAAGATATTTTTATAGTTAGCCCATTTGTAATTATGTTATGTTCTGTTTAAAGAAGGCTCTAAATTTCCTCCAGGAGGGAACTGTAAAAGTTGGTAACTTTTATTTTCATGCTTTGATGCACTCACCTTGATTATAAAGTATCTAATCATCATACTATGAGTTACCTTGATGCCTCTCACAATCATTAAGAGGTATCTATTCTCATAGCTTTCGCCATTTTTTTGTTCAGAATACCATATAATTATTTATAATGCACTAAGCAACCCTCTATCACAACTTTTTTGTTAATTGAACTGATTTTGTTCGTAAATACTTTAACATGTTGGAAAAGGAACCATCACTGGATCCTGAACCAAAAACTTCTCCAAACTAAAATTTAACAAATCAATTTGATGTTGTTCAATTGATTATTAAACACTGGGTATTTTTGCAACTGTCTCCTTGTTCAAACTACTAGAGTATCACACTTTTGGCTCTTTATTTTAAAAGTTAAAAACGTAATTCAACTCCACGAGTAGTACCTAAGAGTTGGAAAAGACCCATCTCTTATTAATATCTTAAGGTGAGTTTTGTCCTTTCAAAAGAATTAATCAAATTTACCCAATACAAATTTGGAACCTCGAGAAGAAGTTATTTATGACTCAACCAATTCATAAAACAAACCACAAAAGGAATATATATAATTCTGAAGTACTAAAAGGTAATCTTGAAGGAAGGATACAAAATTACATAGAAAATAAAAAAAACTGAACAGAAGTAAGAATATATAACAAATAAATAGACGCTATGATTTTATATCATAGTCTCAGTGATGTCATCGTGGAAGTTTATTACTGTTACTTCTTTCTCTCTTTCATGTATCATGCATACAGTAGGAATATCATAAGCACTTTCCTAATAGATTCCTTCGAGATTATCTTTTGGTATAAATACATGTAATGTACTATAGGGATAAAAATGTGTAAAAACGGTTATATTATTAAAAAATGTGTTACACCTCTCAAAACTTTAAAATAATAGCATAAATGATTATCTTTATATTCTAATAATATATATATATATATATATATATATATATATATATATATATATTAAATTTTAAAATGTTAACAGGTAATAAAATTAGATGAATTCGTGGGGAGTTGAAAGATAATTGCATTGTCTTTCTCAGCTAACTGCAGGTAATTGCTAAGGACGATATGTTGAATCGCTTACAAGGCGGTGTTGTGTAGACCATTGAAGCTTTCGTCCACACTACTTGAGGTCCCGCTGCTTAACGCCATCTTCTTCATTTGCCTTATTACAGTTGTTGCGTGATACGCTTGCTGCAAACATAAATAACATATTTTATTCAAATTAATTTCAGACCTGTATGCTTTAAGTAACAAGTAAAATACAATCCTCATAATGACTAAATATTAATACTTCAAATTTATAACGACTTCAAGTAAACAGTTATTAAAAACCATTTGAATTAACATCGTAAAAGATATAATGATTCAAAAAGTGGTTTAAAAAGTAAAAAAAATGAGGACATCACATTCAACAGTATCTGAGGAAGAGAATCTTTATAAATTGTGCGAATTAGAAGTAGAATCCTTGACATAGTTGTCTTTTGTCTTATACGTGTCAACTGAACTTTATGGGAGCATATTAGTTGGCCATAAACTGACAAGTGCAATGTTTCCCAGACATTTTCGACCACGAACCAGTATATTTTATATACACTTTTTTACACCGACCTCCTTTCTGTAAAAAAAAAATACAATATGCTAATTTCATTTTTTCATATATGGATTTATAAGTCATGAATCAGGTTTTTTACTTTTGAACCTGAGTGAAATAAGGTTTTTAATTCCAGTATAAAAAAGAATAAGTTTTTGTCACTAACAACTCTAGTGACTAAGTAGTCTACAGCTCGATACATTATAACGATAAGTTTTTAGTACCTTATGCTAATATAGCATTTGTATCCACGAACATCAGTTAGGGAGACACTGGTAGGGTAATAGATTTAAAATTTATTAAATAGTTGTTGTGCAGCAAGATTTCCTAGTTTTGGGTTTAGTGGTGTACCTGTTAAGTTAGATTGTTTTTTACATTTAAGTTTTAATCTCTATTCATTAAACTATACTTACTACAAAATAATAAAGGGATTAATAATAATTAATTTATTAAATGTGTAATAACTTGTAACTGTTATGAAAAACTTAATTTTTTACTAATTTACGTTAATAATTGAATGTTATATTCGGAGTCATTCCAGGAAAGAGAAAGCCCGGATCACTTCCTAATCCATGGTCTATGGATAAATACTTTGATCGTAAATGGAGTCTTTTAATCATTAGGAATACTTTTGTGTAAATAAAAAACGAAGTGATGCATTGAGACTATAGAAAGTTGTTTTTTTTTGCATGAAAATAGGAGTCAGGTGCATTTTAGAGTTCAGTGTGTTAGTACGAAGAGTCGGAGTTCAAAAAAATCTAACAATGATTCCTTGATTTTTTTTATAATGCTGATGGAAAATCTTGTCCACGCTTCCAAAGCTGTACGATTTTTAAAGATCTCTAATGTTATAAACTCCTGTAAGACAAAATTTAGTGGTCCACGTGGAGCATAAACAGTTTTTCTTGTATCACAAAAGAATCTATGACCTAAGTGGGTTTTTATTGTGGAAACACTGATCAAAACCTAAGAAGAACACTTATATAAAAATGTATAATGCTTTTTATTCTGTTTGGATGAAAACACAAAATATATTAGAAATTTGTTCTCAATGCTCATGAAATAGCAAATTAAGTTGATTTTTGTTGCTTGTTTTTTTCACAATTCATCAATGTCCACTTTGATTGATATCGAATATGGCAGGATGTTTATGTGTAAAATAAATTATCAAACCACAATATGAAAACGGGAAAACAAGACTAAGATCTTTCAACCGTAACAAGCGGTCTTCGTCAGAGTCAAAAACCCAACTGAAACACTAGATGCAGAAAATATCTGGTGAGGGGTTGAGAAGAGTGGGAGGGAAGAATGGTATTTTAAAAGGGTGAAAGATCTTCGTCTTGTTTTCCCATTTCATATTGTGGTTTGATCATTGATTGTTATTTCACGTGTTTATGTGAAATCTTTTTATCGGTGTAAAATAACTCTAGTGAAACATATTACTTAATAGAACTGCTTACAGCTTGTGTACAAAGAAGTAATCCTACATTCTCTTAGAAAAATTTTCGAATTTCGATGACCTCTACAGACTTGATTTATGAAAAAGTTTCTAGGCCATTGATAATATGTGATTTTATAAAATCCATGTCAGTCTTCATCTCTATTAGGTCAATTAGCTAGCATTTAGGACTGTCCTCAGGAACTAAGTCAAATAAATGAGAAATTAGCTTAAACCAGGCTCACATTCGCAGAAATGTGTAAATGACTTTCTCAATTCTGAACACAACTTGTTAAATTCTACAGTAAATGTAAGACAAATGAAATATCGTATATCCAGTTTTTTGATAACTAGAATGGAAATTAGAGTGAATATTATTGTATTCAACTAGGTCAGAAATTATTGCAGTTTTCTGCAATGCGTTCAAACATTTTTTTCTCCAGCTGACAATTACTTAGAAATTTAACATTTAAATCTGAAAGCGTGCGATGTATGTTATGAAACCAATACGACTTAATCAGTCATCATACACCAGGCATAGGAAACATCTTTATGCTTACATAATATACAAAAATATCCTAATTTTTAAACTATTTTGAAAGCAGCAACTCTCATGAGTCATACATTTCCAAGAATCACAAATTAGGGTAACTAACCTAACCTAGTTATTTAGAGAGAAATTAATAAAAAGACAATTATAAACCCATCCTACCTTGAAGTTGTGTGAAGTTCTTAATATTAATCGGTTTAGGATGTCGGCCGTTTTCAAAAGTAACTGGATGAGTATGTATTTATAGGGCTAGAATTGAATATATACATAAATATACGGGACATGTAGGGTAGTGCTTTGAGAGAGACGAGGACCGAAAGCGATCAAGCACGCCACATAAAGAACGACGCAAATCAGATTTATGAATTCATAATCAATGACTGCTGCCACTAACAGCAAGTAAACTTGTCAATCACTTTTAAATTTTGGCGTACAAGGTAAAAAGAAAATAAAAATTCCTAACAAGAGGCACACAAGGCAAGCCTGACGGTGGCGGTCTATCACACACTCCTGTGAATATCAATGAATCACACACAAAACAATGAATATTATTTATATTTAAACGTTTGATTGAAATATACAATAGTAATTCAAGATCTCATTAGTTTATATTTCTTCACTGCAATAAATCAATTCTTTCCAGCATAACTTCACTAACACGTAGTAGGTTGCCTTTAGTAAAAAATAAAATTGACGATAGTCTTAGATTTTTAAAGTGAGAGTTCAAAACTCCTGAGCATGCCATCCATCAGAGTGGACGTAAGCTGTCCTAAGCATGTATGTTACGTTTTTAGGTACTCTTAAGAATTCGTTCCCTAATAAATTTGACTGAGGAAAAATTTAAGACTCCTAATGTGGAATCAACACGGTAAGGCGACTTAGTAATAACTAAAATTGGTTCTAAACAACAAAGGAACCAAATGTTTCCCTTTTAGAACAATACTAAAGTTGAAAGACTATATAGGTGTGGACGTTGGAAACAGACAAGTATAATCGAAGGTTAATGTTAATAAATTTGTAAGTCACAAATTGAGCTGCAGTGAATATAATCAACTCACTGATTATATGATCTCACTGAGAATCACATCAAAGATGAAAAGACACGAGTTTAATAATTATAAATAAAGGAACCTTACAAACTTTAGATCTTTTCTTGTTCATTTTTTTTATTCAAGTTTATAAGTGTAACAACTGCTATTCTTAATAACACAATTTGATTAATGGAATCTTAGCAATACTGATCGTTTGATTGACAAAGGGTTATTTATGATTTTATTTAGGGGATGACATTGTTTTCGTATAAAACATTGTACTGGTCTTTTCCTTCTGCTCGGCTATTCCATATGTGATGAACTGCTGACTAATAAAATATTTTTTCCTCTAGCTTTTTTTTTTCTAACATGAGTGTAGTGTATAAGGAAGACACCCTAAGCAAGATTGGGTGGGCCTCAAGTGTCAAGTGGCATGCTCCTGTTGGTGCTACAGACTCATAATGACCCAAATTTTTGTGATGTGGGAGATAGAGTAATATTGTATAAGCCATTGGTCCCAACCCAGCACGATGTCAGGAAATTGTTAAAGATCTTAACTGCAATCCATAGTCTTGCCTTTTTTCAGTATCTTGTTTACTTTCATCATGCATGAAATAAACCTTAGTAATAAACATATGTGGGATCGTCAAATTTTTATTAACAATAATCTTTCTAAATTTAATTTTTAAGATCCCTTAAAGAGTACATTCAAACTATTTAACTATTAAATTAAGTAATAATTGCGATATTTGTTGAAAAAAAGTTTCAGTGATCACGTCCGAGTTAATGTTATGTGGCTCCTAATAACACAGTAGAGAAACATCACTACACTCAGAAGCACACAATTATCTCCCGAGTGAACCAATCACTGAATTGCATCCTACAGTAGTGGAATTGTTCCGTACTTGGTAAATAGTGTGGACAGCGAAGAAGACCGTATCTAAGGAGCGCGTGGCAGCTGCTTCAACAAGATAAGACACTTACTCTATGTCCATATTGAGATTTCGAAATTTCAAAAAATGTCAATCCTGCCAACTTTTGTTTCTGCTGCAAAAGTGTCCCTTTCTTTCATTAAGGATTTTGCATAAAAATTAACTCAATATTCCAGGCTAGTAAAAGGAAGGCTTGCATGAATTGCATACTAAGTTACATTTCGAAGAAAGAACTTGAGAGCCCAAATAAACCTTCCTTGTCTATTAGTTTTTAGTTTATTAATAACAAACGTATATAACAATCTTTCCTACTTATTAGGCAGAAGGGTATATAAAAAATGTTCACTAATTATGGGGATCATTAAGGAATGTTATTTTGCGAAACAGCTGAGTAAAGTATTTCAGAATACGTATATTAGAATAACAATAATCCATTTACTGGTTCCAGCACAACGACATTTCAAAATTACAAACATACTAATCGGTTTTACTCTATTATAGGAAATATTACCACTTATCATCCAGGGATATACATAAAGACATTGCATTAACAAATTTCATACCAGCAAATTTTTGTACTTGTTTATGTAAGAACCTAATGCAACAATTTTTACTGTTTATGCAAGAAATAGTGATGTGAGAAACAATTGTTACAAGGTGAAATGGATTTCAAATGAAATTATCAAAAAAACACTACTATGATAGACTAAATGTTTACTTAAGCGGCAAGCAGTGGATTTTCATTCTTTACTCATGTGCATCCAAGTTATTGTGTAATCTCTTGCTACATACGAGTATGCTTGTTACGCAAAATATGGGTAGTTGTATATTTGTAAATAAAGATGTTAAAAAAAAGTGAACCATTTAAGTATATTTTTAGAGTGTGTTCCATTATATATTATGTAGTTAGTAAAACATATCCCTTATTATTCCTTGAATAATCAGAAAATAAATTAATGTAGATCAAAATAGGTAAAGAATTGATCGTAATCAGATGTAACTACCGGCCCTTGGCTACGTCCTTACGAAACACTTTATGCCTAAAAATTTTATCGTGAATTATAAAGAATAAAACACTTAGAGTATAATATATTGTATAATAAAATAATAAATTGTATTATACAATTTAGAAACATCAGGTCATACAGAAATAGTGTATGAAACTAAGAGTTCATTATAATGAATGCTCTTCACGGATACATTAATTTTAATTTTTAATCAAGGAAATAATATTCATCTGTCATTTTATAACAGATAGTAATTTAAATAATCTCCAAATTAAAATAATTGGTGAACGAAATGAAAGCAGAATAAGGCAGTTGACTTAAGGCTGTCATTTACATTTTTCATCAAAAATCTTATTATTTGCGATTCTATAAAATAAACCAGTTTATGAAATAAACCGATGAGAGAGACCCGTTAAAATGTGAGACTGCTCCGCAAAAAGTGTGTGTGTAACAATGTTAATAAAAGTAAACTTATTATAAACTCAGATAAATTTTAATTAATCTAGTATATATGAAGTCGTTTTACCAATTATGAAAGATTCCATTTATGGAGTCGTTATACTAATTGGTCAAAATTCATAGAATCTCTTCGGCTCTGTAAATCCCATCACAAGAAGATTATCGGTATCTTACCACACCATATTAGAGGTTCTTAATCTTCTCAAGGTGATATTTTATTAATTTTTTTTGATTACTGTTGAGGTTTTAATGTCTTTTGCAGCATGTTCAAGTACAAACATCGGCATCTTTGAAATCCCAAAATGTCTGTGGTAGTGAAATAGATATTTTTATTCTTTGAAGCTGACCAAAGTGAATAATTTCACATCTATTTTAATCACTTCCAAATCTGAAATAACTTGTATATGTTACATTAGCTTTGGTAACTAAATTAAGTGTGTCTAAGGAACATTGATTTGAGTGTCCTTTCTAGCATGGTTTCCTAAGACTTCTCAGAGCCCTGGCGTTGGACTGTTAAGATACGCAAGACCAAACATACCACGGTAGAATAAAAAACAATCAACACAAAACCAGCAAATCTGTATGGTGCTATTCATGGTGATATGCCTAATAATCATTAAGAAAGCGGCATCTAATAAAGAGCTCCTCATTTGAGAAGGTAGATCTCTGATACCGAAGTCCCAATCTGAAAAGTCCGCGCCGTGCTGCTTATGACGACCTAATAAACCGCTCTACCCACACAGGTGAAAGATAGTTCTACCACCTGAATGAGTAATAAATACTGCAACAGGGACGAGATTAGCCCTACACAAATGTGCTTAATTTTTTTTTTGGATTTGACCTCATGGAGGTTGTAGTTTCGTACACAACACTCCATGTTGTATACGAGGGAAGACGTGTTGATTCCTCTTGTGGATTGACCAGTTAACAACAAGCCAAGTCTGAAGTAATCCGTCTTTGATCAGTAAAATACATCTTGTCTCTGGTGACAGTTCTAGTCTGGTAGTCAATATGAAGTAAGCTAGTCCACAAACTGTCAGTCCTTGGGTGTCCAGTGTTGTATATTGTACACTATAGCTAAAGCACTTGGACTTCGATCTGTCAACTCTTCGACTGTTGTATATTGGTATATTGTACAATATAGCTAGAGTGCTTGGACTTCGGTCTGTCAACTCTTCGACTGTTGTATATTTTAAACTATAGCTAGAGTACTTGGACTTCGATCTGTCAACTCTTCGACTGTTGTATATTATATACTATAGCTAGAGCACTTGGACTTCGATCTGTCAACTCTTCAACTGTTGTATATTGTATACTATAGCTAGAGCACTTGGACTTCGATCTGTCAACTCTTCTACTGCTGTATACTATAGCTAGAGTACTTGGACTTCGATCTATCAACTCTTCGACTGTTGTATATTGTAAACTATAGCTTGAGTACTTGGACTTCGATCTGTCAACTCTTCGACTGTTGTATATTATATACTATAGCTAGAGCACTTGGACTTCGATCTGTCAACTATTTGACTGTTGTATATTGTATACTATAGCTAGAGCACTTGGACCTTTATCTGTCAACTCTTCGACTGCTGTATATTGTATACTATAGCTAGAGAATTTGGACTTCAATCTGTCAACTCTTCGACTGTTGTATAATTTACACTATAGCTAGAGCACTTGGACTTCGATCTGTCAACTCTTCGACTGTTGCGTTGCGGTATTTTATTATTACGGTTACTAGTTTTTGATTCATGGATATAAGTCATTCACAGTCTATATAGAGCTTAGTTACCTGTAGAGATCACTAATGTAATTAAGCCTAAGATCTTCATAATAAATCCAAGCTTGGAATTTACTTGATGTGCAATCTGTATTCTCTTTTCAAGTCAAGGAATTCTCCCGATTCGGTCAAGGACCTTGTCTATAAGGGGGTTCTTCGTTCAGCGATGACTTATGGATGCTCCGTCTGGTTTAGAGCTGCACCAACGAACAAGGCGTGTATCCAGATTGTTCAAAATAAGTGTGCCCGCCTTATAGCCAGGGCTCCTTGGTTCGCCCGTAATGTTGATATTCACCATGACTTGAAAATGGAATCCATAGATAGTTACATCACTCGACTTACTACCAATGAAGACAACAAATTATCTACTCATCCAAACCTCCTGGTACAAACTCTAAATCCTGCCACCAACCTTCCTCAACCTCACTGAACAATTACTTCATCCACTGACTATCTGACTACTTTACCTACTGATGACTAAAAACCTTGAAAACCATGACTTCAACAAGACCACATGACCGCGAATACGACATCTTTACTGCACAGACGAACTTATATCTGACAGGAATTACTGACATTACAAGTTATAGTAGCACAGTAAGCAAGCAGTAGAAGGCCTCTGGTCTGGAACTGCTAGTTACGACGTGCACTATAGTGCGCGGTTATATTCGTTGGTCGTTGGTAGACATACAAACAATATACATGTGTAACCCAATAATCTGTGTTATTTAAGAGAAATAAAGTCAATTTGTGAGTTATTACACACTTGAGTAGCTGTTGAAATATTTATTAAGATAATTGACATGGTATCAATTAGTTCAAACATACTAGATTCTTATTACATTGTGTTATAGAAGCAAGAGAAAACTCAAAATATATTCTGAGGAAGTAAAGTCATGAGAAGTTGGGAGAATAATAGGTATTGTATGAGTACTAGTTGGTTACAATAGGGTAGGGATTTTCGATTTCTCAGTGGCCACAAATCGAGAAGTGAATTGTTCAGTACACTCCAATCTTAGAATACCCACATTCTTGGCATACCAAGGTGACCAGTGATTTATGAAGATCTCTATGTTATTGTAGGTTATTTCCTGAATTGAACCAGGTTAAAAAACCTAAAGTCACAGTGGCCATAATTGTCACCTTATAAATGAGTCCATTTATCACTTGTGGATGTAGGATGGGATAAAATTTAACAATGAACAAGTCTCAATTTTCTCTCTTTCAGAGACGGTGATTGAAGTTAACAACGTGTCAGATATAATACAGTTACTTAACCTTAGTTTGTTACTTTAATCAACTGGCCACCAATGACAATTGGAGGAAGTCACTTCGGATGACAACGCATAGACGCATTGACCATTTTAAGTTCCAGCTATTCACAACTTAAAAGTTATTCAGTTTTATTTTTAACATCTATTGATCTTTCAATATTGTGTTGTTTTATAGTGAGTTTGGGCTATTCTACTTTAGTTCATAAATTTTTGATTGAAAAAGAACACATTAAATTACAAACATCAATTATCAATGAAACGAAGAAATGGAGTAAGTTTAACTGAACAGACTAAGAGTAAATATTTTAGTAATCACTTTGTTAATGTGATATCCTAGATTATTTTTCCAAAGTTGGTCATACTCAAACACCCAAAACATTGTATTCTTGAAAGATAATAACACGATATAGTTTTGAGGGATAAAACCTAGCTATACAAATTCTCACAATTAGATATTTCTTTCGGAAATGAAGTCTATAATACAACGTAGGTAAAAAATAAAACAACCTCTTTATAAAAGGAAAAGGGTTTTTTTAATTACAATAATCATTATTGCTCGGGGAACCTAAAACATCTTATTTCGAATACGGTCAATTTTTGACTTCGTCCTCCATCTTCTACAGCAAATGGAGAGTTCCGGTAAGTGTATTTGTATTGGACAGTATACAAATCAAATCGGTGTAGTACACTTTTAATTTATGGCAACACTTAATTGTATAGAAGACGGACAATGTCTGAAACCAATCTAGTGGAGAAGACATATAAGTTAAAGACCGAACTTGAGGGCCACGTTAGTCCAATGGCAACGTGCTCACCTCTGGACTGGTAGATCCGGGTTTCAATACCCACTAAGGCGCGAATTTATTTACGTTGGAGGCGAATAAAACGGGAGGATGTCGTCCCTCGGAGAGCGCGTTGAGCCATCGGTCACGAGCCTGTATAATGTCAGGTACTCGTTAAATTTTTTTTTTTTTTTTTAATAGAGCTAAGGGACCAACAAAGTAAGCAATGATAGATGCAATATTCCTCGAGGGAATACTACCATTAACTGTACATAGAGTTCTTAAATTTTGCACTAACTCAAGTGTAGATTAGGGATCATTAACGATTAGCTGGCATCGTATAGACTCGGGACCAACGTTTAACGTCCTTTTCGAGGGACAACATACTCAAATTAATTCACTTCCAAAGTGAATAAATCGAGGGCTGGAGTAGGTATCGAACCCCAGTTCAGGGGCGAGCACGTTCCTACTCGGATAATCTAGCCCCCTGTTAAAGATCCTTAGTCTAAATATTCTTGGGTTAGGCAAAATTTTGGACTCCCAATGTAGAATATTCATTGTGTGGTATCAGAAAAAGCTAATGTTCAGCCCTTGTGTGTTCTACTGTGGGACTGCCATTGCAACCTAACCTAACCTGAAGACTATACTTTCCCACCTACACAATAATGATGTAGTACCTAAAAACTGGATTTAATATTAACGCTTCGTGTTCCCAATAGAACTCTTAGCAAACAACACCTTGTTCAACAATAACGCTATACGAATGTCCAAAAGTTTTATTTTTATATTATTTTTACTCTGCTCTAAGTGAATTGTAAATATGTAAGGCTGATAAATTGTAAATAACTGTATAGCTCATCTAGACAATAAATAAGTAAAATATATATATTTTATATGCATATATAGTTGGATTTCGTCTTCTCATCGCTCCACTTCCTTTCCTGAGGACGACCGATAAATTGATCGAAATATGAAAGTCAGTTCTAGTATCTGTTTTCCATTCGTGTTTCTTACTGTTTCCAAAGTATATATATATATATATATATATATATATATATCAATGATCAAACGACAATATGAAAATGGGAAAACAAGACTAAGATCTTTCAACCGTAACATGCGGTCTTCGTCAGAGTCAAAAACCCAACTGGAACAATAGAGGTTTTTGACCAGGAATTGAGCTGGTCATATGGCCAAACCCAGTGGTGTTAGATGGGCAAAATTTCAACAAAATGGATGACATCAGTATTAGAAGAGAATTCAGACCTGAGGCGAGATGGAGGGATGCTCTGGACAAAAGTTTGTAGTAAAACATCTGCTAATAATAAAACCGACTGTCTATATTGTTTTCCAAAAATAAAAGAAAAAGGCAGTCAAGACCATGATTATTTATACATAAGGCTTTTATTACTACAGGCAACAAAAATTTTTTAATATTTTTAAACCTATTTCTTGGTTGGCATTACAGAATAAAGTATGCTAAGAAAACTGAAAAAAAAAATCACCATTGACTAAAATGACATCATGTACCTTCGCATTCTGATTCACTCTGTTCCTCAATTGTAGAACAGGTTGTATTAACAGCCATGCTATTAGAACTACTTAGAGCTAAACGTTGCATCTTGTGGACCATTGCAATTGTATTCATCAATTGCTAGAACAAAAACAATCTTTATGATTCACCTCAACAGAATATCCATCTAACCTCAAAATCCAAACAGTTAAAAAATCCACATAAAGAATAAATCAAGAAGTCATCATCTTAAAAACAGGACACAATGCACAGAATGTCTAATTGCAGTAACCATGCCATAAAAAAAAAAGATAAGAAAATGCCCAGAGATATAATTTGAAAGGCGCCAACTTAAGCATGATACTTTCATTGCAGTAGAAATGCCTGAGATAGTACGTTTGAAAAGTAACGCACATCACACAAGACAGGAAACGTTATATACCATTAAGAAGAGATATCCTAGAAAGTTACACACATAAGAATTCATACACATTTTCATTAAATCAAAATATTAGCATTGCCACATTGCCAACAGCTACATGCAAAATAAATAAATATATTAGTTCATTCAATGGTGATTCAAATTAATAAAAACAGGAAAAAAACAATATTTTCTCCTTCAATTCGATCCCAACAAATAGACAGGATATATAACAAAATAGTGTGGTATGCAATTTTTTTCCATATTTCTTTCTTACATTTTTTTTTAATTCAATAAACTATGCTCAACATTTAAAAATACTTCAACTACTCAATACTGAACTATAGTTTTTTACACGAACAATTTTAGATATGTATATTATATTTTTTTAGCATTTTTAAAATTAGTCACAATCTTTATATAAATTAAATGACAGTGGTACAGGAATAACATTGTATAATAGCTCTGCAACAAACAAAACGTGGAAATCTCTGATAATTTAAAAAGTAGTAACCAAACAAATAACCCTAAATGTAAGAAATTAAAGTAATTGAAACTCAAATCAATTTTTATAATTTTCCTTCATATAGCATCTGAAAATAACTTAAGTTTCCAAAAATAAAAAAATATAAGGATTGGATTAATCAATATTTATTTTCGAACACTGGAAGTTAACTGATTTGGTAGTTTAGAGTATAGTATTTCCTAAAAATATATATAGTAGCGCGGAGTATTTTTTTCTGATAACCAAGAAATAACCCTTCATACTGGTATTAGAGCCTCACAAATGGATAAGTTTACTAGATAAAATACAGTAATAAGTAAACTTTTTATGTAATTTTATTAAGCTGAAAAAGATTATGATCATATTTTATAAGAGCTTTAACTGGTCTACATTGAGTAATTGTTGACATATCTTCCCAGAGGCATAGGTGTATATATAAATATATGATCAAACCACAATATGAAAATGGGATGTTGGGTTTTTGACTCTGACGAAGACCGCTTGTTACGGTTGAAAGATCTTAGTCTTGTTTTCCCATTTTCATTTTGTGGTTTGATCATTGATTGTTATTTCACGTGTTTATGTGAAATCTTTTTATATATAAATATATACGTATATACTTAGGAAGCAGACCTTCATTTATGCATGTCTTGTTAAATTCTATGCCTATTTTTAAACTAACACCTTTTCTGCTGAATCTTTCAATCTTTCTCACATACTCGTATATGTTCTCCATGTTTGTGGAACAAGATAGACTAATCTCCAAAATTTTTACTCATATACTTCGACATGTCTCGGTCCACATTGACCATTATCAAGGATTATTAATAAAACTATAATTAAACTCAAAAAACATAACTAAAAAAATTACACTAAAATCATAAATAAATACAAAATAACACTCCATCGTTCAAATTTGGTGAAAGGTTGTAACAAGGTAGTTGCACGAGGTGACGTTTTACATTGTAAAAACGTAAAATGTGAAACCAATGTGAAAATTCACCTTGTCTAACTACTTTGTTGCAACCATTTACCAAATTAGAACGATGAAGTGTTACTTTCTATTTATTTATGATTTTAGTGTAATTAGTTCTTGATAATGTTTTTTTGAGTTTAATTAATGTTTTTTTAATAATACTTGGTAATGGTCAATCTGGACTGAAACATGTCGGCGTAAATGAGTATAAATTTTAGAAAATGATTCTACCTTGTCCATAAACGTGGAGAACCTACGTGGGAAAGATTGAGAGATTCAGTAGAAAATTCGTTAGATTAAAAGTAGGCATAGAATAATATATCTGTAAATTTTAGAGATAGTCATCCTTAAGATATATTTTTGAAAATAACATCAAATTTAGCAGATACCTATTTCTTAAAAAGCTTCTCAAATTTCCTAAATAACGAAGGATGAAAGGCCTCACAGTTTGGGTGACAAGCTGCAAAGACCCTGCTTGTCCTTGATATGATGAAATAGTTTTAAAACATTGTTGCAATTTTCAATCTAAATTTTAAATTTTTCATGCCAG
Source organism: Hermatobates lingyangjiaoensis (assembly GCA_026182355.1). Classification (NCBI taxonomy): domain Eukaryota; kingdom Metazoa; phylum Arthropoda; class Insecta; order Hemiptera; family Hermatobatidae; genus Hermatobates; species Hermatobates lingyangjiaoensis. Next base: position 3,917,530 of record JAPFBL010001938.1, read on the forward strand.
GAAGTATAGTCGTTGGATTATTTTTTCCCTCCTGCCTCCATGTGCAAGTGTATATTATTTGTTTCATCATTGCCACTGGTAATGTTACATTTACGTTGTTGTGACTCTAAGGTTTCGAAAAATTTTCAGTTTGTGGAGAATACGTTCCTGTTTAAATACTCCTTTACTATAAGTAAAGTATAGTCAATGTGAAAAAATTCAATCTAGAAATTTTGACGTGATTTGACGTAGGAAAACAAGACAAGTGATTTGTGTCAGTATGTGTTCTTTTAGTATAATTTAACTTGTTGTCCTCATGTACCGTTTATTTTGTTGCTTATATATAAGTAATTATATATCACCGTTTGATAAACTAAATGAAATCAATTCACAGAAAGAAAATGAATAAGAAGATCACAAAGTCACTATTATCTTTCCACCGAGTCGATATCAGGTAGATAGCTGTAAGCCGCTCCGAAGACAATCCAGGACTAAAGTCGCATTCAAGAGGCACTCTATCAGTGTTGCCAACATACGGAGAAAAGGTATACATACATACATATATATATGTATATTTAACAGATGTGTTCTCTAATCGGGATTCTGTCAATTTACTAGAATAAACAATCAAACTATAGTTGCCAACGTTTCGGTTTTATGTAAAACTTTTTTCATAGGCAGAAGTAAGCATTTTTTAACTAAGAAAATGCTTACTTCTGCCTATAAAAAAGGTTTTACATAAAATCGAAACGTTGGCAACGAAAGTTTGATTATCCTAGAAAATTGACCAAATCCCGATTAGAGAGACCACACCTATATATATATATATATATATATATATATATATATATATATATAAAAGAATGATTTTTTCTGTTCATTGCTTAGAACTGACTCATTTCAAGTTTTCTTTACGTTTCATACATTAGTTAAACCCGAATCCAGCCTTAGAAAAATTTCTGTCGGTTTATCGGTTTGTCCGCAAAATTTTTCACAAGTACACTCAACCAATAAATCAAACTGAAATTTTGACAGTAGATTTCTGTATGTCTAACTTAAAATATAGGCTCTAAATTTATTGAAAATTCAACGTAGGAACGAAGGTACGGACGGTTAAAGCAAAAACTTTTGTCACAAGTAAACTCAGCCACCGTGAGACATAGTGAGCTGAAACTTTGACACTAGATTTCCGTATGTCTTAACTTAAAATATAGGCTCTAAATAGATTGATAATTCAGTGCAGAAGCGAAGTTATGGACCTTTAAGCTGTATTTTGCTAACTTCACAGACATGTATATTTTGAAAATATACAGGTGCAGCAAGTAGGTATTGTTAGTTGGTTTTAATTTCATTTGAGTATATGAATATATTGCGTATTTAAGATCAATGAAAAGGTGTTTCCCAGAGTTGAAGATGTACTATCTATTCAGAATAAATTACATTGTGAACGAGAAATTCTCAACCCTTAATATCAACTGGCAGGAAAAATCAACTAGATCAACTAGTTCTTACGCTATATCACGTCCAGGAAAGAAGTTATAAGTCAGAAAACAAGGTGGTTAGTGATAAGAAAACAGTTCATTATCTAACTAAATTCTTGACTCCGTGACTGCTAATGAACTGTCTATTCATGAGTAAAAACTTAAAGTAGGAACACCAATCATGCTGTCATTTAGTATCAGTACCAAAATTTCATTTTGCGAACCGTGAGTGCCCCAGAAATGTACAATGGGACACGACTTTGAGTTCGTGCTCTGCACAGATACGTCATAGAGGCGGACTTTGTATGGTACTATACCACGCATACCATTGATTCCGAACTACTATCTGTTTCCACTCAAACGATTGCAATGTCCAGTCAGCGTCTGTTTCACAATGACGGTAACTATGTCTAAAGGGTAAACTCTATCTACTGCAGGTTAGATGATCTGTTGTTGAAATTCACAGACTATTTTTCTTTGTAAAATAATTTGTAATGTAATACTTAGTTTTTCTGTTTCAAAGTTTATACTTCTGCCTATGAAAAAGGTTTTAAATAAAAACCGAAACGTTGGCAATGAGAGTTTAATTTGAACCTGAAGAACTGCCCGAGTCCCGATAAACTTTAGTTTTGTTTCTATTCCAAGGTCGATACTTTTATATATACATCAATGTTCAAACAACAATAAGAAATGAGAAAAAAACTAAAATATTTCAACCGTAACAAGCGGTCTTCGCAGAGTGGAAGCTCAACTGACCAAAGATGTAGGAACATCTGATAAGGGGTTGAGAGGAGTGGGAGGGAGAGAGGTATTTTAAAGTGTCAGGATACGCCATTGAGGTGTACATCATGACTGTGTATGGTACTGGACAGTTTCCATCGTTTCCAAACCACTATCCGTTTCCACTCAAACGATTTCAATGTCCAGTGAGCGTCTGTTTCGCAATGACGGACAATTTCGCAGGAAAGGACAATAAACGAGTCTAGGGAGAGATGTTAGATGAAAGGAGTACAGGAAGAAAAACGTAAAAAAATATCCGCTAGCTATCAAACCTCTTAGATGAGGTTATTACTCTCGTAAGGAACGAGTCAAATTTGAATAAACCGTTGATAATGTTTATAATCTTTGATCTATTAAATTTAATCAGAGAGGATTCAATAATATTTCTTAACAACACCAATTTTTCCTACGTAATAAATTTAACTCTGGTCCAATCAATATGATGATATTCATATTAAAAATAAGAATAAGACGCTACTTTTTTCCTGTCTACTTACGTTGTATTGGTGTTGTTTTACACGTGTCTTTAATGATTTACCAGTTTGACCAATATAAATTGTATGCTAACTTTTACACGAGATTTTAAAATACCATTACACCCCAGTTCCCTGGGAGAGTTTTTTATAACATAATGCCTACGTAAATTACGATTAGAAAAAACTCTATTAAAGTCATGTTTACGCGCAAGCCTAGGAAGAGGGTCTAATGACTTATGATATGGTAAAACTATAGAATTTGACATTAAAAGGGACTCGAAACTTTGGAGATAGTTTTTTTTCAGCACCCTTGAAAGCTAAGTCGATATAAGAGGAGCGGTATTTTAATGGTAGGGCATTGATCTAATGTTTTAGGGGTGCATACTCTAACACCCTTAAAAACAGAAATTTTAACATTTTTTAGATGAGAAGAATAAAAATGGACAGATGCAAGTACATTAGTAGGTTTTCTATACACACCAAAACTTAACTCTTTAGGTAACCTATGGATCAGGACATCTAAGAAGGGCTAATTACAAATCAAAACACATAGGAATAACTAACCAATACCATTAATTGTGAGTTCGTTTGGTTTGGCCTCATATGCTTTGTCCAAATGGTTAGTTAGTTTTTGAGCCCGTTAATTGCCAAAATATCAGGCAGCCATTTTAAAAACAATGTAGGCATGCATGTAAACTTGATTTTAATATAGTTTTTTCTAATCATAATAACGTGAGCAATATATTAATAAAAATTTGTACTGCTAGAAAACGGATTTAATCGTGTGAATCAAGAATTTTTAAAACCTGCTTCAATGAAAAAACAATTTTATTTGTAATGGACTATCTTGGACGATTATCTTTGCATGTTCTGGTATGAAAAATTAACTTATTTACTATCACTGATGAACGATTAATAGCTTTTAGATATATGCTATCTACATTATCAGTATTTGAATAACTGAAAATAGAAAAAAATTGATTATACTTTCCTTATTGATTTAATGGAATGACGATTCATGGGCTGGTAAATCAGAGGAATAGAACAATACGCAGGAAGTGTTACAATGCAGTATCAGAACATGATGTTAACACAATTTGAAGAATCTTAATGGTAACGTGGCTAAGTCGTTCCACCTTACCTCTTTCAATCACATTTATAACTCTTTCTAGATAATTAGGATATTCTGTTAAAATGAATACTTCACAACAAATATTGTAAATCTCAACATACAATGAAATAAAATGATGTACTGCAATATGGTTAACAAGAATGAGTTATAACACAAATATTTCCTTCTATAGTCTTCAAATGCATACTAAATATATGATTGGGAGCTTTATAAGAGTGTTTGGAAGGAAAAAGAACCTCATTGAGAAGAGGTGTGAAGGACTAGTCACTGAACTCTGTAAATTTCTATACTCAAGCATTACTATCATCTGACAATGTAGTAATGTTTCTCTGGGAAAAGCTACGATATTATAACTGAATAATATTGAAGAAAAAAAAATAGCTAAAAACCTAACCTGTTGATTAATTTATAACTAATTTAGTTATAAATATTAATATTTCTAACATACCCTCCAAGTAGGGGTACTACTTTTGGAGGAAAAAAAAAACTAAATTAGTTTCTTCCATGAAAAGATTACAACTTGAGAGGTCATAGAAATATGAAAACGTTTAACAGGGTATGGTCTGAAGATAAGTAGAATTAAAGTTGGTAATTTTTACAAGTTAGAAGTTGTTTAAATCTTGAGAGTAGCTCAAGTGTGCAAAGGTTCACATAAATTTGCCTTCAGACGGTATTAAATGTCTTATTTATTTCAGGAGTTCTTAAGCTCTCATGGTGCAATAACTTTTTTGTCATGATTTTTATGACTAACCGTTTTTCATATCAGTTTATGCTCATTTAAAACACACTTGATTGAAGATAATGACAATGGTCTGAATAAACATGCATTTTTAATAAAAACAAGAACATTGATTAAACAAAAAAAGTGTATCCAAATAAATCTAATTTACTTTAGTTTAAGAATATTAACGGATGAGTCCTTTTTAGATTCCGTGTATTTCACTGTTTTGAACGAGTATGAACTCAGCTTGGGTTTTACATTCTTATTTTATTATTAAATATATATATATACACTAAACTAAAGTTTATCGGGACTCGGTCAGTTCTCCAGGTTCAAATTAAACTCTCAATTCCAACGTTTTGGTTTTCATTTTAAACCTTTTTGATAGGCAGAAGTATAAATTTTGAAACAGAAAAACTAAGCATTACGTTACAAATTATTTTACAAAGAAACATAGTCTGTGAATTTCAACAACAGTTGTCTAGTTTGAATGAACACGTGACAATCTGTCACTAGACAGTTGTTGTCGAAATTCACAGACTATTTTTCTTTGTAAAATAATTTGTAATGTAATACTTAGTTTTTCTGTTTCAAAATTTATACTTCTACCTATGAAAAAGGTTTTAAATAAAAACCAAAACGTTGGCAATGAGAGTTTAATTTGAACCTGAAGAACTGCCCGAGTCCCGAAAACTTTAGTTTTGTTTCTATTCCAAGGTCGATACTTTTATCAATATATATTTATATATATATATATATATATATATATATATGAGCTATTTTATCAGAGTTTATTTGTACTATGGTGCTTATAATAGTAATAGGCCTCATTATCTTATTGATATACCTTTGCTCTTTGTAAACTTAATCCCTGAATGTACATTCAGTTCACCGTTCCTGTCAGGACCACCGCAATATGTAACACAAGCACACTCCTGTTTACAAGCTAATTTGTTCCTAACCAGATCCGTTAGTGTTAGTTTTTTAATGTTAAGGCACTAACATAAAAAAAATTATTCAGATAAAAATAATAATATTAATAAGCGTATTTTTTTTTAGTGAACCACAATCAATTATTTTATATTATAAAAGTTATAGTATATTTCAAAAACGGTATTAGTATAATTTAATTTGTGTTGACCATTGAAATGTTTAATTTGATTGCAGTGTTTATGATAGAGACAGTTTCTTTTTAAAGACCTTCATGAATGTGAAGAAATCCTTCCAAACCGACAATGATTTTCTCAAGTTCTTCCATGTTACACATTGATGTTATCATAGAATTTCCTTTATAAATTATATCGTGATTGTGAAACTGTTTAGCAATTCTCGAAATATATCATTTGATAGTCACGGTTTGATGTCGTTCGTTATAATGGTAACTTTTTTTTTCATTTACAATTCGAATTCTTTTTTTTTTCAAATCCTAGTATGTCTGTATTTGAATAGGAATAACTGTAGCACCTACAATAAATGAAGCAAATATTGCAAACTGACAAAACTGATATATTCCACGAAAGAGATATGGACCCTGAATAAAGGAGTGGCTAAATCATTAACAAGGAAACCCCAGGAAGACGATAACATTCTACCTCAGGTACTATGCTTCATACCTAACAAGTATTTTTTATTTTTTTAAACACTGGGTTGCTTCAAATTCATCGATTGAGTTCTTAAGTGAAGTTGATCATTAAAAATGAAATGGTAGCTTTTTGCCTTGAAAAGGTTTACTTGTCATGATTTGCAGAATCAATTCGGTGGGTTCGTTCCCTGATAACACGTCGTCCATATAGTAATACAGTAATTCAACATCGTCAATTCAACTATACAGTAATAGAGGAGGGCAGACCTCCATCACACCAAAGTTGTAGAGGACTTTGTTTTATTTATAAACATAATAAAACTACTTAACTTACACACACTGCCTCTGTATTCCATCCTGCTTTTTTCTACTTTTTTTATGCTACCAGAAAAACTATGTATCTATTTATAATAAGGATACTACAATCCAACTAACAATGTTAAACTAATAATAAATAAACATTTTTGTTAACTAATATGTAAAAATATTTTCTTTCCATGATTTCCTAAAATAAAAGTTCTATTTAAATTAAACCAAAATTTTCTCTATCATAGGTAAGTTTACTACTGATAACTTAATCATACTACGAATTCAAATAAAATTAAGGTGAATACAGCCTAGAATAAAGCTATTAATAGAAAAATGTCAAGATATTTGTAATAAAAAAAATAGGAGTATGTTGTTATTCATGTAAGAGGAAAAACACTATGGTTTTCAGGACCCAAAGGAAAAATCGCCGAGCTGCAAAGACCTAAGAGCATTTTTCCTTTCAAATACAATTTAAAATATCATTTGTATAACGTACTGACAATGGCAGTTGATAAAAGGCAACTGGTTACTCATAAATCATCAGTATATTTCGTTTATTATTAAAGTAGATTAAACCTATGCATATATCTTCTAATTATTTTCAGTTAATTACAGTCAAACATACAAGAATAAAAACAGAGCTAAAAAAATAAGAAAAGCATATATGAAGTGTATACAACAAATAGAAATATAAAAGTGCAAGCTTTAAAATAAATAATATTATATGTAGTGCTTTAAAGTGACAAATGAGAAAGCAAAACGCATACTTGCTACTCGCCCAACAGAAGTACTAATAATAAATACGAACTGAATACTATGCAAAAAGCATTCTGAAAAATAAGCACAGATTTGATGTAACATCTATAATCAATAATGAACAAAAGAAAGTGGCACAAACTCTCCACATTTCAGACTGCAAGTATTCTTAAAAGAATAGAATTCATATAATTTTCATTAAATTTATCATCAAATAGCCCTTATATTTTCATTAAAATTTAACATTAACTTACATCATTTAAAAAAATTATTTAGTAATTATTTTAAACATTTAAGAATTATATAATACTTGGAATTTGGTTGGATCTTAGTCACTTCTACTTGAAATCAAAACAGTATGAAACTAATGACCTAATAAAAGTTATAAAAAGTAAAAAAAATATGATCTAATTAAAGAAAAATTTCAGTAAACTGATTTATTAGCCATTAGAAAGTAGTTGGGTACACATATACTCTTGTACATAACTTTAAATAATAATTGTTTCATAAAGCAATTACAATTGAGTTGGTTGATTTATTAAAGTATGCTATTCACTATTACATCATTAACGTCAAAAAAGGTACCTTAATTACTGAAGACTACAACTAAATAATTATGTTCAAAACTAATTAAAAGAGTCAAAACATGTAATTCGTAACAAGTTACAAACTAAAGACTACTGACTTTTTTAATTTTCCAATATCACTAATTAATGCTAAATTAGTGAATATTTGTACAAAAAAAATGTTTGCATTTATATGAACTCTAAAGTTATATGATTTATTTATCAATTTATATAAATTATTAATAACATTATATTATATTGCTACTTTTGTACTATATAGTACTCCTCTATAATAGTTGGCTTGATTTTTCTTCAAAAGTCATAAGATTAAATATTGTTTGATTAGTTTAAGCAGTTAAGGCCAGTGAACTACTCTTGTGCTATGCTATTACTACTGTCTCAACTACATTATAAGAGATGTGAGTAAATTGCAAATTTGCGAGTAAAAGAGGTAGATAATTACAATTAATAGGAGGAAGAATATTGCATATTAAGAGTGATCAAGCAGGCGAATTGCAATTGAAGTTTAAGAAATTAAGAACATTAGTAAAATCAATGAAATACTTTTTGGATATATAGGGCCAAATCATGGGCATGGGAATGTTTCCTTGAGAAATGTTTTCAAATGGGCAAAAGGTGTAAAGAAGGAGATCAACTCAGGTATAATCAATCTATTAATCAAAAGGGATAAGAATTCTAAGATAAAGTTAAAAGACAAAAACTTTTTAATAATTTAAATTACCACTGTAAACGAATTCTATGACCAGTTCTATATTTTAAAAATATACTTTCTTATTGAAAAGACACGTTCTTCTTATTACTATTACTTAAGAGGACATACTATTTTATTGCCATTTGTCGTCATAAGTAACCGTTATCAATCAAAGAAAGTAAAAGCAAATAGGCAACATTATTTACCTTCCATCTGGATTTTGCAAAATTTTTCTTAAGTTGCTCAGAAACAGTGCCATGTATGTTCTTATCACTGGCAGCATTTCCGCAGATCCTAAAAACATAATATCAAAACATATAAATATACAAAGTTACAAGTTTGAATAAGTCAGTTGGTCATTTTTATTCATTAAATAGTTAAATGCAGGCCCCACAGTCGATGAGCTGATATAACACTCTAGGAGGTTCATGAAAAACAAAACTAAAAACTGAAATGGGTAATTATGCATGCATTTTTTTTATTGTCGAATTGAAGAAGCCATTACTTCTTATTCTCCAGGGTTGCTATTTTGCGATTCAACTTCGTAAATTTTACTTCTTTTGAAGTGGTTAGCATTAAGAAAAATACTTTGTTTGTATTTTCCAGTAAGTTAGCTATTTTTTGACTTTTTTTTTTTACAGGGAAATAGTCTGCAAGTCACGGAATTAAACAAACTGAAACAATAGATATTTTATAAAGTAACCTATAAAAAACGATAACAGATAGATGGAAAAGGGTAAATAATTTCATTATGATTCATTTTCTATTTGAAGCATGTATAAAATGCTTTTAGAAAATTATGTTCATTATTAAACTACGTAGTAAAAATACAGGAGTTTGTTATATTCTTGTCCTTCTATTATTATTGTTAGGGTTATAGATTAATTTAATCTGTTTTGATAGTGAGAATTGCTATACTGATGTAATCATGAAAAACTATAATAAATGACGCCAATCAATTTTCCACTAAGTGTACAAAAAATTCGATGACGTTATTAATAATTTATGATTTACAGGTATAATGTTAATAACATTTAAACCAACGTTGAGTCTTTTATTTGCCTTTATAAATCCACAGACTTTTTAATAAGATTCTTTATTACTCAAAACGTATGATATAGTGCAACTGAATTATCTAGATATGACCAGTGTTAAAAAAGAGAGCTTAAAAAAGTCTTGCACCGGCACATTTTTTTCCTCTCAAGGGCCCTGGTTAAATGATATGAAGTACTTATATATGAAGTAATGAAAACTGAATATGCGGGAAATTGAAAGTTTAATATTAGTCCATACCATGACCAAGAGAAAAATGACCATGACCAAGTGTCAGAGAAAACATAAAAACTGACTTTTCATGCCCATTATAAACAGAATAATAAATAATTACCAGATAATGGGGAAATATTCAGGAATCAATAATTTATATGTAATTATTATGAATTATTTTTTGTTTCTATCGATTTCACTCAATTGCTTCTGGTAAAATGTCAGATTCATATTTACATATTTACAAATTCAAACCCTGTCCCTTTTCTAAGGACGCAATGTTCCACTTTAATTTAAACCATATTATGTAATTTTTCTTTTTTTTTTAAAATAAAATATCAAATGAAAAAAATTAGTTTTCCTAACGAATATACCAAACAAATATAAAGAAAGAACTCTTTTTGTGTGCTTCGATTTACAGTTTTTGAAACAAACTAGAGAAGATTCAAACTGTAAAAATATGATGTTATTAAATCAAACTCTATTTAAACTAAATAAAATTAAAATCCCATACAGGAGTTACCACATTAGTCGGTTACTTAACTGATGAAAGAAATTCCTTTGACATTGTGATTTGCTTTTGTTTAGTTCGATACAATTTGTCACTGGTTTTCATAACTGCTTAAAGAGAGTATATAATGCACATTACAATCTAATTACTTGATTCTTCTTCATGATTCATTCAAAATTCCAAGTATTTAAAAGTTTTGTTCATACCATCCCGGCCAATGATGTCTCTTGCTTCAGACAGACAATACAAGCAATTCTTTATAATTTTAGTCAAATCCTCCACCATTCCGTTCCTCTCAACCTATTAGTATATATGGAAAAAATAATTAAATGAGTTTAAATTAATTACGTAACTATGTTTGAGTAAAAGAAAACTTGATTAAATTATATTAAAAAAATTATTAAAGAATGATAAGCGGATTAAGAGGTTAGTAAAGCCAAGTGAACATCATAATAAATATAGTCACTATTCTTCATATTTCATCAGTTGATTAAAACAATTAAAAACCACCACCGATTTAGAAACTACTATTCTTTTCCTAGACTAAAGACCAAATTAAATAACCATTTTGTTCTGAATATCTAATGGTTAGGGAAACTAAACTTATTTACATGAAACGAATTTATACAAATAATCAATTTATATTACGCAGAAAATTATTATACAGGTGAACTAAATGTTGGGTTCATAGAGACATACATAGGAATAAGGAGACAGGTTGGCAAGGAAGCAGCATTTGAAGAAACAAACTACTTGTAGATGTGAGTAGTATGACTTAAGATATTTTGGGATTGATTGGCTTCTAAATTGAAAAGATGCTCTTCACATCTTCGCAGTATAACTGCTCTGCGATACAGATGTCTACGACTTCAACAAAAAGCGTAATTCAAACCGTCTGAGGATTGGACATGCCCAGCTCACCAACAGTATACTCCTAACGAGGAATAGTTAGCCATCCCCTTTGCCCTACATATGAAGCCGTATTGATTGACAGATAACTGTCTCCAAGTAATGGAAGAAGGTGGTGCAGTAAAAATACAACGAAATGTGACCGTTACTATGTTGATTGACAGTAAATATTAAACCCCATTAAAGACATACTCTGATTCTCTTTGGATTTACACGTAGTTATAGTGAAACTAACAATGAATTTGCCATTACCTGGGCTTGTAGCGGATTGGCCTGGTATAGTCATTCACAAAAACTTTATTCAACAGTGAGATAGATAATTATAATTAGTCACAAAAATATGAACCAACACTTAGGCCAAATATTACCATGGCTTTATGAATACGGTTATGTTATTGTTTGTTTCATTTGCTTATATAAGTATTTACTCACATCAAGTAAGATTTGGCCTAAGTAGAAAGAAATTATACTAATAACGCGATGACAGTGTCTGCCAGTTCAATTGAAAGCCCTCATAAAATAAAAAAATAACAAATAAATTGAATATCACTATATTCTAAGAATTCCACATCTAATATTCAGGAAGCTGTAATTATTTCAGGTCAGATATATCCCAATAAAGAATATATATTTTGAAATATGAATTATAGTTTATACGTCCATTTGATTTTTATGGTGATATCACAACATATATAGCAAGACACCACCACACACCAATTGAGATACATTACATTTTTTAATTTTTTTAATTGACATTGTGATGATTTCTTTGATTCTAGAGCTGGGGTGACATTACTGCTATAATTTATAACTACGAAGACTGAGATCTGAAAACTTCCATAGTAATTAATAAAACTAAAAATTCACAGAATAGAATCGACATTTCTCAGAAGTACGTCATCAGAAGAAGATCAGAGAAATGTTATAACATAATCATATATATAAGAAAATATAAATGCTTAAAACATTAAAGAACTATCAGAAAATGAACATAAAAAAGTTCAGAAATTTACTTGAAAACCAAATATTTGAAAAACTCGTAGTTATTATTTAATTTTCGATTAAACTGTCATCAGGAGAGACAAGACGGGCAGACCAAGCACATCGGTTAAAGATTTATAGCGATGGACACCCATTCGTCTCTTACCCAGTGTGAATAGATTCCCTCTTTCTTCTTTTATGATGACAGTTTAACCAAAAATTATATATATATATGTCAAATTTCCAAATATCACAGAAAGAACTGACACTTGGTCAACATTTTAACGAATCATATTTCTTTGCCCGGACAACTCATAGAAAACAGTATATAAGGACCAACGTCTGGGCCATACGTTGCCTGAAGATAACCAGAGAATGGTTGAAACATGTCGCAGATACCACCACCAAGTCAACAGTGCAGAACTTTCCACCTTCAACCAGCAATCCATCAATAGCAGTAACAATAATCGCCTGAAGAGGAAACATAACGAAACCAATAACTCGAAGGGGTCTCTATGTGAAGAAGTTGGAGTCGAGTGTCAACATCTTTTAGTCAAGAGGGACTGTGCAACCTCTACCCCTATTGACATGAAGATAAAGGCTGCTTTCCATAGGAGACAAATGAGAGTATCAATTAAAATAAATCCAATTTCCGTAGCAGATAATAGACAAAACCAACACCCAACCACCACAAAAATCAGAAATAGAAAGACTTTGGTCAAATAATCTATCTTGTACCACAAAAATGGAGAAAGTGTATTAGAGAAATCGAGAGATTCAGTAGAAAAGTTGTGGAATTAAAAATAGGCATACAATTTAACAAGACATGCATAAACGAAGGTCGGCTCCCGAAATATACGAATATATATATATATATATATATATATATATATATACAACAAGATTTCACATGAAGACGTGAAATAACAATCAATGATCAAACCATAATATGAAATGGGGAAAAAAGACTAAAGATCTTCCAACCATAACAAGAGATCTTCGTCAGAGTCAAAAATCCAACGTTTTTGGGTTAGGTTTTACATTGGGTACGAAACCATAAGGATGGTTATAACTGGAAATAAAAAGGGGAACCTGAAGGATTATGAGAGGATTATAATGAATCGGTCGAGTACATCTCATGGGAGTTGAATATCAGAGGCTGCTCCGTCTTTAACAGCATTTGCAAATAAATAAAGCTAATTTTTTATCACAGTTTGATGCCTCAAACTGCGCAAAAAGTTATGTATATATATATACTTAAAATAAACTGCGACACATAGACAAAAACATAACAAAGACTCTCTTTTCAATATTTCGACCGTAATGGTGGTCGTCCTTAGGAGAAGAAGTGAATTGGCAGAGGAACGACAGTCTACTGTCGTTGTTAAAAAGTGAGTCTTTCTTATGGTTTTGTCTATGTGTCACAGTTTATTTTAAGTGTAATCTGTCCTGCCGGACTGTTTCGATTTATCATTATATATATATATATATATAGCCGATAATCCTCCTCCAGGCCGACCAATAGTCTCCAGTTGTGGCAGTGTCACCGAGAACATCTCTGCTTTCGTTGATGCTATTCTCCAACCTCTTGTTTCCAGTCAGTCATCTTTTTGTAAGGACACTTTTCATTTCATACAAAAAGTTAAAAATCTTTCCCTTCCTGCTACCCATGATCATGCCCCTCTACTGGTTACAATGGTTGTAAAATCCTTATACACAGTTATTGATCACGATGAGGGTTTAAAAGCCTTACGTTTCTTCCTTAATGTCAGACCCCACCAATCATCCCCTTCCACTGATTTTATCCTACAGCTTTCTGAGTTTGTCCTCAAACACAATGCCTTCGTGTTTGATGATAAATTCTATCTCCAAGTCAGAGGTACAGCAATGGGAACTAGTATGGCCCCATCTTTCGCATGTCTGTTCATGGCAAAGCTAGAACGGGCCTTTCTCAACATCTGCTCTGTCTTGCCCCTTCTCTATACCCGCTATATAGATGACATCTTTTTTATATGGCCCCACGGGGAAGCCAATTTGACCTCTTTTATCAACTCATTTGAACATTTTTCCATCTCATTCACTCACTCCTTTTCTGATAAAGCTATAACCTTTTTAGATGTTAATATCACCATAGACAAAGGTAGTTTGGTCACCTCCATATGCACAAAGCCAACCAATCCCCAACAATATCTCCATTTCAGCAGTTATCACCCGCCACACATTAAGAAGTCTATTCCACGTTCCCTTCCACATCGTATCCATAGAATTTGTAGCAATATTCAGGACAAACGACACCAGATTAGTCAACTGAAAAATAAATTTCTTGAACGAGGATACCCCCAACATCTTCTTAATAAGTTTTATGTTTTTTCCTTTCCTTTCTCTTTTTTACTTTTCTCCTCCCTTTTACTTAAATATCACTTTTATAATTTTATTTACTCACAGCCTAAACTGGTCCACGTTGGTAAGGTGGCTGCACTGCATGTCATTGTATCGTTGTTTATATCGGCCAGTGGACGCATTTACGTCTCCGTTCCTTCAATCCTTCTCCTTTTTATTTTCTTTTTTTTCTTCTCTCCTGAAGACGGCAAGACGCCGAAATTATCGAGATTCGTGAGTGTTAGTCCTTTTTCTTGTGTTCTCCAGCTGTAACTTTAATTATATATATATATATATATATATATATATATATATATATATATATATATATATACAAACTTTTCATCGGTCTGGTCGTACTCTCAATCTATCTCTCTCGTGCCTTTCAGTACTCTTCAGAAGCACTATTGTCCGAAATCTTCAATAGTATTTTCGTATGTTTTCTATTAGTTTTGTTATCTTACCCTATGTTCCGTGATAATATATATACAACATGATTCCACAGTAAATACGTGAAATAAAAATCAACTAAACCACAGTATGAAATAAAAAAAGGATAAGATCTTTTAACCAAAAAAGCGGTCTTCGTCAGAGTCAAAATGATACACAAAGAATTATTTACTATATGGACAAAGGAAGGAAAGAGAACACAGGATTAGGAGTAGATATAGCACATGGTTTCCATCGATAACAAAATTTTACAATAAACACTTAAAAAAATTAATTTCTAACGAAGACCACTTGTTTTGGTTGAAAGATCCTAGGCTATTTTCTGATTACTTACTGTGGTTTAGAATTTGATTTTTATTACGTATTTATTCTAAAATCTTATTATCGATATACTTTAAAAGAACAGAAAACGATCAAAAACGGACACAAATAGTGATAGTTAATCACAATGGTAAAAACACTCTATACTATTAGAATAATAGGCTTGGTGTAGCAGGTTGGAGCTCATATTGAAGTGGGTTTAAAATTCATTTAGAGTTCGGAAAAGAGGCAGAAAGGTGGTTGGTAACGTTATTACTAAACAGCTGAAATAGGGTCAGTGGGCCGCTCAACAGGAAAGATAGATCTATAACCTCTGTATCTTCGAAACGAATAAAAAGAATTACTCAATTTTTGACACATTTTATTTTGAGGGGACAAAAATATCCAACAAAATAACAGCACAAGGTAAAAGAAGTATGGCAGATGCCTGTAATAGTCGAATCACCGGTAAAGGGGGAAAAATGGTTTTCATGTTTAAAAAAAAATAGACATCTATATTTTTCGGGAGAAGAGATTGATAAAATTATGTTCTCTTTTTCAGAAGGATTGAATTATACATAACATCCTCTTCCCTGAATATGTTACACAATAAGAGCTCGGTGAATAACGTTTAATTATTCAAGTTGAACTTAATAGTCATAGCCAATATTTGTCAATTGTTTTAAATTATTTGACTTTTGAGTATAACAGTAATTCAATTATCAATTCTTCCTAGCATTTATACCTTATTGAATAATTATTTTGTAAATTACAATTTCAGCGAAGACACTAATAGAAACAAACTGCAGAAAACTAGCAAACGAGTTCATCTAATATGCCCGTAAATAGTGCTCCAGTGAAACCAGGTCACATGGATGGTTTTGAAAATGACTGACCAACTGTTAAGAGAGAGGGTAGTTAAATATAAATAGGCAAACTCTTATTGCTTCAGGATGTGAACAATATTTAAATAGAATGACTTAGTAAAAAATATATGACCTACAAGCAGCCAAATGATAAAAGACGCAATTGGAATGCCTAAACGATATAAGCAGAAGAATTCCAAAGAAACTTCAGAGCCCAAATTTAATACAAAACTACGATCTAACTACAATTCACAATTACGTACCTAATTATCTAAGTGTTTGAATAACATTGACCATTTTCCAGTATTTGGTTTTTACTCATTGAAAAAGCATAGAGAACCTGAACACATCTATGAAGGAAGTAGAACGTTCTCGTCAATACTAGTTATTTAATTGAAAAAATGTCACTTCTGTTTCAAATTTATTCATTATTTAAAAAATAATATAAATATCATAGAAATATATTCTAACTAATTATTATATCAATACTATTTTAAAAAGTTAAAAATAATGATACTTATGGAATTTTATGACTTTAAATTTGGGTCTATTAATTATACTCACATATACGTACAAAATTATCCATAGAGTCAATGCTATTTCAAATATTGAAGAAAGTAAGTACATGTGGTTTTTCGGTTTATTGTTTGCTAAGAATCTGATTCTGGTTACGATTTTCTTCTGTTCAGATATATCAGTTACTAAGATTATCCCAGTACTATATTTTGCAATTCCCCAATTTATTTCGAGTAGGTATATTTAACGAATACTCGATATCGCACAGGTTCAAGAAAGGAGGCTCTATGTCTAAGTTGGGCTTTCCTCGGGCCAGCATCGAGGAAGTCTGCTCGATCGTGTACTTCCCTGGGACCTCGTCATTCATTTATCAGGATTATAATTTTCTTAAGCAGATGTTATCTAACTCGAGATGATGATTGTGGGTGACAGTTCGACCCCCTTTGGTCTGGTGTGGTTTTATGTTCGTTTCGCTTCTTTCCTTCTTCATTTTCTTTTCAAGAGTTCCTAGTTTCTTTTATCATTTCAATCTTCACTTCTTTCCCCTCTTCCTTTAGTTTTTAAGTCTTACCTTTCCCTCTCCTTTTTCTCCTTCCTAACACTTCTCTTTTTCAATACTTGTTCACGTCTCTCTTTCAGTAAAAAAGGCCATACCACCAAACAGAGATGGTGTGTTATCATCGCGCTGCACCCGCGGACGGAAGTCTACTCGATCGTCGGACGGTTCAACTTTCCCCACATTTAAATATGATTTTTCTTGACAGATGTTCCTTGTCTAAGTTTGGAATCCGCAGATTGAAGAGCGAGAAAAGGAGTGAATCACGAACTAGGAATTTCTGGTACTAGTGACCGTACGCTCAATTTGCCAGTACTATGAAAACATAAAATGTACCTTAACACCCCTTTTTGTTGATAAAATTGAAAAAAACCTCATTCCATTCCCCGCATAATACTCTATTTTTAGGTATAATTTAATTCTGATCCGTCAAATAGTATAACCTGTATCCTAATAACCTTTAAGATTGAATCATAAGTCAACATTGTTACAGTTTATTGAAAAAAAAATTCTTTTTTTTTTCATGATATTACTAAAATTTGAAGATTCGAGTTAGTAGTTTAGGAGAAAAAATATGTTGTCTAAAAACATATTTTAGCAATAAAAAAGCGACTTTCCCATAATGTATAATTGCTCCCAAACAACAGGGCACATCTACACTATGAGGCCTATTTTTATGCAAAATATTAATTTGATTCATGAAAGTATGTGGACTACAGCGTCCCAACAAACTTTTAGATATTCATCCGTTTCCAATGCATGCGTTCACAAACAGCATCAAATAGCTCTTGCAACAGCATATTCTGGTATAGCCACCATAGTACTTAAACTTCGTTACTTAAACTCAGGGACTGGAGACCAAAAATTTTAGTAAATTCCAAATAAGTTATTATGCAAAACGCAATAACGGTGAAGACCCCACATGCCACAACCATATAAATAAATTGGCGCCTACCAAGCAATATTGACGGTGTGGGATGAAGCATCGGTAAACAAGGATCTTTTCTAGAAGTATTAAATTGTACTCTACAAGATGTAATGAATAACTCTGACTTATTTGGAGGAAAACTTACAGTCCTAGGAGAGGATTTCCCTCAAATTCTTCCAGTAGTAAAACAAGCGCAGCGTCAAGCTGTCGTCGATGCTTGCATCAAGAAATCACAGTTTGGGCGAAACCGTCTAGAAAATATTAGAGTACAGAGGTGTAGCGACTGGTGTTGAACTAGTACATATAAAGTTAACTCTATATTTATATAAATGATTCTGTATGGATATAGAGTTATACATTAACTCTCTCGCTTTTTTTTTTAATTATCCACTTGATTGATCATGAAATTTTGGCGTTATTATGGAAGCAGCAAAAGCATTAAGAAAAAATTCCCAGATTTTTAAACAACTGGATTTTTGTTTAGTAACATGTAAATTTGTTGACTTTTGATTCAATATGAAAGCTTGTGTATGAGGAGTATATCGGATTATAATGAAATTATACCTAAAGGTAAAGCATTATGTAGAAGATAAGTTAAAGTATTTATTTTCACAATTACATTAAGCAAAGGGACATTATGGTACATTTTCAATTTTTTGAAAATGTTTTCTTCACGCTAAACGGCTCATTAAAGAAGAATGAAGTTTGGCTCAAAGAAAAATTGAACAGGAAATTAGCAGTTTGTAAAAAAAAAAGTTGAAGAAAGTTTAATTAACATAAAAAGCAATAAAACCTGAATATTCATTCTGGAATAATGGATTTCCTGCTTGTTGGATTTCTTTACATTTATTTACATTGTTTATATTGACTGAGAATTTTGTTAAATGAATCGACTGATATAAAATTGATGTCTGGAGGCTTAATGAAAAAGTTTGAAATGATTTAATGACCTTTTATGAGATGTAAGAAGAATAAAATTCTTACGTGTAAAAAATCAATGCCAATCAAAAATATAATTTCTGATGCTTCCAATGGTAAGATGGATTTGTCTATCAAAATGCTCCAATTAAACTATATGTTGCACCCTTGAACAAAACTTAATATCAGATGTAGATTTTCTTGTGTTTATGAACAATATTATTCTTGGGTATGACTGAAGTATGAGGAACCCTTTGTTTTATATTACAAAACGTATACTAATTTTAAGCTACTATTTGGGTAATTCAATGACTGACTTTTCCCACTCACATGCTTCTGACTTTTTTCAGAGAAAATAGCAATATTTTGAAGTCTTAAAGGAAAAACTTTAGCTTAATTGTTCATCAGATTAATGGCATCAAGTATAACAGATCCACTGGCCATGCCATGTTACAGATGGTGATGTAGAAGATCCACGGGCTATAGGAACATAACCCTTGTTTTCCTGTAAGAGATTATTTCGTAACACAAAATCTTTACTTAGGATTTACAAAACTGTCATTACTGCTGTGGTAATACTAATGGTATTATATGCATCGGTTGTATATTATGAAAAAATATGCGTGTACATACATAACTGGATTACTATAACTCAATTACTGTATTTACTACCTCCAGGAATGGAAGGCTATAATCATCTCCTATTTAGATATGTATATTATGCCTAAATGGGACACTATATGATGTTTACTTGTAATAAAGTTGAGTGTAGGCCACCCCTGATTTCTGTTTTTATGACAATAGGTGAAATGATTTCCTGATGTCAATAAAAGACGCGAAAAGAATAGTTTAATGTTAAACACAATTTACTGAATGGTATTAGAAACATTTTCACATTTTCTTTCTTTTTCATTGTAACATTTTGTATTAAAAATAATAATTTTTCAATAAACAATAAATTATAAGATCATTTGCTACTTTGAAATTGTTAATTTTCAATTTAAACATAAAACTGTTGGTATAATTAAACATATTAAATTTAGTACGTATTTCAAAATAAAATTGCGTCTAAAAGAATATTCCGTATTCTAGAAATTTAGCTACGCTAAACGCCAATCTAATAACAGAAGAAGTGACAGGGACTAATTTAAAATCAATATATCAAACTATAAAGGAATTACATAAACTGGGACTGTAAACGGCATCTCCAGGTGATGCAGAATTATTACGAAGGTCTGAAAGCTCGGATACCGTTTTCGAATAGATTTCATTTTAATTTTTAATTAGAATTTAATTTAAAAAGTTAATTTTTTGAACATGCTTTACATAATGCTACTGAATAATTTAATCTACTCATGTAAAAAGTTAAATTTTCGTAATATTATCAATTTATGATCTAAACATAAGATTACATGAAATTTTATTCAAAAACCTAATAATCAAGCATGACATGTTTAAGCAATCCGAGTTATATCAGTCAAAACTGAATTTACTTTTATATTTTATAAATAAATTACTATATTGTTCTGTAATCGTTATCACTAATTTTTTTATTATTGAATCACATATAATTAACCTTCGATTTTGTTTGCTTACATTGGAATCATAGATAATGGTTAATGTTATTTTTATACTGTTAATAATTTGGTTGTCAGTTTTGAAAAAAAAATGGTGTCCAATATAGATGACAAGTTGCTCTCATAGGTGTTGCACAATTTTATTTGACTTAGCAGTAACTTTTGTCTCACCCCCCGCACAGCCCTAACCGTAAAGTTCCGAGTGAGAAGAGTGTTATTTTTTGCCCTTTTAATATCAGATATAGATTTTCTAAATATGGCCACTTTAGTGAAGACATCCATATTACCTGCTTAATTGTACATCAGGAGGGCTAAATTTTGACTAACTTAAGTATATATAACATAAGTATGAAAGTTGCTAACCTTTACACATGACCCTTGCTATAATAGTTAATTTAATACTAATATAAATTAGCATATTACAGGAAAAACATGTTTTCACCTCCTAAAAATAGTGCGCGAAAGGAGAGTATTACAGATACGCGATCTTCCAGACACACTAAAACTAACTAGTCAGGGCTTCCTAAATTTTTGATCACCTGGTTTATTTTATAGAGCATGTAATACATCATCGTATACCATGTTACTGAAACCTTTTTCTTTTTTCATGATCCCAAAATGGTCGCAATGAAGTTTCGAATCAACATGTGACTTTTCACGAATCCCGCCTTTTTAAGAGTCAGTAAAACGAACCGAATAGTTCAGTTTTTAGTCATTTTAACTTCTTGTAGTCATTGCAGAATATAAAACGATTCCACGTTTTTACAAAACACCTATAAACTTGATTGACTTAACAAAATACAACAGTGGATCATTTTAAGAATAATAATAGCAGTATACTGATTCTATTCTAAAACAGTAAAAAGATTACTTGAAATTTACTTACTTTTCTTGACATCTTGATTAAAGTTTTTCTAACATGACAAAGATAAAGGGATCTAGAGTAATTAAGTGGCAAAATAAAACTAATGCTGCGTTTCACCAGCGAAGTTGACTTATTACTTAAAATAGATATAAGAAGAGAAATGCAAGGGACAAGTTAACTTGAACACTAAGTCACTTAATCTGATATCCAATAAATTAGGTTGAAAGAAAAAGGATGTGAGCAGTAGCGTGACTGCAGATACTCAGCACTAATGGAAACCATTATAATAATACCAGTTTACTATTTAATCAATCTGACTGATCAGCCTGTTCATGCAATTCTTGCGACTTAATAACAATGAAAAAGAGAAATATATTTAGGCAAGAGCACTTTATTTTAAGATAGCGATGTCATACCGCTGATCTGAGGGTTTCAAAGCGGCCCATCACCCAGATTCCAGAGGCGCACTTGGCTGTTACCTATGCAATGAAAATGCTTCCCTGATACCAGAATTCAACTGACTTCATCGAGAATAGGTGTGAGGTCTAGAACTCCGGCTGTTTTCCAGCAATTCATACTCAGGGCAATTTCTACCAGAGTTTTTGATGAAGTGAGTTCTGTTGAGGAAAAATTGCAGGCTCTCACGAATACATGAGAAATTTAAATTTACAGATAAGTAGAATGTTACATTTATATAAACAAACAATACACTAAATTTAATGATCTTACAAAAAATGAAATAATTTACTCAGAACTAACTATTAATTTATGCTTCCTGGTTATTCATGTTCATATGGAGTGTTGTTCTCAATCCTTAAATTAACTACAATAGTAAAAGACACGTTTGTTTGTTCACACAAGTATGGTTGATGTCCATCCGACTGCAACTGAAACCCCAATAACATTGCAGTAAACAAAAGACGAGCAAAGAAAAGATTTCAACAAATACCATTAAAAGCAAACTACTAACAATGACTTTTGAATTACACGCCTTAGATTGGGAGGAATAAACAAAATTTAATCAGTAAACCAAAGTTTTCAGTAAAACCTTCATTTTTTTAAACGCACAATGAATTAAGTCACTGTCGAAAATTGATTACAAAAAGCTACAAAATAACCTACTTGCGTGAAAGCATTTGATTTTTATGTTAACAAGAACAGTTAACTGCAGTCATGAAAAAAGAATACAATTTAAATCACATGAACAGTGTTAGCAATAGGCATGAATTGGAAATGAATAAATACCACCAAACCAATGCTATTAAACAAAAGATGGTAAAAAATCTCGTTCAAAACATACTACTAACAATGAATTTCAAGTTACAGATAGTTACGAGAAATGAATGTAATTGGATAATTATTTTAACTTCCTTTTATTTAGTTGACTGACAATAAGTTCATAATTGGGTGAACTATTACTTGTTACATATGCTCGTTGTTATTTAACGTTTCATTATATATTGCTAAAAGAAAGGAAATTAGATAGATTAAGACGTAGTATTGAAACAAGTCTACAAAGATATTTTAGATTGCAACAGAAAGAAAATAGATATATCTGAACAGAATCTCAAGAAACTCTGTTAGACACTCAGAGGCCAATAGAACAACACGACAGAAAACTGTTACAACGGCTGAAATAACTACTAAATCATCACAAGAACCTTGAACTTGTACGTGTCATGAAGTTGTGTACCAGACCAGTAGAGTCGAGAAATAAGAAAAACATATGGACTTTGTGGTACGACAAATTTCTTACATGAATATCTCAAAATCTTTGATTCTTGTTATCACTAGGGCAAGGTAAAATTACCAAAGCTAGGGTTAGCACTGCGGACACGCTCTGCAATGCAAACTTTACTAAAAACTTTACCCACAGAACGGAGCAGCTTCAAGTTGAGTTCATTAAAGTGAGGACTGATGTTCGTGAGGAAGCGGAGTTGACAGGGCCAAACCTCGTCAGAAAAATTTTCGAAGCCTTTGAGGCCCCTTTCAATGATGAAGCAACGATTTTGTGGCGAATAGCGAAAACAAGCTTCAAGACATTGCCACGACTGAGCTAGCGAATTCAGTGTGGTGAAACGTAACCAGACTTTGCAGTTTCACGAAAGCGCTTGAAAATACGATGATTGAGAGGGCGAGCAACCACTGCGTTCACTAATTTCACCACACCAGACATAATGTCCTTCATGCCAACTACTTGGCACATAACAACTTCTGATGAATAAGGCAGTAGACTTTGCGTATCTCCTGTACACAGTCCACAGAACGGTAGTGACTGATGAGCAGCTGCGAAAGTCTTTTAGTAGATTCAATAGTTACCGAGACGAGCTTTTACAGATCGAAACCATTCAAAGTAGGTAGAAGAGCATTAAGAACTCATTGCCAACTGTCGTTGCAATCCTCCACTACTTTGGCCACCTCGGCAGTATTCTTGATGTCACAGTTCTCGTCCAAGGCGATACAGAATACATCGAGACTTAGGCCGAGACTTGCATCACATACGGAAGAGTAGTTAGACCGGACTGGAATATTGGCTAGGCCTTATCTGGCCTAAAGGCCGTAGTTTGAAGAACACTTGTCTAGACTGACACATGTGACCATTCTAAACATAAACGCACTTTTAATAGTACCCCATACAAGGTACTAAGACACGGTAAAATAATGCTGAAAGATACATGATCTCAGTCCACTGGGCCGGTTTATCATTCTTGTTTAAATACATAAAAAATGAAAACCTTGGACTATTAATGCCATATAGTTCTGTTTTCTGTTCAATGATAAAATGAGGTATTAAAAAAGTTATTGAAATAAAAAGTTATCTTCTTTTTGAAATTTTTCCAGATAAATTAAACTAATCTACATAGGGAGCTCTAAATGTTGTCAAAATCAAGTCTTTTGAAAGTAAGGCCTTAACCATTTTGAAATTTATAAAAATGAATTACAAATAGTTTTTAAATAAATAATAATTAACACAATTATAACTTAGGAAGTTAAAGATTTCAATCAGTTATATAAACGTTTCATTATTACTTTATGAGTACTCAATATTATGAATAGATTAAAATGGATCAACAAAACTACGAGCAATTAAAAAAAAGTTAAGTAAATTTTCAAAGAATGAAATTTGAATATAGAATAGAAATAATAAAGGTCATATTTCAAAAAATACAATGCTTTACATTTACAATTTAAGTTACTTATTAAATAGGGGAAGTGCAGACTGATAGCATTACGAATATTCGAAGGCTGCTTGCAGTTCACTCCACACCACTCTCCCCCTACTACCAACGACCAACGATTCTTTCCACGCATTGTAGTGCATGTTGTAGTTAGCAGTTCCAGGTCACGGACCTAATACTGCTGAATTATTATACTGCTGAGTTTGTGGAGTCAGTAAGTAAGTGTCTGAATCTTTTATTCGGTATTCGGTATACATTATTTTGTGGTCGCCTGGTCTTCTTGAGTCGTGAAATGTTGTCGGACTAGGATTTGGCTTTCCATTTTAACAACAGCCTGTATGATGGATGTGGTTGGGTAGTTCTTTGGGATAGGCTCTGAACAAGGGGGTTTGGAGATATGGGATTTTCGTGTCCTCATTGGCCACCAGTCTATTTGTGAATTCGTTAATTGATTCTGAGGTCTCTTTGAATATCCACTTTTCTGGCATACCAAGGTGCCCCAGCCATAAGGCGTGCACATTTATTTTGAACTACCTGTATCGGGGTTTAACCCCCTACGAATAAACTTGTTCTGTTTTAACCTCAAAAACTCCTGTCAGTCGGCAAACCACTTAACTTACCTCATTATCTACTATATCGACCTTGGCTTCCCACGACCAAACAAAATCATAGTCATTACAATACTTAATTTGACAGGTTTTTTTTTGTTTAGATACTGTTATACCGGTTTTTACTTCTGTCCTGTAGACTATCTGCAATTAAGCAAATCAAAATTTATTTGAATGAATCTTTTAAACAAAAAAAAATATATTTAACGTAACATCAAAGGCTGGGGTAGTAATGGAGTGATTAAGCGCCTCTAATAGCCTCTAACACTCAACTCCGACTTTTGGCCTTCACGAAGCTACCCTGTTAACTTGCTATATCCAGGAACAAATGAAAGAGGAGGAAAAGGTGATCAGAGACTGGACCTGACCACCTTCGTTTCACATCCTTCCTAATCCCCAAATCCCCTCCTTTATTCCAGCACCAATCTATGGTGTTATGCGATACGTGCCGAAGAATGGATGATACAGGGATTACTGTATTATGAACGGAGCCTCAAGGGTACCAGTTGACCCCCTGAGTAAAAAACCTTACTCCGGTATGCGGTGCTCTGCCGGATCGGACAAAATACCACCGATAGAGATAGAAGGAAGTTCGGAGACCATCCTCTGGAAGCGCAGGGGGTCAAAAAGCGCTAACTAGTGGGAGCCAACATTCCACAAGTGCACCTGAACTAAATGACAGACCCAAAGAAGACCGTCCCGAAGGAGGAGAAGAAGAAGTAGTTTTGTTTCAACAAAACAATTGAAAAGCTTTTACCGCTGGAACCAGCAAAAGTGCTGAGCTTCTTGGAGGCGTTGAAGCTAACTGTTAACCGTTGGGATACTTAGTACAGAAGATGGGAAGTACAATAGTTTTTTTTTAAGATGCAGAGCTATAGTCACCCTCAAATAATAATAATAATATCAAAGGTTATCTATGTATATATGGTTATACACACGAGTTTAAAAAGTGTGTATAACCATTGAATATCGCCATTGAATATGAAATTTGTTACAAAAAGAATAATTTGAAACAAATACGATTAATTATTAATATCAATTTTTCATTAATTAATTTACAATTTTTACAATATTAATTTCACCAGTAGAATGATGCGTTAAGAAATAAAATATGAGGTTTTAAATTGAAAAAAAAATAAATATTGAAAAAGAGAGCTTGGTAAAAATACTTGGACCACTAATGCCTGAATAACTGGGTCTCGGCGTATACCAACAAATGGTAAACACAGGGACTCCGGGGACCTCAAAACGATTATTACCGGTGTAAAGTCTATATCAAAATTTAACCAAATGCAATACTTCAAACTTCTATATATCATATAGAGGGTGAAAGAGAGTAGACAAATGGTTACCCACGCAGAGTTCCATGTAAACAGGAATAATAGATATCTATTTATAGTTATGCTTGTGATAATTAAAGTAATTATGAATCTGAAATATAAAGAGCCTTAAAAAAAAACTAAATAAGAAATCTGGAGTGGTCTGCACTCAACTATACTATAAGTAAACTTAATATCAATGTTCTTGGGTATAATATAATGTCCCATTTAAGCATAATGTAAACATTTAAATGGGAGATGCATATTAATCTTTCATTTCTGAGGTTGTATAGATAGTGATTGATCAACTTATCAATATATAAGCTTATTTTTGTACATCCCACAGCAAATAATCTCATTAGTATAACTACAGCAGTTATAACATTAATGAAAAGCCAAAGTGAAAAATTATTATTATTTCTTGATACGAAATAATCTCCTAGAGAAAACATGGCGTTTGTTCAAATAGCTAGTGGATTTCTTATATCGTTAACTTGACCTCCTTCAAGTTTTCAAAAATACATTAATATTTAAGTCAAATTTTCAAATTTAAATCAGAAAAATACTGTTCTTTTCTCTGAAAAACATCATAAACAACAAAGAAAAAATCTGGAGTGGCCTACACTCAACATTACTATAAGTAACT
Organism: Hermatobates lingyangjiaoensis; assembly: GCA_026182355.1. Taxonomy (NCBI): domain Eukaryota; kingdom Metazoa; phylum Arthropoda; class Insecta; order Hemiptera; family Hermatobatidae; genus Hermatobates; species Hermatobates lingyangjiaoensis. The sequence continues at coordinate 3,944,798 of JAPFBL010001938.1, forward strand.
TAATATCAAATTTCTTGAGTATATAACATATAACGTCTCATTTTAGCATCACGTAAAAATCTAAATGGGATATGATTATTAGTCTTTCATTCCTGAGGTAGTACAGATAGTGATTGAAGGACATATCAATATATAAGCTTATTTTTGTACATCACACAGCTGATGCAAATAAATTCATTAGTATAAGTACAGCAGTAATAACATTTTTCAAAAACCAAAGTGAACATTTCTTGATACGAAATATTCTCCTACAAGAGAACATGGCCTCTGTTCAAATAGCCAGTGGATTTCTTACATCGTTTACTTGACATCCTTCTACATTGAATATTAAAGTAAAATTTTCAAATTTAAAACAGGAAACTACCCTTACTTTCTCTGAAAAACATCATAAACATTGAAGAGAATATGTTGTTTTAAGATTATTTATAATTAAAGATGTACGATAATTACATTTATTAATCTCTAAACGAAAGATTTCAATTTTGAATTACCTTTTACTTTTTTGTTTTTTTATAGAATTATCATACTCAGAATTTTATGGCTTCTTAGTATTAATAACATTACTTTCCTTCCCCTTTGTCAAATATCATATATACGAATTTTTTCTGAGTGAGTGTTATCCTTTTCCTGCCTGCTGTACTCAGTTGTAAGGTTGCTATGAATGTATATTGTGAAAAAATATATTAGTAATTAGCCAGTTTACATACTCAAATCGAAGTCAAAGCCAGTTATTCAATATAATTTAAATCTTTTATAGTTGGGAGCTTCTAATTTTTGAAAATAATAAATATGAACTATTAGGCTAGAATTGTAAAAAAAACTGGATATTTCTCAACAAACATAAGTCCTCTTTCTTGAGGAAAGAGTTCATTCGTCATATTTCAATATCATGGAAAGGTACTACATTCACAATGATAATGTAATTGTAACTGATATTAAGTTTTGCTCAAGAGTACAATATATAGATTTATTAAAGCATTTTATGAGACAAATCCACCATGCTATGGAAGACAAAGGTAATTTATTTATGTTTGTTGGCGGTGATTTTTTTGCATGTAACAATATTATTCCTCTTACATCTCGTATAAGTCAATAAACTATTTAAATTGAGCCTTTATAAATATCAATTTTATCTCAGTGGATTCGCTCAAAAAATTTCTAAGTCAATGTAAACATTGTAAGAAATATATAAAAAATTCTACAAGTATAGCAGGTGATCTCTTAGTCTAAGATAAACAAACAGTTTTTATAACGTTATTGCTCTTTCCCGTAATTGAAACATCATGAATTTTTTTTATGAATTGCAAATTTTTCGTTTCATTTTTGGTCAAATTTTCATGAGTTTTTAATGAGCCGTTTAGCGTCAAAAAAACATTTTCTGAAAACAGAAATCGTACTTTAACGCCCCTTTGGTTAATGTAATTTTGAAAAAAATTATATGCAAAATGTTTGCAATATATTTAATAATGTTTGCAATAATGTTTGCAAAATCATTACAAACTATGTTCTATTTGTAAGCATAATTTCATTTTGATCCGTCAAACGGTATGGCTTGTATTGCTCTCACAAGCTTTGAGATTTAATTATAAGTCAAAATTTTTACATTTTATTGAAAAACAAATATTTCCTGTTGTTTTAAAATTCTGAATATATTTTTCGTTTGTTCCATTTGTAGCCTTAAAGATAATGTCAAAAGTTCAAAACTCTAGGCTTATAAGTTTAGGAGAAAAAAATGTTTTTGAAAAAACGGTTGATGGCAAAAAAAGTGACTTTCCCGTCATGCATAATTCTTCCCAAACAATAGGGATCTTCTACCCTATGAGACCCATTTTTGTGTAAAATATCAATTTGATCCATCAAAGATTCTGGACCGTAGGGTGTTAACAAGCAATGGTAACATACACATACACACACACACACATACACACGCACACACACACACAGACATCATCAAAAAAACTTCATAAAACGACTTCAGGGACCTCAAAACATGTAATTCTGTCAAAATCTCGAGATGGAATTTTTCACGGTCACTTATAGTTAAGTAAAAATAACATTGCACCTTAATTATCTTAAAATGTTATTTATTGTTGATAAGCATGAAGAAATTGAAAACAAAATAAATGAGTAAATAATAAAATAGTCATAATGTCAAATAAAATATAAATTAATATTCTAGTAATTCTTCCTTAAGAACAATGTTAATTACAACCATGTACTGTAATCTATACAATAATTAAGTTCTTTTGTCATTAACTTACTTACATATAAAACTCACGAGTAAATATACTCTGTTATGTTTAACATGCGGGGCAAAGTCTAACCGAACAGAAATGTTTTACAAAAGAAGAGTGTTATTGAATCCCACCTGGTGTTGATTGTAATTCTCGGGATATACACACATATTTTACATCGTCGTTCATCGTTTAATGTACGACAGCGTGAAAGTGTGTATATTCGTTCTGTAAAAATCGCATCCTCTTACGTCAACGATCTCCTATACATAAATCCCTTGACAGATACAATACAGTTGAGTCTTCAGCTGATTCCCTGGGAGAATAACTTGAAGGGGTTATGGAACGCAAATCTTTAAAAGGAAAGATAAATTAATGTTATCATCATGAGCTATATCTCCTTCAGTGAAAGAGCTAAGGAAATACAAATATATTTAGCAATATTTCATGGAAACCGTTTATACAATACGAAAGTTTCATTATTCCAAGCTACTAATACTGCATTTCCTTCTAATACCAAGTACATGCAATACCAAAGAGATAATTTCCTCAATCAAGCTCTCACATAACAGTCTGGTGTCAAGACAGATATACCTTTTCTTTCTTCAAAACACTAAAGGGATAGTAATGCATCAGCAAAGAGCCAGTCAGCCGCAAAGAATTATAATCGAAATTGACTTTCTAGTTTACATGAATGTCACTTTGTTTTAAAGGGATTGATTGAATGTCAACTCAAAAGACGATAACCCAGAAGCTTCAGAAAGGAAGGTACTCAGAGAGGTACAGACCAGCCTGCTCACTTTTACCAACGGACACGACAACTTTTGTAATGTATTTTTCAGTAAACACTAAGTAAAAAATAGCAATGAATTTCCAATCGTTTCCAAAAAATAATCTGTTAAAATATCTGCAACTGTTAGATGAAATAAATTAAGAAAGGTTAGTTGCACAGAAAGGTTAGTTTACCATCAAATGTTCAACATAAATCCTCTCACCCTGTAAGTTCTTTAGTGTGCTTAATCGGGTTAGGAACTTGTCAATCTTGAAGACAACTATTTAGGAATTCTTGACATATTTCACACAATAACTATAAGCACAAATATTTGTGTTGTTGTTTTGAAGTCATGCAAGATTCGAACCCGGGTGGACACTCCAGATACTCTTTCAGGTGTTTCATGAGTTAAATAATAACATATAAGAACATAAAATATTTAATTCTAAGTGAAATGTGAAATCCATGCATAAAGATTTACCAAGGATGCTGGAGGGCTTGAGCACATGTATAACGCTTGCTTGCGTCTACGCACATTAGGTGCTGAATGAAATCTTTTGCTGAACTACTTATGTCATCCCAATAAGGAGAGTCGAACTCGAATTCACCTGAAAATATAAAATAAGGGGGGATATTAAAGTCAATAAACAAAAGATTATAAAGTTGGAAATATTAAAGACTATGAAAGTAGGGATATGCAAAGAGGAATTCAATTAATTAGAAGTGATCCTATCTCAGTGTCATGAATTCATTCATTGAATTAAATAAGCAAGTTTTTAGTTGTAATTCCATAGACAGAAGGGTAAATTTCAAGTTTATTGGATCTGTCATACCTGCTAATCTATAGTTTATCATTCTTTGCTTGGAAGGTTATGAATGATAAATATGGTGACATGCCAACACCATGATGCATTTGTTAATCCCAAAGTGGAAAGTCATTAAGTTAAATAAGGTTTGAGTGGCAGTCCTATATGGGAGGACAATCCTAGGTCAAGAAACGTTACCAGAAAGCCTTTACCATTCCTACTATCGTATCAACTGTCAATGAAGCGATGATACGCGAAAAATAACCAGCAATGCCGGTCATAAAGACATAAATTACTTACTTTCATAAAAATAGGAAAGTTTTTTTAAATAATTCATAAAGGTGATTTCAATTATTCGTAGTTGAAGTTACCATTTACAGTATCATTTTCTCTGGATATAGAATAAAGTAGTAACTTTCGTCACTGCTGCAATCGTCTAGAGTCTAGATTACTCGAGATGTCGCCTTCGTTGTTTTGTCGGCGCTGTCGTTCACTTTTTCTTGAGATTACAAAGGACAAGATCTACTGCGATTGAGCACTTCTTTTTTTATTAAACTTCTTGATCCAAATATACATTAACTTCATTGACTTTTTTTTAAATAAGACTAATATACTACGACAAAATAGTTAATGGATATCAAACTTGAAACTTATTATAATGGACACTTCCTAAATATAGTTTTTAAATAAAACATATCCATTGTATACCGTCTTGTTATTTCTTACCACGTCAACAAATACTACAATATACAATTATATTCACAAGAAGAAATTTCTTGACAAAGAATAACTTTGATACAGTAATGAACTCTCTATTAGCATAGGAATAAAAGAGGGTTGTGCTAATGAATATTATAACATATTTTACCTAAGGGAAATCTTTCACTATATATTCAGTCTTTATTACAATAATATAAAACAACACCAACAATAATAAAGATGAATAATAGCTACAGAGGCTGATGTTAACAACAGAAATATAATAAAAAAAAACATAAAGAAATAACCGAAATATATTTTATTGATATATGAATAATGGTAATGTAAATTATTAAATATGTATGCATAACTTACAGATGTCTTAAAACGAGTTTTTTCTTTATATTTCTAATATGAAGAAGAACACTCATTTATTTTTACAGTTTTACTGGTACCTTTTAAATCCCCTTGCACACAATAAACAATTTCCTCAACGTAACTGGCTGGCAATATCACAAGTACGCTCTTCACACCGCCTAAATTGGCCTAACAGAGATATTTCTGCTTCAGAAAAAACTTGAAATCCAAAAAATGTACGTACTTCAGGGTTTCTGATTAAACGGCAAGCTAAGATTAGAAGAGAAGATGAACGGAGAGGGAATTATTGCTTGACGCCGGCAGGGAGTCAAGACCGCTAGGTTTTAAAAGAAAAGCAATAAACTACGCACAGACACCCGAACTGAAATTGTTAAATCTCATAAAAAATGTACGGTAGAAAACTCTATATTTTGCTGGCATATTAAATGCACAATTTGTTACAGCATTTAAAAGTCAATTTTTAACTCCAAGTAATTAATTTTTCAAACATACTTATCCCATTTTCTGCGCACCTCTAAGATTTCCATGTATCAGTATTAGGTTATTTCCAAGTATATGTTAGGCAATCATCTTTGTCGAGACGATAATTGAGTAGTATTAAGTAAACCACATTATGAAGGAAACTACATTATTCAATGATTCTAAACATATCAGTGCATCATCCCATTCCGGTATTTCATTTACCCACATAAAATGCAGAAACGAAAATTGTTTCACTCTACTTGTCTATAGTGATTACACTGATATTTTTTTCAATCATTAATATCTATCTGCTAATGCAGCAAGGTAAACTATAGTTTTCATCAAACAGAATTCATCACTAAAATATTATTAAATATTCTGCGTTGAAAGCGAATGATTTAAGGAATAAAAGCATTTCAGTAACTTAAATTATACACATACGATACGCTTTTGACATGATTTTCAAAACGTGTTACATAGATAGTGAACTGAGGAACCAGAAGGCTTATATTTGGTAAATCATGAATTCATAGAAATATTTCAACGCACTCATCCATTTCTCTCTAATACACTAAAATTGCATCATGCATTATCTGCTCTAAAAGGAACACATTTTTTTAGGTGGAATGTAGATTTATTGCAATCTATCAACAATGTATTTAACAACTGTAATGAAAATTTTTTAATAATTTAATCTGTTTACTCAGACACTTCTGTTTTCTATAACAAAGAAATGCCAAATAAAATCTACCTATCTACCCAAAGAAAAAACATTTCGTGTGAGTTATAGTTACTGATATCGGTGGAACTCAAAAAATCAATTAATATATGTCATAGCTTAAAATTGCAGAATATATAGCGCCAAAAATATTTTTCACTACAGCTATGACTATTGATCGTACATAAAAGTGTTTGAAAACTTTCTGAATGTTCGAAGTACAATCAGCATTTTAAAATTAGAGATCAGTGATAGTGATTATTGATTAAATAGTTTGCCATCATCAACTCGGTAAAAATAACCTTTTGTTAATTTAGAATCCCTTGTAATTTCAAAATCAAATGAAATATAAACCTTTTGATGTTTAAATAACAAATGAAATATGAAACGTGTTGTTTAACTCATTCAACTTCTGTATGTAGAGACTATTTTATTAGCTTTTACCCTACATGAGAAAATAATACATGGTAACTGATTCCACCACTTTGTCATTGATATGTCTTCATGTTTTATATTAAAATACTCATAGATATAGCAACATCATTACTCCCCTCTAACCGTACTCTATATATATATATATATATATATATACAAAACTATAGTTTATCGGGACTCGGTCAGTTCTTCAGGTTCAAATTAAACTCTCATTGCCAACGTTTCGGTTTTTATTGAAACCCTTTTTCATAGGCCTACAAAAACAGAGGAAATATAAGAAATAATACAATCATTCAAAAATCAAACATACATAACAGTACAATTAGTTACAATTAAGAAATTACAATAAAAATTTTTACTATAGGTTAGTGAGAAAACTTACAGAAGTATAAATTTTGAAACTGAAAAACTAAGTATTACATTACAAATTATTTTACAAAGAAAAATAGTATGTGCATTTTAACAACAACTGTAGTCTAAGTGAACACGCGACACTGAACTGAAATAACCAAGCAAGGTAACCAAATTTCACCAGACAACCAAAAAGTCAGTAACACCATTTTTCATCTATCAACAATGTTTAACTTAACACACCCGAATAAATACTATTTAAATTTGAAATGTCACTTCTATAATTAATGGATGACTAGTCCTTTCTAATATATAACATTTCCATAGTTTTCCTTCTGTGTTCATCCATTTCTTTGGCTATCATTTTTATTTCATCAAATTAAATTATGGCCTTCATTAATACTGTGTGCAGCTAATGCAGTGACATTAATTTTCTTTTTTCTTATAAAATAACTGAGCTGAGAAGTCCTTCATGCTACCAAAATAAAAATAAGAAAAGGGTAAAAGAGTTACTACAGAAAAATAATTATCCAAGAAATTTTATTAAACGTTTTTGGTCAAAATATTTAAGGCAACAACAAGAGCCAGAAAATGATACAAATACTGACTTAGAAGTTCAAGATAGAAAGTTTTTTAAATTTCCATATGTTGAGGGGTTGTCGCAACCAATTAAAAAAGTCTTCAAAAGACATTTACCTCAAGTTAATTTAGCATTTTATAGCAAAAGAAAAGTGAAATCGTTATTTTCAAATATAAAAGAGAAGATTCCAAAGGAATTACAGAGTAATATTATATATGCAATCAAGTGCAAAGACTGTAACGAAGTTTATTATGGAGAAACCAGTCGTTTTTTTAAAGGAAAGGAATTATCAGCACAGTTATTCTATAAGAAAAAAGAAAATTAATGCCGCTGCATTAGCTGCACACAGAATTAATGAAGGCCATAATTTTCATTTTGATGAAATAAAAATAATAGACAAAGAAATGGATGAACACAGAAGGAAAAGTATGGAAATGTTATATATTATAAAAGACCAGTCTTTCATTAATTATAGAAGTGACATTTCAAATTTAAATATTATTTATTCGGGTGTGTTAAGTTAAACATTGTTGATAGATGAAAAATTGTGTTAGTGTCTTTTTGGTTGTCTGGTGAAATTTGGTTGCCTTGCTTGGTTATTTCAGTTCAGTGTCACGTGTTCATTCAGACTACAGTTATTTAAATGCACATACTATTTTTCTTTGTAAAATAATTTGTAATGTAATACTTGGTTTTTCTGTTTAAAAATTTATACTTCTGTAAGTTTTTTCACTAACCTATAGTAAAAATTTCTATTTTAATTTCTTAATTGTAACTAATTGCCTTTTTATTTATGTTTGATTTTTGAATGATTGTATTATTTCTTATATTTCCTCTGTTTTTGTAGGCCTATGAAAAAGGTTTTAAATAAAAACCGAAATGTTGGCAATGAGAGTTTAATTTGAACCTGAAGAACTGACCGATTCCCGATAAACTATAGTTTTGTTTCTATTCCACGGTCGATACTTTTATCAATATATATATATATCAGTATACTTGGGCAGCAGTCTCTCAGATAGACAGGTTTCGTTGAACACGATAGAATATTTCCTCTGGATAATTTTTTTGGTGACTTTTTCCAGTTTGCCATAGATCCTTTTTCGTTGTAAGAACAACGGTTTATGTATGTCGACGCGTTTCGACTGTCGGTTGCAGTCATTTTCAAGACATGGTATGGGGTTAGGTTGGGTGGGTTATATGGTAAAAGGGGTGAAAGATGCGGACCAATAGGGTTACAGGTAGAGAAACGCATCCTTCGACAGTGTAGTCATTGCCTACCTCAAAACAAGGACCAGCATCGCCAATCAAACAACTGACACAAGCAGCACGGTCCATAAAGTGTACTACAAGAACCAGTACACTGAAGCGTACAAAGAGGACGAATGGACTTTGAAGCAGATACTCCACAGGAACGTCAAGTGTAGAAATAATAATGAACGCCTCCAACTACACATATACTACAAAAGTAAAACCACCGCAAACATAATAACAAAAAATAGCCCGGACACCGTCACCGCAGAGCTGCAAAAGGCGAATGTCTTGTACCAATATAGCTGCACAATGGGAGATTGCGAGCTCCTAGCCAACTCAAAATACATTGGTATGACATCGACCATGTGAGCTGCACACTTGGCAAGGCCTACGGCACCAGGAGTGGCATCTACTTTTTATTACGGCCTGGCTTTGGTCTCTCCCTTTGGACCAGGGTGAACCTCTACAAGGCACTTTTAAGGCCAATCGTCGCGTACGGGGTCACAGCCTGGGCTAAGCCGGCGGGTAAGTTAATGAAACGCATTTATGCGTTTCAGAATAAAACCCTCCGACTTGTCCTGGGCGCACCACGCTACGCGACGAACGAGTTCCTGCATAGGGAAGTCAAGCTGGAGCGCCTCTCCAGGTTTGTCCACAGGTAGGGCAGGAAAGAGGACAAAAGAAATGCCACTTCAACTAACCCTCTGATTGCTGCCATTCAGGGTTTATTACTCACTGAAGTGATGCAGGAGGAAGAGGCTGGGATGGGTAGAGCTGCGGCTGATATGGACAACAACCCAGTAGAGGAACAGGTAGTGGGCCTATGTTGACGCTGTCCTGCACAGGAGCCGGGGGATAAGACAAGGAACAGCTTCACAAAGGGAAGAAATATTATTGTTATTATCATTATTATTATTATCATAAAATCAATATTATTATTAGTATTATTATCACTTTGTTACTATAATTATAATTATTATTATATCATTATAATTATTGTCCCTAATACATTATACCTATATTATTATTATTACCATTCCTATTATTACTTTTATATTACTTTGATAATTATTACTATTATTATTGTAGTTGTTACTAATACTATATTACACTATTATTAATCTTTATAATTACTGTTATTATAATTATTACTATTATTATTATTATGTATCGTTTATGTACAAAGGGGAAAAAGCCTGGTGGAGAGCACCCAGTGCTCTCCGTACGGCTACCCCAGTCTTATATACCTTGGGCATAAGGTCCTTAATAAAGAAATTTTCATTCATTCATTCATTCAGTTCTTCCAAGTATCGCTAGATTACACTTCGTACGTCCAGTGATAACCGCTATCTTCAAAGCCTTGTTTAGTTGTAAACTTTCTGTGAAATTATTTTATTCGATTTCTGTGATTTTAATCTAAGAATTTGGAAAATGTAAGACTAACCTGATGATGACTAAAGAATAGTCGAAAGCTAGTTTTTATAAGTAAGTCTTGTAAGTTATGTCAAATTCTTTATCTGTGATGTTGTTTTCAATATGATTCAGTTCGAAGTGATTCAACTGTCTTAAAATTGTTCATATTTATTAAAGTGTTTCAAAAAAGTGTTTCAATGTCCTTTGGGCAACTTATTTGGGAATTACCACCTTGTATTCGTAAGACTGTCAGGAGACTGGAACAGCTTAGTTTGAAAGTCGTGAATGCCGAAGCTGCGGTACATTTCAACAATATATATAAATATATATATATTCGTATATTTGGGGAGCAGGCCTTCATTGATACATGTTCTATTAAAACAAAAAATGTGTCAAAATAGAAATGGGCATAGGTTTTAATAGAATATATATATATATATATATATATATTAACAACGGCTACTCCAACTCTCTCTTTGACAATATTTTAAAACAATATCTTAATAAGTCAAACAGATCACCACATCAGTCAAACCGATAACCAAATAACAGGCATAACACATAACCTTTATTACGAAAATCAGTATTCGGAAGACAACAAAGTAGACGAACGCATGCTCAAGGATATAATTAAGAGGGATATAAAATGCACCTCACCCGAGGATAAGGTCGCCTTAATAACCTATTACCGGAGCCCCACCATAAGCAGCCTAGTGCTGAGAAACAACAATAAGATTAAGGATTCTCAACTGAGGGAGTCTAATCTAGTGTATGAGTACACCTGTAAAATCGGGGACCGTGAGCCCTGCAACGATTCATACATTGGGATGACAACTACATCACTGTCGAGAAGACTTACCATGCACCTTTCTATAGGCGGCCCCAAGAAACATTCAGAGGACAAGCATAATACCAAAATAACTAGAGACCTACTCGTGAGTGGAACTAAAATAATTAGAAAAGAAAACAACTTCAATCGGCTGCAAATCGCAGAAGCAATAATAATTAAACAGAATAAACCTACAATAAATATTCAGACGGGTAGTAGCGAAAGAGTGCTTAAACTATACGCGTCTGATTTGATGAGGAAACCGTTAACTGTCAACACCCCCGCCCCACCATCCACCCCAGTTCAGCCAGTAGCTCTTGAGCAACAGGACCAAGAGCTGCTTTAAACTATTACTGTTAACTGTGTCTTAATACCAACTCTAAAGACTCTAATAATTTTTCTTTTTTACTTTTTTTTTTAATTAATTACCCTGAAGATGACTGGAAGCCAGTCGAAACATGTCGGTTCCCACTTAATTAACATTTTCCAACGTTTGGATGAAGGAAGATGAAGCAGAAGGTATTCAGAAACCTTGAAAAACTGGTGAAGAAAATGACATCAGTGAAATACGGTCAGTTGTTCAACGAAATATATATATATAACCTTCACTTTCCCGACTATAACCTTACTATTAACATATGTTATGACTGCCTTACCTTTCTAGGCTATACGAAAGGTTTCGCCTAGCGTATTTTTATATTCACCTGCATTTTGATTACGACTAGGAAAGGATTTCACAGTGTTTATTTCTTTTTTTTTTCATTTTTCTATTCCAGTGATTATTATTATACTCAACATCACTTTTCCATGCATGATATATATATATATATATACACAATCACAGGGCGCCCGTTGATCAGCGCAGAGACTTACCCATAGCTATCCATGCTAATTCCCATGACCTCCCTTTCAATGATTGTTTCAGGGTACAAATCCTCAAACAAATCCCCGAGTCTAATTCCCATGTCACCCTTAGAGCTTCCAAAGAGGCATTCATATGCCTCCTTGGGGCTCGTTCTCCTCCTGGTCTTAACCTGTACCGTTACTTATTTTTTTTTTTTTTTATTATTATTTCGTATTTTATATTCTTTTTATCTTATTTTCTAAATAAATATTGGAGGGATTTCTATTTTTCCTCTCCTCCGCTGAGGGGCAGCATTGCGGTGGTTCCACGAGTTACTCTGGAGGCCAGTAGCAGTTTGTTTCTCAACGCGAGTACTTCGCACTTCTTCTCGATGATGACGGATGTCGAAATATCGAAGTGAGTTCTGTAGTGTCTTTCTGTGTTCTTTTATCTGTGTTAAAGTATATATATATATAAGTGAGGTGTATCTGCTCCCTAGTGAAAGTAAAGTTACGGGATCTAAACGCAAATTATAAGTGTATTCGCATGTAAAATTTCCAAGAAGGAAAATGATAGGGGTTATAGATCTCTTAATGCACTTTTAAGAGAACTATGTGAAGGCATTTAACTTCACATACATCCTATTTCCATTAATTTTAAACCATGTGACCATCTAAAATATTTAACATAGAAGTATATGTAGAATCTCTAGGTTAGGTTAGGTTGCAGTGGCAATCCCACAAGGGAACACACGTAGGCCGAACATTGGCCCTTTGTGATACCACACCATGAAGATTGGGAGTCCTAAATTTTTGCTTAACTCTTAATTATTAAAACTTATATAATAGTTTTAATCAATTATGAACAATTAAATTCCTTCTTTTTCCTTCTTCCACGTCACTTAGCCTCCATATGAATGCTCACAGGTCATCTCTCGGTCAACGCAAGCAGCTGCCTGCTGCCTACCAATTTTATTTCTCTTATAACGCATTTCATATAATCCGATTTCACACCTCTAATACAACCCGTTTTCCTATAACGTTGAACCAATCTACAGTGTTATAGGGGGAATTACTGTGTTTATATTACATGAGCCTAATTTTTTAATTTATTACTTTATCTATTCCATTTTCTTTTCCTTCTTTTCTCTCCTCCTTCACTTAAATACTACACTCATTTTTTCATTATTTATTGCTTGAGCTGGTCCACAATAGTGCCTACACTGCGTATCACTCAGTATCTGTCGATGGACGCTTTTACGTCTTAACTCCTGGGCTTTCTTCCTTTTCTTTATCTCTTCTCCTGAAAACGGAAAGAAAGCCAAAATGATCAATAATCGTGAGTACTAGTGTCATTTTTGTGTTCCCTAGTTATACCTTTAATTATATATATTAATATATATATATAAAATAAATTCAAAACTAAGGAAACACACAGAAAGACACAGACATAACTCACATCGATATTTTGACCATCGCCGTCATCAGGAGGTGTGAAGAGCTCTTCACACCTCCTGATGACGGCGATGGTCAAAATATCGATGTGAGTTATGTCTGTGTCTTTCTGTGTGTTTCCTTCGTTTTGAATTTATTTTATTTAAAAAAGTCCGCTGGACCGTTTCTTTTAATTATATATATATATATATATATATATATATATATATATATATATATATATATATATATAGTATATATATATATTTGTGAATTTCGGTAGCAGACTTCTTTTAAGCACATCTTATTAAAAATATAACCATAGTTGGCAGAAAATTGCTTCTTTATAAGTTTCTCTATCTTCCTAAATAAGGTTTTCGTTGTTGTATCTAAACACACTACCTACACATTTAACAGTCAACATGTTTTAACTCTTTCATGGAGTGAACAATTTTATGAGATAGGTAGTCAACTTCATCTCACCATTCGTCATCAGGTAGAGAGACAAAGAAGCGAGTTGTTCCGAAGAAAGACGACGACTGAAGTCATACAATTACTGTAAACAACTTACACCTTTTATAATTATACGTATATATATGCTACTCTGTTGTGACCTGTTGGAGGCGTGAAGTAATGGGGTGATTCAACTGTCTAACGCGTGGGTGCGCGCATGTAGTACTACTTTGACTACAGTTGAACGATGTCATTATTTGAACTGTGGAAATTTATATTGTTGTTTATTTTTTGTTTATATTTTAATTGTTTACCGTTTACCTGATGATGGCCATTGTGGTCGAAAGCTTGTACCTCTTTAGTTTTTACTCAGTTTGTGTTTGTGTAGTGCCTAATATAGTTTGTTTCAATAGTTTTCTTTAAGGTTGTTTTCCTGTTCTCGTTATGACATTAGGTAGATTAATTTATGAGCTACCAGTGGATTATAAGAAAATTATAAGGCAAAAATAATATCTTGCTAAGAAGATAATTAATGCTGAATCCGCTGTACTTTTCAATAACACTTGTTTAAAAGAAGACTTGCTGCCAGTATACACCAATATATATATATATATATATATATTTAGTATAGGTTGGCAGCAAATCTTCTTGGATGCATATTTTATTAAAATGTGCCACAGCTTCGGCGTTCACGACTTTCAAACTAAGCTGCTCCAGTCTCCTGACAGTTTTACGAATGCATGGTGGTAATTGCCAAATAAGTTGCCCAAAGGACATTGAGACACTTTTTTAAACACTTTAATGAACATAAAAGACTTACTTATTATATGTATATATAGATAGATAGATAAAACAATAATTGAAACGGTGCAGCAGACTTATAAATAAGAAGCAGTTAAAAGGAAGGTAGCATACAAGTAGAAACAGGCATAACTGGCTTCTATATTTCGACGCTCATCGTCATCAGGAGGCGAGGAGTCTCACAGGAAGGCAGGGCTACGAATAAAACTGTTTAGTTTTAGGTCTCCCTGAATGGGACATTACAGCTAATGCCTAAGAATCAGATTAAATTATCTATCGATGAAGTACAATTTATTAGTACCACATATTAGTAATGCTGGTATTTTTCAGTTAAAATTCCAGTTTCATATTAGTCCCCAATATTTTGAAGGACTGCATAAACAAATAATTGTGACGGGCTAAAAGTACTTGATATGAAATTAAACCAACTGTTCTTATAAGAACATTTTATAACAAATTTATATTTTATGACACTTGAAAGTAAATAGAATTTAAATGCATTCCATTGTATATATGCCAGTAATAACTCTGTATGATTCATTGAATTACACCTAAACAAAACATAAATATTTTTGTAATTACTAATCAACATTTTACTGAAAACTCTAAGAGTGTTCACGATTTTTAAGCTGTCAAATGTGGTTTAATACTTAATAAATCTACTATGATTGTAACCAGGTCAGTCCGTGTCAAGTCACATATGACATTTTAAACGGGACAAAGAGTTTTTTAACCTTCTTTGAGAGAAGAGGTGTTATTTATGAGTTTCCATCCTGCTAATAAGTAGTTAGGTAGTTAAAATAACAAGTATTAGTTATTTTATTTTTTCTTCATAAGATTATTGGTCATATTTTCCTTAAATGAACAACTTTTTCAAAATTCATGTATTTGTTTTATGTTCTGTAAAATTCATTCCTAAATGAAAACTAATATTAAGAAATTATACCATAAGTAAAAAAATCTCAGTATCGGAAAAATATTAGAAAAAAATAGTTATTTGTGTTATATGAATGCCAGCAGTAAAAAAAATCGTTTGAGGATATATTATCACCAACAGTTTCAAACTTCTGAAGTTGCTAAAATTTTACATCAGTATAATTGTTATTTATAAATACTCCCTGAGACAAAAAATTTTGAGAAGCACTGAGTTTTGACACTGGAATAGTAATGTGGTGTTGAAGAACACAATGCAGCCATTGAAGGCCGTCCTTCAATCCCGAGAACATAATATGTCAGATAGCCGTTAAACATCTTTACTCTAACAGAGGGATGCCATACTGCTATCAATGTAAAGGTTCATGTTCTAGTATGAATAGCTAGCTGTGAACCAAATAAGAAATAAATTGAGTTTATTTTAGAGTGAGATTCATGTCTCAAACCATAAAAAATAGACAGCTTAGAATGGATCTCATTTAAGAAAACTACTATCTTTAACGACAATCGAATATTCCTGTTCAGTATAGGGCACGGTGTAATTATCAGTTCTAGACCTCAGGCCCTCTGCTGCTGAATTACTGCGCTACTGTAAGTAGGAGGATCAATGAGTTTTGTCAACTAGTACATTATAGGTTAAGAGTAATAGAATGTTCTGTACTCCCTATGTTCAAATATTACGGAAGGAGACCAACAGGAGAGGTAAGGTTATTAGGGATTTAAGGGCTGAGGGAGATAGGCGCTTGGATTAAGGGTTCGGGCAATACCTCTGTATCGTAGATTTGTGCCTTCACTAGTTGTAAGACAAACGATTTTATTAAATGAATTCTCATTTGAAATCACATTTGTATATCTACACCGATGGCGCATAAAGGAGTCATAAGTTGTTTATTCTGGACAATTGGGATGCAAGTCTTGTTCGTCATAATAGGAAGAAACGTACATACGTCGCACGTGAACGAATGACCACGTTATAAACAAGTTCCTTCACTGTATACTGAAAATTCTTCGATTTGATAAAAGAATGCAGATTGCACAACAGACGAATTCCTCACTTCGATTAATTACAGAAGAAATGTCTGAATGCTATTAACCTGGAGTGTAGACTAACACCCAGATATTTAACTTGGGCTTGTTAGAGAATGACCTGTCACAATCAAAGAGGTGAGGGATATTTATGAAATAAAATTCTATCAACTTTTCCCTGGGTTAAACCAATTTCCTCAATGTAAACAATTGCAAAACCCCATCAAGGGAATTGTTTAGTACCTACTAGTTCAGTCAGTTGACTTCATGAAAATTATGTGATCTTATTGCGGTTTTTTTAACTGACTCTTTGAAACAAACTCAATGAATATTGTTAATTTATTTATTTTCTACTTTATACAGTTATTCACTAAGTGTTATTCCTTATTTTATATATTTTGATTAATTTGACACACTAAAGATGAGCCCGTGAGTCATATATTTTCTGTATGTAACCCTCCGAGGAAAAAGGATACCACTGTTTAAGTTTTGAAAACGTAAATTCTTCAATCTGAAAGAATGAGCTGAGCAATTACACCAGTGTTTAATCTAATGACAGAGAGGTGGTGATAGCTCAATTTAAAAGTCATTATTTACAATTGGTTCCTCGATCTGAGTTAATTTCCGGTTATACTGTTACCAAAGAGTCGACTAACTAAAATATACGGGTTACATGAATGAGTTTACAAAACATTTAATATTTTATTATTTCAATTATCTGGGATTTGTAACATTCTACTGGCTTAGTATTTCTAACACTATTAAACTATATTTCTTTTTACCCTTTCTTGGATACAGTGGCAGCAACAAGTTATAATATACGTCACATAGTTACCACGACTACAAACAAAACTTTAACAGATTAAGATCTAAAAATTGACCCGAGTGAGTTGTGAGAGGTAGTCATTAAGATTTCATTCCCTAAGATCAGTCACTAGTTGGTCAAAGCTAGTGATTCGCTAATATTTTCGCTAGAACTCTAGCTAGTGATTCGCTAACCACCTCTAACCACACCTACAAAATATCAGTAGACACATATTCCTATTTTATAAATACATAAAATTTTATCTATGAAGTATACAGCATTATTAATAACTTTCTTTTGATAAATTTTAACTAATACTTGTAAAAACGATTAGAAGGAAAGACCACGTAGAAACAACGCACAACTCAGGAAAAAACGACAACATCATCAGGAGAAGAAAAAGGATGATTTCTACTGGGTTGGCAAACATAAACGTTTCTGTTTGCCAGTCGAGCAGAACATGTTCATGGCCAACCTTGAAAATAGCTTCTTCCCTTACTCTACACTCACTTCATCAACGATATCTATTTCATCTGGGCCCACGGCATTTCTGAGTTGGACAACTTTAAAACTTTCTGCTCCTCTTTCTGCTTTACCCATAACATTTCCAGCCAATCCATCACCTTAGTTAATAGTTCCATCTACTTTTAAACCTCAAATCTCTACTTGTATTTACATTTTGATGGCTGCCACCCTCATATTAAGGAGTCTATTCCTATAGCTCCCTCCCTCTGAATTGACCGCATTTGCAATAGGCTTAAACATAAACAAGTTCATCTCAATAGCTTAAAAAGAACATTTGTAGCGCGAGGTTACCCTCTGTCCTTTCTGATGAGAATACTGGTCCCAGCAAAGGCACAACTCAATCCTGCATCGGATTCGTCTTCCTCTCTCTCTGGGTCTCCCTACCTCATCACCACCTACTTCTCAAGCATACTGAAATTAAGTATGATCATTAAGAAATTTTTCTCCAATTTTATCCTCTTCTCCCGCAACCTCAAGAACTTTTCCTAATCCCCCTGGTCTAGCCTACAAACGTCCCCCCAACCTACGTAGGTCAAGCATCCAACAGGCTTAGTCTCCGTATGAACGATCATAGAGCTTCCGTCAACAACTACTCCCATTTTTCCATCGCCATTCATGCCAATAGTCATAAATTTCCTTTTAATCAGAGCTACATGTTGCAAATTCTGGGACAAATCCCCTCTGATAGCAAAGATCTTACACTTTACAATATTATTTGTATTATAATATTAGTTATGATGGAAGAATGATTAGATTATATATTAGGAATGATGGAGGATAAGAAATTCTGTGGAGGAGGAGTGAAATAAATTGTTCATAAATTGTGTGAAATAAAGTGATGAGTAGCTGGAAAAGGTGGAGAATCATGACTTAAGGGAGGCTAAAAATGTTTTGAGAGAGTTAGGCACAGTGTATTGGAAGGATGGATGACGGTCAACACAGGATTTCCAAACTTTTGCCCACAGAGGGACCTGCAGAACATGTGGACTTCCTCTAGTAGTTTTATGGGTTGGACTTTGGGAGTGGGGCAGAACTAAAGTCTCTTTGAAAGGAGGTTTCCTTCATCAGAGGGAGTGGGACGACCAGTTACAAATAACGTTAACTTGAGTGGAGGTAGGATCCAAATTATTTAAAGAGAATTCATGTTTAAGAGAGCGTTTTACAGGGGTCAGAGGGTTTTGAACTGGTACATACTCTGGTGGGGTAGTTGAGGCACGGAATAAGGTAAGGTTCGGTAGTTGGAAAGGGAGACTAAGACCCAAGCTGAGATAGCTGCGACAAAATTTGGAGAATTTAATTAATCATGACTTTATTATTGAGTATAAAACTTTTTACCAGACACGTGTTGATAAGATAAATGTTGGTAGCTGGGAGAAATTTTCAACAGGATCCTTAAAATAGAGAACAGTTTTTGATAATAGAAGGTTCTTAAATTATTATAATTCACGAGAGTAATGAAGTTTTAATCCACACTTATTATTTTTATAGTAATTTCCCAACTTTTAATTGTTTTTATCTTGATTTTTGACATTCTAATTAGTTAATTAAAATACCTATTAATTAACATATTGATTAGTTCATTGTATTTGCATTTATTATTTTTTATTCATCATATTTTTATTATTCAATTTATTTATTGTCTAATATTTCTTATTATTTCATTATTTTATTTATTTAATATTTTTATATATATTATTAATATTATTTTAAGTTTTATTCTATTTTTATTATAGTTTAATTTTTTACTTCATTGACGTATCACTTTCTTTGTTCATCCCTCTGGTTTTCCGTTATTAATTACTTTTTTTCTTTTCCCCAATCCTATGCTTAATTTTGAATTGTTTCTTTTCTACCTTACTCTTTGTAAAGGTTTCATACGGCAACATTGTTGATTTCCAACCGTCTTTGCACCAGTGCGCTTGGTTTTCCTCTCTTATCTCTCCGGATAAGGGAGAGTTCAAACCGAAAATTAGAAATTCTAAGTGCTTTTCATTTATTTTTATTCTGATTCAAATCATATTGAACTATATATATAAAACTAAAGTTTATCGGGACTTGACTCGGTTAGTTCTTCAGGTCCAAATTAAACTCTCAATGCCAACGTTTCGGTTTTTATTTAAAACCTTTTTTGTAGGCTGAAGTATAAATTTTTAAATTTCGAAACAGAAAAACTGAGTATTATATTACAAATTATTTTACAAAGAAAAATAGTCAGTGGATTTCAACAACAACTGTCTAGTTTGAATGAACACGTGACACTGTCTCGATAACGGTGGAATGTTGTTTACGCTGGATCAGCCTGCAGCACTACGACCGCATTGGTATTGAAACTACTGCCTGGGACTCTCAGTCACCTTCCATCCAGAATCTTGAACGCACGTACCTCTTCTTCTTCCCTTCTACTCTCTTCCTGATGAGGAGCTTCGGTTCGAAATATTGATCCAGTAAGTGTTCTCGTTCTTTATATATATACAGATTTCACATAAGCATGTGAAATAACAATCAATGATCAAACCACAATATGGAAAGGGAAAAAAAGACTAAGATCTTTCAACCGTAACAAGCGGTCTTCGTCAGAATCAAAAACCCAACTGTTCAACAGTGGTTGAAGGCAGCCGTCCATCCCAGTTCTCATGGGAACCTCAGAGTCAGCATTGCTAACTCGCCCAATAAACTTCATAAATAGGCTAGCACCCAACCCCTCTTGGAAGATCATTTTGAGAAGCCATATATATATATATATATATATATATTTATATTTATATATATTCGTAAATTTTGGTAGTAGTCCTTCTTTGACACACACATTATTAAAAATGACACCAAACTTAGCTAATACCTGTTTCTTAACAAGTTTCTCAAATTTTCTAAATAACACTCTCGTTATTTCGTCTACACGTTAAAGTACATCTCCTATGGACCATGTTATTTAGAAAAATTGAGAAACTTGTTAAGAAACAGGTATCAGCTAAGTTTGGTGTCATTTTCAATAATATATATGTGTATATAATGTCAAAATAAAAATGAAGGTTCAATTATTGAATTATCTGGATGAATTATGCTATGGAAAAAATTAATGTAAATTAAAATATAACTAGGTCTAATTTGATTTATATTTGAAAGAAATGGTCAGGAAGTTGAGTCTGGACTTCACATAGAAATTGAATTGAAATTGCGATGAACGACACTTGTTATAAACCACCATCACGATTTATTTATTTTCAATATTAGTCGCATGTTAGAGGCCCTCCATATATGTGTAAGTTAAAAGAACACCTTTTCAGTAAAGGTGTTGTCTAGGATAGCAACTCACCTGGTATTTGTTGTCTGGGACAATTCAATTTCGAATGATATCAAATCTCTGTTTTGACCTGACTACCTGAGAACATTGTTTCATTTCAACTTCTTTTCTGAACTCCTCCTCATGACAAAACTGCCTTTCAAAATATCGATCGTAGTATACGCTTGGTTCTATTTTGTGTTAATTTTAGTTTTAATAAAATTGAATGGAACACCATTTTCGTATTTTTCATTATGTATACAGCTTACACCAATACCTCACTTTACGTCGGGGTTACGTTCCAAAAAATTCGACAATAACTACAGCAGTAATAACATTTTTGAAAAACCAAAGTGAACATTTCTTGGTACGAAATATTCTCCTACAAGAGAACATGGCCTCTGTTCAAATAGCCAGTGGATTTCTTACATCGTTTACTTGACATCCTACATTGAATATTAAAGTAAAATTTTCAAATTTAAAACAGGAAAATACCCTTATTTTCTCTGAAAAACATCATAAACATCGAAGAAAAAATGTTGTTTTAAGATGACTTATAATTAAAGATGTACGATAATTACATTTATTAATCTCTAAACGAATGATTTCAATTTTGAATTATCTTTTACATTTTCGGTCTTTTATAGAATTATTATACTGGGAATTTTATGGCTTCTTAGTATTTAATAATATCATTTTCCATCCCCTTTGTCAAATATCATATATACGAATTTTTTCTGAGTGAGTGTTATCCTTTTCCTGCCTTCTGTACTCTGTTATAAGTTTGCTATGAATGTATATTGAGAAAAAATATATTAGTAATTAGCCAGTTTACATACTCAAATCGAAATCAAACCCAGCTATTCAATATAATTTAAATCTTTTATAGTTGTTAGCTTCTAATTTTTGAAAATAATAAATATGAACTATTAGACAAGAATTGTAAAAAAAACTGGATATTTCTCAACAAACATAAGTCCTCTTTCTTGAGGAAAGAGTCCATTCATTACATTTCAATCTCATGGAAAGGTACTACATTCACAATTATAATGTAATTAAACACATTAGCGGATGTAATTTTGAATAAAAATATCTCAACTCATTCTACACATAATGTTCTATTTATAGGCATAGTTTCATTCTTGTCTGTCAAACAGTATGGCTTGTATCGCTCGCACAAGGTTTGAGATTGAATTATAAGTCAAAATGTTTACATTTTATTGAAAAAAAAAATATTTCCCGTTGTTTTAAAATTCTGAATATATTTTTCGTTTGTTCCATTTGTAACCTCAAAGATAATGTCAAAATTTCAGAAGTCTAGGGTTATTAGTTTAGGAGAAATAAATATTTTCTAAAAAACGGTTTAAGGCAAAAAAAGTGACTTTCCTATCAAGCATAATTCTCCCCAAACAATAGGGATCTTCTTCTCTATGAGGTTCTTTTTTGTGTAAAATATCAACTTGATCCATCAAAGATTCTGAACCGTAGCGTGGTAACAAGCAATGCTAACACACTCACCCACACACACAAAATCTCGAGATCGAATTTTTTCACGATCACTATACTTTACTTATAGTAAAGTAATATACATGTAAGAATATTTCATTAGATATATGCAAGAATAGTTAAATTAATGACTATTAAAATACACGGATCATGTCATAGGTTATTTTAACATCAGCTGAAGTAGCGGCTATTGTATTGCATTATTTGCAATAATATTATTATTAATATACATTGAATATTACGCTGAAGGAAAAATAAATGCTAATTTACAAAGGGCATTAAGAAATCACGAATCAGTGAAGTTAAATTATAGAAGCATTCTGTTTGGACTGTTATATAATGTTAAAATTAGCTAAGTAAATGACACTAGCTGAGTTAATTAATATAATTACTATATGAGATGGACATCACAAATAGTTACTCATGTCTATGTAATAGTGCAAAACTATTTCAAATAATACCTTTAATGGTGACAGCATTGTAAAGGCGGTAAAATTCATTTGCTAAAAGCAATTAATTAGTAGTAAGTTAATTTTAATTTTTTTTCTTTAGTTATTTGTTTGTTTCCAATTTATTATTATCTAAATAAACTATGATATCCTATGTACTTATGACTCTCTGATGGCCAATCTTGTTTGATTTCTTTCCACCATCTGAATAAATAACAAAATATATATGTAATTTTGTGGGAATCGAACCCGCGGCCTTTGCAATCGAGGTCCAGTGCGCTCTAATCTGGGCTATGGGGGATTTCTTAGAACATACTTCCAAAACCTGATATAAATAACGTAAGGTTTGGATAAGTCAATTAAAGATGAAGCCTTGGTGTTGCGCACAGGTGAAACTTAGAATACCTGTTAATTCAAGATTATGCTGGATCACTGAAATAAATATTAAAGATGAAGCCTTGGTGTTGCGCACAGGTGAAACTTAGAATACCTGTTAATTCAAGATTATGCTGGATCACTGAAATAAATATTAAAGAAAAACCAAATAGTTACTCATGTCTATGTAATAGTGCAAAACTATTTCAAATAATACCTTTAATGGTGACAGCATTGTAAAGGCGGTAAAATTCATTTGCTAAAAGCAATTAATTAGTAGTAAGTTAATTTTAATTTTTTTTCTTTAGTTATTTGTTTGTTTCCAATTTATTATTATCTAAATAAACTATGATATCCTATGTACTTATGACTCTCTGATGGCCAATCTTGTTTGATTTCTTTCCACCATCTGAATAAATAACAAAATATATATGTAATTTTGTGGGAATCGAACCCGCGGCCTTTGCAATCGAGGTCCAGTGCGCTCTAATCTGGGCTATGGGGGATTTCTTAGAACATACTTCCAAAACCTGATATAAATAACGTAAGGTTTGGATAAGTCAATTAAAGATGAAGCCTTGGTGTTGCGCACAGGTGAAACTTAGAATACCTGTTAATTCAAGATTATGCTGGATCACTGAAATAAATATTAAAGAAAAACCGCAAGTAATATATGACTTTACAAATAGCAGCATTTAAAAGAATGAAGAATGAAAAATAAATTCGCTCAACATAAGGCAAGTAAAATTACTGACTCCAGATGTAAAATATATTTCTGTTATAGAATAAACCTAACCAGTATTTCCTAGGAAAGATCTTAGATTATGGTTTCAGTTCTGTTCATTACACTATATTAGGATAATTTATGGCCTTCATACTGAAAATATAAGGGTAGAATTGAGATTGAAGTCTTCAGAATTAAAACCTATTGGTAAAGTTGTTTGAACACTTCAAATGCCCATTCGAAATTAAGCACCCAGTAAGTACTTGATTAGGATTTCCTAAGGCTTTAACTTTATGCCTAGCCCTCTATACTGTTCTATGAGGGAGATGTTATTCATTTGTTATTTGTCATCTATTTATTAACTATATGTAATCCACGTTTCTGAGTTGATTCAACATATATTAAAACAAATTATGACTTAATCAAATTTGTTAGAAGGGGATATTTAGAGGTGCCTGACATTGTAAGTGCTCGGAACCTACGGTTTTATAGCCTTCCTCCTCTTCTGAAGAACGGAGCGACATGACATGGCAACTCGAAAGTTTTTGATACATTCAGTGCTTACGAAAAGCATTTTAACGACTATACACTGTACACTATAAGGAAGCGAGGAAGTATACTCGATGTTAAAAGCAGGTTTTCACCGTTATGGTAACGTCGGTGGCATGACTTCCTGGTCACAAAATCCGTCTGTTTGATTCTTGGCTAGTGTTCGACATATTGGGATGAATAGGGTGTGAAACTGGTCAAACACCGAAGAAAACATTCATGTTGAGACGCTTTCACAAAGTATTGTTTTAATTCATACCAAAATTTCTACGTTAGTAACAACATTTTCCATAAAAACTTTTTGCTAAATACGAGCTGCTCCAGAACCAAAACACTATAAGCATATCTTCTTGTTGATATTAATTTCTAAACAAAGTAAGCATTCCTTGTTTAAGAGAAATATTTTATATAAATATAAATCACAAAACATATAAAAACTAACTTCGATATTTTGACGAATCTATCATCAGGAGAGGAGGTGAGATTCACCTGATGACGATTCCTCGAAATGTCACAGTGACTTTTTGTAGTGTTTTCTTTTTGTAATTTATTTATTCAGAAATATTTCTGTAACACCAGAGTCGTAATGGGAAACTGGGAAAGAGTTCATCTCCCTCTTTGGCTGCTTATGGATTGACCAACCATATGCCGTTTAATGACAACCCTTCGTTTTCTTGAACAATAGATCAAGGATTACTAACAGATATTGAGGTTATGATTGTTTAAATCAGCAGCTCGTGCACTTTCAAATATACAACCTTTGATAGTCATAAGTAACCATCATGACATTCTAAGTCATCTGTAGGTAAAGCAAACAGCAAATTGAAATTATTATTATCAATCATTACTATTCATGCTAATATAATTATACTATTTTACCTTTAAGAATCTGGGCGAAAAGATTTGTATCATTTTC
Source organism: Hermatobates lingyangjiaoensis (assembly GCA_026182355.1). Lineage (NCBI taxonomy): Eukaryota > Metazoa > Arthropoda > Insecta > Hemiptera > Hermatobatidae > Hermatobates > Hermatobates lingyangjiaoensis. Next base: position 3,970,345 of record JAPFBL010001938.1, read on the forward strand.
ATCGTAAAATGGAGGATATCCACAAAGCAATATATACGATATCACACCGATGCTCCAAACATCTACAGCTTTCCCATAGGGCTTTTGAGCTAATACTTCAGGGGCTGAAACACATATTCAATACGAAATAAGGAAAAAAAATTTAAATTAATTGACTAAAACAGTTCAAGTTGATGTAGTTTTTGGAAAGAAATCAACAGAGATACATTAAAATACGGCAAGATAAAACATAAAATCGACGAAATGAAAGTTTTGTGCGTTCCGAGAAGACAGATATGAAATATTTGCTTTTCACAACTTTCAACAGTTCATAAATACATAACAGCAACTCATTGTGTTAATATGTAACTTTTTTTAAAAAAACAATTATTTGGATGTCAATAAAATAATCAATTATTGAAATCTTTAATCAATCTGTAAGTTAATTAATACTTCAATTAAGTATTAATAATTTAATTCTTTACTCTTAATTACCTTCCCATTTTTAAATGTTTAAATGGTATTAATAATACCAATCAGGTATTTTCAAAACTTACTGTACTACAAAACATTCAATACCAGGATTTTTGCTATGAAAAATTTAGAAATAATATGGTGCATAGAAAAATAACAAATAGCCAAATAAACAAGAATTAAAAAAACAATATTTAATTAAATATAGGGTCATAATATCTGTGGGAGTTGATAACATCTTAATAAAAGGAACTATGGTAAATGTGCAACTATTCTGTGACCAATAACGAGATCAAAGGTAGGTGCACCACGGTCTCGCGGGACATGCGACCTCAGAAAATCAAATTATGAAATTCTATTTGTAAATTAAGAAGTTACCATGAAACGCTGACATATATTGTGGAACACTAACAAGTTAGGCGCAGATGGCTAATCTGATAACTTTGTTATAAGGTAAATGATTAAATTGGCTTTTACTTCAGTGTTTGGGAAATTAAAAAATCAGGGTAGGAAAAAAAATCTACCACCAACTTTATCTAAGCATACACTTTATCAGAAATTATGAACAATCAATTTAATTAATTGATTTTTACTTCACTAGAAGTAGAGTTTAGAGATGGATTACTTGTTGAAAATTTTGATGGATTACATATTCTGAGGTATCCAACGTTCCTTTTTTACGTTTTTTCGACGACAAATGTGTTTGTGTGTGTGTGTGTGTGTGTGTGTGTGTGTGTGTGTGTGTGTGTGTGTGTGTGTGTGTGTGTGTGTGCGTGCGTGTGTGTGTGTGTGTGTGCGTGTTTAAATTCCATTTATTCAGATCCTCCATATAAATATTGCATGTTATTATATATCTTATAATTTTTACAATGCTAGAATAGATGTAATTACATTTGGTTTTCATTTATAATCTTATAATTTTTCAACAAAATTTATCTAAGTGTAAATATATTATGTCAAATTACACTTCGTTACTGTAGTTTATCTCATAAGAACTAGTTTCATTTACCATTTCCACACTTAATTGATATTCATTAACATTAATTATAATATTATTGCATTTTACTGTACAAATTTATAAGTCAATATTAATTATAATTGACAACTTTTTTGTCACAGGGGTTGTTACTACAAATTTTTTTTTAAACTTTATTAGTTCTAAAGATTGTTTGAAAAAACTGAAATATTCACTGTTACTTGCTATTTCACTTTTATTTGAAAAAGGTCAATAATTTCCAGATGTCAGGATGAATCTTAGAAATCCATGTCTCTCATGGTCCAGCATTAGGCAGGTAAATAGTATGTGGTCCCAACTCTACGGCCTTGTATTGTCGCAAGGACATCGTCTTTGTCAATAACATGAAATCTCATAAGACAGGATTTAGTTTGATCATCACCTGAGATTGCTTTTCTTATTTTGTATGTTATATCTACATTGCACTTTTTCCAAGACTGGACGGTTGTATAAGTACCTTAATGTGGAGTCCTTTTAAAGACGACCATTCTGCTGCCATCGGTGCAATAATACTCCCTGTAAAATGCTTTTAACGTACTCTCTACGAGCAGCTTTGTAAGAAATGGGAAAGCTCGACTGAGAATCTTGTTTGGCTAACATGTCTGCTCTCTCGTACCCCTCTAACCCCACATGGGCCTTGATCCAAGAAAACGATAAGCTAAAGGTCATATTGATCATGGAGTTTAACACATATCCATCTTATGTTTTCTACAATCAGCATATATTTTTTATTTACCAGACAATCTACAGCAACTCTATCTATTTGGACGATTATAATTCTCAGTGTGAAGGTCATAGAGTTTACTTCCATTCTTTCTAGAATCCAATTAACCGCTGAGGATATGACCAGTTGTTCAACCTGATTGTTACTGCAGTTGTCATCTAGTCGATAAAGCTCTTCTTCACAAGTACGATTCCGTTCCAGTAGACAATAAACATCTTTTTATTTTCAAATTATTTCGCCTCTTTATGATATTCATACATTTCATATCTGGCTTTCTTCAGTCCTTTTATATACAACTAACATTTTATAGTCTTATTTATATTACTGTTACCTTTTCTGGTGTTTCATAACCCTTGCCTATTTTATTACTTTTTCTAACATGTCACTTTGCCAGCTTCTTTTCCAATTGCACTCTCTTAGCAGGAATTTGGTTCGTACTATCGAATCTCTGTCTGAAGATAGTGAATGCCGAGGCTGTGGTTCACTTTAATGAAATATGTCTAAAAAGAATCTGATACTTGTTAATTTAAATACTAGTAAAGGATATTACTTGTAATATTGTCATTCCTAGAGCATTTTTTTGGGTTTAGAGATTTTAAAGCATAAATTTGAAAGTCATAATTTCACTTAATGCAAACATATGATCATCGTTGGTATTTATTCTATCAGGTACTCGCGATATGAAAGCAGGCTCAGTATGACCTAGGTAATGAGTTCTACCCGACAGGTCTCAAAATATTGTCCGTATCATGGGGGCAGAGAAGCCCAAGCGGGATCCTTCAGGTTTCCACATGCCCTGCTGTTGGTGTTGGACACATGGTGGCAGTGGTTCCTCATTCATGAAGACTAGACTCTCTAGGGAGTCATTACCTGGGAAGCAGTATGTTCTCGGGTGCTAGACCATCGACCCTTACCATAGGGTAAGGTCCATCAGTTGGAAGGTGGACTTAAAAACTGGTCCTCACTTAGGTGAGGCCTGGTCTCGGGTTAATAGGTACTTGCTTTAGGGGGGACGACTTGGAATCCTTATGGATACTAAGGTAGTCCTGAAACTAATGATTTAGTAGGAGTCGGTCACCTGTACTTGGGATCTTAAATGCATATGATGTTTAGAATCAAGTTTGAAGCCATCGTCAGGAAAGAAGATATCCAGTAAGGTATTCATAGTTATTCACTCTCAGACTATACCCACCGACGGGTTCTTTACTGTTGATAATACTGGTTGTGGTTATAACATACAGGCTGCAGTAGATTGTGATTGTCTATATCATTACAGAATTCAATACTTAAATCCTTTGCACTTTGATCATATTAACATAAGATTGAAGTTACTCTTGCAGTTTACATCTTTCCATGAATATTTTTAGTACCACAGAGGTTATAAAGAGTAAATATCAAATTATTATACAAATCAATCATGCCTTGTAAATCGTTGTGTGGACGTCTGACCCGTTTCGCACGTAGTGCAATTTCAAGTAGGGCTGATCACAGTTACAAAATCCTGGTTTTAAATCCCTGAGCTTTTGATAATGAGCTTTCGAAACCCGTGAATCAGAACTAATATACACAAGTATTAACCAGCAACTACAAGGATCAATCACATCTGAAATTGGGTCCACTAGAGGCTACCCTCCGGGAGGTGTGCTATTGTGGTTATTAGTTTCTGGATATCAAACTACTAACCTTCTGGGTATTATAAATAGTCAAGGTTACGATATGCAAGGATATGCTGATGACTTTGTTACTATAAGATAACTAATATAACTAATATGAATTGTTCTCTCGAACAACCTGAAGAGCGCTAAGAATTAGAACGTGCTTTGATTAAACCAAGGTAATGTATACTTCCCATAATATAATATTAGGTAAAAACAATAGTGCACATTCCACATAAAGGATATCTGACAAAGTTCATTCAGATTTGTCTAAGACTTACATGGTGATTAAAGAATTGTGGGTTCATACCCACCCACTCATACCCAGATTTTATTAAAAAAAAATATCAAAAATCGAATTTGCGCACCCCACAAAGTGTAAATTCGTCAATAATTTAAGAGATTTTTTTCTCATTATTACTGTATATTACTCACAGGAAAGTTTATGTGCATTGTGAACTCATTATATGTATACAAATAATGAATAAAAAAATAATTGGATCTTTGAATGCTCAAACATATTTAAAGGAATGTTTGAAATAAATCTGTTGTCAATTGATTATTGACAACAGATTTAAAGCAACATAAAGTATTCAAAATTAATATATAGGGTTATTACAATAACTTATATTTCAGTTACAAAAATGTTTTTTGTTCAATTTTTTTTCTGTTTTAATCAATGTACTATTTCATAACTTTATAACTTATAATAACCTCAGGAACGAATGAAATGCCTATTCTCAAAATGTTCAACATTTTGCAACAAAGACAACAAATATTTTCATCTTTCTAAAGCTAGAACAAGTTTGGCCCCAACTGCACAAGAAAACAATAACTCAAAAAGTTATCCAGGAATGGTTGAAAAGTAAACTTTTAGATATTTGATAAGGAATGAATGATGAATTCATAAGGTTGCGAAGAGAAAAGAGGAGTTGGACGAAATTCAATAAAGTGGTAAAGTCAACTGATCCACACTTAGTACACTTTCTAAAGACTAACTCAGACATCGCTTTAAACGTAATCTGCTTAGTGGGACATCTGTCAAGGGGAATTTATAGAACTGATTTTAATAACCCTGTAGGACAACCAACGACCAATGAACAAAAGATGCACGGTGTGTGGGAGGGAGGGACTTGAATACTGTATAACAGGACTGACTTCTCTACACTTCAAGGCACGGTGGAAGTTTAGATCGTTAAGTCGGGAGTTATATAGAGAGAAAATTTCATTTCTGCTTTCAAAAAGCTTTATTACCATCTTGGATTGCTAGTATGCACTCAACAACCATTCCCAAAATTAGCTGAAAACCAAACAATAAATTTAGCTCAAACTTGCCTGCAACTCATTAAACCTGCTAGCAAGTCGAATTCATCACTAACAGTATTGAAGACTGTAGCGTTGGAAACAATGGTCGTGATTTATCCCGAAGAAGACTGGTAATAATATCTGTTAACTGATGGAACCAGAGTCCGGAGCCAAGTTCAATGCGGGTGCTAGGGTTTTCTCTAAAATAATTCAATTATCCGTCCCTGTAGATAAATAAGTAACAAATTTTGATTGTGAACTCTATGTTGTTCTTTAACGCTTACAGAATTTATTTTTATCCAAGCCCTGCCTTTTCTTATATTATGATATATCAACATCTACACCAGACTAAGACATCAGAAGAATGACTATCATCTTTCAACCAAAACAAGCGGTCTTCATCCGAATCAATTTCACACTAACTCTTTGAAAACTTGATTTTGTGAAATCTTGTTTTGGTTGAAAAACAAAAAAAGATACATGTATATGTATGTAAAAAAATAAAATATATATGAAAAACAAAATGTATATGTATGTACATGAGAGACTGACTGAAACATGAATGATAATAATACATTACGATACACTTTGAATATTTTTATCTCCTTAATGGCCCATTTACATTTAAATGTATATTTTATTTGCTTATTCAAAAATTCTTACTTCTGCCTATTTGAAAGGTTTTAAAATAAAACCGAAACGTCGGCAACGATAGTTTGATTTTTGAACCCAGCAAACTGGCCAGTCTTGGTTAAATAATATACCTATTCTATCAAATGGTTGATACATTATTTAAAACTTTATATATATATATATATATATATATAATAAAAAAAACCGGCACACATGGTTAAAAAATTATGGGGCCAGTATTGTCCAATGGCAACGTGCACCCCTCTGGACTGGAAGATCGGGGGTTCAATACTCACTCTGGCTCTCACTTTATTCATACAGATGTGAATAAATCCGAGTACGTCATCCCTCAGAGAGGACGTTAAGACTTAAGACGTTAAGTCTTGAGTCTGATGTCAGGTATTCGTTAATGATCACTACACTAAATATACTTAAGCTAGGCAAAATTTAGGACTCTCAATGTAGAATTTACATTATGTGGTAACACAAAGGGCGAATTTTCGGCCTATGTGTGTTCTCTTATGGGACTGCCACGGCAACCTAACCTAATCTAGATAAAAATTATGACGATGGCAGCCCTTTTGGAATTTTTATTTGTTCTTTAAAATTTTATAAAGGTCTGTTAATATATAGTCTAGTTACCTTACATAGTTAGTTCAGTCTATGATTACCGAAGTGTTAGTTTATCTGGCCGTATCACTGTGATTTCTATATGTTGTTTATACACATAAACAATATAAGCCAGTCAGAACTTGTCTTCGGAGCGACTGACATCTTTCTACCAGATAGCGGTTAGCCGAAATATAGTGGAAGGACTTCCAAAAAAAATATTTTTTTGTTGGACTTCAGTCTCCACCCTGCCCTCCTCCTAGATACTCCGCTTCCTGATGACGGCGATTGTCGAAACATAGAAGTGAGTCGTCAGAGTCAATTTTCGTGCTGCTTCCGTATCAGTTCATTATTATAATTTACATCTACTTGCAATTCTTTAGTAGTTTATTTAGACGTTTCACTTTAGAAATCTGATTCATCATCTATATCTCACAATAATTTAAGAAGTTACTTAGGTTGTATTTGAATAAACTCTGAGTTTCATTGTAACGTACCTAAGTTTACCAGTTCACTGTAGTTACACAGACCCATTTATCTGTTTTTGATTTCATCCAGTTATGCCCCTCGACTGTGTCTGAGTAAAACAAACGTTAGCGTGCTTACCACTCGATCTGACTTTACCACACTCTCTGACACGAGATTTTATTCATTTGGAATTCGAGTACATCGAAGTTTTGGCCTCCTGATGTAGAGTCAAAGCGGTTATTTATCATGATGGACTTGCTGAAAGGGTCCACTAATGGCCTGCTGAATCACCGCCACACCCTCTCATGTCTGATTATACATAAACTGCTTTCAAAGCCATTCTGGTTCATACTCAAGATTTAGATTTGAGGATGATTTTAAATAACTCCCATACGATAAGCTACCCTCCTCTAAGGTTGAATAGATAAACAACATAAACAAAACATAAAAGATGGAAATAAATATATACAAAATTCAGGATTTGGTCAGTTCTTTAGGTTCAAATTAAATTCTGATTGCCAACGTTTCAGTTTCTATATAAAACCTTTTTCATAGGCAGAAGTATAAAATTTTGAAAGAGAAAAACTAAAGATTACATCAAAGATTATTTTACAAAGAAAAATAGTCTGTGGATTTCAACAACTGTCTAGTTTGAATGAACACGTGATACTGAACAAAATTAAAGGTTATCAGGAGTCACGTGTCACGTGTTCATTCAAACTAGACAGTTGTTAAAATCCACAGACTATTTTTCTTTGTAAAATAATCTTTAATGTAAACTTAGTTTTTCTGTTTCAAAATTTATACTTCTGCCTATGAAAAAGGTTTTAAATAGAAACCGAAACGCTGGCAATGAGAGTTTCATGTGAACCTGATGAATTGACCAAGTCCTGATAAACTTTAATTTTGTTTCTATTTCACGGTCTATACTTTTGTCAATATTTATATATAACCTATATATTTATATATTTTATAATTTAAATATATATATATATATATGACGAAGAGTGGTTGCCTGTCTTCGGAGCGACTAATATCTTTTATTTGCGTTCTTTCTCGGTATCTAGTTTATATATGTAATGACTCCTGGATTAAACTGACTATGTTTATCTTACATAATCAGGTAATTAAGTAATTAACAGTCTTCATGAATTCTACAATAAATCATTATCATGGGGAGCAAAGATTTAACACTATGATTTTTAACTGTAAGCGATTGTTGTTAATCAGGAGTACCAAAACTAAGTCACTACATCCATTTGCCATAAATGATTACAGGTTTTGCTTAGAGCAACAATGTTAACGAGTACTTGATGGCACACTGAGTCTGAGATCTGACAGACAGCAATCTGACAGACTTTTTCTGGAGGCAGTGAGTGAGAGATATAACTACAGGTTTAGTTACTTTTTAGTATCTTTTTTGTGAGATTTAGAAAAAAAAATCCGCTAAGAAATTTCACTTTCTGGTGTTGATTCCTATAGAGAATATTGTGTCTATCTATGATTTTACATTGGGAATCATAATTTTTCCTAACTGAACTGTATTTAGAGTACGGATTTTTAACAAGTACCTGACATCATACAGTCCTGAGACCGATGGCTTAATGTTCTCTCCGTGGAATGACGTGCTCAGATTTTTTCACCTCTGCATGAACAAATGGAGGATCACAATGAGTAAAGAACTCCAGATCTATCATGCCAGAGGTAGTATGCAAGCCACTGGGTTACCCTGGCCTATTGCTTTCTAATATTGAAACAGACATGGATTTCTCAAGCTGTCACTCGTAGATGGAGAGCCCATCAAATGGTGTTACCTTCCTGGAGAAGAAATGACCATTCAGCATCTAAATGTTTGCATTAGTATTATTATTTTTATATTATAACCTTGTAAAACTTCGAGTATCAAAGGTTCTCAAGTCTTTGCAAAGACTAATAGTCACAATGTTTTGTATATGGACGTCGTGGGGACCGGCTCCACGAGGTTTGCCTTGAACATATTGCCGTACTGCTCGTTTCTTCATTCAGGGGATACCAGTTGTCTCGTGATGTTTATAGAGCTCCTCGTCCAAGGTTGCTGATACACTCGGGTAAAAGACAAATAAGACAGACTTTACACTCACTCCAGGATATAGCGTGTATAGAATTTATATATTCAAAATTGAATATTAAACTTAGGATATTTGATATGTATCAGCATAAAGTACGTTAACTACCTGACAACCTTGAACAGTCGATGTTTAACAAAGAAGTTTAGACAGAAAATTATGAAATCTTTAGGTAACAGGAGTCAAGAAAATGAAGAGTTCAAAGGAAGTTGCCTTGTCTTTACAAAGACCGTCCCACAATAATCAGAAAGGTGATGTTTTAGTATTCGACAGTAGAATCACTGAAATCCAATGCCCGCCTTTTCTGTCCCAGGAGAGTCGTATAGTCACCAAAATAAATAAAATATCGATCTCTGTAATCTAGTTAAGGACAAGAGCATTTTCTGGGTCAGTTTCTTTTGTGAAAAATTCTTATCTATTGTTCATTGTCCCATCTCGCCTGATTTATAAATCTCTCAGATAATAGTCACTTTTGCATATGATAAGATGTATATACAAGCAGTGTTCGACATCCATAAAGTTTCCTGTCTGTGTGTGTATGTGTGCATTTTTTTTATTAATAACGTTATTAACAGTTAAAGCCATTAAGGTAATTTTAAGTCAATCAAACAAAATACTACCAGTGTAAATAACGAATAGTTAAGAGATTCTAACCTCTCTAACCATTCACGATTCAAGTGAATAACTTATAACAAATTTACCGACTATCAATCAATAAATATTAATCAATAAATCGCTCTGATTATATCGAATTTAAAGGAAATACCTTGAAGCGCTGAAGGGAAAGATGTTTTAATGATCTGCCCAACAACAGGGGTCAGAGCCAAGCTAGAAATAATCTTTTTTCACTTTTTTTTTTAACAGAGATCCACTCAAGTGTAAAGAGGTAAACATTTTTTTTAATAATATAACAATATTATATCAAGCAAAGTTTGAGCCCTTGCTTAAAGATATAGAACTCAAAATTCTCAATAATTCATTTATCTATATCAATTAATCATCTCACTTTATCATTATATACCGATGTTCAGAGGACAGTCAATTGTTATAGTCTTTATTAAATGACTAACTGAATGAAAGATAAACCAATATTTGGAATTTTACCCAAAAATGCCATTCCTATTACCTTTTTACTTGATGTCGTCTTTATTGGAACAAACATGTCAATAGGTTGTTATCAATTATATGACATGATGCATGGACAACAGGTATGAGTTTATTAAATTCATTTCGGGAAAAATAAATAAAATGGGGAATGGCGAGCTTTGTGTACAGCACCCCCTACGAGAGTTTAATTAAACAAACAATACGCACTAACTGAAAGAGAGAACTAGGAGGGGAATATCTCCATCACTTAACCCAATTACGTATCAAGCAATACAATTTTCTTAAACAGTAACAGTAACAGTAACACCAAGAGCACTCCTTCAAATTGTACGTCGTCCCTCAAGCCTAATTATATCACTCTCACCTTTTTATTTATTTATTTATTTTACTTTTTTTTTTAGAAAATAGGGATCAGACACTGAAACTCACCTTTAGTTATTCAGCTCTCATATAATGATGATATTTTCAATCATAATTATGCTATAAGACGAGTGGTTTTTTTTTCAACTTTACCTAGTTTGTCGCTAGAGTCACTCCCAGGTATGTCATTTAGCAAGAGCAAGGAGTAGCAAGTGTAGGTAAATACCGCTCTCCCTGCTATACCACCACTTGAGAGTACTGACAGCTGTCTGTCACCTTCTCAAGCAAGTGTCATATTGCGTGCCACACACACAGGTACTGCCGACACCCACACGAGTACCAAGAACGCTCATCTTTTTATACGTATTCAACTGTTTACTTTATATACCTACACGTATTTTTATAAAAAATTATACAGGTTTCTTTTTATAGGTTTGAGAAATAATAATTAAGAAATGAATAATGTTCAGTTTGTAATGCACTATTTAATGGTTTATTTAAAAAACGTTTTCACATTACTATATATAATTTATAACTATAAAACTATATTAAATCTATATAAATAAAATAATGATTTTGTCTGTACATTGCTTAGAACTGACTCATTTCAAGTTTTCTTTACGTTTCATACATTGGAGAAACCGAATCCACCCTTAGAAAAATTTCTGTCGGTTTGTCTGTTTGTCCGCAAAACTTTGTCACAAGTGAACTCAGCTACCATAAGACATATAAAGCTGAAACTTTTACAGTGGATTTGTGTAGGTCTAACTTAAAATATAGGCTCTGAATTGATTGGAAATTCAACGTAGAAGTGAAGTTATGGACGTTCAAAGCAAACACGTTTGTCACAAGTAAACTCAGCCACCATAAGAAATAGCGAGCTGAAACTTTGACACTGGATTTCTGTATGCCTAACTTAAAACACGGGCTCTAAATAGATTTATAATTCAGTACAGAAACGAAGTTATAGGGCTTTAAGCGTATTTTCCTAACTTCACAGACAAGTTTGTTTTGAATATACACAGTTGTGGCAAGTAGGTATTGTTAGTTGATTTTAATTTCATTGGAGCATATGAATATATTGCGTATTTCACATCTTTGAAAAGGTGTTTCTCAGAGTTGAGGATGTACTATCTATTACGAATTAATAGTTTTGTAAACGAGCAATTCTCAACTCTTAATATGAACAGGTAGGAAAAATCGACAAACAAGTTCTTACGCTATATCATACCAAGGAAAGACCTTACAAGTCAGTAAAGAGATTGGATTAGTGATGAAGAAGCAGTTTATGATCTAATTGAATTTCTTGACTCTGAATTTATTTCTCCTGGACTGCCTGCTCATGAGTAAAAACTTAAAGTAGGAGCACCAATCATGCTCCAATTTAGTAGCAGTAACAAATTTCATGTTACGAAACATGAGTGCCCCTAAAATGTGCAACGGGACACGACTCTGAGTTCGTGCTCTACACAGATATGCCATAGAGGCGGACATAATGACTGGATGTGGAATGTGGAGTCTATGTGTATACCACCCATACCATTGATTCCGAGCCACTGTCTGTTTCCGTTGAAATGATTGCAAAGTCCGGTCAGAGTCTATTTCGCAATGACGTTAACTAAGTCGCAAAGGGAGACTTTATCTAACGCAGGAATTCAAGTTAGCGAGACCAAGTTTTTCTCACATGGTGAACTGTAGTTTACTTGCTCAAGAGTCACAGGTTTCAACTGTTTGTTCTTCCATGAACCTGAAGGACAGATAGCTAATGTAGTGTATACAGAGGCATTTGTTTAACACTGTACTAATAATGGTGTTGTTTTACAATTTCTAATGAGATTTTAGAATACCAAAAATGACGGAACTTTTGATTCCGCCAAAGACGGGTACGTTTGCTATGTATTATATATAACTGTAAACTTTTTTTTATTTTAATATTTGCCTAATAAAAACACTGGTAATAATGTAAGGAATGGGACCAGAGTAGCCCAGTGGCTTGCGTTATCGCCGATGACAGTAGTGGAAATGTATTATAAATAAATGTAACAAACAAATATTTTTTTGAATTTGAAATGTGAATATTATAAAAAATGGTAATAAAGTAAAGGGACTTAGCCAGGGAGCCAGTAGCTTGCTTGCTCGCCGATGACAGTAGTGAAAATTTATTATAAATAAATACAATAAAAACATTTTTTTTTAATTTAATATTTGCGTAATATAAACACTGGTAATAAAGTAAGGTATGGATCCAGAGTAGCCCAGTGGCTTGCGTCTTGGCTGTTGACTGGGAGCACTTTAATTAGAACTAACTCATTTCTAGTTTTCTTTACGTTTCATACTATAGAGTAGCCACATGTACCCTTAGAATAATTTCTTTCTGTCGGTTTGTCCACAGAATATTGCCACCATAAGATATAAAACTGAAACATTTATTGTAGATTTGTGTATGTCTAACATAAAATCTAATCTTTGGATGGATGGAATATTCAATGATGAAGCGAAGTTATGAACTTTTAAGTCGTGTTTGGCTAACTACACACACATGTTTATTTTGAAAATATACAGGTGTAGCAATTAGGTATTGTTAGTTGACTTTAATTTCATTTGCGTAAATGAATATTTGCTTATAGCAAAATGCTAATATATGAATATAATGCTTATTTGAGCTTATTGACAAGGTGTTTCCCAGAGTTCAAGATGTACTATCAATTCAGAATAAATGGCTTTGTGAACGAGCAATGCTCAAGCCTTACTAATAACCGGCAGGAAAAATCAGCAAACATGTTCTTACGCAATATCAACCCGAAGATAGAACTTAAAAGAGAGTAAAGAAAGTGATTAGTAATGAGGAAGTAGTTTATTATCTAACTGAATTTCTTGACTCCGTGACTGCTCTTGGACTGCCTGCTCATGAGTAAACAGTTCAAGTAGGAGCATCATCATGCTGTGACTTAGTATCAGTAATAAATTTCATGTTACGCAACTTGAGAGCCCCGGGAAATGTGCAACTCGGAGTTTGTGCTCTGCACAGATGTGCCGTAGAGGCGGCCATCATGACTGGGTGTGGAATGTGGAGTCTGTGTGTATACCACCCATACCATTGATTCCGAGCCACTGTCTGTTTCCGTTGAAATGATTGTAATGTCCTGTCAGAGTCTATTTCGCAATGACGTTAACTAAGTCGCAAAGGGAGACTTTATCTAACGCAGGAATTCAAGTTAGCGAGACCAAGTTTTTCTGACATGATCAACTATAGTTTACTTGCTCAAGAGTCAGAGGTTCCAACCGTTTGTTCTTCCGTGAACCTGAAGGACAGACAGCTAATGTGGTGTATACAGAGGCATTTGTTTAGCACTGTACTAATAATGGTATTTTCTACTATTCTATAACTTCTAATTGTAGTATTTGTATAATACTATAATTGATATTTTGGAATACCAAGTATAATAGAATTTTTGATTCCGTCAAAAACGGGTACGTTTGCTAGTTTTTAATAAAGCTCGTAAATATAAGTTTGTTAACAAATTTTTTAACAAAATCCAGTCAGTGGTAATTCAGTTTTTGATGTTTAATAGATGACGTTTTAAATAATTAATATTTTATGTACGGGCAATAAATTCATTAAACTAGGAAAGGAAATATCTAGCAACCATATGATTTATGATGATTGTCAATTTGAAGGATGGTTGTCTAGCAATTACTCAATAGAAGTGAAGGATACTTTTCTAGGCACAAAGTGCTAGATGTTCATTAAACAACTCAAAATCTGAAGTTAAATTCAAAAACAACGATGAACTGAACAATATGAGAGGTGTGGCTGCAGAGCGCGCTAGTCCGATGAGATGTAGATAGTCAATTTAATAATAGTAAAACAAATCAGATCCATCAGTGATTTAAAGTTTCATTTAACTGATAAAAATGTAATATTACCACATGGAAACAGACGGTACATTATATAGATTTTGATATTGCGTCTCCACTATAGCCACATTAAAAAAAAAAAATCAAAACTCAGTTGGTTGTCAATAGTTTGGTATTAGATTTATTTATGGTAAACTTGAATGTAGATCACTCCAGATTTGTTTTTTTAGTCAGGCAAAACTTGTGTTTTCAACAATCATTATTTACAGACTATTTCATCATGTTCATCTTATATCTTTAGTGAAAGGTTCATTCAAATCTATGGGTTTAATAATGTCTATTAAAATGTTATTCAAAGGGGATTTTAACAAAAAGACCTACTATATTATTTCCTCATTGTTTCCACTTTCTGCCTCCTGGAGTTCATAAATTTGACTAGAAGCAGCTAATATATTCTGAACCCTTCCGCAGAGTAAAAAAAGTATACAGTTCGTATCAAAACGTACTATTAAGAAAAATTGAAAGAACATTTTTTAAAAATATGTTATCAGTAATTGAGAGAAGAAAATGGATCTTCTCGTACTAATCCACAAAGTTTGGATTACAAACACGGATTATATTCATTACTATGAAGTTCTCCTCTTAATAAACCAAGATTGACACTTAGATTCTTATAATATTCTGTAATAAGACGTTACTAGTAGCGTTTAGATAAGTAGTGGAATTCATTTTAACTTAAACACACACACAAACAACACACTTGTTAATGATTTATGGATGACTAACATTTCGTTTACACGTTATGCAAGTCTCTACAGTATCTAAGACATTTATGAAGCAGGTAGATTTATGTGGGACAGTAAATAAAAATGCTCTTTGTCTATAACTAGTAGGAAAAATGTATTAGATAAGTCAAGCACTACATACACTACATTGTGGAGTCTGTAAGGCCGGAGCAGGGACTTAAGTTCGCCAGTAATCATTCGAAGTTCTCGCGTGCTAGCTTAGCTAACCGCTGAGTTGAAACAGCCATTAAACCTCTGTGTCATCTTTGTGCCTAAACCGCTTAGCAGAAACCACAATTAATTTCTAGTGAATGTAAACAGTTAATTACATGAAAACTCGCCTCACATCAGCCGACAAGAGTCACAAGATACAGAAAGGCTGCTCGTCAAACCCACCCAGGTAATCTAATTGAGTCATTTAGAGCCAGATGGAGTCCAACTCTTTCAAACAGTTGATAGAAAGCTCCACTACCTAAATTATAAAAATGGATATTTTATTAAGTTTGTTCTCTATGGAAGTGTTTACGATCCTAGTCTCCTGGGAATGATAAGAAGGAGTATTTATCTAAACACCACTAGTATTAT
Source organism: Hermatobates lingyangjiaoensis (assembly GCA_026182355.1). Classification (NCBI taxonomy): domain Eukaryota; kingdom Metazoa; phylum Arthropoda; class Insecta; order Hemiptera; family Hermatobatidae; genus Hermatobates; species Hermatobates lingyangjiaoensis. Next base: position 3,986,007 of record JAPFBL010001938.1, read on the forward strand.
GTTTTTACAGAATATTATAAAAATAGAAATATAAGTATTGGCTGATTTGAGTGGTACTACATTTATGAGATTATGTTAATACGTCTTTTAAATAAAATGTAATCTACATAATGGTTTGATACAATGAGTATAAAACTTGACATCTCGTTCTTGAATTACTGAAGATTTTTCAAAAACAGTTGTATTTACCATTAGGATAGAATGTGTAATATCAGGGAGGTAGTTTGTTTTGCTGTTTTTTTTTATTAGAATTTGAATGATTTGTCTCTTTCTACAGTCCTCTTCAATTAAAGTTAAAATGTTTTAGTTTCATCTGGTGCGCTTTTAAAAGTAGTTTTGTAGCTTTACTATATGAATGTGAGACAGAAGTAAATTACTATTTCTCTCTACTTTTTTTATTTGTTTGTCGCGAACAAAAACTTTAATTCTTAACAAATTTTAAATCTGATACACAGCCAGTAAGTACGTATGATCACTCGTACATGGAGAAGTGTTTTATCTCTCGGAACTGATTAGTCGTGAACCAAATTTTCTTATGCTAACAAACGGCGCCATAAAGGTAATGAAACTTTGTAGAAATACCTGAAGATCTTACTTAATGAAGATAAACCTTGAAACAAAAAATGAATGAAAGATATAAATAGTTACCAAGTATCATAAAAAATAATATTGCTATTGTGTTAAATTCTACATGAATTAATACATTAAGTTATAACTATTACCAAAGATTATCATATTTTATATCCAAAAATCTTTAAAGTTTGGATTAACAGTGTCAACAAATAGCCTTTAGGGTGTAGTTTGATTATCTGAAAGTTAGCATCAGAAGTGTAAATTTCGTATTCATGTAGGTGAAAGTTGTAAAGGAATCTGTAAATCATGCTCTATAGAGCTCTTTTTGGAGGGACTATTATTAGAAAGGCATAAACCGAATTTCTAACATTTCTTTGAATAAATTGATGTTTTCAATTTATCACATGTACCGTAATCCCTTTTATATTTTTTTACACTTTTTAAGGATATTTTTTTCAATTGTGGTTTGTTGATGATAATACCAATTTTACCTTTACAGCTGTTCTTTAGGATATTAATACTTCGTTTTATGCTTTCGCAATTTATATTTGTAACGGGGTATGTGGGTGGTTTTTTTCTTTATTAATAGACATATCATGTAATATTATTCAGCATATTCTAAGTTAGTCATACAAAATATGGCCAGCACGAAAAATCAAACCTTTTAACAAACTGTAATCTAACCTTCTTAGGTCAAAAGAAGCAAGTAACCTATTACAAATTTATAATCGTTAAATAGGGATGTCCAGCTTATCTGATGATGACGTACTTAAAGTAAATTCTATATATCTGATAATTATCGACGGCATGATGGGAGATATAGTAAGAAAGAAGTCTAAGTTCATTTAAATAATCCCAATAGAAAAGGTATCCGGATCAACCAGGCTGACCAACTCAAATTAATATTATTGTGTACCAACGATCAGAGTACAGTTAATTATAATAATTTTTAATCACATACTTAATGAATGGGAAATAAATTGGCGTTTACTCCAAAAATGACTTTTCATTAACTTTTTACTGGATGTCATTCTTATTGGAAAAATTTGATATTGGGATCTTATCAGCTGAGTATGATGTGTATACCAGAGTGTGAAAATAAAAACAGTGGGGATAGGTGGCCTTTCTAACTGTGATGGACTGGCTGAATCAACCCGACCTAACATATCCAATTATAAAGAATTGATGACCGATACGCCATTACGTCTATTTTAGGTATCTGTTCAGCTCATCCAATCTAAAATATGTATTCATGTATAGCAATCATGAAAACAAGTCGATTTCGAGATTTCGGTGGCTTTACATGTTTTGAGATGCCCAAAGTCCTTTTTTGACGTTTTTTCGATAATGCCTGGTTGGGTGACTATCAAAAAGTTTGTGAGAGTATCAAACCGTTTGATGAATCAAATTATCATCAAAATTATGCTTCAATAGAGTAGATGGTCGCTATTGTTTTTGGGTGATATTGCATTATGGCAAAGTCACTTTCCCCTAAACAGCTAATTTTAGAGTGTTAAAATTTAGGCATTATTATGAAATCAATAGCAGCAATAAGGAGAAAAAATTCAAACTTGAACAACCGCAAAGATATGTTTTGCAATGAAATGCACAATAAGTCAAATCAAATTTTGACTTATATTTGATTTTGAAAGATACATGATACAGATTTTGGACACGAACGATACAGTTCACACCGTTTAACGGATAAAAATGAAGCTATACCAAGAAATAGCACCTTGTGAGAGGATGTGAATATTTTTTTTTTTTAATTACATGGATGGAAAGGGGTGTTATGGGACATTTCATGATTTCAGAATATATTTTTTTTTATGCTTAACAGTTAACTGCAGAGAATAATTAACCTAAAATAATTAGCCGGCTAATAAAAGATTGCTAATATATTTCCATTGCTAAAAAAAGGCCAAGATGACAACTCATATTTGAATAATAAATACTATTGTTTACATTGACTTAGAATTTTTTGTATGAGTATAGAGTTAAATACAATTATATCTAATGGTGTAATAAAAGAAGTTTGAGATGTTTATGAAATTCTTAAATATATAACAATCGACTCAATCAAACATATATTTTACGATGTTCTCAGGGATGGAAGGTTGTGTATGGAAAGTATTGTTACCAATATACATGCTGGAGCCTTTAGCAAACATTAATGTAACGTATAGTGCTCAGAGTGTAAAATAACGCTCCAGATTTTGGGTTCTATTCATGCATGGCACCAATAATTTTTCTTTCATTCTCTACGAAAAATGGTTTACTAATTGTATGCCACTTCCCCAATTACGATTTCGTATTGGGTATTATCTTAGTACAAATATTTCATGACCTTATAATATGAAAACAGTATTATTAAACTAAAAATGCAACTACTAAGTTTAATCTGTAGTAATATGCAAAATGTTTTAATAAGCACATTCATAAGAGACAACATGTCTATCAGAAGAATAAATTAACAATATCAGATCTAAGAGTTTTGGTTTTACAAAATAGTAAAGTCCTTAAATTTTAAAGAAATCATCATGGGATGCTTCATGGATCTAGAAAGAAATTTAAACATTACGAATGCAAATCCATTGAACCATTACTACTAATAATCTCTCTCTCTCTCTCTCTCTCTCTCTCTCTCTCTCTATATATATATATATATATATATATATATATATATATATATATATATATATCAATGATCAAACCACAATATGAAAAAAGGCTAAGATCCTTCAACCGTAACAAGCGGTCTTTGTCAGAGCTACGCAAGAATATTATTATTGCTAGGAAAAAAACTATTAAAGCAAAAAACAACTACGTACATAGATGTAGGCTTAATGAAATATAGATCAAGCCGTACTTCAAAACACGCAAGGGGGAAACAACTATTCACTGAAATGCCAATAACGAGCATAAAGAAATGTTGTATTTACCCTCCTCAGTTTATAAGTTAAAACTAACTTCAACCTTAATAATATAGTATACCTTAGAAATAAATGTCCTTAAAGTTATTATAAATTAAGAGTAGATTAATATTTCTCAAATATATAAGGATATAGCAATTAGATTTTTAATTTCTCAAAACATAATCAAAAATTAATCAAAGACATAAAATTTTACCTACCGACATATCCAGGAGTTCCACATGCTGTAGCCATGATTCCAGAATCTTCCATTTTCGAAAGACCGAAGTCACTGATCATAATTTTACTGTCCTCATCAGGGCTGTAGTAAAGTAGATTCTCAGGCTGAAACAGGTTTATCATTTATTAGTTTCATAGTGTGGCTTAAAAGTAGATTTTTACTTCACATATTTACAGTGTAATATATATATATATATTATATATATATATATATATATATATATATATATATATATCATGATTTGTTTTCGTTTATCGTCGAAGAGTAGAATGGCTTTTAGCAGAATAACCCTTCATGAATACTGAATAGGGAAGATCGTAGATTGTATCAAATAGTGATCCATCAATGACTGCGATGGTAGGAACTTTTAATTTGAAACATATAAAAACAGTATATATATATATATATATATATATATATATATATATATATATATAGAAAAAGAAACATAGAAAATTCAAAAGAACACACCTACAGTCTCTAATTATCGGTTTGAACCATCTTCAGGAGAGATAAGAGAGGGAAACCAAGCGCACTGGTTCACAGACAGTTGGAGACCAACAATGTTGCCGCATGCGCGCCCGGTCACAGAGAATAAGGTAAACCGGAATCAATTTATAATTAAATGAAATTAGTGAAATATGAAAACAATAAATAAATAAAAGAAAAAAATGAGGGAAGAACAGAGAAATTGATACATCAATCAAACTACGGAATAAGCTTTGATAAAATAAAATAAAACTAATATAATATAATAGGAATTATATACGATATAATACAAATAATACTAAAGAAATAAAGTAATTAAGTAATAAAACACGAAATAGTTATTTAAAAAAAAGTAATTAAATAATAAAGGAAAATTGATGATAAAATATGAAAAGGTTAGGAACTATTAAACATTATCGCTTTTGATTGAGGACGGGTGCACTGGGCGCACTTAATAGCCAAATATGGGCTTCTTCGAAGGCTCGTAGTGTGAGATCCTTGCAGTCAGGGGGGATTCGTCGCAGTACCTGTAACCTGTAGCACTCATTAAAAGGGAGACCTTGAATATTGGCATGTATGGCGATGGAAAGATGGGAGTGGTTGTTGACTGAAGCTCAATCACAGAGCAATAAAGTACAAATAAATTTATAAATGCAATAAAGTGCAAAGACTGCAACAAATTTTATTATGGAGAAAGCAGTCGTTTTTTAAAAGAAAGGACTTATCAGCACAGTTATTTTATAAGAAAAAAGAAAATTAATGCCGCTGCATTAGCTGCACACAGAATTAATGAAGGCCATAATTTTCATTTTGATGAAATAAAAATAATAGACAAAGAAATTGATGAACACAGAAGGAAAACTATGGAAATGTTATATATTAGAAAGGACCAGTCATCCATTAATTACAGAAGTGACATTTCAAATTTAAATAGTATTTTTTCGGGTGTATTAAGTTAAACATTGTTGATAGATGAAAAATTGTGTTACTGACTTTTTGGTTGTCAGGTGAAATTTGGTTGCCTTGCTTGGTTATTTCAGTTCAGTGTCACGTGTTCATTCAGACTACAGTTGTTAAAATCCACATACTATTTTTCTTTGTAAAATAATTTGTAATGTAATACTTAGTTTTTCAGTTTCAAAATTTATACTTTAAGTTTTCTCACTAACCTATAGTAAAAATTTCTATTGTTATTTCTTAATTGTAACTAATTGTACTTTTATGTATGTTTGATTTTTGAATGATTGTATTATTTCTTATATTTCCTCTGTTTTTGTAGGCCTATGAAAAAGGTTTTAAATAAAAACCGAAACGTTGGCAAAGACAGTTTAATTTGAACCTGAAGAACTGACTGAACTGAACTGAATAAATATTTTTATTTGCTTCTTTTCTGGACAATTTTTTTTGTGGTATATATTATCATTTTTAAATCAATATTTTGTATATTTTATGATGCGTTTGTTTCAATTTAAACAATTTTAGATAGTTTTTAATGAACAAAAATTAATAAGTTAAGACAAAATTGATGAACAGTTGATTTGCTTTGAATTATCATAGCGACAAGTTTCAAGTGATTTCATTATAATAAGCGTAAAAATTACGAAAAACTTCATTTAAGATGAATGAGTTATTTATCATTCAGAAGCCTCAATAAAAAATAAATTCATACATACTAAGAGGTTAGAATAACCTTATTCTTATGGCTTAATGGGAGGATACTTATTTTACAAATGTACTTATCGGTTAACGCAAGGCTTTAACAAAAAGAATAGCAAAATATAAATCTTTATATTGTAAAAATATAAATATATAATATAAGTAAAGTATAAATAGCAAAAATTATTATTTTGTTATTTATAGATTCTAGGAGTGTTATTTTGTATAATAGAGTAATTTTCTTTTTGTTTTGACTTAATAACCGTCTTTGAATAAGTAGCCTCTGTTTAACTGAGAAGTACCGAATAATTTGCATCAATAGATGAAGTAACAGTCTTGTCTCTACGTTGATCTAGACGTTTCTGTTCCATCTTTAAGCAGAAGAGAGGAAAATCAATTCATTTCATTCATCCTATAAGAACCTATTATTTATATCGGTTCTGCCTAAAATGACAGAGTCTGAAACAGATCGAGAAACTCCCAACATGCGGGGAGCTAAGACGGTTATTTCATCAATAATAAAAAGAAGAAAATTATTGTTTTATAGTCATGAAGTGTAGTGGTAATTACAACCAGGTTGCAGTTTTTAGTTATTTAAATTATTGTACTATAAGATAGTTCTTTATTAAAATTTTGCATTTTACAAAGGATTAGGGGTTGCACACTGCAACAACTTACATACGTTAATTGGGAGAAGTTGTAAAACAATCAGTCGGGAGTATGGACGATGCCAGGTAGTGTTAAAGAAGCCAGTCTAAATAGCATGAAATATGAAACATTTAAGACAGATAGTACCTCAATTGATTCAGAGTCAATATGACTGACTCGTAACTAAAAGGCTGTCCCTTGGATAGGAAGCCACCCTTTAGCCCTTGTACCCTGCGACGAGTCAGCACTCCTCATCAACAAAATAAATGACTACGTTCTGTGTATTAAGGCTTTAATTGCTCCATCTTTGTAAATCTGAGGGCACTTAATTCGCCCTCATTTTAATTCGCTACGGACATTTAGGTAGCGAATGCCCTCAGCGCTACAAAGATGGAGCAATTAAAGCCTTAATACACAGAACGTACAAGATCGCATCAAATTGGGAAATATTCAACAGGGACATTAACAGAACGTAGCAAGCGTTTGTTAATAATGGTTATTCGAATGATAACTTTGATCGAATATTGAAACAATACCTTCATGTAAGAAGAGTGGAGCAAACCAATGAAGATAGACCAACTATAGTGCATAAAGTTTATTATAAAAACCAGTATTCAGAGCAACACAAACTTGATGAGAGAATATTAAAAGGCATTATAAAGAAAAATATCAGTTGCAAAAACGAGAATGAAAAAGTAACACTGGTCACTTATTATAAAAGCCCACCTGTGAGTAGCCTGTTTATTAAAAATAATAATCAAGACAAAAGTTCACATTTAAAGGAAAGAAATCTGGTGTACAAGTATACATGTACTAATGGGGATTGTGAAACCCAAAAACACTCGTACATTGGTATGACTACCTCTTCCCTATCAAGAAGGCTCACCATGCACCTAATGGCTGGAGCACCCAAAAAACATACGCAAGACAAGCATAATGTTAAATTAACCGGAGAGATGCTGGTTACAAATACTAAAATTATAAAAAAAGAAAGTAACCACCATAAACTTAAAATTTTAGAGGATATATTAATTCAGAAACTGAAGCCACTCCTAAATATTCAGGTCGAAAACACTAGCCGTATTTTGAAGCTATTTAGTTCACATCCAGCAGGTAGCGACTCAGGCCGAGAGGCCACTCACCCCACAGGATTAACGCCCACCATTTCTTAAACTTTATGGAAAACAACCCCTTCTACCTTCTCCATGTATATATAAACCAGATATTTCACCTTAGATCTTATTCACGTCCTGATGATGAATGTTGATCATTCGAAACATGTCGACCATAGGAGATGTACTTTATTGTGTAGACGAAATAACGAGAGTGTTATTTAGAAAAATTGAGAAACTTATTAAGAAACAGGTATCAGCTAAATTTGGTGTCATTTTCAATAATGTCTGTGTCAAAAAAGGACTGCTACCAAAATTTACGAATATATATATATATATATATATATATATATATATATATATATATTATTATTATTATTAAAGTTGGCAGCAGCTTCTGCGTTGAACAATTTCTTGCTGCTGTTCTCTAGTTTCCTTAATAGTTTGCTGTAACTTTCGGGTATTTTCCATGGAGTTCTGGTAACCGTTGCCACCTCATACGAGTATAAATGTACCACAGGGGACTGTGCAACTCTGCCTTCCAAGTATATAGGACTGACTACGACGAAGCTATCACGGCAATTGACTCGCCACCTTGCAGGAGGAGCACCAAAGAGCCATGCCGAAGAGGTGCACAAAAAGAAATTATCAAGAGAGAACCTGACTGAGGGAACAACCATCTTGCAAAGCTTCCAAGATGACATCAGATTGCATATACTCGACGCCCTCTACATTGAAGAATATAAACCTTCGTTAAACATTCAAAATAGTGACCTTAAAGCTATACCCAGTTCAACAAATGTTGATACTACCAATAAGATAGTAAGAGAGGTAAGGTGAAGGGACCCGCAGGTAGTTGGGTTCAGTGCCCTGCCCTGCATGCCTACACAGGCCTTCCACTTACACCTTCCTCCCTTCTGCATATTTTGTTTTTCTATCATAGTTAGTTGTTAACTGCTCTTTGTACCGTAGCTTTTGTTTTTTTTACTATTTTAGTTAATTGTTTTTTACCTGATGATGGCTAATGTGAGCCGAATGCTTGTGTTTTAGATGAAGTTTTAAATTATCGTTTTAGAATAAAGTTTTAAAGTGTTTAGCGTTCTACTTCATTTCTTTCATGTCGTTATCAGAACTACTATAGAAAATACCCGAAAGTTACCGCAAACTAGTAAGGCAACTAGAGAACATCAGCAAGAAATTGGTCAACGCAGAAGCCGCTGCAACTTTAATAATACCTGTTTGAGAGAAGACCTGCTGCCATCATACACCAATATATATATTCAAAAAGATAAGCCAATCCCTGTTGCGTATCATTTTGGACACTTCTTATTGGTTGTGGGTGTTTTTTCGTTAGACACCTTTCTCCTTCGCACACTCCGTCTGCTTGGCCGCCTCAGCCTTCACTCCAGGGGAGGGCTCACAGTCCCTACTTAATTTTCGAATAGAGTTGGATGAAGGTCTTGGCGTCCTTGCTTGGAAATGTACCTCGTCGAATTTGGTGTTTCCTATGGGCTTAGTGGATTTCATAAGATACTGGTTGTTGGTGTTTTCTGTAGATTCTATTGTTGTGGGTGTATGGAGAACTATCATTCCAGCAGTAAGTGTTATTACTGCTGAGGTAATACCAATGATATTGTATGCATCAGTTGTGTGATATACTAGACCAAGCATGTATATAGATATCTGGAACAATCTCTATGTGCTACCTCCAGGATTAAAGACTAATAAATATATCTATAAATATATCTCACTTTGGCATACATGCCAAAATTGATTTTATCATTCTTTACAAAATGAGAAGATTTCCATTTCAGCTGAAACATCAAAAAAATAATACAATGAATGATAAATCATTTGATCTATATGTCCGTTAGATATAGTTCCCTTCGGAGGCACATAAATCAAGAAGAAAACAGTTAAAAGATGTCAGGAACAGAAGGGTTTGATTTCTTTTAAAAAGCATTACAACTCTAAAGAAACTATCTGTAAAGAATAATATTTCTTCAAAGGAAGGATTTAAAAATATATGTAGAACACCATAAGAATTTGTTTACTTAACAACAATTAATGGAAGTTGTATTTGAAATCATACAAACAATGCGAACTCAGTGTCTAGAAGAAGTTGATCACATCATATCTGTATTCCAGTCAATCATCTCTGAATGGACAAATATTTCTGCTAAAGCGAACCAAAAACTATATAAGTGAGGAATACTTCACTATCTACATTTATGAAGGTTATTAATGAACTTAGAATCTAAGTTCTTACGCGTTCACTTATAGGAAAGCTGAATATAGGCCACTCCAAATTTTTATAAACTTTTATTTCAACTTTCGATATCTATTTGCATTTCATGTAACAGTATAGCAATTAAATCTATTCCTCAAAACCGTAGAACAATTTTGTTAATTCAAAGAATATTGAGTTATTATGAGATGTTATTTTAGGTTTTAATTTTTTGACTGATAATACTTTATCAGTCATTTATTCCAGTTATTGGAATAAAAATTATCCCAAATATTTGTTTTAGAAATTAAAGAAAATAACTGACGTTTTAAACTATTATTGAATTAAGGTTATAATAAATCTTAAAACTGTCATAAATTCCAGCTATAAAAAAATAAGAATGAAATTACGTAAGGATGAACAAAATAATCCAAAAGAGAGTTGTAGAATATAAATATTTTTTTTTAAATAGAGCATTTTTAATGTTTTATAAAACAAAGGTCAGCTGCCTAATTAAAAGTGCCCGTGTTTTCCAACTTCTAAGGAATATTCCAGAAAAGGTTTCATGACTTAATAATTAGTAAATACATTTCTTCTTTAGCTTTAAATAAAGAAATGTCCTTTGAAAACTTAGTCACTGCTTCGCACTGATCTCTTATTTTAGGCAAATATTTTACTCTTATCTTCTATGGGTTTTAAATTAATTAGTTTCTTTAAAATGGACAATATTTATTGGACATTAATCCATTTTACCATCTAATTTTTACTTCTGCCTGTAATTTATTCACCTTTAACTTAAGGTATATGTAACCTAAAGTGTGTATACAGATACACATACACATGCACATGCATACACATACACATACACATATACATACACTTACACATATAAATACACACATACATACATACGATACAAAGATTTCACATAAACACGTGAAACAACAATCAATGATCAAACCACAATAAGAAATGGGAAAACAAGACTAAGATCTTTCAACCGTAACAAGCGGTCTTCGTCAGTTGGGTGTTTTGGGTTTTTGACTCTGACGAAGACCGCTTGTTACGGTTGAAAGATCTTAGTCTTGTTTTCCCATTTCTTATTGTGGTTTGATCATACATACATACATACATACACACATACACACACATATACACACGCATACACATACATACACACACACACACACACACACAAATATATATATATGTATTTGGGGAGCAGGCCTTCATCTATACAAGTTTTGTTAAAACCTATGCCTATTTCTAATTTCACACTTTTTCGGGTTGATTTTTCCCATCTTCTAACTTCTGGCTTCCAAGAGTTCGGGACTAGATATATCAATTCTCCAAAATTTTTATTTCTTTACACCAACATGTTTCGGTCCACATCGACCATTTTCAAGGTTATTTTTACACAATTAAATTATACACACTACATAACAATAAAAACATAACATTGATACTAATCTAATAAAATACATTACTAAATAATTATAATACGTTTCTAAACTAAACAATGATAGCAAAATAAACACACGAGGTTAACAGTCATAATCAGTGGAAGGTTGTAGAAAGGTATCCGCAGGGTGAGGTTTCCCCAGGATTCTGGTTACCTTCCTACAGCCGTTTGTGTTTGGGAAGCTGTTGGATTGTCTTCGTTCACTCTCAGTGACTGGTTTTTCTTCATATTGCCGTCTAACAGCTTTAACAGCCAGGGTGGTGGATTCGCTAGAATTTTAAAGCTGTTCGACGGCATAATATATATATATATATATATATATATATATATATATATATATATAAATATTGATAAAAGTATCGACCGTGGAATAGAAACAAAACTAAAGTTTATCGGGATTCGGTCAGTTCTTCAGGTTAAAATTAAACTCTCATTGCCAACGTTTCGGTCTTTATTTAAAATCTTTATCACAGGCAGAAGTATAAATTTTGAAACAGAAAAACTAAGTATTACATTACAAATTATTTTACAAAGAAAAATAGTATGTGGATTTTAACAACAACTGTAGTTTGAAGTAAGTGTCAGTGTCACGTGTTCATTCGGACTACAGTTGTTGTTAAAATCCACGTACAATTTTTCTTTGTAAAATAATTTGTAATGTAATAGTTAGTTTTTCTGTTTCAAAATGTATACTTCTGCCTATGAAAAAGGTTTTAAATAATGACCGAAACGTTGACAATGAGAGTTTATTTTGAACCTGAAGAACTGAACGAGTCCCGATAAACTTTAGTTTTATATATATAACAATTAAACGAAATCTGCCCAACAGTTTATGAACTTTTAAATAAAAACTTTTAAAGCGAAGGTAACGCAGAGGTAGAAACGGGCATATGCCACTTCTATATTTCAACGATCGTCATGATCAAGAGGAGAAGGATCCTGTAGAAAGCAAGGGCGGTGACTGAACTGGATCAGCAGTAGCGCTACCGTTAGTCAACTCCACCGACTAATTGACTAATCGTTGAAGTGACCAACTGATTGTGAAGGGGGGGGGGAGGAAATGAAGAGCCTAATTATCATAAAATAATTATGAAAATTACAAATTATAAATAAAAATTAAAATAAAATAAATTATAAAGAAGTATAAAAATAACACTACATAAAATAATAACCAAATAAAAAAAGAAATGTATATCAATAACTTCAAGACCAGTAAACTTAAATCAAGATCAAAATCAAAGAAATGCTACTCAGTACATTACACTACCGAATCAAGTGCTCTGTTCTCAAAACTAACAATTTTGGTAATTTAAAAGTAAAATGATACTAGTATTAATACTAGAGTGGTCCAGAAAATAAATCACATGACCAAGCTGATTCCTAATAATATAAGAAGATAGAATAATCGACAATATTATAAATGAAGTAGTTACTATGAATATAAAACTGATGACCATCTGATTATGTTTAATAACAGTACAGAGTTTCTAACTAAAGACAAATTTTCTAACATTTTCTAACTAATTCAAATATTTTGTGTGACAGTATTCTGTTGATTCCTCAAGAGGAAATGAAACTTGCGTTTAATTAAGTTTGGTCAGCCCACAGGAGGTACAATGGAGAAGGCTTAGATAACTATCAAGTGGGCGAGACATATTGAAATTTGTAACTAGTTTCTGTTGGTCAGGTAAGTGAACAAATATTCAGAATATTCTCTTATTAATGAATAGGCCAAAATGAAACGCCCTATACATCTTATCGCACTGAGGACAAGGCAGATTAGGACTACAACTAGTTAATTTAAAAAATAATTCTCAGAGAAATTAAGTAGATAAACCAGTATCATTAAACATTTTTGGATTTGAATAAGCAAACTCAGGAAGGCAAGAAATTAGCATGCTTCCCACTGATAGCAGAAATCAGATCTCACTCTGACTTCAGATATTAGCCATTTACAGCCTTGCACTGTCCCTCTTATAGTCCGTAAAGACGTCCATCCAGAACCTCTACCACTTCACGCTTCATTAAATATGTTAAAACTATTCTTACAGATATCTCAAGAAGTCATTATTCAAACGTAGGTCACACTAGATTTTGGAAGGCTTAGGAGATTCATTAACTCAAGCCTAAGTTCTGGAGACAAGTAATCTTACTAACCAACAACCACGGAGAGTAATACATACTTGAAATAAATTTAAGTACGACTAAATTTCGGACTGCTGGTCTAAAATTATGTTATAACTCGAAGCAGCCAACAGACAGAATAAAGAAAAATAGAAATGATTTAAAAATAGGTATGAGGAAACTAAGTGTCTAAAGACACTTAAGTAGAAGATTTCGCATCAACATATGAAAATAGTGTCAGTCTTCGTAGTGTTTAAGGTAAGCTAATGATACAAAAATAACAGAAACACACACTCATTTCTCCATAAAAGTTCAGGTGAAAACTATCTTCACGAGAAGAAAGAGAAAAAAAATAGCAAACTAGCGAAGTTTCCGATATCAACTGGCAGTGTAGGTACGATAACTAAGCCTAGTCAAATTGAAAGAAGCCAGAAAATTGGGTAAAACAATTTGAAATAGTTACAAATTAAAAAAAAAATTATAATAAATATCAAGCATAAATATTTATATAAAAGGAAACAAATAAAGGTAAATGAATAAGAAATATATTAAAACTATTTCAGAACTAATTTTGTGGAGGAACAAAAGTGTTTCAGTATATTATTCTCACGGTAACTTAACAATGACATTAAAATCAGTATTATGGAGATTGACCCTATCAACTAAGACTCCCATGTTCCCTGTGAACCCAATGAAAAAATCGGTACTGCGACCAATGTGCCTACATTGTCACAGAAGCAGAAGTCATTTCGGATTTGCTTAAAAGATAAATTTCTCCCCCTTGTACCTTTTGAATCGTCTTTTCAACACATACAAACACCCTAATATAGCCACCTGTGAATTCATTTGAAAAATACTCAGAGCAAGTAACAGGATTAATATTTTCTGACTTCATGGCCAATCTGTTTCATTGGTGGAAATATTTCAATAGTTTAACTCCAGGAAACAATATTTATGTAATAAATGTAAGCTATAAGGCAGTACCATAACCACGTTCTAAGATTGAACTGAATCTGAAATAAATAAACATTTATTTTAATGTTTTCAGTTATTTTTAATTTTTTATATTACTTTTCATTAATATAAAATGTTAATTATTTCAACTTAATAGTTCATTGTATAGATTATACATGTTGTGTCTCTTTATTTTTATATGGATAATTTGATGTGTTTTATTTAATAATCTCTGTTTAATATTTAATAATTATAGATTATTAATTATTTTATTCCTTTTAATTATGTACACGATTATTCTTCTTTCCTTCCATCTGCTTGCTCTCAAGCTCTCAAGTGTAAAATTTCTCTTATTCCTTATTCAAGTGTAAAATCTCTTATTTCTCTTATTATTTCTCTTCTTTCCTTTGCATTATTAATTTACCTTAATTATTTCAGTATTTGATTTTTTCATGCATATTTTATAATTAACTAAAATATTTGAAACTCGAAAATTAATGCATATTAGAATATAAAACATAATGTGAGGTATATCAAAGATAAGAAAAGGCAAATTTCTTCTCCTTCTTCGAAGAATTTATGATGATCTCAGGCATCTAACCATGAACTAAACAATGATAAATTTGTTGTTTGCCGAACACAAGCGGTTTGGCAAACACAATGGTTAAAACAAATGTCAGAAGCAACATGATCACAAACAAGTCAATAACTACATAGACACAGCCAAACAGACAAACTTGCTAAAACAGAAACAACGTACTAAGCTTAACATTCTGAAATAACGGTGGATGACGTTGTTGGTGACGGATTATTTAAGTATTCTTCAGTGAATGTGTTCCTTTTATCTCATGTTAAATAAAAAAAAAACTGAAAAAATCTGCACTGGTTTGATTGGAAATATAAATTTAATTATATAATTTTTTTTCATCGTTGATAACGGTGTTCATGAAATGATTATATTGTACGATGGAATGGCTGTAGTGTCAGTACGTTTATAGAAATATCGTTCAGTATTTTGGCAAAAACCTTTGTCAATGGCTAGTTTCACAATATATGGTGAATGAGTTTAAGGTGGTACACTAAACTAACATATATTTGTATTGCAGTTGGCACGCTTTTTGTGTTGCTTTTAGGAGGGTGCTGGTTCAGTTCCCGCTATTTATCTCTTAGTTCCTACCTGGCGTCTTTTATGCTACAGAAATATCGGTGTTCTTTTTATAGAACGGTAGTTCTCAAACCATCTACGTAGTTGACATCTTCAGAAAATATTTACCTTCTTATCGACTGCCACATATGTGTATAAAAGAATTTAAATGACCTTTACCATTTCTGACTTTGATCAATAACGAAACTTACACCCATTTCTCCAAACATCTTGTCACCAATAAAAATCAATTGATTCAGATCAAAATATAGACATTTTAAATAAGAACAATAAATTCAGCGAAATACCTATTTTGGAAGTTTACGAAATGAATCAATCATTGCGCCATAATTATTTCGTTTTCTTCAATGAACAAATTATATACAATTGTATATATACATATATACAATATATATAACAAGATTTCACATATTGTGGTTTGATCATACATAATACATATATTATATATACACAAAACTATAGTTTATCAGGACTCGGTCAGTTCTTCAGGTTCAAATGAAACTCTCATTGCCAACGTTTCGGTCTTTATTTAAAACCTTTTTAAATATGAAAAAGATGTACACTCGAAACCCCCACCCAACCACTTCCCTCCTAGTTATTTGCACCACTGACACCAACCCTTGGGTATGGACTCTTTTTTCTTATTTCATTTTGTACCATTAATTTTATACTATGTTAAACTCTCTGATGTCTTGTTTTTTAGTTATACTTGAAGAAGAATACTACGTGTTCGAAACGCGTTGTTTATATGATTTAACTTCTATATGTGGTAACTTGTTCATTAACTTTTTACCTTACAATGAGTAAATGCCACATAATAACTGATTGTTCTATATTAGAAAATGTATATACCTCACTCATATACCTTTATAAGTATACATTGTAAATAATTTAATGGAAAAATACGCACATCAATATAGGATAAGTTTAAACTCGAGTTAAACCTTGAGAAGGCAGTAGTTGATTACATCCATATTTAAAATTCTTATATAATTACTAGTAATACGTATTTGGAATAGTAACGCACGTCAGTAATGACTTGCTGACTTACACTATGTATATATTATATACACTATGAATATAATTCAATATCACTGTAAAAACAAATAATCATTGTGTAATCAGTAAGCTCATTGCTATGTAATTTAATCGCATAGTAATAACATGCCAATATATTGAGTAAGTCAGCAAGTTCTTTTTCTATTACTATTATTATAAGTAATTAGTCCTTCAAATCTGCAATAAAATAAAGTAATATTGACTAAAAATACAGCATTAGTGAATTGACTTGTTACATTTTGCGTTGACAAAAAATATAATTTGACCATTTGAAATATAAACGTTTTGTGATATAAAGTCACTTTATTTTAATTTACCATTTTTTTTAATTGCTAATCAAAATATTATTATTTTTTTTATGAGTGCATTTTAAGATAAAATTGTTATTTAAACTCTATATCTAAGATTGACTATTGTCCATGGTGGTTCTATAACTTTTGTGTTATCCTTAAGGCGTCATTATGAGGGAATGCGAGAAGAGAGGGCGAGAGGGCGAGGCTATGCTCTGTGATGTAACTGCAGGCGATGACATGACTGCCATGAAAGGCCCAAAGTGTTCACACTTCCCTCCATCCTTTAACCCACCACTATATTTAATTCTTAATCAAATGCTACTTTTGCCTTATTGACAATGAGAATTGAACGACATGTTTTCAAAAGAAGATGTCAATCTCTGATGAAGAACTGAGTAATGATAATGTTTTCGATTCCTGATAATGGAGCAAGCAAAGTACTGATGTACAAACAAATATGGTTGAGCTAATTGCTTCTTTTATAAAGCCATGAGTCCGTATAAAAGGCAGCTGTCCAAACGACGTTTGCTACAAGAACTGTGCTAAACAGATTTTAAATTTGTTTGTAGGCTCGACTTCGCCATTCGCCATTCACATTCCCAGGTGATGAGGACCAATCAGTAGCAACATGGTCAACCTCTACTGACAGCGGGCCACAAACACAAGTACTTTTCGAACCTTAAACATTGTCATGTTTCACTTCCGACTTGCTCAGTGGCCCTGTACTGTAGTACTCCACTGCGATGGGAACATACTGAAAACTGCAAAATATAACGGTAGCAAAATCTCATCAGTGATTTGTGCTACCAGCTCTGTTTTACAACTAACTAACCATTGTTGAGAATGATCTTTAGGCATGTAGATATTTTTTATGCACTTATTTTTCCAAAGCATCCACACCCACACATTATCTTTCTACTTTTCATTTTTGATCAGTGATCAAGATATCACTGTTAACACAGTTCTATACCAAGAGTTCAAAATTTTGTCATTAACCAGTTTATTTTGACTAAGGTTTTTTTAAAAGTACCTGACAACTTATTACTTTATTACAATTACATACCTATGTTTGATGGTCTTATATCTTCTCTGAGAAATGGCGTGCTCGAGATTACTTATTTCCTACACAAACGAGTCAAATGCATAAATGAACAAAATCTCCGGTACCAGCAGCAAGCACGATAACTGCAAGACACTCTATAGCTGTTAATGTTGCCAATAAATAAAATATTTTCCTTCTCAGAAACAAGGGCTTCCACTGGACAAATTCTTAGAGCCTACTATTGGCCAAGACGTTGGAGCAACACTGAAAACGTAAACAAGACCTAGACATATTCTATCATATTTACCACCATTGACCTTAATGAAGCATAAAGATCAATACAATTTTAATAATGAATTTTTTTATTCAAATTTGAAAAGTGAAATATAATAATCAGAAAAAATTCTCTCAAGAGGTAATGACGGTAACTACATTCAGAAGTGACCTGAATCCATTTTTCAAGTATTTTCGATGATGTCTCGTGTGTGTGTGTGTGTGTGTGTGTGTGTGTGTGTGTGTGTGTGTGTGTGTGTGTGTGTGTGTGTGTGTGTGTGTGTGTGTGTGTATGTGTTTGTACGCATGTGTCATTGCAATGTATATCCAAAAGTTTGTAGACTTTTGATCATAAGTCACATGGCTTGATGAATCAAATTCGTATTTTACACAATAATGTTCCTATAGTATAGACGTGCTGTACAGTAATACTACATTCTGGGAAAGTTTCTACAATTTACATTCTACATTCGGGACAAGGAACTGTACAGTTTTTGTCGAAATTATTTTGCTAGAAATAAACATTACAGTACATTTTATGAATTCAGAAAATATTTTACCTTAGGTAACCGCTCACTCAAAAAGAGTGACTTTATTTTGGAAAAATCTACTTAAATGATTATGCTCTAAACGGAATTTTCCGATATTCTTATCACTTCAAAGGGTAATTCAGCACAAAGAATTCAAAACTCAAGTCGGGGATGTTATCCTGAAACAATTTCAATTCTCCGATGTTGTCCTGAAATAATTTCAATTCTCCAAAAGTGTAAGTGTTGCCAGAATGCCAGATGATGCCAAAGAACAAAACTGTGATTAAAAAATATTTGAAATTTAACACCTTGCTACAGTAATAAATGATTTTTTAAAAAAGTTTTTTTAAAATAAACTTTTTAAATTTAAATGTTATCGATTCATTTGGCAGCCTGAGGGTGCCTACAAAGGTGGCAGTGTATGACTGGAAGTTATACGGTGGAAGTATTCCGTATTTTTTGTGTTTAATTTTTATTCATAAAATTTATAAACTCAAAGTATATAAGCAAAGTAATATTTACAAACAAAGCATTTTCCTAAAGTGGATGAATCAGTCGTCTTTTTTCAAGAAATAAAAAGTAAATTTGAAAATTGACAAACAGTGACAAAAGTTGATTAAGAAATCTAAAGATCAAGCAGGTCGAGTGCTGTTAGCTTCTTACAAAGTGTAATATTTGATTGCTACATGTGGAAAACCGCACATCATTGGAGAAAAGCTTATAATTCCCTCCGTGAAAACAGTTCTAAGTACAATGATAAACCAAAGCGCCCGTAACATGGGTGAGCAACAATAGCTGATCAAAGAACATGGAATCAAGAAACATAACTACATAAACATAAATCTGGAGCGACAGACACTCATAATGTCAATAATAATAATAATAATAATTAGTAATTAAAATTAGTAGCTGTTTTATAATATATAAAAAAAGAGACCATTAATCATACTTCAATAAATCCAATTTGTTTTGTTCAAGGGAGCAACATACAAACTCATTACAGCATTTTGTAAGACATATCCATCATACAATGAAGAGCATCAGAAATTATATGTTTTATTGGCGATGATTCTTTTACATAAGAGAATATTATTATTTTTACATCTCCTATTATGTCATTAAATCACTTCAATTGTTTTAAACCTGTAAACTTCAGTGGTATTTAAGTCAGTTCTTTTTTTTTTTTTTTTTTTTTTTTTTTCCTATTACAACTACCCTTATCGGGGTAACAAGTAACAACGATCCATGCTACATAAAGGTCGAATAAAGAGTGGAGAAACCACCCATTGGTAGTACTCCATATAGACTGTTAGGATCACTTGCAACTAGTGATCCTACATTTCACTTGACATCCTACTAGTGAACTTGACAGCCAACATTTCAGAGCAGGTCTCGGGGCCAACATCAAGTCAGTTCAATTAAAAAATTTCTAACTCAATGTCAACAGATCCGACAAGTACAGCAGGTGAATCACCATTAGTCCAGGATGAATATTCAGTTTTTATAGCTTTATTGCTCTCTTTGCGATAGTTGAAATCACACGATTATTTTTTTGTAAGTTGGTAATTTTTTGCTGATTTTGGTGGTAAAATTTAATTTTTTTTAATTAGCCTTTTAGCATCAAAAAAAACCTTCTCTGAAAACATAAAATGTGTCACAATGCTCCATTGGTAATGTCATTTTGTAAAAAAGGCCTCAACTGACTCCTGACAATGCTCTATTTTTAACTGTAATTTCATCTTGATCAGTCAAACAGTTTGACTTGAGTACTCCTCACATGCTTTCAGATTGAATCATAAAAAATCATAAAAATCATAAAAAATAAAAAAAAGTCGTTTTTCTTAAAAATCTGAGGATTTGTTCAGTTATTTTTTTTATCGTTTTCATGATAATGCCAAAATTTCAAGACTCTAGAGTCAGGAAATTTAAGAGAAAAAAATTTTTGTCTAAAAACACGTTTTGGAAAAAAGTGACTACAATGATGTCCAATTGCTCCCAAACAATAAGGGACATTTCCACGATGTGTAAATTACACATTTACTTTTGTGTAAATAATTAATTTGTTGAATCAAATTAATAATTTTTTTACACATAAATTACACATTTTTTCCATACATTTTTTATACAAAACACAAATATGAGTTCTGAGCTTGCTTTTTATTTTTCACAGGTCTCCCAGCACAGTACGACCCGCAAAAGGAATATCACTCGTTGAAACACCGGAGGTGATTTATATGAGATATCAAAAAGCACTCAGACAATTGTTGAAAGTTGACTCCTCTTTACTCACATGATTATTATCTCATCTATAGTGGTGAAAAAAATACACAGTTCATAAATATTTACAGTGGAGTTTCAGATAATTTATTTCTGTTGTTCCCAACCAGTTAATTCCCCAATACCAAATTATCACCCATACATTCTGGTACATTTCAGACTATCAAAATATTTTTTTTTTTTAGATTATGAACGTAATATATATTTTCATGAAAACAAACGTAACTGTAAGCAAAATAAGGTCATTTGGTTTTGTAATTGAAATACACTTGGGTCGTGAAGTGGACTTGGCTATCGGATCTAACAATTACGGATATGACCATGTAATTCATACAACAATTGTTGCATTATCAGTCACATTACGATTTGGATACCTACAGTTCTGAATGTACTATTATTTGTGAATTTCACCTCTTATTTAACAGTAAGATGAAGCAATATCAAGTGAAATCACTAGAGAGCAGAAGGTCGCCGGTCTTTTGTTATTCTGCTTTAATAATGCGTGGATAAGCAGAAACCCACGGCTTACGGTTATTTAGCCTCGTGTCAACTTTTCTCTCTTATGTCTGCTGGCATATTTATTTTTCATTCCCCCAGTATGTTAAGCAAACAAAGTCAGTTGTACATTATTTTTCCAGGCCAATAGAACTTTTTTCTTATCTCTTTATTATACCCCCTCATTTAGTAATAAAAGTGCCTATCTCTTTCACAGAGATGTTTTAATCTAATTTTCATCATACAATACAAGTCTTCTACAGATCTTCCGTATATCATATTTTCAATACCATTAATCGTTTTCTTAGAATTTGTATTAATGTTCTTCTATTATAGAGTCATTCAAAATCTCACTATAGCATTTCATGTTTGGTTGACGTACAATCACATGTTCCAATATATTACACGATCACATTGAAGGCATATTAAGATAGTATGAATGAGCATTGTAATTATGAATTTCGTATCGACTTTTTCATTTTTAAAAAAATTGAAGAACTTAAAATTCTAATGTAGTGCAATCTGTTATTATGTGGTATTTACTCATTGTAGGGTAAAAATCTAATGAAATGGTCTCCACATATAAAACTTTTAATGATATAAACAACGCGTTTCAATAAACAAACGATATTGAAACGCGTTGTTTATATCATTAAAAGTTTTATATGTGGAGACCATTTCATTAGATTTTTACCCTACAATGAACTTAAAATTCTTCAACTGTTAATAGTTTGATTCCTAGAATATAATAATAATAATAATATAGAATAATTATTTCTATAATGATAATAATTTGAAATTTCAAGTCTTCATTGTAAAGTAACGACTCATAAATGTCCTAAGTTATAGTGTGTCAAAAGGGTTTATTAGTTATTGAATATGATACAGATATAGGGATTATGGATTTAGTACATTTTCGAGATAGCTAAATCAGGCTTAACTGGCCTGATAAGTTCCAGTAGAAGTAGGTTTTTAGAAAAGAAGAAGGATGACACTTGTGAGGCTTGGTTTAGATACCCATCGCAAGACAGAGTTGAAAACACTTCAACTGCGCCATTTTAGAAACCCCTGTCTAGTATCCCTCTCCTTAAGTTTGTAATGAAATGCCTAGTTTTTGAGTATCTGTTTAACGAACATTACGAATTGCTGTCCTAGTTCGGACAAAACAGCAATCGGTGAAACAGCAGGGGTTTTGATTCGATATTTCAGTGTTCAGAAATGAAAACCTTAGGAGGTTAAATTTCTCTGTACTCAACTTTAATATAAGTAAAACGAACATAGCAAATTAGATTCCCAATCAATAATCAAAGAGGTTATTATAACTAGTAAGTGGGATTCGTAACAACACTCATTGAAATATATGAATAACAAAACCAATAAATATAGTGACAACAATATATTCCTCACTATCAATGCAATTTGAAGATTTGTCATTCAGGAGAGTCAGAGTTGTTATATTCATATTGGCAATATGATTTGGTTATCATCTGAGAGAGTTTGTAAGAAATATAGAGCAAAATAGGAACTTAATATCAGGAAGAAACTGCCAATGCTTGTTCCCATGCATTAGTTATGTTTTCCCAGGTTAAATGAATTCAAATGGGAAATATTAAATTTAATATAATTAAATAATTTTTTTTCAATTGAACAAAAGTTTTTTTTCTTAGTGAACTTTTCACCAAATATTGAGACAAACATTTATTGTGGTCTAAGGATTCAGAACAATATTCAAAGAAATTAACTAAATTTGAATTTTTAATTTTTTTTTTTTTAGTAAATGCATCATTTATTTTATATTTTAATAACACTATGGTGGCTGTTACTTATATGACATATGAATTAACTGTAATTAATTGTTTTTTAACGAAAAATGTTCTTTAAAATGAGGAAAAAAAACGAGAAAATTATTGTCTCCGTTTTTCAACTCGGTGTGAATTCAAAAACGCTCCAATTCGTAACCATTTTTAAATGTCATAAATGTTTAAATCATATTTACAAAAATATTTACTCTTGTTTGCCGAGTATACGTTATCGTCGGATCACTCCTGATAACCTGCCTTCTCTTCCGATTTGACAATAGAATTTGTAAGACTAATGGATTGGCAAGCGAATGACATATTTTGTGAGGCAGTAAATGGATGCATCGGACGTGTACAACAAATTTTGTGGGTCTTATGAGCTCTTGTCAAGACTATGACACTTTCACAGATTCAGCGTCCCTAGAAATAGACTCACTGAAGTATGTTTTGCGAGGTTAGTCGAGGCTGATTCCATAATATTCCTTGGTTGCCATGGTGTTCTGATCTGAGAGTAATAGTCTCCTATAATTATAAAAATACATAAAAACCAGTTCGAGTTCAATGTGTTTCTCATGTTGGGGATTGAAAAAATAAAAAAAATAGAGTAAGAGCATATTCAAGAAAGCTAAATAAAGCGTATTTCTTTACAAGTCATTTGAAGCTAAGATAAAATGACTGCGCATAAATGAAACAGGCGCTAAATTACATATCGTAATATGTTGACAGTAGAACTTTATTATGGTACAAAATATTGAAATTATAATAGCTTCTGCGTTCACGATTTTTTTTTTTTTTTTGCTGCTGCGTTCTATTTGTTTGTTTGTAGCTAAAGTTATCACTACAATTGTCCATGGGACCATGTAATAAATTAATAAATAAATGAAGAAACATATTTCTATTCAATGCCGATGAATACAGACATATAAGTCCCTTGGAACAAGAATGAGATTGAGTACTAAGGAAATTAAGTCTTCCACTCTAATGGATTCCAGCCATCCGGCAATCAGATATTCCACGCCAACTTCAGACTATACATATAAGCCAACACCTGTAGTTGAAGATGACATATATAAAATTCATAGCTTTTTTCATTCATTATATGTTACTATGTGACGTAGACAAGAATTCGTAATACGAAAACTCTGGGCATAAAAAAAGGAAAGTATTAGAGCAAAGAGCTGGTGAAGGCAAAAGGTACTGTACATTTATTAATCTGTGTTTTAAATTATAATAAGTAATCTTTCTAACCGAATCAAGAAGTTAATGTCTTAACAATATTGTTACTAGAAAAATCACGAAAATAAATTATAGTAATATTGATGTACCTTCAGATCACGATGAACAACGCCTTGCTCGTGCATATAGTTCACGGCCTCCAATACTTGACGTATCAAACCAGATGCATCCTTTTCTGTGTAAGAGCCTTTCTCTACAATTCTGTCAAATAGCTCCCCTCCAGTCACTCTACAACAAACCATATGTTTCTGATAACTTTAAATATTAGTAATAAAGTTATGTTAAATCTTGAACATAAGAAAAGAACTGGAATCCGGAAAACATAGTTCATATGGAGCTGTATGGAATCAAACATCTTTATGGTGAAATGAGTTACAAAAAATTATTTCTAAAAGTCCTCAAGATAAGGTTCCTAAATATCTTATATATATAATGGACTGTTGGATATGGTACAGTGGTGGTTCTCATTATAAATGGTTGCTACCAGATAGAAACCTACACGAACCCTACTGAGGTTTAGTAGGAGTCAGACGATGTTGGTTGTAAGTATACTGATAGGACACAGATGCTTCAGAAGTCATTTGTAAAAAGTCGGCCTCCGACAGTTGCTTCCAAACACGAACAGTCGGGGCAACAGTTCTAGACACTGATCTGAGTGGTTGTACCCAAACATCCAATCAAACAAAAAGACCTAAGGGCTAACGTTTTTAACCCGCAATGGGATTGGTTTCTTTTCTACCTATCAATCAATGTAGTTAATTTATTACGTTAGTATACTCTCTCGCAAATGACAACTAAAAAAAGGATAATATAAGTGCATAAAGTCTGCTTCATCCGCTGATAACTCATCAGATGGGATGTTTTATTCCATCACGTTTTCTCACTTGATTAATAATACATTTCATGAGTGTTACAGATTTAGCCTATTAGTTATGGTTTTCAATTTTCTCATTAAAAACTTTCTCTGCTAAGTCATACGTTTAGTGTGTGTGGCACATCCATCCACGCACACCCTGTCATCATTAAAAAATATATCAAAAATGAACTCAACGGATCTCAAAACGTGTAAATCCACCAGTCAATTATATAAATCTCATAATCAATTTTTGTTGTATTTTCAATGTACATTACTTTAAGTAAAGTGAAAACCAATATTAGAACATTAATGCTAATAAGACGTGAATGTATAACAGCATGGTTTTGTTGGTTTAAATATAAGGATGTTTACATAACTATTGAATAGCCAATCTTCAAGTACCCAGACGACTAATATAATGCTTGTTCTTTTCCAGGGACACCCAAGCGAATTCTATTTCATAAATTGTCTCTAACCAAAATTAGTTATGAGGAATTAAAATAAGTTTCTCGTAAGAAAAATTGTCCAAAGCTATAGTGAGATCTAGAAAGTGACTGTAAAAGTTTATTGATCAGGAGATAACTTATAGCTTGCATCATTTGAGGGAAGACGTCAGACCTATCGGATTTAACTTATACTAACTTCTGCAGTGCTATCAACATCCATTTCAATGGTTACTACTTTCTTTATAGTAAACTGTCCAACATTTTCCTAACTGAAACTAGAGAAAAAATAAGTCGACTAATGTGAAAGTATTTTGTTGCTATTATGAGGACAAAATTAAAAATCAGTTAAGAATGTTAGAGGTAATAATAATTGATGTGTTCATTACTTTAAACAAACTAATTGCAATCAATCAATAAAACGTTGACTTCGCAGAGCACAAATTATTACACAAATAAGAATAGTTAATCAATAAATACCATTCAATAATATGGTTCATACTATTGTTAGGGTAACGTGAACCACGTTAGTTAATGCTTCCCTAATCTACCTGAGGACAAGACGGGAATATTCCATAATGTTGGAAACGGGAAGAATACACGTTAGCAGAAATAGTCCAAGTACCCTTTAATCAGAGAGTCAGAGTTGGAACCTAGGGTTGAGATGGGATAATCATGGGGATTCATTTTTATTTTTCTGAAATAGTTTTAAACCATTTCAATGACTGAATTCATGGTTTACACTACTTTTGTTAATAACTACTTATCCACTAGATAAGAAATAACTAAAATGCAGTATACTTTTTTAGCTTAAAACATAACAATAAAAATGGTAAAGCCAGAGTGTAGGGGGATTTGTTTTACTAACTCCAAAGCACTGCCTTTAACAAAATGAATAGAATATAATCACCAAAATAATTAAACAGAACATTAAAAAAACGGTAGCATCAAAAGAGGCATAAAAAGAAGTATTTTGACTCACAGCTCCATGATAAGATGGACTTTTAACTTGTCTTCATAGGTCTCAAGGAGTTGTACAATGTTAGGATGCCTCAATCTGTGGGAAAAGAAAAAAACATTAGTTCAGGGGTTATAGTGTAACATATTATAAATGTTTTACAACTAACCATATCATGGTATATTACAGAAATGCTAACTTATATAGTATTAATATCAATAATCTGAAATTTATAATACGAACACTAGCATACGCACTGCGTCTATATAAGCATATCAACGTCTAGTCGAAACCAGAGTAGAAAACCGGAAAAATTACCAAAAAAAATCTTTCAATCAAAACAAGTGGTCTTCGTCAGAACCCAACTGATACTGTCGAAGAACACTTGTTTTGGTTGAAAGATCTTAGTCATTTATCTGAATTCTTACAGTGGTTTAGAGGCTGATTTTTATTTCACGTGTTATTTGAAATCTTATATAAGTATACATGTAGATTGGCTCTCATCTTCTCACCACACCACTTCTTTTTCTGAGGACGATCGTTAAATTTTGAAACTCAAATTTTCAGAAAATCTGTTTTCAAGACAAAAGTGGGAGGGAGACCAAACATGCCCGAGACGCAACGGCAGATAATCGATCCGGTAACAATTCGATGTTACCTGATGATACATACTTTATCATCATATATACGTTATATAAGTATGCATGTAGATTGAATTTCATCTTCTCACCACACCACTTCTTTTTCTGAGGAAGATCGTTAAATTTTGAAACTCAAATTTTCAGAAAATCCGTTTTCAAGACAAAAGTGAGAGGTAGACCAAACATGCCCGAGACGCAACGGCAGATAAACGATCCGGTAACCATTTGACGTTGCCTGATGATAGAAAATATTAGTCAAAAGTTCGTTGTTTTTACTTTTAAGTACGTAGTTTGTTTAGTTGTAGCTGTAGTATCTGTTTATTATAGTGTAATCATAGTAATAGTGTATACCATAAAAGTGATATAATTAGACGAGTAGTTCAGTTTAGTGTGGCACCTCATAACTTAGATCTTTATATATCTCCCTGAACTTCTTTGGCAACTAACTAGGACTCACCGTGAACTAGTTAGAAGACTAGAAAACCTCAAAAGAAAAGTAGTCAATGCAAAACTGCTGCTAACTTTAACACAATATGTTTAATAGAGGATTTGCTGCCTCGATTTGCCTATGACTATGGTTTGGACGTTCATTATTACTATTCATGAAGTCCAAGGTTTGATGGTGTATGATATACCTGGGGACTTGTACGAATCGTAGCAGTGAATGTAATGACTGTATGGAAAGTCCATTATGAATGCATAACAAAAATGCACAACCCTACACCGATACCTGTTAAGAACTGCTATTCAAATAAAGACTCTAACAAAATCTAATGTTCAATAGAGAAATAATAAAACACTCATAGCCCTATTTCAAACAAAAAAATAACTGTCAATTTAATTATGATTACTATACTGGAGCTGTAGCAGACTCCTGGTGATTCAATAAGCTGCTATAAACAATTTCCATTTGACAGAATAATTTAAAAATAGCATTAACGTATCAGTTTTACGATTAAGTACTTCAGTCTTCAATCTTATAGATGATATATTACAATACTATAAGACACTTATTCTTCTTTTAATGCTATATTCTTATAATGTTTTACCAAGAATTCACGTGAAACACTCACTCCATAAAATGATATATTCCATTGCTTTATATAATAAATGAATACAAAAGAAAAGTGGAGGAGTTTATTTCGCAAAATAATAGGATCTTGAATGGGAGTGAAATGATTCCATAACATTATTCATTTGTTTTAATTCATTTGTGCAGTAATGTCACCGTTTCCTTTATATTATAACTATTAATAAGACTGGATTTTTGGTTTTGGGAGTTCCTTTGTTTTTTCTATGTTTTCTATGAACTTTCATCAAGTAAAGTAATATATATTGAGTTTATCATTTATCTCCGCTTTTGCAAAGTATTTACTTAAAGAAATTCGTCGTGGGCTGGATCTTTGGCACCCTATCTCTGCAAGCTCTTAATCTTACTAGCGATTACTACCGTAACGCTACACATCCCAGAGTCGAATCAGAACATGTCAGCAGCTTTAGCATCCCCATACAACAGAATTAGCCACATCCCAACTGAAATCAGTATATTTAGCACTGGTTACTGATTCCACCTTGTTACCACCATCATAATACTCTTAATCATTCACCAGCTTATAAAGTTAAATAAAAACAGTTTTTTGTCAGTTTAAAAGGAGAAATAACCATTTTTGAAGAGATGCTATGAAAAACTAGTTCCGTATTAAAAAAAAAAATTGAAAACAATTACTAAAGACACAACAATGCTATGCAGTAAATGTTATTCATATCTATTTATATCAGTTTGAATAGTTTTTTTTTTACATGAAATGCACTCTTAAAGATATTAAACTAACAAAAAGCATCGCGATGTTTTTCATATTGAGTTTTTTAATAAAAAATAAAAAAAGAGACTGAAAGAGCATGTGAAGTTTTAGGAGTAGAGAAACTCGATTTTTCCACTGAAAGAGCAGGTGAGAGACCAGCTTTTGAGAATATCGTTTTCTTTTTAAAATAAGAAAGCAATACTGGTTCTTTGATAAAAAAAAAAGAAGAAAAAAAAGGGAAGAAAACTAACAGTAAAAAGCCATTAGCAATCCTGGAGTACAATGTAGCGATACATTCATTGATTCAGTCAATGGTAAACGAATCTTTATATTTAGATAGTAGTGAGACAATTTATTTGCAAAGGGAATAGCGAGAAAATCCTGAAAACCCTTTAATCTTCTTCAAGATTACTTTTAGTAAAACTCCAATAATCTCCTTTTTACGAATTATATATATTGATAAAAAGGAATGGCCCACGAAAACAATTCGTTAAATTATACAGAAAGAACACTTAGAACAAACTGACACTATTCACTTCGATATCATCACCATCAGGGGAGAACATGTGATCCACTTGAGGAGCGAAATTACACCGTAGAATCTTTTCATTGTAGTGTCAGAGCCATATATCTACATAGCCTATAGATCTAAATATAGTGTAATATATATATCAAATTAAACAAGATAAAGCGGAATGCGGTCAGTTTCTTCCACTTCCAATCAAACTCTCATTACCAACGTTTCGATTTTATTCAAAATCTTTTTCAAAGGCAGAAGTAGGAATATTTGAAATTGAACGAACGATTACAAATCACATTACTAAAACAATATGGAAAGTTAAGCTGTTCTGTTATGGAAGGTTAATAAACATCTGTTAATCCTACTTTTGTCTTTGAAAAAGATTTTGAAATAAAATCGAAACGTCGGCAATGGGAGTTTGATTGGAAGTGGAACCGCATTCCGATTTATCTTTTTTAGTTATATATCTGCCCCAGGGCCAGTAATTTATTTATATATATATATATATATATAAAGATTTCACATAAACACATGAAATAACAATCAATGATCAAACCACAATAAGAAATGGGAAAACAAGACTAAGACCTTTCAAACGTAACAAGCGGTCTTCGTCAGAGTCAAAAACCCAACTCAGTCAGTTTATATATATATATATATATATATATATATATATATAATGCTGTTTGTTTCTTGACCACTCTATGATGACCACTACCCTATGATGGCGAAAAAAATCGAAATATACAATTTCTAAGAGTCACGCTATCGCAAAAACCTGTACTCTGTAGAATTCATGTGGGAGTTGGGACTGTAGGGAGTGGATTGCAATATGCAAAATAGAGTAGTTATTGACTGGTAATTAGAGTACTTATAGCCGTCAGTTACCTCGTCAGTTTTCTACCGTTACGTCTCCGGCGTGCTTGGTCTCCCTCTCTCTTTTTTTCTAAAGAGGGGCTTTCCGAAAACGAGTTAGTGTGTTTCTTTACTCTGTGTAAAAGAGTAAATTTATTTACCCCTAATAAATTCTTTACTTTCAAGGGGTAGAGGAACTGTTGAACAATGAAGATAGTTCTTCTTCCTATTTGAACTTGAGTATATATATATAATGATAATCAAGAAACACTTAAACATCAAATCTACCATTAATCATTCATACAATAATAGATAAAAAACTGATAATTCATTATATACATAAAGTTTTGTATTCAAATGCTGGGAAATCGATTAACATAATTAAAATGAGAGGTTATGAGGAATCATTGGGCCGATAATTTCGTTTCAAAAGCATAGTGTCTTCGATGAGGGTTACTGGTAGTTTGACATGCATTCCCCATTATTTTCTACACATTCCTTGAATAATACATTCGTTAAATCAGCACCTCGCAGAATGTTATTTATTGCATTGAAGCTGATAATCTGTTAATGGAGCTTTTGCTTTCAATTAACCTGCTATCAACTATCATGTTAACATCGCATTAGCATTTCCAGATTACTTCACGAGCTTAGTGATTCAATGTATGTATTATCGATTGCATGAAAGCATGAAATGTTACAGAAGAAATAGGCAGAACAT
Organism: Hermatobates lingyangjiaoensis; assembly: GCA_026182355.1. Classification (NCBI taxonomy): domain Eukaryota; kingdom Metazoa; phylum Arthropoda; class Insecta; order Hemiptera; family Hermatobatidae; genus Hermatobates; species Hermatobates lingyangjiaoensis. The sequence continues at coordinate 4,017,370 of JAPFBL010001938.1, forward strand.
TAAGCGACCAACTTTTTGTTTCTCTTGAAATAAAGGATCTGACAAAACGATGATTTCAAATCATTAGTTGTGCAATCCGTAATAGTGTGGTATTTACTCATTCTGAGGTAAAATGGATAAACCAACAAAAGTCTCCACACAAATGAAGTTTTAACATCATTTTATTCAAACATAGTTTATTCAACGCGTTTCAAACACTTTGTGTTCATCATCAGGAAGATACTATAATACAAATTATATCTAATTAGTTACAAAAATTAGAGTGAAATAATAAAATTCAATTAAGAGAATTCAAGACATACCCAAGGATGTGGTACTGATGGGTTGGTCCAGTGAAAACAACTAGTAGGAAACAGATCTGTTGCGAAAGAGTGGGGATAGGCATTTAGAAGATAAGGTGACAAAAGGCTTCGGGTATGCTTGAAAACCGTTAACTGAAATACAGAAGGCCAGAGCCACTAATTTAGAGGAAAGCCTCTAACCACTCTTCGGGGTGGATGTACCTAGTACTGGCGTCTCCGTCGCAGAGGTGGTAATTGGTATGCTGCACAGCCAAGCAAACAGTACAGGGCAGGCCGCTCCAAGCGCGGTCAAGTAGCCTAGTCCCTGACGTTGTCAGAGGGAATTCTTAACGTGCTTCGGCACAGCTTGGACACCCGTTGGGTGGTACGGGGTGGTAGCCCCTCTCCTGAGGAGAGTTTAAAAGGTTTTCTTAAAGAGTGTTAAAATGGTAGTCTTGTGCAGTACCATCTCGGTGGTGGGTCTTCCAAACCGACACTCATCCGTCCAACAGCCCGCAGTGGGGACATGCAGTCTTTTTCCATAGGCTGGATGTCTTAAAATCCACAAGGTTCTTTGAACCAGGGCAACATTAGTGCCACTCCCGGGGCCGTGCAGTTAGCCCGTAACTGTACTGACATTATACACGTGTTTACCAGGGGCAACAAGGGCCACTGACCCTACCTGCGCTGAGCGGGTTCAGTAGGACCTCGGTCCGGAGTTTGATCCGAACTATTAAAATAAGTCGGTACTACGGGTGGAGGGAAGCCCCTGGCGAGAGTTTTTCTCTCTCCAGCCCACCATTGAGGTTGGACTCGTAGTGGCTGTGGTTCTCACCCAGGTTGGGTAGACCTTCGGGTCGCTGCGTGAGGAGCAGTATCTTCTCGGGTGGATGCCTGCTTAGCATCCGGGGGAGCTAGACCCCAGCCTTTACCAGTAGGTACGGACCACGATCTCAGCTAAGTGGGCTGGAACACTGGTAGTTGCTTTCTTTTGGCTCTAACGGAACTCGGCATGGGTGTGAATGGCACCCTCCCTTTCAAACACTATATCTAACTAGCGAGCGAGACAAGATCTCCTCCCGCCAAGTCCTCACTCCAGGTGGTGTTTGGCCAATAAGGGATTTTAATCACTTATTTTCTCTAACATCTAGTCCAGAGCACCCAAAACGGGGCCCGGAGGAGTCAATCATTGCAACCCCTGATCCCGGGGTAATGGGTACTTCCCTCTTCGGAGGGGGTCGACCGAATCCTCATGGATCCTAGGGTAGACCTTAAACTGTAGATCCTTGTGGGGGGTCGGCCATTCAATTTAGAGGAAAGAAACTTTTTTTTTTTTTAAAATTATAATCCTTCTGCCTTTCTATGTCTTAATGATCAAATTCCAGGGTGTCCAAAATTTCTTAAACTGTTCCTAGAATCACAAAGAATAAATAAAAAAAAAAAAGTTTCTTTCCTCTAAATTAGTGGCTCTGGCCTTCTGTATTTCAGTTAACGGTTTTCAAGCATACCCGAAGCCTTTTGTCACCTTATCTTCTAAATGCCTATCCCCACTCTTTCGCAATGGATCTGTTTCCTACTAGTTGTTTTCACTGGACCAACCCGTCAGTACCACATCCTTGGGTATGTCTTGTCTTCCTAATGATGAACACAAAGTGTTCGAAACGCGTTGAATAAAACTTCATTTGTGTGGAGACTTTTGTTGGTTTATCCATTTTACCTCAGAACGATGATTTCATATAAAGATATAATAAACAAGTTTTAAGATATGATGGTTCTAATAAGCTCCAATTTGCGTATAGCCACTGGATTAAGAACCAACTCGGCTTTGTATGTTTCACATTCCCATTTACATCTCATCCTGACAACGAACTGTTGTACAAAATATCGATCACAGTTTATGTTTTTTTTCTCTTATGTGTAATTTTCAGCTTCGCAAATTGTGGTCTGACCACCATTTTGTGTTGATATGACTAAGTTCATTTCCAACTGATATGAGTTGTCTTGTCTTCTCACGACTCCATGCCAATTCCTCTTCTCACTATACTCAACTACACTCTACTTTACTATAAGTAAATATAATATCAAACTTCTTGACCACCAATTAGTTTTTTTATTTATTTTTATTTAACTAACTTTATGAATTAAATGCATTCATTAGCTCCAACCATTTATTTGGAAATGATTTAAAATTGAACTTCCTGTTCCAATAAGTTCGATATCTAGTATGGTTAGTGTTAGTGTCCCAGTTGATCTAATGTCACGTACATTGGTTTGGGATTGGATAAGTAACTTTCATAAACTCCGGCTGTAACTCAAAATGAATACCAACCACTTACATGACACCAAACGTCATTTATTTACTGATGAAAGTAATAATTTCATTACTCATAAAACCATATGTCACACTAAAACTATCAGTTAGTCACAATAAATTTACTCGTGGGATCTCGAATGGACAAAGAGAATAGAGGATGGAAAGAAAAAACAAAGGATAAAGAGTGTCGTACTATGGTTATGACTGAAGGGCTGAAGAAGTACAGAGGGAATTGAGAATTTCAGATAGTAAATATAGGACAATAAATCGATAGCTACACAGAAAGTAAGTAAACTTAACTTTATTTTACTACATTATGTTTGGAACAACCGGATTCAATTAAGAACTAAAGGTAAGATCGTAATCCCAAGTCCGAGCCCTACCCGAAAATCGGGCCGGGCGAACCCAAAATGTCGATTATTACGTTCGGGGGGTATTTTTTAGGCTGATCTTACCTCTATTAGGAACGTCAACTAACTCATCCTCTTTAATTTTACTAACCACAACATATTAATATTTATTTCAAGTCTAGTTAGCCTAGTAAAAATTCGGCAAAAAGAATATTATAAACAACCTAGTGTAAATTCCTTGAATAACGATTTACAAATGTTTAAGCAAGAAATATATTTATGGACTATAAAGTTCTTGACACAAAGCAGCACTTGCTTAATCAGCTTAATAAATCAGCAAGAGTTAAGATAAGGAAAGGCTTCTTCTGTAACTTAATGACCACTTGGTTTATTATTTTCCGCTAAGTTAGCTTACAATTACATTGGTATTTATAATATGGATAAATCATATATCATTTATAATCCTCCATCTCAACCATGCAATTTGTTTTTTCTTGACTGTATCACACCTAATTTTTGTAAAGCAAGTTTCAAAACTGGTAACAGAAATGGTTCAAAAATAAGTGAGAGAACAGCACTAAGTAATCAGCCTTTTTTTCAACCGGTACAGTCTTAAACGGGCTTACAATTTTAAGTGCATGACACAATCTAATTTCAAAAACTAATGACACAGTATAAAGTATTGTATCTTAATATGCGGCATGAAATAGCTAGGGCAGTGTAAGGAAAGGTGTATTTTTTGAAGCACTTGATTTGAGAAAAACTCAGTATATGAAAGAAATTAAAATCATTGAAAGAGTTTACAAAATAGACAGGGTAAAACATTTCCTCACTCATTTTTAACTAAAATTGATTCCTTGGAATAAGAGTATTTTTTAATTTTTATATTACTGATAGAAATGAATCAGTAAAGACAAGAAATTGCTGATATGTAAACCATTAAATCAGTAATATTTTAAAACTATTAAGGAATATTATATGCAAAAGTTTTCTCAGCGCAATGTACCTCCCAGGTTATTCATGATACTTCACTACTGAAAAAAGGTGAATGAAAATATAACTATAAGATAGTTTAACTCATCACTAAATATAGTTAACGTGAAAGTGACTTTTTTAAGTTCTTGTCGCATGTGTTATTTCTTAGTCTACCAATGACAGAGGAAAGCATTGAAAGGTCTTTGAGTAAATAAGAACTCAAGAATTACACAACTATTGAACAATCATACTAAATCATCTAGCATTACTGGTCATTGAACATAAACAGAGCTTACAAAGAGAACTGATAAAACTTATTAGTCTTGCTGGCATCCTTTTTGAATGAAAAGACCAAATTTTTACTTGTCTCAAACTTGCTTGTAAAATTTGAAAACAAACTGTTATAGTTATTTAAGATGTAGAGGTGCGAAAGAATATAAAGAATTTAGTATTGTTTTTAATACACTTATCAATCTTTATGATTAATAATGCCACTTATAAAAGTCAGCCATACAAATCATGACAACATAAAGAACTAAGGCATAAGGGATTCGAACGTGTGGCAAGACAAGGAGCATTACTGACCAAGCCACCATGTAATACATTTCATTTTTTTTATATCATAAAATAAATTGTATCCAGTCTTTAAAATGACCAGTTCTATCAAAAATACTCATCACCCACCTTTAGAAATAGCTTTTCAGAGTAAGAATTTTCTTCATTTGATATAGTCCATTATTTTTTTAAAGAAGTCAATAAAGTAAATTCCCTGTAAAAGTCCGCAAGCAGTTCTCGATTGAAAGACATCATATCAATGAAACTTCACCTTCCCTTTGTAATTACAACATTTTTTTAACATATGTAACACATCCATTATAGTTGATAAATATAATTTTCAAAAATCTCTTTCAAGTTCTTTTTGACCCTTATCTTTTTTTTGATGAACAATAATTGCATTGCCTTTACAATTTATAAAATACTAAAACTGAGGAGTATTGAAGCAAAGTCCAACTTTATGTATATATTGACCAACATTGGACAACTCCGACCAAGGGCAAGGAAATATCTACTGATTGAATGGCTTGGAGTAGCTGTGGATGAAGGAATAGCGTCGGATTAGGAGGTTAATTGTGCATTAATCAGATTCGCTTTCAATCAAGGGACAGTTATAATTACACAAGGAACTCAGAGAGTGACACAAAGGTGACCTGTTACTTGGGTAATGACTTATCACTGTGTGGAGTTGACAGAATACACTGGTGGCTTTGTTATCCTCGTCAATGGGTGCCTTGGTGAATCAGTAAAGTCACTTACCTTGGCAACGACATGGGTTAGATTCCCTTAATTGTTGATTATCTGACTTGTCAAACAAAATTGGAGTTGGTAAGATGCACTGCTGGCATGTGGGTGATATGTTTTTCACGGAAGGGCCTCGTCTTTCCTTACTCTACTACTACTATTACTACTAGTTGTACTACTACTATACTCTTGAAAATGATGAACCACCTTACTGCTAACACACCTAGATAGGACTTCACAAAGGGTGTATTAATGATGCTGGTCGATAAATCCCACCCTACCATTACTACAGAGTGCTTACACAAAGGGTCCCTTGATAGCCTACTTCTCCGTATATTGACCTTTCCTTCTTACTAGTATTAAATATATTGTACAAGTAATTTCAAAGTTACCATTTACTGACCACCTAGTTTTGGTTTATTCTGGAAATGATAAATAGCATGAATATTTAGTGTATAGGCTCTGAACAGACGGCTTGAGTCTCTCTCTGGTCACAAACAAAAATGGGTTATGAGTCTATTACAAAAAGTCGTCGATCAAATTCAAATGAAGCATTTGTATTATGGGAATAATATATATTATATATCAATGTAAAGTAAGTACAATAATACAAAATCTTAAGAATGCAATTTTCACAGTGTGTTGATAAAAGGAAACATGAAAAACTTCATAATTGAAATAATAAGTTATTTTCCATCTAAAACAGTAAATGTTTCTCTTTTACAATCAACACATTCAGCTGAATGTCTCTAAACACAAGAAGACGTTAAGAACGAATTTATTGAATTCATCAATAATTTTGAAGTACAACCATATTACTTAGCAAACAATTAAGGAATTGTGGGTTAAACGTTAAGTTAAACCCTAAATTCAGTCGGCTATGTTAAAAGAATTTGTTCCCCATTTCAAACTAAATACAGTGCTAACACTACTTTCACAAATAATGTTTATCATATCAGCTAAAATAAATTAAACATGAAAGCAGTTTTGGTGTGCAGTATCAAATAGAGTTCCCAGATATTATTGGTAAAATAAAACAATGTAACATCAACCACCAGATTAAAACACTAAGCACAATGCAATTAAAATGGCAAATCAATTATCTACACGTAGGGAAAGCTATGTTATTAAAATGTGTCGTTTCCAGTACAGTAAGGCACCGTCTCAGAGCGATAGGGCAGCACGGAACATGACTACTGAAAGTAAGTCACAGCTATCTACGGACTCACGATTACTGTTCAATACTAAGGGTAAACTACTAAACTAGCAGAGAACAAACACCCAGACAAAGGTCAAAGACAAAGATCACCCAGATCAAGGCCTGTTACCTATAGAACAAATATATACGTATACATATAAACAATCTAGTTCAACTTAGATAAACAAACATAGAGACATTAAACACACACATGAAGTCTTACAGGTTGTAATTACACTTTTTCTTAGAGACTGAAAGTGTGTATATTTAATTTCTCTATTTTCTTTATCTGCATTGAACTTTATTTGTCCATTTTGGACCATATTTTCATAACCAAATATTTAAACAATCTAAATATACTTCACTAATTATTCTAGCAAAATAAGAATGCCTTGGAATTTAATTATCATGCTCAAAGCGATTAATAATTCAAATAACATAACATGCAGATGAAATATACCACCTGATTAAAGTCAATCATAAAACCAAAAATTAGTTTGACATTTCTACCTTAATACCAGATGGCCAGTGGGCGAAAAATGACAGCAAATACTTAGCATATGTCCATGCAGGCGAACACCGTATTTAATTTTAAGTTACATTTTGAAATGGATGAACCATCTTAATGTGACTTACACTAACCACTATCATAGCATAATAGCATAATATTTAGATTTAAGTTACACTATCTTAATACAGCTGTGGTACCAATAATATTTAGTTCATAAGTCTATTTTTTACAACTCGGTCCTATTAACACTGCATATGGCAGGTCTATAGGTAGAGGATTCTATAGAGAAACTGTAGATTTTACCACATTTACAACTAACCAAAATTGAAGGAGAGTACTAAGCGAAACATTCTTTTGTAAAATAATAATAACCACAGGAAGAGGAACAGGATTACAAACATTTTGGCAATATGCTAAAGCGTTTAAAGAAACTGATTAGCAACACTGTTAAAAGTTATCATTATGAACTCTAATAATAAGGTATCATAGAAGTCTATCATAGATGACAATTGTGTTTTATAAATTCATTGTTATAGCCATCATTATTCATATCATATATTCATTATAGCTATGACATGTTATAGCCAGGTTTGCTCAACCCTGACCTGGGACGCAGAGTGGGATTATTGAAGATTAACAGAAAAGCCTCACACGTTTGGAGGAACTGAAGGAAGAAGTAATATTCAAGGAGAAGCAGTAATATTTGAAATGTTTTGGAAGCCAGAAATAGTGATTTATTGAGAGAACTGAAAGAAAACGAGAGATAAAGGAAAAGGTTCTGACCCAGAGTATGTGCTTGATAGCCTTGTTCCTGCAAAAGAGATAATGTACGTTTGCTCAAGCTCTCTCTGTTCCCCGCTATGTCAGGAGACCTTTTCCAAAACCCACTTTAAAAATATATAATTACTGAACTTTTGTTTATTTCCTACTGTTTTAATTCTTTCCTATTTTTTAAATACCTTAGATTATACCACTAATTATTATATTGCTAAATGTATTTAAAAAATCACCAAATAAATCAACCACTTATACCAATTTTTATTACAATTATAATCATAGTTATAAAAAACTATATTAATTTGTTATACGATAATTCCATTGTGCTCACGAATAAATAACATCTACTCGAAACAAACCACAGATACTGTTGTGCAACAAAGGACTGAGTTTAGATAAAAGAAACAAAAACTATTTCAAAACTTGGAGGCAGAAGTGGTTTGCGGTAGCAAAGTGTGAACTCGCTATTAGTAATAAGAATCTGAAGTTGGAATCCTGGTCATTATATTAGGGTTTTTATGCGAAGGATGATCAATCCTTAGTACGAGCCTGTATTATGTCAAGCACTCTTTAATGAAAATCTATTCTTATCAACTTGAAACATGCATAATTTAGGTGAATAATCAAACTGCTAATGAGGTTCGCCTATAATTAAAATAGGAGTAAAAAACAACTGGTCTATATTTTCCGTCTCTAGGGCAGCACTGGAGAAGAAGCCTGTGTTTGAATGTTCGAATCAACATTTTAGTATCAGAAGAGAAATTGCTAACAAACAAGTTGATTCCATGGTTAATAGATGTAGACGGTTTGAATTTGAATGTTGCAATCATTCACATGATATAACTTTTAAATCCAGGAATTGAGAATGTTCTTTCTGTTTGACAAGTAAATTGAAGGCAATTGTGATATAAATTAAAAATATTTAAATATTTAAACACAGTTTATCAATCGAAAATAAATTAATTGTAGAAACTTTGATGCTCAGTTTTAATATACAGACCAATGACGATTCTTCTGCTTCAGCTCCGCTTTTCATAATCTTCTGATTATGATATTACACACCGTTAGCAGAACTAGTCATCAAAGTAACAGCTTTATTCTATTTGAAATAATGGGTTTCCAAGAACCATTTAATAAACTTGGCCAACTCCTATTTCAAGTAACCTCTGACAGAAGGAAATTGGTTCGTAACATGGAATTTCTATGTCGGAATTTACTTGAACATCAATAGGGTCGTTGTTGGTTGATCGACGGAGAGTCTCTGATAGGCATACATATGCTGTTAATTGAAGCCAAACTGATATATAACACATCACATTGAGTACAGTTCAGATGGTAGACACAGTTGCGGGAAGTACAGGAGGTGTTAATATGAATGGGGTGGAGGTCCGGTTGACAAAGGAAGTGATGGAATAGCTGGGGTTAATAATAGCAGAACAAGTTTGACAGCTGACACATCAACATAGATCTTAAGTAATCCTTAAGATAGAAAAAGAATTAGGAATATAAATCACCTTGGAATATAAATAAAAACAAATCATTCGGTGAGTTGATTTTTATGGTACCTGAAAGATGGAGGAATTATATAAGAAAACTCGAGGAGGTATATAAGAAACATACAAGACATGAAGTAGGCAAGTTATTTAATGATATATTGGTGTGTCACTTTGTTTTGGTCGGTGGACACTTTCACCGAGAACCCCTCCTGTATTCCTTTTCCTACCACTCCTTAAGACGGCAAGATAGCCGAAATGATCGAGAATAGTAAGTGTTAGTCTCTCTTTTTTGTTTTCTATTGATAACATTAATTGATTATATAATAATAATAATATAATAATAATAAATATATTTATATATATTTAATAAATATATATATATTTAAATATAATTATATATTTAATATATATAATATACATATATAAATTAATAATCAACAATAACTCTTGATATAATATATGAATTAAATACCACAATAAACAATGTAAACTAATAAACAATATAAATATGGACAGATGAGTAAAGGTCTCCTTACAAGAGTAAAACAACACCAATATTCGATCAGATGGGAAGATGAAAAGAGTGCCTTGTTCTTACATGTAAGGAACAAAAATCATATGATAAATTGGAGAGAAGCAAGGGAATTGGTTTTTGTACCTTCAGAAAGGAGGAGAAATATTATTGAAAGTGCACTCCTAAAGAACTTCTATGGAAATTTAATGAACAATAGTCTGGAACTTTACAATATTTAAGATCAGAGGAAATAGGGATGTCGAAGGAAAGATCCGACAATTGCTTCATGGCGACGTGATTACAAACATGACGGTCCATTAGAACCCTTATCTGCCGGCATGATGAGCAAGAAACCATCACTCCTCAGACTCTTGATGGCTACTCTCCCATCGGCTACAAGGTCGTCATAGGGTGTTAAAGTATTAAGAAATGAAGGGTCTGAAACTTGGCGAATAATGGAAGAGATAAATAATTCCAGTGTATGTGATGCAGGAAGAGGTGGGGGTTCATTAGATGAAAGGGATTTAAACCTGCTTAATAAGGTGTGGAGTCTTTTAGCCTGACTATCACAATTACTACCATGTGACTTCCAATAGAATTTCCAACGAAGAGATCTACAAAACATTTACAAATTCTCTAAAATGTTTATATGGTTTACCCTAGGAATAGGGCTGAAACTTAGCCCTTTGAAAGAACAGTGAGTTCAGCACTATTAAGTGATCCGGACGAAATATTATATATATTACTATTAATATATATATATATAATCTCACATACTGTATATATACAGATAAATGAAAAAGACAGATAAAATGAAATAAATATTTCGAACTGAAGTTTGTCATCAGGAAGAGAGTAGAAGGGAAGAAGAAAAGGTACGTGCATTCAGGTGTGCGAGTGGAAGACAACTATGAGTTCCAGGCAGTAGTCTCAAATCCAAGGCGATCGAAGCGCTACAAGCTGATCCTCCGTAAACGACACCATTCCACCGTAATCGAACTCGCGTATAGTCCGTATAAGATGGACTAAGGATGAAAAAGAGGACAGAAAAAAAATTAATGTATATATATATATATATATATATATATATATATAAGATGAAACTTTTTTTTTTTTGAGGTTTGAGTTAAACTAGATGATTTAAACTAGTCCTTTTGCCGACGTTTCGACATATATTTATGTCATCTTCAGGGCTACAACATGATTGTTTTACAATTAGCACTACTATTACTACTATTTGGTAATTTGTTACATCTTAATCTGCACAGAAACAAAGAGGAAATTTATTGATAAATCAGTTATTACGACTATGGATTATTTTGTTATACATTAACATAAGGATTTTGTTATAGTTATTCTATTGCTTTAGAATTATTGCATAAGTAAAGAGATCACTATTTGATTACCTTGGAAATCTGTTTATGTTGCAGCATTCTTATTTAACACTGTTTCATGATGGTTACTATTTGTTTTCTGGGAGGTTTCTTTACGGTTATGTTCTGTTTTGATTGTTTGAGTACACAGTGTTTTTTTTTATATTATTTTGTTTTTTTTTTTGTTTTTTTGTGGGTTTGCCTAATCTTCTTGTGTTAGTCCCTATGGTTTGTTTTTTTCTATTGTGTAAAAATGTTTGTGTAAATTTGGCTAAATTTTTCTATGTCTGTTCTAGAGTTGCAAGTGTTTTCCGTTTGTCCTATGTGTATTATTTCCTTTACTAGTCTCTTTTGGGTGTGTTTTTCTCTGTCTATTATATATATATATATATATATATATATATATATATATATATATATATATATATATATAATCAATTAATGTTATCAATAGAAAACAAAAAAGAGAGACTAACACTTACTATTCTCGATCATTTCGGCTATCTTGCCGTCTTAAGGAGTGGTAGGAAAAGGAATACAGGAGGGGTTCTCGGTGAAAGTGTCCACCGACCAAAACAAAGTGACACACCAATATATCATTAAATAACTTGCCTACTTCATGTCTTGTATGTTTCTTATATACCTTCTCGAGTTTTCTTATATAATTCCTCCATCTTTCAGGTACCATAAAAATCAACTCACCGAATGATTTGTTTTTATTTATATTCCAAGGTGATTTATATTCCTAATTCTTTTTCTATCTTAAGGATTACTTAAGATCTATGTTTACGACACATAAATTTACGAGACCTAAATTTCATTTTATACTGACTCTACAAGCACCTTTCGAATCAATACAAATTATTATTCTATTTTATAATAATGTAACAATTTTGACTGCATTTCGATGTATGCATATATTCCAGAAAATACAACCAGTCCCGAAATAATAAAATGCCTTCGTCAATATTTTTGTAACTTCCCCATACCAGAGAGAATCAAATGTGACAACGGTCCAGAATATGCAAATAAAGGTTTAGAGAATTACCTATCATATCATGGTGCTGCTATCCATTACAGTACCTCCAACTACTAAACTCTAATGCTTTAATTGATTAAAGGGCTCACAACACATTGATGGAATTAATGAATATTACAGTTCAGAAATCCCCAGACAAAATTCCCACAAATGACACATTATAATTAGTATTCAACGATATCAATAATACTCCAAATAAATTAGTAAGATTCACTGCTAATAAAATAACGTTTGGAAAAACCACTAAAAAGAGCTCAGCCGTTTTGCAAAGCGCGCAATTAAAGAAATTTTATTTCAATGAAACTTTAGTAAATAATTCTATAAAACAAACAATTGAACAAGGAAAATCAGAAAAAAAAGGAAAAAATGAACAAAAGTAGAGAAAATATTGCTATCCCAGAAGGGAAAGTGTACGTCAAACAAATAACAAGTCTAAAAATAATGCAAAATATAGACCTACAATATCCTGCAAAGATAAGAATTGTATGATAACCAAGGGTAAATTTACGAAAACGCATCCAAGTCAGATTAAAAGAAATCGCAAATTCAAAAAAAATAACAGTAATTTCTTTCTTTTCAGTAACAGTAACAGTACAGTATTCTTTCACAGGTTGAAAATAATGTTATCTACCACCAACGATACTGTCCGAAAGTCTCCCCAGCCTCGGACACACGTACAGACTGACTGACCTCACTGAAGGGCTAGGAATCATCCCAACAAGGATACAGTTCTCTTACTGAATATAAGACTATAAAAGATACATGCACTTAATTAATGTAGAATCCTTTCAGACAAAAATAAACAGACTGTATAAGCTAATTTACGAAACTGTTTCTAATAAATCGCAACACGAAAGAATTACAGTGCGACACATATGATTTATATTAAAACGAAATTAGACAACATATTAAACCAAGCGTCTAAATTATTAAGAACCAAGAGAGGTTTTGGTTTGGCAATTTCATGGTTATCCGGTAACATTGATCCTAATGACAAAATTATTAATAAACTAGAATCAAACACTTATCATCTAGGGCGCAATGTTGAAAGCTAGCTCAAAATAAACAAAACCAGTTGAATTAAAGTCTTCAACTAATTAAAGATATTAAAATTATAAAAAATAATACAGAGACAAAGTCAAATTTAATCTTAAATAGTATCAAAAAGGAACTGCAATTTGAACAAGAATATACTACATTATTATCTAACAGAATATACGTAATTAACAAAATTAACGACATTATTATCATTGGATTTTTACAGATTGAACATATTACATGATATTATAATCAATGTTAAAATGAATTAAAGAAAATAACTAATGTTAATTTAATTTCTCTGAATTTCTCTGGCAGATAAGTAAAGTGGATTGCTACATATCAAAATCCTACATTCACTATTTCATTCACTAACCACTCCAAACCCCTGCCATTGAAACTTATTTCTTACTGTCATATCCTTATATGAACGCACAAAATAAAATTAAAACTCTAAATATTCGTCCTGCGTTCATAAATAAAGATGTAAATTTATATATTGTACATTATAAATAATTATTAGAAAGTATTATTGTAAAAATCGCATTAATTCTAATTTAAGTAAGTAATTTAGTTCTAAAGGATTTTAATGATAATTTTATTGATTATGAACTCTTAGAGGTTACATGAACGTTTAAATATGAACATATTACAGATGAATACTTATTATACAATGTAAACAATATCACTACTGAGTCGAATAACAAAAACTGAACTATTAGATCTAAGTTGGTGTATTATTAAAATTAGATAAAGAAGAAAGATTAGTAAACATGAATAATGTTCACAAATTGTAGAAAGTGACCCCTTGAAACTACGGTTAAAGGAATCAAAAACCTCTGTAGCAAAGCAAACAATACAAATAAGCAAAATATAAACAAATTAAGGGGAAATCAAAAATCTACAAAGTTATTACCTTTTATTTGAAGGAAAACTATTTGGATGCATTTATCTAACAGCAACATATCAGATACGAAAACAAAGGAAGGTTACATAACCATAAAACAAAAACAAGTCACCCGTCCAAGTTCAAATTAATTACTGTATAATACAGTTCAAAACAAAAAAGGCAGATTTTTATGCAGGATTATCTTATTTTTCAGGTATTGGCTTATTTTCAAGAGTTTGTCCAATATATAATACATCATAATCAGAACATTTCACCGAGTAGACAACATTACAGTTACTTATTATTGTAAGCAATGCGACTCTTTAATTTTGTAAATATGATTGCATTTTGTTTTTTTGTCTGCTCATTTACTATCAATTTTATTCAATAATGCCTTTATTAATTGTTCTGATGAACAATTAATATAAACTAAACTCAATTTATTAGATCTCTGCATACTACTAGATGGATTGGTTTATATCAATGGTTTATCGGAACAATTAAAAAAGGCATTATTGAATAAAATTGACTGTAAATTAGCTTAATAATTGCTTATTGTGTTTTTTGTTTTCTGTTGGTTGATATCGTGTGGATATGTTTTTACTACTTGTGTTTTCAATAAATTTTTAACCTTGAAAATGCCTAACAATTTTTGGCGAAACGTTGGCTTATAATAAGGAGTACTTAATTATTTGGAGCAAAGAAACCCATTTTGAATTTCAAGTTATGTAACAATGACTAGTGAAACTCTAGGATTTGACCTGCCAAAGGAGAATGAACTCTGAACTATCAACTCCCTTCCAGTCCTTTAACAAACCTGTTCTATATTCTATAATTTGGAAACTAGGGATTCCAAATATATATATACCTATATATACTGGCATTCATATACAGCATAAATTTTGCAGTAGCCTTTTAAATTCCTAACCTTTTGCTGATTGCTTCCAATTGACGTACTACCTTACTCTGTGTTGGCTCTAATAACCATATTAAGTTGGCCAAAAACATTCACAATTCACTATCACTAAACATTTCACTGATATCCCAAGGTGTGGGATCGATTATACAAAGCTATAATTAGCTAATTAACTATATTTTTAACCACCCTAACTAAATTTAAATTCTATAAATACATTTTAAATTACTATAAGTATTTAACAACCATTCAGCCTATACATAGGTCATCGTCAGGTTTCAATTTCATAAATTACTTTAGATCAAAACCTTGTTAAATTGGTTATAGTAATTAAAAAAATATTAATACAATTTAAAATGTATTTACAATGTTACTAATAGTTACTAAAATATAGTTTATTAGGTAATTCTGGTTTGGTTTAATGAACACCCCCAACCTTGGATAACGGTGAAATATTTGGTAATAATAAATTGTGAGTGTCTCCGGACTTCATATAAATATCAGAGCCAACCCGGGTACGTAAATTAGCACCCAAAATTGGAGAAAACCAGCAGAAGATGCTGCAAAAAACCGAAGCTATCAGAGCGGTTGACTCTCCAGCTTGAAGAAGGAGAACCGAAGAGGCATGCCGAAGAGGTGCATAAAAAGAAGCTAACGAGAGAACCTGACCGAGGGGACAACCATCGTACAAAGCTTTCGAGGCGACATCGGATTATATATCCTCCAAGCTCTTTATACAAAAGACAATAACCCCTGTTTAAATACCCAAAACAGTGACCTTAATGTAATCCCTAGTTGAAAAAAATTCGATGCAAGCTAGGTCGAGACGTAGGTATAGGGACACGTAGGTAGTTAGTTGGGTTCAGTGTCCTGCCCTGCATGCCTACACAGGGCCTCCTACTTATTTCTCCCTCCCGTATTGCCGTAGATATTAAAGATTTTAAATAGAGTTTAATATTCTACATTATCGTTCCTTCATGTCGTTACCAGAACTTCTTAGGAAAATACCAGTAAATCACCACAAACTAGTCAGGAAACAAGAAAACAACACGACTAATCTAGAAAACAACTAGATTGCACTACGTTAGAAGTAAGAAGAACGCAGAAGCTGCTGTGTGTGTGTGTGTGTGTGTGTGTGTGTGTGTGTGTGTGTGTATGTGTGTGTGTGTGTTTGTGTGTGTGTGCGTATATTATATATACGTATTTACAGCCCTTCATCAGTTTGTGCCATCAGAAATAGAACAAGTCGTTGAGAAGAGCGTGTATATTAAACTTGTTAATTTGACTAACCTTCTTAAAACTTTGATTTCATTTTCTAAAGAATCTTCTTTCCCTTTCAGAGCCTTCTTGTCAATAATCTTGACAGCATACATTTCGCCAGGTCGTTCCTTACTCTCAGCTAACCGCACCTCCGAAAACGCTCCTCTGAAAACAAAATGAACGAAATTCATGTAATTGTATTAAAGCTCAAATTAAATAAATTGTTATGATATATAAATTAATTGAAAATAGAGTTAACTATAAATTAATATATAATAATTAACTAAAACTAAAACATGCTTAATAGACTATGATATGATCCTTTAATAAATTGATATTAGAGTTAGTTCTACAGAGTATATACTTACACTGTATTTTTCACAAAAATGCGTACGTATATATATATATATATATATATATATATATATATATATATAATATATTAGTGTACTTCGGTAGCAGTCCTTCCTTTATACATGATTGGTTATACACGACTGAATATTGTCGATCGATGATCTTCTTCTCCAACTTTTCAAGTTTGCGGAAAATTAATTTTTCGTTGTGAGAACAACGGTTCAAGGAATGAATTCTTCTTGTCGACGCGTTTCGACTGTCTACTGCAGTCATTTTCAAGACACAAAACAGGTGGGTTACCGGTCTCCTTATATAGCCGAGAGTCAGGGGGGGTGAGCGCTGATTGGCTGTGCTATTGTGGTTCTTCCTTCTCATTGGTTATTGGTTTGGCCTATTGCTGGGGCTTGTTCTCCGAGTAGCTTGAGTACTCTTGACATCCCAGTTTGTTGTCTATTGATTATAGGGCTATTTTTGGATATTTCTATTGCTTCATAGATTGGGAGTCTATTGTAATCATTGGTTTGCTATTTGGCGTTCCACTAGGTTCCGTTGGAATTCCCGAGTGAAGCCTTCATTGTTTGCTGCTACGTCGTGTAGGCGAATATTAGTGTACTTCGGTAGCAGTACAATACCGCAGTACGCAAACCAATGATTACAATAGACTCCCAATCTATGAAGCAATAGAAATATCCAAAAATAGCCCTATAATCAATAGACAACAAACTGGGATGTCAAGAGTACTCAAGCTACTCGGAGAACAAGCCCCAGCAATAGGCCAAACCAATAACCAATGAGAAGGAAGAACCACAATAGCACAGCCAATCAGCGCTCACCCCCCCTGACTCTCGGCTATATAAGGAGACCGGTAACCCAACTGTTTTGTGTCTTGAAAATGACTGCAGTAGACAGTCGAAACGCGTCGACAAGAAGAATTCATTCCTTGAACCGTTGTTCTCACAACGAAAAATTAATTTTCCGCAAACTTGAAAAGTTGGAGAAGAAGATCATCGATCGACAATATTCAGTCGTGTATAACCAATCATGTATATATATATATATATATATATATATATATATATATATATAGAAAATTGTCACAATAACACGTGATATAAATATTCAGGTAACTCACCACAAATTAGAGAAGATAGTCGCTCTAAGGCCTTTCGTTTTCACGTCGTCAGAGAGCAAGTGAATACAAGTTGTAAGCAGGTTATGAATTTTGATTTAAAGAAGGAGTAAGATTGGAATCATTGACAGTATTTTTCCCTATAACTGTTGAAATAGTCTTGATTTGTGGTGAGTTACCTGAATATATATATATATATAAACCAATTAAAAAAGATAGCACACAGATAGACACAGGAATAACTCACTTCTATATTTCGACCATCGTCGTCATCAGGGAGTCGCCACTCTGCCTTCCTGCGGTACTCTTCGCCTCCTGATGGTCGAAATATAGAAGTGAGTTATTCCTGTGTCTATCTGTGTACTATCTTTTTTAATGGGTTTTTATTTAAAAGTCCGTTGAACCGTTTTATTTAATTATATATATATATATATACGGTACTGTTTTCTTGACCACAAAATATTAACAAACACTTTTTCTTTTTCTCGGAGTTTGGTCAGGGTAAAAATATGGAATCACCTTTTTGCCAACGTTTCGTCTTTATTTCAAGACATCCTCAGGGCTATAAACTAACAAAAAAACAATAAACAATGGATATTTGTCATTTCTACTTTATAAACATCATAAACAAATTGAAAAAAGAACTTACTGAAGGCTGGGTTCTGTTACATTACAACAACCGTTAACTGGAACAGCACATGTAATGACAGTTAACGGTTGTTGTAATGTAACAGAACCCAGCCTTCAGTAAGTTCTTTTTTCAATTTGTTTATGATGTTTTTAAAGTAGAAATGACAAATGTCCATTGCTTATTGTGTCTTTTTGTTAGTTTATAGCCCTGAGGATGTCTTGAAATAAAGACGAAACGTTGGCAAAAAGGTGATTCCATATTTTTACCCTGACCAAACTCCGAGAAAAAGAAAAAGTGTTTGTTATATATATATATATATATATATATATATATATATATATATATACAATATTAAAAGAAACGGTCCAGCGGACTTTTTTAAATAAAATAAATTCAAAACGAAGGAAACACACAGAAAGACATAGACATAACTCACATCGATATTTCGACCATCGACGTCATAAGGAAGTGTGAAGAGCGAAGAGTCCCGCAGGAACTGCTTTTTTTCTTCCATTGCTTTTTTACTTTTACTTTATTAATTTTAATTTGATTTATATGCTTTTCACATTTTTTATAATTTTTTCATTAGACTTATTTTTATTTGAATAATTATGATTTTTACTCGTTTCTTTTACGTCTTAATTTGGCTCTTCATTTCCTTCCCTCTCTTCCCGCTTGGTGGTAAGTGGTGGGGTACTGGATGCGGTCTTCGAGTTTAGTCGCCGCCCTACCTTCCTGCAGGACTCTACGCTCTTCACACTTCCTGATGACGACGATGGTCGAAATATCGATGTGAGTTATGTCTGTGTCTTTCTGTGTGTTTCCTTCGTTTTGAATTTATTTTATATATATATATTCTCCATGAGTCTGCAGGAGCAGGATTCACTAACAGGATACAACTAACTCACTATTTAATGAGCTATAACGATTAGGCCTGTATAAAATACTACAAGATGGAAGGAAAGTTGTAAAGCCACCAAAACTGGAACAAATCAACTCCCCCTTATAGACTCTCAAGCAACCATAATGACCCTTCCCCTAACTTAGCCACAGATTGTTAGCCGACTTTTCAGGGAAGGAAACAGTGGGCCTTGTTATCCACTTCATTGAGAAGCATCTTAATTCAGAAGATTCCCAATGAAATTGAGGGTGGTTTAAAGCGTTTTTAGTTGAAGTTTGGATCTGACTTACCAACCTAAATTTCACTTTATTATTGTAAAATTGATTTCGAGATTTTGATAGATTTGCTTGTTTCATGAATCTTAAGTCTATTTTTGAAGTTTTGTTTCCGTGTGTGTTTGTATGTGTGTGCGATTTGTAGTGTATCCAAAAAGTTTGTTAACGCCCTACAGATCTTCACCGTTCAGTCTGATAATGTACCCAAAACTAGATCTGATAATTTAATTAGGCTGTATTATTTTTGGACAATACTGGAAAATGGTAAATATAGTTTATTGTTTATTATGTGATTCTAGATATAATTTTTTTTCTTAAACTATTAACTGTAGAGATTTGAAATTTTTATGTTATTATGAAACTAACATTAATATTAACGGATAAATGTGTCATGTTATCTTTATAAAAAGTTTTACGTTAAAATCTAAAAATGTCAACTTATAATTCATTTTTAAACCTTAGAACACAAAGTTCTAAGTCACCAATGGGTCCCATAGTTTCACGAATCATAATGAAACTAAACACACAAATAACTCCAACAAAAGTATGAGCACTGTCGTTTTCTGGTAAAATTCTTTGAAAAATAAACAATACAATAGTACATTTTGTTATATTGACCTTCCTCCTTCTTACAGGGAGGAGTTTCAACAAAGTTACTGATTCTAGTATGCATACTATTCAAACACAAGTGAACTATTGTAAAAACATGAATGCCACTCCAAACAATTTACTAGTTTTCTAGTCAACAATTAGTGACCAGCCAATAATAATTACCTTTATTTTGGATTAATAAAGAAATCAATATCATATTTAACAAAAATTACTTAACTTTACAATATTGCAACTATATGCAACTAATTTTGATTAAAATCATTAGTTAGCAAAAACCCATCTAAGATCAATCCAATTTAGGTATTGTATATGATTAACAAATTGATAAAAGTTTATAGGAATAAATAATTGATTTATATCAGAAAACAAAGATTTTATTTTTATATTCTGGACAAATGATTACAACAAGAGTAGGAAACACCAAGTTTCGACACAAAAGATTTTATCCAAAGACGACGTGTTTTGAACGCTTAGTGTTTATCATCAAGTTACATCACCTTTCTGAGGTATGACCTGAGGATTACACCAAGTGTTCGAAACATGTCAACTTTAGATAAAATTTTTTGTGTGTTGACTTAGTGTTTCTTCCCCTTATTATAATCATCAGAAAATACCACATAGTAAATGCTTGTGATTTTAAACAAATAACTCGTGATTCTGATCAAAATTAAATCATGTGCTAAAAATAGGACCAATTAAAAATTAAACTGAATTTTTTAGTCATCTCCTAATTTATTAATATCTAGGAGTGACAACCGTCGTTGACTGCGTTCACAAGTAGTCTTCAAACATTGTACTCTGATCATGAATGTTATAGCCTCGATATTATTGAAAGTTATGGAGGGAAAAATTTGCAACTATTATTGCAACGTTTTACCAAAACAATTGCTTATCATCTATCTTATTATTATATTCAGTCATTCCATCAACTATACATGTCATACAATTTCTTGAAAAATGTTTTTGCGTAATTTAATGTAGTATAAATACGGTTTAAATTTAATGAAAGTCAAATACAAAGATGCTTTGTGAACTATATGTACATGGTTTTTCTGTTTGGTCGTATTTCTAATGAGACTCCAATGTTTTTGCATACCTCCAAGAGCTCCAGTTTAACGTTTTTAATGAAGAGGTCTTTCAAACATATTTTATTTTTTCTTGAGAAATGTATGAAGACAGTATTATCTGAATTTATTCCCACACCTTTCTTGTTTAACCATAATTTGGAGAGCTTAGGATCAAATTCAATCAATAAACCGTTCTTCTTATAATTACAAGGTCATTTTCATTATAGTTACCTTGATTATTTAGAGTATCTAGTAAGTTATCCATAACTAATCACAACAATAGGGGCGAAGCTATCGTCCTTTAGAACAGCCTTTGGTGGACTCAGTTTCAGTCGTGTACATGCTATAATAACACTAATTATTCGTGTATTCCATCGTTATACTCCACTTTAATGTTTTGGAATGAAAACACCTATTGTAGAGTAAAAAGCTAATGAAATGGACTCCACATATAAAAATTTAATCGTATAAACAACGCGTTTCGAACACGTAGTGTTCTTTTTCAGGCATTAACTAAAAAATACAATATCATCAGAGAGTTATCTATAGTACAAAGTAAATATGTGGTGCAACTGATTGGGAATAGGATGGAAGTGGGTGAGAGTATGGAGAAACATCTGTTCCATATTGGAAGGCAGGTACATTTCTTTGTTATTTTTTTCCTAAAGGTTAGGCTGGGCCTGTACATTTGCTCTAAGATTAAGTGCAGGAAACATATTGAAAATATAACACAGAGAACTATAACGGAATACAAACAACAAATATAAGATTAAAGAGAAAATAAAACTTTTTTTTTATATAAATAAATTAAGAAAAGTTGTACACTTAGGAATTTGTTCACTGAGGCAAGTAAAAGAATTATCGCGCACTAATTTGATAACTTCATACCCTTCTAAAATAGTTATTTCACGGAATTTATTGTTTCTATGTAATATTTGTATGTTTTGGTCTGGGTAAAATTGGTGGTATTGATGACTAAATGTTTGGCAAAATGGGATATGAATTGATTATTGTTAAGGGATTTGGTTTTCTGTTTAACTTCTTCTACATGTTCTTTTATTCTTTTGTCAAATGATCTGAGTGTCATGCCTATGTAATGTGAAGGTAATTAGCGCACGACAATTTATATACACCACTAAGAGAAAGCGGTTCTTCAACTCTTTTTGAAGATAACAGGGACTTTGTCACCTGAGTTTCTGTAACTGACTTTTAAGCCGTATTTTTGTAATATTTTTGCTATTCTTAAGGATGGATTACCAATGTATGGGATCACCACCCAGGTTTGTGTGATTTTTTTAGAGGAGCTGATTAGGGGAATGCATGACTGACTATTGTATTTTTCTCTTTCCTTCTGATTAGTTTTTTAATTAAATCTGTGGAATATCCATAGTTTTTGGCTATGGTTTTTATAGTTTGGTTTTCTTTGCATTTTTTTTCACTCGATAAGGACACAGTAAAGAGTCGGCGAATCATCGAGGGAAAAGTGCTTAATTTATGAGGCGTTGGGTGAAAAGAGGTTGCATGTATTATAGAATCTGTGTATGTAGGTTTACGGTAGATATCAAAAGTGTCCATATTTTTTACTCGGTTTATAGTCAGATCTAAATAATTCAGAGACTTATTCGACTCGCGAGTCTATTTTGTACTATATTTACTTTGTACTATAGATAACTCTCTGATGGTACTGTATTTTTTAGTTAATGCCTGAAGAAGGCATTACGTGTTTGAAACGCGTTGTTTATACGATTAAATTTTTATATGTGGAGACCATTTCATTAGCTTTTTATCCTACAATGAGTAAATACCACATAATAACTGATTACACTACGTTAGAAAACACCTATTGAGTAGTTTTGATTCAATGAATTCAAAGCTATACTATTCAAGTTGCTTCAATAACTAAAAATTATTCCAGATTTATTCCATCAACATATGAAAAAGTCTCTATTTTGTAAACAAAAATTTGTTGATCTCATTCTGTTGATATACCCATTTGATATGTATGTAGTCCGTTATTAAAATGCTTCTTTAGTCAAACCTTCTCATATTACTGCAGATAATATTCATATTAATAGTTATTTTTTGTGCAATATTATTCTTGCATACAGTAAGTTCACGAAATATTTGTATTAAGATAATACATAATACGATATTTTATGTTTCTTTAATTACTGGAGAAAAAACATGAAAGTAGTATCCTCAGTGTCGTAAAGAACGTGACGGCACCTTTGTCATACTCCAGTATTATCAAACAACGGTGGAGTTCTTAATCACATCAAGAACTTTTTTCTGGCAATTAGATGTACATGGGTGTAACACGTAAATTTATTGCAACACATTGGCTAGACAACCACCCTTCACCCTGGCAAGCATCATAAAATATTTTGTTCTCAGACGTTTGCTTATATAGATTTGCCTGTATCATTGTTCTTAAATATATTTGCAAATCATCAAAACAGCCTTTGTTCCAATTGATTGTATTCAATTTGAACACAGGAATTACATATCACTTGATTCTGATGAAAAGTACTGTAAACACATTCAATAAGTACAACAGGTAATCCATTAATCCACGTTGAGTTTTGAGCATTTTTATCTATATTATCTTTTGTAGTAATCAAAATTTCTTTAAATTTTGTTTATAGCTTATTAATTAGTTTTACTTACATCTTTTTCCACAAAATTTCATTTTTTACAGTTAGCCGTTTAGCGTAATAAATAAACATGTAATTTTCTGAAATCATATAATGTACCATAACGGCCTTTTTCGCCCAAGTAATTTCAACGAAAAACATTCAGTTCATCCTCTCATAAGATTCTATTTTTGGGTATAATTTTATTATGATCACTGAAAGGGTGTCAAATGCATTGTGTATAAAAGCGTTCAGAATCAATCATAAGTTATGATTTTTACATATTGTGTCAAAAAAAACCTTACTGGTTCCTTTAAAAACTTGAGATTTATTTTCAATAATTGCTTCTGTTAGATATAATATAACAGAAAAGAGTCAACACTGTTGGTAGTTGCAAAGGAGAAAAAAATGTCTAAAAACACATTTTGAAAACAAAAATGATTTCATCATCATGCACTATTTCCCAAATGCCATAGGTCAGAACTGCACATTAGTGGCCATTGTTGTGCAAAAATATGAATTTCATACAAACAGCAGACAATATGGCCTATAGTGTGTCCATAAACTTTCGGATGCACATACACACACATAAACCAACTCATATACATAAAGAGGCATCATCAAAAAACTTCAAAAAAAGGACTTTAGGGATTTTAAAACATGCGGATCTGTCAAATTTACTTATAGTAAAGTAATAAGTAAGGGAAATGATTCTCTTACTTTAACAGTGGGCATTTGAGTCTTATACTTTATGTTTCAAAAGGGAACTCAAAAGAGGAACTTCAAAAGTACAAACCTGATTTTACATGTGGTAGTTTAAACATTGAATCGTCTTTAAGGTTTTATTTAAACTTTAAAGGCTGGTGGAACCCAATTCTCAATTTAAAAAAAACATGTTGGTACATTCAGACAACCAATATGACAAACCTTGTTTATTAGATTCAGAGAACCACAAAACGTGTAATTCCCTTCTCGATATAGAGTCTATATAAAGAGGAATTTAATTTTATTCCTATTATTTATTCCTTTTAAAGTATTTTTATACCTTCATATTTTTAAATGAATAGTTGAAAAATCAAATAATTATTACACATTAATAATTAAGTGATTATTATGCTTAAATAATTAAATATTTTCATATTATTAAATATTACTGTCATTAAATAAGCAAGTGTATAAATTGAAAATTTACACACCAAATTTTACACACCAAACGGATGCCAATAGTGGCTTTGAGGGTATCCACTCACCTGGACAACTCTAACAACAAATCAATGATTGACAATGTTATTCTAAGAAGAGGAAGATCACATTTTATTAAAAACTTAAGCAACTATTCTTCCGTTGTGTAATTTTAGTTTATATTACGATAAATACCATTGTATCAAAATTATCATATTTACATTTTTAATGATCATAGTAGATCATTATATCATATTATATCAAAAATAATATTATATAATAAACTATATTTATGATATAATATATCAGGAATTAAAAATTTTAAAACTAAGTTGACTTCTCAAAAAACAAATGATTCCTTCAATAATAATAAATGCAATATAACTATGAAGGCTCTGAAATTAGCAAAATATACAAAATGCAAACTCGTCTACTTGATAATGAGAAATCAGCGACAAGAGACTTTGGCACATTTTAAGAAGGCACGAAATAGGCCACACAACATCTATCATGCTGAGCAACAGCAATAGGATTCAGAACACTAGTAATAATGAGGCTATCGCTAATAACTAGGCGAGTTGATACTGTTTCTTATTTTACAGTAACATTGCAATTGGTACAAATCATAGATTATTTCATTATTCGCAAATCAAAATGGATATGTGCTTAGCGACCTTATTTTTTATGACAGTTAATTTTAACGCCAATATGAAACATTTTAAATGAAACGGTCTACTTTCGAATATATATATATATTATATATAATTAAATATATTTATACTAAGTATATAATATATATATTATATATAAATAAATGCACTATCTTATTTAATGACAGTAATATTTAATAATATGAAAATATTTAATTATTTAAATAGAAACGTGAAATAGAAACAAAATTAAAGTCTATCAGGACTCGGTCAGTTTTTGAGGTTCAAATTAAACTCTCATTGCCAACGTTTCGGTTTTTATTTAAAACCTTTTTCATAGGAAGAAGTAAAAAACTTTGAAACAGAAAAATTAATTATTACATTAGAGATTATTTTACAAAGAAAACTAGTCAGCAGATTTCAACAACAAACTAGTTAGAATGAACACCTGACACTAAACTGTCAGGTTCCTGACTCAGTTCAATGTCCGGTATTCATTCAAACTAGATGGTTGTTGAAATCTGCAGACTAGTTTTCTTTGTAAAATAATCTCTAATGTAATATTTAGTTTTTCCGTTTTAGAATTTTATACTTCTGCCTCAGAAAAAGGTTTTCAATTTTGTTTTCAAAGGTTTAAACGTTGGCAATGAGAGTTTAATTTGAACCTGAAGAACTGAGCGAGTCCTGGTAAACTTTAATTTCATATTATATATATATATATATATATATATATATATATTATATATATAAATATATATAAAATAGTCATTATGTTACTGCAGATATTAAAGTTCTTTTCATAATAAATTTTAACAACCCTAATTAAGTTTTATATAAAAAGCAAACAATATAAGTTGCAAAATTAAAGTTCAACAAATTAACTTACTACTACATTAAGAATTTTCCACATTCAACCAGCCATCCAGCAATGGCAGTAACAAAAACCGACTGAAGAGGAAACATAACAGAAGCAATAACACGAATGGGTCTCTATGTGAAGAAGTTGGAGTCGAGTGTCAACATCTTTTAATCAAGAGGGACTGTGCAACCTCTACCCCCATTGACATGAAGACAAAGGCTGCTTTTCATAGAAGACAAATGAAAGTATCAATTAAAATAAATTCAATTTCCGTAGCAGATAGTAGACAAAACCAACACCCAACCACCACAAAAAACAATAATAGAAAGGGAACAGGAGTTCACTGCAAAGTGAGGCTCGTGTTTTCTGCCAATAATCTTATTTCACAGTGGGACTGTGCAACCTCTATACCCATTGGCGGAATAACGAAGGCTTTGCCAAGCAGCAGGTAACTGGGACCGCACGCATGGACCTACTAACTCTACTCTCCTATTGGTCATCATTTCAACGAATATATATATATATATATTTCTCGATAAAAGATTTCACATAAACACTTGAAATAACAATCAATGATCAATCCACAATATGAAACAGGAAAACAAGCGGTCTTAGTCAGAGTCAAAAACCCAACTGAAACACTAGATTCAGAAAACATCTGGTGAGGGGTTCAGAAGAGTGGGAGGGAAGAGTGATATTTTAAAACGGTGAAAGTGCAGGAAAGGAGAAATGTCTAGAAAGGGATGCTTGAGGAAACAAAGGAGTACAGTAAGAAAGAGTGAAAAATTATCCACTAGCTGTCAACCCTCTTAGAAGAGGTTATTGCCCTCGTAACGAAAGTATCAAGTTTGAAGAGACCGTTACTAATGTTTATAATATTTTATCTATTAAATTTAATTAGAGATGATTCAATAATATTTCTTAACAACATCGATTTTTCATAGGTAATAAATTTAGTTCCTGTCCAATAAATATCATGATTTTAATTGCTTCTATGCAAGAATAAGGCGCTACTTTTTTCCTGTCTACTTACGTTGTATTGGTGTTGTTTTACAAGTGCCTTTAATGATTTACAAGTTTAACCAATGTAAATTTTATGGCAGTTTTTGCACGGAATTTTATAAATACCACCGGACTTCAATTCGCTGGGAGAGTTTATTATTAACATATTGCCCACGTTATTACGATTAGAAAACACTGCATTAAAATCAATTTGTTTGGCTAGTCTAGGAAGGGGGTCTAATGAGTCATGATACGGTAAAATTATGGAATTTGACAATGAACGGGGCTCTGTTGAAGTATTAGAGAAAGTTTTTTGCACCTATCAAAGCTAAATCAATATTTGAGGAGGGATATTTTAATGATAGGGCAATTAGACCTAATGTGGCTAATCTCATCATTAATGAATTCAAGAGAGCACACTCTTAATGCCCTCAAAAACATATTTCTAAAAACAGAAATTTTAGCATTTTTTGGATGGGGAGAATAAAAGTAAACATATCCAAGTACATTCGTAGGTTTTCTATAGACACTAAAGCGTAACTCTTTAGGTAACCTATGGATCAGGACATCTAAGAATGGCAAATTACCACTTACTTCTTCTTCCATTCTGAATTTGATTGTCTTCACTAATGAATTTAATTTCATTAGGAAAGCATCTTTATTTATAGAATTAGGACAAATGTATAGTATATCGTCAACATATCAACACCATTACATATATAAATTACTCAGGAGGGAGTATGAGCAATTACCCATTGCAAGCCCAAATTTTTGTTTATAAAAATTATTTTTAAATTGAAAATATGACAATCTACTACACATAACTTAATTGACTCTATTATAGTGGTAGAAGGAAGGGGAACGGATTAGTTAATTCCTCCTGGAGTAAACTCAAAAGTAAACAAGTACATTGGTAAAAAGGGACTTCAAATCAAAACTAGTCAATCTATAATTTTTATTCATGTTGACACTTTTTAATTTTCTAATTAGATCAACATTGTTTTTAATATGGCTGCCTGAAATTTTTCCATTTAATGGGTTTAAAACACTTACTAACCATTTGGACAAGCCATATGAGGCTGAACCAACCGAGCTCACAATCAAACGTATTGGGTAATTATCTTTACTCGCTTTGATCAACCCGTACATATATGACAATGAAGGGGATTTTGCGTACTAATAAACGTCCAGTGACATTGGTCTCACTCGACGTCTTGTACTTGTTCACTATGTGCCTATAGAAGAACTATCAAAATTATATGCGAATCTGCTTACAATCACCTAGTCTATCTCTTCCCCATTCAAAAGAGTTATAATAAAAATCTACTGAGAGATTGTCAACATAAATACGTTTACGTAAATAGACGGAAGCAACGGTGTAGCAAAAGGCTCATCACTTGGTGTAACCTTCGTCAATTTCTATATGTTCAACTTGAGAATACAGTTATGGCTTCAGATTCGATTCGTAAGCCACATGTGTATTGTCGATATGTAGATGACTGTTTTATAGTGGCCAACAGTCCATAGGAAACTAAAGTTATAAGAATAGCAATGGAAGCAGCCTTTGTTCTTAAATTTATCAAAAACCAAGCACTAACAAAACCATCAACTTCCTCACTGTTGAAGACAATAACCATTACTATATAATATCAACATAATAACAACAACAACATAATAATAACAACAACATAATAATATCTATATAATAACAACAGAAACCGTTAATCATAGGAATCAATTTTCTCAGAAAGATTAAACAGACAAAAGAATACTCAAGAATATTATCAAAATACTAAAATACAAATAATTTGAATTGTTATGGTACTTATTGTAAGTTTTTCCATTTTCCATTCAGTCTAACTAACTTTCGCATAGTTTTTCGTTAACCTTAAACGACCGTTTTCTGAAAAAAAGGACACCATGAAACAACTAAATCGCTTAGAAATGATGCATCTATCACAATTAGGTGAACTGGAAAGGTAGTTTGCTATGTTTTCATACCCACTGAGGAGTATCAATCTAAAATCAACAACACACTGAGTGACAGTACTAAATTTAAGTTAATTAAAAGAAACCCATCAAGAAGCGTGTTAATTAAAACATTAGAAGCATTAACTCAATGAAAGGAAACTTCTCTCTGCCCTGACTGACAGGTGATTTCGACCTTGGCAACTGTTATGGACCGGAATGTAAAGATACACAAACCTGGCAATCCACTCAGGCTAATTATCAGCTAGATTTTCACCCCTACTTACCAGCTCTCTAAACGATTAAATACTATCCTTAAGCCATTCGTCTTAATATTAGTTATTGGATTATATCACTGGCTCCAGTACGCCCCTTAGAAATTTTTTATTTTCATTGCCTTTGCAGCATCGAAAAGTGATTACAAAGAAAGAAAAATTACTGCAAAAAATCGTGATTACAGAATCTGCTCTGGTATTTATTATATAACAAGATTTCACAATGAACACGTGAAATAACAATCAATGATGAAACCACAATAAGAAATTGGAAAAAAGGACTAAGATATTTCAACCGTAACAAGCGGTTTTCGTCAGAGTCAGTTGGGTTTTTGACCCTGACGAAGACCTCTTGTTACGGTTGAAAAACCTTAGTCATTTTTTCCCATGTCTTATTGTGGTTTCATTATATATATATTTATATATATATATATATATTGCAATCTGTATGAATGGTCCGGATCTCGATTATGATTGGCTATTTTTGACCAAATTGTTTTTACTTTTCTTCTTTGGACTCTATTGTTTCCAGCTCTAACAAAATCCATTACTCAGTGAAGCTAGCTCTTCAATGAAGTCACTCCCACCGGCATGACAGACACTGGAGGGCTCACAGAACCTCGTAAAACCATACTGTTGTTCTGCAGTGTCAGCTTCCCCACTTGGAGGTCCTCCGGTGTTGCTCCAATTAGATCCGAAGTTCTGTATATATATAAAAATTTCACATAAACACGTGAAATAACAATCAATGATCAAACCACAAAATGAAATGGGAAAAAAAGATTAAGATTTTTTTGTACCGTAACAAACGGTCTTCGTCAGAGTCAAAAACCCAACTGCTGGTTTTTTGACCAGTTGAGTTTTTGACTCAGACGAAGACCGCTTGTTACGGTTGAAAGATCTTAGCCTTTTTTCCATTTCATATTATGGTTTGATCATTTAATATATATATATATATATATATATCGTACTTCATAGATACTCCTCTAAGACAATTTCAACAACACGTTGACAGGATGGTGCAATGGACTAAGGTATGGAGAATGAATATTAATCCATCCAAATGCACTTTCACTGTCAACCTGCGCAAGAGACTCGGATACACACCTACACTGCGCATTCATGAACACCACATACCAGTAACAAACACCTTTAGGTACCTTGGTGTTAACATCGACAAGAAAATGTCACTAAAAACTCACGTCAACTGCACACTTGGCAAGGCCTATGGAGCCTGGAGTGGCATTTACTATTTATTAGGGCCGGGCTCTGGACTCTCTCTTCGGACCAGAGTGAACCTCTATAAAGCACTCCTAAGGCCAATCTTTGCGTACGGAGTGACAGCCTGGGCTAAGAGGGCGGGTAAGTTGATGAGACGCATTTACGCGTTTCAGAATAAAACCCTCCGACTTATCCTGGGTGCACCACGCTACGCAACGAACGAGTTCCTCCATAATGAGGTCAAGTTGGAGCGTCTCTCCAGGTTTGTCCGCAGGTTGGGTAGGAAAGAAGACAGGAGAAATGCCGATTCGGTCAACCCTCTCATTGCGGGTATTCAGGGGCTTTTACCCAAAGATGTTGCAGATGAGAAGGAGGTTGGGATGACCAGGGCTGCGACTCCTACAGCCAACGACCCAGCAGGGGACCCGGCAGTGGGTGAATGTTGACGTTGGCCAACATCTGTGACCACCGGCAGTGGGCGTATGTTGAAGATATCCTACAAGAGAGCCGGGTGAGAAGGAAAGGAACGCCTTTATAAACACCTTAAATTAATCAATATTATTGTTATTTATTATTATTACTATCTCTATCATTATTGTTATTGTTATTAATATTAAAATATATTATCATTAATATTAATTATCATTAGTGTACATTATTATTATTACTATCTTAGAATTATTATTATTATTAATACTTTTACCATTATTATACTTATTATTATAATATTATTACATATTCATGTTTATTATTATTATTAAAATTATTGTTATTATTATTATTAAAATTATTGTTATTATTATTTTTAATTGTTTTTAATATTATTTTTGTATATTAATATTATTATTATTTTTATTTTATATTATTTATTGATTGTTATTAAGGAACGAAAGGGAAAAAGCCTGGAGGGGAGCACCAAGTGCTCTCAGTACGGCTACCCCAGTCTGTATAACTTGGGCATATAGCTCTCAATAAAGATGTATTCATTCATTCATTCATATATATCAATATACAGAGAGGGAAACCAAGCACAGTGGTTCAGAGAAAACACTCATCCCTCCTGAAGACGGTTGAATCCGAAAACTAGAGACTGTGAGTGTGTGCTTTAAATTTTTTTATGTTTTTTTTTATACATTGAACTATATTTGTCCGTTTCGGATCGTATTTTCATCGAAAAAATGTAGATGTATATCTTTGTATATTTGGCACACTAACTTAAAATCCAAAAGTTATTCACCAAATTCTATATTTAAGTTCCTGTTAGCTTTAAAGGTGAGACGGAACACCGGGCAAACCACCATTATTGCACTTTTTAAGATGTACTTTATCCAAAAATAAGGTTCTTAGCGATACTGTAAACATTTTGTTTAAAGTTGCAGAGATTTTTGTTATTTGTAATAAATTATGCTTCTTTAAGAGTTTTGGAAGCAATTGAAACTGAATAAGTTTAAAGACTAGAGACTAACAGTTAACAGTTAACTGTTTATTTACGACTGCCCTGTGCACATTGCTCTTTTACCCATGTGTCTGCGCCGCAGATCCAGGTCAGGCAACTTGTACGCCACCTATTACTTTGTATGTCACAAACTTTAAGCAGTACTCAAACTCAACAATTTTTGGTCACTAGGGCAACCTCAGGAAAAGATGTTCTAGCTGCTCAGACAGCGATAAGGGAATCTGAGCATACCCAAGGTCTATACAACCTTGGGTTTTGAACCAGGACTGCATGAAGCATGAACTCATCATTCAAACGTACGACTTTTTGGTTCCATCACCGTGTCCTTGGTGCTTATTCACATTTTATATTCATTCCAATGATGCTACGATTCCTGGTTTTATACGCCACTTATTAGCTACTACGTTTAATTAATATGACTGTGTTTTAATCTACAGGTAGGAATCCACCGTACGAGACTTCCTTCTCTGTTGTCCAACAGCACGGCGTGGATGTAAAAGTAATGGATTCTTTGGAATTAGGAGGTCTACCCCACGTAAGTGGGACTCCCGTAAGTAATAGGACGTATTAATAACTTATATAACTGAAATAAAGTGAAAGCTGAACGGAGGGCTGAAATGTATAGCTAATTGTGTTAGTTTGTTGAGGGCCTATTGATTGACCCTTATAATATAGGATTCCTCAAAGAAATATCACTACCGAATCAAACTTTCAACTAATATTAAAAGAATTGCAGAGCTAATCTGTAATAAAACAATGAACAATTTAATTACATGTTTTATTTTAACCAGTATTTGCAGATTTGGTAAACACTATCATTGTTAAAATTTACTGTGTAAGATGGTGGATTAAATATATGGTACTTAAAGTACGCATTCAATTGTATCTAATGAATATGAAGATTGCTCCTAAGTGAAAAAAAATCACAACAATTTTTTAGTAATGAAGGAGAAGATGCTTTTATTCATCACTACATTCAATTTTACATTGATAGATGAAATAATTATCATACTGCATGTTGTGGCTAGTATCACAACTGGGGTTGCTTGAGGGTAGTTGTTGCTTGGTTGGAGAGTTGGCCTGTAATGACAGAGATGCTTGAATGATGGTGGAGAGAGTGGGTGCTTGGAGGTTGGGAAGTGAATGCTTGATGTCTTGCTTGCTTGAGGGTTCAGAATAGAATGCTTGAGGTGTTGACTGCTTGCTGGTTGGAAAGGGAGTAGATGCCTGAGGTGGTGTTTGCTTGCTGGTTGAGAAGGGAATGGACAGGCGAAGGGTCCGAGACTAGCCAGGTAACATTGGGCAAAGCTAGGAGGGCGGGTACTGCTAAACCGCCCTAAGCTGGCAAGTACCGCTAGACAGCCCTAAGAGGGCAGGTATGCTATAGTAAGTTACAATCTGAACACTGCATATGTTGATCTGTGAGTTTCGGACGCAGCCGGCAGGTTCCCCATATGCGAGCTAAGAATGCTATTACAGCTATTAATATAAATTATTTTAACCTCTAAACAATATACATGCACTCTATGTTGGTCAGTATGAAAGGCACTATATGTTGCAGAGCTATTTTCAATAGCAATAGTTTTCAATCATGTACGTCAGATAAAGAATAAGTACGTACATTTGATACACAGTTAAGCACATCTTATCTTGTATACTCAGAGTGATATGAGGTCGACAATTAGATGCCGTACGTACCATTACAAGTGTAATGTAGCACGTTACATGACTACCTTACGGTTCTAAATTCATATAACATGTTAAGAAATTCTTTCACAACTACAAAG
The DNA here is from genome assembly GCA_026182355.1 of Hermatobates lingyangjiaoensis. Lineage (NCBI taxonomy): Eukaryota > Metazoa > Arthropoda > Insecta > Hemiptera > Hermatobatidae > Hermatobates > Hermatobates lingyangjiaoensis. Next base: position 4,051,602 of record JAPFBL010001938.1, read on the forward strand.
AACTTCCAAAAAGAACAAATTCAATTATGTAAAAACCTTGAATAATTATAATATTAACAGTAAATAGAATATTATAAACTTAATTCATTGAGTCAGAATCTTACTTTTAAGACAGCAAAGTTTAAAGGAGGAATTTTGTAAGTAAAATCTAGATTATTAGCCAAAATATCAAAGGAATTCGGTAGAGGCAGCAAATTTAGAGCTAAAACTTTACTGACATAATAAATTGATATTTCGTAACAAAAAGATATCAGCTGTATTTCTGTGCTAAATTTATAGCAGAAGTGAAAATAAAGACAATATAGCATAATTATGTGGTTAAGCGTGAGTGAGTAGAGATAGGAATAATTGCGTGATTAAATTTAGGTGCTAGTTTCTTTGAATATAAAATTTGAGTTATGAAACAATTCTTCCATAAAATAGATAAGACAACAGTTCTATTTGGCAGCATTCAAAGAGAAAAGTGAAACTTGATGCTTTTATGTGAACATATCTCATCCATAAACGTATTCATTTATTCTCTCGTCGACTTCAAAAGCGATTTGAGAAGTATAATAACTCCAATATGATGATTAAAATTAAATTTCAAAGCAGATGTCATTCTGACATTTAATTTATTATAGAATCTAGAGTGACCTACAATCAACTTTACCATAAGTAAACATAATATCAAACTTCTTGACAACTTGAAGAATTAGCTTAAAATTAGTATCAGTTTGTAATATAGAACGAAAGAGTCCATTCCTCATACTTCAAAATTACCCCAAGATAATATGAGTCATAAAAACAAGAAAATCTACAATTAATATTATGTTTTGTTCAAGGGTGCAACATATAGATTTATTAGAGAATTTTATTGGATATATCCATCATACCATGGCATATCATACCAAAGCATAAAAAACTATATGTTTGATTGGCGTTGATTTTTACATGTAAGAATTTTATTCTTCTTACATCTCATATTAAGTCATTAAATCATTTCAAATTCTAGTAACAATACAAATATGTTTCAGGAAATTTCGGCCTGATCAGAAATATGTAAAAAATACAGCACCTAAATGCCCAACTGTACAGTTGTTATTTTTTGCCCCGATTTCCTAGTAAAAGTTTATATACTACCCTCCAAATGCTTGTATATTTAGATCTCGTTAACATTAAAAAATAACATTAATAACAAGTTTAAAAATGTATTATTGAAAAATAGAGGGATAATTAAGATGGACAAATATAATACAAAAAAATTGAAAAAGGAAAAAAAAGAAAAGACTAGTAAATATATAAGTCTGAATGACAATCACATTGAAAGGTCTTCGTTCCACTCCGTTAGACGATTTGGGTGAAATCAAGGCTTGCATCAAGACGGGTGAAACCTTTGCTTTGTACAAGCTTGAGTTTGGGGTTACTGACGCCCCAAGTATCCCTTCCTCTCCTTAGAAACAGAACTTTTAAAATCTTTAGAAATTGATTTGAACAATCTGTAAAAACAATTGCAATAAAGAAACTAAAACAGTCCTATATAAACAAAACTTTGAGAACATTACATTATAAGAGCCAAGAAAATTAGTTTATATTTTTTAATGACGATTTTCTTAACTGACAATAGAATCCCCTCTAGGTGGCCCATAGGACATGACTGCTCTACCTACTGGTAGCTTGAGCTTTGACTTTATTAATAGCCTGTCAAATGGATTTAACAAAAGTAATTAATGTAGTTAAACAAACAGTTACAAATGTGACTTATTTAAAAAAATAACAGTTCAGTGCGAAATAATTATATTTCCACTAATAATTTTTTCATAGAATTTTTCAAAAGAATCTGCAGCACAGTGATCGGCACGTGTTCCAGGGACGTCCATAGCCGATCATACTGTAGAAATAAAGAACATACTATATAACTTGCGTGGCTTCAACTACAATTAATGAAAAAGAACTCTTGAAGAAACATTGAACAAAATTAAATATTGTTCAGTGGTTCTTCAGTAGTTATTCTTTTTGCATTAATTAGAGTTGGAGTCACACAAGTTATAGAGTACAATCTTCATTTCTACGGATTGAACAGACGTCGAATACCCCTAGAACACTTCCCGATCACTGTACTACATCTTTTGAAAAGTTCTATATCAAATAATTAGTGCACATATGAGTTCGTATCAAGCTGTTTTCATGCAGCTACAACTTTTTCTCATTGATAAGGTTGCTGTTCTACTCTCTTGAAACCCTAATCACATTATTTGGCTATTGGTGTTACATCGTTCACAGAGATTACTTTGATGCCTAAAAGGATGAATCCATTCATGAAACAAATCGCTCATGTTGTTCAACATATATTAATCCCAACGTAATTTGTTTGACGACAAGTTTTCAGAGTTATAAGTAAAACATTTTCTTTAACTTACTTTCGACTTTATATGCTTCCTGCTAAAAATAAAATATTTCCTATATGTTTATACCTTTAAGTTGCAATAACGTAAAAACCTAATTTTGATATATTAACAAAAATAACTCACTTCAGTATCAATTCCTAGTCCTTTGCCTAGTCCTTTCTATAATCCTCCAACTTTATGTCTCAATCAAATCTCTCTAAATGTAAATCAAAATATAAATATTTAGCATAAGACAACATAGTAGTTTTTTTTGTCTCATTATAGAAACATTTTTTTAAACATTTAATTAAATTAAATACTTTAAAAAGGAATGCTGGCCTATAATTTTAACCAGGAATTATTAATAAGAATAATAACTACCAATGCTTATAATTATCAATGTAAAAATTAAATATAACACCAAAATGAATTAAATATAACGGGCTAACAACCTTTAGACCACAATAGCAGTAATCCCAAGTAGCAGAAACTGAAATATAGAATTTAGTGATCATAGCTCTATTGTTTTTTTTCAGATATCGAGCACATACACATGCATTCACACAGATATACTACGCGTACATTCATACTACGCGCATAAACACAGAACACAGATACATCAAATTGAGGAACACATTTTACTAAATCCAGAAGATTATAAAACATTTATTTCTACTAAAAATATAATATCGAAATTTTGACTCAAACTACACATTTGCATACCACTTAATTTCACGTAAGGGGTAACTGAAAGTGAGAATGTATCAATATCAAGCGTTTTGCAATCTACCAGTTAGTATTCCTATTGTTGGTGCCGTAGATCCCGAGTTCATACTTTCTCCTATCCCTCATTTTGTTACAAGCCAAAAATAAAAAATCTTGTATAAGCTATCCAGAGCCTGTGTGACGTCATACGTACAATGAACACTAATGTAAATTTGATACTTCGGAAGGTGCCATAAAATAAATTGGCACATACCTTTGACCCATTGAACATTACTCACAGCTAAATCATGTCACTGTGAGAGTTAATAAACAATATAAAATCTATTTTTTTTGTACTATATAGTTTTCTCAACAAATATGTCAAATGTAAATTATAAATATATATTGTTTCTTCTTCGAACAATCATATTAAATGCTTAGTTTCCTTGTCCGATTTGAACTGATTAATACAGCCAAGAGAAATAGAAGATGAAATGGCTGAATACACAGATGAAAGGATTTTTGAGTACACATAAGATTATAATGACATTACGCGAAAAAAGGAAAGAGAAGATGGTGGTAACTGAAGATGGAGCAGTGTGCAAGTGTGAGCATCTGGGAGGCTGCCTTCGATCGGAGCAGACACGCAGGTCCGTCTGCAGAACTCTTTAACATTCCCGTTCACTGATCCTTATGAACCTAATGTTAATCATCTCCGCACCACCTAAGACCATCAGAGACAAACACTACACTTTTTACAAGAAAAACAAGGCTTTACTCATTTTCCAGTTCGCTATAGTAATTTCAGCCTCCGCAGAGCTCATTTTGAAAACCAAACGTTTATCCTTCAGTTAATCGAATAAAACAACTTATTTAAATATATTTAAATTTCAGTACAAGAATCTTCCATGGTCCTAGTGAAGAAGCTTTGAGAAGAGTGAATACATTTGTGGTTCAGACCATAAATGGTCATATTAGAAGTAAATCACAAATTTTAAGAAAATTTTCAAAATATACAAAGAACATTAACTTTTTAGAAATTATGATAGATATATACTTACCTACAAACTAGTTTAAAATCAATACATAATTAATTCACAAGAAGTAGTAGCTTTAAAGAGATGAATGCTGAGACATAAAGGGCCATTTTTGCTTGATTTTAAAACGCAAAACAAACAACAGGAGGCATTTTACTTCAGATGTAAAATGAGATTTTACAGTTAGATCATGAGCAGAAGCCAAACATATTCAGCTGTAACAATTAACGACCGTGTTTTTTTCTTTCTTTTGGGAAGATTGAAAGAAATATAAATATTACATGTAATGAAATTGCTTACTTATGTTTTAAGGTTTTTTTCCTCATTACCATTAAAATACTCGGGCATGGAAAATCTTAAGAATAATCTTTAATTTTACGTTATTACTTTCTTTTGTGTTCCTTTTAAAACAAAAAAAAACTGGATTCAGTTTACCCGAAGAAACCATTATTGATGTATCATCTAAGAACAGCCGATTTCGTCTGAAAAATATTAGAAACATATAAGAAAAAAGAAATCAGTGTCATCCAATCACCGAAGAATTATATTAAAATTAGTATCCGTTTTGTAATATAGAACGAAGGATTCCATTCCTCATACTTCAATATTAGGCAAAGATAATATGTTTCATAAATAAAAATATCTACATCTTATGTAAAGTTTTGACCTAGAGTGTGTCATAAAGATTGATTAGAGCATCTATTAGGCAAATCCATCATACCATGGAAAGCAAAGAAATAATATGTTTGATTAAAGTTGGTTTTTTTAGATGTAAAAATTGTATTCTTCTCACAATCATATTAGGACATTAAATCATTTTTTTCATTAAACTTTTCAACATCAATTTTATTTCAGTCAATTCACTTAAAAATCTGGAGTGGCCTACACTCAACTTTACTATAAGTAACTTAATATCAAATTTCTTGAGTATATAATATATAACGTCTCATTTAAGCATATTGTAAACATCTAAATGGGATATGATTATTAGTCTTTCATTCCTGAGGTAGTAAAGATAGTGATTGAACGACATATCAATATACGAGTATAAGCTTATTTTTGTACATCACACAGCTGATGCAAATAATTTCATTAGTATAACTACAGCAGTAATAACATTTTTGAAAAACCAAAGTGAACATTTCTTGATACGAAATATTCTCCTTCAAGAGAACATGGCTTTTGTTCAAATAGCCAGTGGATTTCTTACATCGTTTACTTGACATCCTTCTACATTGAATATTAAAGTAAAATTTTCAAATTTAAAACAGGAAAATACCCTTATTTTCTCTGAAAAACATCATAAAAATCGAAGAAAAAATGTTGTTTTAGGATAATTGATAATTAAAGATGTACGATAATTACATTTATTAATCTCCAAACGAAAGATTTCAATTTTGAATTATCTTTTACATTTTCGGTCTTTTGTAGAATTATTATACTGGGAATTTGATGGCTTCTTAGTATTTAATAAGATCATGTTCCTTCTCCTTTGTCAAATATCATATATACGATTTTTTTCTGAGTGAGTGTTATCCTTTTCCTGCCTTCTGTACTCTATTATACTCGTAAGTTTGCTATGAATGTATATTGAGAAAAAATATATTATTAATTAGCCAGGCTACATACTCAAATCGAAGTCAAAGCCAGCTATTCAATATAATTTAAATCTTTTATAGTTGGTAGCTTCTAATTTTTGAAAATAATAAATATGAACTATAAGACTCGAATTGTAAAAAAAAAAACTGGATATTTCTCAACAAACATAAGTCCTCTTTCTTGAAGAAAGATCCATTCCCTTTATAAATATCATTTTTATCTCAGTGGATTCGCTCAAAAAATTTCTAAGTCAATGTAAACATTGTAAAAGGAATATCAAAAATTCCACTAGTATAGCAGGTGATCTCTTAGTCTAGGATAAACAAACAGTTTTTATAGCGTTATTACTCTTTCCCATAATTGAAACTTCATGAATTTTGTTTTATGAATTGCTAATTTTTCGTTCCATTTTTGGTCAAATTTTCATTATTTTTTAATGAACCGTTTAGCGTCAAAAAATTTTTTCCTGAAAACAGAAATGGTACTGTAACGCCCATTTAGCGAATGTAATTTTGAAAAAAAATATCTCAACTTATTTTCCACATAATGTTCTATTTTTAAGCATAGTTTCATTTTGATCCGTCAAACAGTATGGCTTGTATCGCTCTCACAAGGTTTGAGATTGAATTATAAGTAAAAATTTTTACATTTTATTAAAAAAAATATTGCCAGTTGTTTTAAAATTCTGAATATATTTTACGTTTGTTGCATTTGTAACCTCAAAGATAATGTCAAAATTTTAAAACTCTAGGGTTATCAGTTTAGGAGAAATAAATGTTTTCTAAAAAACGGTTTTTGGCAAAAAAAGTGACTTTCCCATCATGCATAATTCTTCCCAAACAATAGGGATCTTCGTCCTTATGAGGCCCAATTTTGTGTAAAATATCAATTTGATCCATCAATGATTCTGGACCGTAGCGTGGTAACAAGCAATGCTAACACACTCACCCACACACACACAGACATCATCGAAAAAACTTCATGAAACGACTTCTGGGACCTCTAAACATGTAATTCCGTCAAAATCTCGAGATCATATTTTTTCACGATCACTATACTTTACTTATAGTGAAGTATAAATATCAAAGTCAATGTAAATAAATGTAAAAAATTCCAACAGGTATAACAGGTGATCCATTAGTCCAAGACCACTAATTTACTCTTTTACATTAATTAGAATTTTTTTAAAAGTTGCTAGTTTCCTGTTCCACTTTTTTGAAAAAATTTCATTGTTCCTTAACAAGCTGTTTTAGCGTCAAAAAGTACACAAACAAATATCATCGAAAAAAGGTCATAAAACGACTTTGGTAACTTCAAAACATGTAAATCCGTCAAAATTTTGAGAGGAGATGGAGAAAAAACAAAAAGAAGAAGAAACACAAGAATGGAGATTTGAAAGGTACAAAGCAACATAGTGTAACCACCTTACCATCCTGGAACACTTTAAGACAGTTTGACAGAAAGAAAAAGAGAAAAAATAAACCACCTTAATAAATTAAAAATTAGGGCGGAAGTGAGAGATAATGAAAAGAGAGCAGGAAAATCCTGAAAAAATTAAACTTTAGAGTGCTAAAGTGTGAATAGTAAACAGACAGATATTTTAGGGAAAAAAAATAAAAGTAAACAAAATGAAATAAGAAACTCATCTGGTTAAATAAAGACTGGGGATTTTCTAGAAACCAACAACCCAATAAGGCTTCCTCAGGAGTCCTTAAATTGTTCCGGTTGTCGTCACTGGAGAGTTATCTTAAATTAAGACCCTAAAGCCCTCATTGAAAGAAAGGTTATCAATTTTGCATCGGTGGAAACAGATAGCTTGCTCTGTTAACCCACATATGGCCTGTAACCATTCATACGGAGCTTAAGTAACGTAGAAATCAAACCCACAAAGAATGAGTCAGCACATTTTGTGCAGTCCAGACGATAATCGAAAGAACGTCAAAAACGGACTTCAGAGATATCAAAATATGCAAATCTGTCAAAATCTTGAAATCGAATATTTTCATGATTGCTATACTTTACTTTTTTATAATAAAAAAAAAGTTGGTTGAAAATGTGACATCTAAAAAGTGAAAATAACTTAGAAGCTATGAGTTCAGAGATTGGAATTCTTTAACATTTACAATAGGTATTGGAGTCCCTTGGCATTAGTAATAAAACTCAGAAATAGCAAGTGCAGGGTTCTTCCAAGTGGTACATTAATTCATGCGAATCACAATAATAATGCTTGAAAAAAAAATAAATCGTTAATCAACCTACAAAACGGAAAAGTAATTTTAATGGGATGTTAGTTTTATAAGTAAGAAGTAATTATTTGAGAGTCATCTCTCAAATAACTCACTATTACCCTCTGCTGCAGCCCGCAAGACGAGGGGGAATCCACCAACAAAAAAATTATTATTACATATCTTAAGTATTTATAAACAATCCCGTACGCTTTTATAAGTACTTTATAAGAGGACTTAGCCATTCAGACTAAGATATTAAAAAATATGTTCATAAATTTTTAAATTTTTCAGCTTTTTAAATGCTAGGGAATTATTTTCTTTTTTTCCTGGAGAACTACATGGTTTAAAATACTGTAAAACGTTAATTGTCTACAAAAATAACCACTGTCTTGAAAAAATAAAGCACCTCTAGGCTGCACTATTTTAGGATATAATTTTACTTGTATTAATGAAAGAACTCCGTGAGAAATTAAGCATGATATGGTGAGAGATGAGAGATATGGTGAACACGTACAGATAAAAATGACATTATACCCAAAAAGAGTACTTTATATGAGTTCAGAATTTTTTTTCAAAACTACATTGACAGTAAGGGCGTTATGATACATTTTTTTAACGATAAATAACTAATTAAAGAACAATGAAATTTTGCTCAAAAACTAAATATTAAACTGAAGATTCATGAAAAAAATCTGATTACTACTAAAGACAATAGAGCTATAAAAACTAATAATTCACGTTAGATTAATAGATTCACTGCTGTACTTGTGAGATTTGTTTACATTTTTGTACATTGTTGTCGATCACTTAAGAAAGTAATTTTGAATAAACTTTAGGATTTAATTAAAAAAAAATCTGTAGTGGCCTACATTCAATTATATTATGAATAAACATAAAACTTCTCGATTTTTATGTAACTATAGCTATGGCTTGGATATATTTATCAGCTCTATCCGTTTCTGTAGAAATGGTTGAAAATTGAACTTCTTGTTCTCACTTGTTCAGTTGTTCAAATTCTCACTTAGAAAGGGAACTGAGAGACGCTTGATCAGCCTGGATATACTTTGTACCACTTCAGTCATCTTTTACAGTATTACCATTGACAGAGTCAAATGTATTAAAATTTTGTAGTATATATGACTAGATTTCATTTTGAGTTCAGCATGAAAGTAGTTCGACACTAGCCTGATGGGTGTTACACTATCAGGTTGTTAGGGGTGATAGAAAACAGTTCCATTACAAATAATCATGTGAAGTAGGTGGATAAGTTGCCACTAATTCAGGTCACTCCTTAACAGCAATTGTGTAACAATAATGCCCGCAGGTTCAACCGTGCGAGTTGACTCTCAGCTAAGAAGGTTTACAGGGAGAGACCTCCCTGTTAAAATTATTAAACATTAAAAAACCAACATGAGTTCCGACTTTATTAAAAGCCCTAGTAATAACTATACTTTCTTTGAAATGGTTTCAGCCTTTTTATTAAACAGGAAAACATAAATAAAGACTAGATAAAATAATTATGCTAGTACAAATGTAATTAAACTGTTTATTTATTACTTGATCTCGAAATAGAAATAAATTTTCAGAGAATAAGATATTATAACTTTATATTGAATGATAAATTCGATAGTTTTGCAGTAAAAAAAAAACATGTATTTTATTGGAGAAGATTTATTGTATTTTTCTTTTAGTTATTTATTTGATTCAGGAGGATTAGAAAATATACACAGAGCCTATCAGTTCTACCAACATTCAATATCAAAATCACGAAGGCATGATAACACTGGGAACTTTCAGTTTTATTAATTATTATGAACATGTTTTTGTAATTTCCCTGCTGTATCGACCTAAATGTTTGTGCCCTTAAACGGGGATTAATAGCTAGAACTGCCAAATACTCCCAATAGCAAATCCAAAACATTTACATAAAGAGAAAAACAGATAAAAGAACGTGTGAGGGGAGATGGAACACGACTTGATCTGATAAATAGTAAATCTACTTCAAATGTTTTTTTCAGAAGTTTTGAAATTTCGAATCATTTCGCATAAAGAGAACTCCGTGTGGTGTTTCTAGAAATGCAAGTTTCTGTTTACCATATGATTGTTTGTTCTCATTGTCTACCACAAGAATAAACTTCATAGGACACTACAAAACTCCAATAAATTCCTGAATTTTGGTTTACATTGTTGAACAGTTAACAGGTGATGATGTCAGAATATAATATACTAGTTACACACTGACTAAAATGTAATAATATTCGAAAAGTGGTGTTTATCTGAGCTGAATGACAACAGACAAGTTGGAACTAAAAGGCCTTATATAACGCACTGGCTTAGAATTGTGCAAACATTTTCATAAACTTCTGCTAATCTCTCTACTTAAATCCTCTCTGTTTTGAATTTCTCAACAAGTTATCTTTAAGGACAAATCCATGCATTAATTATGGTAAACTACTATATTATTACCCTTATTTAAATAAACTTATTTAATTAAAAGAAAGTAGATAAATTTATTAAATCAAGAGACTACATATCTTTAAGTATCAAATTTTAGTTCAAAATAAAAGCATATACTCCTTCAATAAAATGTTTTTTTTTACGAAACTGAGTAGGTAACTGCATAAGGCATAAGGGTTAATCACATAGAAACAGTCGTTTGCATGTGTTTCTCTAATGAGAGGTAATGGAAAGAGATTGAAGGGAGACCCTTTCCGATACCACTACTGCTTGCAAATGATAAACTGTATTTCTCATTCATATTAGTCAAAGAACCTTTGCTTTGACCATGATGAAAGGGTCCTTTCATTTCATAAATTTATCTCCTGTTCATCCAATGCAACCCAATGCTGTTTAAGTGTCAATTACCAACCAGTTAGTCTTCCGTATGATAAAAAAAAACAGTCTTTATTTGAAGACATTCAATTTGAATTGAAGGTTAAAATACTAAATTTATATAATTCGTTATAATTTCAATGTTAACATCATCGAGAACATGTTCATAAGAGTATTGTTTATTTGTTTAGTCTCATTGATTAAAAACAGATATGACAGGCTTTAAGGAATTTAACTGAATGTTTGTAAAGGGAAATCTATTCAAAATAATTTATGTTACGTAGTTATGTATGTTGTTTTACAGCAAAAAATGGGTAGTATGTATTCTTTCACACTTTAAATAAAATTTGGTTATATGCTACACCAGAAGGAAGATGGTTTGACAACTATAATTTTCGGTATAAGGAAAAATGATGTACTCCAGTCAGGGTTTTAAGACTAAGCTACGAAGGAGCTCTTGGTCCTCCATAAAATGTCTATTTTCTTGAATTAGGTTCGTACTAGCACAGTATTCATTACGTAACATCAACATTTATACCAGCATCTTCAATATAGAAAATATCAGAATCTAATTTAAATAAATAATTAAATTACACAAGAGTAAAATAATTGCATTATGATAACAATATTTATTCTAGTTTAAATAAAGAAATAGAGACTGTAATTTTTAAATTTATAAAAACCAATCAAGTGTTTCTTTCGCTCTGTGGTTAATTTTATTTTTTAGTGTGTGTTTAGAGTGTGTTAGCATTGCTTGTTACCACGCTACGGTCCAGAACCTTTGATGGATTAAGTTGATATTTTACACAAAAATGGGCCCCATAGAGAAGAAGATCCCTATTGTTTGGGAAGAATTATGCATGACGGGAAAGTTACTTTTTTTGCCAAAAACCGTTTTGTAGAAAACATTTATTTCTCCTAGAGTTTTGAAACTTTCACATTATCTTTGAGATTACAAATGCAACAAACGTAAAATATATTCAGAATAAAAAACAACAGGCAATATTTATTTTATAAAATGTAAAAATTTTGACTTATAATTCAATCCCAAACCTTGTGAGAGTGATACAAGCCATACCGTTTGACGGATCAAAATGAAACTATGCTTAAAAATAGAACATTATGTGGAGAATAAGTTGAGATATTTTTTTTTCTAAATTACATTCGCTAAAGGGGCGTTACAGTAGGATTTCTGTTTTCAGAAAAAAATTTTTTGACGCGAAACGGCTCATTAAAAAATAATGAAAATTTGACCAAAAATGGAACTAAAAATTAGCAATTCATAAAAAAAATTCATGAAGTATCAATTACGGGAAAGAGCAATAACGATATAAAAACCCTTTGTTTATCCTAGACTAAGAGTACACCTGCTATACTTGTCGAATTTTTTATATTTTTTTACATTGTTTATATTGACTTAGAAATTTTTTGAGCGAATCCACTGAGATAAAATTGATATTTATAAAGGAACAATTTAAACTGTTTATTGACTTATATGAGGTGTAAGAGGAATAATATTGTGCAGGAAAATGATAACACTCACTCAGAAAAAATTCGTATATATGATATTTAACAAAGGAGAAGGAACATGATCTTATTAAATACTAAGAAGCCATAAAATTCCCAGTATAATAATTCTGTAAAAAACCAAAAATGTAAAAGATAATTAAAAATTTAAATCTTTCGTTTAAAGATTAATAAATGTAATTATCGTACATCTTTAATTAACAAATCACCTTAAAACAACATTTTCTTCGCTGTTTAAGATGTTTTTAGAAAAAAAAAGGGTATTTTACTGTTTTAAATTTGAAAATTTTACTTTAATATTCAATGTAGAAGAATGTCAAGTAAACGATGTAAGAAATCTACTGGCTATTTGAACAATAGCCATGTTCTCTTGTAGAAGAATATTTCGTATCAAGAAATGTTCACTTTGGTTTTTCAGAAATGATATTACTGCTGTAGTTATACTAATGAAATTATTTGCATCAGCTGTGTGATGTACAAAAATAAGCTTATATATTGATATGTCCTTCAATAACTATCTGTACTACCTCAGGAAAGACTAATAATCATATCTTGTTTAGATGTTTACGTTATGCTTAAATGAGATGTTATGTGTTATATACTCAAGAAATTTGATATTAAGTTACTTATAGTAAAGTTGAGTGTAGGCCACTCCAGATTTTTTTTACAAAATTTCATTGTATTTATGCGTTTATACGCATGAAACACATGGGAGATATTTTTTTTTATTTAGTTGGCAATTGTAGCCCTGTATCTAGTTGATATTTGAATAATAAAGCCTCATGTATGGGAAACCAACATCTGAAACTATTATCTCAAAGATAAGTATGCTTGAATTCAAAAAGTGTAGTCCAATTTTCATTAAATCTCCTCATAAATTAAATGGAGTAAGTGGAATGCAGTATTTTAAAAGAATGATGCAATAAGGGATTATTATAAGTCATATTCTAAACTATGCAATATTCCAACTAGGGTGTGTACCCTCATATATATGTCAGTCAATATATTATTCCATATTCAAATTAAAATAAACTGCTTCAAATGTTTTGGACGAAAGCAAAAACTTAGTTCAAATGCTAATGGTTAAGAAGAGTTCTTGTTCTAAAGACTGTCCTCATAAAAATAATGCAATCGATTATTACGGTGTAAAAAATTGTAGTCGCATTTTAGAATTGCATACTGTAACAGAGGTATGTCTATTTACTCGTGTATTTCGAGGATTGGTAGATCGGTTGGCGCAATTTGTACTGGCTCAAGACTTCTATTGGTAGATTCATTTAATGAACATTTCATTAATCTGTATTTAACGGAGGAATCCCTTTTCTCCTGTAGAGGACTTCGAAAATCTATAGGTTGGTTTAATATCTGACTATGAGTGCCATGCATAAGGCAACATCTTTTCTTCTTGGTTTTCTTTGTGCTGCAATTAACATACACTTGTCACCTCGAGAGCTTGACTGTCATCATCCCGAATGCATGACATACCGGCAGCACAGCTCCCAGTAGTACAAGTACACTAATACAGGTTATTTCATTCAAGTTTACAGATATCTTTTTTTTTACTTTACTATAAGTAAAGTATAGTGAAAATAGATGGTATATATTCATGCTTTAGGAGAATATTGACAGATAAAGGAAAAATATATTGTCTATTATTCAGGCACTAGTAATTTTCCTAATTGTAGTCCTAAATATATGTTTCCTATTTTCAGGCAAAAGAAAAAAATACCTGAAAGATGGTAAACATCTGATTAACACTAATGAACTATTGCTATGTTCATTAATACCTCCCACTGTGATAAGCGCTGATAAGGTATTGTCAAGTACAACAGTCTTACAGCTTACTTTTCGTGTAACCTTGCGTAATTTTAGGGTTACAAATAGCTAAAAGCAACCCCGAAAAGGTGAATCCCCTGAAAGAATTTCCTCTTGATGACGGAAGTTTATTGTAACAAGAGAGTTTACTATCACTCATCTGCCCATCAATATCAAGCAAAAAGTAAGTTACTTTTTTACACTATGACGTGTAACATAATAGGTTATAAATACAAATAGGGGTATTATAATATAACCAATTGTTAAGGGTACCTGACCCTTGATCTTTAAGGGGACACTACTTATCAGTGTCCATGTCCCTAAAGGACCCCAAATTCGTTACTAATTTAGACTCTGAATTTCACAACTTGTGTTCTAGTGTCGTATCACAAAATACAAGTAATGAGACATGTAGTATATGAAATTCTTAAACTTTTATTTTTTCGGTTTTAGATAATTATTCTTTTACACATTAATATTTGTACATACTGACTCTAATATAATTGACTATAATTGACTTCCTGAAGGAACAAGTGTACAATGAAAAAACTCATTCAGAAGAAACAATAATAAATTAAACAAAATTATCTACATAGGAAAAACACATTTAAGGTACTTCATGAGAAAGCTAAGACGCTCCTTAACACTTGTAATGTACTCGGATCTCAAACGAATTCTCTATCACCTTCAGGTAAGATTAAAAAAAAATATACCAGCATTCATAGATTTAATAAGAAAAAAATCAAATACTATGCTGTAACAAAAATTATATTTCAATGAAACAATAAAAAGAATTGTTAAGAAAATTCTGAAGATAGAATATTATCAATATAAATCTCCCACCATATGTCGATAAAATCATATTTAATCATTAAGAATGTTGTTAAGAATGTTTAATCATTAAAAACACAAGTAATTGCAATCGAAGCATCAATGGAGGTGAACTGCGAATACATAAATTAATTGTGAATTATATTAAACCAGAATTCCATTCAAAGAAATTTAATAGCACTGGGGTACAAAGAGTGGTGAATTTTATTAGAAAAAATTAATATACAAAGGTGTTAACGAAATATGAAATGAGCATGATTTGTACGATGTCTTTTTGGGGAATGTTTGTCGCTCTGAGAACAACGCAAATCAGGTGTTAGCAACACATTGTCAATTAATCAAATAAATACTGTATTAATCAACATCATATTTAATAGTAAAGAAAGTCTGGAGTGGCCTATACTCAACTTTACTGTAAGTAAACTTAATATCAAACTTACTGGCTGTATAATATATAATGTCATATTTAGCCATAATATATATGTCTAAATGGAAGAGCTTTTATTGGCCTTTTGTAACCTCAAAATAATACAAAAATGTCAAAACTTTGGAAATAGTAGTCTAGGAGAAAAAAATGTAGTATAACAACAGCTTTTGGCAAAAAAAGTGACTTTTCCATCATGCATAATTGCCCCCAAACAATAGGACTCATCTACACCATGAAGCCCACTTTTGTGTAAAATATCAAGTTGATCTATCAAGATTCTGGATCATAGCGTGGCCACAATCTTTGGATACATACTCCACCCACCCTCCCACACACACACACATACAGACATCATTGAAAAATTTTCATAAAACGATTTTCAAAACATGTAATTTCGTCAAAATCTTGAGATCGAAATTTCTCACGATTACTGTACTTTGCATATAGTAAAGTACAAAAGACCGTAGTGATGAACAATCTAATTTTTATTATATTTTCGTCTTTTACTTAAGCCATTGCAACTGCTTAAAACTCGACTCATTTCTCAAAAATAATCCCGGCATACTAAATTATAATTCTTTGACACGAGAAAATGGTAGAAAACACCGGTTTGGTGGTCATTTCACCTACTGTATATAAGAAAGATTCTGTGCGTGAATCTTGGTAACCTTGTCTCAAATAATAAAGTAAGCTTGAATTTTTTATGCTGGAGAAAATCTTGTTACCCCGTTTCCCAGAAAGACGTAAAATAGTAATATGCAGCATGTTATCAGTTATCAGATTTAGTTATAAGTTATATTTAGTTATAAGTTATATTAGAGTTATCAGTGCTCTAAATAGCACTTTTTACAAACCCTAAATTGTTTGTGGAGAATACAAACAAGCAAAATTAAGGGAATCGACGACTAGTGGGAACGGTCAGTTAAGGTTCTATAGTTCTTTGTTGCTGTCCCTCAGATATCCCAGTCCTTTGGTGGTCGTTTACACTGTGCCCACAGTAAATACTAAGACTGTCCCTGAAACTGTTCAAATCGTTTCAGAAGTGTATAGGCTCAATAGTTGAGGTAGAGTCGGTTTATGGTGGGTGGGTTTATAGTGCTGCCATTCAACCCCAAGGATCTTGACCTCTGTACCTGCTCTGCTACCTGCTATTTGGCCTGCTACCAAATGACTCTGACTCGACCAATGGCAGCACAACAAACTAAGGCAGATCCTGACTCCTTGACGTACCTTGTCTTTAACCCAGGTGGAATTAGACGAGGAAAAACAGAACTGGAAACATGTTACAAAAAGTGCAACCCGATCTAGTTCTGTTGGCTGAAACTTTTCTGAAGCCTAACATGCGTTTCTTCAGAAAAAGAAGAAATTACTGTTCACTTAAAAAACTCCCTTAACGTAGCCTCCACCCCCATAGTAACACCATCACTTTGTAACCCACTTCCCCCATTCATACTTCATAAAATTAAAGAGATAAACAAACTAAGGAAGTTGTATCAAGTCACGAGAAACCCGAGAGATAGAAAACAGTTTAACAGGGCACAGTGAGAAGTAGTCTTGTCAGGTCTCACAACAGCAGGCACTGGACACAACTCCTTGTCAGGGACGAAGATCCTAACCATGTTACAGCCTGGAAAATAGTTAGAGCTATGAAAAAAGGACCCAACAGTACTAGTTCTACTCACCCCTTAAGGGAGAACGGAAAGCCTCTCATAGACAATGCCAAAAAGTCACTTGCCTTCTTCCATCACCTCACTGACCTCTACAAACCTCACCCTCACTCACGTATCCCTCCAATGTCTTGTGTCATAACTAAAAGTG
Organism: Hermatobates lingyangjiaoensis; assembly: GCA_026182355.1. NCBI lineage: Eukaryota > Metazoa > Arthropoda > Insecta > Hemiptera > Hermatobatidae > Hermatobates > Hermatobates lingyangjiaoensis. Next base: position 4,068,787 of record JAPFBL010001938.1, read on the forward strand.
CCCCAGATAATCCAATATTTTTTACCCCTCAGGATATTAATCAAGTAATCACAACCCTTAAGAAAAAGAGCTCTCCTGGCCACCAGGGCATTACTAACAGGATGTTAATGAAACTACCACCCAAAGTAATTGCCACCTTCACTGCTATCTTTAACTCCTGCCTAAGAATGAGGTACTTCCCAGCGTCCTGGAAAATGGCCAAGATAGTAATGATTTCTAAACTCAAAAAATCAGGACACTGCCCCACAGACTACAGACCCATAAGCCTCCTATCCTGTCTTGGTAAAGTCTATGAGAGGTTAATATTACTACAGGTCAAAAATGTTCTTCCCGTCCGGCCTGAGCAATTTGGTTTCCGTGCCTTACAGGGAACCACTCTACAAATTTGAAGGTTTTTACAATTCGTAAACCAAGCTTTTACTCAAAGAATTAAGCTGTGTTCTTGGACTTGCGGCGTGCCTTCGACTCGGTGTGGCATAAGGCAGTCCTCTACAAACTGAAATGTTTCAGCCTACCTGACTTGTTTACTGACACTATAAAATCATTTCTCTCTAATAGACGATTTTTTGTTATTATTAATGACCAACACTCTCCAATTGGGCAGATGCTGAGAGGTGTACCTCAGGGAAGTGTGTTAGGACCCATCCTTTATTCCCTATATACATAGGACTTGCCAAATCCTCCCGCAGTTCTATTCCCAAATTCCCCTAGAAAAACTGAATCGTTTCTGGGTCTCTTTGCTGATGACATTTCGGTGGCCATTAGATGCGCCAGTGTGGAGTTTGCGACAGGAAAGTTACAGGACTACCTTGATCAAATTTCGTACTGGTTCAATAGTTGGAAGCTTGAAGTAAACCCAGCAAAGAGCATCCACATAAAATTCAGTAAAGGAACACCAAAGCAACCTCCTCCAGTATTCATTGGTCGCCAGTTAATACCTTATAAAACCCAGGCCAAATACCTAGGCATAATAATTGACAGCCGGCTCACCTTCAAACACCATCTAAATAATAGATACAAATTGGGTCTGGCACTAATGTCAAATTTGTACCCTATCCTGAAATCAAAGAATACTCCACAGGTAGTAAAGGACCTCATTTATAAGGTGGTAATAAGGGCTAGCATTACTTATGGATGCTCGACCTGGTTACAAGCTGCAAGAACAAATAAAACCTTGATACAAGTAGTTCAAAATAAATGTGCACGCCTTATGGCTGGGGCACCTTGGTATGCCAGAAATGTGGATATTCAAAGAGACCTCAGGTTGGAATCAATTGACGAATTCACAAATAGACTGGTGGCCAATGAGGACACGAAAATCCCACCCCATCCAAACCCATACAGCAGTACAAAAATTCAGCAGTAGTAGGTCCGTGACCTGGAACTGCTAATTACAACGCGCACTGCAGTGCGCGGAAAGAATCGTTGGTCGTTGGGAATCGAATCAATGACCTATGACCAAAACAAGCACCTTACTGACTAAACCACGGAGGAAATTTGGAGAAGGATGTAAAGATCTGTTTCTGAACTGAACGGTGTTAAGTATCCGTTAAAGATCTCTTCCCTAACAAACTTGTACGAGGCCTATTCAAGAACCTAGAGAAGTGGATAGCATTAACTGATATGAGTGCCAACTATAAAATGGGCCACAGTCTCCATTGTAAGTGGACGCAAGGTAAATGCGTATCTGCATAGATATTATCAAAAAATATGTCATTAAGAGAAAACATAAAAATAAATCTAATATCATAAGAACGGAATTAGCTAGAACTGAGATTTTGTAACAAACCGAAAATCGAGGGGCAGTTAAAGAAGCGAAAATAGAATGGTGGATAGTAACTGACAAATAATTAATTTGCCGACGTCGGAAGAAAAGAGGAATGAAATGCTGACAATAGACCTTTGACACGTGTCGATTCCATCTTCACATTCTTGATTTTAATGCTTCCGCTTATTGTTCGAAGCAAACATCAAGTTTATTAATTACTGATATCAAAACATTTTAAAAGAAATATGTGGCAATAGATATTGAGTATATGAATTAAAAATATTAAGTATTATAAGATATGTGTAATTCTTTCTCATAATTACAATAATTATGGACATAATTATCACTCTACGATTAAATTTTTATATGTGGAGACCATTTCATTAGCTTTTTACCCTACAATCTCAAAATATAAGTCGATGACTCTTTCCTAGGAATAGACAATATAAAAATCTTAATAAAACTTAAAAAAAATGAACACTAAACAACAAATAGTGGAGTACATTTAAAGAGCAAACATGAGTGTCCAGAGAGATACAAGCCAAGGATAATAGGGATAGGATTTCACAGATGTCAGGTACTCGTTATAGATCTCTACTCAAAATGCACTTGAGTTAGGCAAAATTTAGGACTTCCAATGTAGAATCTATAGAATCACCGATCAAACAAAAAGCCGGAAAATGGCTGACGTTATCACCCGCTAGGGGATCGGTTTAAACAATAAAAAAAAAATAAATATTATCGAGTCCTCTTTAATTAACTTTAACAGACTAATACAATAAAAATTAGTAATAGTACATTCACATTCGACTCAGTATTAACGACACCGATATGCTTGTTTTCTATGATTAACAACTGGCAGATAATGTTCTACTCATTCCTTAATGACTCCTTTGTTACTCTGACTTGCTCAGCCTTTTGTTCCCTCTCCTTGGTCTTTAAATTTAAAATACCTCTATTGCCTCCCTCCCTTACCAATACCACATAAGTCGTCCGATTTCACTTGTTTTAGTTCAAGGATGGACCAGTTTCATTGGTAGAATGATCATAAAGACACTTTTGAGTTTCTCATTTCTCTTTTTATTGTGAAATCTTGTTCATAAATCTTTGTTATAATTTATTTTGTTGCTTATCAGCATTGTTTTTTTACATTTCAATATAACAAGCAATTCAATTATGCAGGTGGTAGGAAAAAGAAGTACAAAAAGTCACACAGAAAGAGATAGCACACTCTTTACTTATAGCAAAGTAAAAGCGACTGTTTTTTTATACTCTAATATATTATCTGTATGTTTAAAGTTGTTGGGGCCAACAGAGTCAATTCGAGACTAGTGAGGAAGTTTTCAGTAACTGGCTAGATAATTCGCAGCAAAGTCACATAAATCTGCAACCTTCACTTTACTTATGTACACTTGTATTACAAGTCTTACTAGCAGTAAGTATAACTTTCGCCTGTCTTCAATGCTATTTTGATAATCCATATTACAACATCTAAATTTGTATACTTGTATATGATTAACTTTTGAAACTTTAACTCTCTTGCACTTGGCACAACATATTTCTTCCATTTTTCTTTTTGTTCCTTCTGAGAACAACTAAAGAGAAGGCACTGGACTGTTACCTGTGACAGGTATACATGTTTTCTGTCTAAAACCAATCCACAATAGGGACCCAGGCCTATAGTATTGACAGCGATTCCTTACTTAACTATCTCTCCCTCTCTTCAATCCTTCTCCAAGTGCACATAAAATGTCTTTTCCTGTCTCATTTAAAACTGAGCAGATGAACTTCTTTAGGATATGCACTATTCCATTTTCTCATTTATTGTTGTCTCCGAGGGACTTGAAGAACCTTATATTAGTTGTCACCATTTTATCTTAAAAGGAAACACATTCATAAAGATTTAGAGAAATTGTTCTTGTTACTCACATCTTTTTAAATATACATAGTAGCTCTATTTTATTTTCAGTGCAACAAGCCAAGAAATACAAAAATATTCAAAAAAAAAAAACATTTCAAGCATGTATTTATCTTAAGGTTTCATTTATTTGCTTACTAAAAACAAAAATACAGGGGACTAACCTCCAAATCAAAGAACTGTCTTCTGTCCCCGCCCTAATAGAACAGATGTAACCAGGGAAATAACAAGAATATGGATTCAAAATGCGTTTTTTTATAAATCACTTTTTATTTGGATACTCTTTGACTAAAAAACCGTCGTATCTGTTTAAAAACTCCACACACAATTCATAGTAAAAATTCAATGAAATATATATTAGTATAATATGTTACAAATTAGCATTAAAGACGAAACAAGCAATAGTGGACCACTCACAAACTCTGATATAAACATTGAAGACAAACAAGCAACACTCACATAGATTGGAAAATATATCAGCAGAATAGCAAAATTATAAAAAAAGAAAGTTTAGAAAAACACTTAAACTTAACAATATAAATAACCAAAATACCACCAATACAAAAAACAAAAGTAATAGTTCAGAAAAGTGGTTTGTACCTTACATGAATGCTTGTAGATAACAGAACATAGGACAAACAAGAAGGTAAACTTTTAGAGTAAAGCTACAAAGAACATACTCTATCTGTATACATTAAAGATTATGTCCACTTACTTCGCAGAAAACTATAAGCCTGGAAAAACTGTGTATAACTGAATCTTGGCAACCAACTGTGATACCACACAATGAAGATTGATTCTACAGTGGGAGTCCTAAATTTTGCCTAACTCAAGTGTATTTAGAGTAGGGATCTTTAACGAGCACCTGACATCGTACAGGCTCGGGACCGACAGTTTAACGTCCTTCTTCGAGGGACGACGTGCTCGGATTTATTCACCTCCCGCATGAATAAATCGAGGGCCAGGTGGGGATCGAACCCCGGTCCTATCAGATCAGAGGCGAGTACGTAACCAAACAAGAGATAAGACCCGATGGGAATATAAATAATAAAAATATATAAAAATAGCAATAAGACCATATGTTGAGGGTGGAACAATGAGTGGAATCCAACTTCTCTTTAGTTCCGTAGAATTATCTCCATTGTTTATTTAAGGATTATACCATTAAAATTCTCTAGGTGGGAGAAGGCAACACTAAAAAGATTAAGAATTGATCAGATAGACACACCAGCCTGGTTCACAGCTACCTCCTCACCCAAGTTGAACGCTTTTGCCGTTGTGGAGTGCTCTGACGGTTTGTGATGTGTTTGAGTTGTGCTCTCTCATGACAGTGGACAGATAGGCAGCAAGGATCCGTAAAGCGAGATAGTGACTTTGCAGTAGGTGTGGGACACACAACAGGCTGTCATTTATCAACTAATCTGCACACTCTCATTAGAAAAGTAGACAAGATTGGTCCTCTAATACTGGTGCAGTACGTGATAGTTTTAGAATCAAGTACATCGTCAGTACAATGTAGCGCCACTGAAATCAGCTCTCCTTCTCATAAAAGTGTTCTGTTTTATATTGGTAATTTATTTATATAATTTATTTATTAATTTATATATTTAAATTAATCATATGATGTGCTATTTATTTTATACCTATATTTAAATCGTACAGTGCTTTAAACTGGAAGCTACTCAGCTGTAATTCGCAGTAAAAGGAGAATTGAATTCTTAAAAGGAAAAAAAAAGCAAAGAACAAATTGAAATTTAAATATAATGATGGATTAAGGAATGACTGGTCACAATGACAGATAAATAACTGACCGACCGACCTGAGTAACTCTAAGCAGTGTGTTCTGAAAATAGACATATAAGTACGAAATAGAAAGCACTTACAAAAGCATAAGCAGTATTATACACCTTGTTAAAAGAGTTCATATTGCTAATGGTATTTCCTATTTTTAAACAACTACATTTTCTTAATAGTGCTTCACATCCATACAGATAAAAAAAAAATTAAAAGTTGTTGTTTTCTAACAGAATTTTTTTTTAACAGCCATATGAAAAAGGAAGCTGTACAGTAATATTATGAAAGATATAAGGAATAAGTCTATGATGAAGGTGTATTGAATACTAGCAAGTATCTACGAAAATGTTTAAGACTCGAGAAGAATCGTTAGGCTGAAATATGGTAGGCGATGGATGTCATGTCCAGTCTGTGATGGTACGTTAAAAAGCAGCATTTCAAAGAATTACAACTGTCAAAGGACTGTCACAAGAGCCCATCAATCATCGTCAAACTGTTCACAGCCATTTGAGGCTCTCAAGTAGTCAATAGAAACGGGGTCATTTTCCATCAAGACAACGTTGAGCCTTATAATCCAAGAATGACATATGAAAAATCTAGCAGCTTCGTTCCGAAAGTCTTCTACCCTCTGTATTCCTTACTCCTTCAGGCTGACATTTATTCTCAGCTTGTGATTGCCCCTGTATACCAGAATACAAACCCCATGAGGCACTTTTCTCATGTAAGCCAATTTATTACTTTAAGCACTATAACTACTAATTAGAGTGCTGGAAGAATATTATTGATATACAGTAGAAATATTATATTAGTAATACATAACCAATGAAATTAGTTTGTGAGTTATTTCCTCAATTATTGTATGCTTTCATACTAATCAGATCACCGGATTTCATCAACAACAAGTTCAATAGCAGGCGGCAGTCGAAGGTGCAGTAGCAGCAGCCTGTCCCTATATTACGCTCTACTATGTGGCACACCCAATTTCAATGTGTCATATTTAAGTTAGACAGAAAAGGACAGGGAAATTTACTGACAGAAATAATTTTTTTACATTTTTTCTATATATCACCCACAGTAATAGGGTTTGGACATTTGTCCCACCCAGTGAGTCCATGTGTGGCTTATTTTATGAATCGTGCTGAATTCCATCAACCTTGAGGGAATCACATTACTGAACCACCAATATCACGTGGAGTCACCCATCTAAGTTGTAACCACTTCTAATGTTGCTCAACTTCGGCGACCTAGTTGGAAACATTGAATTCAATATGGCTATTTTTTTTCTCTGTATTTAATTTTAACCCTAATAAATTAAAAATATTTAAAATACCTTTTGATCATAATATAAATGAAATGCAAGCTGTATAAAATTTCGAAATGTGCTAACAGTCAAAGTAATTATGTTTTTAATTATTCAGGATTTGCATTAAAGTTTGTATACGTGTATGTATAAAACGCCTCCGTACGACAAACAATTGTTTCCATCTCTAAATACTCTTTTTTAGTAATTACGATTTATCGATAATTGTTTCAGCCATATAGTATACCAGAAACAAAGAGCCAGGTCACATACATTAAAGCTACCGAATTTATTTAACAGAAAGTAATAACTAATACAACTAATTATGAAGTACAATTTGAAAGCTCTATAATTAGAAGTGAGATAATTGAAGCAAGACAAAAGAGGTCTGGGAGAATAAGCGAAAGGGTCTACCATAGTGGAAAATTAAGTTATTTGAGGGATTCCCAAAGGTCTGCAACAACATCGTTCTCTTTCATCAACCAAAATAAAATCTGAACAGAGACATAGTGAAATCAAAGTAAAATATTACAAATTAGCTATTCTCTAAAACTATTTCACAGTTTAACTAACACTAATATAAAGTGAACCCTCGAACAAGTATGAAAAATAACAATATTCCATTTCTACAACAAATTTGTATTCTCTTTTTCAATTTCACCCAAACTACTTAGTGTAGACCCATCATAGCCTAGAAAAATCCTATCATAGCCTTGGTGCTTGTCCAAAAACTGCTACACATGAAAATCATCGCCTTTATATAAAAAGGAAATTATTTTCAATCGAATAGCAAAAAATACCCTGACTATCTCATTCTGAAGGAGTGTTTTAAATAAGAATTTCTAGAAGACCTTTTATTTTCAAATTAAGTAATATAGAGATGTATTTTTACTACCCAAAAAAAAAGATAAAATTCAGATGATAAGGCTGCATATTTCTAAAGATAAATTGAATTCTCCGTGAACTTTTCTTAATGAAATCGAAAAAAGTTGAAATAAGTGTTAAAATTGAGTTAAAATACTCCTGTTAAAATAATCATTATTTCTATCTTGACTTTATATATAATTCTTCTCTATGCCTATTTTTAATCTTATAACTTTTTCTACTGAGTCTCTCAATCTTTCTGCCATATGTTAGATTCTCTATGCCTGTAAAACAAGATAAATTAATTCCGTAATTAATAAGAAAGTGTTAAAGCCTTTCTGCTTTCTGTTCAAACACAAAACAACTGGAGGATACTTTGTACGCCCTATTTATGAGTGACTTGATCATTCCATCCTAGTAGCTTTCATAACACTCGCTTCTAGCGTTCAAGTTAATTCTAATGTTGGCAGGCGTCACAAAAACTGATGTTTCAAACACTGCTTGGGTTCCTCACTTATTTTAAATATCATTAATGATATTTAATGCTAATTAATGATTAAATATCATGCAGGTAATTATTTATAACAGAAAAACAACCTGTTATAAATAGATAAGGTATAGTTTTTATAAGAATCCTGATACCATACGAAGGAAAGATCACAACCCAGGCAAGAAAGCACAACGAAGACAGTATGCCCTCTGTAATCAACACTGAAGTCGGAAGTTAACCACGGCTAGTGTGAAATCCCACCTTACCCCACAACCTTTTTACACAAAATTAGAACGATGAAATTATACTTTTAGTGTTCATTTATGAATGTTGAGTAATTAGATTTTAGTTTTTTTTTTTGAGTGCTATATTTGTTGTAATATCCTTCAAAATGGTCAGCGTGGGCTGAAACATGTTGGAATATATATATATTTGTATAAGTTGGCAGCAGATCTTCATCCAAGCATACATTGTTGAAAAGCAGAGCAGATTCTGCATTCACGACTTTTTTAAGTAGCTGTTCTTTTTCCCTAATTACACTTCTATGTTGCAGAGGCAAAGCAAATAGCAGATTTCCCAGCGACATTTTCAGACAAAAAACAAGTCGAATAACTACTAAAATTTTTTATTCAATACTTTTTAAACACAAGCTTTCGACCTCGTTGGTCATCTTCAGGCAGAATAAAATATTAAGACAGATAAATAAGATAAAAACTCAAACTAATAAAATAACACGATACAATTACAAATGCATATATAAGGGATAACAATAGAAAAGGTGATATAGAGGTAACAATACTAAGAGGTAATAGTAGGTGGTGATCCTAGCGTCCGGTAGGTTAACCAGCCGTCACTCCGTCTTTGTTAATTTCACTTTGTTGTCAAAGTTTCTGGAAGTCGGTATAACAAACACTTCACTGGATTGTAAGTTAATCTCCGGGCATTTTTCCTTTATGTAGATGACTTCTAGGATTTGTAAATGAATAGGGTTTCTATTAAAGTTTAAAATAGACGTTCCCTCTACAACCATCTTACGCGTGAGTGAAGTGTGGTGTTTTTTTTAATAGAAACCCTCTTCATTTACAAATCTCAGAAGCCATCTTCGTCAATTGGGTTTTTGACTCTGTAAACGTCCAAATTATCACTTAATTTAATTGATTGATTGAATAATGATTATATTTTATGAACTAACCAATTTTTCTTTGTTGGATTTACCTTTCTTTCATCAATGGAATTTGTAACTTTTCATAATTTTCAGTTTGTTGAAAGTTTAGAGGATCTAATATCACTAAAGTAACCCCCGTGGACTGTTTTAAACAAATAATGGAACATCCATTTCCGTATTATTTGATGAGAATTCCGTTCTTAGTTTCAGTTCATATGGTATAATAATTATACCGGTTATTCTGCCTTGTTGATAATCCTACGAAATAGATTGAAGTAAGTGACTGAACAAGGGACTTATTCTTGGACTTAGTACCAGCCGGTTGGTTAATATAGTTGGTAAGATGCTTGCAATATTCTGCCACGTGCATCTCATTCCATTAACCCTTGAAAAGTTGGTCAATCCAGATTTTCTACTTAACTCATTAGATAGTGTTAACAACCTTAGTAGTAGATATTAACCTTTAAATAAATATATTACATTAAAACAAAACAAAATTACAATTTATCTAGATAATTTTAAATATCTTGAAAAAAAATCTTTATTTTTAAGGTATACATTTTAAATAATAAATCTGAACACACATGCACTAAAAACGAAGGTTTTAATATTTTATTTTAAATGAATGTCGAATATTCGAGACTTCACGAATCACTGAATAATATGGAAGGCTCAATGTAATATTCAATTGAAGTAAAGCGAGAGAGGATCACAAGTGATAAAAACTATTGTGTAATATATAGTCTTGTAGGGAGGGAAGTATAGAACACAAGTCTCCAGGTGATTTATATTTTATTACGTTTGCTGTTATTCTTCTTGTTAAGTATGAAAAATTAAATTCCCTCAATAAACTATGTCTGTAGGAAAGTATAATGGCCTCAGACACGCAGACGAATCTCTTTCTAAATGGTCAAAGATTCTGTGACGTCTAACAACTTCATCAACATTCCTTAAAATATACCTTCAACAAATCTGATAGGCATAAAAAAAAGGGAGTATGGACATTGTTGTAAATAAATGAGTTTATTCATCACATATGCGCGGCATGTTTTAACACAGATGAGCTTGATTTTCTGGAAACAAACAATAACTATGGAGACCTATCTTTTTTTTGCTATACGAAAAAAAATCAGTTGTTCAATAAAACTGTAGAGTATTAATTAATTTACTTAATAATGACATTCTAAAATCAATGGTTTTAAACGTCCATAAAAATATGAAAAGTTTGTTGAAATCTAATGCCCTTTTCCCCAACTCAACTATAGTAGAATGGATCAAGGCTTTACGCCCGCTCCAAGGGACACCATTCACATTATTTTCTACAACGTTCTTTTCTCTAAAATTTCAATTTTAATATCTTCTTCAAATTCATTGATCACAAAATCCTTACAACTACGTTTACAGTTTCGTCATCAAAAATGTGCATATTTGGAGCTTGGAACCGTTTTCTTTTAAACTGAGGCCAGCTGAGTACTTTTCAAAAACGTTTAAAATAATCTGTTTGAACAAACTTCATTATAAGTTATTGAAGCCCTATATTCATTTCTTAATATCCATGCAAAAATAATTTTTACATGAATTGGAACTAACAGTAAAACGCAAAAAATCTAGGCACTGCTGCCAGAATTTTTTCCTGTCTGGGGCCTATTCTTTTCAACTTCTACTTGCAGGACTTCCCCAAGTGGAATAAAAATAATAGAAACATACAGACACTAGAGGGTATCTGTGCAGACGACATCTTGGCATCGTGCCGGTCATACTTCATAGATACCCCTCTAAGACAATTTCAGCAACATGTTGACAGGATGGTGCAATGGTCTAAGGTTTGGAGGATGAATATTAATCCATCCAAATGCACCTTCACTGTCAACCTGCACAAGAGACTCGGATACACACCTACACTGCGCATCCACGAACAACACATACCCGTAACAAATTCCTTTAGGTGCCTTAGCGTTACCATTGACCAAAAACTGTCCCTAAAAAACCATGTGAGCTGCACACTTGGCAAGGCCTACGGCGCCAGGAGTGGCATCTACTACTTATTACGACCTGGCTCTGGTCTCTCCCTTCGGACCAGGGTGAACCTCTACAAGGCACTTTTAAGGCCAATCGTCGCGTACGGGGTCACAGGCTGGGCTAAGCCGGCGGGTAAGTTGAAGAGACGCATTTATGCGTTTCAGAATAAAACCCTCCGACTTATCCTGGGCGCACCACGCTACGCGACGAACGAGTTCCTGCATAGGGAAGTCAAGCAGGAGCGCCTCTCCAAGTTTGTCCACAGGTTAGGCAGAAAGGAAGACAAACGAAATGCAACATCAACCAACCCCCTGATTGTGGTCATTCAGGGGTTATTACCCCAAGATGTTATTCAGGAGGAAGAGGCTGGGATGGCCAGAGCTGCGGCTGCTACAGCCAAGAATCCAGAAGGGGAACCGGAAGTGGGCATATGTTGACGACATCCTACAAGAGACCCGGGAGTGAAGGAAAGGAACACCTTTACAAACACCTTATTACTATTATTGTTATTATTATTATTATTATTATTATCATTGTTATTGTTATTAATATTATATCATATTGTCATTAATATTAATTATCATTATTGTATATTATTATTATTATTACTATTATTATACTTTTTCATTATTACTTTAAGTATAGTTATTATTATTAATGTTGTTACTATGTCATTAATGAACGAAGGGGAAAAAGCCTGGTGGGGAGCACCCAGTGCTCTCTGTACGGCTACCCCAGTTTGTATAGCTTGGACAGAAGGTCCTCAACAAAGATTTATTCATTCAGTCATTCAGATTGTTTCATTTGTACCAAGATGTTTAGGAGCTATGCCTAAAAATTTCAACTATTCAAAAGAAAAGTAAAAAAAAAAAAGCTGACCCTTAATTTCATCGAAAGTGTAATTGATTACGCGAAATAAACTCTGACAGTTGTTCCAAAAATTTAAAACAAAAATAAAATTTCACTCTACTTTCTCGAAAATGAGAGAATGAAAACAACTAAGGGCTTCACATTATAAGTGAGAATTAAACCTAGTCCTGGCATGAAATGTTTGTAGCAACAACTAAGATACAAAAGTCAACCCGATATCTCAAACAGGTATGGAATAATTAAAAAAATATATATATTTAAAATTTAGGTACTCCAAAGTTAACCTACAATTTTTTTTTAAAATTCCTATATTGATTTCATTAACTGGAATATAGCAAGGTTAGGACTCCTGCTGTATAGTCAAGCCAGTAGTGTCTCGCGCGTGACTTATATCGGCGACAAATGACGATTGACCTTACTTTTCTCCTCTAGAGTAGCAGTGAAGTTGAAACTTACAACTTTAGACGTTGGAATCAAACTAACAAGCAGAATTAATATTATACGAAAACAGAAGTGGAATGAATGTGCTTAGAATAGAAATCTATTACAATGGGCAAACCCAACAATTTTATGATAAGAATTGCCACTTGATTCTCTTATATTCTTCAATATTACTTTCCGTAGAATAACTCTCTAAGGAGGTTTCCACTTAGTGGCAAATAGCAAGTAGTTTAACTCCTTCCCATTTATTGACATGCAATACTTTCTTCTCATCTATATCATTTAACCTGCACCTCGACTTGCAAGCCTCTGCATTTTTAACTTCATTTTCCTTCTCTTTGAAACTCTGATAAGGACAGTTAGTAATTAATGAAAACACCTTAGTTTATGATTCTCAATTGACTTTTTATGCCATAGAAATGCAAATATCATAGCAGTCTTGAAAATAAACCATTATTTAGCAATTAACAAAGTTAAAATTTTCGTTAACCTTTAAGTTAAGTTTGGAAATCGTTATCTGATTAATCAACTACCGTAAAATCAGGTCCGCTAATTCAAAAATTTCATAATAATTGGTGAATATTTAAAGTTTATATTATTTGCAAATTATTTCAGTATAATTCAATGTTTGGCCTATTTATCATTCTACATGATATTCCTTCAATACCAATATAATTTCGTTTATTTTGAGAGGAACCTTTCAAATAAACGCTCTTGCCCTCTCCTCATGTTGTTTCATATAGCAGCTTTTAACTCCATGGCAGTGTAACGCTTTCTAATATTGATAGCATTGATCTCATAGGAAGATCAGAATTATGAAAAATTTTGCTCTGTCTTTACAATTTAATCCGTTTATGGGAAATAATAGAATAAACATCGAATAATGTAAATAAATTTGTTTTACTATTAAAGGCAAAACAATGTATTGCTAACAGTTTAAGAGGGAACAAACAGGAGACGTGCTTGTGCCACTATAAGCCGACAGACCCGAAAAAAAGACTACGTGCCCGAAACGAATTTTCTTTTAATAACAAAAACTCTATTAACAGATATTTTCTATAATATCCAACATTGTAACTGACTGACTTCACAACTTAAGAATTGATTCACTTGTATATACAAAATAAGAAGTAATTGCAGGTAGTTTTTATCAATTAAACTTCACTAATTAAAGTTTAAACACTGTTTCACTGTTTTTGCCTCTTATATTTTTTTAGTTAAATACTAAATTTTTTTTTGCTTTAGTTTGTGTTCTTCACCGTTTTTTTTTAACAATAAATAAAATCTTTTAGTTTTTTATTACTAAAAGCATTTGCTAAACGAAAGTATTCAACGTTGTTAAATCATTGTAAAAACCTTTAAAACTGAAAAGAAATACATTCTTTTTTTCTAAAGAAAAAAAAATCTCAGCTCCCAGAAAAAAAATAAGCTCTCAGAAGGACCAACGAGTGTAGATTTTTTAATCCAAACACTAATTTTTTTCTGTTATAAAAATTAACCACCTATTGTTTATCATTTATCAGTAGCTTGCATAATGTTTTTAAAGAATTAACTAATTACCAATTATGAGAGATTATTTTTCAGTTAACACATTAACGATAATTGAAGTTAACCGTTTGTTGAGAGGTATGGCCTGTGATTACCAGTGACAGGAGTAGTTATGTCGATACCGAGACCAGAGATTACCTCGGTGGCTTATTAGTAGGGACACTTGCTTCGGCCATACTGTTGTGGGTGAGAACCATCTACGAGGGAGCTATCTTAACAATTCTAACATACGCTTCACCTGTTTGGAACAAAAGCCTAGAAAAACAAAAACAAAATCGGGAATAATTATATCAAGTTCAAAGAAGTATAGCACTTAGAATCACTAGATCGTACAGAACAGTGTCATATGAAGCAGTATGTGTACTAGCTGGAATCACACCCATTAATTTAAAAATTCAAGAAATAGTCAACCTGCATCGTCTAATTAAATCAAAATCAGGTATCTTAGATTTATCTTTTGAACAATGGGATGGTCTAATCAAATTAACAGATCAACATCACCCAGCAAAATGCCTTCAAATAGAAACCATGAGCCAACTCAATGATAACCATAACGAAGAAACAGACGAGCAAATAATACAGATTTACACAGATGGAAGCAAGATAGGCGACTGTGTTGGCTCAGCATTCGTCATGATGGGTCCCGATAAAACATCGATTTTATCGGAAGATAGGTTTAGATTGCGTGAATTTTGTTCTGTCAATCAGACAGAACGTGTGGCGGTATTAAAAGCAACTGAATGGGTAAATAGGTATTCTGGGATCATAAATACATTTGTTATAAAAACTGATAGCGATGTAACACTCCAACTTCTATTAAAGCAAAAAAAATTAATAATCTTGTAAACAAAACTGTTACAAACATTATAGAATTAAAAAATTTGGGGAGAAGAATAACATTTCGAAAGGTCAAAGCACACATAGGAATGATAGGGAACGAGTTAGCGGATGCTGGAGCTAAGGGGGAGAGGGGAGGGGCAGGACAACAGCTTGGACTTTATTTACGAAAAATCTCCCACGTCCTACATCAAAGAAAGGCTCGCTAGACAAACAGTGGCACGATGGGAAACAAATTGGGAGGAATCCTCTAAAGGCCTTCTAACAAAGGAATATTTTCCTAGTATAAAGCAAAGATTATCCATGAAACATTTCCAAATAAACTATAAACTATCCCAATACATGACAGGACATTGGCCATTTAAAGACACCTGAGCAGGTTGAAAATAGCTCCTAGTCCATCAGGCCCATGTACGCGGAGACACCCCAATCTCCTAGATACTTGGTGTATGAGTGCTGTTTGAGGGAACCACAAAGACTGGCTCTCATACGTAAGGTCTTGATTTGTGGAGAGGAGTGGCCCGTTAGGCCTTCCTCATTAATTAAAAAACGTTATTATAAAGAATTTGTAAAATTTTCGTACAGTTTAGACATTTAAGAAAAAAAAATTATAATGTTGAATTATGAATGAATGTAAACTAAGTTAAAATAAGTATTTTTTAGTGTTAATGAAAGAAGTATTGTGTACAATTTGACGATGAAGCATGTAATACACAGTAGAACATGCTGGAATAAAATACAAAATAAGAAAAAACTGTTGTGGGTTGAAATCCCTTAACCCTTGGTTGTTTGTGTTGTCAAATTAAAAATAGACACTATCGATAGCCTATTTTTCCTAGTCTTTTCTTATTGCAGGCTGGTCTTCTTATTTCTTCATCTCTAATTAAAAGAGAGCATCAGACATGTAATATAAAAAAAGACACTGCAAATTCAGCTTCCGTGACAGGTGTAAATTAACCCAGCACCAAGATACCTGTTAATGGAATATTTGCTAAACAATGGCTTTAAGCTAGATCTTTCAAATATCAGGTTTCTAATCGATATCATACGCAGATTTCTAAATGAATTTATAATATATATATATATATATATATATATATATATATATATATATATATATATAACTTTAAATTACACAAAACACGAAACGAAAAAAGATAAAATGCACACTTAATAAATTCGATATTTGGAACTGTTGTTCGTCATCAGGAGAAGACTAGAAGAGAGGACGAAGTGAGAGAGATCCCCTCACGTTGAAGGACGGAACGCGAGTGAAGCATGTCAGTAATCTTTCTACTTCTGTACATATCAACCCAACTAATGCCCAGCAATACCTTCACTTTAATGGTTGTCATCCCTCCTACGTAAAAAAGGCCATCCCCAGATCTTTGTTCTTATGTTTTCCTAAAATTTGCAGCAGTTTAAATGACGGTTATTTCCAAATTGACTAATTAAAAAAGAAATTTTCTGACTGAGGTTATCCTCCTGAGTTCATCAATAACCGTGTAATCCCTCCTGATGTACAACATAATTCTTGTTCTAGGAGGAATCGCAGTGACTCTACTTTCTTCATCACCATATATTTTCCTGGCGTTCATAGGCTGCGCGCCTATCTTCTTTAATATCTCTTCTCCTAAGCCTCCCAATACTGCTGATGGTATGGCTCAGTGCGGACGCCGTGGGTCTCTTACTTGTCCTATCATCAATCCCGTTCCTTCCTTTACTTCCTTCCTTAGCAAACGCACCTACCCTATCTCTTACAAGACCTCTTATACCTCTGGTAACTGCGTTTACCGTTTGGATTGTACCCAGTGTGATGCTTTTCATGTGGGTTTGGCTTCTACCAAACTAAGCCAGCGTATGAATAATCACAGGTCGTCCGTTGGTAAACGCAGTGACCTTCCCGTTGCTACCCATGCCAGTTCTCACGGACTGTTTTAATGACTGTTTCCGTGTACGGGATCAGAGACAGATAACTGATAACAATTCAAAAATCACTCTGAGAGCTTCAGAAGAAGATCTTATTAGTCTTCTGGGGGGTAGATCTGCTCCTGGGCTTAACCTCAATCGTTGATTATTCCTTTTATTTATTTTAATTTATCTTTTGTTTACTTACTCATTTTTGTTTGGGATTTTTACTTGTACTAAACTTTCTTTGTTTTTATTTGTTCTAATTCATTTTGATTTTATTTCTTTATCCATCCTTGCCTCACCACCCTCAGTAAGTTGGCTACACCGTTTGAGTGTTTCTTCAAGACCACCGGCCAGTCGTGGTCTGCCTGCGGAGCTATTCGTTTCTATCTGAGATAGAAATTTATACTTTATTATTTATTTCTAATAAATAATATATATTTATTCTCACTATCTTCAGTTACTGAGAGTGAATGAAGAAAATCTAATACCTTCCCAGACACAAACGGTTGTAGGAAGATAACCAGAACCCTGGGGAAACCTCACCTTGCTGATACCTTTCTACAACCTTCCACTTATTATGATTGTTAACCTTGTGCGTCTATTTTGTTATCATTGTTTAGTTTAGAATTTATTACAATTATTTAGTAATGTATTCTAGTATATTAGTATCATTGTTATGTTGTTATTGTTATGTAGTGTGTATAATTTTGCGAATTAATTTGTGTATAATTGCGAGATAAAAATTTTGGAGAATTAATATATCTAGTCCCGAACTCTTGGAAGCCAGAGGTCAGAAGATGGGAAAAATTAACTCGAAAAAGTGTGAAATTAGAAATAAACATAAGTTTTAATAAAACTTGTATAGATCAAGGCCTGCTCCCCAAATACACTAATATATATATATATATATATATATAATCAAACCACAATAAAAAATGGGAAAACAAGACTAGGATCATTCAACCGTAACAAGCAGTCTTTGTCAGAGTCAAAAGCCCAACTGCAGTAAATATATATTTACTATAGTATATATATTTATATACAGAGATCCGTATAGGCTAATGCTGAGTTCAATATTTATGGAATATAAGAGGGACTCAGGAAGGAAATTCCGTAGTACTGTTTCAGTACAGTCAATTTAATTTGCCTGCCGATAGTTTAAAGGTGTTGCAAGTTCCTATCATTTTGATCGCCACTAATTGATTGATTAGATAATTTGCTATCCCCGATATCTACTGACGAGAACGTTGTTTGAAAATATCGAGAACAATGGAAGCTGGAAATAGCCTTAATTAGAGAAGACTTAACTCTAACTAGCACTGACTACAACTAACTGGTTTTCACAGCTATAGTTAGTTACTATTGTCATATCATTCAATTAAATTAATATAAGTCTTAATTACTAGCTTGTGATTTTTTTCCAACATTCATTACAAATGCATGTACCTTGCATATGTATTTTCCTAATGATCCCTCTTTCCGTATCAAATCTATTTGCTCCCCATGTTTAGTAGACAAACATCACAAAGTAAATTGATTTGACATAAATGAAAACAATAAGCACATTAACTGAATAATAAAAAAATAAATGTTTTTACTTTGGATGTTCTTAGTTCTTGTTGAAGACAAGTACAAAATTCAGAGAATATAAAATGCAGAGAAAAACACGACTCTACATTTTAGCCAGTTTCTAGGCTTCATTTACGTATAAGATTGTGATGTAATTATTTACCATAAAATACGTTTCAGACTCTGATCACCATTGAAACGATATTATACCCTTGTATTGCTTCATGTGCGGCCTAGCAATACATAACACAAGAACTGGAACTGGTCTGCGGCACGATGGTTGGTCCCACAGATTTATTTACTCCAAAAGACGTATATGTTGTGAATACGAAACATACGGAGCTCACTTGGTCATATGTGAGCCACCTATCGTGCACATAATCAATTACTTGTCTAAGCCTCATAATGCCAGCTCATAAAAATTAGAATTTCCACAGTTGTGCAAATACTGATACTCGACTTGTAGTTCTTTCCAGCTGATAAAAGAAATAATTAGCAAAAAAACTAAAATCATATTTTTAAAAAAGAAATGTATATTTTAAAACCGTCTTTTTTTCACCTTGATTAAATTATGAAAAAAAGCGTTAATTGTAAATAGTAAAGTTTAACTTCTTCCATTTCTTTTTCTTTTAAATAATAAAAAAGTGCATTCTATATAACTAAAATAATGTTAATATTGATAAAAGTATCGACCGTGGAATAGAAACAAAACTATAGTTTATCGGGACTCGGTCAGTTCTTCAGGTTCAAATTAAACTCTCATTGCCAACGTTTCGGTCTTTATTTAAAACCTTTTTCATGGGCCTACAAAAACAGAGGAAATATAAGAAATAATACAATCATTCAAAAATCAAACATACATAAAAGTGTAATTTGTTACAATTAAGAAATTACAATAGAAATTTTGACTATAGGTTAGTGAGAAAACTTACAGAAGTATAAATTGTGAAACAGAAAAACTGAGTATTACATTACAAATTATTTTACAAAGAAAAATAGTACGTGTATTTTAACAACTGTAGTCTGAATGAACACGTGACACTGAACTGAAATAACCAAGCAAGGTAACCAAATTTCACAAGACAACCAAAAAGACACTAACACAATTTTTTTTTATCTGTCAACAATGTTTAACTTAACACACCTGAATAAACACTATTTAAATTTGAAATGTCACTTCTATAATTAATGGATGACTGGTCCTTTGTAATATATAACATTTCCAGAGTTTTCCTTCTCTGTTCATCCATTTGTTTGGCTATTATTTTTATTTCAGCAAAGTCAAAATTATGGCCTTCATTAATACTGTTTGCAGTTAATGCAGTAGCATTAATTTTCTTTTTTCTTATAGAAGAACTGTACTGATAAGTCCTTTCCTTTAAAAAACGACTGGTTTCTCCATAATAAACTTTTTCAAATATAAAAGAGAAGATTCCAAAGGAATTACAGAGTAATATTATATATGCAATAAAGTGCAAAGACTGTAACAAAGTTTATTATGGAGAAACCCGTCGTTTTTTAAAGGAAAGGACTTACCAGCACAGTTATTCTATGAGAAAAAAAAATAATGCCACTGCATTAGCTGCACACAGTATTAATGAAGGCCATAATTTTGATTTTAATGAAATAAAAATAATAGACAAAGAAATGGATGAACAGAGAAGAAAAACTCTGGAAATGTTATATATTACAAAGGACCAGTCACCCATTAATTATAGAAGTGACATTTCAAATTTAAATAGTATTTATTCAGGTGTGTTAAGTTAAACATTGTTGATAGATAAAAAAAATTGTGTTAGTGTCTTTTTGGTTGTCTGGTGAAATTTGGTTATCATGCTTGGTTATTTCAGTTCAGTGTCACGTGTTCATTCAGACTACAGTTGTTAAAATACACGTACTATTTTTCTTTGTAAAATAATTTGTAATGTAATACTCAGTTTTTCTGTTTCACAATTTATACTTCTGTAAGTTTTCTCACTAACCTATAGTCAAAATTTCTATTGTAATTTCTTAATTGTAACAAATTACACTTTTATGTATGTTTGATTTTTGAATGATTGTATTATTTCTTATATTTCCTCTGTTTTTGTAGGCCCATGAAAAAGGTTTTAAATAAAGACCGAAACGTTGGCAATGAGAGTTTAATTTGAACCTGAAGAACTGACCGAGTCCTAACAAACTATAGTTTTGTTAAAATAACGTTAGAAATAAATCAAAAAAATGATTAGAACATTTTACAGTATTGCATTCTCTGGGCTCTGAAGTCATCCAAAATGCAGACAAGGGAAAGAAGAATGGTGCGAGTTATCAACAAAACTAAAGGCAAATTAAGAAACTATAATGAAAAATTTTAGAATATTCCATCGATTCACCTGGTGTAGGGTTTGCACAAATTTGAATAATTTGTTGATCACATTCAACAATAGTGATTTGTAATTGCGAATAATATCGAAGTTGCTGTTATTAAAGTGACGAAGTTAGTTCCATCCAGGAGATTCATAATTACGTTATTATTAACCTGACCTGCCATAAATTGTCATTTCTGTTAACCTTTATAAACTTCGACTTAAATCTGGTTTCAGAACGTTCCTTCCTCAGGAAATCATAATATTCAGATCAAGAAAATAAATATTGTGATGGAAATCTGAAAAGATAAAAAAGTTGCTCATAAAAGATTATTTTTTTTCTGTATGTTGGAAATGTAAAATTAATCAAGCTACTTTAAAATTATGATCTCATTCAGTGTATATAGTATTAATAATCTTTTTTCCATTTCCCGATGTGAAAAAAATCTGAGGAGTTTATTTTAATTCCTCTTCTGACTATTGAAACGTGTAAAATGAAGAAGCTGAAACTAGACTTTCAAACTGCGGTTTCATGTCAAAGCTTAGAATTGAAATTTGTTTCTCCCTTTGCATTCTGGTTGTTTTTTGTTTAAAAAGTTATGTTCGGGTGTAAATACTTCTTTGCTGAGGGAGACATGTTCTGAAATAGTGATGAACAGCGCCTCGGCTGCGAAGTCAGCAACGAAGCTACTTCGGCCCACAGTCGTTCTGCAAATTTGCCTTAACCATTCATTGTCATTGTTATCCAAATTTAGCATTTCTTATATCATATGGCGTTTATAAAATCGACCGTTGATGGTGTTATAGACTATATTTTTTTAAAAAAAAAAGTAGTGAAAAATGATAAATACCTATGTGACATATTAATTAGATAAACGTAACAGGAATCTTGATGAATTAGTTTTTTTATACACATAATTCATACCAATTAGTTTAAGAACAACTAGAGAAAGAGCAATGACATTTGCAGAGATTAGAATAAGCTATTGAGTTAGGAAAACTCGATTAAGCAATGGCTTGCGTGCACGTCAAGATGATCCAACAGGTGCTAAGAGGTAAGTTGTTATTATTAGGATAGTATGGTGAAGTCTGGTTTAACTCTGGAAAATGAGGTGAACATTGAGAAAGTGGCCAGATTACCCAATAGCGTGTTCCAAGATAACAATGGACAAACCAAGGGCAATTCTGAGTAAGATACTCGTCCTTCTTCATTGCATAAATTACGCTTCCAAAGTGCAAATATCTCAGACTTTTCAATTTTCAGAAGTTTATTTGCAGCGAGAAAAGTGTTTAACTTGGTTCATTCTTATCTTATCGTATCACAGTCTAGAAACTAAACGTAGTTAAAATGTTGACCTCATTTCAACAATAATTTATTTTTGCTAAGGGTATTAACATGCGTCAATTGAATGCTAGTAAGTTATTGCTAATAATGAACGCGTTCTCCTTATACTGATAAAATTATATTGCACAATAACATAATTATAAGTTTTTAATGTCTAGAGTAATGCATCAACACTTCATTGGAGAAAATTTATTTTACTTGTATTCCTATTGAATTAAGTCGCATCGGTCTTTTCCCTACAGTCTTCAAAGGAATCATTCCTGAATCAAAGCAATTCTAACATTCCAAACAATAATTGTGACTTCTGCTTCTACTACCCTACTATTAAACAGTATCGCATAATCGTCTACATATTTGTTACTATTGAATAGAAAGGAATCAATCGGCTGAATATAAAAAGAGGTTTCATTTATAGAATCGACCACACCCATCTGCGAAAAAACATCCTTACACTTACTACAAAACACTTAAATTGTATTTTCAAACATTTATGTCTATGACACTGCAGTGGATCTTTAAAGAGAAATGGACCAGAGCATCTTATTGGAAATATTCAAGTTGGAAGGTGACATTGGAAACTTCAACAGAGAATAGTCCAGATCCATAAACTATTATAAGTCAAGAACGATTCAATGTAGTTAAGTTGGTGCAGCTTTAAAGGCTCATTTTGCAAAATTAGACCAATCACAGTGTTCATTATAGTACAACTTTTGAAAGGACTACAGATAGAAGTTAACAATTGTCATTATTCCTATAACTTTTCCTCACCCAGTACTTAAAATTTATAGAAATTTCCTGATTAAGTATTTATATTAAGAAAATATTTAATATGAATTTTAAGATTTCTGGATTCAATCAGAATATCGGATTAAAATTAATACCAGATCTGACATAAAAAACAGATAATTACCCTTACCATGCTTCTATATTATCCTAAACCACTGAGGTTCTTCTTATATTATATGCTATATGGTCGTCAAATGTTATGAGGATTAGTCAAATGGTAACACATTCAGATTCGTTACACTTCCGTAATCCTGAACCCAGACACAAGCAGGCATGGGTTCAGAGGACCTCCAAGTATATACATTTGTAAAAATTTCCAAACATCCATTTTTCAGCATTACAATATTCAGAGTAACCAATTAAAAAAATATCTACAATTATGTGATGAAACTGTTACTATATGTTAAGAAATGATGTAATATCTGAGCCCTAAAAAACACACACCATCAATAATAGTATGCTGAAATTTATATTTTCCCATAGTCTTTGCCTCAATAATTTTGTACAATATATCATCAAATACCTAATTGAAAAAGTTTATTGAAGCTGATTTTTTATTAAAATTTTAAACATGAATAAATATTTTAAACTGAATTCTGATAGAGAAAATGTCAAAGTTAATGTAAACAAATTTTAAAGTTAATATGAAAATTTTAAAGACGAATAAATATTTTACACTGAATTCAGAAAATGTCAAAGTTAATGTAAACAAATCCAGCTAGTAGGGTGGACTACCATTATATCAAATTGATCTTGTTTTTAGGGCTGTTGAAACAGTTCAACAATTTTTGATTATACGCATACTAAAATAAAAAATGATACTAATTATTAAGTATTATTAATTATAGGCATACTTAAAACTGGCATACCAATTTTAGGTATGCCTATGTATCTTCAAGTCAGTGGTTATGAAAACAAAAATAAATATTTTCCCATTCTTTGGCGTTATTTCCTCAACAAATCATCGTCCTATAAAGAGCTTTTTGCGTTTTTAATTTGATTATGATTCATCACATCACGGTGTTATCACGATCGTTTCACAGTCTTTTAGATTCAATCATGAATACAAATTTTTACAGAAAACTTACCTCTGCGGCTATCGGAAAAATCTGATCCTTTTACGGTCAGTATACTTTTTTGTTACATAACTCATAAATATATACATCCTCCTTGAAATTTTAATTCAAAATAAAAATAATTCAGAGCACATAATGGACAATTACCTTATTGTAATTGTCTATTATTATATTTCCTCGTATTATCACAAGGAAATATAACTAAAAAACTGTACAACCCAAGTACACTATAACCCTACGTATAACCCTACTATAACCCTCGTATATAGGGGTCAATAGGCGTCGGATCACAACAACGAACCAGATACATCAGATATCAACAAAAAACTTCATAAATCGGCTTAGCGGTCCCCAAAACGTGTAAGAACACTGTGCAAATATCGAAACAAAATTTTTTTCTTCATTACTATATTTTACCTATTGAAAATTAGTTACACAATAAATACAAGATAATTATGTTCATCCACTATTACTTAAAAAACAAAACATATTGATGACATAGTAACTTTATGAAGCAAATATACAGATCATCCTTGTTTTTTTTATGTTTAAGCTGTTTTAAATGATGATGAAATATTGCAATAATGAAAACTATAGTAAATACACAAAATCTTAAAGATCGGAGACAGGAATTTTTCAATGAAATCCTGGCAAGTGCCATGAATATTACCCAAGTTTATCAAAGATGACAGATAATAGTTTTATAATGTAAGGGATGAGGAGAATGTAGGCTTAGTTAGCTGTTCATTCCTCCTTTGTGCTGATAGGTGAGCCATTATTCAAATGCATAATCACGTGCCACCTATCCTAACACTTTCATACTTAATACTTTTGCATTTTCCCTACCATAATTTTACTTATCACTTCATGATAGCATAAATCGATAAATCTTTCGTTGTACCTTCTATTTATTGGTAATAAAACGACTCAACGAAATACCCATTTTTTCTTTCAGTCATAAAAATGCTTCAAAATCTTTTTAAAAAATTTGGAGTGGCCTACACTCAACTTTACTATAAGTAACTTAATATTAAATTTCTTGAGTATATAATAACATATATAACGTCTCATTTAAGCATAATGTAAACATCTAAATGGGATATGATTTTTAATCTTTCATTCCTGACGTAGTAAAGATAGTGATTGAAGGACATATCAATATATAAGCTTATTTTTGTACATCACACAGCTGATGAAAATAATTTCATTCGGATCTTTACTCTGTATCTATAGTTTACTGTGAAAGGTATTTATATATATATATATATATATATATATAGTTCAATAGAGACAAAGGAACATAGATGATGAATGTTGATCATTCGAAACATGTCGACCATAGGAGATGTACTTTATTGTGTAGACGAAATAACGAGAGTGCTATTTAGAAAATTTGAGAACCTTGTTAAGAAACAGGTATCAGCTAAATTTGGTGTCATTTTCAATAACGTGTATATATAATATATATATATATCAGTCGTTATCAGCCTTTGAAGCGATTCACTTCTTTTCCTGAAGACGAGGACATCGAAATATAGTAGTGAGTTCAGTGGTTTCCTTTCTATGTGTTCTTTTTAAATTCTAGTTTATATATATATATATATATATATATACTTTTTCGTTGGAAATACGATCCAAAACGGGCAAATATAGTTCAATATAGACAAAGAAACATAGAGAAATCAAAAGAACACACTTACAGTCTCTAATTTTCGGTTTTTCAGGAGAGATAAGAGAGAGAAACCAAGCGCACTGGTACAGAGACGGTTGGAGACCAACAGTGTTGCCGCATGCGCACCCGGTCACAGAAAATAAGGTAGACAGGAATCAATTTATAATGACATTAAATTAGTGGAATATGAAAACAATAAATAAATAAAAGAAAAAATTGAGGGACGAACAGAGAAATTGATACATAAATAAAAGTACGGACTAAGGTATGATAGAATAAAATAAAAAATATAAAACAAAACAAAATAAAACTGAGAATACAATCAATAATAATAATAAAAAATAATGATAATAAATGAAATAATTTAAAAAAAAAAATGATGATAAAATATGAAAAGGCAAGGAACTTTTAAACATTATCACTTTTGATTGAGACCAGTTGCACTGCGCGCACTTAATAGCCAAATATGGGCTTCTTCGGAGGCTCGTAGTGTGAGATCTTTGCAGTCAGGGGGGATTTGTAGCAGAATCTGTAACCTGTAGCACTCATTATAAGTGAGACCCTGGCTATTGGCATATATGGCAATGGGAAGATGGGAGCGGCTATTGACTGAAGCTCTGTGATTGTTCATACGGAGACTAAGCTTGGTGGATGCTTGGCCTAGGTAGAACGAATCACACTTGGTACACTCCAAACAGTACACACAGTTTTTGGAGGTACACGAACAGTCAGTTGCAACAGGTACTGTTGGTACCCAGGAGAGTTTACTGGAATTTTGAGTGGATATATATATAAAACGAGATTAATTAATAACAATCAGTGGTAAAACCACAATAAGAAATGGGTTTTTTCCCATTTGTTATTGTGGTTTGATTATATATATATATATATATATATATACAATAAAATGTTTTTGCCAATTTCTCTATGGATGATTTTTCGATTTAGCTTCTGGAGTTTTCTGATCTCACACTTCCATTCGTTTGGTACTAAGAGTAATAAATCACCAAAAGATTTCCTTGTAAATTCCATGTAATATTTAGTTATCGTACATGTAAAAATTTAAATCCAACGTTTCAGTCAAATTTTTAAATGTATGATAACTAAATATTACATGGAATTTACAAGGAAATCTTTTGGTGATTTATTACACTTAGTACCAAATGAATGGAAGTGTGAGATCAGAAAACTCCAGAAGCTAAATCGAAAAATTATCCTTAGAGAAATTGGCAAAAAAATTTTATTGTGTACATATGTATATAATAATCATCAAACCACAATAACAAATGGGGAAAAACCCATTTCTTATTGTGGTTTTACCATTGATTGTTATTAATTAATCTCGTTATATATAGTACACACAGGAAAGAGAAAACAGAAATAAAGACACACACAAAAGACTCACAACGATATTTCGACAGTCGTCGTCATCGGGTAGAAGTAGTCCCTTTGAGTAGCTGAAGCTAACTGAGTGGTAGGCCAAATGCAACGAACACGCGCGCACTCTGCCGGCCGCCCTAGGTAAGCTACTAACTACAGAGAGAAAAATAACTAAAAAGAACAAATAAAAGCAAATAAAAATAACAGAAGGAGAAGAATAGTAAATGAAGCAATAAACAATTAAAAAAAAAATTAAAATTAAAAAATAAATGATTAAAAAAAAAGGTAAATAATTAAATTAACGGTACAAGTTAAGGCCAGGAGGAGAGCGAGCTTTGAGAAGACAAATAATTGCCTCCTCTGAAGCTCTTAAAGTAACCCGAGAAGACTGAACAGGGATATGATTAAGGACTTGGACCCGGAAGCAGTGATTAAAATCGAGTCCATGGGAATTAGAGTGGATAGCAATAGGAAGGTTTTTTGCGTTGACCAACGGAAGCCCTGTGACCATTCATACGTAAGTTGAGCTGCGTAGAGGCCATACCAACGTAGAATGCATCACACTGGGTGCAGTCCAAACGGTAAACGCAATTAACCGATATCCATGAGGTGTGGGGAGGACAAGGGTAGTTAATGTTGCAATGGGGGGAAGTAAAAAAGGGATTAGGGTTTATGATTTATATATATATATATATTATATATATATATATATATATTTATATATATATATATATAATTTATAATATATATACAATTTAGGTTTATATATATATACATATATCCACTCAAAATTCGAAAAAACGATCCAAACTGGACGCAAATCAGTTCAAAACTGAAGAAAAGCAATATACAGAGAAAGAGATACACTTTTATAGAATATTATAACGGCCGTTATATATATTCTATGTAAAAGCATACTGTTTAATTTCTTGTAATAGTAACATATTATTTCAATAGTACACTAAGATGGAAAAGTTAGATTCTGTAGGAGACCCAATAAACACTACTCTGCTTATTTTACCGCAATTCCATATTTCAATATCTTTACTTTGTGCCCCTAAATGAAAGATATTAATTCCTTATTGAGACAAGGTTATCAAACAGAGGAAGAAATACATTTTCTTTGTCCCATCAAATAATGTAATACAAATGGTGTCACTTGAAATGTGGTGTATTTAACAAGAGAGAATAAATATCTGCAAGATCCTTTGGCAGGGTCAGTGGCGGAGTTGTGTATTGACCAATCGATGTTTAGACTGACCTAGTTTATGACTAAAGAAAAAGAATCGCAAACATGACATCTGCATTTATAATTAACTCTTAACGTGGTTCGATCGTGGTCTGCACTCAAGTTTACTACAAGTAAATTTACCTAATGCAAGAACAGCCAATGTAATTATTGGTTATAAAGTGGCTAGGATCCTAATAACTATGACGAAAAAACCCCATTGAATCTTTTTAGTTATTCAAAAATCTATAAAAACTGTAGCCTAAAGTACAACCCACCCCTCATAAATTTTTACAACAGAGAGATTTCTTCAAAATTGTTCTGTAGTTAGTTAGGCTCAAATGTTATCGAATGAAAAGTGACGAAATATTCATATGAGGTTCCCATTTTACAGATGTTATTCTAATTACACACCTCAATCAAGCATAAAGTCAAATATACTTCAATAATAGCAAAAGCATAGGTATTATTTTTACTTGAATAAAGGTCATTTATTAAGATAAATAAATTGGCATTTGTAAATAAATGCAAAAAATTTGTAAAAAACAAAATAGTTTCTGAATTGATATAAAGAGCAATTATAACCATAAGATAAGTTCCAAAAACTGTACAGCACTTTTTCTAAATAAAACTCTTCAGTGTTGCGAACAATGTAGGGCATTGACAAAAAATTTGAATACTCATACAGGAGTGATATTATCATCAAAGTACCAAAATAAGTTCGGGCTAATCAGCATTTCAACATATGGGCTATATAAATGACGATGCTCGTAGCTGCATAATTAGTTTAGAGTATATAAAAAGAAATTCAAAATAAAAGTCCCAGTTGTGTCCAACTCTTAAATTGAATACACTTTGAAAGAGCACTCAAGACATGTTCATTAACAGCGTTGCTGTATGTAGACGTTGAAAATATGGTGTATTTGGTAACTTGCACTCAATTTAGTAGTCAAGTAGACAGATAAATAAAATAGGTTTGATTATATATAGAATGTACAAATTTTGCCCTACTGAATTTTATTATAGAAGAAACACTTACGGAGTACGTGACAATATGCACACGTGAGTACATACGGCCTTATGTAATTACTCTCCGATGGATGGTCAGTACATTATTATCTGTTTCCCGCAAACAAAATACAGCAAATCATATATATAACACACATTCGAACCGTCATTAAATATAACTATTTTATATTGTGTAACACGATTCATGGTTTAAATTAACCACTAATGTTAGTGTTCTTCACCATTTTGGAACCAAGGCAAACCGAAACACTCGCATGAGCTACCATCCACCGAAAAAAATACAAAATGCAACACTGTATCCTACTATAATAAAGTATAGTCGTTTCTGCCAAGATGTACTAAAGAGAAATTTAATACTGAAAAGGAAGAGGTATTTCATAATGATTTATGGAATACCCACTTTTTTTTCATATAAAAGTGTACTAAACTACGTAAATTTATTTTTTGTCGTACCTATAATAATAACGACTACTTTTACATCTAAAAACCAGATTCAGGAGCAACATTTCAATATCGAATCATCAGTTCTAACAGCACAGACATTAGCCTTGACCTAAATTTATCATTGATCATCATATCTCTATATATAATGTTCGTGAGTTTGTTTTTTGTTTGTTTGCTCACACATTATTTCCCGTGGAGATAGAGACCTGAAATTAAATATATATTATTTACTACATAAATAATGTTAATTAAAGAAAACTATTACTATATTCCCAAAGTTGGAGCCAGAGTAGCAAGTGTCTTGCGTGCTCGCCGATTACAGTAGTGCAAATGTATTATATATATATATATATATATATATATATATATATATATATGTAACGAACAATTTTTTAAATTTAATATTTGCATAATATTAACACTGTCAATAAACTAAAGGCATAGAGCCAGAGTAGCCCAGAGGCTTGCTTGCTCGCTGGTGACAGTAGTGCAAATGTATTGAAGTTTTATTTATTCATATGATAAAATAAATGATTTTATTTTACTTTTAAATGATTTTAATTTTGCTAAATATAGTTTCTGTGTATACATCTTGGATCATGTTAAGAATACTATACCAAAAGCTTGGGCCGTATAAGAATCTGTATCCGTGTCTTAATAACAGGAATCAACAATTAAAATTATCCCCGTCAATCATGTTCAGAGAATTAATTTCAGTACCTATTGTTATAATTTCTGAGTGACTCAAAGGGTCACGGGTAGTCTAGTCATAAATAATCTCAAATTTACCACTAATTTATGGCTAATAAACATATGACTATAATTTTACAAATTTAAAATTTACAAAGGACATCTACTTTAAATATTTGTAAATGATTTTTAAATCATACATTATAATGCATTTTGTATATTACATTGTATTATCTCAATCTGTGTACACTTCAGTATATTATTTGTGTTTTTAATCGCATTTCCATACTTTTTTATTATTGACGCATCTTAAAATCTGACGTGTTGAAACAACTTCAATAGAGAGAAAACAGTGTTCTCTTCTTATATGAAAATAGACAATAAACTCTTTTAGAATTTAATCATGGTAATAGTAATGTAAAGTCAATCATTCTTATAATGCTTAGCGAAAAATCTTCGCAACAATTAAATAGTTTTTAGACTTTTCAAGAACTGTGTAACAATGCAATAGCGCAAAGTAATTTCACAGTTTATTTTGTTTGCAAATTGATTTCGTACTTATTAAGAAATTGGATGTGTGATGATATATGTTTACCTGTCTGAAGGAGGTTGCTGGAATAGGGGTTGGGGGAGAATGTTATTGGTTATAAAAAGGAGAAGGAAGGTAAGAGGAAAATATTACCATCCTATGCGAGAACCAACTGAATTTCCAAATAAATAACAACACACCCCCACATCAAGGTGTAGAGACAGCAAAATCAACTGCATACCTAATGGTCACTGCCACTTTGCCCCCTATTACTAGTACATCATTATTAAAGTAACCTCATACTTTGTCATTTTTTTGCATGACCTCTTTTCGCAAGACGCCTACCTTCAAGTTTCTGCTCATTATGTCTCATCAATTATACAAAACACCTACAAACACTACACTTCAATCTGCAACATATTAAGAACTCCATACGCTTAAAACTTTACAGAAAATGACTGAAAAGGAAACTTGGGGAAAAAAATAAATATGGAAACATCATATATGAACAGATTTTACAAAACAAAAAACATTTAATCACACCTGTTATATCTATAAAAATATTTAGGAACCGACCCACAGACAGATGACATAGACAAAGACTCTACAGGGTGAGCCAAAAGTCGGTGGGCAGTAAATAAGTCGCTTAAAACTGTTTTCATCACGATTTACACAGCTTTAAAATCTGCTTCTTACGCTTCGGCAAACATTTCTCGCCCATGTCTCTCTGGGTATTACTTTCTTCAAATGGTCTTATGCGATTTTTTTTTAAATCGCCGATACTTCTTGGTTTTCAACATTTAACTTGTACATCTTGATCTTTAGTATCTTGATGAAATATCTGCTGGGAAATGGACTCGACGAAGAGGCCCAAATGATTGGCCTTGACCCTATAGACTTTTTCTTTTCCGGAGTACTCAAGGACAAAGTTGCGCCCAAACAGACTTTTACTCAACGGTTAGCGATCAGTCTGGGTAGCTGTGCAAAAATGTTAGTTGAAACGTTAGAGACAGTCGTGAAAGCTGTGAAAATGTATGAACGCCTGCATCGGTCAAATTTAAAATAAAGTTATTTACTATCCACCTACTTTTAGTTCACCCTCTATAGTGTTGTTTGAAATAATATTACCTTAGGATGATGACAAGAGAAAATTGTTAATAATGAGGGATATCTAGCAGTTGAAGTCAGTAACGCGATTGCGTAAGTCACAGAGGTATAAATTGTCCTCACCCTCTGACAACCAGCACTGTCTGCATTTCATTTTAATTATTCCCAAATAGTTAAGACTAATGTCAAGTGTAGAATATAAAAATGTTTGTCTTCAAGCCAAATAATTTTTTAGTTTTGTTTTATTGTCACATGGATTCTTTTATAAAAATCTGGAGTGGCCTACACTCAGCATTACTAAAAGTAAACATAATATCAAGTTTATATTATATTAATATCAAGTTTATATTATTTCCCAGAGCCATTAAAGAATAGTTTGGACCTTGTCTCAAAATTGAACTCATTCTCTTTTCATAACTGTACTTTGATGAGCTTCGATGTGAAATCTCTCTTTACAAATGTTCCTGTTGAAGATGCGCTGAATTACTTAAGAACAGAATTAGATACAAGAAATTTTAGCATGCCTATTTCAGTGCCTGTCCTTATTGAATTAATTCGTCTTTGTGTTTGTGATTGTTGTTTTTCATTTAGGGATAAATTTTATAGGCAAAAGTTCGGTTTAGCCATGGGAAATTGTCTTTCCCCAGTTCTATAAAATATATTTATGGAATGTTTTGAAATGAAATTTCTTCCTAAGATTTTGCCAAGCAATGCTAGATGGCTTCGATAAGTGGATGATGTTTTGTGTGTTTGGCCAGACAGTGAATGTGTTGCAGATTTTTTGAACACCCTTAATAAGTGCGTTCCGTCCATTGATTTCACTTTAGAAATTGAAAGCAATAATAAGTTACCTTTTCTTGATTTAAATCTACATCGTTATGTGCATAATCTAAAATATAGTATTTTTAGAAAACCTACCCATGTTCCTTCTTATGTGCATTTTTTCTCCGCTCATCCTTCAAATGTCAAAAAAACTGTTTTCAGAAATATGTTCTTAAGAGCGTTCAAATTGTGTAGTGAAGAATTCCTGAATGATGAAATTGAAAACATTTATCAAATTGCCTCATCATTAAGATATCCAAGATCCCTAATAAACAAAGTATTGAAAGAAACTAAAGAATCCTTGAGAACCAGAACTGAGAAAGAACCCTTTACAAATAGAAACCTTCTGGTTGTTCCCTTTAATCAAACTCTAAAATACATCCCAGTATTTTTGAAAAAAATGGATATTTCAGTTGTTTTCAGTAGTGGTGGGAAATTATTAAACAGACTTGTAAATAATTGTGAAAGAAAAAAAAAGGAAGGTTGTGTTTATAGGATTCCTTGTAGAGATTGTGATTTTTCATATGTTGGACAAACGGGAAAAAGTTTGCTTACTAGAGTGAAGCAACATAAATACACTATTAGGAGGCAAGAAGAATCAAGTGCCTTGTTCCAACATATTAATTCAAAACATCATTCAATAAAATGGGAAAATTCCAAGGAATTGATATTTCTCTCATCTGATGTGGAAAAGAACTTAGTAGAAAGTGCCCTAATTAAGTATAATTTTGATAAACTAATAAATATAAGTCATGGGCTTTTTAGATTGAATGAAATTTTAATTGAAGGTATAGTTAGGCAAATTGGTCCCGTGGGTGACCTTCGAAATGTACTTGCAACGTTGAACATGAACTCTGACCAGATTGTGGATTCTAATAATAGAACATAATTTTTATTTGACTTATTTACTTTCTCATGTATTCTTGTTTTGTTAATCATTTATTATTGTTTATTTTTTGATATTGCGTTAATTTAATTTGTATCTATTTGTTTATATGCATTATATATTGTTTATAGTTAGGAATTATATATAACACTTGTTTCTTATTCTATTTATATTTTTATTATTTTATTTTAACTGATTTTCTTATTGTTCATTTTGCATTGTTTAATTGTTTTGGGTATTTTTTGTTTTTCTCTTATTATGCCTTTTCGACTCTTGTTTTCCCAGCTGTTTAGTTACCTTCCTTGTACATACCTTTTATGTTACCTTCTAGTTCCGTTTATAGGACCGGAACCGGTTTTCCCGCTCTCTACTGCTGGAGTCAGACATCTTATAAATGCCTGGCTGCAGGAGAATTTGAAGAAAAGCTGGCCGACCTGTCCGGGCAACAGACAGGCCAAGCTGTATATTTTGGGTCCTAGTATAAAGTGTAAGAAGTTTCTCCTTAGTCTGGGTCGAACAAGGTTGAGAAATCTTATTGGAATTCTCACCGGTCACTGTAGACTGAGAAGACATTTAAATATCTTGGGTATAGCAAACAGCGCGATCTGCCAAAAATGTGGGGAAGAAGATGAAACCTCCGTCCACTAGGTGGCTGAATGCCCTGCATATAGTCTCCTTAGACTTCATACTTTAGGTTCTAGTACCATAAATATAGATAAGTTAAGGGAAATGGAATGGAGAAACCTTCTGATCTACATAGAAAGATCAGGAAGATTCTCCTAGGAGTAGGATCCGGGATACATGGGGAAGGCAAAAAGGGCCTACTTGGCTGGTCTACTTGCCAGATCTTTGATCTACCCGCCTTACTACTAACTAACTACCTTCTAGTTCTTACCTTGTTTGCTCTCTGATGATATAAATTGAAAGGCCTCAGAGCATTTTTTCTATCTGTTTTCTTTTATTTTCCTTGTGGTTTGTTTTCATTGATTGCATCACGTGTTTATTGTGATTTATCTGCATAATATCAAGCTTATTTAAAACTCGAAGAGTTAGCTTAAAATTAATATCTGTTTTCCAATATAGAACAAATGAGACCACTCCTGATTTAAAATAAAAATATATTTAAAAATAAATTGCCAATATTATAATCATAGAAGGAAAAATAACTAATAATAATATGTTAAAACTCTCTGAATTTTATATAATTCAATCATTATGGGATGAAATGAAGGAGTAAGGGACGTAATCTGATGTTCTATCAATTAGATTAACTATGAATTAAAACTTAAATTTTTTTATATGCATATTCTCATTCTGCCTCGTTAGATTAGGCATGCAGAATATTTATAGTTTAATTGTATTATAAACACATACAATTATAGCAGTTTTGTTCTAAGCATGAAACAGCTAAAATTTCTCTTCGATAAATCTATGCAAATTATCAGCAAATATCATAAATAATTATTTCACAATATTTTATTATATGTAATAGTAAATTTTATTATAATTATTGTTAATGGTTATGTAATTTTTGGTTGTTAATTGCCTTCATATATTAATAATTTTGATTAATGATTGATTATTGATTATCGTCCTAAATTTGAAAAGAAATTCCTTCTAATAAACTAGTTATTTTAACATATGAGATGTCAATAAAAGTATGATAAAGTAATCCGATTATAATTCGAGTAGAATGTATGCATTTTTTAAGGTTATATTGTTCCTTTCAACAATCCATTATGAATTACATTTTGACTACTCAATACAGATATTAAGGCACGACTCAGAACAAAATTTTATGTTACTAGAATGATTTGAAAAAAATAGTAGCTGTTTTAATATTAACTTGATAAAAGTATATTTTTCCCACGGTGAATAGTTGAGCAAAAATAATAGAACACAATGTCCAAAAAAAAATGTCACTCATGTTTAGGATCTGTTCAAATTGAAGCGTGTTTTTGAAATAATTTATATACAATTACTGTATTAGCGTACTACCTATACACATAAAAAAAATACAAAAAATAAACATATATTTATGGGAATTGAATACGTGTAAAGGCGTAGAGTTGATTTTTCTTTTTCACCAACACTATTTATTGCTTACAGTAAAGTAGAAATGATCACTAGTATTACTAGTATCACTAGTAAATTAATGATGACAGAACTTGAGTTAGGTAAAATTTAGAGGTCCCACTGTAGAATCAATCTTCATTGTGTGATATCACAAAGGGCCAATGCTCGGCCTGCGTGTGTTCCCTTGTGGAACTACCACTGCAACGAAACCTAACCTAACCTAATGCTGACAGTGACACCAAGCACGACCCCAGCAAACAGAACACTAGACTTACTCGTGACGCTGGACGTGTTCGGAAACTATTTGAGATATGAGAAAAATCTACTGTGATAAGGACGGTATATTTTTATTACAATAACAGTATATCTACACAAGGAACAAAAATGTTACTAAATGATCAAACTTAGGATTTACATCCTAAAATACAATATCCACAAGGGCATTATAACAAACAAAGGAAATTCAAAAGTTTTTCCAAGCTAGAATGTAAATATTTTACTTAATACCTGTATATATCAGTTTTAGTATGTTAGGTTATGCCTCTTTTTAAATGGTAAAGCTAAGCAAAAACTAAGCTTTAATCAATGCAAAATACGTAACAAATTTGTATAGTCTTTGCTTTTCTTAGATTAATCTGGCAGCAATTGAATAATAGAGTAACTAATTTACTTCATTACTGTTTCATAATAACTCTCCCCTTTTAAGTCAAATCTCTTACAAAATAAGTTGATTTTCAAGGTTTTTGAATAAATGCAATATTGTCCTGTTGATGAAAATTTAATATTTTATTAGTTAAAACTTTCTAATAATTTATTCTGCATAAATTTTACAGTTATTTTTGCTAGTTAATATATGTTAATATAAAATTTGAATAAAAGGTAATTGAGTTTAATGAAAACATCACCATCAATGTATTACAAACCACACAGCCGGAAAAAGGCGATGTAGTTACAGAGAAATACTAGATTCTAAATGCTTCGAAATCATAGGACAAATCACTGATCATTCCTTAGACATTTTCTTAATATGACAATCTAGTTTGGGAGAGAATATAGCACTACATTTCCATTACGGAAAGATTCCGATAAAAACTAAAGGGTAGTTGAATGTTATTTTGTGTATATATCGCATAGTAGCGTCCTGTA
This sequence comes from Hermatobates lingyangjiaoensis, assembly GCA_026182355.1. Lineage (NCBI taxonomy): Eukaryota > Metazoa > Arthropoda > Insecta > Hemiptera > Hermatobatidae > Hermatobates > Hermatobates lingyangjiaoensis. Next base: position 4,105,845 of record JAPFBL010001938.1, read on the forward strand.
CTGCTAACAGGAATGGTAGAGAATTATTTGAAAATAAGTTCAGGAGTTGAATTTTACAAGAAACTCAAACCAACAAAGGAAAAAAAAAAGTAACTCTTTGAAACTTGTTTTAAATATAAATCTCGTCTCACAAAGTTAACTTTGAAATTAGTTGAAAAAGAAATCAAGGATTCAGATACTGAAATATTTACGGATGGAAGTAAGATAAAAAACAATGTAAGGTACACTTTGAGGTTATGAAAAATTGAACATCTTTGACAAGCGGAAAACGTAGACTGGAAAGTTGATGCTGTAATATCCATGCTATCATGGGTAGATTTTTACTTTTTAGAGTAAAAAAATGCAATAACCTTAAAGCCCAGCTTAAGAGAACTGAGAAACATTCAATATAACAGTATAATTTTGACAAGGGGAAAGCGCATGAGAGTGTCTGTGAAAACGAATAATGCAAAATATCTGAAAGAATTAATTAAAGTTAGAACTGGACATATATTTGATAACCAATAGCTCAATATGACAAAAGGTTCTACTAGAATACTTGATTTCCTGACAATAACATCAAAAATGAAGAAGAGGATACCTAATACATGTATCCTAATCCATGGATACCTAATACATGTATCCTAACCCATGGATACCTAATGCAACCCACGGCTCTAACTGACCACAGAAACAATGAAGTCAGATTCAAACTAACTGACAATCCAACCTCTGTCCATATGAAACAGATATTCAAAGCTGACATCGTATCTTATGCACATCCCAATTGTACGACAATCTATCTTCATTAAACAAGTAATTATATACGATGGAAAATGATTAATGAGTAACTACGAACTCACCTCGAATTTTCAGATTACGGCTGAGTCCGACCCTGATAACAATAAATTCACCACAAAGTCAGTCCAGTTGCCTTATTATCGCTGTTACGGTTGAGTGATTTCGGAGAAGACCTGGACCAGCCCAACAATTGGAATAAAACATGTTGACTCATATTTAACAAATTTAAAGTCTTCAATGGGCATTTTTGCGACGCATACATCTTTGACTGCACGCAACCGTTTATAGGTCAAATAACGATATTTAGTTATGTTGTATCCACAAGCTGATATTCTGTAAATCATGTCTTCAAAATATAGCTTCCAAACATTTCAATTTGCTCTAACAGGTATGGTCCCAAACCAGTCGAGGAGTGTTGAAGCAATGTACAATATAAACTATATTGTATAGTTTATACTAAAGACAAATCACACAAAGGCCTCTCATGCAAGAGTGAAACGCCAATCAGAGAACACTGAACGATTTTGATTCTATATAAGGTATATATTCAATTATTTAATCAATAATATTAGACATTCTCTTTGTACGAATATAACATTCTCGTTATATAAAAACCACGATTAAAAATTTATTACCATAATTAAAGGATAAACAAAAATATATTTTTTTTAATTGACAAATGAACATAGAATCATATATTATTGAGAAAAATTTAAAGAACTTAGATACTTATCACTAATAACAACAAAATTTCAATGACTAAAGACCTTTAGACCTCCTGAAGACTTAGTTTATTTCTAAATTAGTATACAAGCTTTTTTGTTTTTTGATACAACTTATTCTGATTTTCTTAAACAGAATTCATTAAAGTTCAATATATATCGAAAACGTCTGTTATCTAACGTATTATTGAAAAAAAAAAGATACACTTCTATAAAAATTCTAGAATATTTGATGATGGAAAAATAATTTGCTGGGCTAGCATTAATCAATCAGAAATCAAAAATGCAAGACCAGACACTTAATTAATCCTTATCTGGACGAATTAATTACTTTTTGATGAACTGGTAGTTCATTGGGATTAGTTCAATCGTTAACTGCTAGTAGAATTAATGCAAATGGTTCTTTTTTTTTTTTTTTTTTTTTTTTTTGATGCCTTGGGAAGTAGTTTGTGTAATTATGAGCAATAAACAATTACAAAAAATTGTTTCTGTTTTTTCTTGTTAACCAGTGCGATATTCAAGATCAAATCGTTTGGTTAACACATTTTATAATAGCTTACATAGTTGTATAAAAATATTAATAATTTAATGTGAGTTAATCAATAATGTAGACTTAAGTGCAAGGCACATTTCAGTCATAGGCGTAATCTTTGCAATTGCTATTATCTAGTAATATTGGCACAGTTTTATTTCAGAACTAGTGAACAAAGTTAAAATTGATTCCACTTTCTGAAACACCCCAGGCAGATACTCTAAGGCATTTGAGGAACTAAATTCTTGCTCGTTAACTTTTTTCAAACTAAATTATGTTTCTAAAAAAAAAACTACTTACTGATTAATTTTTCAGTCCAACATTCAACGAAACTTTAAATTTATGTCAACTGCTAAAAGAAGTTAGAAACATTAGTTATTGGCTATTAAAGGATACAAATATTCCGTTAAATTATTTTTGATGAATGTTCATATATACAACCAACACAAAAATGTTACATATCATTTAATGTTCGAAATCATTTACTTTGAAAAGAAGAAAACTATTTTAATAATAATAATTGAAGATTGATCAAATAATTATTTCGAAGAATTTATATTATAAGAGAGTATTTAGGTACAATTAAATCTAGCCAACTGGAATTTTCTAAAGTTCTTTACTTACCCGTCAATACAAATAATTAATTCAAATCATTCATCTAAGGATTTTGTCATAAATTTCGGATTATTGAAAATAAAAATGATGTTTATTGATTATTCAGAACTGCAATTCATTTTAAGCTCAAAAAAATACTACGGTTAATTTTGAATATATATATATATATATATTCCAGTGACGACACGCGAACCACTTTAAGGGCTTCTGACTACAGTCAGTTTACTTTCCCCTGATTTTTTTGGTTATATTTTCGTCCTTTCTCACATCAGATTATTTATTTATTAAAATCAACGGTTGATTTTCTCAATATAGTTAACACAATAAACCCTGAAGAAACTATCGGATCCCTAGAAGCCGAATCATTTTTCACAAATATTCCCTTGGAAGAGACCATTAGAATTATTTGCGATTGCATCTACTTGAATAAACGAGACATGGCACCTCCACTCTTCAGCAGGTAGGATATGGAAGATCTTTGGCGAGCATGTACGACAAGACATCCATCACGTACATAGATGGTTCCATGTATGAATAGAAGACGTGGCTATGGAGTTGAGTTGTCCCTGGGAGTAACATTAAGTAACTATTTTATGTGCTACATCGAAAATAAAATCTTAAACAACAGCCCCGAATTAGAGCAGTCTACCCATTGTAGATGTGTGAATGATTGTTTTGTTGTCGCAAGAGATACAGCTCATTTGGTAAACCTTAAATCAGCATTTAATAACAAATTTTGTCTCAAATTTACAGTAGAAACAGTAATAGAAAAGGAAATCAACTTTCTCGATGTAAATATCAACCTGTAAAACAACGTACCTACCAAAAACCTTTATTTACAGAAAACCAACCAATATTGCAGCTTATCTAAATGCGAAGAGTGAATGTTCTCAACGGTATAAAAATTCCACAGCCAGATCCCTCAGTCACAGAACATACAAGACCGCTTTACCCTGGGACCTTTTTAACAACAATATTTCTTTTACCAAGCAAGCACTAATTAACAACGGTTACTGAAACAGATATTTTAACAGCATTGTAAAACGCTATCTGTGGAATAGATTCACGTCTGACAATGAGAGCATAAGAACAGGCACAAATCACAAACTATACCACAAGAAGCAGTGTACTGACGCATATAAGAAGTCCGAGGAACGGCTATTAAAAACATTATGAAAAGCTATGTTAAATTCATTAAATCTGAAGATAGTATGAACCTTATAACTTATTACGAGTATCAAAACCCTCTAATAGGCAATTTGGTAATCAGGAACAATTCAAGTGTCAAGGAGTCAAAAGAGACTAATCTTGTGGATGATTATTCATGTAACATCGGAGTTTCGGGGCCATGAAAACCTCATATAAAGCAATGACAACGACTTTGTTGTCTCAAAATGTCATACAGAAGCAGTTCATAAAATGTTAATGAAATTAACAAGAGAGATGGTGTTCAACTCCATTGAAATTATTGCGAGAGAAAATAGATGCAATTATAAAATGTAGAACAGATTTTCAAAATTTAGGCAAGATTGATCAGAAAGAAGATAATAAAATATCGATATCGATATTCATATTTGATTCAAAGAAAAAGAAATATAATTTGATAAAGAACATGAAAGGAAAACATAGTTGTAAATAACAAATTGAACTACTATCAATACAAAGAAATAGGTGGATTTATATTATAACTGACTAGAGAGGTAAAATGCAGAGGATGTTTAGAATATGTAAATGACTCATAGCAGAATAGAGCCTCTGGAAGATATATAAGTGGTCTATCAAGACCACCCGGTCTTGAAATACTTGGCTTATATGATAGAATAAAAGGAAGAGTGAACGTTTGCTTGGGAACTAGGAAATTTGAGGGTTCAATTTTTTGGAAGGGTCGAGAATTAGGGAACAACAAGAAATGATTACAAGACCGAATCTGACTCAAAAATCAATAACCATTTCGCCTCTCATAATTATTCTAGTTAGTTTAATTAATTTTGATTTTTTTCCTCTAAAAACACAATATTGATTGGTATTGTCAGACCTTTATTCTGCGATTTCAGATTCAGGTAGCAGTTTATTTTAGTTTTCATTAATATAATTCAACCTGGATTAGTTAAGGGTGGACGACATTCTATTGAAAATTTCTGGATGTCAATATAAAATGCAAACCCATGTGGTCTTTACAGGGATGGACGTTATTTCCCACAATTCTAGAATTGAAAAAGAAAAAAAAAACTCGTTCCACACACGACTATTTGTTCAAAACCTTCCGACTACGGTAATGTCTCAAAGCATATTTAAAAAGACACTCGATTGAAGAAATGAAACAGTGTGACACTACCAGAAATGATTTAAAAATACCTCAACAACTATATGAAATTATGAAAATAATTTCAACAACTTATCCCTCCCGAAATATGATACACCATGGATCGCTTTTCTGAACTATAAACACATTCATATTTTACCTTGTACTTATTACATAATGCTTAAATGATAAACAATTTCAGATGAATGAGATTTAGAACGTCGAACACACTTTGAAAAGTACAAATAAGCCAGAATTATTCATCCACTAATAAGGAAGCAAAGTGATTAAGGAAGTTTTATATAACAGGATTTTCAATAAAAATTGAGTTATTTAATCAATTATTCAGCAGACCACACTTGAGTCATTAAAAAATACTCTTAGATGAAACATTCAAAATTAAAAGAATTAGCATTTTTTTGTCACAAATAATTAAAATGCGGAAACTATTAAGACCAATACATGACATGAGAAGTAAGAATTACTGACTGTTCATAATCATCTTGCGAAAGATGAAACACAGTCAGTGCAACGAATTCAACTAATTTAGTCTTCACAATCTACTCCACACATACCTAAATATGAATGAATTAATTGACATCCAAGAAATGAGAAAGAGAAAAGTCAGATTACGATATAAGCTTCGAGAACAAAATATTTTAATGAAATCTCAAAACAGGCCTAACAATCTCAAAAATTTCACTATTTAAAATTTTCTACACATTTATTACATATTTATATTATTTATTTACCATTTATATTACTTATTAATAATTTAAAAATTACAAATATACTTATACTATATACTTACTGCAAATATATAATTACAAATAATTTACAAATGTATAAACTATATCATTATAAGTCTTTTTTTTCCCATTTGTTATTGTGGTTTGAACATTGACTGTTATTTCACGTGTTTGTTGTAAAATCTTGTTTTATATTTATATATAAGTTCAAAAACGAAGAATAGTAACACACAGAAAAAGAGACACACTTACTAACTAAAATTTTAGGATAATCCGTCTTGAGGAGAAAAGACAATGGCAGACCAAGCACGCCTGAAACTCAACGGCAGGATACCGTCCAGGCAACCCAGGTGCCAGGGTTGATCTCCCAGTCTCTTCTCCCCTGAAGACCAATTATCCAAAAATTTGAGTTAGTAAGTATGTCTCTTTCTCTATGTCTTACTATTCTTCTTTTTTGAACTTGTTTGTGTCCAGTTTGGATCAAATTTCCGTTATTAAAGTATATATGTATACACACACACACACATATATATATATATATATATATATATATATATAACGAGTTCGAGATTAACAAAGAGCAACACACAAAGTAGGGAAACACACTTACAGACTCAAATTTTCGGGTAATCCGTCTTCAGGAGAAAAGAGAATGGGAGACCAAGCACGTTGTAGGCGCAACGGCAAGTAACCAACCCGGCCACCGCCAGTGCTGTCAACCGTACCCGGTCTTAAAGTATAAAATTAGGAGAAGATATAAACAGAAGCTCAGATAAGCAGTACTGGTTGGGTAAAACTATAAGTAGGTGAAAAATTATAAATAATATAAGATAAAAACAAACTATAAGAAACAAAAATAATGATAGAGAAAAGAAGAAAAAATAAATAAATAAAAATAAATACAATACAAAAAACTTGCATTGGTTGTTTTAGTAAATAAAAGATAGAGACTGAATAAAAGGGTAAGTATGGGAAACTAGTTAAGAATAAGAATTTAGAAAAATAAAATAGGATAAAACAAACTAGTAGTAAATGAAGAAGACAAAATAGATATACACAAAATATACGAAAGAGGAAAAAAGAAATAAGTACTAGAGAATAAAGAATACTGGAAAAAAAGTACAAAAAAAAAAATTATCTTTTAAGGTTAAGTCCAGGTGCACTGCGCGCCCCGAGCAACCAGATGTGAGCCTCCTCAGAGGCTCTAAGGGTCACGGTATTATCACCAGGGGGAATCTGACGCAGAATCTGCACACTGAAGCAGTCGTTAAAAGACAGACCGTGGGATTTGGGATCCAAACTGGACACAATACGAGTTCGAGATTAACAAAGTTAATCCCACGGTCTGTCTTTTAACGACTGCTTCAGTGTGCAGATTCTGCGTCAGATTCCCCCTGGTGATAATACCGTGACCCTTAGAGCCTCTGAGGAGGCTCACATCTGGTTGCTCGGGGCGCGCAGTGCACCTGGACTTAACCTTAAAAGATAATTTTTTTTTTGTACTTTTTTTCCAGTATTCTTTATTCTCTAGTACTTATTTCTTTTTTCCTCTTTCGTATATTTTGTGTATATCTATTTTGTCTTCTTCATTTACTACTAGTTTGTTTTATCCTATTTTATTTTTCTAAATTCTTATTCTTAACTAGTTTCCCATACTTACCCTTTTATTCAGTCTCTATCTTTTATTTACTAAAACAACCAATGCAAGTTTTTTGTATTGTATTTATTTTTATTTATTTATTTTTTCTTCTTTTCTCTATCATTATTTTTGTTTCTTATAGTTTGTTTTTATCTTATATTATTTATAATTTTTCACCTACTTATAGTTTTACCCAACCAGTACTGCTTATCTGAGCTTCTGTTTATATCTTCTCCTAATTTTATACTTTAAGACCGGGTACGGTTGACAGCACTGGCGGTGGCCGGGTTGGTTACTTGCCGTTGCGCCTACAACGTGCTTGGTCTCCCATTCTCTTTTCTCCTGAAGACGGATTACCCGAAAATTTGAGTCTGTAAGTGTGTTTCCCTACTTTGTGTGTTGCTCTTTGTTAATCTCGAACTCGTATTGTGTCCAGTTTGGATCGTATTTCGTTTTATCAGTGAATATATATATATATATGATATCAATATTTCATCATTATTTACTAATATAAATTATTTAACAAATTAATAAGGAAAAAAGTAAAACGGTCGACTCCGTTTACTTATTGGTTGATCTAGTTAGAAGATACAGCGATGACAACTAGGTGAAAAGCTTTATTCAATGATAATCGATTTCCTTCGTATATAACCTGGGTCATTTCAGGAAGGACACTTTAAGAATATTTGTCTAGAAACAAAACAGTTTAATTTAAACTAATAAATACGTCATTATAGAAATAAGTAATCAGTCATTTAATAGTTAAGATATTCCATAATCCTATATTACGTATATGGGAGATAAAATATTTCACACGACATCCCACAGAGTGGACACAAAGATGTCGGTTTCATGTTTGTACACTGTCAGGTTCTCGTTAAAGACTCCTTAAGAATCAACTTGAGCTAAGATATATGTACTCGCATACCTCTCACTGTGCAATGAGCGCGGTAATTTGGCACACTCTTAACTTAATACAAATTAACAAATAAACCAGGCTATTTAAAACTCTAACAGCATTGTGCGAAGGAGGAAATTAAACAATACCAAAAATATGCCTCTAACCACTCTCCGGGGTGGATGTACCTAGTACTGGCGTCCCCGTTGCAGAGGTGGTAATTGTGTAGGCTGCACAGCACAAGCTAACAGTACAGGGCAGGCTGCTCCAAGCGCGGTCAAGTAGCCTAGACTCTGACTTAGTCAGAAGGAATTCTTCTTAATGTGCTTCGGCACAGCTTGGACACCCGTTGGGCGGTACGGGGTGGTAGCCCCTCTCTTGAGAGTTTAAAAGGTTTTCTTAAAGAGTGTCAAAATGATAGCCTTGTGCAGCACCATTTCGGTGGTGGGTCTTCCAAACTGACACTCATCCGTCCACCCGTCCGAAGTAAGGCCATGCAGTCTCTTCCATAGGCTGGATGGCTTAAACTCCACGAGGTTCTTAAACCCGGGCAACATTAGTGCCACTCCCAGGGCCGTGCAGTTAGCCCATAGCTGCATTGGCTTTACACGTGACATCACCGGGGGCAATAAGGGCCACTGACCCTACCTGCAGGTGAGCAGGTTCAGTAGGACCTCAGTCCGGAGTTTGATCCGAAACTCTTAAAATAAGTCGGTACTATGGGCGACGGGGGCCCCTGGAAAACTTTTCTCTCCAGCCCACCCTTGAGATCGGACTCAAGGTTGTAGTGGTCGTGGTTCTCACCCAGGATGGGTAGACTTTCTGGTCACTGCGTGAGGAGCAGTCTCTTCTCGGGAGGATGCCTGCTTAGCATCCGGGGGAGCTAGACCCCAGCCTTTACCAGTACGTACGGACCATGATCTCAGCTAAGTGGGCTGGAACACTGGTAGTTGCTTTGTCCTTTTGGCTCTAACGGAACTCAGGGTGGGTGTAAATGGGACCCTCTTCGAGCATTATATCTAACGTAGAGCGAGACAAGATCTCCTCTTACCAAGTCCGTTCCCGCCAGGTGGCGTTGGCCAACAAGGGATATTAATCCGTTATATTCCAACCACATTAATCCAAGAGCACCCACAATGGGGCCCAGAGGGGTCAAATCATTGCAACCCCTGATCCCAGGGTAACGGGTACTTTCCCTCTTGTAGGGAGTCGACCGAATCCTCAAGGATACTGTGGTAGACCTAAAACTGTAGACCTTTGTAGGGTCGACCAGTCAATACCAAAAATATAAAGAAAAAATCTAGAGTGGCCTGCACTCAACTTTACTATAAGTAAACCTAATATCAATGTTCTTTGGTATATAATATATAATGTCTCATTTAAGCATAATGTAAAGATTTAAATGGGAGATGTTTATTAGTATTTCATTTCTGAGGTAGTACAGATAGTGATTGATCGACTTATCAATATATAAGCTTATTTCTGTACAGCTGATAAAAATAATCTCATTACTATAACTACAGCAATAATAACATTTTTGAAAAGCCAAAGTGAAAATTTCTTGATACGAAATAATCTCCTACAAGAGACCCTGCGTTTGTTCAAATAGCCAGTGGATTTCTTATATCGGTTACTTGACATCGTTCTACATTAAATATTTAAGTCAAATTTTCAAATTTAAATAAAAAAAATACTCTTATTTTCTCTGAAAACATCATAAACATCCAAGAAAAAATGTCGTTTTAAGATAATTTATAATTAAGGATATACAATAATTACATTTGTTAATCTTCAAACGAAAGATTTCCATTTTGAATTATGTTTTACATTTTTGGCTTTTTATGGAATTATTATACTGGAAATTTTATGGCTTCTTAGTATTTATTAAAATCATCTTCCTTCCCCTTTATCGAAAATCATATATACCAATTTTCCATGCGTGAGTGTTATCTTTTTACCTGCGTTTTGTACTCTGTTATAAGCTTGCTATGAATGTATATTGGGAAAAAATATATTAGTAATTAACCAGTTTACATGCTCAAATCAAAGTCGAAGCCAGCTATTCAATATAATTTAAATCATTTATAGTTGGGAGCTTCTAATTTTTGAAAATAATACATATGAACTATTAGACTACAATAGTCTAATTTTATCTCAGTGGTTTTGCTCAAAAAATTTCTAGGTCAATGTAAACATTGTAAAAAAATATAAAAAATTCGACAAGTATAGCAGGTGATCCCTTAGTCTAGGATAAACAAACAGTTTTTATAGCTTTATTACTCTTTCCCTTAATTGAAACTTCATGAACATTTTTTTATGAATTGCTAATTTTTTGTTCCATTTATGGTCAAATTTTGATTTTTGAATAGTGCATGTAAATATCAACTTGTTCATCACATAGTGAGTCTGTTTTATCAAACGTCAAATATCAGTAAATATCAAATTTATTGAAGAGCAAATTTTGTTTAAAAATTATCAATAGTGAATGTGACAGTAGGGGGTAGTTGTTCTATGTTATTAATTAAATCAAAATCAAAAAAAGTTACGAACATGAAGTATTTTTTTTCGAGATTACCTGGTTTGAATAATTGCGCTTTCTTATTCTTAGGTCTTTTTCAACAGGGTTAGTCATTATATATGTTAAAGAAAGGAGTTCCTTACCTCTAGGTAAAAAACACAGATTAATAATAATTACTTTGGTGCAACAGTACACTGCACCATACATTTCTGTAATTTTCTCATGAATCCATAAAACCTATTAAGTCTGTAAATACTTGAAGTTCTTTAGAACCAGCAACATGGTGACGGAAGAAAGCAGGCTTGAGAGTTTCCACTCTAATATTATAATCACCATGTCATCTATAGTCTTCTAGAGTAAAAACTACCGTTAAATCACATTTTGTATGGGAACTCACAAGACAACTGGGTCTTGGTAACACATAGTAGGGGTAGAGGAAACGACTTCCTTCTAATAAACAGCCAGTGAGTCAGGTGTGCAGTCCTTTTCACACTCGATTAAGCCACATCTCTTCACACTCCCAGTTCTCTCATCCCTCCTAAAGTTATATAGAACTCCGTCAAGTTAGGCAAACCTCCGTCCCAGTGAAGCTTCTAAATCTATCACATTGTTCCTACGGCTATTGGACCAAATCCTAAACCATATTAGTAACTTCTCTGACAGCTTCATTGGAATGGATGGCATGGATTAGATTTCATGTAAATTTAGTATGGACATATATATAATTGCAAAATTTGGGAGAAATCCTTCATTTAAACATACTTAGTTGAATAATTGACCATGTTTTGCTTCTTCTTAGTCATTTTTCTTCTAAGTTTTTCAAGGTTTCTGAATAATTTCTTCTTTTCTTAATTCAAACGTTGGAGAATATTTATTAGGGTGGATCTGACATTTTTCTACTGAGGATAACTGGAAGCTAATTAGGATCCAGCCTAATAAATATTCTCCATCCTTTGGAGAGGAAAAGAAGAAATGTTTAGAAACCTTGAAAAACTTGCGAGAAAAAATGACTACAGCAAAATATGGTCAATTATTCAACGAAGCATACATATAGATATATATTCACTTAATAAACGGAAAGACAATCCAGACTGAACACAATAAGTGTCCAAAACTCTAATTTTCGGGTAATCCATCTTCAGGAGAAAGAGAAAGGGAGGCCAAGCATGTTTTACACGTATTGGCAAGTACCTGCCGTAACAACTTGTCGTTGCCATGTAATATATATATATATATATATATATATATGAATTAAACAACCACAATAAACAAATATATATTAGATACAATGCTCTCAGGCCTTTCGTTACAACATCATTAGAGAGCTAAATGAACTAAACAAAAAATATAATAACAAGTTAACCTGGTTGATTGAAGCCTTCAGGATTGCTGGCATCACTGTCTGAATTTAATGTTCCTAAAATTGAAGGAGTCTTGATCTGCTTACTTATTTCTTTAATCAATATTTCGTCCAGTTTGTAAAGTCCCGGGCTATTGTTCATTAAATTTCCATAAAAGTTCTTTATGAGTTCACTTTCAATAATATTCTCCTTCTTTCTGAAGGAACAAAAATTAATTCCTTTGCTTCACTCCAGTTTATCATATGATTTTTGTTCCTTACATTTAATAACAAGGCACTCTTTTCATCTTCCCGTCTGGTTGAATATTGGTGTTCTACTCTTGTATTGAATACAAATATCTAATTGTATTCGATTTTAAAATTGTGTGGAAGAAAAAGTGAGAGGAAAAATGAGAAGCCTGGAGCAAGAGGTAACACTGATATCACAAGCTGAAACTCCAACCTGACTGTAGCCTTCCAGGAATAGTATTGTCAAATTATGTCACGTAAATTTAACCTTGTAATTGTATTTAGATGTTATATTATATGATTTATAGATCTTACATTGTGAATGGTTGTCGAATAACCGAAACTAGTCTGTTTTACTTTTTTCCAATAGTGTAGTGTAATTATAGTGTAGCCATAAGTACAAAATAAATAATGGATTATAAAAGCAAATCGTTTGGCGAGCTTATTTATACTCTTCTCTGCCAGTGGAAGTCGTTAATAAGAAGATTAGAAAAGGTATCTAGAAAATATGAAAGGATCAAAGTAGGCAAGCAAATTAACGAAATATGTTTGAAAGAAGGCCTGCTCCCCAAGTATATATATATTCAATATACAAGCTTTCAATTTTTACAAATATCATTTTGAGATAGGTAAATATACTTAGACTAAGAATAAATTAAACATTCACAAAGCGTTAAGTAATGATTAAAGTAACTAAATGAAGATTAGAAATGAAAATAGTAATACTTAAAAAAAAACAGAAAGGAGAACATGTTATACTACCTGTGACTGTAGGCTTAATGATTTTATATCCATGGAGGGTTTTGATGTACTTAAATGGAGGTATTTCAAATCTTAAAGGAATCGCTGTTCCTAATTTGTGAGTGTACAAGCAGATCAGTAATTTGCAGTAATATTGTAAAAGAATAATCAGTTTAAGTATTATATCAACCATAGTTTTGAAATGCTGTTAGGGAGTAGCATTTCATGGATCCTATTTTTGCCATTAATACTCATGGCAAAAATTTTGCCTTTTTAGTTACTGAATACTCTATATAATGATTGTTATGATACTCAATGGTATTCATAAAATATTTTAACAGAAGAAGAGTAATGCATGATGGTACTACCTTTTAGATGATACACCATGCTTCTCAAATTGTTGAAAGATTGACGAAGGAGAAATGTCTGGGAATAAATCCATCAAAAATGGTCCTTACACTTGTGTGAAAGAGTAAAAAGATTAACCTAAAACTATTAAACTTATGTCCGTATCACACTATACGAACATACTCTTGGTGGTTCATTGGATGAAAGATTAAATTGGAAGAGCCATCTATTAAAGCCACTAGTTAAGAGAACAAAAGCAATGCTCATCTGAAAGAGATTATTTCGTATAACATGTGGTCTTAACTTAAAACCTCTACTTTGGCTTTACAAACGTATTAATATTGTGGTAAAACTAATGATACCATACGCATCGGTTGTGTAATATAGAGAAATAAGCATGTATAGGGATAACTGAATCAATCACTATCTATACTACCTCCAGGATTGAAACACTAACAAGCCTCTCTCGCTTAGACATTTATACCAAAAATAGAATGCATATTTACACGAAAAAGAACACAAACAAATGGATAAAAAAACACCTGGAACTATTCACAAAATTGACTATAGAAATCATACTTTGAACAGTACAACATGGATGAAAAGGTACTGAAGAATATAATCAAGAATAATACAAAGTGTACAAATAGAGACAAAGTTTCTCTTTTTGGTTCTTATAAAAGTCCCACAATCAGCAGCATGTTTATGAAAAACAACAACCAAACAAAGAGCACACCACTTAAGGAAACTAATAATAGTGTTCGAATACACATGTACCTACGGAAACTGTGAAAACCATTATTCATGCATTGGTGTACCACTACCACCCTATTAAGGTGACTAATAATGCATTTGATGTCTAGAGCTCCCAAGAAACACATGGAGCAAATCCATAATACCAAATTAACCAGAGAAATAATTGTAGCAGGTATCAAAATAATAACAAAGCAATGATATCATCACGGATTTAAAATTATTGAAGATGCATGCCAATAAAAAATGAAACTACACATAAATATCGCCGTAAAATGTAAAAGTTCCCTGGATCAACAAGAGACCAAAACAGACCCGGCGCAGGTAGAGTAACATCGACCCCATAGGTCACTCACCCCCTAGGCTTTGAACAAACAACTCTAATCCTCCTAATTGACTCTACTTTGCCTGCATAAAAGGAAAAACATTCCAGAATCATTCTAAACCCTAAAATATAACTCTAGGAAACAGTTTAAATCTACTTTAGATGCAATAATAAAAACGTTATTCAGGATGACAGAGAAACTTAACCACAAGCCTCTGCAAATTACCATCATATTTTTTTTAATGATATATGTATATATATATATATATATATATATATATATATATAAATATATATATATATTTAAAAACGCTATGTCTGATTTCACCTTAGTTAAGTTGCAGTGGCAGTCCCACAAGGGAACACACGTAGGCCGAGCATTGGCCCTTTGTAATACCACACAATGAAGATTGATTCTACAGTGGGAGTTCTAAATTTTGCCTAACTCAAGCGTATTTAGAGTAGGGATCTTTAATGGGTACCTGACATCGTACAGGCTCGGGACCGACGATTTAACGTCCTTCTCCGAGAGACGACGTGTTCAGATTTATTCACCTTACGCGTGAAGAAATCGAGGGCTAGATGGGGATCGAACCCCGGTCCTATCAGTTCAGAGACGAGTACGTTACCCACTGAACTAACCAGCCCCCCCCCCCCCCCCACATTCACTTTAGTTAACGTCGTTGAATGTTTCTTCAAACTTCGAATCATTTTCTTTAATTTAAGGTTGTTCAAATTAAAGATAAGATCACCATACTTTTTCGAATTTATATTTGACGAGGCTAATATACCTGGCTAATCTGGTGTGGCCTGTTGGAAAATAGTTTTAAAATTCGACAAGAATTATTAAGTTGGATATTTATGGCTGGCTGCTTTTCTTAAATTATTCTACAAGAACCAGTATACTGATGAATATAAAACTGATGAGCGAGTCTTGAAAGGTATTATAAAAAGCCATGTTGAATGTATTAAGCCTGAGGATAGCTTGACCCTGATAACCTACTACCAAAGCCCTTCAATAGGCAGTTTAATAATGAAAAATAGTCCTAGCGTAAAATATTCAAAAGAAACAAATCTTGTATATGAGTACTCATGTAATATCGGGAGCTGCGAGGCCCGTAAAAGCTATATATAGGTATGACCACGACTTCATTATCAAGAAGAATTACGATGCAACTTTCTGCCTGCGCGCCAAAATCTCATACAACAGCACTCCATAAGACAAGACTCACAAGAGAAATGATGGTGAATTCCACGAAAATTATCGCTACAGAAAGAAACCATGTTAAATTACAAATATTAGAACCATTAATAATTCAAGAAAAGCAGCCAGCCATAAATATCCAACTTAATAATTCTTGTCGAATTTTAAAACTATTTTCCAACAGGCCAAACCAGATTAGCCAGGTAGTGACTGAGTCCAACCACCCTGCCTTAATCCCCCATAATGCCCCGTGACCCAGGGTGATGTCCTGTGAACATTCCAATAGTAATCCACCTCTATATATATGAACTAACAATCCTACTATTATTCTCATTATTGCCCTGATGATGAATGCGGTACATTCGAAACATGTCGACTAGCAATATTGGTGATAAGCTTTATGGATTTAATGAAGAGACGAGGAAGGAATTCCGGAAACTGGAGAAATTGTATAAGAAACAGATACAAGCCAAATATGGGGCGTTATTTAACAATATATATATATATATATATATAAGAAATGTTTCAGGTTTAACGATTCAGATATAAAATATAAGTATGGTTGTCATAAAAGAACACGGTTGCTATAACGATTTTTGGCTTGTAGATAATGCATTGATTATAACAGCATAAAAAAGCATTAATTATAAATGATCCCTAGTGTATTATACCAACAATCTTTACAAACTGTGCTTCATCCATTAAGTATAGTCCCACGAATAATTTCGTTCAGTTAATCCAAAACTAATGTTATGTTCAGTTTTCAAGTTAATGTTTTAACCAAGTGGCTTTAAGCTTCCTTGTTTCAGGTGCTAAAGAAATTGTAGCTAATATGTTAATTATAACTAATGTTAGATTACAAGTGAATTACTTCACAAAGTTGGTTGTCTTTTGGAAGTTATAATTTTGCCATACTTAAGTTTATTGGGTAGTTTTCAATATAAGACAACTTTATCAGAATGACTGGCCCATGGATAAATACACCTTTTATCAGTAATGTTGAGATTAGATTGTCATTCGCTGACATAATTTAAAGAAGGATTACAACTGGAATTACATCTAAGAAAAGTAAACAATGCTTAGTTTATTTCAGCAAAATAACATCCTCGTTTCTTGCCTAGTTTACTAATACCAGTATTTCAGAGTATTGGAAGCATTGCAAATAGGAATACCCTTTGGGATGCCACAGCCTATAGTTAACTAGTAGCCTCTGACTGTTAGTATGCATGAACGCACTAGGAATTCTATGTATATTCTAGGTCCCCAGTTACCATGTATTTTTTTTTTAAATTATATCTACCCTTAGAGGGGTAACAAGTAATTTTGATACATGGTACATAAGTAAGATTGAATATAAGAGTGGAAAAACTACCCATTGGTAGTACTCCATAGAGATTGTTCTGATACTCTGCCACTAGTTAGCATTTCTGAGTAGGTCTTGGGGCCAACATCTCTTTAGCCTTCTTATAGGGTTGGTAGGAGTCTGATGGGATGATAATTCCTGAATAAAAGGATTTAGATTTGTTGGTAATGATTTATGGAATTTGCAGTATTGGGATTGGATTTCTTGGTGAATAAAAGGAATTTTCAAATCATTATGAATGGTATCGTTGGAAACATAAAAGGGAGCTTGTACAAGAAGGTTTATTTGTTTTGAGTATCATATGGATATGGAAAAGTTTCCACGCTATTGGAAAGTAAGTAGTACACAAGACTGAATTGAAGAGATAACTGATAAATAGTATAGCTTTTTTAGGAAGTTGTTTAAGAATTAATGGAGTAATTTGGTCAAATCCAGGAGCTTTTTTGACTTTCAGGTTTTTTATTGCATATTGAACATCGGACGGGGGAAACGCTTTTAGAGGAAGACTCAAGGGAACAGGACAGTCTAACTTTTCCATGATTTTTGCTACATATGGCGGATTAAGTATAGCAGGGTGGGGGGAAAATACAGTGGTAAGGTAGGAGGCAAACACATTGGCTTTCTCTTCGTCTGATTTGGCCCAGTTGCCATTTGTTTGTTGAAGAGGAGTAGACACTTTTTTGTAGGACAGGATTTTTCTGGTTGCCATCCAGAGAGATTGATTGTCAGTTGTCAGTCATTCAGTGTATTGTCTAAATGTGTGGGTTCTATAGTTTCGTAAAACTGTTGTAAGTTGGTGGGTGATACTGTTCAAAGTTAGCTTGTCCTTCGGGTAACGAGTTCTTTGCCAGAGTTTTCGAGCATTTCGTTTTGAGTTGATAAAAGTCCGTATGTGAAAAGAAATGTTGATATCTTTTGTATGTGTTCTTTGGCTGTAAGAGTAATGCGTTGCGATATCAATTGCGTTTGCCATTGTTAAATTTAGTTGTTCAATTGCGTGGTCAATTTCGTCGTGGGTTTTTAAAGAAACAGTTAGGTGAATGTTGTCTTCAGCTGCCTGTCTAAATTTGTTCCAATCAACTGGACCACTTATTAGAGATGCTCTGGGAGTAACCAGAATAGGATTGATATCAAGAGTTAAGAGAATAAGACTATGGTCAGGGAAAAGATCGTTCAGTACGAAAATATGGTGATGGAGAGAGGATAACTGGGATGTGTTGAAAACATCTAGGAGATCTGGACGTTTGTTTGGTGCTGCTGGCCAATAGGTAGGGTCAGGAAGGGAGATAAAATTCAGAGGATTGCTGGAGAGTACAGAAGAAAGAACACGACCACGAGGATTTGTTATTCTGCTGCCACTGTTGATGCTTCGCATTGTAACCGCCACTGGATAAGAAGTGGGGACCAAGTGAATTAAAAAAAGAAAGGAATTGTGAATGTGTGACTTTGTGTTTGGGTGGACAGTAAACAGCCGCTATATTGAAGTTGAAGGATGAAGAGGACAGATTGACAACAGTGTTTTGCAGTGACAGAGGAATCATTAGGAATGAGGAAGTGGGATAAGCTGTTTCGAACTAGGATAGCAGTTCCACCGCATGCGATGTCTAAGGGATTAAGGGATGGTCAGTTCTGTAAGTTCTGTAGTTCCTTATGTAAAAGCGTGATCTGGAGGTAAGGTGAGTTTCAGTTAGTAGGGCAACATCTATTCTTTTCTGTTGTAATAGTATGTCTAGTTCGTCATACCTGGGTCTCAAACCGTTAGCGTTCCACAGTAGAATGGTGAGGGATTGACGGGATGTCATGTTTAA
This sequence comes from Hermatobates lingyangjiaoensis, assembly GCA_026182355.1. Taxonomy (NCBI): domain Eukaryota; kingdom Metazoa; phylum Arthropoda; class Insecta; order Hemiptera; family Hermatobatidae; genus Hermatobates; species Hermatobates lingyangjiaoensis. Next base: position 4,124,730 of record JAPFBL010001938.1, read on the forward strand.
GGAAGAGGTAGGGAAAGTACGGGAATTACTCTCTCAACTACTGTGGTAAGCAGGGTCACCAGTGGGCTGATGAGGGAGCGAAATTCGGAAAGGAAGGAGGACATCATTGTGGTTATGTCTGAGGATGTGGGTGGAGGAGGAATAAAAGATGGTTTTGTTACCGGGGTTGGCTCCTGAAAAGATGTTGGCCCTTTGAGTGCTTCTGCGTCGCTCACAGATGGCCGGTATTCGCTTGTCGTGGGTCTTTCGGCTGCTGGTTAAGTTGTTGGAACTTGTGCCACTCGGTTGTTGAGCGGCTGTCTAGTGGCAGAGAAATTATTTCTTCTTAGTTTCTGTAGATCCTTGTGAATGATGCATCCCCGATAGTTGACAGGATGATTGCCCTTACACAGAGTACACTTTGCTGGAGTTTGTTTAAGTTTAGGGCAATTGTGACTCCAATGACTGCACATTTCACACATCGTGGTGCATAATTACAATAAGTCTTTGTATGGTCATATTCTTGACAGGTCATATTCTGTGCGATTTGTATATTTTTGTAGGGCTCTTCAACCCTAATACGACAAGCATATAGGTGTGTCACCAAAAATATGTCACTGTTTTCAGGAGAGGGCTCCAGATCAGAAAGAAAAGCGGTAACTTTTCTTTTAAAGGAGACAAAACACTTGCAATATTCCGAACACTGAATCCTAAAGACTGTAATTCCTCTTTTAAATCTTGTGCAGGAATTGTCGGGTGGAGGTTTCTCAACACTACTCGATAAGCTCTTTCTTCTTTTAATTGGTATGTGTGGTAATTGCATTTTTGCTCTTTTAGTGCTCGTATTAATTTCCTGTAGTTATCTTCATTGTTCACATGGATGACGATAGTGTCAGTTCTTGCTTGACATGAAAAATGGTTAGCTCCAATCAACTCTTTTATTGTTTTATAAAATGAACTATATTCGACTATGTTTTTTATGAATATTGGAGGAGGCTTTCCTTGTTTTTCGACTGGTTGTTCTGCTTTCCGGGTGATTGTTATTGCTTCGTTTCCAAGTTGGGATGGTTAATCTTCTACAGATAACACACTGAACATACGTATTTGGAGACATAAAATTTATTGTTTGGTCTGCAGAATTAGAACTCATAATACTTGTGGTGTCACTTTTTGTACTTTCTTGACTATGTGATATTTCGCTACTGTTTCTTGTTTTTTTCTTTTCGGAAGGTTGTGTTGGCTTTCTTTGACTTGTTTGGTGGGTTACCTGTCGTTCCTGGTCTTTTCATTTTTTTTCCTCGGCTCTGAACAATTGAATCTGTTTTGTATATCTAACACGCGAGCTGTGTGCGCACCTCACAGAGAGTTGTTTGTATTGTTATTACTAGGATATAAAGATTGTTGAGCAATCAACTGCCAGGTAGCTGAGATAACACAGCAATGAGCCTCGATAATAGGTATCAGAAGCAAGCACCAGTAAAATAAAGCTCACAATTTCATCTAAAAACTGAGAACTAACAATTTGATAAGAAATACTTTACAAGTGAGAACGACTACGTCTCTTTTTCATGTTATACTCATAATTAAACACAACTGAATTACCTTTGACAGGGCTCTCCGAAGATCAATTTCAACAGGTCTTGTTGAATGAATTTTGTTAAGACAATAAGCCAAAGGAATAAAACTTCTTTACAAGTATATGGTTGAAGGCAGCACAGCAGGTAGGCAGAGCAGGTAGGCAGAGCAGGTAGGCAGTTGACACAAATGTCAATAGAGCAGAAAGTTGCCTTTCTCGCATCCGCTACCGATGGTAATAATTGTACGTATAAAACAGACTCTTTTATGTCGGAAAGACTAACTCACAAATCTTAAGATTTAAAACCAAAGAAATTTAAGACGTTTTATCACAGAGCAATGTTTTTTGGTTTTTTCACTTACAACTGAGCACAGTGAACTGACCATGTATATTCTAAACTAATATGACCTAGGGAAACTTGGTTATATTCTGTTTCTAGAATAACACTGATATTACGGATATATATATATATATATATATATATATATATATATATATATATATAAATAAATAAAACTCAAAAAGGTAACACTTAAGAAAACATTACAAAAAATTCCCTTTGATATTTCAACGAATCGTCGTCATGAAAAGAGGAGCTATAACCCGCTTGAGGAGCGAAGGTGCAATGGAGAATCTCTTTGTAGTAGTCGTCGCAGTAAAAGTGCTGCTAACATACACAAGGAGGGAAAGGAACAAAGAATAAAGTAACTAAATAAGAAAAGAAAAAACTAAATACTATAAATAGAGCATAATAAAATAAAAAAAAACCGAGTGAGAGAAAAAAAGAAAAGGACAAGAAATAAAAAAAAACTAAAAATAAAATGCTAAGTAATATAAATAAATAACTAAAAAAAGAGATAAAAATAATAATAAATTAACTAACGTTTGAGATTGGTTTGATTATTTATTCTGCCACCAAGAAGACTGATATATGACTCTTTAGAAGCCCTCAAGGTAACCATAGTGTTGGAATTAATTAAAAACATGTTCCTAAAAACCTTAAAAATACAGTTACACGAATCGACCCGGGTAAGATGAATACATCTACTTAGGTTCCATAATATATATACTAACCTCTGTGAGGTAATTCAATAAATTCATATAGCCTTTCTTTATGTATGTTAATGGGTAGGAGTTCAAATAAAATACAAGCAAAATGTGAATCTCAGTGCGACTTGGGTCAGGACTGAACTAAAGTATATAAACCAAGTGGGGACCTCTAGAAAGAATAAGTTAGTTACACTAAATGTTATTATACACTGGAAGTGTACAACAAAGTAAAATAAATAAATACAAATGAATTTCGTTTTCGTTAAGCTTATACTGTAGGTATCTCAAGCAAGCATATGATATCGCGTAAGCTCTGGGGAGGGGGAGGGGGGTCTGCCTTACAACCTTTCCGAGGAACAGCATGGAAAATGTTTTCTACGTTCCATACAAAAAAATCTAGAGTCATGACTAAGTTTCGTAGTCTAAAACATTTACAATCAACGGTACCAATCCTTGTCATTACCATGCAAGACCCTGAAATACTTCCAAATTCGATAGTTCATGTTTCTATAGATCAGTTTATACTGCAATCAGACATTAAAATGATTTGTTCATATTGGGAATAATAATAAGAGAACTTAATTGAAAATTAAGTTTTGGATCATTTATCATTTATGGATGGAAACTTTCTATCCATAAAAAATGAATATTGCTAAAACCAAATATCAAAAATCAAACATATAATTTCTGATGCTTTCCATGGTATCAGATGTGGGATACCATGTTTCCAAACAATCATATGTTGCACCCTTGAACAAAACTTAATATCATGTAAATTTTTTTGTAATTATGAATCATATTACTTTGGGTAATATTGAAGTATGAGGAGTGGACTCTTTCCTATTATCTTGTTGAAAAATATCCAGTTTCTTTTATATTCTAGTGTAATAGTTCACTTCTATTATTTTCAAAAATTTCAAGCTTACATCTATAAAAGTTTTAAATTATACAAAAAAGCCGGCTTTGGATTTGATTTGAGTATGAAAAACTGGATAATTACTAATATATTTTTTCTTAATATACATTTACAACAACCTTATAACAGAGTATAGCACGCAGGAAAAAATAACACATGCTCATAGTAACTTGGATGTTTGACAAAGGGAAAGAAAAGTGATTTTTTAGATAACATTAGTATGTCATAAAATTCCCAGTAAAATAATTTTATAAAAGACCAAAAATGTAAAACATAATTCTAAATTTAAAACATTCTTTGAAAAATAATAAATATCCCATATCTTAAGTTTAAAATTATCTTAAAACGACATTTTTTCTTATGTGTTTCTGACATTTTTCAGATAAATTAGGAATATTTTCAAGTTTTAAATAGGAAAATCTGTCTTAAATTTTCAATATAGAAGGAGGTCAGAAAAACCATGTAAGAGATCCAATAGCTGTACCTACACTTTCGATTTTCAAAAATGTTATTCTTGCTGAAGATATATTAATTATATTATTCAATGATCAAACCACAATATGAAATTTCATATTGTGGTTTGATCATTGTTTGTTATTTCACGTGCTTATCTGAAATCTTTTTATTAATTATATTATATGCATCAGTGGTGTGATAAATAAGCGTGTATATGGATCAATTACTATCTTTACTACTACCAAGAATGAAAGACCAACAAACCTCTTCCATTTTGACATTTATATTATACCTGAATGGTACATAGCTAAGAAGTTTGATATTATGTTTACTTATAGTAAAGTTGAGTGTCGACCACTCTAAATTTTTACCCTAACAGTCAATCTCTTATGTTAGCGCTAGTGATACATATACAAAATAACATAATATGATACACACGTGAGCTATAGGGAAATACTTGTAATATAATATGACACTGTCCTAGATCCGAGAGAGTGAGGTAAGTCTAGTGTTAGTGTGCTTACCCCCAGTGCAGAAGATTCTTAGTTCGTGCCTTTATCAAACTGTAATTTTTTCAAGTGAAAGAAGGAAAGCGATGAGACTGAACAAAAACCCACATAACTCGTAGGACTGAAAAAGACAGTCATACAACATACTGAAAAAGTTTCAGAATAGCTGTAAGACTGAAAAAGACAGTCATACAACATACTGAAAAAGTTTTAAACAGCTGTAAGACTGAAAAAGACAGCCACAGAGACAAGAAAACGTAGAGCAAAAAGCTAGAGTGGTTCACAGTCCCCTTTACTATAAGGAAACGTATGACTTTTATTCATTCAATTCAATTAAATAATTTATTTTAATATCCATCTTTGCAGTAATAACAAAAATGTAAATTATAGCATTAAAAAAATTGTTAAGTTTAATTCCGCCAAGGAGGGACAGGTTTATGGAATATACTAAGCACACTAAGTTTCAAGTTCGTTTTTTTAAGTTCACACTACCTCTTCCAGTGGTCTAGATTCTTCAAAATTTCTATCAATACACACAAATTTTACGTAGACAGGTCTGTTTAACTAGTTTTTATGTAAGTAATAGACGATATTTTATAAAATAATATAATTTGAAAATTCACAATACGTACTATAATAACACATTTTTAGTAGAATACAGTTTATAGAATATAGAATACAATAACCCACCCTCTAAAAAGGAGTGAGTTATCTGAATGTTGAATTTCATTATGACCCTTCAGAGGATGTGACGTCAGTCTTCTTACAGTATGGCGTTTAAAATCCTTAGTTGAATCTTTTAGAATCAACCAGAGGTCGAAATATTTAAACATTTTATACACAGCTAACCTCATTTGTGATAAAAAATTTTATTATTTATTTAAGTTATTCTCAATTCTACACTAGCCACAAAATTATAATCCTATAGAGCCAGTAGTTTAGGAGAAGTAAGCGGGATCTAAAATCATGTAATCGACACAACACTACCTCACCACCACCAAAAACTTCTAAAATGCATTCAGGATCTCAAAACTTGTAAAGCCAATAAAATTTCGAAATCGAATTTTCCTAGTACTACTACTAAAATAGGCTCCGAGGACCCCAAAATGCGAACATCCTTAAAATCTCGGAATCAATGTTTTATTGTTTTACTATACCCACAGTACTTTGAGAAGAAAAAAATTAAACAACCTCCATTTTTATTATTAATTAGGATCATAAGTCACATTGTGTCTCATTTATTTAATGTCTCATTCTCAATATGTGAATTTAATTCAGTTCACCTAAAAACTGGCAGTATTGTTGAGGCGACGGTGGATTGATTGGATTCTCGTTCCAGACTAAATACAGGCATAATTTAAGTCTGGGTGTCATGAGCGTTAACTTGACCTCTGGGCCGACCAATCAATAGAGCTGGTTAGTGTTCAGCAAAGGAACTCTTTCCTGATCACTTCAATACGACCCAACTAGACCACCAGGTCCATTTTAGCTTTCCACAATTTGTTAAAAACCGACAGAAAGAAAGTCCTTGCAAACAAATTTTAGAACTTTACAAAAGATGTGCCGCACATCATTAACTATTATCGCTGTGAGTGAATTAAGTATGACAAGACACCAAAAAAACACAAAAAGTACTAGTAATATTTTATTACTTCGATTTATTTGACAAATGCTGCAATCAGTATATACACAATTACTATGTACAGATGTAAAAAGAAACGCATAGGAGGAGTGTTTTTTATTTCGAAAATCTGAAATAACATACACTCAACTTTACTATAAGCAAAAATAATATCAAACTTTTGGATATGTAATATATAATTTCCCACATAGATATAATATAAATGTCTAAATGGGAGACGTTTATTAGTCTTTCATTCCTGGAGGTAGTTTAGTTAGTGACTGATTTAGTTACTGATATAAAATATTGTTTTTATATCCAACTGATGGATATAAAAATTATGTATGAGTATTATGAGTAATATTCATTCATATTACCATGGTGCAAATAACACTTTTGTAAAGGCAAAGTGAGGATTTCATGTTACGAAATAATCTATTACAGGAGGACATGACTTTTGTTCCTGTAGCCAGTGGATCTCTTAGATTACCAGTAGATCTCTTAGATTTAATATCGTTGATCTGACCTCTTTCGTTGATTCAAGCTAAAGTTTTTACTTTATGACTTCAAAATAATCTTAGAAACATATAAGAAAAAAAAATTCATGGAATCACCGAAGAATTATATTAAAATTAGTATCCGTTTTGTAATGTAGAACGAAGGATTCCATTCCCCATACTTCAATATTAGCCAAAGATAATATGTTTCATAAACAAGAATATCTACATCCTGTTTTTTCAAGGGTGTAACATATAGATTGATTAGAGCATTTAGTAAGCAAATCAACACAATGGAAAGCAAAGAAATTATACGTTTGATTGGAGTTGATTTTTTATATGTAAAATTTTATTCTTCTCACATCTCATATTAAGTCATTAAACCATTTAAAATATTTTCATTAAACCTCAAAACATGAATTTTATTTGAGTCGATTCACTTCAAAAATATCTAAGTCAATGTTAGCAATGTAAATAAACCGACATGTATAGCAGGTGATCCATTAGTCCAGAATGAATATTCAGTTATTATAACTTTATTTCTCTATACAGTAATTACAATTTCACGACTCTTTTTATAAATAATTAATTTTCTGTTCAATTATTTGACAAAATTTCATAGTTCTTTAATGAGCCGTTTATGGTCAAAAAAATATCTTTTGTAAACAAAATGTACCATAACGCCCTTTTGGTTAATGCAATTTTGAAAAAAAGTTGAAAACCTCTACTCATCCCCTACATGATCCAATATTCTTAGGTATAATCTCTTTTCCATCCATCAAAAGGTATAGTTTGTATCTTGCTCACAAATTTTCAGATTGAATCATGTCAAACGTTTTATATTTTATTGAAAAAAAAAACATATTTCTAATTATTTTAAAAATCCGAGAATTTTTTCACTTATTCATTTTGCTGCTTTCATTATAATGCGATAATTTCAGAACTCAATAAGTAGTAGTTTAGGAGAAAAAAATAATGTCTAAAAACACATTTTAGCAAAGAAAGTGACTTTCATATCATACATAATTGCTCCCAAACAATAGGGTTCATCTAAACTATGGAAAGCATTTTTGCATAAAATAGTAATTTGATCCATAACAGATTATAGACTATAGAGTCTACATAAACTATTGGATATACACCCTCCCATTCACCCAACAGACATTAGGTAACGAAAAAACGCCATAAAACGACTTTTGAGACCTCAAAAATGAAAATCTTTCGAAATCTCGAGATCGAAATTTTTAATATATAAAACTAATTAACATAAAGGTAAAAACTAAAACTGCAAAAACTTGTAATATTATGTTTATTTTTAAAGAAGGTCTTAGTTGAGTAACGGTGTTAAATGACATTTACATAGACTTCCACATTTTGAAGTGGCCAAAACAACCCTAAAGAATAAAACAACAAACATCAATGCGGTAACTGAAATGAGCACAACTTTTCTAAAATACGCAAAAATTACTTTATTTAATGAAATATTTCAATCATCAGTAAATTGTTTCATTAAAAGAAAATAACAGAATAAATCAAAATGCACTTTGAAAAAGTTAAATAGTCCAGTGGATATAGAATATACAAAAACAATGTACTTGTGATCGGCTATATCGTTTGAAATTGCTGAAACAGCAAATTCAAGAGAGGCAACGTTTTATATTCTCGGATTTCCCCCATTGCATTATTAGATATTCGACAAGGGTCGACAATCTGAATTCCTTTATACCTGTAGCCAGGTTGTGATGCCATTTGGTTTTGCACATCAGACAGAATATAATCTGAAGGTCGTGGAATAGGTAATAATAATGCTTCAGCACATTACATCATACCAAAATAGAGTTCTGTTGTTATCTATACATCGTATCAAACATAAAGTCATATTATTAAATTAATGAATGTATTCAAACATTTCTATGGAGATTTTTTTCTCTTTATATTTCTCACCTGTAAGCTATAGTTAAAAAAAAACTTGTTTATGTAAAAATATATTAATGGGTTACACAGTCCAGGGCTTTAGCATGAGTGCATCTGGCTACCTTGCAGTCAAGGACCCAAACCTTTCACTAGCTAATGCAGTTATTACAACCTGGGCTGCTAGTACGGCAAAATGAATAAATATGGCCCTCTTTGATCGACTCGGAAGGAAAAGGCTTTATCTGAAACTACCCAGAATTGGCATTTAATTTAATGTGAAGATATTCGTAAGATTTATTTTAAGAAAGATTCTATAATATGCACTAACTCGCAGCAATAACTCCAGGATAGATAATAGCACGGATGAAAGTATGTCTCATTCAGATGTACTAGAAACACCCAAAACTGTTTGTTCGTTTCGGGAAGAAGAAGAGGTACGTGCGTTCACTTGTACCGGAACGCATTCTTCTTCTTCCCTTCTACTCCCTGACGATGAACTTCAGTTCGAAATATCGATCCAGTAAGTTTTCTCGCTTCTTCTATTTGTTGTCTTTTTTCATTTATATATCTGTTCTGTTTGGACCGTTTTAATATTTTGATTTATATATATATATATATATATATATCATTAAATTGTTTGCCAATCTTTATCTTCTCATATTTCCTAGATACTTTTTCCAGTCTTCTTATTAAGGACTTCCATTGACAGGGAAGAACATAAACGAGTTCACCGAAAGATTTGGTATTATAGTTCATCAATATTTATTTTACACTAATCACTACACTACACTATAAAAAATAAAAACAGACCGGTTTCGGTTATTCAATAACCATTATCAATGTAAATTCTAAATAACATCTAATTATAAACTATAAAGCTAAATGGTTATTGAATAACCGAAACCGGTCTGTTTTTATTTTTTATAGTGTAGTGTAGTGATTAGTGTAAAATAAATATTGATGAACTATAATACCAAATCTTTTGGTGAACTCGTTTATGTTCTTCCCTGTCAATGGAAGTCCTTAATAAGAAGACTGGAAAAAGTATCTAGGAAATATGAGAAGATAAAGATTGGCAAACAATTTAATGAAATATGTTTAAAAGAAGGCCTGCTCTCTAAGTACATATCATATATATATATATATATATATATTCGTAAATTTTGGTAGCAGTCCTTCCTTGATACACACATTATTGAAGATGACACCAAATTTAGCTGATACCTGTTTCTTAACAAGTTTCTCAATTTTTCTAAATAACACTCTCGTTATTTCGTCTACACAATAAAGTACATCTCCTATGGTCGACATGTTTCGAATGATCAACATTCATCATCAGGACGTGAATAAGATCTAATGCGAAAACCTGGTTTAATATATACACAGAGAAGGTAGAAGGGGGGGTTTTTTCCATAAAGTTTAAGATAGTTGGGCGTTAATCTGTGGGGTGAGTGGCCTCCCGGCATGCGTCGCTACCTGCAAGGGTTTCTGGCCGCCCTTGATGCGAACTAAATAGCTTCAAAATACGGCTACTATTTTCCACCTGAATATTAAGGAGTGGCTTGAATTTTTGAATTAATAGAGCCTCTAAAATTTTCAGTCTATGGTGGTTACTCTCATTTTTTATTATTTTGGTATTTGCAACCAGCATCTCTCTTGTTAATTTAATATTATGTTTGTCCTGCGTGTGTTTTTTGGGGGCTCCGGCCATTAGGTGCATGGTGAGCCTTCTTGATAGGGATGTGGTAGTCATACCAATGTACGAGTGTTTTTGGGTTTCACAGTCCCCATTAGTACATGTATACTCGTACACCAGATTTCTTTCCTTTAAAGTTGAACCCTTGTCCTGGTTGTTATTCTTAATAAACAGGCTACTCACACGTGGGCTTTTATAATAAGTGACCAGTGTTACTTTTTCGTTATCGTTTTTACAACTAACATTATTTCTTATAATGTCTTTCAATATTCTTTCATCCAGCTTGTGTTGCTCTGAAAACTGGTTCTTATAATAAACTTTATGAACTATAGCTTGCCTATCTTCATTGATTCGCTTTACACTTCTTATCTGAAGTTTAATGTTTTTATCGTTCGTCAATAATGGCTATTCAAATGAAACTTTTGATCGCATATTGAAGCAATACCTTCAGATAAGAAGTGTAAAGCGAATCAATGAAGATAGGCAAGCTATAGTTCATAAAGTTTATTATAAGAACTAGTTTTCAGAGCAACACAAGCTGGATGAAAGAATATTGAAAGACATTATAAGAAATAATGTTAGTTGTAAAAACGATAACGAAAAAGTAACACTGGTCACTTATTATAAAAGCCCACGTGTGAGTAGCCTGTTTATTAAGAATAACAACCAGGACAAGGGTTCAACTTTAAAGGAAAGAAATCTGGTGTACGAGTATACATGTACTAATGGGGACTGTGAAACCCAAAAACACTCGTACATTGGTATGACTACCACATCCCTATCAAGAAGGCTCACCATGCACCTAATGGCCGGAGCCCCCAAAAAACACACGCAGGACAAACATAATATTAAATTAACAAGAGAGATGCTGGTTGCAAATACCAAAATAATAAAAAATGAGAGTAACCACCATAGACTGAAAATTTTAGAGGCTCTATTAATTCAAAAATTCAAGCCACTCCTTAATATTCAGGTGGAAAATAGTAGCCGTATTTTGAAGCTATTTAGTTCGCATCAAGGGCGGCCAGAAACCCTTGCAGGTAGCGACGCATGCCGGGAGGCCACTCACCCCACAGATTAACGCCCAACTATCTTAAACTTTATGAAAAAAACCCCCCCTTCTACCTTCTCTGTGTATATATTAAACCAGGTTTTCGCATTAGATCTTATTCACGTCCTGATGATGAATGTTGATCATTCGAAACATGTCGACCATAGGAGATGTACTTTATTGTGTAGACGAAATAACGAGAGTGTTATTTAGAAAAATTGAGAAACTTGTTAAGAAACAGGTATCAGCTAAATTTGGTGTCATCTTCAATAATGTATATATATATATATATATATATATATATATATATATATATATATATATGGAAGTATTTCAAATTTCAGGATTAGACAGTTGGGTTAGAGTAAGATTTCCGAACATATTTGGAGTTGGAGTCGGGTAAAAATAGGCCACCGAAGTCGGGCATTTATTCTACGACTCTGCAACCCTGAATTCAATTTAAACAAGTTTGCAAAGAAGAGAATATATTTTATGTGTATGCAAATGAAACAGATATATAAGTTACACTTTACTAAGTATCTTAAATAGAAGCTAGTGATTTCCATATGAGGATAGCTGCCTGAAATGAAAAGCAGTGATATATCTAGTTTTATGCATAAGTGAGACAAGCTGCCACAACCTAGAGCTGAGCATTTTAACAATAAGCATGACTAATTCATGAGGTAATCAAAGCATGCAGAGCTAGCATTATTCCTCACAGTTTTCCTTGTAAAAATCTTTATTAAATGAATTTTCCTTTTAGTAAATACATTATGGACAACTTAATAACTTAAAAAAAGTATGTGCAACTTTAACGACTTTTTTCAGATTAACATTTATTTAAGTGCGTTATGCATAAAACTGATAACAGTGATAGTAATACTGTTGCATAAGATTTAGTCACAGCTTTGTGGAACTTAAAGACACTGTTTTTTCAGCTTGTGGAAAGCTATTTGAACAAATGAATATCACTACTCTCATGAATGGCAAGAGAAAATGCCAAAAATGACATCACTTAGCTTTTTATTCGGTGGTCCAAATCTACCAATATTTACAAGTCCTGTCTGCCACTGCATTTCTTGCCAAACAAATATTGGCAAAAGCATGACGCTTCTCAGGGCACACAATTTTGACAGCCACCAGCTTACAGTTTTTGGCGAACTCTCCATTGCTGTATGCTATACAATGATATGCTGTTAATGCTATTTGTTTCGCAATTACGTACTTGACTTTCATCACTGGCTTCTCAACTCTGGTTGAAAACAGATTGTTGTTTCCTTGCATACAATACCATCACTTGATTTACTATTGGTTACCTCAGTTCTCCGTGCTATCTGTTATATTTTTCACCACGCTGAGTTTCATAATGGTCCCGAATATTGTATTATTTTAAGCACCGAACTTACTGCTAGCACACGGGTTTGCCATTCACTTCCGCGAACATATAAAAACATCTCCATTTTTCTTGAAAAGTCAGACACTCTGTATCCACTTTTCTCCTTTTTGACTGAGACATTTCGCTGGTGAAGGATAACGGAAAAGTGGATAATGCGCAAACAGACGTTTAATTCTATCATCTCTTTGTGTTAGCTCTGCCACAGTGTTTCTTGCATGTTATCTGAGCGTGCTAATATTTGGGTTCTCAGTGAACAATATGAGAACCACGCTTTAAAGAAAATGAGAGTAAACTCATTTCTTTTTGTTATAAAAATGCAGATTTATCTCCTGGGTTGTACCAAGCCTCCGGATGTGTTGGGCCCGGCCTGCGGGCCGAATGTTTGATACCTCTGGAGTAGACTTTTCTCCCCTGTAATAATTCTGAAAGCACTATTTATGTATTTATCATCTCTACCTGTAATGGAATTCATCACACACTTTTTTTTATGTAATTAAACTATTGAAACATGTATACATACAAAAAACTACTTAATAATAAAATTCATATTTAAAGCAATGATGAAGAAATAAAATAAGAACGGTGGGGATGACATAAGACTTTCATGAATAACATATAATGGAGCAGAGTCGCCAAATAACGTTTTATTCAGTTCAATAATATTGTTTTGCCAACATCCACCGTTTTATATGTTCAACAACTTTTGGATCGTCCAAGGGAGAAAGGTCTTGATCACTTTCAAAAGCATCCACTGGAAGCTTGAACAACATATTACTCGGGACGTGCTCAAATGCCCAGCGTTACTTCACTGTGGTGCTCTAACGGAAACCAGTGTATTCAACATGGTTATGACTGTAGCCGCTTAAAATAGAGTGACACAATACATCAAGTCTATTAATTTATTACAAGTAAAAAAATAGTGAATAAAGTCACCCTATAAAATTATATTTTCTTTATAATTCAGGTTCCTAGGAACTATTTTTTACTTTAGTATAAGTAAATTATGGTATAAGTAAAAAAATTCAATCTCGTGGGATTTTGATGAATTTATGTGTTTTGACGTCCATTTTTGACGTTTTATCGATGATGTATGTGTGTGTGTGAAAGTTTTTGGGCACGCTGAGTCCACAATATTTAATTGATCAAATTCATATTTTATACATAAATCGGATAATGTATAAAGTTTGGGGGGCATTATTGGATGATGGGAAATGTATTGTTTTTTTGGCCAAAATATGTTTTTAGGCAACTTTTTTTCTCTCCTAAATTACTAAATCTTGAGTATTAAAATTTTGGCATTATTATGGACAATAGCAATAACTAGAAAATCCCAATTTTTTAAAGTTTTAAAAAAAAATTTAAAACAACTGAAAATATTTTTTTTATCAACAAAATATAAAAATGTTGACTTATGATTGTAATGGTGGATACAAGCCATACCATTTGACTGATCAGAATTAAATTATACTTAAATATAGCACCTTACGTGAGGAGGATTTGGGGATTTATTTTTTATGAATTCGTGATGATGTCTGTGCATAGGTGGTGGTTGATACTGCATTCAATTGTTTCGACGCTCTAGGTTGTACCTAGTTTGGACAAGGCATATTTATAAAACTGTACTGCTTTTATTCTATATGGCAACTTCAAATCATAAACCAATACATAATTTAGAAACAATATCGTTTCTAATCAAATGTTCTTAATAGCACATGATGAATTCTATAGAAGTTTGGCTATTAGGAATTTGAGTATAAGAGCGAAATGACCACGCTGAAATAACTGTGCATACTTGTCATATTAGTTCGCGTTTGCATTAACTAACAAATTTACAATAAGCAAATTAACAACTTAGTTATTTATAAATAAATAGGCACCTATATAAAATTTTCTGTACTTCTACCTGCCTGTTTATGCTTTAAAATTTTATGGAATTTTACATGTTAAATCAACCTGACCGTAGGTAGGTTTCAGATTCAAAGGGGAATGTCATGGTAAAAATATTCTTTCTATCTTTATCTGTTGTTTTTTTTTTTTTCATTTTAGTACTCATATAAGAGTGAATGGGATTTTTTTTTAACGATAATTATTTCGAAACGATTTCTTTGAATAACCCATATTTGTATTACCTTTATTTGTCTTCCAAATCTTTTAAAGTTAATGTACCAAAAACTGAAACAAGAAGGAATTAAATTAAAAGCAATCAACGAAGCATTCAATGTCTAACGTGTGATTGATTTTTCATTACAAGTTACGAAAGTATTTGTCTGAGCAAGGCAGTGCAACAACTGGTTTGATATCAAAAAATCATATGAATTGACTATTATAGATACGGCAAAATGGAGGAATGAATGGAGGACGTCAATGATCGAAAAGAAAGTCACAAGTCTGACTCGATTTACCCTAAACAAAAATCCCCACAAGATTTCACCCACCTTTTCTATATAAAACTATTGAAAAGTTCAATTCTAATGCATAACAGTTCAGTCCAAAGTTTTCAGATACTACTACAACAGCCGAAATGATTTATGAGAGTTCATCAGAATCGATACAACTATTCTAGCCTTATTAGATGAATTAATCAAGTTTATTACTCTCAAGTATGGTATAGTTGATAGGAGATATGTCAACCGTTTTTAATTTGAAAATATCTGAAAAATGAATGGACACTGTTCCTACCAAATATTTAGCAAAAGTTAAATCATAAATATTTAAAAACGCCTTACTTTTCAATTTGTGTGAAGTACTGGGCCGTTTACTGAAGCTGTTCATCTTCAAGCAACTGATTTATGTGGGAACCCAATTTATGTTGACTGTAGAAAAGTTGCTCTCGAGGATGGACAATATCAAAATCTGGTAGAGCACCTCACCCAGCGGAGAAGTTAAGATGTATCAAATATTTATGATATCACATTTAAAAATCCTATTGACTTACAGTAGAATAACAATGAATTACTTATAAAATTGCGTTGAGAAAAGACTGAAAGAAAGTTACTATAGTTTTGAATAAGCTGTGCAGCACAAAAGTTGCAGCTGGATGTAATTTCTTTATCCTAAAATTAATAACATTTTACATTTAAATAATGTTGGGGCAGTTAAATATAAATGTTTAACAAGTTTTATTTTTATGAAAAAAAGGAAAAAAAGAAGGAGAAAAAAGGATTAGATTATTAAGGTAGAGAGAGAGAGAGAGAGAGAGAGAGAGTGAGATGCATTGATTGAGGGAGTAAGCGGACAAAGGATAGCTGTGACAAGTGGAAGGCAGACAAGCATACTGGAAAGAGTGAGTGAATGAGAGCTCTGAAAAGGGATAAAAGGGATTAGAGATGGAAATGACAATGAAAATAGTACGATGGTCTGCAAAAGAAGGCAAAATGGAGGAAATGAATGGATGCCGTCAATGATCGAAAAGAAAGCCACAAGTCCGACTCGATTTACCCTTAACAAAAATTCCCACAAGTTTTTACTCACCTTTTCTATATACAACTACTCATTGTTCAATTCTAATCTGACTAACATTAAGTTAACAATCAACTAAATGCTTTTGGCTCTTGAAATAATGCCTCAAATTTAGCATTTCAGTCCCTTCTACTCTTATCATTTTAAATATTCAATATTACTGATACCTATGGTTAACATTTTATCTGACCAAAGTAGTTTCTTTATTAAATTAATATTTAGAATTGACATACCACCTATACCTTCCTGCAAAATATAAACCACACCCATAATATGCAATTAAAATAACATATGTGCACTAACGAACTGTGACATACTAATGAAACTAATGAAA
The DNA here is from genome assembly GCA_026182355.1 of Hermatobates lingyangjiaoensis. Lineage (NCBI taxonomy): Eukaryota > Metazoa > Arthropoda > Insecta > Hemiptera > Hermatobatidae > Hermatobates > Hermatobates lingyangjiaoensis. The sequence continues at coordinate 4,141,184 of JAPFBL010001938.1, forward strand.
TGTGATAAGTAAAGGAAATGTGCTTTGTTAGACTACTATTATTAGTCATTACATCATAATAATACTGAGAGGATCTCTAGTACCAACATTTTTTCCCTAAATCGTTAGTAAAAACGAAAAAAAATTAAATAATTTCAGTATTAGCCTAAAGAAGTATCACAGAGTAGTATAGTAGGTAAAATACTAAATTTTTTCGGAATTTATTAAACGGAAAATCATAAATCAAGAATTCTGATTTGTTAAATAATAATAACTTGGTAATATATCTAACTCAATTTTGTCTAGCAGCACTTCTGATGGGGAATGAGGAAATTCATTAATGTCTTATAAATAAGTCCATTTTAGTCAAATAAAATCATTTTTTACTTTACAAATTTTAAGGAGGTAATGATTTGTACTAACAATTATTATTATAGATAATATATGCAAAATGTAGTTTATTTTTACAAATATTTTAATTTGACAGGACCGTCCCTTAGTTAGGGTGAACCAGTGCAACCGCACTAGGTTCCCCGCTTGTGGGGGCTCCACAGGACGACCTCGGCCAAATGACCTGTTCACTGGTTAATCTTCCTTGCCGGCAGCAGATTTTATTTTTAAATAAAATTAAAACCTCCAAACTCTTCTTATTTTCAATACCTGCACAATATAACCAATATAACAATTATATATATATATTCGTAAATTTTGGTAGCAGTCCTTCCTTGATACACACATTATTGAAAATGACACCAAATTTAGCTGATACCTGTTTCTTAACAAGTTTCTCAATTTTTCTAAATAACACTCTCGTTATTTCGTCTACACAATAAAGTACATCTCCTATGGTCGACATGTTTCGAATGATCAACATTCATCATCAGGACGTGAATAAGATCTAATGTGAAAACCTGGTTTATTATATACACAGAGAAGGTAGAAGGGGGGGTTTTTTCCATAAAGTTTAAGCATAGTTGGGCGTTAATCTGTGGGGTGAGTGGCCTCCCGGCCTGCGTCGCTACCTGCAAGGGTTTCTGGCTGCCCTTGATGCGAACTAAACAGCTTCAAAATACGGCTACTATTTTCCACCTGAATATTAAGGAGTGCCTTGAATTTTTGAATTAATATAGCCTCTAAAATTTTCAGTCTATGGTGGTTACTCTCTTTTTTTTATTATTTTGGTATTTTAACATTATGTTAACAAGAGAGATGCTGGTTGCAAATACCAAAATAATAAAAAAAGAGAGTAACCACCATAGACTGAAAATTTTAGAGGCTATATTAATTCAAAAATTCAAGGCACTCCTTAATATTCAGGTGGAAAATAGTAGCCGTATTTTGAAGCTGTTTAGTTCGCATCAAGGGCAGCCAGAAACCCTTGCAGGTAGCGACGCAGGCCGGGAGGCCACTCACCCCACAGATTAACGCCCAACTATGCTTAAACTTTATGGATAAAACCCCCCCTTCTACCTTCTCTGTGTATATAATAAACCAGGTTTTCACATTAGATCTTATTCACGTCCTGATGATGAATGTTGATCATTCGAAACATGTCGACCATAGGACATGTACTTTATTGTGTAGACGAAATAACGAGAGTGTTATTTAGAAAAATTGAGAAACTTGTTAAGAAACAGGTATCAGCTAAATTTGGTGTCATTTTCAATAATATATATATATATATATATAATTAAAGTTACAGCAAGAGAACACAAGAAAAAGACTAACACTCACGTGTTGAGATTTGTGAGTGTTAGTCCTTTTTCTTGTGTTCTCTAGCTGTAACTTTAATTATTTGTTCGTTTGGACCGTCTGTTTTCAATTCAAAGTATATATATAGTTCAATGTACACAAAGAAACATAGAGAAATTAAAAACACAAACTTACAGTCTCTAATTTTCGGTTGAACCGTCTTCAGAAGAGATAAAGAAGGGAAACCAAGCGCACTGGTACAGAGACGGTTGGAGACCAACATTGTTGCCACATACGCACCCGGTCACAGAGGATAAGGTAGATAAGAAGTGTGTTTTTAATTTCTCTATGTTTCTTTATGTACATTGAACTGTATTTGTCCATTTCGGATCGTACTTTCATCGAAAAAGTCTATATATATATATATATATATATATATATATATATATATATTGGTATATTTTGGGAGCAGACCTTCTTTTAAACATACCTCATTAAATATCTTGCTAACATTAAGTTTAGTATGTTTCCTACATACCTTTTCAAGATTTCTAATACTACTTTTCCATCTTTGTGGTATCATATAAATTAACTCTCCGATTTTTTTATTTTTATATGTATTTTCCATATTATACAGGTCCAACGTTTCGGTCTACGTTGACCATTATCAAGGATTCTTTATACAAGGTTTTTTTACAATTCTAATAAATACTTATTTACAATAACAATTACATCACTTCTATCAAACATAACTTATAATAAAATATACTTTTAAAATCTCTACCTTAATAAACATTAGTAACTTTAAAATTCACAAAGGGATTCAGTGTCAACAATAATATCAACTTTCTGGATGTAAGAATAAACCAGAATCAAAGGAAATATGAAACATCAGTATATGTTAAACCAACGCATGCAGGAGTTTATTTAAATGCACAAAGTGAGTGTCCAGAAAGATATAAAGATGGAACAATTAAGGCACTTATACATAGAGCATTCAAGACATCGTCTGACTGGCCTCTCTTCGACCAAGCAGTAGAAAGGATTAAACAAGTATTGGTCAACAATGGTTATAGTAACCAACACTTTGACAATATTTTAAGGAAATATATGAAGAATCTAACTTCATGCAATAATCAAGAGCATCAGCTGGGTGAAGAAGGAAAAATACAAACGGTGTATTATAAGAATCAATTCTCTAATGAATATAAGAAAGATTAAAGAATTTTGAAGGCAATAATTAAAAGAAATACAACATGTGTTAACTCGGCAGACAAGCTAAATATTAGTATTTACTACAACAGTTCCAGCACAGCAAATCTGATAATTAGGAACAACCTACAACAAAAAACACAACTACAAAAAACCAATGTAGTGTACAGATATAATTGCGCTATAGGAGACTGTGAGCTCCTGAAATCAAGCTACATTGGTTCTACGACGACAACACTTTCACGCAAACTTACCATGCATCTCGCAGCCGGAGCACCGAAAGAACACACAATGAACATACATAAAAGCAGGCTAAATAGAAAAATGCTGGAAGACAACATTGAAGTATTATTTGGAGATAATAACTACCCGAGGCTGCATATAATTGAATCATTATGTATAAAGGAAAAGAAGCCGAACCTTAATGATCAGTCCAGTTGTTTTTCCAGAATTTTAAAGTTACATTCGTGAAAAAAACATAACTATATGGTGATTTTAATAATGTTGTGTAAAAGTTCATGTAGGGAATTTTGAAACAAACCTGTTACTAATGTTTATTAAGGTAGAGATTTTAAAAGTATATTTTATTATTAGTTATGTTTGATAGAAGTGATGTAATTGTTATTGTAAATAAGTATTTATTAGAATTGTAAAAAAACCTTGTATAAAGAATCCTTGATAATGGTCAACGTAGACCAAAACGTCAGACCTGTATAATATGGAAAATACATATAAAAATAAAAAAATCGGAGAGTTAATTTATATTATACCACAAAGATGGAAAAGTAGCATTAGAAATCTTGAAAAGATATGTAGGAAACATACTAAACTTAATGTTTTTTTTTTTTATTGTCAGAGAACAGCATGCTCCACCCGAAGGCACCACACGCATCAAAATCTTCAATGCTACACAACAATCTCCATCATGCTATGCAAATACAGCTTAAATATATAATAACTAACAACAACAAAATAACTATAATGATAACAGAGTAATTGCCACTAGGGTATACAGATAATACAGGCTATTATAATTCAACTCAGTAAACCAAAACTTCCACTAAGTTATGCAAATATAGCCCAAATATACAACAACTTAACAACAACAAAATAACCACAATGACAACAGAGCAATTGCCATCAGAGCACACAGATAATAGAGGCTATCATAATCAACTCAGTAAATTAAAATATTTGTTAACCACCTCCCCGAAGGCACCGACTAGGCCCTCCTCCAACAAAGCTGCAAGCTGCGGGGGCCACGCACCTCCGGCGGTCACCACTTTTCTCTCCATCCTACTCCTCTCTGAGTTTAACTCAACGCAGTCGAACAGGAGGTGTTGAACTGTTTGAGGTGACCTACCGTCACAGCTACACCCTGGAGAGTTGACAAGTTTCAGGCGGTGGAGATAGTGCCCTGTTAGAAACTGGGTCAGTCTCCAGTCCACTTTGAGGTTCTTTTTCTTTCTCTGACTGACAGATGGTAGAAATCTTTTTGTAAGTTGAGCATTGGTCGCCTCTTCCCACAACTTCTGCCAGCACTCCATCCTACGTTCATGGGCCCACTGCTTGAGGGCAGTGTTTGGCATGTGATAGTAGATTGGCTCTGTATTTATCTGTTGGGTCGCCCTTTTGGCCAGCTGGTCAGCTAACTCGTTCCCTTCTATACCAATGTGGCTCTTGACCCAGGTAAAATAAACTGTTGTCCTTGCTTTTAAACTGTCCAGTTTTTGTCTTATTAATGTTGATTAATATTTATATTTATATTTAATGAGGTATATATATATATATATATATATATATATTAGTGTATTTCGGCAGCAAGTTCTCTTTCAAGTATCTATTATTGAATTTGATGGCAGATTCTGCATTCACGATTTTCTTACTTATAGCTTCTATTTTCCTTACAATTTTCTTTTGAGAAGGTGATAATTGCCAAAGCAAACTAGCATACGACATTCAGAAGGTTGGAAATAACCACTTCACTGGGGATAACTATATTTAATTAAACACTACACTAGATTAAACTAAGATAACAAGCTTTAGGCCCCATGGGTCATCATCAGGTTCTTAAACTACTTATAATAACTAAATATACATATTACTGACCACTTTAGCGTTTAAATGCCAACTGAAAACTGCTTTCTGTTGAAGTGAAAGTTGGTGGTGAGGGTGGAGTAGGGGTGAGTGCAGGTGAACAAAAACATGTTAACAGCGATTTCAATAGACTTAAAATATTAGAAGCTCTGTACATTAAAGACTTGTTACCTAGTTTAAATGTACAAAGTAATGACTTAAATGTAATTCCTAGTTTTAAGAATATAGATAATTTTTTTAAATTAGTAAGAAAAGAGGGCGATGACCGAGTTAGGTTGAGTTGAAGGGCCATAAGTTTTTTGTTGACCTGCACTCACCCCTACTCCACCCTCACCACCAACTTTCACTTCGACAGAAAGCAGTTTTCAGTTGGCATTTAAACGCTAAAGTAGTCAGTAATATGTATATTTAGTTAATATAAGTAGTTTAAAAACCTGATGATGACCCATGGGGCCGAAAGCTTGTTATCTTAGTTTAATCTAGTGTAGTGTTTAATTAAATATAGTTATCCCCAGTGAAGTGGTTATTTCCAGCCTTCTGAATGTCGTATGCTAGTTTGCTTTGGCAATTATCACCTTCTCAAAAGAAAATTGTAAGGAAAATAGAAGCTATAAGTAAGAAAATCGTGAATGCAGAATCTGCCATCAAATTCAATATATATATATATATATATATATATATATTCGTTACAATGTTGACCAATAGGAGTGAAGTTTACAGGTCCATGCGTGGGGTCCCAGTTACCCGCTGCTCAGGGAAGCCTCAGTCATTCTGCCAGTAGGTACAGAGGTTGCACAGTCCCTCTGTGTTAAATGATGTTAGGCAGAAAACATTAGCCTCACTTTACAGTGAACTCCTGTTCCCTTTCTATTTTTGGTTTTTGTGGTGGTTGGGTGTTGTTGTTTACTATTTTCTGTTACGGATATTGCTAGATTTTTAAATGATACTCTCGGTTGTTTACTGCGAAAAGCAGCCTTCATCTTCATGCCAACGGGGGTAGAGGTTGCACAGTCCCTCTTGATTATTAAAAGATGTTGACACTGGATTCCAACTTCTTCACGTAGACACATCTTCAAGTTATAGGTTTTGTTTTCTTTCCTCTTCGGTTTCTTATTTTCATGTTTCCTCTTCAGTCGAATGTTATTGCTGCTATTGATGAGTGAGGCTTCGCTGAGCAGCGGGTAACTGGGACCCCACGCATGGACCTGTAAACTTCACTCCTTTTGGTCAACATTGTAACGAATCATATTCGTTTCCCCGGACAACTCATAGAAAATATATATATATATATATATATATATATATATATATATATATATATAATATAACACAATTAAAAGAAACGGTCCAGAGGACTTTTTTACAATAAAATAAAAAACGAAGGAAACACACAGAAAGACACAGACATAACTCACATCGATATTTCGACAATCGTCGTCATCAGGAGGTGCGAAGAGCGAAGAGCGAAGAGTCCCGCAGGAAGACAGGGCGGTACTGAACTCGGAAACCGCAGCCAGTACCCCACCACTTACCACCAAGCGAGGGAAGGGAGGGAAGGAAATGAAGAGCCAAATTAAGATGTAAAAGGAACGAGTAAAAATTATAACTATAAAAAATTATAAAAAAGTAGATAAATCAAATTACAATTAATAAAAATAATAAATAAAAAGTAAAATAAAAAATAATAAATAAATAAATAAAAAATAATAAATAAATCATAAATAAATTATCGGTTGAGGTTGAGTCCGGGGGAAGAGCGAGCATCAAGTAAGCATATGTATGCCTCTTCCCCCGGACTCAACCTCAACCGATAATTTATTTATGATTTATTTATTTATTTATTATTTTTTATTTATTTATTTATTATTTTTTATTTTACTTTTTATTTATTATTATTATTAATTGTAATTTGATTTATCTACTTTTTTATAATTTTTTATAGTTATAATTTTTACTCGTTCCTTTTACATCTTAATCTGGCTCTTCATTTCCTTCCCTCCCTTCCCCCGCTTGGTGGTAAGTGGTGGGGTACTGGCTGCGGTTTCCGAGTTCAGTACCGCCCTGTCTTCCTGCGGGACTCTTCACTCTTCGTTCTTCGCACCTCCTGATGACGACGATTGTCGAAATATCGATGTGAGTTATGTCTGTGTCTTTCTGTGTGTTTCCTTCGTTTTTTATTTTATTATATATATATATAATAATATATATATATATATATATCAGTGATGAAACCACAATATGAAATGGGAAAACAAGACTAAGATATTTCAACCATAACAAGCGGTCTTCGTCAGAGTTTAAATCCCAACTGAAACACTAGATGCAGAAAACATCTGGTGAGGGGTTCAGAAGAGTGGTATTTTAAAAAGGGTGAACGAGCAGGAAAGGACAAATGTCCAGAAAGGGATGTTTGGGGAAACAAAGGAGTACAGTACGAAAGAGTAAAAAACTATCCGCTACCTTTCAACCCTCTTAGAATAGGCTATTGCCCTCTTAACGAAAGTATCAAGTTTGAAGAGACCGTTACTAATGTTTATAATATTTGATCTATTAAATTTAATTAGAGATGATTCCATAATATTTCTTAACAACATTGATTTTTCATAGGTAATTAATTTAGCTCCCATCCAATCAGTATGATGATTTTCATTGTTTACATGCAAGAATAAGGCGCTACTTTTTTCCTGTCTACTTACGTTGCGTTGGTGTTGTTTTAAACCTGCCTTTAATGATTTACCAGTTTGACCAATATAAATTTTATGGCAATTTTTGCACGGAACTTTATAAATACCACCGGACCCCAATTCCTTGGGAGAGTTTTTTTATTAACATATTGCCAACGTTATTACGATTAGAAAACACTATATTAAAATCAAGTTGTTTCCCTAGTCTATGAAGGGGGTCCAATGAGTCATGATACGATAAAATTATAGAATTTGACAATGAACGGGGCTCTGTTGAAGTATTAGAGAAAGTTTATTTTAGCACCCTTCAAAGCTGAATCGATATAAGAGGAGGAGTATTTTAATGATAGGGCAATTGACCTAATGTTGTTAATCTCTTCATTAAGGAATTTAGGAGAGCACACTCTTAACTTATCTTAATATAAACAATTTGTGTGTCGGGGAGGCCCTGCAGTGGTGGAGTCGCACCAGACCCCCCCCCCCCCCCCCACCATCCTAGGGACGGCCCTGCTGATTGAGTATATTTATAAAGTGCAGGTGATGTCTTAGACCATACTTTTTTCCATGCCTATTATATTCAACGTAAGTAACGTGAAGTAAGATACTAGGAAAACCTAGGATTGAGAAACCATTTCTAATTTTTAAGGTATGATACACTTGGCATGATATTCTCGGAACGCTAAAACCAAAAAAAAATCATTAAAGATATCCCTTTCTAATAAATTTACCTAATATTTTAACAGTTCAAAATATTGTTATAATAATTTTCCAATTGGTTTATCAACATCTACCATCAGTATCAGGATTAATTTACCAAAACAATGTTGTTTAAATCATGGATTAATGATTTGAAGCTAGAATTCTGAGCCCATGAGACCGCACAATAATCTCAGCCATAGTGGCTCAACCAGCATTACAACAAGCTTGTTTAATCTGCTCAAAAACAAGTTATTAGTAAACAACAATTCGGGTTCACAAAAGTATGAATTGACACGGATTCGTACACATACCCTTAATGCGTATATAATCCATACCTTCATATTAAAAAAAAAACTGTTAAAGTCAAACAGAAAAATCTGGAGTGGCCTACACTCTACTTTACTATAAGTAACTTAATGTCAAATTTCTTGAGTATATAAAACATAACGTCTCATTTAAGCATAACATAAATATCTAAATGGGATATAATTATTAGCATTGCATTCGTGATTGAAGGACATATCAATTTATAAGCTTATTTTTGTACATCACAAATAATTTATTATTTGTAAATAATTTCATTAGTACAACTACAGCAGTAATAACATTTTTGAAAAACCAATGTGAACATTTCTTGAAACGAAATATTATCCTACAAGAGAACATGGCTATTGTTCAAATAGCCAGTAGATTTCTTACATCGTTTACTTGACATCCTTCTACATTGAATATTAAAGTAAAATTTTCAAATTTAAAACAGTAAAATACCCTTTTTTTTTCTAAAAACATCTTAAACAGCGAAGAAAATGTTGTCTTAAGGTGATTTGTTAATTAAAGATGTACGATAATTACATTTATTAATCTCTAAACGAAAGATTTCAATTTTGAATTATCTTTTACATTTTTAGTTTTTAACAGAATTATTATACTGGGAATTTTATGGCATCTTAGTATTTAATAAGATCATTTTCCTTCCCCTTTGTCAAATAACATATATACGAATTTTTTCTGAGTGTGTGTTATCATTTTCCTGCACAATATTATTCCTCTTACATCTCATATAAGTCAATAAACAATTTAAATTGTTACTTTATAAATATCAATTTTGTCTCAGTGGAATCGCTCAAAAAATTTCTAAGTCAATGTAAACAATGAAAAAAAATATAAAAAATTCGACAAGTATAGCAGGTGATCTCTTAGTCTAAGATAAACAAACAGTTTTTATAGTGTTATTGCTCTTTCCCATAATTGAAACTTCATGATTTTTTTTTATGAATTGCTAATTTTTTATTCCATTTTTGGTCAAATTTTCATTATTTTTCAATGAGCCGTTTAGCGTCAAAAAAACATTTTCTGAAAACAGAAATCGTACTGTAACGCCCCATTAGCGAATGTAATTTTAAAAAAAAATATCTCAATTCATTCTACACATAATGTTCTATTTATAGGCATAGTTTCATTCTTGTCCGTCAAACAGTATGGCTTGTATTGCTCTCACAAGGTTTGAGATTGAATTAAAAGTCAAAATTTTTACATTTTAGTGAAAAAAAAATATTTTCCGTTGTTTTAAAATTCTGAATATATTTTTCGTTTGTTCCATTTTTAACCTCAAAAATAATGTCAAAATTTCAAAACTCTAGGGTTATTAGTTTAAGAGAAATAAATGTTTTAAAAAAACGGTTTTTGGCAAAAAATAGTGACTTTCCCATCATGCATAATTCTTCCCAAACAATAGGGATCTTCGTCTTTATGGAGCCCATTTTTGTGTAAAATATCAACTTGATCCATCAAAGATTCTGGACCGTAGCGTGGTAACAAGCAATGCTAACACACTCACACACCCACCCACCCACACACACACACAGACATCATCGAAAAAACTTCATAAAACGACTTCTGGGACCTCAAAACATGTAATTCCGTCAAAATCTCGAGATCGAATTTTTTCACGATCACTATACTTTACTTATAGTAAAGTAAAAAAAGATTAAGTATCGATTACCTTATAAATGTGCAAGCTTTTTTCCGTGCCTTTTGGTGGTGAGCTATTTTAAATCAACTGGGTTTATTTAAATAAGCAAAATATCAGAAAAGTCTTTGAGATACCGAAAATCAAATAGAAGTCAGTCACTTCTATAGTTTTGTCAGGGATAATATTTGTGTTATTATTTGTAAGTAGTACAGGGTTGTGATCGGACGTAAGTATAGGGAGGCTTGTTATATCGAAGTGAGGAGAATGGTTGTTGCATATCGCAAAGTCTATCGTACACTCACTTTTCTTAGTCACACGAGTGGGAGTATTTGGAGCAACCACATTTAGAGAGTGCCTGAGACAAGTATCTAACAGCTTTCATCCTACGTGGTTCGTAGTTTTGCAATGCCAGGACTGACGTTTTGCATTCCAGTCACCTGCAGCTATTGTTGGGAGGTGTTGGTTATTAAATATAGCGACTAGTTCAGTTTCGTTATATGCAATTTATGGGGGGTAGTAAATAGATGTTAACTTTAATAGTTTGGGGCCAAAAATTAAGATGATGGAAGTGTGTTGGAAATCAGAGTTTCTATTTTCACGAGTTGGGACTGTTGTGAACTTTATTCCAGACCTGACTGCCACTAATGTCCCTCCCCGTGGAACCTCCGAATCTGTTTTTACTATAGTGAAGCCCGGCAGGGAGAATCTCTTTTGTTGGTTCAAGTGAGTCTCGTTACAAAGTAGTATGTCTATGTCAAGTGATAGTAAGGTCTGTATGAGCGGCGGCATGCTATACCATTGGCATTCCAACTTAGTATTCCAAAACTTTTAGGCATTGATTACAGCCATAATTATATTAGATATCAACATGACTGGGTCTGCGGACTTATGGTCTTCAAGAGTATTCAAAATGGTTTGTAGTAAAAAGCTTTTACTCACTTGGCTATCCAATGTGTTTTCGGCCTGTTGACTTTGGTGGTTAATTTCATTCTTATATTGCCCTATTGTTCGTCTATTGTCGAATGTTGTTGATGGTTTCAATACTTAGCTGTAGGATATGCCTTCCTTAGTGTGGCTATTATAATTATTTGATTTGTGCTGTTTTCTCGTTAGATATTCTTTGTATGTCGTACAGCCCCGGTAGTTGGCTGGGTGATCCAGTCGACAGTTGCAGCATTTGGCGGGTAGGTCACTACTTTTGTTGCAGGTACTGAAATGATGCTCCTGCCCGCATTTGTGACACCTAGGTTTTAGGTTACAGTACTGCTGTACATGTGCATAAGTCTGACAACGGTAACATTGAGGTGGTCCAATCCTTCTTCTAGATTTTTCTGTTGTAACTTTTAAACCAAAGATATTTGATATATCTAAATGGCCTTCATTAGTCGTAGTGAATTCAAATATAGGCAGTTTTGGGAAGGTTATTTGTGGGATCTATTTCTTTTAGTGATGTCAGTTGAGTTATTTTGATTACGTTTATTCCTTTTCCTGTTAGTTCTTGTTTTAAATCATCTATTGCTAATGATGATGGGAGGTACTTTATAACGTATCTTCTTGTTTTAGTTTCCCAATCTGGTTTGTATGCATGGAACGCTATATTGGAATGTGACAACTCTGTCTGTAAAGTGCGGAAGTCTTCTTTGTTTTTTGTCTGCAGCCTAATTTGTTTTCCACCTGTTGTTGCTGTATACAAGTTTGTCAGATTGGGATTTAGTTTAATTAACTTTTGAAAGTCTGACATAGATTGTATTAGAAACGGAGGTGGACATTTCTTTACTTCAGAGTTTGACGTTGGTGTGATTAAAAGGATCAGATCAACTAAAATCCGTCATTTCAGACGTGATACGTTTGGTTTACTGTGCTAGTCAGCCTAACCAAACGTTCAGGTTCTCATTACTGCTCAGCTGATTGATCAGTTCTACTTTCCAACGCAGTTAATTGACTTATATACATTACCAGTTTGTAGGAATTATCAAAGTTCCCACAACTCGGGATAATGTTTATTTCACAAATTTGAGCGTTTAAATTAGGGTTCAAATCTTTTATATAGAGGGCTTCAAGTATTCTTAATTTATTAGCATCACTATTCTGCTGTAGTATTATTGTATTTTTCTCTAACATTTTACGTGTTAAAGTTACATTGTGTGCTTCTCTTGCGTGATTCTTGGGAGCTCCATTTATTAGGTGCATCGTTAAGCGACTTGATAGCTTTGTGGTTGTCATCCCAATATAATTTGAAAACAGGGTTGCGTAGTCCCCTGTATTACAAGTATATTGATATATTAGGTGACATTTTTGTATATCAGACAAACTTTTCCCCTTACGGTTTCTTAATACCACCTGCCGAGTTTTTTTTTGTTTTTATAGTACACTCTTAGGTTGATTTTATCATTTGGGTTTGTGGTAACCACATTCAATGTGGTTTATACAAACTTCATTATAAGTTATTGAAGCCCTATATTCATTTCTTAATATTCATGCAAAAATAATTTTTACATGAATTGGAACTAACGGTAAAACGCAAAAAATCTAGGCACTGCTGCCATAGTTTTTCCTGTCTGGGGCCTATTCTTTCCAACTTCTACTTGCAGGACTTCCCCAAGTGGAATAAAAATAATAGAAACATACAGACACTAGAGGGGATCTATTCAGATGACATATTGATCTCGTGTAGGTCCTTCTTCATAGAAACCCCTCTAAGACAGTTCCAAAAACATGTTGACAGGATAGTGGAGTGGACTAAGGTGTGGAGGATGGATATCAATCCATCCAAATGCACTTTCAATGTCAACCTGCGCAAGAGGCTCGGATACACACCTACACTGCGCATAAACGATCAAGACATACCAACTACAAAAACATTTAGGTACCTTGGTGTCAACATCGACCCTGGAATTACCTTAAGGGATCATGTTGCATGCACTCTTGGCAGAGCTTATGGGGCCAGGAGTGTCATTTATCACCTTATAAAACCTGGCTCTGGGCTGTCTCTCGGAACCAGGGTCAATCTATACAAGGCACTGTTGAGGCCGATCATCACGTACGGAGTGACTGCCTGGGCTAAGCCGGCTGGTAAGCTGATGAGGCGTATTTACGCATATCAGCATAAAACCCTCCGGATTATCCTAGACGCACCCCGTTACGCCCCGAACGAGTTCCTCCTCCAAGAGGTCAAACTGGAGCGCCTGTCCAGGTTTATTCGAAATCTGGGAAAGAAGGAAGATTTATTGATCCTCTAACCCGCTGGTAACGAGCATCAAGACACTCCTGACTCAGGATGTTCAGAATGAACAAGATCTGCTGCCGAGGAGAGCTATGGCTTCGGCTGCGGTAGAGGAAGACCCAGAAGGTTTGACAGGGATTCTTCAACAACATTACTAACCTAGTTGTATTTTACACAAATAATATTGTTATTAATAGTACATTATTACTATATTTATAATTTATACTACTACCATAATTAATATAGTTCTTATTGTCAATTTATATTATTATTATTATTATTATTATTATTATTTAAATTATTACTAGTGTTATTATTTTTATTAGTAGTATCACCATATAATTATTATTATACATAACTATTATAACTATTATTATTATTAATATTATCACTATTATTGCCAGAAGAGAACTGAGAAGAGCTATTAACAGAAGCAAGGCCCTTTGTTGGAAGAAGCTGACAGAAGACATTGATTCCGACCCTTGGGGTACAGGCTACAAAATTGTTACCAAAAAGTTGGGATATGGGAAGACAAGTGTTGTTATGACCGCCAAAGAAATAGAGAAAATAGTATCGGCCCTCTTCCCTAATCATCCGCCAAGGGAAATGAATGACTGGGAAATAGAAGATAACTTTCAGGCCTTCTCAAATAAGGAATTAGAAAACGCCGTTCAATCTATGAAGGATAAAAAAGCACCAGGCCCTGACGGTATACCCAGTGAAATTTTAAAGATCGTAGCAAAGCAATCTCCGAAAATGCTACTAAACATGTATAATGCGTTTCTGCGAGAGGGAGTATTCTACAGCAACTGGAAGACTGGACGACTAGTTTTAATCAGCAAAGGGAAAGGCAATCCAGAGGAACCATCATCTTATCGACCAATTTGTATGCTGGACACAGCAGGAAAGTTGCTTGAAAAGCTTCTCAGGGGTATAATGCTGGCGGTAATCAGAGCTGCTGGAGATCTGTCTCCTATGCAGTATGGATTTCGTTCAGGAAGATCCACAATCGATGCGATCAGCAAAGTTAAAGAAGCTGTTCACCGTGCGGAAGACTTCAATCACCACTCACGCAGGGTCGTACTTCTGGTTACCTTCGATGTAAGAAACTCGTTTAACTCTGTCAGGTGGTGTGATATATTGAAAGCGCTAGGAGGGATCTTTAGGCTGCCTAACTATCTCCTCTGCATTATAGATGACTACCTAAATGATCGCTCAATCATTTATCAGACAGACGACGGACCTAGTAGAATAGAGATTACGGGAGGGGCCGTACAAGGTTCAATTCTAGGCCCAGACCTATGGAACGTCACTTATGACGAGCTGCTGAGACCCAAGTTCCCAGAAGAGACTCAGCTCATAGAATACGCATACGATGTGCCAGCAATTATAGCTGCGCGAGACATTGAGTTAGCACAGCTCAAGCTTAATCAGACCATGAGGACTGTCAGCCACTGGATGGAAAATCACGGGTTATCATTGGCTCTAAACAAGACGGAGGTTGTTCTTTTAACCAAAAAGAGAGGGCCTGTAGTATTCCCAATGATAGTCGGAGGAACAGAAATAATGACTAAGCCAGCTGCAAAATATCTAGGAAAAACTTTGGATACAAAGATGGGATTTCTGCCACATATAAAGACTGCAACACACAAGGCCTCAGAAAGCGTGCGAGCTTTAAGCAGAGTAATGGCAAACATCGGAGGTCCCAAGGCAACTAAGAGACGTCTCTTAATGTCAGCAGTGCAGTCACTTTGACCAAAAAAAAAAACTATCACTATTATTATTAATATTATCATTATAATTTTTGTCGTTAGCATTATAATTATTATTATTATTATTATTACTACTAAGCATAAAGACTTAGGATTAAGCTATTAGTTTGTAAGATACATTGTGCAATAGGGGAAAAAGCCCGGTGGGAGTCACTTAGTGTCCCCCGTACGGCTACCCCTGAAATCTATAAATTGGGAGTAATCCCCAATAAAGAATTTTCATTCATTCATTCATATCACTAACCCGATGATGACTTGTGTAAAAGTCGAAAGCTTGTTCGTGAGCGTTTTAACTTTTGTAAGTACTTGTTTTTTGTCACTGTAATTGTTTTTATTTTTTGTATTTGTTTTTAATTCATTGTAATTACTGTTGTTTCTTATTTATACTTTGTGTCGTATGCCAAACTAAGATGTCTCTTGGGCAATTAATATGGCTTTTAACACCATCCCACCGCAAGGTTGTTCGTAAATTGGAGCAGACCAGCTTAAAAGTCGTTAACGCAGAGGCTGCTGTGTACTTTAATGAAACATGTTTACTTGAAGATTTGCTGTTATCATACACAAATATATATATATATATATATATATATATATATAACAGTAGCAGTTTGCTTCTCAACGCGAGTACTTCGCACTTCTTCCCGATGACGACGGATGTCGAAATATCGAAGTGAGTTCTGTAGTGTCTTCCTGTGTTCTTTTCTATGTGTTAAAGTGTATATATATATATATATATATATATATATATCAATGATAAAACCACAACATGAAATGGGAAAAAAAACTAAGATCTTTAAACCACAACAAGCGGTCTCGTCAGAGTCAAAAACCCAACTGAAACACTAGATGCAGAAACATCGTGGTGAGGGGTTAAGAGGAGTGGGAGGGAAGAGTGGTATTTTAAAATGGTGTAATTCATATAAGGGTGTTATTTCATATTGTGGTTTGATCATTGATTGTTATTTCATATGTTTAATGTGAAATAACAGTATATGTTCAAACCAAAATAAGAAATGAGGAAAAAGATTATGATCTTTCAACCTTAACAAGCGGGCTTCGTCAGAGTTAATCGAGGTGGCTAGAATAAAACTGCTGAATAATTCAACCTCTACAATTAATACTAAATCAATTTCAATAGAAGAATAATTTTGAAAGTAATATTGCCAGTATTTTGTTTAATAAAATCACATTTTCCTCAACAGGCAATGATAGGAATTTGTCTACGTGTGAGTAAAGGACAGTTATGAAAGAAATGTGTTAAGGGGAACTGAGAGGCGGTAGAAGCAATGAATGGAGGTGGTTGTTATGGATTCAGATTGGAGCCTTAGCAACCGTGAACTCGTCTTCTCCAGTAGCTGCGCTTTTCATAGCCTGCAAACATCTCTAACCTTTCAAACAAATCATTGCTCAAATTGAAAAAAATATAGAAAATAATATATAACTTTGAAGGGAAATCAAAGGAGATATTGAAGGTTACCCGAATTTTGAAACAACTTGGGAAATATTCGAAAAAGTCAATTGCCGCACACTATCTGGTTGTGGAATGTTTTGGATAAAAATATGACACACTATTACAATAGGAACCCGAAATACTCCGTATTTTAATTACACGAGATATGATGGTTTCCTGCTATAACTATCAGTGGTAGTAACAACATTATATGGCCATTCAGAGTCCTTGTTGGTAAGATTACTTCTACGTTTTACTCAGAGTAAACAAATTTTGTGTTGCTAACATCAAATGACGTTTATTGCAGTACTGACAATGCGACATTCACTGAATATGAACATCCTCAAACTCACATCCACGCATAGGCATGACAAAGAGAACATTTGTGCAACCTGGCACGAGGAATGGATAAACACAGAACGAACACCTTATAATCTGCACTGAGTTAAACAGGAGACATCAAAGAACCACGTTCAGCTAATTCTGGAGGCTCTCCACCAAATGGCTTAATCGTGGAGCCAACACGCCAACATTATTATTATTATTATTAGTCTAGTTTTTATCCTAATAATATACACAGTATCTTTGCAAAATCAAAAGTATATATGTGGTAAAGTAAGATTTACATAATTAGATAGAAATCCCAAAATGAAGTAAACTTTACTTTCTTTCAAAATATATCCTCCTTTTGTTGGGACGCCGAAGAGGTAACATCTGTGCTGCAGCTCTCCTGTTGTTAAATATTTTTATTGAACCCCCAAAGTCTACTTGGAAGACCTTCTCAGCCTGCATTGTCCTGTGTTCACCTAGCCGAGCAGCCCCTCAGCTGTCAACCCGTGTCATAAGGGATTAACTTTGATCCTTGTTCGTCGCCTGCCTTCAAAACCCTTCTTAACGCAGTCTATTGTCCCAACATACGCACTAATTTGGAGCCCCAGACTATTTAACTACTTAGGTAATACACGGATCTGTCTATACAACCTACCAAACAAACGACGTCCAGACAAAGACACCCACTGCCTACCGGACAGTGACAATGTCACTAAAAAATATGGACATCGAATTTCACTCCTTTAGACCTCCCTCGGAGCCTAAATCTTCCAAATTTATCATTAAGTATTTATCGACAGACACAGACCCGACAGACATAGAGAAGGACTTCTTGGACAAAGGACTTAGGGCACGAGCTAGACAGTTAGTATCAAGAAGGCCAAGATTCACTAACGACACAGTACCCAGACCACTCCCAGTTTTTGAAATTACGGTTGAGCCTGGCCCTAATATCAAAACGATCACCTCGGTGTCCAGTTGTCTGGGCATTGCGATTACGGCCGAGGAATCCCACAGAAGGCCTGGGCCAATGGAGTGCTATAGATGCCAGCGACTGGGCCATACTCAGACTTGGTGCAGAGAGGTTCCTCGCTGTATTCGCTGCCCTGGTAACCACCATTATTCGTCCTATCCCGCTCCCTAGCAGACATCACCAGTTTTTTTTTTGTGTAAACTGCAGAGGAGTACATCCTGCTAACTACCGTGGTTGCCCCGTGTTTAGCAAATTCCCTCCCCCTTCTCCTCCTTCTCCATCCACTGACCCCAGACTCATTCCCGCTCCAATGCCACCTCCATTGACTGTTTCCTATCGAGAAAGTTTTGGACGAAAGAAAAGTCCAGAATCGAGTTCTAACAAATCTTCTTCGGAAGTGGACGACTATTTCGTCAACATCTTCAAAAAGTCAGGGGTCTTGGTTCTGATCGTAACAAAGCTAGCCGAGGCCTCCAACTTCCACTCCGACAACTTCACTGACCAACTAAGAGACGTTGACATCTGCTCTAAAAGCAATGGCTGCGACGTTAAGCAATTAACGTTCCCACGACTCGTTGACTTACATAGTGTACAATCCTGGTGGTATCCAGAGAGGAAAGATAGAGCTCTCTCAGCTGATAGGATCTATCAAACCTGATTTGGTTCTATTCTCTGAGACGTTCTTAAAGCCCAATATTCCCTTCTCCATTTTGGACTACAAAGTAGAGAAAACTGACAGGCCCACATTTGGGGGTGGCACAGCAGTTCGTATTTGCAAAAGCATCCCCTATGCTAGAATTATGAGGGATTGGGCACCCCTTGAACACACCTCTGTGAAGATCCAGTTCCCTAACTCCAATACCCCCCTGCTCATATCAGCAGTGTACAAACCTCCCCATACTCCCTTCAATGGTATTCAGGTATTCAGGCTACTACATTCAGGTATTCCCTCTATCGTTGGGGGAGACCTGAATGCCAAAAACACTGCTTGGGGCTGTAGCACTGACAATCATGCAGGCTCCATTCTCCTTGACCCTATCCTCAGCTCAAATGTTCTCATTCATGCTCCCTCAACACCCACACATATCCCTCGGCCGTCTGCCGGCCGACCTGATATTCTGGACGTTTCTCTTTCTTGTAATGTCAATCATGTTGTGAATTCTGAGGCCTTAAACTGCCTTGATTCAACTCATCTACCAGTTCTGTTCTGTCTACACAAATTTAAAAAAAACTACCGACCTTACTTAGGTAAATTTAAAACTAATTCGAAATCGTTTCAATCCCTTGTTTCTCAGAACCTTCCATTTCCAAAAAACCTTTCCACTCCTTTAGATATTGACAATTTTCTCAAATGCTTTACAGAACATCTATTATCATCACTTCAAAAATCATCCGTCAATAAACCCTCCTGCTCCTATCTCAATCCTTTCCCTCCCTATATCTTACAGAAAATGAAGGAAAAGAACAGACTGAGAAAGTTGTTTCAGGTCACAAGTGATCAAGAAATTCGCATGATGTTGAATAAAGCACAATGGGAGATTCGTTCTCTTATCAGGTCCCACAATGGTAGACATTGGGCCAATCTTCTTAGCTCTGAAGAAGACCCATCCAATGTTATTGCGTGACGTATCATCAGGCACCTGAAGAAAGGGCCAAGTATATCCCAGGTGTCTCACCCCCTGAGGGAGAATAACCAGCCTCTCATAGACGACACCCAGAAGGCCTCAACCTTCTACCACTACCTCCTAAACTTATACAGACCTCACCCTCCCTCAAACATTCCCTTTGTAACCATCCTTATAACTACCACCCACCCTCCTATTCCAATATTCTTTTCTCCCGCCGAAATACAACAGATCATTTCATCCCTTAAATCAAAACCCTCCCCCGGTTATGATGGCATTAGTAATAAATTACTTTTAAAACTTCCCCCTAAAGTTTTAGCAGCCTTGACTGCTCTTTATAACAGTTGTCTACGGCTGCGCTACTTCCCAGCTGCGTGGAAGATGGCAAAAGTTATTTTATTACCTAAGCCACACAAATCAGGTCATTCTCCGCAGGGCTATAGACCTATTAGTTTGTTACCTTGTCTGGGTAAAGTCTTTGAGAGGCTGATCCTTTCGAAAATAAAGTCCTATTTGCCATTCCAGCCGGAACAGTTTGGCTTCCGGAGTGAACATGGGACCACTTTACAGCTTCGAAGATTGGTCCAGTTCATCAAGCATGGAACGACACTGGCAAGGCCATTCCTTCCTTATAAGACAGTGGCAGTGTTTCTGGATCTGGAGCGAGCTTTCGACTCGGTCTGGCATAGGGGTCTATTGCACAAACTAGGCTTCTTTGGTTTGTCTGAATGGTTTGTGGAGAATATTGGGTCTTTCCTCTCTGGACGAAACTTTTTTGTTTCCATTAATGACAGACATTCTCCAACTGGAAAAATGCATAGAGGTGTTCCCCAGAGCAGTGTTCTTGGTCCAATCCTATATTGACTGTATACACTTCACTTCACCAAGCCTCCTGCTATAATAACTCCCAATTCACCCAATCAGATTGAGACGTTTCTCGGACTCTTCGCAGATGACACCGCTGTAGCTAATAGATGTGCTAATGTGAGCTATGCCACTAGAAAATTGCAATGTTTCCTTGATGGGGCTTTGCATTGGTTCACAAAGTGTAAACTAGCGGTGAACCCAACAAAGAGTTCCCATGTTCGATTCTGCAAGGGTGTCCCTCCCCGTCCTCCTCCTGTCTTCATTGGTAACCAGATCATTCCCTACCTAACCCATGTAAAATATCTGGGTTTTATTTTAGACTCTAGATTAACATTCAAGCAACACCTCCATAAGAAATCCAAGCTTGGAATCTACTTGATGTGTAATCTATATTCTCTTTTCAAATCAAGGAATTCTCCCGATTCGGTCAAGGACCTTGTCTATAAGGGGGTTCTTCGTTCAGCGATGACTTATGGATGCTCCGCCTGGTTCAGAGCTGCACCAACAAACAAGGCGTGTATCCAGATTGTTCAAAATAAATGTGCCCGGCTTATAGCCAGAGCTCCTTGGTACGCCCATAGTGTTGATATTCACCATGATTTGAAAATGGAATCCATAGATAGCTACAACACCCGACTTACTACCAATGAAGACAACAAACTATCTAGTCATCCAAACCTCCTTGTACAAACTCTAAATCCTGTCGCCAACCTTCCTCAACCTCACTGAATAATTACTTCATCCAGTGACTGTCTGACGACCTTTCCAGCTCATGACTAAGAACATTGAAAACTATGACTAACAAGACCACATGACCGCGAATACGACTTCATTACTGTACAGACTAACTTAATATCCGACATGAATTACTGACATTTCAAGTTATAGTAGCACAGTAATCAAGCAGTAGAAGGCCTCTGGTCTGGAACTGCTAGGTACGACGTGCACTATAGTGCGCGGTTATATTCGTTGGTCGTTGGTCGTTGATATCTCCTCTTATTGCATTTATCTCCTCTTAAAGGGGATCAAACGAAATACATGAACATTTTTGTGAACACGTGATTTTGTGATAGGTTTATGCTCAAAAAGGTTCAAAGGTACTATGAAATAAAATCAATGTCAATAAAATGTTATTATTTATGAAGAATAAAATTATCATATTAACCACTTTAACAATTAAAATTTCTCAAAATACAATGAAATAACTTTTTTTTTTTGAAACCATGAGTCGCATTGCCTCAATTTAAAATGTTTTCATGTTAAATTTTGTGCTCAATTTTTTTTTCTTATATAAGGATAAAAATAAAACAAAGGTAAGAAACACGTAAATAGGATTGCAAATTACGTCTATATAAATTCTAAGGGTATAATTTATTGTATGTTCCTCCATGTTTAATTGGTGATTTTATTTGTAATATTGCATGCAAGGCCTCTGATAATGAGCACAGGCATTAAGTTATTTCCACTTATTTATACCCCTTACGTGATGGCTGTTCCCGCTGCGTAATGATAACTCACAGAAAGTTAACTGAACATTTAGGAGTTACACAATTAAGAATAACTTGTTCTCAAAACCTAATAGAATTACTTAACAAAGAAAAAACAAGAGCATAGTTAAGAATATAACTCAAATCGTCTACAAAGACGATTAAAAATAAAATTAAAAACGTTTTCTAAAATAAAATTAAAACTGCAAATTACTATTCTTTATAATTAGATTAATTCAGATTAATTTAAAATAAAAAAGACAAAGAATATTCGATTATATTTCAGCGAGAAAGTATATAAAAAGTTTCTCAAAGAAAACTTACTCGATTATTAAATCTTGAAATTATGTTTAAAGTTTTTTTTTTTTAGTGTAATATACAAAGTATAAAAGAATGAATGCAAACACTATGTTTCAAATTTTAGACTATAAACGTACTAATGTATGAAACGCAATGAAAAATTGAAATGAGTCAGTTCTAAGCAATGTACAGACAAAACTTTTCTTTTATTTATATATATTCAAAAAACTGGCGTGGAAATGGTATTCAATGATATTCAAAAACTGTATTATTTGACGTAGAAAAATGAAAGATTAATTAATTAATTAAGATTATTATAATTGATTAAGATCAATTTTATTGGACGTTGTTTCACTATGTTGATTATATTATACAGCATTATTTCTATGTACGTAAACGTTGCAACTGCTTTAGGCAGACACAGAGCAAGTAATGAACTAAGTTCAACGCCTTAAGATGATTTAAGAAAATTAAGATTTTAAGCTTATTTAAGGTGGTAAAATTATATTTAATTTATAAATTCATTATTGATCAAAATCTATTTAGTATGACACCGAAGAATGGATAATCAATGACAAGTTCATTGAAATACAAAATAAGCAAAAGTTATTCATTCGTTTTGAATACAGTTTAGACCTAATGTCTGCGCTGACCTAAACAAGGTTTAGATGTTGTTGTTAAGGGTGTTTGTTAAAGAGGCCTCATTAAGGATAAATACATCACTAAGGTATCCTGAAATGAAAAGGCTTTTCAAATGATTTCAAGTTTTTAGGTCTGCCATGTGCTAATACGAAGAATATTCATTGCCGGTTGCGCACCTGCTGTACTCCCAATTGGATTGCTCTCTGTCTGTGAGGTTTTCATGCAACTGCCATGTCGACAGGCATGACAGGCATGGTACCAAACGTGATAATGAAACCCCATGAACACCAGATGCCCACTTGGTTAACTAAATTACCACACTAACTCTTTTCTGTTTACACTAAGAATATATATTAACTTGTTTGCTACCAACAATTTCACAAGAACACCAAATTATAGTAAACATTATATTATTATACAAGTCCGTCATACCTCGTGAATCGATGTTAAAGCAGCCACCGGACCCCAATTAGCACGTTGCGCATCTTCAAGTGGTACTGACAATTTTCGAATGATGTAAGCACTGCTTGTTTAATAGGTATTTACTCCCAGCATCTTTCAACAATTATCAGTCCCACTAGAAAATGCACAAAATGCGGAACGGGTCCTCTCCGTTGCACGAGGTATGACAGGCTTCGGACACAGTATGTTATCTACTAACCTCTGTGGTACTAACAATTTGGATATATTTAATAAAGTAAAGTTGCATGTCTGTT
Organism: Hermatobates lingyangjiaoensis; assembly: GCA_026182355.1. Classification (NCBI taxonomy): domain Eukaryota; kingdom Metazoa; phylum Arthropoda; class Insecta; order Hemiptera; family Hermatobatidae; genus Hermatobates; species Hermatobates lingyangjiaoensis. The sequence continues at coordinate 4,164,904 of JAPFBL010001938.1, forward strand.
TATTTATCAAACTTCCACGAGAGTTCAGAGATAGGACCTCATAACACTGCGTAACATAAAACAATACGAAACTGAGTACTTCGAAATGTAGGGTAAATAAGTGTTCTTTGCATTTACGACCATATGTATAATTTCCTTAACTCACCTTCTGTGATCATATTAATAGGTCGTACCCCCTGGGAGTATGGTACTAACGGACCAAATTGGTGTCATTAATTATATCTTGAAGAGCCCTATGTAAATAACTTTTTAGATTCAGTCTATTTCCCAATCTGTAAGATTCATAAACGACTAATGATACAAAAATTTGCTAAATTAATCAAATTATCATACGTAAAAAACTAAAAACTTTGGAGAAAATTTCAAACAATATAATTAATTAAAAATGTCATCTTTACAATTTTTATCTGAAATGTTTTTCTCTGGGACGTTATAGAAACCCTGAGGGCTCAGGTTAGCCCAGTGGCAATGTGCTCGTCTCTGGACTGATGGGTCCTGGTATTCAATACCCACAATAGTACTCGATTTATTCACGCGGACGGTGAATATACTGCGGGAGGGAACGTCCTTCCCTTGGAAAGGACGTTAAGCCGTTGTTCCCGAGCCAGTACATTTGTCAGGTACTGGTCAAAGATCCCTACTCTAACTAACCTTGAGTTAGCAAAGTTAGGACTCTCAATGTACAGTATTTATTCTGTTGTATCCACAGAGCCAATGCGGAGCCAATGTAAGTTCTACATTGGCTACGTAAAAACCTAAAATATTAAAAAAAAAACCTTTATATATTTAAAATTGTCATTTAACTATTTGTCTAAATGTTGGCATTCACTTGTCACTGATGCAAGTTTTACTGTAACTTATAATCAGTTTAAGACTTGATAATGTTTCATCCGTTAACATTTCATTCCGTAAGTGAAATTAAAATTTGTAAGCACTTGAGTTCGGTAGAATAAAGAAATGACAAAGCATGTACACCTTTAGTAGGAAAAATACTGGCAGTATTTTAAATAAATAATCGTTAAATGAATGATTATTTTTATTGTTCTTGACCTGGATGAAACTGAAGCGAGAAGCTATTATACGTTTACAATAAGCTGCTGTTGAGATCACCTTCAGCGACCTGTCTTCATTATTCAAGTCCCTACAACAGCCTCTGAAATCAAACTCTTCTGAAAAAAATAAATTTGTAAAAGTAAATAATGGAAAACTGAAATAAAAACAAGCCATAACTTGATAAATGATTGTAATTGAATAAATGGCGCCTTGGCATTGTTAAATAGAAACTGACGAAAAGACAGAATTTTGACCCTCTTCTACATCAGCTTGGTTAAGGAACTATTTATTTCATGAACATGATCCTATACATTTACTTTTTATCTAACACGTATAATCTCTTTGATTTTCTTCACTTATTGGTCCCTCTAATTAGCAGGTGTATAGGTAACTGTAATGTGGAAACCTGCCTTTATTACCTATATATGTATTTTATTTTCATTGTATCTATAAACATAAGCAATATTAATCTGTATACAAACTTTTGCTATATTCATAGAATTATTTAGCTATAGCATTAGAAAAAAATCTGGAGTGGCCTACACTCTACTTTACTATAAGTAACTCAATGTCAAATTTCTTGTATATATAAAACATAACGTATCATTTAAGCATAACATAAATATATAAATGGGATATAATTATTAGCATTGCATTCGTGAGGTAGTACAGATAGTGATTGAAGGACATATCAATTTATAAGCTTATTTTTGTACATCACAAATAATTTATTATTTGCAAATAATTTCATTAGTATAACTACAGCAGTAATAACATTTTTGAAAAACCAATGTGAACATTACTTGAAACGAAATATTATCCTACAAGAGAACATGGCTATTGTTCAAATAGCCAGTAGATTTCTTACATCGTTTACTTGACATCCTTCTACATTGAATATTAATGAAAAATTTTCAAATTTGAAACAGTAAAATACCCTTTTTTTCTCTGAAAAACATCTTAAACAGCGAAGAAAATGTTGTTTTAAGGTCCTTTGTTAATTAAAGATGTACGATAATTACAGTTATTAATCTCTAAACGAAAGATTTATATTTTGAATTATCTTTTACATTTTTGGTTTTTAACAGAATTATTATACTGGGAATTTTATGGCTTCTTAGTATTTAATAAGATCATTTTCCTTCCCCTTTGTCAAATAACATATATACGAATTTTTTTTTAATGAGTGTTATCACTTACCTGCACAATATTATTCCTCTTACATCCCTTATAAGTCAATAATATATTTTCATTTTTCCATTAGAAACATCAATTTTATCTCAGTGGATTTGCTCAAAAAATTTCTAAGTCAATGTAAACAATGTAAAAAATACAAAAAATTCGACAAGTATAGCAGGTGATCTCTTAGTCTAGGACAAACAAAGAGTTTTTATATAGTTATTGCTCTTTCCCGTAATTGAAACTTCATGATTTTTTTTTATAAATTGCTAATTTTTTGTTCCATTTTTGGTCAAATTTTCATTATTTTTTAACGAGCCGTTTAGCGTCAAAAAAATATTTTCTGAAAACACATATCGTACTGTAACGCCCCTTTAGCGAATGTAATTTTAGAAAAAAATATCTCAACTCATTCTCCACATAATGTTCTATTTATAGGCATAGTTTCATTCTTGTCCGTCAAACAGTATGGCTTGTATCGCTCTCACAAAGTTTGAGATTGAATTATAAGTCAAAATTTGTACATTTTATTGAAAAAAAATATTTTTGTTTTTTTAAAATTCTGAATATATTTTTTGATTGTTCCATTTGTAACCTCAAAGATAATGTCAGTATTTCAAAACTCTAGGGTTATCAGTTTAGGAGAAATAAATGTTTTAAAAAAAAACGGTTTTTGGCAAAAAAAGTGACTTTGCCATCATGCATAATTCTTTGCAAACAATAGGGATCTTCGTCTAAATGGGGCCCATTTTTGTGTAAAATATCAACTTGATCCATCAAAGATTCTGGACCGTAGCGTGGTAACAAGCAATGCTAACACACGCACCCACCCACCCACCCACAGACATCATCGTAAAAACGTCATAAAACGACTTCTGGGACCTCAAAACATGTAATTCCGTCAAAATCTCGAGATCGAATTTTTTCACGATCACTATACTTTACTTATAGTAAAGTAATATAAGTAACACTGTAGCAGAATATGTGACATATGTGTCATTATCTTTTAATGTGGGAGACAGAAGATCTTTTGCATGACTTGGGGCAGAGGTGGGTATCCTACGGCCCGCAGGCCATATCCGGCTCGTTGGTTTTTTCGATCTCGCCCTTCAAGACTTATATCCCATACACCCCGAGCAAAATTTCTGGTGCGTATTTTTATCTATTTTTTACCCTTTTTTTTTGCATAAATGGAGTACGTACACCGACTATACTAAACCGTTTAAACCGACTTAATCGTGTTTTTGCAAAATTAAAACACATTTTACTTCTGAAAAATGTAAAATTACAAACTAAGTTAAACTTCCTAGCTATGCATACATGTTATAAGCGGTGATAACATTGATAATAAAAATAGTAAAATTAGTTTATATTAGTACATGGATTTAATTTACCCATGAGATCATGAGACAAAATGTAAAAACTGTTCAAAAGTTCATAAATACTGTCAAGACCCTTGTCAAGGGTCAATATAACGAATTTCAAGAGTCACTGGGAAAAGTGAATATTGTCATTAAACTCGCTGAAAGTTCATTTTGTTAAGTTAAATATCACAATGGACATTGTGATAGAGAAGTGTGAGTTTTCAGAATAGTAGAAAGAAACACTGATTGAATAATAATGAGTCTTGTTTAAGAGGAGAATAACAACACAAAAAAATCATTTTCGAAAAAGCAAAACAATGATCAATAATTCTATCGAATTAATGGAAAGGATATTGGGTACATGAACTTGTTTTCGAACATCTAACAGAATGATTCAAACATATCAAAACTGGTTTTCATGCTAACACCATCAAAGGAAAATGGAGTTAATAAAAACACCAACAAGATGAACAATATAGAATAGCCATGTTGTGTTAAACAATGTTGAAAAATTAAAACAATATTCAAGATAATGGTAATATAGTAAAATATTTGTTTGCTTTTTCAAACTAATTAAAATAATATAAATTCTTAAAATATTTTTTTAAATTTGTAATTTATTTCGTTGCTATTAAATACTTGATAATTTTCTTTAAACAATTACAAGCTTGATGAGCTGGTTAATAACAGGAAGGAATAATTGAGAAATGCTTTCCATTAAGGCCTTAATTCCATTGCATTTAGTCTTTCATCACTGTTAGAATTCCCTATATTTTTATCAATGAATTAAATTATGCAAGCTGGTTGATTAAATAAAACGTCTTTTATCTTAATATTGTTTCAACATATGATGTTGAGATTAACTACAAAACGTATATGCTGCAATTATCAAAATATTATCTATTTTAATAATAGCTTTTATTTTCATATCAATAAATTTGTTGATATTTGGTAAACTGTTAGTTTTATTGAAATGTTAAATTGTTTTTGTATTAAAAGTGATTTTATTTTCAACCTAGCATTTCGAAACAATTTTGATTGGAAATTCACATCAATATTAATAAAATAAAAATAATTGAATCCATGTTATCACAGCAGGAGTGTTCCACCCTAAACACTTGAACATCCCATCGAGAATATTAAAATATTAAAATTGAGGAATTCATAAACCAGAAGGTATATTATTTATTCAATTCACTACCTTTTCCAATAAAATTACAGCAGAAATTTACGTAACAAACTAATGAGTAGGAGAAGGTAACAGAAATGCTCATTCCTGTTATATCAAAAAAGTTGTCTGATACTTCTTAACAATAAGATGAGTACAAAAGTTTTAATACTCAGTACAGTTGTTGCTGTCAAGTAAATATAAATTAATAATAATTTCTTTAACATTTTATTTTATTTTTAATAAGTATCAACTACAAAATAATACTTCATTATAATTTTAAAAAGGAAAAAAAATCGGTGGTATACAAATTTACCTACATCATGGAAAACAAAATAAATAGTGTAAGACAGTATTGTGAGAGCGAAAACCATTATGATAAATTAATAAATTTTACTATCAAAGAATAAAAAATACCTTAAATAATCTGGAGTGGCCTACACTCAACTTTACTATAAGTAACTTAATATCAAATTTCTTGAGTATATAACACATATCGTCTCATTTAAGCATAACGTAAACATCTAAATGGGATATGATTATTAGTCTTTCATTCCTGAGGTAGTACAGATAGTGATTGAAGGACATATCAATATATAAGCTTATTTTTGTACATCACAAAGCTGATGCAAATAATTTCATTAGTATAACTACAGCAGTAATAACATTTTTGAAAAACCAAAGTGAACATTTCTTGAAACGAAATATTCTCCTACAAGAGAACATGGCCTCTGTTCAAATAGCCAGTGGATTTGTTACATCGTTTACTTGACATCCTTCTACATTGAATATTAAAGTAAAATTTTCAAATTTGAAACAGGAAAATACCGTTTTTTACTCTGAAAAACATCATAAACAGCGAAGAAAATGTTGTTTTAAGGTGATTTATAATTAAGCATGTACGATAATAACGTTTATTCATCTCTAAACGAAAGATTTCAATTTTGAATTATCTTTTATTTTTTTGGTTTTTACAGAATTATTATGCTGGGAATTTTATGGCTTCTTAGTATTTAATAAGATCATTTTCCTTCCCCTTTGTCAAATAACATATATACGAATTTTTTCTGAGTGAGTGTTATCATTTTCCTGCACAATATTATTCCTCTTACATCTCATATAAGTCAATAAACAATTTAAATTGTTCCTTTATAAACATAAATTTTATTTTAGTGGATTCGCTCAAAAAATTTCTAAGTCAATGTAAACAATGTAAAAAAATATAAAAAATTCGACAAGTATAGCAGGTCAACAAGTATCTCTTAGTCTAGGATAAACAAACAGTTTTCATAGCGTCATTGCTCTTTCCCGTAAATGAAATTTCATAAATTTTTTTTTATAAATTGCTAATTTTTCTCTCAATTTTTGATCAAATTTTCAATATTTTTTAATGAGCCGTTTTGCATTAAAAAAACATTTTCTGAAAACAGAAAATGTCGTGTTGTAACGCCCTTTTAGCGAATGTAATATTAAAAAAAAATATCTCAACTCATTCTCCACATAATGGTCTATTTTGAAGCATTGTTTCATTTTGATCCGTCAAATATTATGGCTTGTATCGCTCTCACAAAATTTGAGATTGAATTATAAGTCAAAATTTTTAGATTTTATTGAAAAAAAAATTTCATGTTGTTTTAAAATTCTGAATATATTTTTCGTTTGTTCCATTTGAACCTCAAAGATAATGTCAAAATTTCAAAACTCTAGGGTTATCAGTTTAGGAGAAATAAATGTTTTAAAAAAAACGGTTTTTGGCAAAAAAAGTGACTTTCCCATCATGCATAATTCTTCCCAAACAATAGGGATCTTTTTTCCTATGAGGCCCATTTTTGTGTAAAATATCAACTTGATCCATCAAAGATTCTGGACCGTAGCGTGGTAACAAGCAATGCTAACACACTCACCCACCCACCCACACACACAGAGACATCATCGAAAAAACTTCATAAAACGACTTCTGGGACCTCAAAACATGTAATTCCGTCAAAATCTCGAGATCGAATTTTTTCACGATCACTATACTTTACTTATAGTAAAGTAAAAAGAAATAAAGAATTGGCTGAGCAAGCTGCTTTTAATTAAAACTTTTGGAATATTTCTACTAATGTGTTTTGCTTGTAAGCCAACTATATTTATTTGCTAATGGATATTTTAAAAATTTTGTCCTTTATACCTGAAATGCTGGATCCAAGGTCATTTCTACCATGTCACAAGACAGATATAAGTCCATCCAAGAATAACTAAAAGAATATAGTTTTTCAATTAACTAATCAACCATAATGTTTTTGATAAATAATAAACAGTGAAGGATGTTTTAATATAATTGTGAGAATAAAAATAATGGGGCCCTGGAAGTTTTAATGGTATTAAAGTAAATAACTTGTAAGAACGCACAATATTGACGAGAAAATGATAGCACGGTTAGTTTGAGAAGCAATTCTCACGGGACTTTATTACAAACTCTTCAATTCCTATTATTTATTGCTTTTCTTTTAACTTTTAATAATATGGATTAGTACTGAACATGAGGTAAATAATAATAGGCGCACTAAACAAAAATTACATTATCCATTAGTGCACTTCGTAACATCATATTATTTTGTTAACGAAATCAAATTTTTTGGCATTTTCTTTCAGGTATTTATTGATGGAGTCCAGAATATTGGAAATTGTGAATTGTGAAATAACAACTGAAGGACTGTTGTGATTACTAGTTTAGAACTACGATTGAGCATCAAACTTTTTTTTTTAATTTTGTGGGAAAAAATCTCACTAAACATTAGACTTGACGGTTGACTCAGTTCATTTGTTTGTGGTGTTCGTTTGGAACTATAAAGAAAGTAGTCAGAATGAGCAGGGCTGTGGAGTCGGAGTTGGGCATATTTTCGACCTGAAAGAGTCGGAGTCGGAAGAAATCAGCCGACTCCGACTGCTCACCTAGTTATTACTTGTGTACATGAAAATGAGATAAAATTATGAAACATGATTAATTAACCCAAGTAGAATTTTTTCCTCCGGAAAAGGACATTGGACATTTTATGGTAGAACACCAAATATCTAGTTTAATAAAAAAATCTGGCCTTGCTTGTTCAGTGTTAACTTTGTTATAAGTAAATATAATATCAAACTTCTTCGTTATTTAATGCCATATTTAGGCATAATATAAATGCCTAAATAGGAGGTGTTTATAAGTCTTTCAGTCAAGGACCTTATCTGTAATGAGACTGTTCGTTCGGCTATGACCTATGGATGCTCCGTCAGGTTTAGAGCTGCACCAAAGCTACAAAGTACTAATTCTTATTATTAGCCACCTGCCATCTATTTTTTAATAACAAAAAAATGAGCTGGAGTCGGAGTCGGCCATAATAGGTCCGACTCCACAGCCCTGACCATGAGAACGTAGCCTGATAATCGCTTGCACATTACTTGATCTTTTTGAGCCAGCGGGTTATTCTTCACATTCCATCTCGTTAAGTACTACGTCAAGGGACTCCATTACGCAGTAAATTTCACATCTTTCTATAAGATCATTTTCAAGTTATATGCCCAAGTTTCCTGGAATCACACTTCTCAGAAGAATAATCAGTACCTGGAGTTACACAATCCACTTGGTTTAGATAAAGAACGTCTGTTCCATCATTTCATCAGAGCTGCAATCCACGCAAAAGAATTGGAAGGATTAGAAAAACCACAAGTCTTGTAAGGATGGCCAATTTAAAAATCTAGCCAAGTTGAGCATCAAATGTCTCATTAGGCTTGACTAATGATATGGAGTTTGCATGTAAAGCTGTTGGTTAGCAGAATAGATTTCTGATTTATGAGTCCAAATTATAGACCAAGATCACATGATTCTGGGTCACTTGTTTCTCTCTTCAATATTCATTTTGAATTACCTTAAGCTTATCCTTTGTTTTAATTCATTATTATTGCTGGCATTCTTCATAAAACTCTGACGTAAATCGTTTTGTCTTAATTTTTTCTTTCAGTTTATAAATAAATTATTCATTTGTCTGCTGCTTTGGATTATGCACTCAAGGTAAATTAATTTATTTCTTCCCTCAGTTATTTATTACAAGACTTCAATAGAGCAGTCAGGATTGTAGACATAAGTTATTGATGAAATCCCTGACCTGCTGGTACAACTACTATTCGGGGAAATATATTCAAATTATCCAGTTAAAATGATGTAATCATTTAAATAAATAAATATATTAAATTATTTTATATAATTCTATTAAATTTATATAATGCGGCCCCTAGAAAACTTTTAAAAATTAGTATTATTTAGATATCTATTGAGTTAGTTATATTCGAAAAAAGTTGTTATTAAGCAAAGCTACACTGCCAATCACTCAATTTTGGCCTCTTCTTTCTGAAGAGCATTATCCTAATTTCCGCCGTTTTGGATTGCACTTGCTGTCAATGTTTAGCAGTACCTACCTCTGTGGAGCAGCATTTTCCGCCATGAAGTCGATTAAATCCAAATAGAGGAATCTACTCAATCAAACATCTCTCGAAGCCTGCCTTCGTTTAGCCTTAACCACAGTTGACATTGACACAAAGGAGGTGGCTTCCAAAATGCACGTACACCCATCCCACTGAATTTTAAGTAAACTGTACCGTTTTACGTACTTCCTTAAATATTTTTAACGAATATATTTAAGGGTTGATTCTTATCCATACTTGTCAATTTTTTTTATGATAATATATGTTTTTATGATAATATATAGATTCATTTACATGTACGTGTTTTACTTTACATGTGGTACTGCGGCCCGCGATCTAATTTCCTTGCTAAATGCGGCCCGCGTCCCCATAAAGTTTGGACAACTCTGATCTAGACCAAGGCTCGGCAACCTTTAACACCAAAAGATGGGGGGTCAGGTTAGCTCAGTGGTTACGTGCTCGCCTCTGAACTGATAGGACTGGGGTTCGATCCCCACCTGGCCCTCGATTTATTCACAAAGATCCCTGCTCTAAATACACTTGAGTTAGGCAAAATTTAGGACTCGCACTGTAGAATCAATCTTAATTGTGTGGTATCACAAAGGGCCAATGCTCGGCCTAAGTGTGTTTCCTTGTGGGACTGCCACTGCAACCTAACCTAACTTAACCTAACACCAAAAGAGCCATTTGAACCCGGTTTCCACAAAAAAAAACCACTGAGAGCCGCGAATACTCTTTGACATCTAAAATGGGAGAAAACGCATTTATTAGAAAGAAAAAACTAAACATACACTTATTAGTGCTTTGAATATTCTTTTAAAGATGGGCTATAAAGTGTTGCTTATGAAATCCACAAAGTGCTACAGAGAAAATTAAATTTAATTTCTAATAAATACATTTTGAACATTCTGAGTTCTTAAAAAATAATAAGAATGTCTAAATGTCTCTTTCAAATAAATTAAAAGGCTGAACTTAACTAATATATGTAGCAAAAAAAAGTAAAAACGTGCTACAATGTCTTCATTAGCTTTTCTCTTTCTGGATTTCGAGCATACTTTAAATTCAAGCACCATGTGTTTATCTTTTAATAACAGCATAACAACATCTGTACAGAAATTCACATTCAACCAATTCACATTCCTTTGCTTTTTTTTGCACTTTTGGCAGTTTGCCCTTTTTGCTGGTTCCTTAAAAAAATTTATATTAAACATTGCTCATTCGAACAGAGTCCATAGTGGATTATACTCGTAGATTCTTACACTAATGTTACAGCAAACTTGTTTTTTTACTGTTCAGCAGAATGAAAAAAAAATCTATTTGTTTAAGAAATCAATGAACTTGATCAAATCACTTAAATGATTAAATAAAAGTTGGTAATCAAGATGATGATAACTCCAAGCTTTCACACCCTCTCAGAGCCAGAAAGCCTGAGCCACTATCAGGAGAGACTGCCACATTTAGAGTATGCAGCAGAGTAAAAAAGGGTAAAAAATACTTTTTTTTTAATATTTTAATATTTAATATTTCAAGATCGCTTAAAGATCTTCCAATTTGAACTAAAACAAAAAAATATCTAACTCAAAATACACATACAAACTTTTTTAAAGTAATCAATTTTCCCAAACCACTCGGAGCCGCAGTGTAAGAATGAAAGAGCTGCATGTGGCTCCGGAGCCGCAGTGTAAGGATGAAAGAGCAGCATGTGGCTCCGGAGCCACAGTGTAAAGATGAAAGAGACGCATGTGGCTCCGGAGCCGCAGTGTAAGGATGAAAGAGCCGCTTGTGGCTCCGGAGCCACAGTGTAAGGATGAAAGAGCAGCATGTGGCTCCGGAGCCCCAGTGTAAGGACGAAAGTGCAGCATATTGCTCCGGAGCCGCAGTGTAAGGATGAAAGAGCAGCAGGTTGCCGACTCCTCATCAAAACCCTGTGCAGACCATGTACTCGTTAAAAATCCTTATTCTTAATAAGCATGAGTAAGGGATAACTAAAGTTATAACAATATAAGTGACAATTAACAAATGAGCCACACTTCCTTCTAATAGAATAACAAACTTCAAATCCTACTCGTGTGGGAGCTGAAAAAGATTCAATTTCCATTATTATAATTAAATTCCTGTCCCACTACAGTATATCAGTCGTTATGTTTTAACGAATAACTTCAAAAACCCTTCTATACACCATTGAAACAATTATATCTTCTGTCACAAAGTTAACGAAAATTTTTTTAAATAAACATAATTTTAATTATTTTTTATTATTCTAAATCAAAGGTAAATTTAGCAATTAATGGAATTTATTAAACTGCAATAAATGCCAATCATATGAACCCAACACTATCAATTAAGTGTGACTACATGAAAGAGTTCCTAATTAATTAATCGGAAAAGTTTAGCAATAATTTGAATTTCATTTCTTTTACTATTATTTAATTTATCCTAATAATTAATCAACTAATTTAACTATTTCAATTTTATGGACTCGTTTGTTATCACATAGAATTGTGTCACACAGTGGCATTTACTTACGATTTTTCAAAAATATTAAAATAAATAATATTTCTAGTTGCTTTAAAAAATATGAGGATTTTTTTCAGTTATTACTTTTGTCACTTTCATGATAATGCCAAAATTTCAAAACTCCAGATTTAGTAATTTATGAGAAAAAAAATATTGCCTAAACAAACATTTTGGCAATAAAACTGATCTTTCAATCATGCACAGTTACTCCCAAAGAATAAGGCAGATCTACACTACAAGGGCCATTTTGTCTAAAATATTAATTTGATTCATCAAGATTGTAGCCTGTATTGAGTACAAACATTTTTAAATACACACCCACCCTTCCACCCATCAAAACACTTACAGACATCATTGAACAAACGTCTTTGAGGACCTCAAAACAAGTAAATCCGTCAAAATCTCGAGATGAATTTGTTCACAATCACTTTACTTTACTTATAATAGCAAAGCAAAAAATAGAACATAACAATAATACAATCATAACGGCTAAGATTGTGTTTTTAGAAATATGACAAAGGAAGCAGTTCAGAACAAGAAAGACAGATCCCAATAATAGACCAATTTAACGCTGTAAAAGACTCTCATTGACTTCAGTTAAAAAAAAAATCTTTTTCCATCAACTTCAAACACAATCCCTCATTGTTTTTTTAAATTATTTCATAATTTTTCCCGTCAAGTAGATGCCCTCTTCTCCTCTCCTTCATCTTGGTGTGAATGCCTAAACTGGATTTCTGAGGGGAAGTTCAGAAGAAAAATTAAATTATTCCATTCAAGTTAATAAAAATTTATTTTTAAGCTTCTCCCTCAGTACATTTTACTTCCTGTTCTTCTTAACTGAACCATGTTCATAAGTCATCATTATTAGGTTTTAATAGTTTTCTTTTTTAGCATGAAAAACTAAAAGACTAGTTAGTAGTTTTACTAACTATAAACTAGTGTTAGTTAGTGGCAATACTATCTTAAAAGAAAAGATTTAACAATGTTCGTAAGATATAATGAAAACTATTTAACAATTCTATTCAATAAATTGAAGTATATATTCTGAATTATGATAAACAAAAATCATTTAAATATAAAACACTTAAATTATTTGAGAATACTAATTCTTCCTGTTTGTATTTTTTTCTCACTTTATGAGGTCTGTAATATATATATATATATATATATATATATATATATATATATACGGTTGATATTATTGAATCTGTTTTATATATATATATATATATATATATATATATATATATATATATATATATATTGGTGTATGAAGGCAACAACAGGTCTTCTCTTAAACAGGTATAATTAAAGTTGGCAGCAGCTTCTGCGTTGACCAATTTCTTACTGATGTTCTCTAGTTTCCTAACTAGTTTTCGGTAACTTTCGGGTATTTTCCAAAGGAGTTCTGCTAACGACATGAAAGGAAAGAAGTTGAACACTAAACACTTTAACACTTTAAACTAAAACTATAATTTGAAACTTAATCTAAAACACAAGCTTTCGGCTCACATTAGCCATCATCAGGTAAAAAGGAAAATATTAAACAAGACAAAAAGGTACAGTACTAAGGGCAGTTAACAACTAACTATTATAGAAAAGCAAGGATGCGGAAGGGAGGGAGGTGTGAGTGGGAGGGCTTGCAGGGCAGGGCACCTAGAGAACATCACCCTAGGCAGAGAAACTAGAGAACATCAGTAAGAAATTGGTCAACGCAGAAGCTGCTGCCAACTTTAATTATATTTATATATATATATATTCCTCATTTAAAATACTATCCTATACATGCATCGATAATAGAAATACTGATCGCTCGAGATGCCTAACCTTTCCACTGGAATAAGAAAAGAAGTTCATGGACCTCGAACTTCTGGTGGAAACATAATTCAAGGAATGAACCCACCCCTCCGCACGCCACCAATGTCCCTTCAATCTTGTGGTTATGGAGAGGAGTATTAACCTGTATGCCATGGTTTTCTTAATGCCATAACTAAGAAACGCATCATAGTAGCTTTAATGACAAGTTGGAGTAGTGTCTCCTTGAGTTGGCGCCCCCGAGTGGAAAGTCTGCTACATCATGTGTCGTCTTGAAAACGGCCATCTTTCACTTTTCTCCATATCAGTATATCGTGAACTGTTTATAGATATATGAGTAGACTATCTTCTCCTCCCTGAAATACTTCTCTTCTAACAACATCCATTTACAAGGTCATTATATTAAAAGTAACTAGTGCTGTTTAGTTTTTCATTCGTGAGTATTTTTATATCAGACGTGTTCTTAGTCTATCTTAAGGCTGCACATGGTCATCATTTATTACTAGACGCTGATGTTATTGAATTGAATGGTACGCAATAAATAATGTATGCAATGCAATTAACTTTCAATACGACGAAATATTGACAAGCATTAACATTGTAACATGTTCTGCTAAAAAATAACGTTGTAGGGATAAAGTTCACTACAATCCTTTGTCGAAAAGGTAAAATTTCAAATTCGTTAATTCGGGAATAGGAAAGTGATTAGAAAACATGTACCTTGACATGTTTGATTGGATGTCATATAACAAGCCATTGAGAACCTTACAACAAAAATTTAACCAAAAGTGTGAACATACTTTTCAATGAGAGGAACATTACTCTCACATGTGTTTCGTTTTTCAAATAAAAATAAAACAAATATAACAAATTAAATTTAAAAATATTTCATTGAAACAATTAAAATTTCAACTCATTTTAGAACACTAAAAAACCAAAATCTTCTTTCTAAGCATATGTTCTATTTTATTCGTTCTTCTGGGATTGTACACAAATAATTTCTTCATTATTTCAATTTGACAAACCAGATGGCCTTTGAATCGAACATTTCGAAATACCGAGTGAAATCTTATGGGAAAACTACCTGAGAAGTTTTATCCTTCGGTACTACATTGGAAGAAATGAGACTAGTTGCAATGTTAGCAGCTCAGAATGATGAACATAAAAAAATAAATTTACGCTGTCGGGGGAAATTGTTAAATGTATTTGAATTGGCAGAGCTGTTTAACTGACTGGAGATACGGCTGATAATGACAACATTAATTTACAATTTCCCACCGGTTATTTGCAATCTATGACCTCCTCTTCAGGTTTACATCCCTTAGAATAGGCTTAAAACCATGCTGTATTATAATCTATTAGGGAATTTATGTATAGCATATACTTAATCCAATGGTTGCTAAATTCAAAATTAATTAACAACTATTCACCTTGTTAAGTTATTAATCACATTAGCCTTTGCTAAAACTGTAATTTTCTGCTAATGTAGGTTTAGGTATAGATTATACCCAAACCACAGTAACTCGTGAATTGTTTGTAGTGCTATCAAGATGTTCAACAACAAAACACTTGTCGAAAAATTCGTTCATATTTTTTTTTAGACGATGCGTTACTCTAATGTTAATTTTTACTTTAGTTCACATATTCTACAGCAAGTTGCTCCATAATAATTAAGAATACAAAAAAAAACGGATTTCAAATATTTCTTTAGAATTTTTTTTTTTTAAGTATCCAAATATTTAAAATTTATAACGACTTCAATGTTTACAGCTATACAAATTAATAAATACCAAAACCCTATTTGGATCACTTTAAACAAATTAATTCACCATCCATGCACGGAAACAGAAGAGACTTCTCAACATATTATATTCAATTGCAAACTGTTTGAACATCAAAAAATACCATTAAAGCGAAAAATTATACTCCAGAAAAAGAACACCTGATTACCAAATATAGCAGCGACTTTTCCAGTTTTATTATAACATATCCATTAATAAACTGTAGGTTCCTTATTATAATACACCGCATTTGTTTAATTTTAAGTTCTCTAATTAAATATAGTATATAAGTAGGAATATGTAAGTAATATTTATAATTGTATTCAATATATATAAATATGGATGATCAAACCACAATATGAAATGGGGAAAAAAGACTAAAATCTTTCAACCGTAACAAGCGGTCTTCGTCAGAGTCAAAAATCCAACAATAGAAAATAGAAATAGAAAAACCCAACAATAGTTTTTTGACTCTGCCGAAGACCGCTTGTTACAGTTGAAAGATCTTAGTCTTTTTTCCCATTTCATATTATGGTTTGATCATTGATTGTTATTTCACGTGTTTATGTGAAATCATGTTACATATATATGAATATGAACAGAATGATATCACATTTGTATGTATGAAATGTAAAATGTAATGTATTTATAATGCAGAGTAATCCTGTAATTAAAAAGGGAACAGGTTAAAAATAATTCCCTTATGCCATAGTTACTACCCGTGAAGAAACTATTAAAAAGATAATTAATAAATAAGAACGATATATGACATGAAACTGTGAATGGTGACTTTTTGAAGTTAAACAGTACAATACAAGTACAGATAGCAGGGGGGAGAGCGGTGTGCGCTCGAATATCAGAGACAGCCTTGGAACAAGCGTAAAGCGATCAGCGCTCTTCGTCCATCGCTATAACTGATCCTTTTGTCAATCGTCATAAACAACCTGCAATCAATTTAATAAATTCTAAGAAGACTAAGTTTTGCCAGTCACAAGGAAAATATATTGTTTCATGTTTGTTTCAACCAATTAGCGAACTGCTTCAAGAGATATTTCTTCTGAACGACTCTGATTCAATAATATACAGAAACAATTAACATCTCCATAACTTCATAATCCTATAATTAGTAAATAAAACTTTTATGTCAATTAACCTAAAATAAAAAGTTAAACTTTTAAGACACATAAAAATATAGTATTAATGAAATTATTAAAAGAAGTGAAAGTCATATGAAATGTAGTTTCTTGTGTTATCAGTTAGGCACCATATAGATTTCATGCTTGATTATATTGCCAGTTTCCAATGATCATCCTTAAAAGGAATATCTAAAAAGTGAATTAATAATAACATAATTTTAAATATTTCTTTATGTGGATTATTTTCAATTTCATTGCTTAGATGAAATGGGGAAATGTTGGTTTAACAGTCTAATAGTAATATGAAAACAGTGAAAGTAATACGTTTTGATGTAATAGTTTTTTTGGATACATATTATTCTAATTTATAACCATCAAATGTAAATAAAATACAAGTAAATGTCAATAATTTATATTTCTATTATTTTATTGTTTAATTTACTATACAATCCTATTTCAAATTAATTTACTAATAGCCTATAATGCTATGAAATATTAACTTTTACCTGTAAGTTTTTAACTATATTAAATTATATATATTACAATTCAATATGTATTTCGTTTGTAATAAATATATTTTAAAATTTATAATATGTATTTATATAATTAACAATCAGTGTTTCTTATCTCGACTACATATATTCAACACTATTTTTCTTCATCGACGTTTGGCCCAGCGTCACACAATGAAACACGATCTAGACAAATTGTAGACATCTTCAGGGCTACATCAGTACAGAAATTAATTATAATAACCTGAGAAAAGTGTAAGTTACATTATTTATATGAATATACATTATATACCTTGGTATTTTTCGATTCCAAAAAAAAAATTACATGGCTGTTGTATTCTAATCACTGCTGTGCTGCTCATAACGATATTTTTACGATAACTTTGTATCACATTTTGATAATCCAGGAAAATTTCATGAAAACTACTTCGATAAAGAAATTGGAAGCTACAAAAATGTTTTTTAAATACAAAATAAAAACTATATATTTGACTTAGGTTATCAAAATCCATTTTTATATGACATTGATTTTTGATTTTCTGAATGTGAATCGTTTCTTTTTGTGAGCCTTCTATTTCAATGGTGTTTATAATCTATAATCTTTGTGTCATCTAGATTAAACTTATTCCTATTGTTAATGCAGTGATGGGCTAAAGCACCATTTTTTTTTTTTATTTAATATCATACTTATGAAGAACGAACCTATCTTTTAAATATTGCTTTCATTGACCAATATAAATTGCATCACAATTGGTAAACTGAATGGAATACATAACATTACTATAGAGGAAATTGTTAATAGGTGATTTTGAATTTGGAAAAATTAATGAATTTAAATTCTTTTTTTACCTTACAAGCAATTTTTTTATGATTGTACTTTTAAATATCTTGCTAGTTTTTATGTTTGAACCTTTAGGTTAGGTCAGGTTGCAGTGGTAGTCCCACAAGGGAACACACATAGGCCAGGCATTGGTCCTTTGTGATACCATACAATGAAGATTTATTCTACAGTGGGAATCCTAAATTTTGTCTAACTCAAGTTTAGAGTAGGGATCTTTAACGAATACCTGCCATCGTACAGGCTCGGGACACACGGTTTAACGTCCTTCTCCGAGGGACGACGTGCTCAGATTTATTCACCTCCCGGATGAATAAATCAAGGTCCAGGTGGGGATCGAACCACGGTCCTATCAGTTCAGAGGCAAATACGTTAACAACTGAGCTAACCTGACCCCTGTTTGTACCTTTAAGCATCTTGCTAAGATGCTGTGACAACTCTTTGACCTACATTGCGTTTGATTAGTATTATGTGGGGTAGGACTGTATTCAGGGTTAGCAGTCTGTTTATTTAACATTCTCTCTTTATTGTGCGAGTCACATAACCAGAAAGTTTCAAAAAAAATTTTGCCAAGAGTAGCACTATAGTGATTAGAATACAACAGCCAGGTAAATTTTATTACAGTCAACAGTCATATAAATAATGTACCATATATTTTTTTTAACAATATTGTAATTAATTTCTATATTTATGTACCCAGAAGATGTCTACAAATATAGACGAAACATTAGTTTAAAGGTGTTTATTGTGTGACACTGGACCAAACCTCAATAAATAAAAATAGTGTAAAATATTATTATAACATGTATAAATATATTATTTAAAATTAAAATATACAATATTCATTTTAATATATATATATATATATATATATATATATATATTATATATACAAGTACACTTGTCGAACCCTGGACTGTGAAACCCGTAACAATTCGTACATTGGCATGACTACTACTTCCCTATGTAGGGAAGACATAGTCATGCATTTCTACCTACGTAGACATGTAGAAGGTGCATGCATGTAGAAGGTTTTCAACATGAAAACCTTCTACATGCATGCACGACGCAAAATCCTTTTACCCATGTGGACGGAAGCTTATATCTTCAGACGGACGGTGTTGGCATGGGCTCACCACTGGGGGTAACCTTTGCCAACTTTTATATGTGTCACATGGAGAACCAGATCATGAATAAACTCGGGACAAGACCCACTATCTACTGCCGATACGTTGATGACTGCTTCGTTGTAGTAAAAGATCAGAATGAACTCAACATGCTTAAAGAGATTTTTGAAGACGAGTCCGGTCTCAAATTCACCTCAGAGATTGCTGTTAATAATAAACTCAACTTCCTGGACGTAAAGATAGATTACCATAACCGAAAACTTACTACATCAATTCACAAGAAGTCCACAAACTCTGCATCTTATCTTAATGCTAACAGTGAATGCCCACAACAATACAAGAACTCAACAATAAAAGCCTTGATCCATAGAGTCTATAAAACAACAGCAAATTGGAAACTATTTCAGAAGGACATTGAGTTTACAAAACAATCCCTCATTAACAACGGCTACTCCAACTCTCTCTTTGACAATATTTTAAAACAATATCTCAATTCGAAACACATCAGTCAAACTGATAACCAAATAACAGGCATAACACATAACCTTTATTACGAAAATCAGTATTCGGAAGACCACAAAATAGACGAACGCGTACTCAAGGATATAATTAAGAGGAATATAAAATGCACCTCACCCGAGGATAAGGTCGCCTTAATAACCTATTACCGGAGCCCCACCATAAGCAACCTAGTGATGAGAAATAGCAATAAGATTAAGGATTCTCAACTGAGGGAGTCTAATCTCGTGTATGAGTACACCTGTCAAATCGGGGACCGTGAGCCCTGCAACGATTCATACATTGGGATGACAACTACATCACTGTCGAGAAGACTTACCATGCACCTTTCTATAGGCGGTCCCAAGAAACATTCAGAGGACAAGAATAATACCAAAATAACTAGAGACCTACTCGTGAGTGGAACTAAAATAATTAGAAAAGAAAACAACTTCAATCGGCTGCAAATCGCAGAAGCAATAATAATTAAACAGAATAAACCTACAATAAATATTCAGTAGCGAAAGAGTGCTTAAACTATACGCGTCTGATTGGATGAAAAAACCGTTAACTGTCAATACCCCCACCCCACCATCCACCCCACTTCAGTCAGTAGCTCTCGGGAACCAGGACCAAGAGCAGCTACTTTAAACTTTTACTGTAAAATGTGTCTTAATACCAACTCCAAAGACTAATAATTTTTCTTCTTTTTTTTTTCTCTTTTTTTTAATTAATCACCCTGAAGATGACTGGAAGCCAGTCGAAACATGTCGGTTCCAACTTAATTAACATTCTCCAACGTTTGGATGAAGGAAAGAAGAAGGTATTCAGAAACCTTGAAAAACTAGTGAAGAAAATGACATCAGCGAAATACGGTCAGCTGTTCAATGAAATATATATATATATATATATTACATTAATATTGAATATAAAGATAAACATACACAATAAATGACTACAGGTGAAAGTTAAAAGTTGTCCTTTTCCTAAAAATAATGTTAAACAGAAAATTTTAAGTTTCTAGAATTAGAAGGAGAGCAGGAAAAAAAGTGCTAATTTTTATGGACAGGGTAATACATTTTTCATGATCCCCCGAAAAAAGTAGAGTTCATTTCCGAACCATGAACTGTATACCTGTCAAATTATAATATATTCTGTCAATCATTGCTACTTGTAGCGTGATACGAAAATGTTTTATACACATCCAACCATATGTACCCTTAAATCCCTTAAAATAACAAAAATATGTTTTTCATTACCACTGTACTTCACTTACAGTACTCTAAAAAATAACTGCGTAAGGATTTAAATAGTAGATTAGAATGGAGATATAGATGGGCAGAATCTTTAGACTAAAATCCACTACGTATATCAATTTCTGATTAAAAATCTCCACTATCCATGGTTTACAGGAAAAACCCTTTCGAGCCCTACTCTTTTTACTTCCTACTTCTCCCTAGGTTATCTCTTAAATATATTAAATTTGTAAAAAAAAAAGATGAATTAATTCATAACAAGTTTATATTTCATATAAACATTTTTTTTTTCTTTTCTAGTTTGCTTACAGCTTAGTTAAATCCCAGTAAAGCTGATAAATACTATTTCCATGTTATTATATTATATTATGTTAATTTCCTCTAATTTACTCTACCCATCGACTTAGCCTTTTTTTAATAAAAAATGTTGACTGAAAGTGATGGATTTAGTAAAATATATATTTATATACATCCAAAAACGTATCCAAAGCGTTGCGATGAGTGCTTGATTACTTAGTTCATATTAGTGTCATGTATAACTTTTAAATTGAAATTTTTATATTAATATTTATAATTTCAATTAATGATTAATTGTCTAGCAAATACTTATGACACAGGGGATAAGTAAGTGTATTCCATACTTTATAATACTTATAACAGATGATGATAAGCACTCATGGATATTTTACAATATTTATCACTCAGAGAATAAGTGCTCAATGAATTCCATGAAACTAATACAAAAAGGGGAAGCGCTCATGCATGCTTTATGATACATATCACTCAGTGGATAAGCGCTTATGAATATTCCACGATATTTATCACTCAGATAATAAGTGCTCATGAATATTCCGTGATATTCCACGATAGTACTCATGAATTCCATGAAACTAATTCAAAAAGGGGAAGCGCTCATACATGCTTTATGATACTTATCACTCAGTATATAAACGTTCAAGAGTCCATGATACCTGCAGTCACGTAGGGATAAACGCTTGTACACACTTTATGATACCTATAACTCAGAAATAGACGCGAATGGATATTCTATGATATTTATCACTCAGATAATAAGTACTCATGAATATTTCAAGATATTTATCACATAGCAGATAGGTGCAATGGATATTCCAATATACTTATCGCTTAAGGGATAGGCGTTCATGGATACTGCACGACACTTAATACTTAGAGGATAAGCACTCATGGTTTCTACGACAGTAAGCATTGATTTGACAGTTTAGTTTATTATTGTAATTCATAATTCTGGTCGATATTGCAGCTAATAAATTTGTTCAATAATATTTGTCACTTTGCTCACTTTGTCAATAAACCTCACTTTGTACATAAAGGATTGGGAATCAAAATAAAATCACATATCAAAACATTAAAACAATTCACATATTCAAAATATTAAACACAAAATAAGACACAATCAATACAGAACAAATAACCTTTTATATGGGAGATGAATTTTGAAAATAACAACAACTCCAACTAGTTGCAGATAATATTTTTTATTGTTAGCTATCTGAAAGCAGTTAGCAACAATTAAGAAAGAATGAAAAATTAAAACCTGTATCTCAAGGAAATATTTAAAAATCATAATTGAATAAAAGATTAACTATTATTCAACAACTATCTCTAGAGCTGAACAGTAGTAATCAGCAGAATCCGTATATGCCGATAATGCTTGAAAGTGAAAAAAAATTGTCAGACATTCATTAATTTAATTAAGTTTATGTGTATTCATGATTCAGGACGAAGCAAAATAACATATGTTGAATTATTGTGTACTGCACCTTTTATGATTAGAGGTTATAAATAAAGCAACTCGAAATCTTGTTTTGAGCTACCATAATTAAGTAAAACAATAATTATCATACAAAGCAAATACAAATACTGAATAATCAGTACTGCAGACAGAATAAATTGTAATTAGTTTTGATTAAGCTGCACAAACGTTAAAATGAATAGTCATACCAGAATACCAATGAAGGTCGTAACCAAGAGCGAAGAATAACAGACACTGGCAGCCGCAATACTTACCTGCAAAGATAAAAACCAGTTAAAAATAGAACTCATTCACGAAATATATTTTAAAATATATATTGTACCAGAGAAGGCAGGAAGAATACTAGAGTTAGGCAAAATTTAGGACTCCCAATGTAGAATCATAATGAAAACACTATATTCTCTTTAGGAATATTTTTTTAGCTATAATTGTCCTTAGCTATAATTTAGCTATAATAATATTGTCCCAGACCAATACAACACATTTCAAAACCAAGGACTGTAGCTGGTAAATTTTCCAGCTACATTCTGGAATACTGGGTTTTGTATTGTCCCAGACCAATACAACACATTTCAAAACCAAGGACTGTAGCTGGTAAATTTTCCAGCTACATTCTGGAATACTGGGTTTTGTATTGTCCCAGACCAATACAACACATTTCAAAACCAAGGACTGTAGCTGGTAAATTTTATAAATATCTGTAAATAGACTTATGGGTCCCGATGTAGAGTCATTGCAAATTTTTTTTATAAACATCCAACCAAACAGAGACATCACACTAATGTGTAAAAAAATTGACTTTGAAGATTTCTCTCAAAATTTCTCAAAAACTCAAAATAGAATTTAGATTATCAATGTCCATTATTATTTTCTATGCAAAAATCCCAATTTATACAACTTTGTCCAAACAAGAGCGATTAATGGATTCTTGGTAAGTTTGTAAGAAGTTCCGTATAACAATGTAATAGCGCTGTGAGATGACTGCTTCTCAGTGAAACGATGCAAGGAATGCTGAAATATAATATAAAAGACTTGAATAAAAATGTGGGTCAACAATGCGAAACACATGAAAAAAAAGCAAACAATTATAGAACTCTCTCAAAGAAGAGGCATGAATAATTTTTGAATAAGAAAAGACAATGGAGTTAATGATAAACAACATACATTTAGTCATCTTACTTAGGCCTAATCTATATATATAAACAAATGTGTGTCTGTCTGTACTCCATAGATTCAAAAACCATATATCCAATCGCCGTGAAAATTTGGAACAGTATTACGTATATCCCCGGGAAGGTATATATATATTTTTTTTAAATCAGATTTGGTGCTCTAGGTGCTCCTAAACAAATTATAAAAAGTGAAATTCGTTTTGAAATAATGAATCACCTACTGGTCGATTTATTTGCATTTATTTACATTGACTGGGACAGTTTTTAAGTGAAATAACATTGTTATTTAGATATTTATTTAAAAAACTTGAAATGTTCTAATTAGTTAAGATGATATATTAGAACAATTAAATTGTTAAATGTAAAAAATTAACCCCAATCAAACATATATTTTCTGATGCATTCCTTGGTGTGATGGATAGTTGTCGAACAGTATTTGACTAATCAAACAAAACATAAGTTCCATCATCCTTCTACGAAATATAAACCCACCACGACTAAGCAATGGGACAAGGCTATCAGTAAAAAAAATTAATGAATCACATAATTGAGGCAACCATTTTGAGGCAACATGTACTACGAACACGTATTGCTATACCAACGGATACTCCATTTGAATTCAAACGTCTAGTTTTCTGTACGACTATCCTTTGCAATTACCATTAACAAAGCACAGGTATAATCATGTGGATTAAATTTGATAAATCCATGTTTCTCACATGGACAGCTGTACGTGGGTGTTCACGAGTTGGAAAACCATCAAATTTATTTGTTCTTGCACCAGATGGGAAAACAAAAAATGTGGTATATTTACAAGCACTACAATGAAAAATATATTGGCAGAATATGTTTTATATCTAGAAGTAATAAAGTTCACCATCAGTATTCTAATAGTTTAATGTATCATGGAATCAATTGTCTGATATTTTTGATTTGTCTTTTGCAGATATTTTAGACAAAATATTGCTTAAGTGAAATATACTTAGTAATTTGTACAAGTACAAATGTACAAGACATGTATGTTAAAAAAGCTAAAGGTAACACGACATTCACTAACAGTTGACTGTACGAAGTTCGCAGGGTCAGCTAGTAAATTATATAAATTATATTCAAAGATGTCAAGATATGCAAATTGAAAGTTTTAAGAGATGTTTTCTAAACTAAATAATGTTTACAGAGATGTTTCTCATGCAAAAAAAAAGATGGTATCTGAATCTAATACAAAAATGATAGAAATTTAAAGCAATCATTTGAATGATATTGGTGGTTTTATTGGTTTAAATCAGGCTTCAATTCAATCACCAACGCAAATTGAAAAGTAAATCAGGACATTTATCAAAGGACTACTAAAATACGAACCATTGCGAATTCCTCTTTCCTTATCAATTTTTATTTCATTCCCAAGGAAGAAATGGCTACAAAAATACCCTCACTCACTGGTAAATTCAAGATAACTATCACAAAAACTTAAGAAGGCTTATTTACGAG
This sequence comes from Hermatobates lingyangjiaoensis, assembly GCA_026182355.1. Classification (NCBI taxonomy): domain Eukaryota; kingdom Metazoa; phylum Arthropoda; class Insecta; order Hemiptera; family Hermatobatidae; genus Hermatobates; species Hermatobates lingyangjiaoensis. Next base: position 4,190,049 of record JAPFBL010001938.1, read on the forward strand.
TGCGTCAAGCAGTAAAATACGTGTAAATACACTCTTATTGACTCTACATACAGTGTCGTTGTTACTGAATTACCTAATAGAGCATAAAGCATCAAAGTTAAATCAGTTGTAAATTTGATAGATTTGAATGTGTATATGTTACAAGGTTTTACGACAAATTAATTTTACATAACTATATTTATCAAGCTGAGACAAAATATGTTGAATTGAATCTATTGAGTTCATATTGGAGGATTTCACAACATTGCACCAGTAATGAACTATTTCATTCAATTAGAATAATTGCAAACATTACTTTAATAACAATTATTAAAATGAATATTTCATTTTCAAAATATATATTTAATTTTAAGATATATATTTACTAAATTAATAGCTTTTTAATTACCTTTTGCGTTAATTATATCGTTTTTCTTTGACAAACACAATTTTAACTAACTATTTGAACTGTACATATGTTATTTAAATTTATTAGTATAAAAGACTAGCTTACTACCCATCTGTCTATTTAAGACATAATCAACCCATCTTTAATAGCTTAATATTATAATAAATATTTTAATTTTCTTTTCCTCAAATATTTGGTATTATAGCAGGGGTGCATTTAAGAAATGAATTCCAATAAATAGTATATTTTATATAGAAAATGTAGAAAAAACTGTATTTATTAAAAATTTATTATTTAAACCAAAATAAACCTTATATATTTAGCAATACTTATTCAGCCATTATTGAATAACGAGGGTAAAGAATAGCAAATAACTCCGGTATGTCTTTAATAATAGCGGAAAAAATAAAAAGGTACATTACAAACCAATTTTAGAGAACCAGAAGCTATGTTTGATCCCCCATGTGAACTCTACTAATTCTACTTTCATTAAATATCAACTTCAATAACTAAATCTTTTTTTTTATTGTTTAAACCGATCCCCAATCGGGTGATAACGCCACCTGTTTACCAGCTATTTGTTTGATCGGTTATTCTACAGATTCTACATTGGTAGTCCTAAATTTTGCCAAATTCAAGGGCATTTCGAGTAGGGATCTTTAACGAGTACCTGATATGGAACAGGCTCAAGACCGACGGATTAACGTCCTCTCTGAGGGACGATGTGCTCAGATTTATTCATCTGCCGTGTGAATAAATCGAGGGTCAGGTGGGTATCAAACCCTGGACTACCAGTTCAGAGGCGAGTACGTTAACCATTGAGTTAACCTGACCCCTAACCTCTATCTTACTTGAGTTGATTTGCCTCTCCTCACACTCTTAAGAGCGTTATAAACTGCCATAACGTATTGAATTAAACAGAAAACAGAAATATATACCAGGTAGATCCTTCACTAACGCAAATATACCTAGGTAGATAATATGTCGTAACAGATGCACACACATATATTGTATGATATAGTAAATCACCATTAGCAGATTCTCCTCATTAGGAAATATACCTTGACAGATCCTACCCTATACCAAGTATAACTAGTTAGATCAGACACAATAGCAAATATGGGCTAGGTAAATCAATAAAGAACATGGATAATCAACGTCGTTTTTAAAGTTTTAATCCCATAAAACATTTAAAAATAGCATGGATTTATCCAGAAGAAGGATAAATTAAAAATCAATGATTGTTTTAATTTCTTTCAGGTGGTTTTAAAAGGATGAGAGCGTAACGAAGTTATAACTCATGATGTAAAAAAGCTGAAGTAATGATAGAAGCTGTCGCTATTAATACTGAAACGAACCAATATTCAGATGAAAGAATATTTCAGCAAGAACCACTTTGCCTGTCCAGCCTATTCTAGACTATCACCTTATATGGGAAACTTTTAAGAAAGTTTATTGGGGCAGTATGACAATTATTGAAAATTCATTTCACTGCACTACGAAAAAACTGGTTCATTAACCGACTGAAACAAAAAATAATGTGGGATAACTACTGGAATAAATTCTGCGGCAAAATAACATAAAAGTATTTCTTTATATTTCAAATATCTATCATGAAAACGCTAATATCTATATTTTTTGGTTTTGTAAAAAGTAATTTATTCACTCAGATATAAATTTTATTGTATAAAAAAAATGTCAGTATTTTATTTAAATGTCCATAGCCAATAGTTATTTAGTTAGCTGTCTCATAAACCTTGACAATCTAAATCTGACCGTTGACATGTCTGATTCGGTAAGTATGAACGTTTCGCTCATACCAAGTAGTGATATGATCAAATGAGGTTCCAATGACGGATTGGAACCTCATGAAATCATGAATTGTGATTTGACAATAATTGTGAGGAGAATGCTCTTATAAAATGCAAGCAAGCCTCATTCACTAATTGGAGAATTAACGAAGAAAGTTTGAGAAACTGATAATGCCTTCATAAAATGATAATGTTGTTAAAATAATAAAAACTTAAGACTCATAGGTGACATCAGAAAGAAAAAAAATATAAAATACACTCAGAGCGTTATATCGATTAAGTAAAGAACTAAAGCAATGTAACATTCCTGTGACATGAAAGATATGATACGATACGATACTTTTCAGTATGTCATCGCATCTGATTTAATTAACGATAGCTTCTCTCTTTTTAACCATCTTGGATTTCTTCATTAAAGAAAGGGCGTCCTTCTTCAAAGATGAAATGGAAACTTTCGTATTATCTCAAAGAAAAATTCCTTTAATAATTATTAATAACAAAAACCTAATTATTCCTTAATGAGCTTCAAGATTCAGTAAAGATATTGGTTTAGTCTCTAATAATCATTTAAAAATCCGAAAAAACATGGCCGGATGGGTCCAAAGAATACTTCCTTTTGTAAATCTGAATAAAATGAATTTCTACTTTTAGTTGTGAATGATTAAAACTAAAATGTGAACAATTCATGACAAAAATATTACCATTACCAAGTGTTCGATGTATAGGCAATCTAATAAAGTTCGCTTATAAAATTAAATTTCCTCCACTTATACAAAAACTATGAAATCTCCTCTCCCACCGACTGAAACTGAGGCACGCCTCTAATTTAAATGTGACTGCAGTTTGGATCTACTTCCACAAGATACGGAATCAGTTTGTTTATTACACATATGTACGATCTCTCTCTCTCTCTCTCTCTCTCTCTCTCTCTCTCTCTCTCTCTCTCTCTCTCTCTCTCTCTCTCTCTCTCTCTCTCTCTGGTCACCATCAGCATCCTTGATAAAAGCTACTACCTGTCGGAAAAGGGAAGCAAGGGGTAATACTACATGAGGAGAGAGTAATTTGGATCAAGTACTTCCAAAAGTAATTTGACATTGATTTTATGTTTTTCCTCCATAATAGGAAACTAACTTGAATCAGATGACATTATCATTTCAATTTTCTAGCGTGTCTCAGTTATAGTGGCAGAGGGAAAGGAGATGCAATGTATGCATATTACATTACCATGTGAAAACTGATCTCCCAAAATATGAAAGATCATGAAATTAAAAGAAGTTTGCCTTCATTAAAGTATGTGTTCAAGACGTGACTGATAATTCCTAATGAAACATGGTCATGGAAATGCATGGAAACTGTATTCATGCTAATCACGGACGTATGCTCAAGATTAATCAAGAACTTGATCATAATCAAGTAATCATAATATGAATCATAATCAAGAACTCTTAAGAAAAGTGGGCCCAACATCAATTTTAAGATTTCATAATGACCGACAGATCGATAGAAAAGAATCAAATTTTAAAGGGTGTGAACTTTACAGAAAATGAGTGGCAGTATTTAAAATGAATTAAAACTATACAAAGTTTATAAAATATTATGCCTGTGTATTTTTCTTCACTAGGAGATTGGTTGACATTTTCAATTCCTCGTTGAGGTTTGGTAAACAATAAGAAATGCCAAAAACTTTGCTAACAATAATAGTTTGATGATATTATATGCAAATACACTAAGATCTAGTCTAAACTGTTATGGATATATGATATTTCAAACACCCAAATACTATTGCGTTCTACCATATTGTCGATGAAATCATTACTTCTCTGCTGAGTATGATAATTTATGAAAAAAAAACTAAATTTGATTTTATAAGCAAACTTGCCTAACACTTGGTTGGTTAATGGTAATATTATTTGTCATGAAATGGTCACATTCTAGTTTTAGTTTCACAACAAAAACTAGAAACAAAAAACTTGTTTTTATTGAGATTTACGAAAGGAAGTATTCTTTGGACCCATACATCCGTTATGTTTGAGATTTTCAAATAATTATCAGAGACTAAACCAATATCTTCACTCAATAATGAAGCTCATTTAATAATTCTCGACCGTAAGAAATTAAAAAATAATTAACTCTTTATTTTTAGTACTTATTGAAAGAATATATCATTGAGATGATTCAGATTATTTAATAGTTATCACAGAGTCTCAAAAACACAATTAATGAATCAAAAGGCTCATCAAAATACGCTATATTAAGGACAACAAACTACTAATGTCTATAGACAGATATTCGATTATGTCATCACCTTATATCCTTTCTTCTCCCGATTAAACTTTCCTAATTTTTTAAACGTTAAAATATATTCGTATAGATTTAGAATCAATACAATTTTTACTTTACTATAAGTAAAGTATAGTGATCGTAAAAAAATTCGATCTCGAGATTTTGACGGAATTACATGTAATGAATGAACTCTTTCCTCAAGAAAGAGGACTTATGTTTGTTGAGAAATATCCAGTTTTTTTTTTTACAATTCTAGTCTAATAGTTCATATTTATTATTTTCAAAAATTAGAAGCTCCCAACTATGAAAGATTTAAATTATATTGAATAGCTGCCTTTGACTTCGATTTGAGTATGTAAACTGGCTAATTACTAATATATTTTTTCTCAATATACATTCATAGCAAACTTATAACAGAGTACAGAAGGCAGGAAAAGGATAACACTCACTCAGAAAAAATTCGTACATATGATATTTGACAAAGGGGAAGGAAAATGATCTTATTAAATACTAAGAAGCCATAAAATTCCCAGTATAATAATTCTATAAAAGACCGAAAATGTAAAAGATAATTCAAAATTGAAATCTTTCGTTTAGAGATTATTAAATGTAATTATCGTACATCTTTAATTATAAATCATCTTAAAAAAAACATTTTTTCTTCGATGTTTATGATGTTTTTCAGAGAAAATAAGGGTATTTTCCTGTTTTAAATTTGAAAATTTTACTTTAATATTCAATGTAGAAGGATGTCAAGTAAACGATGTAAGAAATCCACTGGCTATTTGAACAGAGGCCATGTTCTCTTGTAGGAGAATATTTCGTATCAAGAAATGTTCACTTTGGTTTTTCAAAAATGTTATTACTGCTGTAGTTATACTAATGAAATTATTTCCATCAGCTGTGTGATGTACAAAAATAAGCTTATATATTGATATGTCGTTCAATCACTATCTTTACTACCTCAGGAATGAAAGACTAATAGTCATATCCCATTTAGATGTTTACGTTATGCTTAAATGAGACGTTATGTGTTATATACTCAAGAAATTTGATATTAAGTTACTTATAGTAAAGTTGAGTGTAGGCCACTACAGATTTTTTACATTGTTTACAGTAATTTAGAAATTTTTTGAGCGAACCCACTGAGATAAAATTGATATTTATAAAGCAACAATTTAAATTGTTTAATGACTTATATGAGATGTAAGAGGAATAATATTGTGCAGGAAAATGATAACACTCACTCTGAAAAAATTCGTATATATGTTATTTGACAAAGGGGAAGGAAAATAATCTTATTAAATACTATGATGCCATAAAATTCCCAGTATAATAATTCTGTAAAAAACCGAAAATGTAAAAGATAATCAAAATTGAAATCTTTCGTTTTGAGATTAATAAATGTAATTATCGTACATCTTTAATTATAAATCATCTTAAAACAACATTTTCTTCGGTGTTTATGATGTTTTTCAGAGAAAAAAAGGGTATTTTTGTGTTTTGAATTTGAAAATTTTACTTTCATATTCAATGTAGAAGGATGTCAAGTAAACGATGTAAGAAATCCACAGGCTATTTGAACAAAAGCCATGTTCTCTTGTAGGAGAATATTTCGTATCAAGAAATGTTCACTTTGGTTTTTCAAAAATGTTATTACTGCTATAGTTATAGTAATGAAATCATTTGCATCAGCTGTACGTACAAAAATAAGCTTATATATTGATATGTCCTTCAATCACTATCCATATTACTAGAGGAATGAAAGACTAATAATCATATCCCATTTTGATGTTTACGTTATGCTTAAATGAGACGTTATGTGTTATATACTCAAGAAATTTGATATTAAGTTACTTATAGTAAAGTTGAGTGTAGGCCACTCCAGATTTTTTTATATAATATTTTACTTCCATTTACTCTCCATGTAAAATACAGAGGTATTGAAATATTCGTTTTGGGTTAAAAACTCCATATGGAATTTTCAATGAAAATACACATATTGTTGCCCCATGAGTATAATAAAACAGGTTTCGCTGCTTTGTGTCGCTTGAATGTGTATAAGTGTTTGTATGTATGTGAGCAGGATATCTCAAAAACCAAAATAGTTATAATTACTATGATTCATCATTAATTGGTGCTAACTTTGAAAAGGAACACCATTACTGCACTTTATTTGTGGGTAAATTCTTTGGAAAGAATACTACTTTTTGCATTTTGGTAACAACTGTGCTGATTTTAACTAAAATCACTGTGGTCCGGGTTTTTAAGTTGGCATTAATATTTACAGGTTGCGATCTGCGTTCAAATTGTATTTCAGGGTTAGAGAGAAGGAGGCTACTCTAGAATAAGGCATTATTAACTTATAAGAGCTCCGATTACACTGATACGTATATAAAACAAAAGACTGATAATTAGAGATGATAACTATTAAATTGAATATGATTAATGTACTATATATATATAATATCATTATGAATGAATTGATAAAATTCCTGGTAAATGAAGTTCAGTTGCACTTCAGTGACTGATAAGTGAACATGAAAATCTTAAAATAACAAGTATTAACATAAATAACATATAAATAAAAATTATTTTTTATACGCTTTATCAAGAAATGTACTACAGGTTTAATTGTTAAATAATTTATTCTAATACATATTTACAACTGAGTAAACGAAAGTCGTGTGTCGAACCATACCAGCTTTTTTCAATAGGGGTTTTTTTATATTTGCTTCTTGATTGCCCTTCATTGTATTTTAGTTTTAAAATTTATGTTTGCATTACATTTGTATAACTACATTACAGGGATTTTATATCCAGAAATAAAAATATAAAAAAAGTTATCATAACAACGTTTCTTCAACAATAGCGATAACAAATGAAATGCATCAGTTATTTGATGTTTATAAGTAATTTAAGAAGATTTAAGTGTAGATTAAATCATAAAAAAGAATAAGTTGATTTTTAAGAAAATGAGCATATGTAAAGTGAAATTAGCAAATTGACAGAATCTCAGACAGAGCAGGCAAATGTCAGATTACATAATACCTGACAGACAGATCTGCCAGATTTACTGAAACGTCTTAACGAGGAGAAATCGGACAACTTGCTAAAAGCTAATGAGCAACAAAGGTTAGATCTGCTGAACATGGCCAACAATGGGCAATTCTGTTGAAAGTGTTCTGCTGCTGACTAGTAGTGAGAGGAATGCAGCAGCTATATTTGACGGCATCCAAAGCAAACAGATACTGACAAACAGGCAGATAGATACAGATGATTGTGTTGTGTCGACGATCTATAACCCCCAGGTCACCCATTTGATAATTTCAATTGATTCACTTGAGTTCCTCAAGTTATGCATATCCATTATTAAGAAAAAACATGAAACAAACAATTAAGGAAATATAAATAATACAATATAAATTAGATTGAATTAAAAAGTTACAGTAACGAAAGTCATCAGTGCAACAATAATATATAAATCCATATCGTTCGCTTTGTTGTAATACTCGTTAGGTATTTTAGTTCAGTTCAAATAAAAAAAAATCTGGAGTGGCCTACACTCAGCTTTACTATAAGTAACTTAATATCAAATTTCTTGAGTATATAGTATATAACGTCTCATGAAAGCATAATGTAAACATCTAAATGGGATATGATTATTAGTCTTTCAAAAGAATTAAATTAAGAACTTAATTTAACAATTAAATAAAGAACTGGTTTCAAATGATAATAGCCCTCAAGCAACAAGTATTAGTTGGTATGCATTTCTAGAATGATTAACCATGGTTACTCATGACACCTTCCTCATCTCTAGAACACCTTAATTACGTTCCCATACTCAACAGATCTCCTAGACCATGTCTCGCCAGTCATTTGTTCATTTGAGAGCTGATTAGTCTTCTTTCATTTAATATGTCTGCAATTTTATCTACCATTGAATAATATATATCTTTTAGTGTTTCCGAAATCCTACCAGGAATAAACAGAATGTCTTTTGTATAGTTATATTTTTGCTAAAGTTGATCCGAAAGAAGAACAAGCTGCCCAATCATGTGTTAGAATTTTAGAAATAATTCGGCGAAAAGTAACGACGATTCAGCTAAATATTTCATTTTCGCAACTAATTTTTTTCTTATCACCTGTACACCACCTAATGAAAAAATAATATCTTTATAAATAAAATAATGATTTTGTCTGTACATTGCTTAGAACTGACTTATTACAAGTTTTCTTTACGTTTCATACATTGGAGAAACCGAATCCACCCTTAGAAAAATTTCTGTCGGTTTGTCGCTTTGTCGGTTTGTCGGTTTGTCGGTTTGTCCGCAAAACTTTGTCACAGGTAAACTCAGCTACCATAAGACATATAAAGCTGAAACTTTTACAGTAGATTTGTGTAGGTCTAACTTAAAATATAGGCTATGAATTGATTGGAAATTCAACGTAGAAGTGAAGTTATGGACGTTTAACGCAAAAATGTTTGTCACAAGTAAACTCAGCCACCATAAGACATAGCGAGCTGAAACATTGACACTGGATTTGTGTGTGCCTAACTTAAAATATGGGCTCTAAATAGATTATTAATTCAGTACAGAAGCGAAGTTATGGGGCTTTTAGCTGTATTTTCCTAACTTCACAGACAAGTTTGTTTTGAAAATACACAGGTGTGGCAAGTAGGTATTGTTAGTTGATTTTAATTACATTGGAGCATATGAATACATTGCGTATTTGACATCATTGAAATGGTGTTTCACAGAGTTAAGGATGTACTATCTATTGAGAATAAATGTTTTGTAAACGAGCAATTCTCAACTCTTAATATGAACAGGGAGGAAAAATCAACAAACAAGTTCTTACGCTATATGAAGCCGAGGAAAGAACTTACAAGTCAGTAAAGAGATTGGATTAGTGACGAAGAAGCAGTTCATTATCTAATTGAATTTCTTGACTCTGAATTTATTTCTCCTGGACTGCCTGCTCATGAGTAAAAACTTAAAGTAGAGCACCAATCATGCTACAATTTAGTAGCAGTAACAAATTTCATGTTACGAAACATGAGTGCCCCAAAACTGTGCAACGGGACACGACTCTGAGTTCGTGCTCTACACAGATATGCCATAGAGGCGGACATAATGACTGGATGTGGTATTGGGGAGTCTGTGTGTATACTTCACATACCATTGATTCCGAGCCACTGTCTGTTTACGTTGAAATGATTGCAAAGTCCGGTCAGAGTCTATTTCGCAATGACGTTAACTAAGTCGCAAAGGGAGACTTCATCTAACGCAGGAATACAAGGTAGCAAAACCAAGTTTTTCTCACATGGTCAAATGTAGTTTACATGCTCAACGGTCAGAGGTTTCAACTCTTTCTTCTACCATGAACCTGAAGGACAGACAGCTAATGTAGTGTATAAGCTGGAGGCATTTGTTTAACACTGTAGTAATAATGGTATTTTCTACTATTCTATAATTTCTAATGACATTTTAAAATACCAAAAATGACGGAACTTCTGATTCCTCCGTGGTATAGCCGAAAGGCAATAGGCACACGGCAATAAACCAAAACAGGAACTTCTGATTCCGTCAAAGACGGGTACGTTTGCTATGTATTATATATAACTGTAAACTTTTTTTTAATTTAATATTTGCTTAATAAATACACTGGTAATAATGTAAGGTATTGGACCAGAGTAGCCCAGTGGCTTGCGTGATCGCCGATGACAGTAGTGCAAATGTATTATAAATAAATGTAACAAACAAATATTTTTTTGAATTTAAAATGTGGATAATATAAAAGATGGTAATAAAGTAAAGGGATCTAGCCAGGGTTGCCAGTAGCTTGCTTGCTCGCCGATGACAGTAGTGCAAATGTATTATAAATAAACACAACAAAAATATTTTTTTTTAATTTAATATTTGCGTAATATAAACACTGGTAATAAAGTAAGGTATGGAACCAGAGTAGCCCAGTGGCTTGCGTGCTAGCTTTTGACTGGGAGCACGTTAATTAGAACTAACTCATTTCAAGTTTTCTTTACGTTTCATACTTCAGAGTAGCCACATGTACCCTTAGAATAATTTCTGTCTGTCGGTTTGTCCACAAAATATTGCTACCATAAGACATATAAAGCTGAAACATTGATTGTAGATTTGTGTATGTCTAACTTAAAATCTAATCTTTGTATACAGAGGCTTTTTTTTAGCACTGTACTAATAATGGTATTTTCTACTATTCTATAACTTCTAATTGTAGTATTAGTATAATACTATAATTGATATTTTGGAATACCAAGTATAATAGAATTTTTGATTCCGTCAAAGACGGGTACGTTTGCTAGTATATATTAAATAAATTAAAAAATAAACGTTCTTTGACATATTTCATTGTAGGCATTCTTTTCATTAATTTTATTAAGTTGTTAAACTTAAACAACAGGAGCATTTTATTTTTTTTTTACGTGACTCGGAGAAAACGTAAATCTGGCGGCCATGCCAGAACAATTTCAGGTACTTGCTCACAATTTTTACTCTAATGAACATAAGAAAGGCAAAATTTATGACTCTAGATGTAGAATCAGCCTGTCTCATAAGTAAAATGTAGGTAAATAACAAGGCCACGCTCTCTGCCCACAGAACAGCAGTACAAGCAAGAACCTGTAAGTGTAGACGTTGGAACATATCTCTGAAGAATACTTTAGCACAAAAAACGTTTCTTGCATTCGAGTTCTTTCAATAATCCAATCCTACATTTAATACGGCTGTAACAAATGAAACTTGACTGCGAGTATCTACCTTCAAAGTGTGGGTTAACAATTTGACGATATTTCATACATTGAAAGAGTGCCTCCTTTGTGAACAAAAACCCTTATTCAGAATATTTCAAGCATGGCAATTTTACTGGCGCCAGGTGGTCGATGCACCAAGTTAGTGTCTTTCCAAAAGAGGAATTAACAAGGTGTTTTGAATTCAGCATCAAAAACTTGATGATTTCCTCACACTTGAATAAACCTATTCATTAGAATTAAGTCTGTTATTATGTAACTATTAATAGACTAAATGAAGTTCTGTCACTGGAAAGTAAAATTCAATGCCAAACCCAGTCTTAAAAGAAGAATATAAACAAGTTGATGTGCATTTACATTATATTTATATTTATAAGGAGCATCTTATTATAATGAGAACTAATATCTATTAGCACATTGTAATTCTAAAAAAAACCTCAGAAAGAATAAAGAACACTTGTTTATATTTATATTCTAAAAAACTAGCAGAAATATGACATTTGAAAGGCTGAATGAACCAATATACATTAAATATCATTATAATAAATATTACCCTTTAAAATAACTGAATGTAAAATACAGCTCCGTTTGTTTGTTCTTTCCTCTTAGCAGAGACGGTTTGGCAGCATTTAGTTTTACATTCCAGTGGCAGAACCTAATGGTATCTACAATGAATGATTCTAGAGCATCTGCCTAATGGTAGTACATTAATATTACTTGTCTCGTGCTCACAGCCTTCCCATCGGTGCGCTCCCCAAGATAAAAATTGAAGAGAAGTTGTTAAATGGGCTCATGTTTCATTATTAGCAATCCACATAAACAGCTTGTTCTATATCAAGAGTTCTCAACCTGTCAACACAGGTCTTTTAGAGAAGAGATATTTAACCAGCATGCAGCATCGTACTAGGCTCAGGACATATCGGCTTTATATGTAAAAAAAGTTATCTACCAACCAAATGGAAATCTGGAGTAGCCTACACTCAACTTTACCATAAGTAAACATAATATCATACTTCTTGCGTATATAATATATAATGTTCCATTTAGGCATCATACAAATGTCTAAATGGGAGATGTTTATTAGTCTTTCATTGCTGTAGGTAGTAGTACAGATATGATTCATACACGTATCAATGTATCAACAAACTACAATATGAAATAGGAAAAAAAGACTAGCATCTTTCAACCGTAACAAGCAGTCTTCGTCAAAATCAAAAACCCAACTTATCTTAGTCTTCTTTTCCAATTTCCTATTGTGGTTTGATCATTGATTGTTATTTCACGTGTTGACTGTGAAATCTTGTTATCAATATATATGCTAATTTTTGTATATCACACCACAGATGCATATAATATCATTAGTATAAATACAGCAGTTATAACATTTTTGAAAAGCGAAAGTGTATATTTCGTGTTACGAAACAATCTCTTACAGGAGAACATAGCTTTTCTTCCAATAGCCAGTGGATCTCTTACATAGTTTACCTGACCTCCTTCTACGTTAAATATTTAAGACAAATATTCCTATTTAAAAGTTGAAAATATTCCTTTTTTGTCTGAAAAATGTCTGAAATATCTAAGAAAATTTAATTATTTAAGGTCATTTTTAATTTAAGATGTAGGATAATTGCATTTATTATATTCCAAATGATGTTTTCAATTTTGCATTATGTTTTACTTTTTTTCCTCTTTACCGAATTATTATACTGGGAATTTTATGGCTTCCTAGTATTTAATAAAAATTCACTTTTCTTTTCCTTCGTCAAAAATCATATATGTATACCAATTTACTCTGAGCGTGTGATAACACAGGAGTGTTTTCTTTTTCCTGTATGCTGTACTCTGTTATAAGGTAGTTCTGAATGTATTGAAAAAAAAATATATTAGTAATTAGCAAGTTTTACATACTCGAATCAAACTCATAGCGGGCTTTTCAGTGTAATTTAAAACTTTTATAGCTGGAAGTTTTACATTTTTGATAATAATAGATGTTAACTATTAGACTAGAATAGAGAAAAAAATTGATATTTGTAAAAAAAATAATAGCTCATTCTTGAGGAAGGAGTCCATTCCTCACACTTCAATAGTTAGAGCATTTTGTGAGACAAATCCATCTGATACTAAAGAAAGCATCACAAATTTATGTTCATTGGCAGTGATTTTTTTTCTTGTAATAATATTATTCCTCCTGTATCTCATATAAGTCAATAAATCAATTAAATTTATCCATCATACTTTTGAACATTATTTCAGTGGATTCACTCAAAAAAATTCTGAAGTCAATGTGAACAATGTAAATAAATATCAATAAATCCCACAAGTATAGCAGGAGATCCGTTAGTCTAGGACAAACAATCAGTTTTTTTTAGCTTTATTGCTCCTTGCCATAATTAATGAACTTTTTTTTATAAACTGTTAATTTTATGTTCAATTTATCAAGTTTTCAGATTGAATTATAAGTCAAATTTTTTACATGTCTTTGGAAAAATATTTAAAAATTTGTTGTTTTAAAAATTTGAGGTTATTTTTCGTTTATTGCTTTTGAAATTTCAAAATTTTACTGCCAAAGTTTAAAAACTCTTGAATTAGTAGTTTAGGAGAAATAAATGTAGTCTAAAAACCGGTTTTTCGAAAAAAAACTTACTTTCCCGTCATCCATAATTGCTGTCAAACAATAGAGCTCATCTACAATATGAGTCCCAATTTTGTGTAAAATATCAATTTTATCCATCAAAGATTCTGGTCCTTAATGTGGCTACAAACTTCGGATATATACTCACACACCCATCCACCCACACAGACAGACATCATCAAAAAAATTTCATAAAACGACTTCTGGGACCTCAAAACATGTAATTCCGTCAAAATCTGGAGATCGAATTTTTTCACCATAACTACACGTTACTTATTGTGAAGTAAAGCCACAGCATAATTACTATGAATAGAACTTTGTATGGAGATTATATGACTCTATTAATGTGATATTATTAAATATATTGGGTAATATAACTAAGTAATATAAGCAAACTTTACATTAATATACCGATTAGCTATTTAGGACTGAGAAAAAGCACCATTCAAATAAATTGATGAATGGTAAATTAGTTTTGGGGAAATGCACGTGTAAAGGTTGCAATGGATCACTGAGATAGTCAATAATAAAAAAGTTCGTGCTTGTGATAACGTTCTGAATACACACACATTTTATCAGGTACTATAAAAACGATTGGAGTTATATAACCTTTCATCACATGATAAAAATATGTTTAGACATTCCAGGAAAACAGTGGATATTTTATCAATTTTCAAGAAATGAATGGTTTATTTTAAATATTTTAATCTAAATAACAGAATTAGTTCATCCCGTACATATTGGTGACAATCGTACTCATCCATGTTATAATTAGTCGTTGACATGGTGTTATGAATACAAATAATTCATTTCATCAACCAGAAATAACTTTTGTAGCATAAAACTAATGTTAACGGCATTGCTCTAAACGTTCAGCTCTTATATGTGTAGTATACCATGTTCCACACAAATGATTATCAGAATCATCAACATTATATCACTTTGAAGGACAATTTCCACAGAGTTCTCTTCCAGATGTGTCACTTTAGATACTTGGACCAATTTATCAATTCTTATTCAAATCATTATTTTAATTTATATAGTATTTTATTATTATAGTATTTTTCCGGGGTCTTGAGTAAGTAAGTAAAAATGTGTCAGTGTAAGACCTTTTCTGGGTCCCCCAAACCAATACTGGTAATACCTAGAGAACTCATTTGCACTATATTATATGATCTTAGTAATAAAGAATCTTATTAAACGCTATGATGTTAGGGTCAAGTCACTGAGAATAGAGATATCAAAAACCGTTAGGAAAGATTTAATTCATCAAATGAAGCTGTTTTTTATGGGTTATTTATAGGTGAAATAAGTCCATTATTTCAGTTTCTTCTAATCGCTCCTGTGACTCGATATTGTTTCCTGTAAAAAAATAAAAAAAAAACTAACTTACAGAAAAATGTAAACCAAGTATTTTTCAATGCGAACCACTTAAAAAGAAGTAAAAGTAGACGAAGTTTGATCAAAAAATGGCAACCTGGCAAATATAGTGAATAAGGAGTAATGGTTATGACAGAGGACGTTTTCCCTTTCTTCTTCAATTCAACAATAAAAAATTTGGAGTGGCCTACACTCAGCTTGACTATAAGTAAACATAATATCATACTTCTTAGCTATATAATATATAATTTTCCATTTTGGCACCATATAAATATCTAAATGGGAAATGTTTATAAGTTTTTCATTCCTGGAGTACAGATAGTACAGATAGTGATTGATCCACTTATCAGTATTGATTATTTTTGAATATTACACCATTATATTTTACATTGAATTATATTTTACATTTTTGGTCTTTTATAAAATTATTATACTGGAAATTGTATTTCATGCTAGTGTTTTTTAAAAATCACTTTTCTTTTCCTTTGTCAAAATTCATAGAAATCCAAATTATCCTTCGCAAGTGTTAGTTTTTCTTCCGTACTGTACTCTCTTATAAGGTTCCCATAAATGTATATTGAGAAAAAATATATTAGTAATTAGCCAGTTTTACATACTCAAATCAAATTCAAAACCGAGTATTCAGTATAATTTAAAATTATTAGATCATCGAGGGATCTACTGCCATGATGATCCAGAATCAGGAAACGAAGTAAAAAGTCGAACCAGTGGGTTTCATTCTTTGTTCATGTTTGTCAAAGTTATTTGTATTATTCACACTACATATGCTCGTTACGCAACATATGCGTAGTTGTATATTTAAATAAATACTCGTATGTTAAAAAAAATTAGGTTTGTAACTAAAAGCTTGAAATTTTTAAAAATAATGGTATGAACTATTAAACTGGAAAAGCAAAAAAACTGGATATTTTCCAAAAACATAGAAGCTTTCTATAGGACGTAAAAGTGCACTCCACAATCTTACCCAAAGATAATGTCATTCATAAACATAAGAAAATCTGCATTGATATTAAGTTTCGTAGAATGGCGCAACATATAGATAGATTAAAACATTTTGTTAAACAAACCAATCATACCATGAAAACAATGAGAAATTATATGTTTGATATCTTCTAGGGGGTGTTGATTTTTTACAAATAAGAATTTTATTCTCTTACATCACATATAAGTCATTAAATCATTTCATGTTTTTTCATTATAACTCTAAATATCATATTATTCCAGTCGTTCACTCAAAAAATGCCTAACTCAATGTAAACAATGTACATAAACGTAAACAAATACAAGAAGTATAGCAGCAAGTAAACCACTAATCCAGGATAAACATTCAGTTTTTATAGCATTATTGCTCTTTGCCGTAATTGAAATTACATGATTTTTTTTATAAATTGTTAATTTTTTGTTTCATTTTTTAAAAAAATTGCATTGTTTTTTAATGAGCCGTTTAGCATCAAAAACTGTTTTCAGAAAACAGAAAATGTACTATAACGGCCGTTTGGTAAATGCAATTTTAAAAAAAATTATATCAGCTCATTTTCCACATAAGGTTCTATTTTGAAGCTTACTTTCATTTTGATTCGTTAAACAGTATGGCTTATATCAAGCTCACAAGCTTTCAGATAAAATTATAAGTCAAAATTTTTGCATTTTAAAAAAAAATATTTTTTGTTGTTTTTAAAATCTGAGGATATTTTTTGTTTATTGCTTTTCTAGCCTCAAAGATAATACCAAAATTTCAAGAGTCTAGAATTAATAATTTAGGAGAAGAAGACTGTAGTCTAAAAACAGGTTTTTTGAAAAAAAAGTGACTTTTTTTAATATTAAAAATAATATTATTTTAAACATCCGTCATACCTGGTATATCGGTATGACCCGTTGGGCTGGTGGATTTGCTCAATCGGTTTTGCAAAGGATGAGCAATCAATGGGACTGATGGAGTAACCCTAAAGATGTCTACATCAGCAACAAAGCATCAAATTAAATACACTGACTTCAACGAGTTTGATATGCTTACTTCAGCAATGTTCAGTGTAAACCACTACAGGTTTTTTTTTATTAATACATGTGGCCATACTAGTGCTGCATACATTATTATATGTTCTATTGCACAAATATAAATGGTTCTGAGAGCTTCACCAGGAAGGCCCCAATAACCATTGCTGAAAGTTAGAGAAGCATGGTTATTTCGAACTTTTTGACACACTGTGTAAACTAGCTGTTTAGAGTTGTATCTAAACGAGAAGTTTAAAGGATCGACTCTAAAGTCCCAGTTAGCGCTAAACCCACTGAACAGTAAATACACGCGAGACCAACTGAATTGTGTCAGGAAGCTGCAACAAGTGTATCGAATTTGATATCTAATCACTGCACACAGAGGCCTTTAACCATCAAACTCTGACACGAGGGCGTCCAAATGAAACTAAATAATAACATTATATTTTATCTTTTACCTACCAATTTTTATTTAATAAGCTGAGCTATTAAAAGATATAATGTAGATTAACATACTTTAGAAGACTGCATTTTTCTACAATAAAACAAAATTACCACTCAACTTTTGTATCTGACCCATGCAATAGTTCTTTATGTACATCCATTCTTGAAATATATTTCCGGTTAAAGTTCCAATTTAACCATTGCATATACACATTACATAATTTTAAGTAACTCAATTTTTTAAGTCAATTTAAAAACAATATGCGCGGGAAAATAAAAATTAATTTTAAGGTATTTCACTCTATTCTATAACTTTACGTTTGTCTATCATAAATATTGGAATCGTAAAACCACAACAAAACCTTAATATCATTAATTTAAATTTATAATTTAATCTTCAGGAGAAGATGAAGAAGACAATTAAAGAAATGCTTTCCAGTTTTACAAGTTCATCTATGAACAACAGCCAGAGTCAGATGTTTATGTCATCAGGCATCTACTTCTGCAAGGCAAACGACAAAACTGAATATAGAGGCTTTTATATTATGATACGTATTTTATTAGTTGAGCGTTCCAGATGTATGGCAAACATAACCAAATAGTATCTATAAACTTATTCTTCTTTCTGACTTTTTTTAAAAAAAAAATTTTTTGTAAGCTTAAAACACATTCGTATTAATCATATATTAGTTAAAGTGAAATTCGAATAAAAGTCGGTTGTCGACTTGAGACTTTGTTTTGTAAGTCACTAACGACATAAGGTATATAACTGTGTTTCACCAATCGCTATGTTAATCTTGACATTGCCAATAGCAGAGCACCTTCACTCAGTCGTCCATAACCTTCTTAGTGTCATTGAATACCTAAAATTGCATCTATTCATCCAACAAACAAATCATTTTTTATCCAACAAATGATTTTTTAAATTCCCTGAAGGCTAAATAAAAAGTCGCTACACACATTTTCTTTCTGTACTCTTCAGTTATTGCTACATAAATGGAGGTCGATATCATTGAATAGTGCCAGACATGATTACCTACCAATTTTTATTTAATAAACTGAGCTACTAAAAGATATAATGTAGATTAACATACTTTAGAAGACTGTACATTTCTACCATAAAGCAAAATTACCTTTTGTATCTGACATATGCAATAATTCTTTACGTACATTCATTCTTGAAATATATTTCTGGTGAAAGTTCCAATTTAACCATTGCACATACACAGTACATAATCCAAGTTAACCGTTCCCATTTTTCATTCTTACATGTTAGTTTTTACAGACAGTCGCTATTTAGTTTTGATATTCTGGACATAACATGAATTCTCAACAGTAATGTTTACTTTATAGACATTTTCCAGAGACATGGGGAAATAAAAGGAGCTCAATTGTTAGTATGTGGGTTAATAAAGTTGACGCTTGCGAGTGTTGTAAGCGAGGCCACATACCATAGTAGGGCTTCATTTGACACTCGCATCGCATTCACAATGTCATTTCCCCTAACACCCCAACACATTGCACAGTCAGACGTCATACTGTAGCGATACACACAGCTAGACAGAAACTAGGCCATGTACTCTTAGACTCTTAGACCGCTGATGTAGAGATACACGTAGGCAAATTACATAGAATATGAGACATATAAAACAGGTCGAATGGTGTAACAGATATGCAAAGGCAGACATACACGTATAGTATATATAGAAAGGCGGTATATAAGATATAGCCATTATACCTAAAGATTATTATACAACCTCTACACCTTTGACCTACCTAAACCTCCTCCAGTTCTACATCCCAATTCAGCCAGAAAGATCCTGACTTTTGTTGGCTTTTATGCGGATGTTACTGCGGTAGCCTTTAAGTCTGCATGCCTTGGTCACACTGTCGTCAAGCTGCAAAACTACATAGATAGTCTGACTAAGTAGTATTCTGACTGGCGGATGCGGTCAACCCGGGTAAAAGTCGATATATGAGATTTAGCAAAGGTTCAACCCGTCATCCTCCCATTGATGGAATTAAGATCCCATGTACAAAATAACTGCGCTATCTGGAAGTTATTCTGGATATCAGACTAACATTCAAATGCCATTTAGCAATCAAGCACAAACTGGGTACAGCGTCGCTGTGTCATTTGTACCCAATTCTTAAATCAACAGATACTCCCCATGCAGTGAATGAGTTTGTCTATAAGATGGTTATAAGAACTACCATGACCTATGGATGTTCTATCTAGTACAACTCTGCGAGAGCTAATAAAAACCGACTCCAGATTGTCCAGAACAAGTGTGCTCGCCTTATAGCCAGTATCCTTTTTTATGCGAGAAATATTGATATCGAGCGTGATCTAAGGATGGGTTCAATAGAAAGTTACATTAGGCTCCTGACTGTCAATGAAGACAGAAAACTTCCCGTACACTCAAACGTACTAGTGAGAGCACTTTTACCCCAAAGTCCCTCAAACCATCCTTCTTCTCCGACTAATCAGATCACCAAATTCACGATAACTGACTCTAAGGCCATACGACCACAAAATATACTTTTAAATAAAATATACCACAAAATAGACAGGATAGAAACTAACATACCTAATATATATACTACCTATAGACTTACCCGACAGATCTGAAAAATTAGAGCAGTACAAATAGATAAGCAGGTGAAAACCTCGTTGGATCTAGAGAGATCGCATGCTATACTAGATGTACATAGTTAGATTGCACGCTATACTGAATATACACAATCAGATTGAATGATATTTAATAATTAAATAGATAAATCTATTAGTTAATCAAGGAGCTTATTTGTCAGATTAACCACTGAATGAAAAAAATTCGCACTTCACAGTGGTTAGCAACAACAGCCTATTACAAATATGTATGAAACATTTAGTAAGAAAAGATTTCCAGTTATACTTATAAAACATGCCTTCTACTATAGTTATTTAATTAATAATGTTTATTCCGCCATTTGATCTGAATCAAGATGGACAAATCCCTCGAGTATACCTACTAGTAGATTAATAAGGCAAGTTTCATCAACATATTAGAGTGTTACCTTGCATAAACGTGAGAAAAACAAAGCGTAAAACAGAAGGAATCAGTGAATGATTAGAAACCACTACTATTAAGAGAGTACCACTAAAATAGATGGGTGCTCAATTTTCTGCTATATATTTCTCAAAGTGTGGTTGTGTCCGCATACACACATCAGATACAAGTCTCACGTAATTTGCTAAGGATGCATCTAATACAAAACCTAAGCCAACAAATATATATTTTTGTTCAATTTTAGATTTAAATATTTAGTGAATTGCCATTTTTTTTTTAATTAGAGCATTACGAAAATATTTTATATTTTCTGACTTTATTACTAGATGTATTCTTTTTATAATTAAAGAGAATATTTAAATGTCTAGTTCGTTTACTGTCAAATGATAACTATTAGTTATCACTTATATGTTAATTCTAATAACTTTTAATCCTATTAGCTAATATGAGGGGATGAACAGCATAATAAGAGCATTAAATCTCTCAGCATGAACCTTTAATTAAATTAAAGACTAGAATAAATATGTATACATTAATATTTATCATTCCGTTTATGATATTAATAACACTTTGCAACACTTTCTGTTTTATGATAGACGGGTTAGTATTCTTTTACACAGAAGTGTGAGTGTATGCGACAGTGGTGTGTATGTGCCTGTGTGCCCGCGCCTGAGATCTGTGTATGTCCAGCTAGGCATACAAGTTCCTCATTTAAAACAACCCAAATTCGGCTATACCACTTTTAATTAAAAATATATTTTCAAGAATACAAAAAAGTTTGAATTTGGTTTGATATTAGCTAAAAAGCAAATAAAAACGTTAGAGAAATTTGCAGAAGTTAAGTAAACATTTTGCTCACATATTGACCTTTAGTGGTCAGTGGCGGCATGTAGTTTATTCTTAATGTCTATTAAATAAAACTAATATTCATGAAGTCTATTGGTTTCTAAATGTCCTGGCGGACTATTGCTTCATGCACACGGTCGTAATTAGCTCATTTATATTTGGTTCAGGTGATTAAATTTTAACCTGCGCTAGTGTAATAAATAGTATAATAACAAGATTTTCTGTATTTACCTAGTAATGTATTAGCAATTGTTCTCATAGTATAATACTCTCTTTCCCTGTTTTAATTTGATTGTTCAACTTTACGTTTGCTATTTTTCAATTCATTATCACTTATTTAACTGTAGCTATTAAAACAAACCTTTTTTGCTACTAAGAATCAAAATAAATACTAAAAATTTACCTTTCTTAAACACATACATTAAGAGAGAGAGAAGGATAGAAAAAGATAGACCAATTCGCAAAACCCATTCCATAGGAGCCAGAAGAGCCCGAAACGTGTATCCCAACTGAAAACTTGACACCGATATTTTTACTTGAATGTAATACTTTCATTATTCTATATTTAATATTGAGGTAAATGAAAGTAAAAAAAAAACTAGATTTCAACACATACTTGCTGAAAGATGAGCAATTATAATAATAATGATGTATTATTCATTTTAATAAACAGTTCATAACGAAAATTCTGCAAATACTGGATTCTAGTATGTAGAATTTTTAGGACCAGAAACCATGGTTTTCTAATGTGAAGCAAACTTGCTCCACTGTCAATCTTAATATGTTTGCTCCAATTTTAAATATGTTTGTGTTTTATATTTAAGTCACTTAAAATATTTAAAAATAGCAGTTATACAATGTTTGTTTGTTTTTTCAATAAGAAGTAGTAGGACTGCTTAAATTTTGATTCCCTGAAGTTCAAAAAATTATGAAACAGCTGAAGGAATGACCTAAAAGAAATAACTTCATATTTTTTTAGGGTTTCGTAGTCTATTTATGACCTGACACTGGTTGCGGTTCTTGTAAAAGTTGTCATTTCAGGCTAAAAAACGATGAAGGTTTAATAACTATTACCCAGTTTAATAAAACTTTCCATAACAATATCGGCAACTATTGCAAAATTGGAGTTTACTAGCTCTAGGTACGTAATCTAATTCCATGGCTTTTCATGAGAGAAATAGAAAATGCTCACTCTGTCCCTTGCAAATGACATAAGGACTCGAAAGGTAAAAACACTTCGACCCAATAAAATATTGTAGACACCATGAGTAAAAGAGTACCATCTCAATGAAATCTCACTAATTAAATAAATATAAAGCAAGGTGAATGCTTTAATAATTTATTTATTTAAGAAACTAAAGGCAAAATATGTTTCCATTGAAATAAAAGCAAGAATTTCTAAGATTGAAAGGTCGAAGGAGTTCAAATAATGTCTTAGATCGGATGAAGGAAGCTAATGATACAATGAGATGTTGGCGTGGAGAATTTGAATTTCAGATATTCAGTATCAGACAGGAATGACGGAAGTCGCCAGAAAATACATCAACATTTCACCAAACACTTGAAAGGAGTATTTATAAGGTATTAACAACCAGTTGTTCAAACAGTCAAACAGAACAGAGAGAATATAATTAATACGCTTCATCTCAAATTTGGGAAGGCAAAACCTATATTTATAATGTGAATGGTAGAAAGTAGGAGTCAATTAATATACATAACGAAACAAACTGACAGATGTCAGCTCATCTTGAACTTCGCTGTAATATAGCAGCAACTTCAAATACACTTGATCAGCTATTTTATGAATTAATTATGAAAGATCAATGCTCACGGAGAAATTATTATTAATGTAACTTATATCTATTAATATTTATAAGTCTAAATAGCGAATCAGTCTTTGGCACCCTAACGAAAACGAGAGTACTATTGGTTTGTACGACATTTCTACCAGCAATTCAGAGTAACGAGAAACAAGTTTTATTACAGTAAAATAAAAGATGTCCAGAAAAAAACAATATAAACAGTTTCTTCAATAAAATAACCAACGAGGCAGGGGTTTTATTTTTTTTTTCGTTCAACTATATACGAAAAAATAGTCGAGAATTATTCAAAAACTAAGCAAAGCGTATATCTCCATCTCTCTAACTGTTTCTTAAGATCACGAGACTACAATTTTTTTTAAATTTTTGCACAATAATTATATGTTATGTCCTAAATGAATTATCAGACATCAACCTTGCTCCAATGGATAATCTTGAAGTAGACTCTTGAATATGATGAAATTCGTCAATGAGTTCAAAAAGAAAAACAGTAAAATTTAAAAGGTGTTTATTTTAAACTAATACCATCGACCATGTGAGTAAAATAAGAGGCTATTTGGACCATTTTAACTGAGAGTAAGCCATATTACCAATCGCTTTAACAACGAAAATGCTAACTTTTATTGTTCACCAGTCATCTTACAGAATCAAAAGACACATTTCCACATAAAAAGCAGATTTATCAAAACTAACCAGTTTTGAACTGAGAATGATTTTTCTAAGAGTATAGCTGTAATTTCTGACGTCTACACGCTGTCATGTTCCCCTCAATTGATAGGGAGACGTGAGAGCCGGATCATTCGACGGAGGAAATGAAATAAGAATGCAATAAAAAAGTATACATTCATTAAACTTAACTTTAAATCTCATCATATTGAATAAAATCAAAATAATAATCAAAAAAGCAAACTTCTTAACACAATAAGCTGAACTCTCATTTGGTCAAACATCACAACATAGTAATCCATAACAGGTTGATCCAAATAGAAATATGGAGAGATATTACAACACAATACCACATTTCATGAAACATCAAATGTAGTGGATTACGAAATTAACAAATTCTTACACCAAAATACTCCTTTCAGTGTTAATAAACTAACGACAAACTGCCAAAAATTTCTTCAACTCTTGATACACACATAAAGCGTTAAATCCTTACATATAAATTGAATTTAACTTTATATTTAATTATTTTAGCAGGCCCAAGGACATAATAACATTACCTAGTTTTCTCACCGTACTCTTGATCCCGTTGTTCAACCTCTATCTAACCCCTCCCTTACAGACTACCAACCAAATAAAGCCTGCCATTCATTGTCCCATCTCCTCCTTCGCAGCATGCGCTATGCATTTCTTCAATTTTCTTTTCATCTGATGTATTTTAATTAAAAAATTTTAATGCTCTAAGGGTTTGTTTGTATGCACCTAAGAAAACACCACAAATACAAAAGGCATTGTATTAATAATAATAATGATATAGCTTCTGCACCACTAATTCTTAAAATTCAAAATGGCTTTCTTGAGGATTTGGTCCAGTGAATTAACTCCTTCTGATTATAAGTCGAAGCTTCGTCCAAACTTTTCATCAATTTCAAGATTAAAAACAATTTATTACAAATAAAGTAAAAGAAAACCAAAATAGACAGTGCTTTTGTTTTTTAATAGAACAAATGTATTCTTTATACATAATTACTTTTGTTAATTATTAAGACTAAAAAAAATTAAACAGATAAATAATAGTGCAAAATAACTCTACGAGGATACTTCCACAGAACATTCAAGGAAACAGAAACAAAAAACACAATACGCAAAAATTACAAGCAATACAAATAAGCAAAATACAAACAAGTTAAGGGGAAATAAAAAATCTCATTAACTTAATATATAACTTAATAAATACTCAAAGGTAATAAATTGTTACCTTTTTTTTTTGAAGAAAAACTATTTAACTTAGATGCATTTATCTAACAGTATCATATCAGACACGAAAACAAAGGGAGGTTACAAAACCATAAAACAAAAACAAGCAGCCTACCAAGTTCAAATTAATTACTGTGTGATACGGTTCAAAACAAAAAAAAAAGGTGGATCAAATAAAAGGAACAGAAAGAAAACCAAATAATAGAGACACTACATAAAAGAAATGTCATTAAATCCTAGTTTATAGAACTATTGCACGAGACTGAAATAAATAAGACTATGTTTTATGGTAATGTAACCTCCCTTTGTTTTCGTATCTGATATGATACTGTTAGATAAATGCATCTAAGTTAAATAGTTTATCTTCAAAAAAAAAAAAAAGGTAATAATTTATTTCATAACAATAGGTAATAATAACAATTTCATATTTTCCTTTATTTTGTAGGTCTTTGAAAAAAGTTTTTAAATAAAATCACAATATCGGTATGAGAGTTTCATTTGAACCTAGAAGACTGATCATTTAAATAAATTGAAATCTATTAGAGGAATGATTCGTCGTTTGATTAATGACTGATTTAAAACCTATGTGGTGTAGGTTTTAAATACTATGAAACAGAGAAATACAAAGTTATAATGATGTAATGAACAAGACTTGATTGATAGAGGCTGCTGATATGTGCTTTAATATAGAAACCTACCTTTCTCACCAAGTATAAAATGACGGTACCAAAGATACCACAGCAATTCTCTTCCATCAAGCCGTTTTTCATTATCTTCTGGACCATCGAAAAGACTAATGTCAAACTATATTTATACAATACATATCATTTTAACAGTCCATGTATCTGTGGTTATGTCCTATATGTAGAATCAAATTTCTTCGCTCCAAATTCAGTTCAGTCAGAACAAATACATGATTTAAAAATATATATTTATAAAAACATATTTACATTAGAATTTATCAAGCAAGGGGAAATAAATGGTTGGTTTTCACTTCTTTCATTCCCTAGACATGCTATAACTCTGGCGTTTTATTCTTTCATTATTCTGGTATAGTAATCAATAATTGGTTATATTTATTTTTCTCAGTCTTATTCCTTAATATGCTAAAATGAAACCAGTGAAAACAATCTTTGATGCATACTAGCCAATTTGTATAGTATCATGTAAAGTATTAATAATATCATGCTTTTAATATAAATAAATAAAAATATATATTTACTTCATAAAAATAAACACTAAGTTCCATGTGTCCACAACTCGGTAAAAAGGAAAAACCTAACAGACCTAAGGTCAAACAAGTTTGTTGTGTACTTCGTAGTATAACAACAACAATGCAAAAACATCGTGTGATAAAAAGATCCAACTTCTCCTTATATTCAATAAGTGGTATAATAAATAACATAATTTTTGGCTTATTTATTATTCCCATATTTTTATACAGATCAAAAGCGCTCAAAGCTCCATTTACACGCCAAATGCTTTCTACAAAACTCTATTCAAAAAACATGTCAATCGATACTTATAAAGAGAGCTTTAAATTCGTTCAATATATTTATAATGCGCAAAAATTATCACGAAGACCAACTAATTTGATGAATAAAGGGTAAGTGAAAACCACTGAATTGATATAATCCACGAGAGAAAAAAAATATATAGAATAATTTATTCTTGAAAAATATCATACTTTCAATGCAAATAGAAACTTACAGGCAGAAAAACATTATAAATAAAATATGCGCTCCAGCAAACTGTTGAACGCCGTATTTTCTTGAAGAGGAGGAGGAACATTATTAGGATTTATGAATGTCATTGATCATACTGTGAGATGTTTAAAACACAGTTTCCGAAGCGTTGCTATATAAGGCTTCAAACAGTAGACATGACCAGCCTATTAGCATGCCAGCGGTCATTCAAAACGGAATAATAGTCAATCTTACCTCGTAACATAACAATCGTGCATAGAGAGTACAAATCTCAAAGCAATAACAACCGGCATTAATATTCTCCGACCGTCCACAATGTCTCGGTGCGGTCTGAAAAATTTACTCATAAATATCGACATTACATCAGCATTGAATATATTATCCGTCAGAAAATTTTTCTCCATATCGAATTCGATCAATACATCTTATTTTAACTTTTGCACAAAAAAAACAACAAAACCCTTGGGACTACATAAAAGTGAATCTGTTTAAATCAATGAACAGGTATTAATATCAACGCAAAAATAAAACGCATTTAGTTTTTATTTTTTTTCTAATCTCTTGAACATTTTCATTGCCACTAAATTTCTCATATGAAATAAACGATTTGAAATGAACGCTTTTTAATATACAACATGGTAGGCAGAGGAGAAATTATTATTTTTTTTTCTGAATATAAACTGAAAACCCTCTGTGTTATAAAAATATTATCACTTGTAAACAAACCATCGGACATCGCCTCCAACTGGAGAGAGAATAAACAGTACAACAAACCAAACAGTAAAAAAAATTGTTTATCAAATGAAAAATTTGATTTATTCCTGGCATGAAATGAAATATTATAAAATGGAAGTTATGATAAATATAAATAAATTCTTCCTAGAACAAACTGAAAAATCATTATTCAGAATAACATAAAACTATTAGGCATAATAAAAGATAATGTAAAAAAAATATAAGATTGATCTTCTCTTTAAAAGAAAAAAATACGTTTCGCGGTAATTGTCAAAAAAATTAAAACAAAGATTTAAGACATTGTTGCTGCCGAGATTTCTCAAGGAAATGTCCGCTGATTGGCTATGACGCAAAGGAATGTGCTCCGGAGCAGTGCACCGCTCCCAACTGCTCTCTCCACATGGGTCACTTATAAAAGCATTTCGAGGAAAAAAAAGTCATTAATTTTGTGAATAATAATTTTACATAAACAAAAGAGGGCTTTAAAATGAAATTAACAAAACGTATTAACAAACGTATATATACTTTGAAAAGAGGCAGAAAAACGAATAAAACTAGACACTAGGACTCACTTTCAATAATTCACCTTTCTGTGAAACGTCTGTGTGTTCATCGTTGGCTATAGATCCTTATTATAGAGGGCTTCTAGAATGTAGAGGTGGCTTGTATTTAAACTTTTTTGTAAAATTTTGGTTCCATTTACTAGCACAGCCCTTGTAAATGGGTTGTTGCGCACTTATCTTGCATGCTTCTTTGGTGCACCAGCCGTGAGGTGTAGGAAAGTCAAACGCCTTGACACTCTGGTGATCTAGAAGTAGTCAGTCTGATGTACCGTGAGGGCTGGGGTTCACGTACCCTTGTAGCGCACGTGAACTGCTACACAAAGTGACTAATTCGTAGAAGAATCATCCAGGGATCATCGTGGAGGGCGGTTTCTGAGTACTTAAGTACCTTTTGAGTTTCTAAGCAAGAAAACTTAGAAGCCGCTTATATTAAGGATCTAAAGCCAACGATGAACTTATAAGCGTTTAACATGCACGTCATACCAAACTGCAGAACTTTTGAGAACTCTTATAAACTGGTCAGAAGGAATTGAGAAACTGAGTTCTACCCTTCCTGAATAATATGTTAATTTTAATACGTATTTTTAATAATATTTGTAACATGACATTTTATATTACCATCAATAATATTAGTAGTAGTAGTAGTATTGTTATTTAGTTTCTTATTATTATGAAAACATCTTATTGTACCATTGTCCATATTTATACGATTTATTTATTTTATCGCTTTTAAAACTTTAATACATTTAGTTCTAAGTTCAACGGTAGAGTGTGTCATCCATCGTAATATTACATCTCATCATAGCAGGGAATTCTTTTATAATTTGTTACTCTACGTTTAATCAATTCTGTTTTATTAATTCTTTGTGATTGTTTCATTATTCTATATTCTATTTATGGTTTACCTCAATATGATCTATGAGATTGAAAGCACGTATCAAGTGTAATTTTAGATTTAGATATTTAACCTTTACAATACAGTGTTGTTGTCAAAGATCCCTTTGACAACTAATTTGTGATTTACCTCCTGGGCAACGTTAGATACTCAGCAGAGTCGAACAAATAAGCTATAAGGTCGTAAAGGCAGAAGGTGCTGCATACTTCAACCAAATATGCATTCACGAAGACTTGCTGTCAATATATATATATACATATACATATATATATATATAAATATTTCACATAAACACGTGAAATAACAATCAATGATCAAACCACAATAAGAAATGGGAAAACAAGACTAAAATCTTTCAACCGTAACAAGCGGTCTTCGTCAGAGTCAAAACTGACTCTTCGTTTTTTGACTCTGACGAAGACCGCTTGTTACGGTTGAAAGACCTTAGTCCTGTTTTCCCATTTCTTATTGTGGTTTGATCATATATATATATATATATATATATACAGATTTCACATAAACACGTGAAATAACAATCAATGATCAACCACAATATGAAATGGGAAAACAAAACTAAGACTCCCCAAAACAGTTGGGTTTTTGACTCTGACGAAGACCGCTTGTTACGGTTGAAAGATCATAGTCTTGTTTTCCCATTTCATATTGTAGTTGATCATTGATTATATATATATATATATATATATATATATATATATATATATATGCTTTCTCCGTTCTCCGACGTTTAGTGCCTAGCTCCTTTTTTACGCTAGTGCTGCTCTCTTCGGTTGACTCTTTATTTCTTCATTCGCGCTCCGTTCTTCGACGTGGGGAGATCTCTCTCACTTCGTCCTCTCTACTAGTCTACTCTCCTGATGACGAACAACAGTTCGAAATATTGAATTCTGTAAGTTTTCTTTGTATTCTCTTTTCTGTGTCGTGCTTTGTGTAATTTAAATTTTTATATATATATATATATATATAGTTTCACAATAAACATGTGAAATAACAATCAGTGTTAAAACCACAATTAAAAATGAGAAAAAAAACTAAGATCTTTAAAGCGTAACAAGTTGTCTTAGTCAGAGGCAAATCCCAACTGAGTTGAGATTTGACTGATGAATACCGCTTGTTTCGGTTGAGAGATCATAGTCTTTTTTCTCAAATCTTATTGTGGTTTGAACACACACACACACACACACACACTCACACACACACACACATGTGGGTGTGTGTGTGTGTGTGTGTGTGTGTGTGTGTGTGTGTGTGTGTGTACGATCAAAACCCGGGTTTTTTACTATGACCAAGAACGCTTGTTCTTTTGAATTTGTATCATTAAAGTGAACCGTAGTCTCGTCATTCACCATCGCTCAGTCCAAAGATCGTAAATGCCGAGACTGCAGTTCACTTTGATGATATACATACAAGCAATTAAACAAAACGATCCCTCAAACTAAATAAACTAAATTCAGAGAACGAACACACACAAAGGGATGACAAAAACTCTCTAGTATATTTGACTACCTCCTCATCAGTTAGAAAGACGTGAGTCATTCCGAAGACAAATTACAAGTCTTTTTCTACCTAATGACGAGGCAGTGGAATTATTTTTATTATATTTTAGGCAGTGATCTCTTTTATGTGTGTCATTCGGTGGATTTAGTTTATTATATGCAAAAATCCAATGACAGCTTTTTCAACATAGTGTTTGGCTAATATTATACATATCCATAGATAATAGTGATTACAGGCCAGTTTACCCCAGTCAGAACGTGCTCGCGTCTAGACTGGTACATACGGGGTTCAATACCCACGTTGGGCCTCGATTTGTTAACGTGGGAAGGTGAATACATCTGAGCAGATAGTCTATCGGAGAGAACGTTAAGCTGTTGATCCCGAGCAAGTATGATGTCAGGTACTCATTAAGATATCTACTCCAAATGTAATTGAGGTAAACCAAATCACAGGCCAGTTTAGCCCAGTCAGAACGTGCTCGCCTCTAGACTGGTACATACGGGGTTCAATACCCACGTTGAGCCTCAAATCTAGGACTCAGAATGTAGAATGTTCATTGTGTGCTATAACGAAGGGTCAATGTTCGTCCTATGTGTTCCCTCCTGAAAGGTTACTTACTGCCAGTGCAGTTGTTACTGCCTAACCTACTCTTTTCAGTAAGTCGACCTGCATTCTTCGGTATAAAATCATTCTTATTTTTTTATCTCTGAACTACTGTTAGAATTATATGTACCTTTGAGCTCTAGAAAATTTCTACGTAAGAACAACTGAACAAAATACACTGGTCAGAACAACAAGGTAGACCTACTTTTACCAATGTGCTAAACACACACCTAGTTGTTTCACGTAGTGACCATTCATTCGTTTTATTAAAAAATTATGACCTTCATAATTATTTTTTTCCTAAAGAAAATGTTGTCATAAAACTTGAAAATTGCTATTTTTTATGCAAAATAGAGCATTAATAATAATTTGTTGTATTCCAGTTATTTCTATTTCAAAATAAAGCACTGTCATGAAGTTCTTTGTTTTAGCACTCCTTTTCTTAGAACGCTTTGGTAAATACATTCATAATTAACATTAAATCTATTTCTGAATTGTTTATTTTTATTAAAACTTTACTCACTGCTTAATTATTAACTCAGAGTGCTTGCAGACATTGAAAGATAAAAGGGAAACTGGCCAGTTTTCAATACCGAAAAACAACAGGTGTTATCCCTCCTTAATCTGTTGCTCAATCGCAAAAACCTGTTACACTTCGTAGATCTAAGTCAAGACTCCAGCCTTGGTTAACTGGAAAAAGACGAAATTCCTTCTTTAATTAGTTTTTCAAAGAAGATAAGAATTGTTTTCGTTAGTTTCAAGTAGTCTACTTTCATCACCTGGATAGACAAAGAATATCTTTTGACAGTTCTCATTTTTTCCTTCAGGAAATTCAGTTTCACAATCTTAAACAATATTCCCCTAATATAATTTAGCGATATTTTCTCTTTACTTTGTTAATAAAGTTCATTTTCTATTTCTTTAAGAAATTTCGCACTTCTGATGGAGTCATTTCTTGTTCTTTTATAGTTTAGTCAGCATTTTATAATTACTTACAACTTATTTAACAACTAAAATCCATATCAAAAAGAGGAATAAACTAGTAAATAACATTAGCATTGATAAAAAGAATATATGTTCAAAAAAAGTTTTGATCCTATGGAGCACCATTACCAAACATTTTAGAACCTGCTTAGCTCAGTGGTTAAGGTACTCCCCTTAGAACTGATAGGTCCAGGGTTCGATACCCACCTGGTCCTCGATTTATTCACAGCGGAGGTGAATAAATCTGAGTACGTCGTCCCTCGGAGAGGACGTTAAGCCGTCGGTTCTGAGCCTGTACGATGTCAGATACTCGTTAAAGATCACTACTCTAAATACACTTGAGTTAGGTAATATTTAAGATTCCCAATGTAGAATTACCGATTAAACAAAAAAGACCTTGAAGGGCTGACGTTTTTAACCCGCTAGGGGATCGGTTTAAACAATAAAAAAAAATAGGAGATCATATCAGAAGATGGAGTGGCAGAGGTGTTCCAGACAAGATAATCAAAACTGATACATCACTTCGTAATGCACGATGGTTGCATTGAACACTTACATTACACACACCAAAGCTTGAATGAATACTTTTTATTCTGTAGGACTCTTGCAAGAGATAGTCTTTTATTCTGACTATGACTTGCAAGCCGAAATACTTGAGACCCACTTTAGAATTTTGTAAGTGTTTTATGCACAGATTTATATTTGGCATGTTGATTGTAAGGTGCACACATCTACAATTTCACGATGACTATTTATTTTTTTCATCTGAAATATTAACCTATCAGAGGCAGCAAGTATTTTATACAAAGAAATGCTAATCAGTTTTATTAGTTTACTACAATTAAATTATTGCAATTATGAAGAAAATTTATCTCGATATATTGACGGATTTACATGCTTTGAGGTCTCTAAAGACATTATCTGCCGTTTCTACTTTACTATAATTCAAGTACTTAATCCTGAAAAAATTCGATCTGGAGAGTTTGACGGATTTATACGTTTTCGGGTACCGAAACTCCTTTTTTTTTAAAGTTTTTTCGATGCAGATTGTGCGTGTGTGTGTGTATGTATGTATGTATGTATGCGTAGTATATGTGCGTGCGAGCGCGCGCGTATGTATTTGGGTGGGTGTGTGTTTATTACAAAACTTGAGTGCGCGCTAAAGGTAACTCCTTTTGATTTAGCTTATTCATATATACCCAAAAATATGTCCTTCAGTGTATATGCACCCTGTTGTTTTTCAGTAATTATGATTAATGGAAAAGTCTTTTTTTTTTACGAAAATGTGATTAGACATTTTTCCCTCCTTAACTACTTACTATAGAGTGGTAATTTTTTTTAATTATTATAAAACTAATAGCAGCACTTACTGAAATAATTCTCAGATGTTTATATAGCCGAAAACGTAAGTTTTAGAATAAAATGTAAACATTTTGACCGATCATTGATTTTAAAGGTTTGTTGGAACGATACAAGATACACCGTTTGACCGAGGATAAGGAAATCATACCTAAAGAATAGCACGTTTTACGGGGTTGAGCTAATTAGTTTTTAATTTAAATTAGATGGAGTGAAAGGGGATCACATTTTATACTTCAAAAAAATGTTTTATTTTACTCTAAATGGTTGACTATAGAAAATGAAATATGTAAAAACATATCTACCTCAAATTATTACGATATGAAAGAATTTCAAGAAATTTTAACTCCCATAAAAGGTAATTAGTTCCAAAAACTGAAAACTCAACTTCGGATAACGGATAACATGATATTTTTGTTGGATTTGTTTACAATGATTTTTTTTATTATATTCCAGTCACATATAGTCATAGTTTCAAGGTTTATGAAAAGGAACTTTAAGATATCTTAAAGAGTTAATATGATATGTAAGAACAATAGCATCATTAAATATAAAAGCTAATGCCAAACATTGTAAGATGTTCTCCAGGGTGAAGAATAGATGTCTAGCAAAAGTCGGAAGAAATTTACATATTAAATCCTTTAACATGCTCAATCATCAGGTATATAGTTCTTGATGTGTTTAAGAACTCGATTGTTCTTGGGTACTATTGAATGCGGGAGAGGTACCTTTTCTGTTTTTTTAATGGATTACGACTACTCTTTTTATACCACTACTATAATGATTGAAAAAACATAAAACTTGGTATTAGGTATTGTCATAATCCGAATATTTCATGAGGTTCAAACAGTGATATTACACTTCAGTTAACAACTATTAGGTACTATCTGTAGTAGGATAGTAAGTAAGAATAACATTATCATAAGAGACGACATGTCTACCATTAAGCAACTACTTCTTACAAGAAGAGGAATGTTTAGTTAGTTCAGGACGAATTACTGGATAACCTAAGTAATCAAGGATACGATATCTAAGGACATAAAGATAAACTACTTCTTACAAGAAGAGGAATGTTTGGTTAGTTTAGGACGACCTACTAGATAACCTAAGTAATCAAGGATACGATATCTAAGGACATAGATATACACTATTTCTTACACGAAGAGGAAAGTTTGATTATGCAACATGTTCTCCGAATTGGTGAACAGTGGGGAAAATGAAAATATCTGGATGTAAATCCCCTTAAAAAACAGGCACTATGAATTTCTAAAGAAGAAATAAAGTAGATTGCAAAGACCTTTTTATTAATAATAGTAAACTAGATAAAAAAAATCAACATTTTTTTCATGTAGTTATAGGAAACTGACCTAGCTGAAAAATATATATTTAAAAAACATAATGGAGCGAATTGCATTAAAATTTCTTAAGTAAATATAATGACATGTAATGGCTAAGAAAAAATGTTTAATAATTTTTAGCGTTGGTATGATTAATTCAAAATAGTACTAGTCAGATTTGGTATAGGTTCAATGGTATCCTACCATTACAATGGGCTGATAAACCCTATTGAATGATTCATATTTTATTGTTATTAGTGATAATCAACAAGGTTGGCTTCAATTCAATGAACACTAAAAATAAATTTGTTACTATCGGAATAAATGTTAAATAACAAAAAAGAAAACAATAGTAAATATTATTTGTAAAGGTAAAAACAAGAAGCTATCTGGAATTTAAAATAAATATTTATTTAAAGAAAATACAACAAGAAATGTTTATTTAATAGAGCAGGAGGACTAAACTGGCCAAAGGATGATAATGTCTTTCCAGAGAATTCTATCAGTGTTCCAGGCTTTACTTGATTGATTACACCTAAGCCAGGAGATTATCTTTTCAATATTCTATTTAAAATTCTTTGAACATAATCAAGAGGAGTGAAACAAATACTTTTCAGACGCAGGTCTGAACAGCCTATATCACTGGATTTAAATAGAACGAGTTCAATTATCTTTAATAAAATATCTTGATAAACAACAAAATAATTCCAGGAAGTAGTAATCACCTTCAATTGAACTAAAGATATCCAGAACTTATAAGTGTGTCATTTTTGTAATTTAAACCAGCGGTTTTGATATTAAGAAAAAATAAAATAAAATAACTTTATGTAGAATGTTTAATGCTTTAAATAGAATGTTTTGAGTAAAAAAAATTAAACCGACTTTAAAGCGACTAAGCACACAAAATAATATACAAAAGCAATTCATTATGAAAAGTAAATATTATGGAGGCTGGAAGTGGAATTGCTGGGATGGTATAAATAAATAGATGCAAAGGCAGTGATTTCAGATATTCCAAATGCGCACTACACTACATCACCATACAATAACAACAGAAACCCTAACCACAACTAAACAAATTATTTTATCTCTTTTAAGGAATACCAGTTCACTGACATCGTAACTGACACGTTAATCTATATATATATATATATATATATATATAAAATTCACATAACACGTGAAATAACAATCAATGATCAAACCACAATAAGAAATAGGAAAACAAGACTAAGATCTTTCAACCGTAACAAGCGGTCTTCGTCAGAGTCAAAAACCCAACTGAACACTAGATGCAGAAAACATCTGGTGAGGAGTTGAGAAGAGTGGGAGGGAAGAGTGGTATTTTAAAAGGGTGAAAGCACAGGAAAGGACTAATGTCCAGAAAGGGATGTTTGGGGAAACAAAGGAGTACAGTAAGAAAAAGTAAAAAACTATCCGCTAGCTGTCAACCCTCTTTGAAGAGGCTATTGCCCTCGTGACGAAAGTATCAAGTTTGAAGAGACCGTTACTAATGTTTATAATATTAGATCTATTAAATTTAATTAGAGACGATTCAATAATATTTCTTAACAACATTGATTTTTCATAGGTAATAAATTTAGCTCCTGTCCAATCAATATGATGATTTTCATTTTTGATATGCAAGAATAAGGCACTACTTTTTCCCTATCTACTATCCTGTCTACTATATATATATATATATATATTATATATATATATATATACTTCGAATAAAATAAAAGGTCCGTGTGGACAATAAACACTTTAACACATAGAAAAGAACACAGAAAGACACTACAGAACTCACTTCGATATTTCGACATCCGTCGTCATCGGGAAGAAGTGCGAAGTACTCGCGTTGAGAAGCAAACTGCTACTCAGCAGTAGCAGTTTGCTTCTCAACGAACAAATAAAAGTAACGCCTTAGCTGGGCATGCCATAAACGAAGGTCACACGTTCGATTTTGAAGATACAACTATAATAGAAAAACAAAAAGATGAGCAAAGAAGGAAGACACTTGAGATGTTATATAATAAAAAGGATCTAAGATCGATTAATCAGAGAAGTGATATTACGAATTTAAGTAATATTTATTCTGGAGTGTTGTGCTGATTTTTAGTAAAATTTGATTTATTTAGTTCCCTTGAGTGAACAGTGTTGAGGTTATTTGTAATGCTATCTTATTAGTCTAGTCGAAGGTTTTGTCCGGTTAACATTGTTGTTCCTTTAAATAATGTAAATTTCATTTTCTTAGTTAAAAAATGCTTACTTCTGTAAGTAATATTGTTTTATGTATGTCTGAAAGATTTCTACTTGTAATATTCATAAGTTGTAACCATCCATTTTAATATTGTGTATATGTTTGATGTTGATATGTGATTTCTTATTATCCTTTGTTTGTAGCCCTGTGAAAAAGGTTTTAAATAAAACCGAAACGTTGGCAACGAGAGTTTGATTTTTTATCCCGGAAAATTGACCGAACCCCGATTAGAGAACACACCTATTCCATCAAACGGTCGATATATTATTGAATCTGTTATATATATATACATATATACACTTTTTTTCGTTGGAAATACGATCCAAAACGGACAAATATAGTTCAATATAAACAAAGAAACATAGAGAAATCAGAAGAACACACTTACAGTCTCTAATTTTCGGTTTGAACCGTCTTCAGGAGAGATAAGAGAGGGAAACCAAGCGCACTGGATCAGAGACGGTTGGAGACTTGGAGGGTCTCCAACCGTCTCTGATCCAGTGCGCTTGGTTTCCCTCTCTTATCTCTCCTGAAGACGGTTCAAACCGAAAATTAGAGACTGTAAGTGTGTTCTTCTGATTTCTCTATGTTTCTTTGTTTATATTGAACTATATACATATATATATATTTCGTTGAACAGCTGACCGTATTTCGCTGATGTCATTTTCTTCACTAGTTTTTCAAGGTTTCTGAATACCTTCTTCTTTCCTTCATCCAAACGTTGGAGAATGTTAATTAAGTTATAACCGACATGTTTCGACTGGCTTCCAGTCATCTTCAGGGTGATTAATTAAACAAAGAAGAAAATTATTAGTCTTTGGAGTTGGTATTAAGACACATTATACAGTAGAAGTTTGAAGTAGCTGCTCTGGGGCCTGGTTCTCAAGAGCTACTGACTGAGGTGGGGTGGATGGTGGGGTGGGGGTACTGACAGTTAACGGTTTTTTCATCCAATCAGACGCGTATAGTTTAAGCACTCTTTCGCTACTACCCGTCTGAATATTTATTGTAGGTTTATTCTGTTTAATTATTATTGCTTCTGCGATTTGCAGCCGATTAAAGTTGTTTTCTTATATATATATATATATATATATATATATATATATATAGATTTTTCGGGATTGCCCGAAAATTTGAGTTTGTAAATGTGTTTCGTTGCTTTGAAACTTGTATCTATCCTCAATTTTGAACTGTTATATAAGTTAATTTGAGTTAGTAGGAAGTCGAATTGTGAATGACACAGGAAAGAAAGATAATGTTTATTATACAAGCGCGACACATTGACTGCTGATCCCTTCCTCGAGGCCAGCCTTCATAATCTGTTTCTGTGCGTAAAGAAAGACTCTGACCCACGTATGCAGGCGGTACAGTCACCGCCTACTCTGCTAACTCCTCCCCCCAGTCTTTAATCACACACAGAGGACATAACTAAACAACAACAAAATAATTGTGCAAATAAATTCCTTCAGTCAAATCTAGTATTACTTCAATAATGTTAATAACAATAATAAAATCAAAAATAATTAATAAGAACACAATAAAATCTCTTCCACTAAATCTAGCTTTAATTACAATATTTAAGGGAATTAAAACGGAACAACTCATTCAGGTGGCTGTCGGTTCACTCTTCACACACGACGCAGTTCTTGAAGATGGCAAACCACACTTGTACGGGTACTCCGCCCCAGCGGCCACAAGCACACATGATGTCGGTCGAATAATGTGGAGAGCTCGTATGATCCGATAAACCGAGCACAGATTTCCCACGCCGGTATGAATTGCGGCGATACACCAAGTCCCCGACTCAAAATAAAGGCAGCGGGTCCTCCACCTGAGCGTTCAGACGAGCCACACGAGCTCCCTTGTCTGCATGAACGCTATCTCGAAGATCGGGTACATCTGCGTGCTGAAGGGCGAGTGGCGCATGATGAGTCGTAGCATGGATACTCAGGTTGTAAACCAACACTGCTCTGGCCACCGCTTCGCATCCACCCACGCTCTTGCTGAGTTTCAACAGCCTTAGAAGCTCAGTAAGTGTCCCATGAAATCTCTCCACAGTTCCGTGGGACTGCGGATGATCTACCGTGGTCCAGTGGCCCTCAACATGAAACTCCACCAATAGTTGGCGGATGACTCTATTATCAAACTCTCGACCCTGATCTAGAACAATCTGCAAAACAGCCATGCGCGTCCCACTGTTGCAGAAGTGCCTCTCGGACAGTCGCTCCTTTCTTGTCCTGTAGAGGCCATGCTGTGTCAACTTGGAGTAAACGTCGATACAAGTTAAAAACCACTGGCCTTCGTACGAGAAGAGATCTATCTCTTCACAACTCCGGGGTCCATTCACGGTGGCAGTCAAGATTTGCTGTATTATGACTGGGAAGCGATCGTATTTTTTAGTGCATACTGCATAGCTCTGGATTACCTTGGTGATGGTCTTCTCCATTCCCAGCCAATAATACAATTGTTTGAGTTTCCACACAGTTTCCTGTAAACCTCTGTGGTTGGTAGGTCCCTCATGATACTGTTGAATGATATGGTGTTGGCGCTCCGGGTCTGCGATGGTCTCCACCATGCGGTTGCACCAGATGAACCGCACATCCTGCATCACATATCCTCGTTGGATGAGATTGATGGTCTTATCCTTCACGCCCCTGGCGTCTGTCGCTAAGTAATAGGTTTTCCCCCTATGGACAGCCCCGTTTAAAGCCTCAGCCAGTGCAGCAGGACTTGCTGGCATCCCTCCAGAGATAACTGTTCGCCTAATCTGACCATATTTCTGGCCTGCATCTGTAACTTCGCTTCATAGGCTTGCAGGAAGAGGACTTGGTTGCGTTTCCCGTTAACGATCTCTTCAGACGTCTGCAACTCCATTCTCTCGACTGGTGGTACTCTCTCTTCCTCAACTCTTGCTTGTCTCTCTGTAGCCGAGGGCCCAGCAATAGCAGCTGTGTCCGCCTCTAGGGACACCGGATTTACTTGTCGGGTAAGCAAGTCAGTCACGACGTTCTCCGTCCCTTTTACGTGGCATATTCGGAGCATATACTCTGCCAACCTTTCCTTCCAGTGGGTTACCCGAGAAGAAGATTCCTTCATCTGTCAACCCAAAACAGGGGTTTGTGATCGATCAGGAGGAGGAAGTCTCGGCCAACCAGATATGGCCACCACCGGTCCACAGCCCATACTACAGCCAAGAGCTCCCGGTCGATGGTGCTGTATCTCGTTTCGGCGGTGATAACTTCCCACTGATGAACTCGACGGGGCAGACCACATCTCCCTCCAGTTGGCTCAGCACTACACCAATTGCTGCGTCGCTGGCGTCGACCGTGACCCGAAACTCACGGTCCAGGTGAGGGAAGGTGAGCATGCATGCTGACGAAGCTGATCTCGGCACTCTCTCCAGCTCGCTTCCTCGATGTCCGTCCACTTAAATGAGTGGCCCTTGCGGAGTATTTTCGTCAGCGGCAGAGCCAATTGAGCAAACCATCGAATAAAACGGCGGTAGTACCCGAGCATGCCCAGGTATTGCTTCACTCCCTTCACATTCCTTGGTGGTTCCAACTGGCCCAAGGCTTCTACCCTCGTGGGGTAAGGTCGGACGCCTGCCACCATGCACGCAACGTTCACGTACGTGAAGGTTTCACGTACCTTCCGCTGGAAGAATCTAGTCTTTGAAGGAGAGATTTTTAGTCCGAATTCCTCTAACCGTGCCTTGAGTGCGAGCAAGTGCTGCCAGTGCTCCTGCACATTACTGCTGAGCACTACTATATCATCGATATAGTTCTGTGTGTTGTTTCCATCAAGGCCTTTCACCACCCCATCCATCATCTTCTGGAACGTGAGCGGTGCGTTACGTAACCCGAATGGCATGCGCGTAAATTCATAATGCCCTCTTTCAAAGGAGAACGCCGTCTTTTGGGCGTTCTCGGGGTGCATCCTAACTTGGTGGTATCCGGCCGTGAGGTCCACCACACTGAACATCAGTAGCTCCAGCCGTTCTGTCCAACAGATCCTTTAATCGGGGCAGAACGTATATCTCTCGGGCAACGTTTGGCGGTTTAGCTCCCTGTAGTGCACTACTAGCCGGTACTTCTGCTGACCGGGTTCTTCACTCTTCTTTGGGACCGTCCACAAGGGACTATTGAAGGGGGATCTAGATTCCGTAATGATCCCTTGCCAAAGTAACTCTTCTAACTGCATCTTGATAATGTTCCGGAGTGCGTGGGGATATACAACCCACGTGTACCACGTGTACGTATAGGCTTCACCTACACCGGCTTTTCTTCCACCAGCGGAATTCTATGCTCTACTCTGCTGGTACAGGTCAGTAGTTCGCTGTCTATGTACTCCAGCGGAGCGAACAGCTGCATCGCGTCCTTGTTTCAGGAATCCCATCGATCACCTGTCACTGAGTGTGCTCCCATGGTCCATCGCTCCGACTCATCTCGCTTCGATCGTGACGTCGTCCGTCCCCGGTGTAACTTCCGCCAGAGCCGTATGCGCCACACCCCGTTCCGCTTAATCACACACTTTTCTGCACCACACAGCACGTCACTTCCCACTATCATCCCGTAGTCCGATGAACCCAATTCTCCAATGTGCACTTTCACTACTTGGTCTATACCTAGCAGGGGGTAGATGTTTAATGATCCCTCTGCTAGACTCGTTTTCTGACACAAAATCACGGATATAAATACCTGATATTTATATCCGTGATTTTGGAAGGTTACATTAGTCCCATTGGTGATGCAGCCATTGCGAAACCGGTCGGGCGACTTCACCAGCGATAGACGAGGTATGACGGTTGATAATAATATATTATTATCTAACCTCTGTGGCACTAACAATATGCATGTAATTAAAATTATCCTTGCCAATACTTTTTTCTTGGTTAGATTTTTTTATTTTTAAATATGATTCATACCTTTATGTATGACTATGTTAAATGAAGTCACGCTAAAAAAAACACGTATCTCGTGTAAAAACACGTAAGTTAAAGAACTTAAGACAACCCTATAAAACAAATGAAATATGGAAAAAAAGTTCTACCATCTTGTAAGTTAGTTCGTTAAGAGAAACGGTCCTGTAGGTTATAGAAAGAAAAGTATTTTGACAATGAGCTGTCTCAGAATGACGAATAATAGAGGCAGAAGTGAAGAATACTAAATAACGCAATGAATAATAAAATAAATACAAAATTAAAATAAAGAAATAAAAAAGATTAAATATCGTAAATAACAATTAATAACAAATAGGCAAAAATCAAACTTTAAAAAATATTAAACTAAATAAGTAAAGATGAAAACTATTAAAAATAAATAAGTAATAAAATAATAATAATTAAAAAAAGAATAAAAAAAGAAAAAATTAGCGGTACAGATTAAGTCCAGGAGAAGAGTGGGCTCCAAGAAGACAAATAAGAGCTTCCTCTGTAGCTCTTCAAGTTACCCGGACAAATGGTTTAGGGATCTGATTAAGACTTTAATCACTTTAATTGACTTTAATCACTGCTTCCGTGTCAAAGTCCTTAATAAGATGCCTGAACCGT
This sequence comes from Hermatobates lingyangjiaoensis, assembly GCA_026182355.1. Classification (NCBI taxonomy): domain Eukaryota; kingdom Metazoa; phylum Arthropoda; class Insecta; order Hemiptera; family Hermatobatidae; genus Hermatobates; species Hermatobates lingyangjiaoensis. The sequence goes on from JAPFBL010001938.1 coordinate 4,232,940, forward strand.
TCTCCCTGGTAACTTGAAGAGCTTCAGAGGAGGCACTTATTTGTCTTCCCGAGGCCCTCCTGGCCTCAATCTGTACTGTTAATATTTTTTTAAATTCTTTTATGATTATTATTTTTTGATTATTTATTTATTCTGAATGGTTTCATAATATATAAATATAAGTGTTGATGACATATATATTTTTATATTTATATTATTATTATAATTTTTATATATTATAAATATATAAATATTTTTAATTGTTTGCTTTTTGCCTATTTGTTATTTGTCATTTTTTATCATTTTATTTTTGTATTCTAATTTTTATTTTTATTTTGCTTTTATTTATTACTCATTGCGTAATTTAGTTTTCTTCTCTTCTGCCTCTATTTTTGATTTTTTAGTTAGTCTCTCACATTAGTTATTTGCTCTTGCGTAAGGCAGCCAGCAGAGGGCTTCATTCGACGGTTCGTACAGTTCGTCTTCTAGTATCTTCCTCAAGACTAACTGTGTTTTCGTTCTTTTTGTGTTTTCTTTTTTATCAGTTATTTATTTGTCCGGTTCGGACCGTTTCTATATTAAATGTATAAATATATATACAAACAATTAAATGAAACAATTTCATACACTAAATTAAACTAGACTCACAGAACGAACACAAATAAAAGAAATCACAGAGACTCACTGCATGAGTCGTCACCTAATAAAAATCGATAATTCCATTCTTAACTATCCAATAATATGTATCATTAAGCAACAATTTGTTAAAAATAATTAGTTAGACCATTTTATAAAGGTTTAGTTAGAAGATTTAGACAGTAAGCAATTATAGTAATTATCCAGTTACCAAATTACCAATAGACGTTAAAAAGCAAACCAAAATACACACCATTCTAAAGTTAGAGACATGATGGAATTAAATTATATTTTGAACAAATTAATTTGAATTATTATCTATTAAAGGCTCTGCTGATGAATCAGTAAACAGTTTCTTCGTGTTCTACAGAATAGTGAGGGCGAGGAAGGGGTTAAATACCTGAATAATTATCGAAAGAATTTGTTCACAGTCATTTAAAAAATAAAGAAAAGAATGCATAGCTTCGGGGTAAAATTAGTTGATAAAATTTCCAACGGCAACAAACCGTTATGAGGTTTTGGAGTACAACAATGTAGGTTTCGCAAATTGGTCGGTGTGTGATTGTGTGTGTGTGTGTGTGTGTGTGTGTGTGTGTGTGTGTGTGTGTGTGCGTGTGTGTGTGTACAACTGTGTTAGTGAGCAGGACATCTCAAAAACCAAAGGAGTTATCACCAAATTTCTGAATTAATTACTGCTAGCCTTAGAGAAGAACATCAAACTCAGTACTAATATTGCATTTATTAAAATATTATTTTACCTTAAAATATAAATTAACAAGTTTTTCGAGTTTAAAACAAACCTACAAACGATGCCTGTAGACAATGTGTCTATATTCTATGTGTGTTTTATTTATATTTTCAGGTTCAACAGTTACGAAAACCATCTGGAATATGGACAAACAAACTAATAATATGATTAACCTAAAAATGATATTAAAAAAATGCAGTAAAATATGAAATCTGATTTAATATGATCTGATATAAACAGAGAGAAATGGCAGATTCAGTGAGGCAAGTTTTTATTGCTTTTTTAGAACATGTAATTTTCTGTCGGAAAAAGTAAATTGTAATTGGCTTTGGTTAAGCTGCATAAACGTTAAAATGAATAGTCATACCAGAATACCAATGAAGGTCGTAACCAAGAGTGAAGAATACCAGACACTGGCAGCTGCAATACTTACCTGCAAAGATAGAAATCAGTTAAAAATAGAACTCATTCACGAAATATATTTGAACATTAGTAAGATTTCAATGGTATGGACAAAGGACGGGGGTCAAATAACCACAGTGCCAAATGGCACTCTGCTTTGATAGAGTTGTTCTTTTCGGAAGATAAATGTAAATATCTCTTTTGTATTACATAGACATTCAGTGTAAATATATCTGATGACTCGGAACTAATTAATTGAACTAATTTGATAATACAGAATCACAAGATGAATCTGCTGCATTTCTTTTTGCAGAACTTAACGTTAACCTTCATAAACTTCAGTCATAACTACAGTTATGTCACGTACTACTATAACAAACTTCCTCCTGTTCGTAACTCCCAAAAAATACTATTTCCCAACATCTCTTTTCAGAAATACAAACAGATACTTATTGTATTAAACTTAGAGGAGAATTTAGATTTTTTTAATCAAATACCATCCCCAGAATAAAATTGTATCAAATGAAATTCAAATAAAAAACACAGGTAAACTAAAAAAAAACAAATCAAGAATGGTTCATACTCAATTTTACTGCCAGTATATTCATTATAAAGAAACATCAAATTAATTTATATTTTAACGTTGGAACTACATTTTTACAACAAAATAAAATTGGCATGTTTGTTTAGAAAAATTGGCGAACGATTGGAAGAAACGTTTTCATTGAATGGCTATGCTTCAATAATGAAACGGAACAGACACCATTAGCATTAATTTAAATTGCATGATTTAGCAAATGAAATTGCTCACTGCATAATCGGGATCCATAACGCCAGATTTGTAAACTCATTGAAAGATATTATTAATCATATCTCTAAATGCAGTAGAAAATTTAGAGACGCCATCTGATGGATTATCAAACAGTAAAGTAGATTTTAGTATTCAATTGTATAGTATTTCCTTTCTGCTTATTATTTGGGTCACATAATGAAAACAGAAATATTAAAAGTAAATATTTTACATAATTATATCATAATTTTAAATTTGTATGGTACGCTTTATTTTATATTATGGATTATTTGGAACTGATATCTTGAAATACAAATTGTTATTGATAACTATTAATTGTAATTTATTGATAATTGAAAAATCTGGAGAGGACTGTTTCAATTTACTATAAGTAAAGATATTATTATACTCGTAACCAATCAATTTCATTGTTGTCCTACAAACGTATAATAAAACTAATATAAAAGCATATTTGAGATCTCGAAACGTCATTTAAAATCTCATCGGTAATCAATTAAATGGCTTCATTTATTTTAGCAAATTACATCCATATAATAATAATGAATATGTGTTATTAAAATAGGTCAAATTATTAAAATAACGGTACAAAATTGCAGGAAATGTGCTATATATGTGACCTTCCTTCATCGAAATATCGAATGGGAAGCGTGAGAAATTATGATGAATTATTGGCACATAGGTACTTACCCACAACGGACACAGGCATCAGTCTAAAAGTACTAAAAATCTTAATAGGGCTCAAAACGCATCAGCCCATCTAGCATAAAAATATTTTCTTTATTTATCACCATACAGCACTTAAGAGTAAAGTAATAAAATGGATAAAGAAAATTGTGCTCACTCATTGAATTTGGTGTCCCAGAAAGATGTATACACACATTAATTATTATTATTACATTATTTATTTTTCAGTTCGTAAAAGAATTTACAAATATCATTCTATTGTTTTGTCACTGTTTGTTCTCAAATAACGCAGTCCGTTCTGGCACAGATACCGCCTGTAACGCGACCTGATAGAATAGCTTACATCATTCAACAAGTTTCTAGGCATTTACAAGCATTCATGTTCAATGGTTGTTTTTAAATCAGCGATTGTTATAATGGTTTCATTGCGTAGACTTTGTCTTTTAGGTATCCCCATAATAGTGGTGTAAAGTCTGGTGTACATGGAGGGTATTCAACAAATCCTCTCCTTCCAACCAGCCTGTTTGGTTAAGTCTCATCCAGAAAGGATCTAATAAGCGATGTTAGTGTGGAGGTGCTTCATGCTGCTAAAAATAAAATTTATTTTTCTCAAAATGTTATCCTTGACATGATAGACTGTTACAATAAGTTCATGTAAAAAAGGTGTATACATTTTTTTGGCACCCTGTATTTCAAAGTCTAAACATCTCACAAAGTATATTTATTTAAAAAATAAAAATCATATTAACTAAGGTAAGTAAGACTAATTCATGAATCTGCACCCTCTCAGCATAATGTTAAAACTATATGATAACGCAATATATACAGTCGTTGACACAGAGTAAAGTATTAGTCCGTGACAAGTGATCTGTTGTTTGACTTGTTAACATTCATTTCAAAGAAAAAGGATCATAAAAGTAAGTTGCAAACATCTTATTTTCAAATGTGCTGATATTTTTAAAGTATTAAAATACAAAGAATCACAAATATCAATCATTCACAAGCATTCGAACAACACCTTTAATCATTACTAGGATAATAGAACCCTTTTTAGTTTACTAAACGAAACCTAGTGCACGAAGAGATTCTCTAAGGAGGTTACCTGTCTATTTGGTGACTGACAAGATAATTCATGCTTTACAAGTTAAATATGTGTTCTGCACTATGTGGCCTGTAGATGACTACAGGCTTGTTCTTCGGACAAGCACAAAAGTGACCATGAGGTACTTACATTCCCCTCAAAACAAATGATTTTCTCCAGTCTGAGGATTTTCTTCAACATTGCAATAGTCCTGCTATCTCCCTGTGAAAACTGTTTATAAGGTAGCTCCAGAGAAATAAGTCTGAAGGAATAAGGCCCACTAAAAATCACCCATTATGGTGCCAAAAAACGTTTGTTTTATCCATTCACGTAACAACCATTAGCTGTGAGAGGTTATTCGATTTTACTGCTAGCTTAAGTTACCTATAAACAATGGGTTTAGGGATCCACAAAAAAATTGAAAAATATTTTTTATAGTCAAATAAATATAAAAAAAATGTTTCTAACATATTCTATTCAGCCGGTAATGTGACTCCGGTAATAGTTTTGAGCGGAACTTTCCGCTCATAGAGCAGTACTAAAGGTGAAATCTATAAGTAAGTGTTAAAAACAATTACTTATAGAGCCTATGGATCAGGACATCTAAGAAGGGCAAATTACCACTTACTTCTTCTTCCATCGTGAATTTGATTGTCGGCACTAATGAATTCAATTTATTAGGAAATCATCTTTATTTAAAGAATTAGAGTTTTTTATTAACATATTACCCACATTATTACGATTAAAAAACACTATATTAAAATCAAGTTCTTTGGCTAATCTTGGAAGGGGTTCCAATGACTCATGATATGGCAAAACTATAGAATTTGACAATGTTCGGGGCTCTGTTGAAGTATTAGAGAAAGTTTTTTTAGCACCCTTCAAAGCTAAATCGGGGTATTTTAATGAAAGGGCAATTGACCTAATTTTGTTCATCTCTTCATTAAAGAATTCAGGAGAGCACACTCATAACGCCCTCAAAAACATATTTCTAAAAACAGAAATTTTAACATGTTTTGGATGGGAAGAATAAAAGTGAACATATACAAGTACATTCGTAGGTTTTCTATATAGACTAAAGCGTAACTCATTAGGTAGCCTATGGATCAGGACATCTAAGAAGGGCAAATTACCACTTACTTCTTCTTCCATCGTGAATTTGATTGTCAGCACTAATGAATTCAATTTTATTAGGAAATCATCTTCATTTAAAGAATTAGGACAAATACAAAGTACATCGTCAACATATCTATACCATTTAACATTTTTGGGCAACATTGAGCTCAATTTTTTACATATAGTTTTTTACTCTTTCTTCCTGTACTCCTTTGTTTCCCCAAACATCCCTTTCTGGACATTAGTCCTTTCCTGCGCTTTCATCCTTTTAAAATACCACTCTTCCCTCCCACTCTTCTCAACCCCTCACCAGATGTTCTCTGCATCTAGTGTTTCAGTTGGATTTTTGACTCTGACGAAGACTGCTTGTTACGGTTGAAAGATATTAGCATTCTTTTCCCATTTTCTTATTGTGGTTTGATCATTGATTGTTATTTCACGTGTTTATGTGAAATCTTTTTATGTCCAGGAAAGTATAGTGAATTTGAGCGTAAGATGTTTCTACGATCTATAACATTGTAAGAGAGCTTTGATAGGTAGCAGATCTTTGAAATATTAATTATTGAAAGGAAATGGTAAAATTACGATTAGATCAAGAGCAATTGCTGAGGATGAGAGTGTTTGAATTCTGGAATGTGGGGGAAGTAATCGTTGACTTAAATCCAATGGATGGCTTCATTGCGAAGAATACGAATCACATAAGGAAGAAGGCCTTGTCCGTCCATTAGGATGCCTAGTCCTTCCACACACCTGGATTAATATCCGTCAAATAAATAAAAAGTAGATATTTTACCCAATCTAAATTCATTTTCACCATCACAAGTAATTTCTTTGACAGATGTTGCGATTTCACTACGACTTTATATTTTTTAACATAAGAGAAATATTTATTTTAAAAAGGAATAGCGTTTTTTTAAAAGAATAAAATAAATAAACATATCTCTCTATGAAAATTTCAATGAGAATGTAGAAATATTTGGTATATAACTTTCCAGTTAAATACGAAAACTAGAAACTATTTTTTTTTAATATTAATGGAAAAATTTCAACTGTCATTAAAACAAAAAACTGATAATTTTTGGAATTAAAAACTTCACTTGTTGCCCGCAGATGTCAATTTCAATAAATACTCTATCTCTTAGTTCGCTAATTAAATTCTTAAAGTGTTTACAGTTTAATTATTTAGAAGAACAATCGTAATTAGTTGGAAACTGTTTTATCCCATTAGTATTGAAAAGCTATGTGTTTGAGGACTACAGGTTTACATGATTAGTGTGATGAGTTTGTTGGGTTGAGTCAATATTAGAAGCAATCTCAGGTCCAACTACACATTCAAGGGAATATTATTGAAGGCCAAACAGCGTATCGCAAAACAAGGATGAGGCCAAGGTCAAGCGGGAGGCAATTCTGCATAAAGAGATACTGGAAAGCAGCCTTGGTTGGCAGAATGTGTTGACCTTGGTGTCTAGGGCCGAGGGGTTAAGCTACACTTGCACAATCCTAGCATCACCATCTGGAGAGGTCATTCACTTGGCTCTAACCTGTTTCAGATCACCTGCTCTCCCGTCGTCCCAATGCACATGTTAGTCTTCATTCAGTATTTGCTTTTAAACAGTGGATAATTTCTAAACAAATTGTAAAGAACCAGGAGCGCATGGGTAAGTATTGTTTTTACACTCATATCGCGTTTACGGAAAAGTTAGCCGTCAACTCATATAACGAGTCAATTACCTTGATGATAACCCATAGGCATTCAGTAGAATCAATCATTGCCCTCGCTGACATCTGAAGCAACTTAAATCAACAGAACCTACCAATTTCTACTACATATGTAATTCCTCTTCATGACAGTAAGAGATACTGATATCAAATCCACAATATGTATTTTTTAATTTTAAAAAACAACATTTACCTTGAATCATTACCCTACGTACAACAACTAAAAACGGTTTTGGAGATATACACAAAAAAATCTTTATTTTGTTAAATATAACATTGAGTTTTAATGATTTTGAAACTATTTCTCCTTTTTTGCAGTATCTGTAACTACTAAAAGTGACAACGCAGCGAAATACATAATATAAAGTATATTATAAACTATGTTTTCTCACTTCTAGGGAGGGGAGTGAAATATTTTAAAATATTTTCAAATACCTTAAGTAAATATTATATTTTATTTTACGTAAATATTTTTCATTTTATAAAATATAAAACAAGATCAATAAAATAACATAATTTTATAATATTTTATGTATCTTAAATAAATACATATATCCCAAATATTTTAAAGTATTTCACATAATTGTGAATAATTGAAACTTTTTTTTAAACAATATCATTTTTTAAACCATTAAGTTTAAGGACCTCTTTGCCGATGTGGAGTGCTCTAACGGTTTGTAATTTGTCTGAGTTGTGCTATCTCATGACAAAAAATCACGGCATCTTGCTGGACAGAAAAGTAGCAAGGATGCCGTGAAGCGAGGTAGTGACTTATCAACTAATCTGCACACTCTCATTAGAAAAGTAGACAAGCTTGGTCCTCTAATACTGGTGCAGTACGTGATAGTTTTAGAATTAAGTACAACATCAGTACAATGTAGATGCCACTAAAAATCAGCTCTTCTCCTCATAAGGGAGAATCTTCCTAGATCATCCCTGATTGTTTATCAATAATAGAATAATAATTAAATAAATATAATAGTATATACTCATCAAAGTATCTACCGTGAAATAAGAACAAAATTAAAGCCCATCACGACGCGGTCAGCACCTCGGCTCTATCCTCATAGAAACCAATAATTATTGTCCCAAATATACAAATTTTAATAAAAGAATCGACTGTGAAATAGGAACAAGTGTAAAGTTTATCGGGAATCGGTCAGCTCCTCAGGTTCAATGCTCATAGAAACCAATAATTATTGCCTCAAATATATAAATATTGATAAATGATCAAACCACAATAAGAAAATGGGAAAAGAATGCTAATATCTTTCAACCGTAACAAGCAGTCTTCGTCAGAGTCAAAAATCCAACTGAAACACTAGATGCAGAGAACATCTGGTGAGGGGTTGAGAAGAGTGGGAGGGAAGAGTGGTATTTTAAAAGGATGAAAGCGCAGGAAAGGACTAATGTCCAGAAAGGGATGTTTGGGGAAACAAAGGAGTACAGGAAGAAAGAGTAAAAAACTATATGTAAAAAATTGAGCTCAATGTTGCCCAAAAATGTTAAATGGTATAGATATGTTGACGATGTACTTTGTATTTGTCCTAATTCTTTAAATGAAGATGATTTCCTAATAAAATTGAATTCATTAGTGCTGACAATCAAATTCACGATGGAAGAAGAAGTAAGTGGTAATTTGCCCTTCTTAGATGTCCTGATCCATAGGCTACCTAATGAGTTACGCTTTAGTCTATATAGAAAACCTACGAATGTACTTGTATATGTTCACTTTTATTCTTCCCATCCAAAACATGTTAAAATTTCTGTTTTTAGAAATATGTTTTTGAGGGCGTTATGAGTGTGCTCTCCTGAATTCTTTAATGAAGAGATGAACAAAATTAGGTCAATTGCCCTTTCATTAAAATACCCCGATTTAGCTTTGAAGGGTGCTAAAAAAACTTTCTCTAATACTTCAACAGAGCCCCGAACATTGTCAAATTCTATAGTTTTGCCATATCATGAGTCATTGGAACCCCTTCCAAGACTAGCCAAAGAACTTGATTTTAATATAGTGTTTTTTAATCGTAATAATGTGGGTAATATGTTAATAAAAAACTCTCCCAGCGAATTGGAGTTCGGTGGTATTTATAAAATTCCGTGCAAAATTTTGTATAAAATTTATATTAGTCAAACTGGTAAATCATTAAGGACACGTGTAAAACAACACCAATACAATGTAAGTAGACAGGAAAGAAGTAGTGCCTTATTCTTGCATATAAAAAATGAAAATCATCATATTGATTGGACAAGAGCTAAATTTATTACCTATGAAAAATCAATGTTGTTAAGAAATATTATTGAATCGTCTCTAATTAAATTTAATAGATCAAGTATTATAAACATTAGTAACGGTCTCTTCAAATTTCATACTTTCGTTACGAGGGCAATAGCCTCTTCAAAGAGGGTTGACAACTAGCGGATAGTTTTTTACTCTTTCTTACTGTACTCCTTTGTTTCCCCTAACATCCCTTTCTGGACATTAGTCCTTTCCTACGCTTTCACCCTTTTAAAATACCACTCTTCCCTCCCACTCTTCTCAACCCCTCACCAGATGTTCTCTGCATCTAGTGTTTCAGTTGGGTTTTTGACTCTGACGAAGACCGCTTGTTACGGTTGATATTTCACGTGTTTATGTGAAATCTTTTTATCTATAAATATTGCTAAATGTATTGACCGTGAAAGAGGAACAGAATTAAAGTTTATCAGAGAGTTTGGTTTTAGCGTGAGGAGCCGACCGAGCCTGATAAACTTTAATTTTATAATAATATGTTTATAGTATTTCTTTTAGAAATTCATATGCACTTTAATTAATTCCATAGTGGAATACCATAGTTATTTGCCTCAATTAATGGCTTATATCGTATATATTCGCTCAGCAGACTGGTCTGTAATTGTATAAAAGGGCCAATGTTTAAAAAGAGAAGTGTAAACAAGAATAAAGGGAGCATTTGAATCTATCTTTCATCGGTTAAACAGAAATTTTAAAAAGCTTAATCAGGAAAACATAATATATATAATTAATTTAAATGGTGATACAAAAGGACTGGGAACTCCATTCAATATGAAAACCTACTTTCAAACAAATGAAAAAAAAACAGAACATTGCAATTAAATGAACAAATTAAACGATTGTTGGAACTAAGTCATGTAAATCAAAATATTCTGCTAAAAAAAAACTTGCCTCCAATCAAAATATTTTTTTTTAACAAAGATTAAATTACTCTGATTTGCTTTGCTTTTAAAATGCACTCAAAAAGTCAGCAATTAATTCAACTAAGAAAACTTTTTTAAGAGCTCATTGTACTTTTGGGGACTTCAAATTAAATCTTGCCCATAATATAACTTATTTATAAGAAATAATATATTTAAATTATTATATAATAATTTATAAATTTATATTTGTTTATTTACTGCACATATTTAATAGCTGGAAGTAAGTAGATGAGGGGTTTGATCATTCAGACAGACCACAATATAAATAATAAATATACATTTATAATTAGTCACAATTAATACAAGTAAGCCTAAAGCTGATATGAACGTATTTATTTGAGAATCAGAGTTACATAGGAATATAAACAATAGTAATGAGAAGGAATGTTTGCACTTGACTAGTTGATATAATTAAGAACTGACACTTATTGTCTGTTACTGAGCTGTGCTTAAGAAAACTCTTATAAACCACTCATGCATTAGGTATACAAGTTCCACAATACTTAAAAATGAAGAATATAAGTAAAGTAGGACCCAAACTGGTAGCCAGTAAAGCAATATTATTAAAAAATTATAACATATTCATATTTATTAACTGGAAGTAAGTAGATGAAGGGGTTTGATCATTCAGACAGACATAAAAAACTCTTTGTGTAAATTAATGTAACTCTGAATAGTAATGGAATTAAGATTAACTGGCCATATAATAAATCAATTACGAACAATTTTATCCATCCCAAAACTAATACACAATTGAGTTGATTCAACGTCTGAAGTTTTAAATTACGCCTTCGTTAAGTTTATTTGGACAGTAGACAATTTAAAGAGTAACTGACACCGTACAGGATTAGAGCATGAAGGCTTAACACCTGACTCCACTCCCTTTTTGAAATACCTTCGCCCAGTCACGGTGGGGGAGGCTTGGTCGTTCTTACAAGAAGTAAGACAAAGCATAACGGTAGCTTTAGTTGCCAACGAGGGTGGTATGTTTTCTCAAGACGGCTTCTACGAGCAGAAAGTCCGTTCGATCCTATACCGTTTTGGGAAGGGAAGCTTAACTTTCCCCATATCAGGATACGAATTTATTCGCAGCTGTTTCCGTTCTTGTGATGGTGCCCGCGGTCTGAAGGACTGTGAAGTCATACTGAGATTGTTCTATGTTTGTTTCCCTTTCCAACTATCTTTAACAATCGATCTATCACTTCTTGAAATTATTTCCCTTCTTTTTTCCTCTTATTTTTTTTCTTCCTTCCTCAATTAGTTTTCACTCTCTAAACTTGACCACCTGTCGAATACTTCTGGGCTTAAGTTCTGTTTTCTGTTTAGTGTAGAACAGAATTTAGTGTGATCTTATCACGATATATCCAAAAGGTTAAGGTAGGCAAACATTAAAACAGGTTTTACAACTGAGAGCTTGTATTCAGAATTCGCATTTAGACAAACCTTTTATAAAGAAAATATTTATTTTTGTACTTCGAAGTGGCTTTTCAAAAAACTTTTGAAATCATCAACTCTTCATAGCTATAGAATTGGTTAAATTGTATATAATTTATTGTTTGATAAAATGTGATCTGAAAAAATAAATACAATTGTATAAGAAAAAGCTTGATTAGTACCGTTTCTATTATTGCAAAAAACATGGAGGGAAGTCTTTGAATTATAGGATAGAAGACTTTGTTAGCGCTATTTGTTTATTCGCAAAACCTTCAAAAGTAATTAAAACCACAAAGCAACGTTGCATAATACAATCAGTCTCCAGGAGCTTTGAGAAAAATATTACATGCTACAATCAGTAGAAACATCCAAAATTTCGGTGATTTTAAATATGCCATAGAAAATATGACTGAAATAGATCTGAAGGATCTAAGATTTGAATGTACAGAAAAACTTGAATATTGACATTTCAGCACTTTATAAAAGCCACATTCAAAAGATCTTTCTGAGATCTGTATGAAACTGCTCATCAACGAATATTCCAGAAAGAAAAAGAAAATTAAGGAAAAGAACAATTAGAAAGAAAAATGACTGCCAAACTGATTGACTTTGAACAACTTGAAGAGCTCTACTGAACAGCTAAACGATCTCATAATGGAAATTGATTTGGAAATCCGTCTGTTAAAAACTGGATAAAGCCATTCATTGTTACCGAATTGTTAGTGGTGAAATGTTTAAAAACTCAATTACATTAGAAACCCATTAGAAGCACATTTTGAATAAAATAAATACAATTATTATTTAAATACAAAGTGACACATTGTGGTTTTATTCGTCTATTATATTACGTGGCTTTTCTCTTCATGTCTCAGTTTACGCTTTGTCTCACACTCTAAAATATTCATTTTACAATAAAACTCGGACAAAGGACAGCAATAGCAAAAATTATTTTCTTCTCCTTACCTTTTATACGCTGTTTATAGCTTGAAATTCGTTACCTCAGAAACAATGATATCAGCATATCAAGAATTTAACGATACAATAAACATAGAGAGAGCAGCAAATGTAAATTATTTAACTCTATCTATGACACTACTACAGATAGTCATCAAACTGAAATTTTAGTTTTTCTTTTGAATAATAACTTAGTGTTCAATTCAAGTCAATCAAGGAATATGACAGTAAAAGAAGGTTATATATCTGCATATATTTCCTGCACGCGTATGCTCTGCATTCCCTAATGAATTCAATAATTTTCATGAAGTTTAACATGTTAATTTGAGCAGACTCTGGAAAGTTATTAGGTAGCTCAAATTCATTTTAGATCAAAGATTATCATCACAGTGATCCTACGAGTACAACACTTTTTTTTTCTTTACCTGCTCTTGGAGGGAAAATCGGGTCTAAAAAATTCAGCCCGACCCACTCCAACCCGATACATATATCAGGCTTATATTGGGTATATACTGGAGTTTATTCTCCACCAGCTAAGCAAATCTCGGTCACCTGTTTTAAGTTAATTATTTATATTATAACAAATATTCTTTATTTTAATATCCATTCATAGGTTTAGTATATATAATATATAAATATATATTTATTTAAAGACAGTTAGCAAGAGAGAAACCTGGGGCCGACCTGACCCAACCCGAACATAGTAATTGACATTTTAGGCCCGAACCGGCCCGAATTTCGGGTCAGGTCAGGCTCGGAGCTAAGGATCTTACCTCTATCCGCTGTTTATATTTTGGCACCCGCCTGTTAATCATGCAGTTTTTTGCTAAATGAATTATCAAGTAATTTTATTTTAAGAGACATATTTGTTTTTCATTTCCTTATCTTATAAACCTCCAAAAGTACATGTTAAGTTTAAACAATGTAAAAGAGAAAAAAAAAGACAAACTATAAGAAACTGATTGTATAAAACTATTAAAAAAAACAAGACCCTGCAGTATATGGATTAGTAGAGTGGTTGAAGATATCAAGTGAAAAAGTATAAAACATTCTTCAAGTTATAACTTCTTTTTCTTTTTATTTACAACTGATAAGCGCTTCGCCTACTTGGCGTAGGCAAATGATAAAAATGACAAAGTAACAGCCAACAGACTTGGAAAACAGTCAATGGGTAAGGTGTGATGGATTTATCATTTCCAGCTATAGAACTAATCTATCGGAGTAAACTTGCTAAAACAACTCGCATGAAATAAAGAACAATAATAATTACATTATTTGAAATGTATAATGTTTATCACCAAATACAAAGAAGAAGGGAGTAGAGTAGAGGAATGACTTTTGAATGGATGACGTGAACAGTCCTTTATAGGGTAATTTGCCTGCAGGGTGGAGGTAATATTTTTAATGGCATTAGGGTTATATCCCGGTCACTCAGCAGACTCAGTGAGGAGGGGTTCAGTTTACCCTATCTCTTTCCTCCTTGCAGAATATAGCAAATATTCTGCTAAGTTAATCATAGGCCCACCAATATGAAATCATACAGTTACGATATTTAGGGACAATATTCTGTAAATTAAAGAAAAATGTATTAAAGCATACAAAATAATATGGTGGAACATTATTACATTGCCAACAAATGCTAAAATCTGACTTTGTTAGTAATAAATTATTTAAATGGAATTTATTCCAGGGATCCAATAAATATCAAACAGAATGCTATAAAGATTATTAGTTCTTCATATAGAAGCCTTTATATACAGTGATCCCTCGCTACTTCTCGGCTCAACTTTCTCAAAAGCAGTGCATCGAGGATTTTTCAAAAATTCTGAATTTTCGAATATTTTTTCAAATGTGACTATGAGGTGTCACCTAAGGAGCAGTAAAGCTCACATTAACCTGTACAGTATATCATCTTCATCTTCTACACCTCCGTCATACTGCACAGGTGTTTCATCGTTCATCGTCATCGTCAGTCAAGAGGAGAGGAGCTATTGTCAGAGGTGAATTACTTAACTTGTTTTAAGAATAAAAGAGTTCTAAAAAAATATTTATGTACACTTTATTTACATCTACATATATATGTTCACACACACACATACACATGAACACTCAATACACCCAAAGAAACAAAAGCAACCAAAGCATCACTTGTGAATGGACAGTATATCCCAGTTAGTGTTTTTATTGTAAATTAAGGAAAGGACTATTAATCAATTGTATAGTTTAATAAAAACTAACAATAGTTTACTTGTCCGACTTTCTCTAAAAACTTCCACATCACATACATATTCTTTAAATTTAACTATACAAACGATTAAATATATATATACATAATCATTTAAAGAAGGAATATATAAATACATATAAACTAAGTTCACAGAAAGAAATCACATAAAATTTATCAGAAAAACTCACTATGATATTGCCTCGTCAATAGGTAGAAAGATGTCAGTCACTTCACAGACAACTGACTACTGAAGTGAAGTCTCATTGAAGAGGTACTCAATCAGTGAAGTCAATTACGGAGGGAGGGGAGACAATGAAAATAATAACACAGAATAAATAAAACATTAAACATTGGTAAAAAAAACTGAAATTAAAAATAAATGTTTTAAAAAACAGTTGTTTAAAAAGAACTAAATAAATAAAGAAAACGATTGAAGTTAAGACCAGGAGTAGATTCTACCCCCAGGAGATTGGTGGCATTGGTGTTGGGATCAAGAATCTTCCCAAGAGCCTGTATACGGAAACAGTTATTGAAACTGAGACGGTAAAAAGTGGTATGAATGGCACCGGAAAGGTCATTGTGCATACCAACAGAAGACCTGTGATGATTCATATGCAAGTTTAGCTTGGCGGAAGCTAAGCCTACATAAAACGCCTCACTGTGGGTGCAGTCCAATGGATAAACGCAATTCCAAGAAGTAAAGGTTTTTTGAAAAACAGAGTAATCTGATTGCTAAGGAAGAAAAGAAAGGAATAGGATTGATGATAGGGCAAATAAAAGAGCCAGGACGTCCGCATTTAACGATCGTACCACTAGCAGTATACGAGGTATGATTAAAAAGTAAAGGCATTTTTTGAAGTTTTGACGCTCTGTTCAATCGATTTCAATTTTTTTTGTGTTGGTACACTCGTCAGAATCATATGTTCACAATTTTGACTATATTGAATGTGTTGTTTTTATGTGAGAGGTTAGACGAGGTTAACGGCGATTTTTGGCTGTTGAAATAATCGAGCAGAGAGTTTGTATTAATTTTAGTGTAAAAAATGGTTTTACTCCAAAAATTCTTGAAATATAGATAGTGGGGTACGGTGAGTCAACTTAAGCAAAAAAAAAAAAGTTAATAGATGGTGTAAGTTATTCCACATGTAATTATTTTTGAACAGCAAAATATCGCCGAGCACACAAACACGACTCTAAACTTAGAGTATAAAAACTACTCATGATATACAGTCAAAAAAAACTACAAACATACGATTATGACAAGTGTACCAACACGATAACAAAAGTTTGGAATTTGAGTGTACAGAGCGCGCGAAATTCAAACGTGTCGTTACGTTTTGAACACAACTCGTAAGGAGGCATAGGAGAAGAGATATGTGAAAAGATACATCTGAGATTTGTAGGTTTGAGTTAGGGTATTAAAGGCACCTCCCTGAAAATAGAAGAAGCACAGGAGGAAGAAGAGAAGTATAGGCCCATCCTATGAGCGCTAGCAAAATAAGTAGTATTGAGAAAAGTAGTATCTCTGCGATGCCTCCTAAGACTAGAACTGCGATGCAGCACATCAGGGACTATACTACTATTAAATAAGTTGGAAGGATAGCTACAGGTAGAAAATTTCTTTTTCAATTAGTCCATTTTTGGAAACTACTATTATTAGAATTGCTACAAGTTTAAAGAAGGTGTATGGAGAGGGATCTGGGGATGGTTTTCTTTACATGGGAGGGATGGCAACTATTAATATGAATTAGTAATAATACAATCCGTCATACCTCGTAAAGTCTCAGAAAAACTCGACCGGTTTGGGGTCCGTCTGGATCCCATCTTCAAGAGCACCTAACTGACTGTCGCTATATATATATATATTAATATGAAGGTACTGCTGGGCATTGGTTGGTTTAATATATACAGAAGTGTGCATTAAATGTACATTATCTGGGAGACATTGACATCCAAAAAGGAAATGATTGTATAGGACACTTGGAAAGTAAAGAAAATGCATGTAGAAAATATTTGGAAGGACGAAATGAACATGTTTAACTCATGTTTACCATGAGGCCAAATGAAAAAGAGATCATCTATAAACGATATTACTTAGACCGGATAATTCCAGCTCTTACTCCATCCACCAACTTTATTATTTCTTTTTCATTTATAGTTCGTTTTTTACTATTTTTTAGTAATTTTTTATTTAAATGTTTTATTTATTTATTATTGTTATTATTTATCCTTGTCTCCTCCTACTCCGTAAGTTCACCACACTGATTGAGTGGCTCTTCAATCATCAATTGACATTTTCTACCCCATGACGAGGCAATCTAAATATAGTAGTGAGTTTTTGTGACCTCTTTTATGCGTTTTCTTTATGTGAATTTAGTTTATTTATATATGTATCATTAATGTGACCCCCACTCTCGGCATTCATGATCTTCAGGCTGAGAGTTTCTTGCTGAAGTGAAATGAAAATGTTAAATGAAAATACGAAGTAATAGTTAAGGTATAGTGCGAAATAAAAAAGGTAAGTTTTAAAGATAATGAAAAAATACGCAATCTAGGTTGTGCAACTTCAAACGTCACATACGTTATCTACTAGCGATGCCGTTCCTAGCGGTGCAAGGATGCGACTGGTAGAGGGAAGGACAACAAGCAGTGAGGGTCACTCTGCAGTTGTAGAACTTTTTTTACGAGTGAGACGGTACCATGAACTTCATCTTTATTTTGTTTTGGTGCACCTGCAGAATGATGTAGGATAAGAAGCCTAGAGAGCTTCGTGTTCATACCCCTCCTGAGAAAGCTGAGGGGTATAGTGCAAAAATGTTCGAGACCACAGGATATTTGTATAGTTCCAAACGATGCCGAATTTTGTACTAACTAATCCCCAGGTATTCCCTATTTCCAGGCACTCTCATAAAAGCCATCAGTATTTCAGACTAGAAACCTTTATTGAAAACAAAAACCTTCAATCTAAGAAATCACTTAGTAAAAGTAAAATAATTTATGCTGGTAATTCTATCCAACCAACATATAGAACAAACTATTAATGTTTCATTCTATTATTCTTTATATTTTAGAGGTTTTTACATGTTGTAAAATAAAAGACAATTAATCATTTCTTATATAAATGTCTAAATGGGAGATGTTTATTATTCCTTATTCCTCCAGATAGCACACATAGTGATTGATACAGTTACCGCTATATACACTTGTTTTTTGTACATCATACAACCGTTGTATATGATAACGTTGGTTTTACTAAAGCAGTAATAATACTTATCACAGCAAGAACTATATCGACATTAAGTTTTGTTCAAGGATGCAAGATGTAGTTTGATTAGAACACTTTGTTAGACAACTACCTATCATACCAAGTAAAGTCAGGCATCAGAAAATATATGACTGACTGGTGTTGATTTTTACATCCAAGAATTTTATTCTTCTTACATTAACTCATTAATACAAATTAAATTTTTTTATTAAACCTCTAAATAACAATTTTATTTAAATCGATTCTCTTCCAAGTTACAAAACGAATTTTCATTTTTTATAGCTATATCTATTTGCAAAAATTAGAATGTTATGATTTTTTTTTATAAATGGAGAAATTTATGTTTATATTTTGTCGAAATTTTATTATTCTTTAAGTAGCTGTTTAGTGTTAATTAGAATCACCAAACAATGTGGACTGCAGTGCGCAAACTTTTAGACACAAACCCATTCACACACAGACAACAGCGAAAAAACGTTAAAAAGGGACTTCACGGACCTCAAAACATGTAAATCCGCCAAAATCTCAAGATAATTTTTTTTTATGATTAATACATTTGACTTATAGCAAAGTAGAAATTGTTAAATCAGTTATGAATAATACAACTAAGAACTATACCATGAACTCCATTTTTCCTAAGATAAAAATTCTTTATGGTCTGCATTTAGTTTATTTGTTAATGAAACCGTTAAATTATGAACAAGCAAAATAGAACAACATAGTGTATGATTCTGTCAACAGAAAAATCAAGGATATCAAGTACTTGTTAATGTCTTTGTATCGTTGAAGCAATGATCAAACAAATTAGCGACACCCTGTTCATTAGTGTCCCTCAAGTAAACAATGCGAGTTACAGTTCTTATCATTACAAAGCCTTCTAAGCAATTAACTCACCAAACCTGATATATTATGTTAAAAAGGAAATAATGATGCACACAGATCATTAGCCTAAGTCTTTCACTTAATTTCGTTAGAATTTCATACGTGAAGTTTCTCTTTCAAAATTTCTTCCTAATAACAACAGAGCATTTTCCCTATTATTTACCCTCTATATGAAATAAGGAGTCATTAAAGTACTTCGTTCAGGTTAAAATTTCGATATCCAGTTTTCAATGGAAATAACAAGTATCAAATGAATTCTAATACTTGTAAAATATGAAATCTGATTTAATTGATTAAACAGATAGAAATGTCAGAGTTCCACTTCGGTAAATAACTAACTAACGAAGTTCATAACCTGCCGTTTATGTTTCTAAAAGCGCTCCTCCTAAGAAATTAGGACTGTTTCTTCAGATTTGACCAAATTTTTCTTAAGAATACCTGATTATTTTAATTTCGGTTGGTAATTTTCTGGTTTTTAAAGTGATGATTATTAGTATTGATACATATTATTCCAATTAATAATTTCAGGTCCATATTTGAGCCAATTAATTGTTTAGTTTTTAAGGAATATAATTTAATTTTCGATGAAGTGTATATTTATAACTGGTAAATGAAAGTTATATACAAAGTACACTACATTTTTAAGCTCGGCTGTTCTTAGATGATACATCAATAACGGTTTCTTCAGGTAAACTCAATCCAGTTTTGGTTTGTTTTAAAAGCGAAACAAAAGAAAGTAATAACTTAAAATTAATGATTATTCTTAAGATTTTCAATGCGCGACTATTTTAATGGTAAGGTAAAAAATCCTTAAAATATAAGTAAGGAATTTCATTTATATGTAATATTCATATTTCTTTCAATCTTCCCAAAAGAAAGAAGAAGACGCGATCACAAATTGTTACCACTGAATATTTGTTTTCTGTTCTTGAATGCTGGCATTAAAGCCAAACAATTCATTACTGTATATACACAAAATATTGATATATTTCATTGCTTCACCAACTACCATGAACTTTTTTTTTCCTCACGAAGAAAATTTTTCTTGACTGAGACTGAATTTATACTTGTAATTAGTCAAATGAAATACTTGTTTGATTCAAATATTTGCAATTGTTAAAAGAACCCTCTCAATGCAACAGACTTGAATTCTTTCGCAGTCGTAGGAAAGAAGGAAAACTGCTCAAGTGATGTCACCTGCTTTTATATTATTACAATTATATTTGGTATGATTGATCAGAATCGTTAATCGTAAGAATCGTGTAGTTTTGGGGCAATCGGAATGAGAATCACATCATACATACATACAGTTATTAGAACTGTAATAACAATACTTCTATTTGTTTGAAATGAGATTAATATTGTCAAAAATGTATAATAAAATTGTCCTAGAACTATTTACGACATATTTAATATAATATACGAATAGTTTATTTTGTAGATTTGACCAATTATTTTATTGTAAGGAAGCTTTGGCATCTTCACTTATTCCAGGAACAAAAGTTATTTGGAAATTTTTTGAGAAAGATGAAGCAACGGGATTATTCAGCGGATTAGGTTTAACATTATCAGCTTGGAAAGCTTCTGTTACCACTAGATTTCCCACATATTTTAACAACAAAATCTGATTGTGAGAACATATTTAGAAGCGTGATACAAATCTACTTTTCTGGACGATGAGCAAGACAACCAGGGTGAAAAGTTACACCATGGACTACTTGAGATTCGTTACATTCAGATCATTCTGCAAAAAGTAGACACTGAGGATGAAAACACGGACTTTAACTTTAGCTTGAAACAATGCATGCAAGAATTCAAGAAAAATATTCAGGAAAAGCAACGAAAGTTAGAAAGGCTTCTACTTTAATAACTGAGCATGATAAAAATGAAAGAGCAATGGAGAATGAAATCAAGTTTGAAATGACCCAGTTAAAATAATTGGACAGGGTGAAGATCCTCTTTGTAGGTGGTGCAGTAACCAGAACAATTTTCCAAATTAGTCATCTCTGTCAAATCAAGTACGTTATGTCAAAGAAGTACTTGTGCCCCCCCTCCCTCTACAATCATTGGATGAGAGTGTAAGGTTATTTAGTGTGGGAGGAACTCTGTATTCACCAAAACGAAATAGAATGACGGCAGATATAGGAGAAATACTGATGTTTCTTCATTAAAATTTATTTACAGGATTCAATCATGGATAAGAAGTCAAATCAGGGATGCCACGCAGATCCTTCTAATCCTGTATCTTTTAAAAATACACCTGGGTCAGGTAATTCCAGGGTCATCAATGGAAAAGAATAATTAATGTTAACTACATATGAAGCAAAGTTATTAAAATGTAGTTGGTAGTTACTAGTTGCATAATTTATTACAATTTTTACTTAACATGGCATTCTGTATTAATTAGTAATTTTTTGTATTCAGTTGATTCACAAGTACTACTCAGGAAAATTCGTCTGTACCTTTTTCATATAATCAAAAACATTTAATTTAACTTTTTTTGTCATAAAGTGGAAACATTTTGAAATAAAAATTTCACAATATCTTGAATATTAATGAAAATATACAATTAGGCAAAGGTGTGAGTATTAACCCAGCTGAAAAAGTAATATAATATAAAATAGATATTATTTTTTTTTATCATGGTTATTCTAACTTACTCATTATTTTTCCTGACGTTTGTAGAGAAAATTTACTGAGATTGATTTTGATAATCAAAATGTGGCTAGACGCTTTTCATACCTTTGTTTAACTGTATCTAGTTTCATTTATTATTTCCCTCTCATTGAACAAATGATGTTCCCTATATATTGAACAAATAAGGTCAACACTAAAATTAATTAAGATAGTTGAGTTGCTGAGCATATACAGGTAGCACCTAAAAAGCTAAGGAACCGGAATTGCACTTGGTTTTGGAATTTTTAATCAACATTTTCCTAAAATCGTACTTGGTATCGGAATCGGAAAAATGTATGAATCGCCCCAACAATAATTTCAATAAATAACCTTTACATCTCAATCATTTTCCTCTTTGCTCAACAATATTGATACACGTTTTATCATCAGGAGCAGGAATCATAAGTTCGATTTTATATAAGTACCAAAGAAGCCAGGGTAGTCCAGTCTCATTGAGCTCGCCTCAGGAACCTGTAGATCCAGGGTTCAATACCCACTCTGGCCCTCAATTTATTCACGCCGGAAGGAAATAAATGCGAGTACGTATTTCCTCAGAGAGAACTTAAGCCATCGGTCCCGAGCCTGTACGATGTCACGTACTCGTAAAAAATCCCTACTTTAAATACACTTGAGTTAGGAAAGATTTAGTACTCTTAATGTAATAGAATGTTCATTGTATGACAAAGAGCCACTGTTCAGTCAATTTTCGGTTTCCTTGTTGGACTGCCACTGTAACCTAAGCATCATAATAAAATAAAATTATAAATTAAAGTACAATGCTCTTCAACAGCCAGTATCTCATATTTTTATAAAATAACTAGTATAGTATACTTTCATACAGTATAACTTACGAGTATAAACTACTTCATTCATAGTATTCATACCATTTTTTTTATTATTCAAAATAAAATAAAGCAAGAAACAGAAAACATTACCTGAATTGATATATATATGTAATAATTTTCATTTAACAGCCCACATAGTTCAAAGTAGTTTTTGGTTATTCATTGGTATTATTTTAATCAGGAAAGTATTGCATTTTCTTATAATTATTATTTTATTCATTGCATTATTTAAACTTAAATACAGTTTATCACGTAATAATTCTTCTTGTTAACATACAATCAGCTGCTTTCCGTTACATGACACATTAAAATTCCGTGGTATGTAA
This sequence comes from Hermatobates lingyangjiaoensis, assembly GCA_026182355.1. Classification (NCBI taxonomy): domain Eukaryota; kingdom Metazoa; phylum Arthropoda; class Insecta; order Hemiptera; family Hermatobatidae; genus Hermatobates; species Hermatobates lingyangjiaoensis. Next base: position 4,255,941 of record JAPFBL010001938.1, read on the forward strand.
CATAAATTACTAATATTATTGAGATGTATATATTGCATTATTGTTATGTAAATATTCACTTAATTTCTTATAATGTACATTAATTTTATGGTATAACAAATTAAAAATTAAAATTTGCATTAAAATAAACTGAACATGTGATAAGTGTTTCGTGCAGAAGTTACCAGATGGCACAATAGTGACATGCTTTGTTCATTCATACAGCGTATGCTAGACAGCACTGGCCATTGACATTCAAATTAGCTGCTTAATTTCATTCACTTAGCAAACCCCATTAAGGAAAAGTTATTTATTCTTCATTTTAAACATCTTTTATACAACAGAAATTATTAAAACAAAAATTATTTTGTCACTTAACTGTTATCTGAAGGAATAGTATCTACTCTGGAGTACAGGCACTTAGGACGAGGGCAAGCTTTTATAGAAGAAGGATAAGTGTTTCTTTAGTTGTGATTTTATCAGTTCCTGACACTTCTCTCTTCTTCTTTCAAAAAATCCATGTAACTATTATAGTACTAATCCTTATACAAGTGGGGCACGATAGGAAATGTTTTGAACCACAGTTAGGACTCACAAAATTTAAAAAATGTCCTACTCCTTTTGAAAGTTTGGAAAAAATTACCAAGAAATGTTGCAAGGAGTTTGTGGTGTGGAATGGTATTTAACACACTGCCCTGCCGAGTGGGTTACGGTGCTTCTTACACCATCTTCAAAATTATTATTTTTTTCAATACAGAACAATTAATCAAAAAATTAATTGTTTAATTTTTTGAACTCACCACTAGGAAACTGTGAGTACCTAAATTCCTCATATATAGTATCCACTATCACTACCCTCTCTAAAAGGCTGAGTATCCATCTGGTTTCAGGGGACTCAAACGAGCATCTACAAAAGATGCATACGACAAAAATTTCTTTTGAAACTTTTGTTAACAATGCCAAGATAATAGTGATAGAAAAAAACGAAAAAAGACTCAGAATACTGGCAGCATTATACATCCTGGAGAAACTCCAAATATAAACGAACAAAAAGAAAATTTCAGTAACCAGCTGCACTTGTTTGAAAACTTCAAGCAAATGAGAAGGATACACGATAGCGGGGTGAAATTAAGATGTAACCAGCATTGTTCAAGCTCTGCAGTAAATGCAAGATCAGACCTTTCAGGGATCTCAGAACGTACACAAACTGATATCAACACTGCAACGTCATACCTGACTGTGTAACCTGCTTATGTTTACTTAGTTAGTGTAATTTAACTTTGTTTTTTGTTTTTTAATTAATTGTTGGTGTATATTGTAAAAATGATAATTCTGAAGATGGTGTAAGAAGCACTGAAATATGTCAAATAAAATTCAAAAAAGTATGGTGATCTAATAATTAATTTGAACAACGTTAAATTGAAGAAAAGGTTTCGAAGTTTGGAGAACGTTTTCAGACATAACGTTTTTAAATACTATAAATATTAATATATAAATGTTTTTGTAGCGTGTACACAAACTGTTGGATACACATTCACCCACCTACATACGCACATGCACACACACACGCACACGCACGCACACACACACACACACACACACACACACACACACCGATACCATTGCAAAACCTTCATAAAACGACTTTGGGGACCTCAAAACACGTAATTCCGTCAAAATCTTGAGGTCGGAGTTTTTCACAATCACTAAACTTTATTTATAGTAAAGTAAAAACTCCTATAAATGTTAACTTACTAAGAAAGGGAAGGGAATGACAATATTATTTTTTCACTGAGTCTTTAGTATTAATGAAATAGTACTAAAATTAAAAAAAATATTAACTTTACCTACGTTGTAGGTGCAACGGCAAGTAACCGACTCTGTAGCCAGTAGTGCTGCCCCTCGTGCCCAGTCTTGAAGTAATAAAGCTATTAGAAAATGTTGACAGGGAATTCAGATAAGCATTGGAAAATGAAAAAAAAAAATAAATAAAGAGGAAACTAGTTAAACATGACAGGTATTGAATCTTCCCAGAATTTTTCCTTCCCATCAAACGAATAACAAATCTCGCTAGTGCACAATACAGTTCCTGCATACAGGTGGCCGACTCCTACTAAGTCGTCAGTTTTTAGGACTATCATTGTTCAATAATGATTGGGTCGTTCCTCCGAAGGGAAGTCCCATTATCACGGTACCAGGCCTCACCTAAGTGAATAATAGTTTTCAGGTCCACCTGCCAATTATAAGGGTCGAGGGCTAGCTCCACATTGTTGCTCTGCAGGCAACCTGATACCATGGTACCGACAATATCTTAAGAGCTCTCGAAAAGAACTCCGAACCTCTACGACCGGACTTTTGCTGCAGTTAAGTCAGTGAACACACAACCTTCCACCTGTTAGCCAGATTGCGCAATTAGCGTAACCTGTTACTCCTCTCCGTGCACCAACAGATAAGTACATGGGAACCAGAAGGTCTATCACCTTACAGAAGGAGAACCATTCTTGGTAAGAGGCCCCTGAGCCCATGAGAGAGCACAGTAACTCTATATATAATTGTAATGTCGAATACTGTGCTATAATCGAGAAATTTAATGTTTCCTTTTACTTATCTATAGCTTGACTTGTCCGGTTTGGGCCACTCAATCCACTATAGTGTGGGCATTCGGAATAGAGAGCTTGACTTGGGAGTCAATTGGCCCTTGGTCACCTGCTACCTTAGTTATAATGATTAGGCTGGTTATAATATAAATAATGAACTAAATGGACATCGTGGTTAGTACGCCTGCCGATAAATTCTGTTTAACTTAGCAAATGTAGCAAGATTTATATTATAAAAGACTGAAAATCTTTCGACAAAGGACCATGAGAGACAATTAACGAGAGATATAAATTAATTGGTCTGATTTTTGACAATGTCAGGTACTCGTTCAAGATCCGTAATCTAATAAACTTAAGTATGGTGTTTTTTAGAACTCCTAATATAGACTCAACTTGTAATATCAACTACAGGCTGGGAATATTTCCACTGGGAACGATCTCTTAGGAAATATATCCCTATAGAAATAAAAAAAAGTATGAAAACTGCACAAACTCATGGAGTATAAATAGTTATTAAAATGGCCTTCATATACTCTAAATTAATTTGTAGTAATCGAAGTTGAACAGAAGATATACAACGTTATCACATACTCAATAATGTCCAATAAAAACTACGAAATAGATTAGTTTTAAGTAACGCTCTGATCAATATACCTTATTAAAACTTTGAGCATTAACCTGAATGTGATGCACGTACCACCATTATACTGTTGCCTTCTTACAGAAACTAAACACACATATTCTGCACATAAAAATAATGCTAATTCAACACAATAGTTGTATAAATATAGTGTGTATGATAATTCATGACAAGAAAATGCCTTTTTAAGACTGATCAATTCAAAGATAAAGTTTTGATCATTTTAAGAAAAAATATTCATAAAAATTTCCTCATATAAATATAAAAACAACACGTTTTGAACACCTAGTGAGTCATCCGCCAACCCTTTTAACTATTCATATGACTTGAGAAAGAACAATGAATGTTCGAAAAGAATTTTTTATTAAATATTTGTATATGGAGACTTTGGTTGGTCCTTTTTCAAAAGTATAGTAAGTAAGTTTTACAAAGCAACTGATTGCACAACTTTTGAATAAATGTTGAATCACTTTACTTTTAATCAAAACACTATTATCATTTCAAAATGGATGCACTGTTTCTTCATCTAAATTATTTAGTTTATAGCCTCAATAATATAGATGATAGATTATCCTTTTTTACAAAACTTATGTTAAAAACTCAACATTCAGAATCACAGTAACACATCAATTTAAGAACAATGCCATAACACACCATAAGCAAATTGAATTGAAGCTATTTAAATCATAAGAAAATAGTGTATTTTTCTTAAACCGGTAGTAGCTCTACGGGGTGTGCACTTGTATATCACAAGAACTTCATTCAAATAAAGAAATAAACAAAACTAGTAAATTTGTCAATAACTACCAAATAAAGTAGCAGTGCATAAACTAACACTAGGGGTAATGTAAATATTTATAAAAGACCAAGAATAACTAACGCCCACCCTCCAATTGAAATTGTGTATAATTAATATTATGATTAGTACACGAAATGATTGTTTTGATCATGTTATTATACAAAGAAACAGTGATAGTGATCAATGCTCACAACCCAGAATCCAATAGCAGTTTCAATAAGTCGTTATTATATAATTAATAGTAACATTTAGTGAGGCCATCGAGTCACTAAATATACGCGCTGCCAATATGTCACTGTAATGCTATATATTGATGCAGCCTCCTTAGAATCATTTATAAAGACATTAAAATAAAGGTTTTAAAGGAAGTCAAGTACTTAGGCTTCATTATTGGGAGGATATGAGTTTTGTCCACCAAGGCATCTGGTACAGGTCAGGCCAGAATAACTGAGCAGGATATCAGGACTAACATGGAGAGTTGAGTTCAAGAAATGGCCAGTTATGTATGCTGTTATTTTTGATTTCATTGTATTATATATTGATTTCACTTGGGCAAATTATATTAGGGCAAATATGAGGAAGTTGTTGATCTATGAACAAAATAGAGTACTGATATTCATAAGGAAGGCATGCAGGACCATTTCAACCATGCGACTGGGGTCATCGCAGGTAGAATAAATATTAAAAAATGAGGCTTAAAAAGCAAATTCCGCCTCCATGGATGACATATGGAACCTTAGACATAGAACGCAGGGTGAGGGAGATTAATTAAATCAATGGGTACGCAGTTCAGATGACAGGGAAACTAGTAGGTATTCCCATCTCCCGAGCATTGAGGACAGAATGACGATAAGTGATTTCCCCGTCACCCACCGGTTGAAGCAATTGCTATTAGAACACGGTGATTTTTGAACATACCTGCACAAATACAAGAAGGTACATAGTCAGATCACGAATGAGGGCCCCTCGAGGAGACCGTTAAGCATTTAATAGAGGTATGACTAATGTATGCTAGATGCAGGTATAACTTAGAATGAGTCACAGAAATCTCTGTGGAGGATATGTATTGGACGGCTTTCATCAAGAAAAATAAAGTGCATTATTTGTATTTCATTTATAAAACAGTTAAAATCAAAAAGATCATGGGAATTGAAGAAGTAAGACTCTTCACTAGAACTGTCAACATGTTTTTATAAGTATCCATTCCTTGTAGGTATTAGTTAGGATATGAGTTCGTATTAATAAGTCGTGATGTTGTATCGTGGGAGCTCGCGTACATGAGGCACACTTTGTACGTATTCTAAGAGGTTGAAAATCCCAAGCTTTAGCTTGGGGTTGTGTCCATTTAGAATGCTGTGAAAGAACTCACACATAGGCATCTGCCTGGTTCGTTATAATATGCAGTTATTGTCAAAAGGCGCAGGCATCCTATATTATACCAAAACAGGTTCATGAAAGAAAATAAACTATGTAGTAATATTCTATTCATTTCATTACCCACTAACTTCCTGCGCATGTGTACAAATTTCGACATTCGTTGAGCGTGCCAGCTCCCGCATGATTGGGTTAGAGTGCAGACAGCCTATTTACTCATCGGATATCTTCAACATTGCAACACGTCGGAGCGCACTTAGCAGCGCATTGTATTAAATTTGCTTTAAGGTAAGTGATTAGTGAGTACAAACTATTCAGAAGCAAGTATTTACCAATAAATCATGGGAGTAACAGGCATAAATGGTCAACCTTACCACAACAATATGTAACATATGATCTGACACAAGTTCACTTGACCAAAACAGAACCCTCCCAAATCTCTAGATTTTAACCTTTTGGCATCTATTTATTTCCTGACACTGAAAAAAAAAATTGTAAGGTAATGTTTCGGGTTAAGAGAAGAAAGTATGAAAAAAACTACAGAAGAATTATACAACCAATCACAGAATTACTGAGATATTACCCGCAGTGGTAACACAGATTGGAGAACTGTTTGAACCTCCAAGAGGGATTTATAGGAGAATTAATAAAATTTTTGAAGTTTCATTTGAACATTATATTTTTTATGAACCAAGATTTGAAACTTATTGAACGGAACTCGCATGTCACACTTCCTAACTAGCAGTGACGGTAAACAAGATTCTAAAAGCGAAGAACTCATTAGCAATAACAATAAATGTCTCTGATACCATACTAAAACTTATACTAGAGACTTATAGTATAAGTCACTCTTGGCCACTAGGAGTGACGCTTGGTGAGACCACTAAGGTCACAGAGCTCAATAGCATTAGCTTGTGTTTTAATAGTCAACTTGTATTAAGTTGAAGTGTAAAAACATGTAAGGAAATATTGAGTGAAGTTTAAAGATTTGATGATAAGGTTTGGTGGTTGAGCTGTAAGCCAGTGATTAGTGGAAGGAAATGGGCATTTTCAAAGCGCCTTTAATGAGCGAAGGCCGATCGTTGAGCCAACAGGTTAGGCCTGTCAATTCGACAATAGCCAGCCTTGGGATATGAACCCACTTCGTCTAACACCAGCACACCTGAGATCTGACGTAAACAGTCCAACTCAGTACTGGAAACATAATACTAATCAGGCTATTAAAAGAAACAAACTATTCTATAAATTGCTGCGTTCCTTTTATTATTCTTTATTTATTTTTTCAAAGGGATACGAAAGTTTTTCTGATCTAGATTTAGTAACACAATTCAACTTAAGGAACTTCATATTCTAAGGCAAGAAAAGAAAACCAGAGATGACTGTATCTACTAACACTGAATTACTTCCCCAGAATGCAAATTATGTTATTACATTTAATATGCTATCACAAATTGCAGATTTAAAACTCAATTGACATTTAAATTAATAATTGAAAAATAACGTTAAATTGCATGTGATTTTTACAATTATAATACGCTTACAGTTTTATAGACACATGAAGGAAGGACACTAATCGGTCAAAGCGAAAGAGATATACTTCTCCAAGATGAGAAGAATTTTGTTTTCGGACTTCACCATTCTATTGACTAGTATGAGAACAAAAAAAAAGCCCTTATTGTCTAGTAGTTTTACAATCATTCAAATCTTATCTTTAATAATTAAAAACAGTGCACACCAACGTATAAAACACAATAACAAATTCTGGAATGGTATTCAAACCTTTTGACTTTATATTCGGATATAAGTAGCCAAGTACGGCTACTCAATATCATAATTAAATAATAATAATAATTAAAAACTATTTAATTAAATAATATATATATAATTAAAGTTACAGCTAGAGAACACAAGAAAGAGGACTAACACTCACGAATCTCGATCATTTCGGCGTCTTGCCGTCTTCAGGAGAGAAGAAGAAAATAAAAAGGAGAAGGAATGAAGGAACAGAGAAGTAAATGCGTCCACTGACCGATACAAACGGTCAGTATCGGAATATATATATATATATATATATATATATATATATATATATTCATAATTAGAACATATTAAAAGAACTGGTTAACGTAATTATAGAATAGAGTGATGTTAGTGTACCTTGACGTTTTATCGACTCTTATTCTGCACTTAAAAAGGATAATACTATAAAAATTATTAAGTTTGACAAATCAAATGTAACTGTGATACTAAATAAAAAAGGGTACGTAGAAAAAAATCTAAATCATGCAAAACATAAAAATGTTTATACAAAGTTACAAGCCAGTCCTTTGGAAAGAGTCAATAGTTATTTTAATAAAAAGATTAAAAATATTTTAAAAAATCAACCTGGACTAACTGCTAAATGTCTATCAAAATCCCCTTCACTGCCATATATGAACAGATTGATCAAGCCGCATAAAATTAATATCCCGATACGAGGAATTGTTATTTCATTTTGTTCAGCTTCACATGCCTTGCCAAATGGTTACTGTTAAGTCCATTAATTGCTGACCTCTGAGGCAGGTATGTAAAAAAATATAGATGTAATCTGTGAATTAAAAACTGTCAATATGAAGGAAACATATAGATTGATTAAATTTGATGTAGTGTCCCATTTTGATTACATATTGCGCATCTGTCCTAAATATGTGAATAAAGATGCCTTTCTAATAAAATTAATTTCATTAGTGCCGACAATGGAAGTAAATTGTAATTCACCCTCCATAGATGTACTTATCCATAGACTACCTAAAGAGTTACGTTTTAGTGCATATGCAAAACCCACTGATGTACTTGCGTAGGTCCATTTTTACTCTTCCCATCCAAGAAATGTTAAAATATCTGTTTTTAGACATATGTTTTTGTGGATGTTAAAAGTTTGTCTCTCTGGATTTCTTAATGATTAAATAAATAACATTACATCTATTGCGCTATAACTAAAATGCACCTTCTCTTATATCGACAAAGCTTTAAAGGGTGCTAAAAAAAAACTCTCCAATGTTTCAACGGTATCCCGCTCAATGTAAATTCCGTAGTTTTACCATATCATGATTGATTGGACCCTCTTCCTAGGCTTGAGCGTAAACTTAATTTTAATATAGTTTTTTCTAATCGTAATAATGTAGGCAATATGTTAATTAAAAACTCTACCACGGAACTGGAGTGCAATGGTATTTATAAAATTCCGTGTAAACGTTGTTATAAAATATATGATAATCAAACTGTTAAATCATAAAAAAACTCGTGTCAAACAACAAAAATACAACGTAACTAGAGGAACAATGCAGCGCCCTTTTCTTGCATATAACTAATGAAAATTATCACATTGATTGGTACGTATTGATTAGTACGGGGCTAAAATGAATACTTATGAAAAATTGATGTTGTTAGGAAATATTATTGAAACATCTCTGATTAAATATAATAGATCAAATATTGTAAACGTTAGTAACGGTTTATTCAAACTTGACTCACTCCTGACGAGGGCTATAGCCTCACCTAAGAGGGTTGACAGCTACAAGTAATTATTATTACTCCATATATTTGCAACTTTCTCAGAAAGAAAAACAATAGACATGTTGCCTATTGTTGTGAAAAAAGGTATGTTGTGAAATGTACCATCAAAACTCGGCACCAACACGAACTATATGTGAAGACACCATGAGGAAGTTACTGATCGCAAGCACTATAAAATCACTCATTCGCCACACAAATGGAAGTGTATACTGCGAAGTGGATGGTGTGGCAATGGGCTCACCGCTAGGAGTCACATTCGCAAACCATGTGTCATATAGAGAACCAGGTACTACAAAACATCAAACCTACTCTCTCCTGCCGATACTGCCTAGTAGCTACGCAGTCTATGGAAGCGCTCGAAAAAATGATCAAGTCCGTCTGCAGATTTATGAAGCCGTCAGAGCAGCTCTATTATCAACGTACAGCACACTGGATCAACACACGCACTACACCTCCTCGGTTTGCAGCCTACAGTCATTCATCCAGGCAGTAGCCAATCACCAAAAAGCATCCAGGAGTCCGCTAATTAGCAATTCCTGACATCCTCATTTTAGCTGGAATTTTTCAGAAATCCTCCATAAAGTTACCCTAATTATTTTAGTTTTTAGTATTAATATTATTATTATTGCTATTATTATTCTTAGAATATATTTTATCAATTAAGTTACTAAACTGCATTAAAGGGGAAAAGGCTCAGAGTAGGAGACTAAGTCTCCCTCATACGGCTACCCCAGAAATGTATACATTGGGAGCAATCCCCTAATAAAGAATTTTTCATTTCATTCGCAAGACTGATAAAATTGGAAAAAAAAAATTCCACAGAGAATACTCCATCGTGTTTAACAAGACCGTGTTTAAATACAAGACCTCTATTTATATATAAATATATATGCAAGTATATATATAAGTAATGCCGGCCGCCCGCGAGAGACTAGAAGGTTGAAGTCCGTATCAACATTGCCTCTCCTATAAACAGAAGGAGCTGACTAATAAACTCCATTCTTGTCTTCAATCACGTGCGAGCTAGTTTATTTAAATTCCTTTTTTTTTTTAAAACCTATTCATTACCCGGACACGCGTAACTGGTGCCGAAACCCGGGAACATTCGCCAACTGTTTAATAGTGTAGTGTTGTGTCCAGTGTAGAAACCAACATGACGAGTAAACAGACAACAGGAGCCGATGTTAGGCTCGCAGTGAAAATAGAACAAGCGAGAGTAGCAAAAGCAGGGTACCTGATGAACCTATTAGATTCGATAAAGAGGTTCGAGGGTGATGCTCGAGAGTTGGACTTGTTCATAGAGAGAATGGACTCCATCAACGAGCAGTTAGTCACAACTCAACTAGACCCAGCTACAGACAAGAACATCAAGACCTACTTCCTCGTCAAGACCTAGCCAGGGTCAGCCTTACGGTGATGCTGGAGTTAGGACTTACGTTTTGTGCGGAGTGGAGTGCGGTGCGAGCAGCCCTTAAGGACAGATATGCTGGAGCCGCAAAGCCTGTAGCTAGAAGTGCGCTAAAAATTTTTGAAATGCGGAAGGAGAATGGTGAGACCTGCGCTGAGTTCGGGCGCAGATTGGGGGATGCGACAAGGAAATTAACTATGAAGATAAATGAAAAGTGCACAGACAGTCAAGAAGCGAAATGGAGAACGACGATATATGGAGAGATAGCCAGTGAAATTCTCCTCAAGGCAGCTCCAGAACGAGTGAGAATGGCCCTCCGTATCATGAAGCCCACTAGTCTCGAGGAGACAATTAATGCCATCCGGGAGGAAGAAATGGACCGAGAAGATAACGGTGTTATATACAGAGGGAAGTCAGAAGGAGGATGGGCAGTTGTGACCAGGAGGAGAGTACCTCAGGATAGGCAATTCAGAGCAAGAGCCTATGAGGATCGAGGACAAGGGAGGTATTCACAGGAGAGGAAGCCACGGGGACGCTTTGAAGAGAGAAGATCTCAAGCCAGGAGGAACAGCTATGAGGCAGTGGGAGGCTACACGCGAAGAGAGAAGCCAGTAAGAAGAGGATGTTGGGAGTGTGGTGAACTCGGTCACTTCGCGCGAGAGTGTCCGTATTTATATCGCAAGGAGAGACCACAAACGACACAGTATAGACCAGCACCAAGAGATGAGCCCATGGAAGTTAACACAACCCGGCGGGAGAAGATGTGGGGCAGGAGAAGACAAAAAGGGGAAGGCTCTTCAGAGGACGGGAGCTCATCAGAGTCAACAGGGTCGGAGCAAGAGACATCGATAGAACGACACGAGCGCTGGTACGAGCGAGGGAAGTGGCCTTCACTGGAAGAGACTCGTGGTGGGAGGATCGCTAGTCGAGAGAAGAGGAAGAAGGATTGAAGGTTAGGCGAGAGGTATATAGGCGAGCAACAGAGGAATAGCATAAGAGGTAAGCTCCCTATATTTTTTTTTCCCAAATGGAAGACTAAGTGTTTGGTAGATACAGGGTCAGATAGCACAATTATGGACAATGAAGTGGCAAAAAGGATGGACAATTATTCAGGGCTGACACCGTGCAACTGCACCTTGGTCACCATGGCAGGAAGGAAGAGCCTGGTAGGCGAATTACAGGTAGAGATGGGAGAATTAATAGGAGAGACCTTGGAGATGAAAGTGCATGTGACCCACTTAGAGACCCAGAAATATGGAGTTATTCTAGGGTGCGACTTTTTGGAGAGAATCAATGCAAAACCTGAGTGTAAAAGAGGGAAGTGGGACATTAAACTAGGAAAAAGGAAATACTTCGTGGAAGGGAGAGTTAAACCAGGGAAGAGAATAACGGTAAACTGTGGAAAAGTGATACCAGGAGAACATCAGGTGAGTGAATTAATGAAAGAATTTGAAAAAGTATTCTATAGTGAAGGACAGAGGTTATCAGCTACAGGTAGGGTCAAACACCAAATAGAACTCCCTGAAGGTACAGTTGTTTACGTGAAACCTAGAAGGTACCCACACCAATTGAAAAAGATAATGCAGGAGCAAATAAAGGAAATGCTGGACCAGGGCATAATACAGAGGTCTAAGTCGCAATTTTCGAGCCCTATTTGGCTGGTGCCGAAAAAGGTCGAGGAGGGTAAACCCCCTAAATACCGGTTGGTAGTAGATTTTAGAGAGTTAAATAAGTACACTAAGCTTGAAAGATACCCTCTGCCAAGGATAGAAGACATACTCGACCATATAGCAGGAGCAACTGTATTCAGTACCTTCGACCTCAAGGCCGGGTATCACCAGATTAGGATGCACCCGAGAGATGTCGAGAAGACGGCCTTTATGTTCGATAGAGGCCACTTCGAATTTTTGAGGATGCCCTTTGGCCTAAAGAATGCGCCTTCCACGTTCCAACGCCTCATGGATGAACTGCTTGAAGGACTGGGAGAAGACTTTACGCAAATCTACATGGATGACATCATAGTGTTCAGTAAGTCAATAGAAGAGCATAAGGAACATGTTACAAGGGTGCTGAAAAGAATAAGGGACTTTGGCTTAAAGGTAGCGATGGATAAAACCCGCTTATATCAAAAAGAGGTTAGATTTATGGGGCACCTTATCTCAGGTGAAGGAGTAAGACCCGACCCTAAGAAGGTTGAAGCAATAGATCGATTACCCTATCCAAAGGGACCCAAAGACATCAGGGCTTTTCTAGGTATGATAGGTTTCTATAGAAGGTACGTAAAGGACTTTGCAGCAATCACGAACCCCTTGACAGACAGTTTAAAGAAAGGAAAGAAGTTTATACAAACAGAAGATCTAAGAGAAGCAGTGGAGCAGTGTAAGAAGGCGTTGCGGGGCCCGCTGTTGCACCAATTTCCTGACCTAAACAAACCATTCATTGTAATGACAGATGCCAGTCAAGAAGCTATCGGGGGAGTCTTGATGCAGGAAACTATCCAGGGAGAGCGACCAATAGCCTACGCCAGCAGAAAATTATCACCAGCAGAAAAAAGGTATAGCACAATAGAAAGGGAAATGTTAGGCATAGTGTGGACTGTAGAACATTTCCGACCCTACCTTTTTGCGGCTGAGTTCACTATTAGAACAGATCATAGGCCCCTAATGTGGATCGGGAATTTAAAGGAGACGTCAGCCCGGATAGCAAAGTGGAAAGAAAGGATAGCTGCATACAACTTCAGGGTCCAGCACGTAAAGGGCGTTGATAATCAAGTAGCCGACTGTTTGTCCAGAAACGTCAACGTCATTACGAGAAGTAGTACGAGAGAGCCAAGTACCTCCAGGGACGTGCGAGAGTTCTTCGCCAACTGGACACCAGACGCAGATGAAGACCAAGAACAACGAAATGGACCGGAAGCTGAGATTAGTCAGGATATAATAAACAACAAGAGAAATCAAATAATTATAAAAGACGACACAGAAGAAATAATAAACACCCAATTGCACAAATATGGCCACTTAAAAATAAATATTATTACAGGAGGAACGAAAGCGAACAACGAACAATTAAGTACAGTCATAAACCAACTAACAGTGCCAGGAAAGGTATACCATTTCTTTATAGAATCTCAAGAACTTGAAAATAGACTACTACGACTAATTCAGGAAAGAGGGCTGAGACAAGGAGCTCATTTCATAATCTGTAAGAACCAGGTAGAAACGGTAGAAGACGAAGATCAGCAGAAAGAGGTCATCCTAAATTATCACAGGGGAAAAACCAACCATCGTGGTGTCACAGAGACCCTTAAACATCTACAGAGGTCGCATTACTGGCTCCAAATGGGCAAGAGGATAGCCCAAGTGATAAAGGACTGTGAAATATGCAAAAGGAGGAAGTATGAAAGAGTACCACTTGTACCTCCATTATTACAAAGTCAGACGCCCGAGGGACCCTTTGAGGAGATAGAAATTGATATATTTACATACGACGGAAACAAATATTTAACAACAATAGATAGACTAACGAAGTTAGCCTCAGCATGGCCACTAACAAGTAAATCAAGTGAAAGTACAGAAGAGGCATTGCTGTCGTATTTGGCCACGTTTGACTGCCCGAGAACGATCTATATGGACAGAGGGCGAGAGTTCAACAACGTTAAAATAAAAACCCTGTTAAAAGAATTCAATATAAACCCCCATTGGTGTACACCGGGTCATCCAAGGTCCCACGGAGCAATAGAGAGACTACATAACACTCTAACGGAACACTTGCAGTTATTGGCTGATGCAAAAAACATAAAGGGTCATGTGGCAATGGCCAGAGCGGTCCTAGCATACAACAGTAGTATTCACTCGACCACAGAGGCAACACCATTTGAATTGCGGAAAAAGGAAGCGGATCCACAAAGGTTACATAATAGAGTCAAAGCAGCAAAAGAAAGATGGACCAAGCAATATAATCAAAGGAAAGCAGAAGAAGCAGTAGGGTTGATACAAGAAGGGGACTTCGTATATAAACTGAATAGGCAGAAGCGAAGGAAATCGGACCCGAGATACGTAGGGCCATACGAAGTACTCGCAACGTTACCACGGTACAGAGCACAGATATGGAGGATAGGAACGGACACCCTGAAACAAGAAATAGTTCATTTTCAGGAACTGCGACGGGTGAGAAGGAAAATCCCACCAATGGTGCGAACGATATAGTGTAGTTATGTGTGTTTACCTATGTTAATTTTGTTATTTTTGTTGTGTACAAATAATCATAGAAGTTCATCTTTTGTTATTTCTGTAATTTCTATAAACAATGTTAATTCAGTTACTTGTGTGGACGTCATTTTATTTTTGAATGTTAAAACATTATATTCATTTCTTATGTTTAGAGTCAAGTTTTGTTTTGTTATTTTATGATATAACTCAGACACTTGTACGGAGAGCATTGTTGATAAGGACTGGGAGGGGGCAGTAATGCCGGCCGCCCGCGAGAGACTAGAAGGTTGAAGTCCGTATCAACATTGCCTCTCCTATAAACAGAAGGAGCTGACTAATAAACTCCATTCTTGTCTTCAATCACGTGCGAGCTAGTTTATTTAAATTCCTTTTTTTTTTTAAACCTATTCATTACCCGGACACGCGTAACTTATATATATATATATATATATATATATATATATATATATATATATATATATCAATGATCAAACCACAATAAAAAAATGGGAAAACAAGACTAAGATCTTTCAACCGTAACAAGCGGTCTTCCTCAGAGTCAAAAACCCAACTGAAAAACCCACTTCATCAGTTGGGGTTTTGACTCAGACGAAGACTGCTTGTTACGGTTGAAAGATCTGAGTATTGTTTTCCCATTTTCTTATTGTGGCTTGATCATTGATTGTTATTTCACGTGTTTATGTGAAATCTTTATATATATATATATATGCATATGCATAAAAGGGTTTCACACAAACACGTGAAATAACAATGGTGAAACCACAATATGAAATGGGAAAACAAGACTTAGATCTTCCAACCGTAAAAAGCAGTCTTCGTCAGAGTCAAACACCCAACTGAAAAAAACCCAACAGATGGGGTTTTCACTCTGACGAAGACCGCTTTTTACGGTTGAAAGATCTTAGACTTATTTCCCATTTCATATTGTGGTTTGATAATTCATATATATATATATATATATATATATATATTATATATATATATGCATACATTTACATGTTTTTATCCGTTTATTATTTATTTTGCTCTTATTTCATTATCTATCCTTGTCTCTCCTCCTTTCATAAGTCGGCTACACTGTTTTGGCACATTAAATAATTTTGCTTTGATATGAACTAAACAATTTTTTTTTAGTTTTTATATATGAGCTTCTTACAATGTTTTGAAGTATTTACGATCTTGGTTTATAGATGTAAGATAATTGGATTATTTTATTAAAAATGTTTTCAATGTTGAATAATGCTTTACATTTTCATCTTTTATACGATAATTATACTCGGAATTTTATTACATGCTAGTTTTTTTTTATAAAACCACAGTTCTATCACTTTATCAAAAATCAGAATAAATCATATTTACTCTGAGTGAGTGTTAACTTATTCTAGTACTCTGTTTTGCATATTCAAATCAATTTCAAAACCAACTTTTCAATACAATTTAAAACTTTATTGCTGGAAGCTTGAAACTTTTAAATAGAATAAATATGGTCTACTACACTAGAATAGTGAAAAAACTGGATATTTGTCAACAATGTAGCAGCACTTCTATAGAACAAAAAAGTCCATTCTTCATACTTCAATATATCTCAAAGATAATAGATTTCTAAACACAAGAAAATCTACATCTGATATTATGTTTTGTTCAAAAGTGCTAGATATAAATTGATTATTACAACTTGCTAGAGAAATCCGTCATAGTATTATGTTTGATTGGCGTTCATTATTTAAATGTAAGAATTTTAATCTTCATATAACTCATATTAAGTCATCAAATCATATCAACGTTTTTCACATGGTGAGGTATAAAGGCCGGGAACATGATTAAATCAAAACAGATATAAGTATAGTGGTGGTGTATGTGTATGTTTTTTTTTCCACCCAGCAGTACCCCTGCTATTTGGGAGTTTATTGAATAGTTTACAAACCTGTGTCACGCTGAGTATAACATGTTATAATATTCTACTACATTAACTATAACAACTTTTAGATTATTCAATTACTTAACTTAATTATTAACACATTGACTTAAATCTAATAATTAATATAGCATAACATAACATAGCGTAATATACCACAGCATAATAACAAAACATATCATAAATATAATAACACTTATAATGGTTTAAAATACGTACCTAAGTCTATTTTCTTAATAAAGTGCATAAACGGTTTAAAATTTTCATCTTTGAGTAAGTCTGATCTGGCTGCTGGTCAAGAGCCTCCAGTGGTGACGATATGCTGCATCAGGGGTCCTCTGTGGCGGTCCAGGATAGGACAGTCGTAGAGGAGATGTTGCCAGGTCTGTGATGTGGTATGGTCGCAGATACATGCATCTTCTGGTATTATATGGAAACGGTTCAGATATGATGTTGTACGTCCGTGTCCAGTCAGCACTTGAGTGAGTTTATAATTTATTATTAGATGGGGTGATATTTGGTTCGAAAGTCTATTGTAGGTATGAATGATTTAGTTTCCCTTCCTTTTATTGAGAACCTCCAGGCATCTTGCCATTGCTCTTCACTCTTCCTTGCCAGCTTGCTCTTCATATATGGCAAAGGTGCCTTGTCATAACTGGCTGTCTCGTTCCCTTCCGCTGCCTCCTTTGCTAATCTGTCTGCTAGCTCATTCCCTTCCGTCCCTATATGAGCTTTGACCCATTCAATTTAAATTTTACATTTTGTCATAGCAACTATTTCTTTTCTTATTTCTTCCGGTATTGGGAGGTGGATGTTTTTATTTTGAATTGAGTCTATTGATGTTTGACTGTCAGTTAAGATTTTTGCAAAGGTACAATCGTTTCCCTCAGAATTAGTTTTTTCTTTGACCCACTGGATTGCTTTCAGAATTGCAAAACGTTCTGCCTGGTTATTACTGCAAGTTGATCTAAGTTTATATTTGTGGTGCTCAATAATTTCCTCTGTTTTGAAGACAGCGAATGCGCAGCCCACCCCTCCATTGGTCTTACTACCGTCTGTGAATACTTTATACTTGATGTTTACATTGTCGAGTCCCTGTGTGTTGAGATCAACATCTATTTCAGGATGTAGCCACTGTGAACTTCTGTATGATCTCTCGTATTCTACTTCTTCATCTTTTCCATTGCTATTGATTTCGTATTTTGAGATGGCTTCTTCAATTTTTAGTAAAATGGGCTTTAAATCTGCTATGACCAATGCAGCATCATAACTGATTGTTCTGAAACCCTTTATTATTTTCAAGGAAATAAGGCGTTGAACTCTCTTTAATTTTGTTTGATTGAATTTTTTTTGAATGGCTCTTCTCCAGATTGGTGCTGCATAGACTAACATAGGTTCAATGGCACCCATGTATATTGTCCGTAACGCTTCACTTCCCAGTCCCCAATAAACTTTTGCAGATCGTGATAGAGTATTGACTGTTTGTAGACACTTATTGTAGACTCTGTCGATGTGTTCGTTGAAGTTGTGTCTGTAGTCAAATGTTACTCCCAAATATTTCATGTTCTTCACCAAATTTAGCTTTTGTCCATTCATATAAATATTTACTGATTGTGAGGCACCTTTCCTTTTAAAAAAATAACACTTTAGATTTTTTTTTATTAAAAACTAACTTATTAGCTATTGTCCACTGAGTGACTATGCGTATGGCTTCGTTTCAAATGGCTTCTATTTCTATGGTAGATGTGGAGGAGACTAGTAAGAGAAGATCGTCAGCAAAAGCTTGAACTTCGACTTCTTTAGGAAATGGCAACTGCAGTAGTGAGTCATACATGATGTTCCAGAAACCGGGGCCACATGCAGAACCTTGAGGACATCCTTTATGTACTGGTTTAGTTAGTTGGTGGCCGTTAACTTGTAGTGCTGCCTTTCTGTCAGAGAAATAGGCTCTTGAGAGATTGTAGAGGTTACTGGGGCAGTTATAGCGTTCTAGCTGATAAGGTATAGAGGGCCACCATGCAGAATCAAAGGCGCCTTCAACGTCTAGAGAGATAAGGATTACTTTCCTTCTTTTATTGAAGTTTGTCACAATAGCTTGCTGAATGGCCATTACTGCATCAGTGGTGTTTACTTGTGGAGTGAACCCCATTTGTCGATGACTTAGAAGATTGTTCACCCTGAGGTAGTGCATGATGCGGTCAATTAATAGTCTCTCTAATACTTTCCCAGCAAAAGGAAGCAAACTTATGGGCCTATATTTACCAGCTTCGTCGGAGAGTTCCCGCCCTGGTTTTGTTAGTAATATAATCAAAGAGTGCTTCCATTCTGTGGGAAAATAACCTCTTTTTAACAGCTCATTGTAAAATTGCGTCGTGAATCTAGGTACGTTTTGAAAAACTCTGAGCATTATTTCTCTGGTTAAGCCATCCAGACCAGATGTCTTTTTAGGTGCAAATCTTTTTATTGCCCGCTCAACCTCCTGTATTGTAAATTTTTTATCATCAAGAGAAGAAATATATCTAATTTTTTCTTTCACTTCTGTATGGTAGTAATTATCTGTACTGGTGTCGTCATCAGGAAACATCTTGTTCATTACTGTTTCAACAGCTTCTTTCAAATCTGAAGTGTGAGACCCATCTGGTTTCTTAATTGTAGAGAATAACAGGTTAGTTTTTAATTTTCCTGTAGCCAACTTATAGATTGTACTTCATGGGTTTTGTCCTGTCGATGATTCATAGTAAGATTTCCAAGATTCAAATTTAGCCTTCACTATAGTATCTGAGTAATTTTTCTTGATCTCGTAATATTCTTTTTTCTCTCTTTCACAATTTAGCTGTTTTTTCCTCAGTTTCTGATAAATTCTTCTCTTTCTTAAGACGATTTTTCTTTTTTCCGTCAACTCTTCATTCCACTAGCATACTTCACTCTTGTTGCCTATTTTTTTATTTCTTATTAGTGGTATAGATTTATTGTATGTCTTATAAATAACTTTATTAAATAATTTCAGAATGCTACAATGTTCTTAGTGTTTTTTGCCTCAGCTTCTAATAGATAGTCAACTTACTCGAGACGTAAGTCCTGGATTCCGTGAATTTGTAATATTTTACTAAACACTCTTCTTTCAGACATGCATCGAAATTATTCCAGTCTGCCTTTTCTGTTTTATATTTCTTATGATATAAGTTATTTGTACTTTTGAGCTTGTAATTTTGGTAAAGATGATCTATCTCAAAAGATAAATAGTTGTAATCCGAAGCAGTTTCCTCTTCCGAGAACTTATTTTTCCAATTATTAAGACGAGGGCTCATATAAGGCGATGTTACTGTTAGATCAATTTTGCTTTCACCATTTGAACTGTGATATGTCGGTAAACCATCATCCTGGTTGTGTACAATCAAATCATTTTCTGCTAGAAAATATTCCATTATTTTCCCTCTGGAGTTGGTTACCCTGTTGTGCCAAGTTTTAGATCTTGAATTGCTGCCTATGCATAGAAGATAGTTGTTACAGTTGATTATATCTATTTTTCGTTTAAGATGAAACAAGTCATGAGTTAAATCATTATTAATGTCTAAGTACACACTTATTAGAAGCATCTTATTACCATTCAGACCGTTGTTGAGCTCGATCAGAACAGTATCCTCATCACTGTGCTCGCTTAGCAGTATAACATTTATTTCTGGATTGGTTACCACTAAGGCAGCTCTTTTCCTCTCTTTTCCTTTCAGATAGATCCTTTCTGATATTTTTTTGGAAATCCAGCAACATTATTATAACTGCAGTAAGGTTCTTGTATAAACAATATATCATAATTGACCCGTGATAATAGCTCAGTTAGCTGGGCAGTTGCCTTGTAAGATTTCATCAAATTAATCTGTAAGCACTTCAGTTTGTTGTTTACCTGTAGTCTACTGTTTATTATTTTATTAGTTTTAGTACCCACTAGCAAACGTACCCGTCTTTAACGGAATCAAAAATTCTATTATACTTGGTATTCAAAAATAACAATTATAGTATTATACTAATACCATAATTAGAAATTATAGAATAGTAGAAAATACCATTATTAGTACAGTGTTAAACAAATGCCCTGTATACACCACATTAGTTGTCTGTCCTTCAGGTTCACGGAAGAACAAACAGTTGGAACCTCTGACTCTTGAGCAAGTAAACTATAGCTGACCATGTGAGAAAAACTTGGCCTCGCTAACTTGAATTCCTGCGTTAGATAAAGTCTCCCTTTGCGACTTAGTTAACGTCATTGCGAAATAGACTCTGACAGGACTTTGCAATCATTTCAACTGAAACAGACAGTGGCTCGGAATCAATGGTATGTGTGGTATACACACAGACTCCCCAATACCACATCCAGTTATTATGTCCGCCTCTATGGCATATCTGTGTAGAGCACGAACTCAGAGTCGTGTCCCGTTGCACATTTTTGGGGCACTCATGTTTCGTAACATGAAATTTGTTACTGCTACTAAATTGCAGCATGATTGGTGCTCCTACTTTAAGTTTTTACTCATGAGCAGGCAGTCCAGGAGAAATAAATTCAGAGTCAAGAAATTCAATTAGATAATGAACTGCTTCTTCATCATTAATCCAATCTCTTTACTGACTTGTAAGTTCTTTCCTCGGTATGATATAGCGTAAGAACTTGTTTGTTGATTTTTCCTGCCTGTTCATATTAAGAGCTGAGAATTGCTCGTTTACAAAACTATTTATTCGTAATAGATAGTACATCCTCAACTCTGGGAAACACCTTTTCAAAGATGTCAAATACGCAATATATTCATATGCTCCAATGAAATTAAAATCAACTAACAATACCTACTTGCCACAGCTGTGTATTTTCAAAACAAATTTGTCTGAAAATACAAACAAAAAAAAACAAAAAAACAAACTAAGTTAGGAAAATACGCTTAAAGCCCTATAACTTCGTTTCTGTACTGAATTATGAATCTACTTAGAGCCCGTGTTTCAAGTTAGGCATAGACAAATCCAGTGTCAAAGTTTCAGCTCGCCATGTCTTATGGTGGCTGAGTATACCTGTGACAAACGTTTTTGCTTTAAACGTCCATAACTTCACTTCTTCGTTGAATTTCCAATCAATTCAGAGCCTATATTTTATGTTAGACCTACTCAAATCTACTGTAAAAGCTTCAGCTTTATATGTCTTTTGGTAGCTGAGTTTACTTGTGACAAAGTTTTGCGGACAAACAGACAAACCGACAGAAATTTTTCTAAGGGTGGATTCGGTTTCTCCAATGTACAGACAAAATCATTATTTTATTTATAAAGATAGTCTATACTTTGTTTTAATCTATTGAGAGTGGCCAGGTAGACTGGACAGTTTTTGTTAAGCGATGAGTGATTAGGATCATACTTATTTACTGACCTGTCATTTTTGCTGTGGTTGATACAATTGCTGCACTGTTCTGATTTCCTGGGACAGTCCTGTAATCGATGTTCTTCAGAACATATTGGGCAAGATAATCTATTTTTACATCCATCTTTATGGTTAGAAAACTGATTGCAGTTAAAACATCGAAATAATGAAACATAGTCTGCCACTCTGCATACACTCCATTGAATTTTTAATTTCCTTTTTGAAATCTTCACTCGTAACGAAGGCTTCACTTCCATTATAAAATGCCTGGTTTTTCTTTGTCTATTTTCTAGAAGTTTAATTGGTATTATATCAGTATTTTGGATGTTCAGGTCTGGATTTTGCCTCACAATGATGTCAACAGCGATATCGGGAGAAACGGCTTCAGGAAGATTATATACAATTAAGCGTGGCCACTTTTTATTGTTTATATGTGCTTTTAGCTCATCTTTACACTTAAGATTAATTTCTTTTACAACTTTCTCAAAATCTTGTTTTGAGTTGGATACAATTATTAGTTTCCCATCTTTAACTTTCTTAAATTCCTGGATAATCAAATTTAGTTTCACAGGGTCTACTTTTTCCTTAACTATTTTTTTTTGATTGGTCACCACTCAAAGGTGTAACTGGTTCTACTATTGCTTTGAATGTACTAATAATTTTTTCCTGTTTCGTCCTTTGAGTTACAGCAGCAGCATATGTTACCCTTCTACTTTCTGCATCAGTTAGTTTATTCTTTAATGTTGTAATTACATTTACTTTCTCGTTGTAGGCCGAATTTATATCACTTATACATTGAAACACTTTCTACTTTACTTCTGTACTTATTTTCCCTCTGCTATTTATAATGGTTCTAATATTTTGGACAGCATTGCTGAATAACTCGTCCATATCATTCGTCATTCTGTTTACAATATTCAGAGTGCACTGACCTGTGAATATGCTTGCAGCTGGCAGGATGGGTTACTGGACTAAGGGTTCCAAAACTCAAGGGCCCAGTGGGATTGCCACTCTAGCGCAGGTATCAGGGACGCCAACTAAAGGGATTACTGCCTCCCTTATATGACGCCCATAAACAACCCAACACGACTAATTGGGAGCGGCTTTCTTTGACCTCTACCACGATCTCTCGGTCTCTAGAAACGCCGAAGAGCCTGGATATTCAACTTTTTACTAGCAAAGAAACACAGATCTTATCTCTATTGCCGCCCGAAAGAGACTCTGTATGTGCATGTGTGTGTGTATGTATGTATGTAAGAGAGAGAGAGAGCTCTACTTTCAGGCCGTTTATCAAATCTTTAAAACTCATATTATCGAATACAAAAGATTAACAAGACACACCAAAAAAAAACCTGGTAAGTAAGTGCTCTTGAAACCAAGTGCTGAAAAAGCAAAAATAAAAAAAATTTACTCCTTTTAAAAAAAAAAAAAAATTATTTAAACAACATAAAACGCTATATGCTTGAAGTAAATGTTAAAGAAAGAACGTTCTTTTCAACCTTAAGGTTTGAACAAATTTATTAATACATTTTGCTTCTCTATGAGTTTCTTGCAAAGCATTTACCTATAACAAACTTGAAACATCCATTTAACACAAATATTATATTAAACTAGTTATATGAAAGTAAAAGTTCATTTTGTCCCATTAATTCAGAATTAAAACCAAAGACTTCAAAAATCAATGAAGTTTGCAGAAATTTGACTTTAACTAGGTGTTCTTTTTTATAAATTAAGCTATAATGGCAAGGGAGCAATTATAAGTTTATAGTTAAACCTGTTACGCGACTCTTCCTTGCTCTGGAATAAACAAGGTGACGTCACATCATAAAATGACTCCAAGTAAATCATGGATAATGAGGAAAGTCTGCTATCTTCTTTCAGGGAGTTCAAAGCCCCAGAGAACAGGTTTTACACACTTATTCTCTTCCAGTAAAACATATATATCAATTAATTATAATAGTTGTTAATTCACTTATGGCAAACTAAGAAGCTTACTAAACTAAGTCCTGGATAAAAAAAAACGGCAGGTATTATAAAAAAAAGCACCAATACGCTACAAGAGAGAACTATGTCAATCAAAACGGGTATCTTACGAAACGGGTTGTTCAAGTATTTGATTCTGAACGTAGTCAACGAGTAAAACATTTGAAGTGGCCTACACTCATCTATACTATACGTAAAAAAATATCAAACTGGTTAACAACATAATGATCTTTATCTACTCAAAAGCTTGTACATTCAATCATAAGTCAAAATTTTTACATTGTAACTGAACTACCGTTGAAATAATATTTTTTTGTTATTTTAAAAAATATGGCGTGAATACATTTCAAAAACTAACTGTGGT
Organism: Hermatobates lingyangjiaoensis; assembly: GCA_026182355.1. Lineage (NCBI taxonomy): Eukaryota > Metazoa > Arthropoda > Insecta > Hemiptera > Hermatobatidae > Hermatobates > Hermatobates lingyangjiaoensis. The sequence goes on from JAPFBL010001938.1 coordinate 4,280,176, forward strand.
TTCAACCAGTTTCAGGAGAGATAAGAGAGGAAACCAAGCACACTGGTACAGAGACGATTGGAGTTTCCTCTCTCATCTCTCCTGAAGACGGTTCAAACTGGAAAATAGAGACCGTAAGTGTGTGTTTTAATTTCTCTATGTTTCTTTATTAAACTATATATATAATGATCAAACCACAAAATGTAATGGAAAAAAAAGACTAAGAACTTTCAACCGTAACAAGCGGTCTTCGTCAGAGTCAAAAACCAACTAACAAAGACCACTTCATAGTGTGGTTTGATCATTGATTGTTTTTCACGGGTTTATGTGAAATCTTGTATATATATATATATATATATATATATATATATATACACTTTTTTTCGTTGGAAATACGATCCAGTCCGAAATAGTCCAAATACGATATATTGAACTATATATATATATATATATATATATATATATAAATTACAAAACATTAAATGGTCTTAATGAAATTAGAGATCAAAATTTAATCAATTAGGTAAATTCAGTTTGAGGTAAAATTTATTTATAATAAGTAAACACACTGGAATAAAGTTTCATACATTTCGAAGAAATTACTTATATGAGAAACTTATGCCATAAATATTCACGATCTTCATGGCAAACTCTTAGTGAATAAGTTTGAAGAAATGAACTGGGTGTTTACGTACGTGAGTGTACGTGAGTCTGAAAAGATTTATAAAACTTCAAAAAAGATTTATAATTTGACGATAGAACACACATTGCTCCTTGTTAGATATATTTAACAAAAATATCATTCAAAACAAAACCACAGTAAATTTCATGTTCAATAATAATAATAATACATTCAAGTACCTATTATTTAAAATTCAAGTATTAATTTAAATTAATGATTAATTTCCACCAGAATTTTTCAAACAACGAAGGTTGCGAAAATATAGAAGGGAGTTTTTTTAGCGTAAATAATATATAAAAAATTATACAAATAGTATTATCAACGTGCAAAGCATAATAAGAAATGAGAAAAAAGACATAAGATCTTTCAATCGTAACAAGCGATCTCTGTTAGAGCGAAATCCCAACTATAAACAGCATTATATAAACTGAAGAATAAAGAACTGAATAATTTTTATGTATGGTGGTGCATAATTTAAAGAAAAAAAATAGAAACTTGTGATTATTTTGTTAATTATTATCTGTTGTTGTTAAAATCTTTAACCTGTTATTGTTGAGCAACTGAATATCTGAGCTGTTATTAATATTAAACACATAATATACCGTCTTACTGTAAATGCATGAATTTAGTCTGAGGTGTTGTTGACCTCCTCTGTTTCGTTCTTATTACGTGCTTTGATGTTGACCTACTATTTGGTCATTATTGTGTATTTATTATTACTCAATAATTATTTTTTTTTCTGAATTTTGCAGTAAAACAAACGTTTTTCATATCAATGACTGCGAAATCTTTAGTTACATATCTATAGTGTGTGTAGTTGAGAGTTGATATTATTTCCACCTACTGTACCCAATGATTTGTATCATGGATGATGTTGATATTGATGTCTCATCAAAACGTTCGAATTATGGAGCAGTACTTTGAATATGATATAAATCAACAGCTGACCGAGATGTCAATAAAACAAGTTGACTACGTCTGTTGGTTACTTTTGTCTCTACCACACATAAGAAACGTGTCCTAACAATCTCAACAAGAATAGTATTCTTATCTCTCATGATTAAAAACGCAGAATATTTACCATCACGAGGTTATCGCAGTCTTTCCTAAAAATGAATCAACATATCAGTCAGATCATTCGTGATTAAGAATATTTGCAAACACAGAATAAAAACCACGACCTATACATGATGAAAGAGGAAAACAGACGTTATGATAAGACTAACTGAAATGGAAGCAAATTGAAAGTAATGATTTACATAGAGAGACAGGGTTAAGTCAAGGCTTAATATATTCTCCTTGGTATGCTCAAAAGGACTTTAACGGCTAACAACAATCAACCATCTACACCTACAATCAGCACTCTCATTATATGCCCATCTTCATACGGCATCTCTTATTTATTATAAATTCTACTTAATCACAACAACAAACCCCGCATACTTATATTCACTGTTTCATGTTTTCTTACCCTGTAGTCAGAAATATTTACATTTGTTATAGTTAATATGTCACAACATGATTTTCAGTAAAGCTCACGGAAAAGGTCTTAAATAAAACCTAATCGTTGGTTTTCAATGTTTACTTCAAACAAAGAAAACTGATTTATAGTAATTTCCAATGTATGTGTGGACAAATTCATAATACAATTTTTCTTTTAACATACATAATGTCTCTATTATTTTCTTTTACATTAATTTACAATGTATTTTAATGCTAAGATTTAAAAGAGAAAACAAAAATAACTTCCGCAAGCTTTTCAAATACCATAAATCTGACCTACCTATTCCAGATGATTTTGTCATCAGTGCTTTTTGATCTGCATATTTTGTAATCATTCTTTTTTTTTTATTCAAGATGTTATTCCCACTTTTCCGCTCTTATTGCATAAAATTATTTCTTATCTCTTACCTATGTCATGAAAGGAATCCACTCACTAAATGTAGCCTCTGCAGTTCAGGCTGAGTTTTCATGATTCAGTCAGTCGTTAACCGTCTGTCTCTATATGTTAGTATTGATTTATGCCTGTGTTTAACAATCCTTGATTTTCACATAAAAAAAATCGATTACTTTATTGGAGTTTTTATTGAAAATGGAAAAGGTCTGAAAACTGTGATCCAAGATGCAATAACAACTACTTATACCTGTAGTTCTTTGTGTGTAAGAAAAACTGAACACTTTCAAATGAATTTAATTATTGGCGTGAATTTTTGCAAGCACAGATGATATTCTGCTTCGAAATATTCATTTACAACATACTCATGGCAAAATAATTGTGTACTTTTTAATTTGAATACATTTTACATTTATTTGAGTCATTCAATTATAATTTATATAAATGTACATGTATTCAAAAAATAATAAGATAAAGGAATTATTTTTTAAGATTCAAAAACTAAAAAGATACTACCCATGTTATTATAGTACATGCTAGAGGTGTTTTGTATGTTAATAATTCAGTGCTAGCAAAGACAGTTGGTTCCTCAAGGTAAACTTACAAGGTTGTTCAAGGAAACCTTGTAACTGCTGTTTATTTCCAATGAGTTACTCCCCTCCTTGCCGAATAAGAGTTGGAACAATCCAGCACAATTACTGTTGCATTTAATTGGCAGAGGCAATGCTTACAATTCTCAGAGGTAAGGTCTGAGTGTATTTAGAGAGTCCATCGGATCTGGAATCATATCGTTCCCGTCTCCGTTGTTTTCATAAGACAAGGAGAAAGCTATTATCAGATTCTGACGTCAGAGTTCGGTAAAGAAATCCAAGGCGATCTTGCTTCAATATTATTCAAGCAGTCGACTCGTCCTTAATGAAAAAGAGAATAGGCTTGATATTTGTGTAAACAGTGGGCAAACATGCCAGCCACTTCTGTACCTCCAACACACAATACCAATGCTTCTAACAAATTTCCATTTATACTAGCTCAAAAAATATTTTAAAAAAATCAAAGTTTTTAATAATCTAACCATTAAATATCCTTTATAGTAATATTAATTCTTAAAAGGAATATTCTTCATAAACAAACTAAATGAAAAATATTATTTATAAATAATGAAATACAACTTTTGAAGCATTAAAAATTAAAACATTGAAACTTTTTTTTATTAAAAGTCTAAATAAAAATTTTATTTCACCCGATTCACTCAAAATATTTTTAAATCAATGTAAACAATGTACACAAATGTAAACGAAGCCGATAATTACAGTAAGAGAACCATTATTCCAGGATAAATTTTTTGTTTTTATAGCTTGAAGGTAACTGGATTTTAATAGATTTTTTTTTATAAGTTGCTAATTTTATATTCAATATTTTGGCAACATTTTAGTGTTCTCTAATTAACCGTTTAGCGTTAAATTTTTTTTTAAAAAATCATACAGTGTATCATAAGGCCCCATTTCGTACTGTATTCTTCAAAAACAATTCCTGAACTCATCCTCATATAAGGTACTATTTTTAGGTATAATTTCATTCTGATCCGTCAAACGCTATGACTTGTACCCACCTCGCAAAATTTTCAGATTTAATCATACATAAGACAGAATTTTTACATTTCATTAAAAAATAAATATTTTCAACTTTTGAAAAATCTGAGGATTTTTTTCAATTATTGCTTTTGCCACTTCCATGATAATTCTAAAATGTCAAATGTCTTGAGTTAGTAGTTTAGGAGAAAAAAATGTTATGTAAAACACATTTTAAAAAGTGACTTTCCTATCATCCAATAATACCTCCAAACAACAAGGTTCTTCCACACTATAAGGCCCATCAATGAATCACTGAATCTGATCCATGAAAGATTGTCGAACATTTTTATGAACTTATAGCATCAGAGTTCAAGGTAAAGAAATAAATAAAATAACAGTAATGAATAAAATCATTCGGTATAATAACAATTTAATTATAAAAATAACGTATCATTGTAACGTATAAATTGTTAAAGGGATTAAGGCTTTCCTAAATGGAAAGACCAGAAAGGTGAAAAGGTTTAGGAAACACTGTAGGTTAAAATTTAATATGCAAAGTCGAGCGTGTGTATAATGGAGTAATATTACTTAATGAAATTGCTATAGACGAATCTCGTCAATAGTTTACAAGGCTTAAATCTCTTCATGAGAAGCAGTTTAAAATCTTCTAATTCACAAAGAAGTCGGTTGTTACTCCACATTAGTCCCATTCAGCACACAAAATGATCAATGATTTTTACCAACGATGACTGGTCAGATAAATAAAACTTTATTATTCTGAGGAGTGAGATGGAATCATACCAACTAGAGCTATAATGATTAACAATTATTTCCGTGCACTATAGTGTGCTTCGTAATTAGCAGTTCCAGACCAGAGACCTACTATTGTTCAACTATTGTGTCAGTAAGAACTATCAATTAGTACATTAGTGTGCCATGTGAAGGGGATATTTTCGTGGTTACCACCATATGTAAGTAATTCCTTCATATGATACCCGTATCCTTTTTACTTTACTATCAGTAAAGTATAGAAATCATGAAAAAATTTGGTATCGAGATTTTGACGGATTTCCTTACTAGTTCCCAAAGTTAATTTTTGGACGTTTTTACGTTGATATGCGTGTGGTGTGTATGTATCTGTAATCTGTATAGGAATGTAATTTCGACAATCTTGTATGCACTACGTATTATTTTATATGATTGTTGGACTACATCGCAAAATTTAGGACTCCCAATGTAGAATCACCAATCAAACAAAAAGCCGGTAAACAGTTGAGGTAATCATCCGCTAGGGGATCGGTTTAAACACTTGTCTGTTTAGTAAGTTCAAGTTTCTTTCGTGGTCAACTTGCGGATACTAATCACTTAATAATAGTTTGAGAACTTATCCTGAACTGACTTAATTTGCCATTCAAGATTTTCTGTTGTATACGATGAGGAGATTCTGGGAGAAACGCTGCTACGAGGAGGTTAGGATGGGACAAGTATTTTGATTTCTTCATTGTTGACCAATCATGTGGTGAAATGGTTTCCTGAGTCCAGTCCGAGATCCTTCTGAATATCCACACTTCTGGCATACCAGCCATAAGATGTCACACTTTCCAGGATAGTCAGGATTGGTTGCTTACAGTTTTTACTGTGTGGGACGCAAAACATCCGTAACATCAACAGTTAGGACAAACATCCATACATGAAGGATAATTCCTAATTCCTGTATTTGAGGATAAGATACAATCTCAGGTAGATAGATAAGATAGGCCCAGGTCTCATTTATACCAGTTTTTGCGATAGTATTTAAAGACAAACCTGATGAAAATTATAATACTCCAATAATTAACCTGAGTGTTTTAAATTATAATAGTTTAAAGTATTGATTTCTGTAAGTTTTTTTACTAAACGAATACGAATTCGTAAACCATCACATTTCCTTACTATCTGTAAACAGATACAGTTCAATAAAAAAAGTACAAAAAGAAAATAAAATATTGAGGCTAGCTGAGGAGACATAAAGAGGTGTTGAAATATTACAAATGCCACGGTAACTCTAGTAAATAACTAGGATTATAGACAAACAAATTAATAAAACAATACATGATGAATGTGGGCAGACTATATTGCATTGATTACACACAAATTCAAACATAATTCAAACCAAATAACCCAACAAAATCTAAAGCAACTCTAAATCTGAATGAAGTAAAATAACTGGAGAGGCTTTGATATCGCAAGTTGGCAATTTCCTTTTATTTCAATGAAATTGCTATTCCCCAATGGAAAGTGTTTTGCCACTCTTGAACTAATGGAAAATTGTCCAGAAATAAATTGCTTTTTAAGGCTTTTCATGCACTACTATCCTGAACTTTAATTTATTCATAAAATACGTTACTCCATTGCATTCCACTTCAAGCTTTTTTTGAAAAAAAAAATAGATAAATACAAAAAAGTATATAAAAATAGCATACTTGAAGCAAGGTTGAATTTGTTTAACAGCACACGTGAAATAACTGAGTGAAAACAATTCTATATCATAGAGTGTTTCAATAACATAAGGTTTAAAACAATGAACGGAAAAATCTCAGTAAATCAATTTCAAATAGAAATGTGACACTAATTTAAAAAATTATCTGCAAAGTGTAAAATGAAATATTTGAATTTACAATTATATTCTCAAATTTGCATACATACAAAACCTGAGGATAACAAAAATAAAAGATGTTTTATACTAGTACTGTTTAATTTATAGAACTCTGTGGCATAAAAGTTAACGATATTTACTTTATCCCCTCAATCAAATCATACAATTGGCAATATATTTGAGCCCTCCACTTAGCCATGTTTATGTTATTTAGCTGTTTATCCGTAACAAGAAACACTACATAAAGTTGACATTTACTACAACCTTCAAAGCTTACGGGATAACCAAAAACTATAGTTATTTTGATTTTTCCTATTATTTTCTTCGTTTGGGTTGTCTATATTTATAACAAATTATTTAGTGAAGGAAAATGATGTTAAAATATTATGTTTAATTTAAATTAAATATACCAATACCATATATACAGTGACAACATCAAACGTTTAAAAGGGAAAAGAATATGTTAAAAAAAAATTTGAAATTTAAAAATACCATTTCACTAAAGAACTGTTCAAGCTATCCACCAAAAATTGAATTTCAAAAAAGTTATAACGTTTTCACAAAGGCTGGACTGGTTGATCACAGTAATAGACTCAGAGAGACCTACTTCAGAAAACAGTATGAATATGTAAGCATTTGGAATAACTATGAAGCGGACAAGACGATTTTTTTACTTGCATTTTTCTCTGACAGCCATTAAATTAAAGGCTGAAGCATACTCGTAATTGCTCGACTGCTTATATAACACGTGTATAATTTCGCTGGCTGCCCAAGTGTTTCTTCGATCGTCTCTTCATCATCCCGTATTCGCACTACTCCATTAAAATGTGACAAGTTAATAGTCTTTCCATTTCAAATTTACTACAGATTTGCAATATATGTATATATATAAATATATATATATATATTCTATTAATTTTTTTTTATTTTCTAGTATTTATTTATTTCTTTTTTTCTCTTTCGTATCTTTTATATATGTTTATTTTGTCTTTTATCTCTTACTATCAGTTTGTTCCTTCTTATTTTATATTTCAAGATTCTTATTCTTAACTAGTTTCCTATGTTTACCTTATTATCTAGTATTGCAGATGTATTTTTTTGTATTGTATTTATTTATTTTTCTTTTCTCTATTATTAATGAATAATTAAATTGTTTTATTATTGCCTATAATTTATATAATTTTTTTAAATATTTTATGATACTTTTTTACACTTATCTCCTCTTTCTATATATACACTTATATATTTATTTTATTTTGTTCATTCTTTTAAATTTTTCTCGAATTCTTTTTGATTATTTTATATTTAACCAACTTATACTGCTTATTTGAAAGAGAAGTTTATATCTTCTCTTAATTCTATTACTTTAAGACTGGGTACGGGGGGCATCAATGGCAGTTGCTGCCTCGGTTACTTTCCATTGTGTCTACAACGTGCTTGGACTCCTTTTCTCTTTTCTCCTGAAGACGGATTGCTCAAAAATTTGAGTTTATAAGCGTGTTTCTTTACTCTTCTGTGTCTGTGTTACTCTTCTTGATTTTTGAACTCGTGTTTATATCAATATATATATATATTAGTAACTAGGTTTACATTTAATAATGATATATTTATTTACGCCCTGAAGATGGTCTATGAGGCACTAAAACAATTTTGCATCGATCAACAATGTTTAACTTAACACAACCGAATAAATACTATTTAAATTTGAAATGTCACTTCTATAATTAACGGATGACTGGTCCTTTCTAATATATAACATTTCCAGAGTTTTCCTTCTCTGCTCATCTATTCTTTTGGCTATTATTCTTATTTCATTAAAATCAAAATTATGGCCTTCATTAATACTACGTGCTGCTAATGCAGTGGCATTAATTTTCTTTTTACTTATAGAATATGTGTGCTGGTAAGTTTTTTCCTTCAAAATATACATTTAAAAATAAGTAAATAATATACAAAGCATGTCCTTCCTGCCTTAACCCTATAATATTTATTTCTTTATATTTATTTATTTTTTATGTATAATTAAATTATTCATTTAATAATCATTCACTGGTTATGTTTTTACCTATTATTCAGGTTTTAATTTTGTGTTTTTACTTAAACCTCTATCCTTAATCCAACTTGTTTAATATTTAATATTCTACTACTCCTTATATTCCATGTCTATTTACTTTTCTTATCTCTTCCGTTCCCACCTCTTCCTAACATAACCTTTCACATCTCTTTACCTTCTTTCTGTAGTGTTTACAGCAGCATTGTCATCTGTCTGCCGTAGTTCTACCTGAACGCTGTGTCCGTTTGTATTTAAAACCATTTTCACAGGCAGAAGTATACAATTTTGAAACAGAAAAACTGTTTAGTCTGTTAGCCATGTATAAGTTAAAAGTATAAGTATAAATTCTATTTCAAAATTGTATACTTATGCCTGGGAAAAAGGTTCTCATGAAAACCGAAACGACGGCAATGAGAGTTTAATTTGAACCTGAAGATATGACCAAGCACTGATAAACTTCTATTTTCTTTCTACTTCACGGTTGATACTTTTATCAATATTTACATACATATGATCAAATCACAATATTAAATGAAAAAAAAAAGGCTAATATCTTTCAACCGCAAGAATATATATATATTGAATTGAAATGTGCAGCAGCCTCTGCATTGACAACCTTTTTACTGATAGCCTCTATGTTTCGTACAATCGTCCTTTGCTCTAGAGGTAATTTCCATAAATAATTGGCCAGACACATGTAGACACACAAGGTAAACAACTGATAAAACTAAATGACTATATTGAAAACACGATACACTAAAAAATCACAAGCTTTCGACCATACATTGGTCATCTTCAGGTTTAAACTATGTTAAAACTATGTATAATATCATTACAAATAATAAATGAATCTTTAACACTAAACAAAACAGGTGTAACAAAAATATAACGGGAGAGAATAAAGTACATGAAAGTAAGACAAACAAAAAGGAAGAAGGTTATAGTAGGGTTGTAACAACATAATGTATGGTCGAAAGCTTGTGATTTTTTAGTGTATCGTGTTTTCAATATAGTCATTTAGTTTTCAGTTTTTACCTTGTGTGTCTACATGTCTCTGGCCAATTATTTATGGAAATTACCTCTAGAGCAAAGGACGATTGTACGAAAAATGATCGATATTTCGAACTGAAGTTCGTCATCAGGGAGAGAGTAGAAGGGAAGAAGAAGAGGTACAAGTGAACGCACGTACCTCTTCTTCTTCCCTTCTACTCTCTCCCTGACGACGTACTTCAGTTCGAAATATCCATCCAGTAAGTTTTCTCGCTTCTTCTATTTGTTGTCTTTTTTCATGTATATATCTGTCCAGTTTGGACCGTTTTAATATTTTAATTTATATATATATATATATAAATATATAAATATATTTATAAAAATATATATAAATATATATATATATATATATATCATGGTATATATATATATATATACCATGATAAACGGAAACGGTCCGGCAGGACAGATTACACTTAAAATAAACTGTGAAACATAGACAGAAACATAACAAAACTCACCGCCATTACGGTCAAAATATTGAAAAGTGAGTCTTTGTTATGTTTCTGTCTATGTGTCACAGTTTCTTTTAAGTGTATATATATATATATGAATTAAACACCACAATAAACAAATATATATTAATTGCAATGCTCTAAGGTCTTTCGTTACAACATCATCAGACAGCTAAATGAACCAAACAGAAAATATAATAACAAGTTAACCTGGTTGACTGAAGTTTTCAGGATTGCTGGCATCCCTGTCTGAATTTAATGTTTAAGGTACAAAAATTAATTCTTTCAGAAAGGAGGAGAAATATCATTGAAAGTGCACTCATAAAAAACTTCTATGGAAATTTAATGAACAATAGTGTGGGACTTTACAAACTAGATGAAATATTAATAAAAGAAATAAGTAAGCAGATCAAGACTCCTTCAATTTTAGGGACATTAAATTCATTGCTGGCATCAGACAGGGATGCCAGCAATCCTCAAGACTTCAATGAATCAGGTAAACTTGTTATTATATTTTTTGTTTTGTTCATTTAGCTCTCTGGTGATGTTGTAATGAAAGGCCTTAGAGCATTGTAATTAATATTTATTTGTTTATTGTGGTGTTTAATTCATATATTATATCACGAGTTATTGTTGTCTATTAATTTGTAAATATATATATATATATATATAGGTGTGTTCTCTAATCGGGGTTCGATCAATTTTCCAGGATAAAAAATCTAACTCTCGTTGCCAACGTTTCGGTTTTATTTAAAACCTTTTTCATAGGCAGAAGTAAGAATTTTTTAACTAAGAAAATGAAATTTACATTATTTAAAGGAACAACAATGTTAACCGGACAAAACCTTCGACTAGACTCTAAACGTTGGCAACGAGAGTTTGATTTTTTATCCTGGAAAAGTGACCGAACCCCGATTAGAGAACACACCTATTCTATCAAACGGTCGATATATTATTGAATCTGTTATATATATATACGTTTCACGAGGAATCACAAACACAGAACTAAGGAACAAACACACTTACTGTCTCTAATTTTTGGTTGAACCGTCATAAGGAGAGTTGAGATAGGGACACCAAGCGGACCTGTGAAGCGACGGTTGGAGGCGATTAGAGACCCAACTGTCCTTAGGACTTTAACTAAAAATTATAACAAAGGCAACATGAAGGTAGATTCTGACGTAAATCACTTCCATATTTCGACAACTGTCGACATCAAGGAGCGATGTGTTCCTCAGGAAGGTAGTGCGGTGAGTGAGTAATAGCAGTGTTTAGCTTTATGTTACTTTTGTTATAATTTTTATTAATAAATACATATAAATAGATATATATATTCTTGATTAAATGGAAATCAAAATTTCGGAAAAGGAAATAAATAAACTTACACAATTGGTTTACTCACTTACAGTCTCAAATTGAGTCTAAAAGCCGAAACTTGTTTGTCAAACGTGTTACGAAGGATCACGTCAATAATATATAAAGAAAACTTGTTTTCTTCCCACAAATAATGTGATGGTAAGAGAAGACCAGTAGTCACGACCTGCGACCTGCCTACGCAGCAGTAAAGTGCAAACATTTTACTTTTCATACCATTCCAGAACGTAGATTTGTTTCACTGAAGAACAGTCAGATATATTATCCGAATTTGTTTAATCAAATAGTTGTCCTTGATAATAAGTTGTATAAGGTTCCTTCTCACAAACTACTTAGGAAAACAATTGAAATAAAATTTCATTGCATATCACAAATGGTTACTTTTAACTTTAGTAAAAAAAAATATAAGAGTTATAAAAATAAAATATAAAAAATATTAAGTATAATAGTCACGAAAAAATCCTAATTCATTTGAGGTTTCCTCAATGAATTATCATCACGTTGTAAATTATGTCTGTGAGAGTACGAAGGTGAGACATTGCCTAACAGGCGACTATACTAGTGATCAGCGTCTGACAAAAAATTACGTAGTGTACATAATGAAATGTAATTCGAACTACATGTGACGTGATTTCCTACATTTGACAAGCAAAGCACGATAAACTGCGATGACATAATAAGGACAATATGAAAGTTTTTATTCTCCTAGTTCTTATAAAATTTAAACTGTTACGCCCATAAGCCTATTACCAGAATATCAACAGATGTTATGATCACTATCTCAGTCAGTCAAGTGGGAGGGGGGTAGTTACCTCAAATCATGAATTTTAGTTATTTCTGCAAGAAGTTATAACTATCGACTACATTTTGATCATAATTACCAAAATTACCTTAACTAAATGAAAATAAATATATTTGTTTTAATAAATAAAAATTAATTAAAAAGCAGATAGCACACAGATAGACAAAGGAATAACTCATTTCAATGTTTCACCTCCTGATGAAAACGATGGTCGAAATATAGAAGTCAGTTATTCCTGGAAAACGGTTCCAGCCTAGTGTCCTAGAAGAAAACGGGGTGTTTTAGTTAGTACTCTGTTAAAACTGGGAGCCCAGACTAAATGGGTAAATGCATTTCACCTCCTGAAATATATACCATATATATATATATATATATATATCATAATATATTCATAAAATTTTTTATTTTATTTTAAAAAAGTCCGCTGGACCGTTTCTTTTAATTGTATTCATAAAATATGTTATATGTGGATGCTTATCTTTGATTGGTAAATTAATCCCCAGTACGTCAAATAAATCATCGGATGATGCAAAGCTGTCCAATAGTAAACAAATCAAAAACGACAAGTGCGAGAAAGCTGTTTTGTTAAGCAAGATCGGGCAGCCTTCTTAATTTACTATAAGTAAAGTATAGTATCGTAAATTATCGCTTACCTTTTGATGTTCACCTGTAAGCAATGCAGATGTTTAAACAAGAAAGTAATATATTCAGATTTTCACTTTACTATAAGTAAAGTATAGAAATCATGAAAAATTTAATCTCAAGATTTAGGCAGATTTACTTACACATTTTTAAGTCTGTAAAGTCAATTTCTGAAGTTTGTGTGGATGGGTGACCTTCCAAAAGTTTATGTAAGCTACGCCCTTTGATCTATACAATTCATAATTTACCTAAAATTGGACCATATATTGTGGATGTCATGGACAATTATGCATCATGGGAAAGTTACTCTTTGATTTTAAACATATTTTTTTTTTCTTCTAAACTACCAACTCTAGTGTGCTGAAATTATGGGACTATTATGAAACTAACACTAGCAGTGTCAGTTTCATAATATAAACTGAAAAAAAATCTCCGATTTATTCAAACAACCAAAAAAGTATTTGCCACATTGATTTGTAAAGATTTATGATTTATTCTGAAGCAAGATACAGGTCACACTGTTCGACCGATCATAATGAAATTATATCCAAATATAGTACCCTTTAAGGCGATGAGCTGAATACTTTCAATTACATGGGCATAAAAGGGGCGTTATGAGACATTTTATGATTACAGATTTTTTTACGCTAAAGGATTAACCACAAAAAATTTCAACTTTTTGAAAAAAAAATTACCTAAACTCAGTATGTTATAAAAAATATTTGAAGAAATTGTGATTACCGCAAGAAAGGTAATATAACTCAAAAAACTGAAAAATCAATTTCAGATGACTGATAACATGTTGGATTTGTTTAACTTTTTCTTTTCTTTTTTTTTTGATAGAATTGATTAAAAGGAAATTGCTATTGAAATTTTAATAAAGAAACTTTGATTTGGTGAGTTTATTTTATGAGTTAATATGATATGAATGAAATGTAATTATTAAAGCTATAAATTGAAAAGTAATTGAGGGCTATAATTCATTAGGGTTTTGAGGGTGTGATGGTTGGTTGCCGTGCTCTCTACATTGGCCACTGATGGGTAAAGAAGAAAGGTCTTTCAGCTAATGCAGTTTTTACACTTTCCTCAAGAAGAAAAAAAGTAGTGGTCTCAAGGACCTCTTTATTAAAAACTTTAAACTAGAACTCTTAGATGAATTCAAATGCCTTAGAATCTTTTTGGATAAAAGAATTAACTAGAAAAGTCATGAAAGAGATACTGAGCTTCGGTATCCAGTTTGAATACATACACTTTTCTGGATCAATTATTTGAAGTATGTTATAAATGATAAAATGAATTTAGCTGTAATAAAACGAATGACAAAAGTTTTGATCGTATTTTACCACAAAGTTTGATATTCTACAGGATATACTTCAAAATAAAACCAAAATTTAATTTACTGCCAGCAAATTTGATATTGTTTATTTACTTAAGGTAAATTTAGTGAATACGACTCCATACTTGTTAACTGGTGCCAAATTGTCTTTTTATCCTCAAAGCTATGTGCCCAGTGACATGAGATTGATAATAAGACATCTTTTAACGACAAGGACACGACACATTTCCCATCAATAGGGGGCTACCAGCGGTACTGAGTCTCAGAACACAGGGCGAAAACCCTATTACATCGCCAAGGTTAGGTTAAGTTATGGTAGGTTAGGTTGCAGTGACAGTCCCACAAGGGAACACACGTAGTACGAGCATTGGCCCTCTGTGATACCACACAATGAAGATTGATTCTACAGTGGGAGTCCTTAAATTTTGCCTAACTCAAGTGTATTTAGAGTAGGGATCTTTAACGAGTACCTGACATCGCAAAGGCTCGAGCCTCACGGTTTAACGTCCTTCTCCGAGGGACGACGTGCTCAGATTTATTCACCTCCCGCGTGAATAAATCGAGGGCCAGGTGGGAAGCGAACCCCAGTCTTATCAGTTCAGAGACGAGCACGTAACCACTTAGCTAGCCTGGTTCACTTAGCGTCAAAGCAAATGATTCCGCAAGTCTGGACATCACGATGAAGTATAAATATTCTCAAGTAAACGCGTCTTAAGCACTCAGTAGACAAAGACGATCCCTTAGAAAGAACGATGTAAGAGCCAATGGAAGTTACTATACAAAGTATGAAATGAAATGGATAGGCCATATCTCTCTCAGTAAGCTAGCAGACCCTTGAACAGAATCCTCAAAGAAAAAGAGGATCTAAAAATCTTGAAAGAGGTAACATATCTGAGAGTTTCAGAAACTAAATTACTAAACAAAAGCGGTAGTAAATAAATGAAGTTACAAAAACACATAGATCTCTTCGTTATTTATTCACGTTTATTCATAGTATGTGCACAGTTGGAAGCATTCACCGATTAGTACATGGATACCGAGAAGTATTAAATAAAACACATATAAAAGGCAAACATAATTAAAATACCTTCGATAAGAATAAAAAAAATAAAACAAGAATAAACCAATCATGGTATCTATTATAAAATTAGTCATAAATTCATTTGATATTCTATTCTTTCATTTGTTAGTTGAAAAGTAACTATTTTTTTAATTAAAAAACATTCCATAATTTTGGCTCTGAATTCATTTCCTATCACGGTTATTTTCGTAATGTTTTTAGAGGATTCTAATCAATTGTGAACTCTAGAGATACGCAGTAGGGCAGATATCGAATAGAGGGTATCGAGAGCGAGATATCGACGCCTTGAGGTCAGAAGGTACGACTGGCGTCCACCCACTTTTCATTTTCCTTAATATTTATAACAGACATGTTTTACTGATACCAATACATTGAAACGGGTAACTTTTTATCTAATTCACTTCCTTAATAGATGTCAAGAGCAAGTTTTGCAAAACTAAGAATCCTGCTCAACAAACTTTGTTCTATTTTTACTTTACTATAAGTAAAGGATAGTGATAGTGAAAAAATTCTATCTCGAGATTTTGACGGATTTACATGTTTTGAAGTTCCCAAAGTCTTTTTATGACGTTTTTTCGATGATATCTGTGTGTGTGTGGGTCGGATGGTGGTTGTGTATGCATCCATAAGTCTGTGTACATGCTACAGTCCAGAATCTTTTATGTATTAAATTAATATTTTACACAAAAATGGACGTTTCAGTGTAGATGAACCCTATTATTTGGGAGCAATTATACATGAAAGGGAAAGTCACTTTCCTTACCATAATGTGTTTTTAGACAATAGTTTTTCCACTAAAATGCCAAAAGATTAAAACTAAAACCCAAGTCTTGAAATTATCTTATATATAAACCAGATATCATAAATTGTTGAAAACATTCTAAGATACTCATGTATAAAAAATAAAAAAAATTGTTTAGTTAATACCAAAGAAATATCAAATTAATTTATTTACGCAATTCATATGTGTTGCCTCAGTAATTATTTATACACAATATTAAGAAGTGTTCCCGACATCTAATATATATGGTTTTTGAAAAGGAGACGAAAATCAATATGCTGTAAACCAGTTTGATATTTTTTTTACTTATAGTAAAGTTGAGTGTAGGCCACTCCAGTTTTTTTTTTATTGGATGCTTAATAATTTTCAAAGATTAATCAATTTAATTAATAGGTTTGGTAGCTAAAAATAAAAATACAAATTACTCATTTTTGAACAGTGGTCTTTAGTTATGATCTTTAGTTATAGATCAATACAAAATCCAAGATATTTCCATAGACCATAGGTAACCACAAATTTTCTGAATGCAAGCTACTTATGAAATGAACAAGTCACAATGATCCACACCCGTATTTATTTAGAAATATATTGAGGATTCTAATAATTTATGATGTTGCATGCAATATTTCATGGTAGAAAAACCTTCTCTCCTCATTTCGTATGAAAGTGTTACTTTTTTTCTTCTCATCTGATCCAGTTCCCCCCCCCCCCCACACTCATTTTTATACCCTTTCTTAATTTTATAAGAAAAATTAAAAGTAAAGCATAAGCGGCAACTTAATGACTAGGTTATTAGCTTGACTGCACTTAGAGACACTTTGGCCGTAGCACGGTGACCATAAGTATGAAAACAATAACAACTCATTCGACTGGTCATCCTGTCTATTAATCAGCTAAGGGATCAATTATAGGTTGATATTAATTTTTTGTAATGTCATGATATCGACGTAGCCCCTGCCATAGACAGTATTGTGTGTTTGAGTATGTGAATATTAGCAGCCCTGGTTTAGAATATTGATAAGATTTACATAATTATAATACAGGGCACTTCAGGGAATGCTTGAAACTCATATCCGTTGATCCCATTGGAAGAGTCGCAGGTCAGTGATTGAATAATATAATCGCTCCTGCTGCACAGTGCCAACAACAGGCTACGTTTGAAATATTCTTGCCTTTAATAAAGACAAGAAGTAATTGACTTTTGCAGAAAATTAAAAAAACCTTTTTCCATAACTCAATCCTCAAGGAAAGACAAAGGTATCTGAAAATTCTTCAAGAGGTAAGCAATCCTGAGAGACCTAGAAACTTGCTTACTAAACAGAAACTGTAGTGATTGAATGATAATAAACTACTTTACAAAAGATTATAACAGAGTAACATATTACTTTTCTAATATCAAAAGGATCTTGTTCCTATTCTTTTATGAATAATATGTTCTAGGTGTCTTGTTGTATGCTGAATTACAAAAAGACATAACTCTGTTATCCTACAAGTTAACAGTACTGTATACGGTTGAAATGATTCACTGAATAGTATACTTACTTTCGCAAGTGGAAAGTATAATGTATTTTGAATTTTTCATTTTTCTAAGCTTTATGCAAAAACAGCAAAGAGGAGTTTAAAATCGACAGGGTGTGGCTTTTAATTTTCGTAACTTCCCAACGATGGACACTTAACACACGTGTTAATGATCTTTGACATCATATCCCTGCCATTCAGTCTGAATAATATACTATACTTGTGATTTGAATAATATAAATTACTGCAAATATATTCCTACTAAAACAAAAAAAAAGTTTTTTAAAAAATATTAGATTCTAATATATATAATTAATGTCACTTAAATATTGTAGTAATATGAACATTTTTTTGGTAAATAAGCATCTTCGTTAGGGGCTACATACTAATCTGATTCGACAGAGACAGTTACATGACAGAAACACCTTAAAATTCAAAGGAATCAGATTGTCATGCTTCTTAGATGATGAAGGGGCTTTTCAGAACATACATTAGAGTCCAATTAATCAGAGCTAATATATAGATGTTTTAATCAGTGAAGAATTGAATGGATTACAAGAGTCTAAAGCAAGCAGCTGATATAAGGCAGCAGTTTCTGCAGGCCTAAGATTCTCCTCAACCCCTAACAATCGCTACTTTCCAATACCCAGCAAGATCGCCTCTTCCAATACTTTCACAATCAAATCTCTTTGTCCTAAACAGATTTACTGCTCCTGATAACATATTTTGTTGTTAATAAACTATGTCTTATTGTTTAAAACAAAGAACACTCACTAATAGCCTTTTTCGTTCATGCTTACTAATTTTGCACATTTCGTTATTTACCAAATAATGATTGTGTTTAACTGGTACTTAAGCAGCCATTATGTTCATTTGTTTAACCCTTCATGTTGACAAGGGTTAATTGGGAAATAAAACAATGTCCCCAATCATAGGTTATTTACATTACTCGAAGCAAATAATAGTTCGGTTAGTAGTGCTGAAAGGGATTAAGCGTCCTACTATACAAAAGCTTCATCTCCCATTCCGAGTTCAGAATTAAACTGGCCTCAAAATAAATTCTAATTTGCTGAGGTTTTGCACAAGCGATGTTATTTGCCATGCACACTTGGATTTTTTCGACATACAGTTTGGAGACTTTTGGTCAAGTTTTTTAAACACTTTTATCATCGTACTCACCATCTCTGATTTTAAAGTCATGCATGTACTTCAGCTACTGATAAAATAATATTCAGTTAATATGTATGGTATCTTATTAATTTTTTTTTTTTTTAGAAAAACATAAATAAGAAAAATGTTACTATGAAATTTTAAACAGTTCAACATTAGAGAAACAGCAATATATTAATATATAAGGTTATGATTTAGTGAGCTATGTTAAGAAAAAAGTATTCTACGAAAAATTCAATCATCTTTATGAGTACTCCAGTAAAAAACATTCTGTAAGTTGAGACCCATTTGGAATCCGAAGTCCCAGACCTGGTAGCAAATACCACAGTATGAAAAAGCGATAAACAGAATATTATAGTATTTATTGGTATCAATATTTGTTATTTAATGTTTGAAAATGATGATTGACTCTGTGAGGAGTAGTCAAAGATACGCTTATCGGCAGAAGACACGCATGGATATGTTATATGGACAGTACACTCTTCAGCCACTCCTGTCAGGCAAAGTGTCCATATAAAAGGATGGAAACCAGGAAATAAGAATCATTGAGTTAATAACGATATTCCTATTAATAATAGCAATAATAGGTAGTGCTATTAATCACTACCGATGCTTGTGATAAATGGGAAGTCAGCTTAGATGAATGACTGAGAAGATGAAACAGGATTATTAAATCATTAAAACAGTATGTATAAACTAGTTTGAGAATTTCCGAAAATTATTTTTGAGTAGTTTTGTTCACGCAGTTGATGAGTGAATTCTGGTATGTTCTTTAGTAGGGAAAAGGCGGTTCGCATCTCTTTAGTTCTCACCTTTATTAATAAAATAACTACGTATTATATTTCATTACATTACAGGTTTCTTTACAATACATTAAAAAAGACATCAAAATTACTTGTTCACTTCCCATGTGAATTAGAAAAAAAAATAACAATGACCAAACCGATTGAGTATTGAATGATAAAGAATGTTTAAACAAATCCAAAGGTAAACGATGCTATCCTGGGAAACAGTTCATACAAAAAAGTTTGATAGTAATTAATTTAAATATATTACATAAATAAAACAAATATATTTTATGAATATAATACTAATTCAATAAATTAGTACTTCTACATTTATGAGATTCAGAGGCGAAACTTTTGAAACTTCTGAGTTCTTCCAATGTCTCAGGAAGAACATTAGAGACATTAAGAATCAATTGGTTTCACAGAATATTAACCGTAATGATATCCAAATTAAAAAAATAAATTATATATATTGGACATTAAGAAAGGCAAAAAACAAACTACAGAAGTATAGAAAAGGAACGGCAAATTTAAATTGAAAATTCTGTCACAGGATAGCAGCTCTTTTGAGTCCAAAAACACACAAAAAACATCAATTTAAATTATTTGACTAAGGATATAAAAAGAAATGGCAACAAGCTAAGAAATGTGAAAGGGGTTTTTCTCTTAGATTGCCACCATAGTATACTTCGCTTAATCACTCCAAAACATTTAAAAAAAAATCATTCCTTTATATTTATTAATGTCATTTGTTGATAACTTAGCATTGTTATTGTAGCATTTTATGGGTTTTAAAAAAATACAGGAAATGGTGAAGTCATGCTTTTATTTCCAATTCCTGAAAAATTGATATATTTTACTTCGAATCAAACAAATCAAATCAATTAATAAAATAATTCCAACTTAATTTCAATTTAATGTTACTTTAAATATAACAGTAAAAATAATTGATCTTCTGCCACAAAATAACAATCACAGGAATATTATTTTTTTCCGGTATTATTAATTATTTTTAAATTATGGATATCAAAAGAATTCTAAATTTAGAATTAAAGACAAAGAGCCAATTATACTTTATGGCAGACAATAGCCGTTAAAAGGAGATATGGATTTAATAATATTTAATTAAAATAAAATAAAGCAGCATTTCCAAAAAGTAATGATACAACTTACGTTCCCAAAAGTTCTTTGAAGTAATATTTGTCTTCAACGGAAGGCAATTTCTCTTTATCTGCCTCCTTTTTAGATTTTTTCGAATTGTCCTTCTTACCAAAAAGAGGCATCTCGAATAATAGAAATTTAACAATAATATATTATTTCAAGCACAAACTACGGATGAACAAATTAACGCATAGGAGGGTGGAATCACTGTCTTGTTATTTACTTTAAAACAATCACGGCATTTCGCGAACTTGACAATGTTTTAAACATCAATTTCAGCAGACTTAGAACACCCCAACAGACAAGTGACCCATCATTATACTAGACTGGTAACCTTCACACAACCCTTTTAAACCCCTCCCGCAGGTTGGCCAACATAATATTCCCGCCTGAATTTCCCTCCTCCCATTCTTTTTCCTTCCTCGTAAGTTACATTCTCTGACTCCTTAAATGCATACAACACTTAACAATTTCTTCTTTTTCTTAAAAAAATATTCTCCATTAATTAAAACTGAAATTAAATTACTTAATTATTTTAATTTGCTAAATATAATTAACACTACATTACGATCCTTAGATTAAAATTATAATTACTAGATGTAATCTTTTTAGTTCAGAAAAATTTAGATAGCTGTTCATAATACTAGGAGTGTATCATTTAAAGATTATTTATTTATTTTCTAATTTCAACATTAAATAATTTCATCTAATCATATCAAAATAATAACATGGTAAAGTCTTACAATATGTTTTTACTGTACATATAAAAAAAACTGTCTTATTTTGCCGCAGACCAAATGCGTTTGATTGAAATAGCTACATCTAAATCTGTTCCAATTCGCCAGAATATCTGCTGAAGTAATAAATTACTAAAGAAATAAAATAATGAAATATGGTTAATACTAAACGATTCAAAATTTTGAATATAAACCCGAGCCTATTTACTACAGAATTTCTATGTGTACGACAAGAGGTTGTGAGATTTGTATTTTAATCCCCAATTCCCAATTTTTTTTAAATTTCTGTTTAGTCTCAAGAAGTTGTTTGTCATTTTATTAAGCATTTCCTCTAGCATATCAACAAGTTTTTAAATATAGCGAAATTCATTGAATAAGAAACGACAACGAAAGGAAGATACTTTATGTATAGTTTAATAAAAAGATTTCACATAAACACATGAAATAACAATCAATAATCAAACCACAATATGAAAATGGGAAAACAAGACGGCATTTTTCCAAACCCAGCCCAGTTGTGTTTTTGACTCTGACGAAGACCGCTTGTTACGGTTGAAAGATCTTAGACTTGTTTTCTCATATTGTGGTTTGATCATTGTATAGTTTAATGTATAAAATGAAGAATATTATATATATAAAGAACATGGTGTGCTAAGATATGTACCTTCTGGTAGCAATCCTCTCTTGACACCGACATTTCTCACTCTCTAAAAAAGTTTCTAGACATATTATAAATATTCATTTTATTGTGTTGGTTACTTAAATATAATTAACTATTTAAAATTATTTTAAATAATTAATAATTATTTAGTAATTATTTAACTAGTACAGACTACCAGTCTGTACCTTCATGGAACAGATGATTAATAAGAATAATGCCAGTTGTAAAACCAAACCATAAACAACTTATTTTCCCTTTAGTTTTTCAAATTAAAATTTATTTGAGAAACCAATTTGTAACAGTCAATATTGCCGTTAACCAAATATTTGATAAGCTAGTAATCAAATTAAATTAAATTTAATTTGTTTATTTTTTAATTAAATATATTGATCATTTTATTATAGTCACTAGATGGAATAAAGATTTTTTTATGCGATTTTTGTAATAATGTATTTTGAGGTTTTTCTATGTCGTTTAGGTGGTTGGGAAAAGTGGGAGATCAAACTAGGTAACATAATTCTAGATTAGATTTTTGAGTTTTGATTCTATACAAGAGAATATTGTATCTGCTTAATGATTTTATATTGGGAGTCTTGCATTTTACTTCACTCAATAGTATTTAAACCAGAGATCTTGAACGAGTACTTAACATCGTAGACGCTCGGGACCGGGACTGAACGACCTCTCTTATGGTCTATAATGCAAACTTTATGAGTTTCACTTTCATACAAGTATTGATATATATTCATATAAGAGGACTCCAGAGAAAGAGTAAAAAAAAAAGCGCATGAAGGACTTACTTGTGTACTCCACGGTTTAGAAAACACCAGGTTAGTACTCTAAAGCAGTTTTTGTAAAGGGCAATCTACTGCGTCAAGCATAGTCAAACTAAGGGGTTAGAATATAAAACTTCATCAGGAGCTTAAACTGTTAATTCGAACTGTCAAAAAGATGTTTAACTTTCTGGGACACATTAGAGATTTGGAAAAACGTGTCATTAAAAAAATTATGGATAAACAGAAGGGTTTTTCAATATATAACAACTGAAAGCGCACAAAGCGATAGTAGAAGGTATGACAAACCACGGAGCATTGATTCCACATGCTACCAGCAGGCATCAATGCTACTCAGCAAGGTTTGCATATTCAGCTTCTTTGTTTAACTCATTCTTACAAGTCAGTTTCAACACACCCACTCAGTCTACTCTACAGAATTCTCCCCCATGAATAAGAGAATGGTCGAACAAATGGTCTGCGAGAATGCACTCACATAACAAAATCAGGGAAGTAATAGGAAAGTGCACACTCATGAAATGTACAGTCAACTATAAGAACGTGAAAGGAATAGACAAATGATCAACATTATATGAAGTGTCTTAAACTTTTTAAAGTTGTCTGAGAGATCTTAAGTTCTTTTACCCGAACTACGTTTTGACCCAAGTCATGGTTGCTTGTGAAACAGTTAGAACATACCTTAGACAAATTAGGGCGGTCATGAGCCTATACTGTACAGGCTCTATCAAGAGGGAGTAGTGAAATAGTGAAAATGACCATCCATCATATTCAATATTTTTCTGAAAAAAATATGACATGATGTGGTTTAACTTCTCAAAAGAAATCCAGTTGCTAGTGCTAATATCACGCTCTCCAATGACAAAAAGAGTTCCAAACCAGAAGTCTTAAAAGATTAAACGGATTTCTAAAAGATACGCGGCTATGCCAATTCAGGAAAGAAATAGAAAGACTATGAGAACAGAGAACCTCATGACACAAACCCAAAATTTCTAATTCCACTGAAGTGAGATAGTGACAGAGCAATCTATATAAATAAAATAATGATTTTGTCTGTACATTGCTTAGAACTGACTCAATTCAAGTTTTCTTTACGTTTCATACATTGGAGTAACCGAATCCACCCTTAGAAAAATTACTGTCGGTTTGTCGGTTTGTCTGTTTGTCGGTTTGTCTGTTTGTCCGCAAAACTTTGTCACAAGTAAACTCAGCTACCATAAAACATATAAAGCTGAAACTTTTACAGTAGATTTGTGTAGGTCTAACTTAAAATATAGGCTCTGAATTATTTGGAAATTCAACGTAGAAGTGAAGTTATGGACGTTTAAAGCAAAAATGTTTGTCACAAGTAAACTCAGCCACCATAAGACATGGTGAGCTGAAACTTTGACACTGGATTTGTGTGTGCCTAACTTAAAATATGGGCTCTAAATAGATTCATAATTAAGTACAGAAACGAAGTTATAGGGCTTTAAGCGTATTTTCCTAACTTCACAGACAAGTTTGTTTTGAAAATACACAGGTGAAGCAAGTAGGTATTGTTAGTTGATTTTAATTTCATTGGAGCATTGGAATATATTGCGTATTTGACATCTTTGAAAAAGTGTTTCCCAGAGTTGAGGATGTACTATCTATTACGAATAAATAGTTTTGTAAACGAGCAATTCTCAACTCTTAATATGGACAGGCAGGAAAAATCAACAAACAAGTTCTTACGCTATATCATACCGAGGAAAGACCTTAGAAGTCAGTAAAGAGATTGGATTAGTGATGAAGAAGCAGTTCATTATCTAATTGAATTTCTTAACTCTGAATTTATTTCTCCTGGACTGCCTGCTCATGAGTAAAAACTTAAAGTAGGAGAACCAATCATGCTGCAATTTAGTAGCAGTAACAAATTTCATGTTACGAAACATGAGTGCCCCAAAACTGTGCAACGGGACACGACTTTGAGTTCGTGCTCTACACAGATATGCCATAGAGGCGTACATAATGACTGGATGTGGTATTGGGGAGTCTGTGTGTATACCACACATACCATTGATTCCGAGTCACTGTCTGTTTACGTTGAAATGATTGCAAAGTCCGGTCAGAGTCTATTTCGCAATGACGTTAACTAAGTTAAGTTAAGTCGCAAAGGGAGACTTCATCTAACGCAGGAATACAAGGTAGCGAAACCAAGTTTTTCTCACATGGTCAAATGTAGTTTACTTGCTCAAGGGTCAGAGGTTTCAACTCTTTCTTCTACCATGAACCTGAAGGACAGACAGCTAATGTAGTGTATTTAGAGGCATTTGTTTAATACTGTAGTAATAATGGTATTTTCTACTGTTCTATAATTTCTAATAACATTTTGGAATACCAAAAATGACGGAACTTCTGATTCCGTCAAACACGGGTACGTTTGTCATGTATTATATATAACTGTAAACTTTTTTTTAATTTAATATTTGCTTAATAAATCCACTGGTAATAATGTAAGGTATGGGACCAGAGTAGCTCAGTGGCTTGCGTGATCGCCGATGACAGTAGTGCAAATGTATTATAAATAAATGTAACAAACAAATATTTTTTTGAATTTAAAATGTGGATAATATAAAAAATGGTAATAAAGTAAAGGGATCTAGCCAGGGTAGCCAGTAGCTTGCTTGCTTGCTCGCCGATGACAGTAGTGCAAATGTATTATAAATAAATACAACAAAAATATTTTTTTTTAATTTAATATTTGCGTAATATAAACACTGGTAATAAAGTAAGGTATGGAACCAGAGTAGCCCAGTGGCTTGCGTGCTAGCTTTTGACTGGGAGCACGTTAATTAGAACTAACTCATTTCAAGTTTTCTTTACGTTTCATACTTCAGAGTAGCCACATGTACCCTTAGAATAATTTCTGTCTGTCGGTTTGTCCACAAAATATTGCCACCATAAGACATATAAAGCTGAAACATTGATTGTAGATTTGTGTATGTCTAACTTAAAATCTAATCTTTGTATACAGAGGCATTTGTTTAGCACTGTACTAATAATGGTATTTTCTACTATTCTATAACTTCTAATTGTAGTATTAGTATAATACTATAATTGATATTTTGGAATACCAAGTATAATAGAATTTTTGATTCCGTCAAAGACGGGTACGTTTGCTAGTAATAAATAATTGCTCTCAAAAGCAGATCCGAAGAGATGATAAAGTCGGGTACTTCCTTATATGTGTCATCAAAGAACACCTAGATTTCAAATGGGATGTTCTTTCTGTTCATTTCAGGCTGATCTCATTAGATGGGAGAGGAACTTTTAATACTGCTTAGTGGCTTAAAATATTAGAAAGTTTTAGATAATGTAACTGTTCAAAGAATTTATATCGGCTTAGCATAACCTAAGAAAGGAACAAATGAGCTAGCAAAAATATAATTTATTTATTCATCAAAATCAAGGGACATTTCGAAAAATACTAATCAAGACTCAGGTAGTACTCCCACGTACATGGTTATTTTAATTTCTTTATTAGAACTACTCCTTCCACCCCACTCAGATTCTATTGTATTTGCCTGCCTTGTAATGACTGCAGTATAAAATTATTTGCAGCTAAAAAACACAGCTAATAACATTTTAGAAGAAGTGATAAACTAGGTTGTGTATACAAAAACAAAAATCGCTTCAACGGCCAAAAATAGAAAGTATTACAAATCAAAAACATTAGAGCCACCTGATGTTTTCATAATGAAACATCTAACATTAAATTTGCAACTTACAGATTCCAACTGTCCATCGAAAATGTCAAACCTTCTTATATAGGTTTAACTTGAGAGACAATGTTGCATGTTTCTACGACAACAGAGCATCACAAACCTAGGTCATCTTTGAGGCTGCTAACTAATGCATCCAGACAGGGTAATCTTGATGCCTGTTGTGTCACAAGTTGGGATTCCAGTAAAATATCACTCGCTATAAAAAAAACTTCTTTGAACACTTCATGTAATATGTTCAAGATACCAACAAATTGTAACTATTTAGACAAAAATGTTACATTTAGACACAATAACATAATTCTAATAAAACAGGAAATATAACAACAATGTAATTAAATTGATGTATTATGCAAAATTCGAATAAAACAGTAACTATTAATAGAATATTATGTATTATGTATTTAACATTTAAGGATCATTATCAATTTGGAGTTTTAATTTTAGATACCAATTGCATGAGGAGTATTAACATTTAAAGAAAACAATCAGTAAGCCAGTGGAATGAATTGGAATGGAAAAGACAGCTGCCAATCGCCGGCGATATCAGAGAACTAGAAATAACAACAACCTTAGTGAAATAAGAATGAGTGAGTGCTATGCATGTAGAAACAATACTAACTCCACCAAGCTAAAGGAAACTCTTGAAGCGCATTTGAAATGCAAAGGGTCTAAGAATCTTTGAAACTCTGTACATAAAAGACTTGCAGGGAAATTACAATCACAAACAAGTCCATCCCCCCATCAAGCGACCAACTGAAGTACTGTCAAAGAAAGAACGTGAAATAAGTAGTGATGCTTCACAAACCGTTTCCTTTAAATTTTCAGAAACAATGACAACTCTATAATCAGTGTCATTCTAGGGGCAAAGAAATATCAAAAATAATTATACTTCAAAAAAATCTGGAGGAAAATGTGAAGAGATTGGGAAATTATGTTGTGGGAATGGTTTTGAGAGCCGTACTATCCAAGAAAAAATTGTACCAACTATCGTTAAACAATCTATCACAAACAAGACAATTTAGCTTTCGATATCAAGACAAAAAATCAGTGCTTTAAAATATGTATCGACGTTTGTCAAAGAATACTGAGATGTAAAATCAGATATTGTATCGAACGCCATTTCATTGATGTAAATGAGTCTTTGTTATCACCTTGTGACCAAGAATACCCAAAAACTTCCGAGATCATAAATGCCTAAAAAACTCCTAATAGTGTAAAAGTTCTGTAATTAGTGATGCATGGTTCAGTTCTGGTCACAAATTCCACGTATATCAAAACTGATAGTAAAATTACATTTAGTTTTTAAACATCTACAAAAAACATATAAAACTTTTTCGATAAAATAAGGATACCACTTTTACCGATGGATAACGAATTTGCAGTCTCTTTCAGTATTTGCGGACCATATCAGTACTATTTGTGTTTCCCTTAGACGTTTCTACAAACTAATATTGGATTTTGTGTTATTCCATAACCTTTGTAATTACCATTGGAGAAATATCTCTCAGTTCTATTATTACTTTACTATAAGTAAAGCATAGTGATCGTGAAAAAATTCGATCTCGAGATTTTGACTGAATTACATGTTTTGAGGTCCCAGAGGTCGTTTTATGAAGTTTTTTCGTTGATGTCTCTGTGTGTGTGGGTGGGTGGGTGAGTGTGTTAGCATTGCTTGTTACCACGCTACGGTCCAGAATCTTTGATGGATCAAGTTGATATTTTACACAAAAATGGGCCCCATAGAGAAGAAGATCCCTATTGTTTGGGAAGAATTATGCATGATGGGAAAGTCACTTTTTTTGCCAAAAACCGTTTTTAAGAAAACATTTATTTCTCCTAAACTGATAACCCTAGAGTTTTTGAAATTTTGATATTATCTTTCACGTTACAATAGGAACAAACGAAAAATATATGCAGAATTTTAAAACAACAGGAAAATTTTTTTTACATAAAATCTAAAAATTTTGACTTATAATACAATCTCAAACCTTGTGAGAGCGATACAAGCAATACTGTTTGACGGATCAAAATGAAACTATGCCTAAAAATAGAACATTACGTGGAGAATGAGTTGAGATATTTTTTTTTCAAAATTACATTCCCTAAAGGGGCGTTACAGTACAATTTCTATTATTAGAAAATGTTTTTTTGACGCTAAACGGCTCATTAAAAAATAATAACAATTTTACCAAACATGAAACAAAAAAATAGCAATTCATAAAAATAAATCATGAAGTTTCAATTACGGGAAAGAGCAATAACGCTATAAAAACTGTTTGTTTATCTTAGACTAAGAGATCACCTGCTATACTTGTCGAATTTTTTATATTTTTTTACATTGTTTACATTGACTTAGACATTTTTTGAGCAAATCCACTGAGATAAAATTGATATTTATAAAGGAACAATTTAAATAGTTTATTGACTTTTATGAGATGTAAGAGGAATAATATTGTTACATGTAAAAAAATCACTGCCAATAAACATAAATAAATTACCTTTGTCTTCCATGGGATGATGGATTTGTCTCATAAAATGCTTTAATAAATCTATATATTGCACTCTTGAGCAAAACTTAATATCAGTTACAATTACATTATCATTGTGAATGTATTATCTTTCCATGCAATTTAAATATGATGAATGACTCTTTCTTCAAGAAAGAGGACTTATGCTTGTTGAGAAATATCCAGTTTTTTTTTACAATTCTAGTCTAATAGTTCATATTTCTTATTTACAAAAATTAGAAGCTCCCAACTATAAAAGATTTAAATTATATGGAATAGCTGGCTTTGACTTCGATTTGAGTATGTAAACTAGCTAATTACTAATATATTTTTTCTCAACCTACATTCATAGCAAACTTATAACAGAGTACAGGAGGCAGGAAAAGGATAACACTCACTCAGAAAAAAATCATATATATGATATTTGACAAAGGGGAAGGAAAATGATCTTATTAAATACTAAGAAGACATAAAATTCCCAGTATAATAATTCTATAAAAGACAAAAAATGTAAAAGACAATTCAAAATTGAAATCTTTTGTTTGGAGATTAATAAATGTAATTATCGTACATCTTTAATTATAAATCATCTTAAAACAACATTTTTTCTTCGCTGTTTATGATGTTTTTCAGAGAAAATAAGAGTATTTTCCTGTTTTAAAGAAAATTGTACTTTTACAATTGTAAATTGTACTTACAATTTGAAAATTTTACTTTACTATTCAGTGTAGGAGGATGTCAAGTAAATGATGTAACAAATCCACTGGCTATTTGAACAAAAGCAATGTTCTCTTGTAGGAGAATATTTCGTATCAAGAAATGTTCACTTTGGTTTTTCAAAAATGTTATTACTGCTGTAGTTATACTAATGAAATTATTTTCATCAGCTGTGTGATGTACAAAAATAAGGTTATATATTGATATGTCCTTCAATCACTATCTGTACTACCTCAGGAATGAAAGACTAATAATCATATCCTATTCAGATGTTTACATTATGCTTAAATGAGAAGTTATATGTTATATACTCAAGAAATTTAATATTAAGTTACTTATAGTAAAGCTGAGTGTAGGCCACTCTAGATTTTTTTACATTGTTTACAGTGACTTAGAAATTTTTTGAGCGAAACCACTGAGAAAAAATTGATATTTATAAAGGAACAATTTAAATTGTTTATTGACATATATGAGATTTACGAGGAATAATATTGTGCAGGAAAATGATAACACTCTCTCAGAAAAAGTTCGTATATATGTTATTTGACAAAGGGGAAGGAAAATGATCTTATTAAATACTATGAAGCCATAAAATCTCAGTATAATAATTCTATAAAAAACCAAAAATGTAAAAGATAATTCAAAATTGAAATCTTTCGTTTAGAGATTAATAAACGTAATTTTCGTACATCTTTAATTATAAATCATCTTAAAACAACATTTTCTTGGCTGTTTATGATGTTTTTCAGAGAAAAAAAGCGTGTTTTCCTGTTTTAAATTTGAAAATTTTACTTTAATATTCAATGTAGAAGGATGTCAAGTAAACGAAGTAAGAAATCCACTGGCTATTTGAACAAAAGCCATGTTCTCTTGTAGGAGAATATTTCGTATCAAGAAATGTTCACTTTGGTTTTTCAAAAATGTTATTACTGCTGTAGTTATACTAATGAAATTATTTGCATCAGCTGTGTGATGTACAAAAATAAAATCTTATATATTGATATGTCCTTCAATCAGTATTTGTACTACCTCAGGAATGAAAGACTAATAATCATATCCCATTTAGATGTTTACGTTAAGCTTAAATTAGACGTTGTGTGTTATATACTCAAGAAATTTGATATTAAGTTACTTATAGTAAAGTTGAGTGTAGGCCACTCCAGATTTTTTTTATTATTATTTGTTAACAAACAGTAACCTCTTAATGAAAAAATTCGATCTCGAGATTTTGACTGAATTACATGTTTTGAGGTCCCAGAGGTCGTTTTATGAAGTTTTTTCGTTGATGTCTCTGTGTGTGTGGGTGGATGAGTGAGTGTGTTAGCATTGCTTGTTACCACGCTACGGTCCAGAATCTTTGATGGATCAAGTTGATATTTTACACAAAAATGGGCCCCATAGAGAAGAAGATCCCTATTGTTTGGGAAGAATTATGCATGATGGGAAAGTCACTTTTTTTGCCAAAAACCGTTTTTAAGAAAACATTTATTTCTCCTAAACTGATAACCCTAGAGTTTTGAAATTTTGATATTATCTTTCACGTTACAATAGGAACAAACGAAAAATATATGCAGAATTTTAAAACAACAGGAAAATTTTTTTACATAAAATCTAAAAATTTTGACTTATAATACAATCTCAAACCTTGTGAGAGCGATACAAGCAATACTGTTTGACGGATCAAAATGAAACTATGCCTAAAAATAGAACATTACGTGGAGAATGAGTTGAGATATTTTTTTTCAAAATTACATTCCCTAAAGGGGCGTTACAGTACAATTTCTATTATTAGAAAATGTTTTTTTGACGCTAAACGGCTCATTAAAAAATAATAACAATTTTACCAAACATGAAACAAAAAATTAGCAATTCATAAAAAAAAATCATGAAGTTTCAATTACGGGAAAGAGCAATAACGCTATAAAAACTGTTTGTTTATCTTAGACTAAGAGATCACCTGCTATACTTGTCGAATTTTTTATATTTTTTTACATTGTTTACATTGACTTAGACATTTTTTGAGCGAATCCATTGAGATAAAATTGATATTTATAAAGGAACAATTTTAATAGTTTATTGACTTTTATGAGATGTAAGAGGAATAATATTGTTACATGTAAAAAAATCACTGCCGATAAACATAAATAAATTACCTTTGTCTTCCATGGGATGATGGATTTGTCTCATAAAATGCTTTAATAAATCTATATATTCCACTCTTGAGCAAAACTTAATATCAGTTACAATTACATTATCATTGTGAATGTAGTACCTTTCCATGCTATTTAAATATGATGAATGACTCTTTCTTTAAGAAAGAGGACTTATGTTTGTTGAGAAATATCCAGTATTTTTTTACAATTTTTGTCTAATAGTACATATTTATTATTTTCAAAAATTAGAAGCTACCAACTATAAAAGATTTAAATTATATTGAATAGCTGGCTTTGACTTCGATTTGAGTATGTAAACTGGCTAATTACTAATATATTTTTTCTCAATCTACATTCATAGCAAACTTATAACAGAGTACAGGAGGCAAGAAAATGATAACACTCACTCAGAAAAAATTCATATATACGATATTTGACAAAGGGGAAGGAAAATGATCTTATTAAATACTAAGAAGACATAAAATTCCCAGCATAATAATTCTATAAAAGACAAAAAATGTAAAAGACAATTCAAAATTGAAATCTTTTGTTTGGAGATTAATAAATGTAATTATCGTACATCTTTAATTATAAGTCATCTTATAACAACATTTTGTCTTCGCTGTTTATGATGTTTTTCAGAGAAAATAACAGTATTTTTCTGATCTAAATTTGAAAATTTGACTTAAATATTCAATGTAGAAGGAATGTCAAGTAACCGATATAAGAAATCCACCAGCTATTTGAACAAACGCCATGTTCTCTTGTAGGAGAATATTTCGTATCAAGAAATGTTCACTTTGGTTTTTCAAAAATGTTATTACTGCTGTAGTTATACTAATGAAATTATTTTCATCAGCTGTGTGATGTACAAAAATAAGCTTATATATTGATATGTCCTTCAATCACTATCTGTACTACCTCAGGAATGAAAGACTAATAATCATATCCTATTTAGATGTTTACATTATGCTTAAATGAGAAGTTATATGTTATATACTCAAGAAATTTAATATTAAGTTACTTATAGTACGGCTGAGTGTAGGCCACTCCAGATTTTTTTACATTGTTTACAGTGACTTAGAAACTTTTTGAGCGAATCCACTGAGATAAAATTGATATTTATAAAGGAACAATTTGAATAGTGTATCGACTTATATGAGATATAAGAGGTATAATATTGTGCAGGAAAATGATAACACTCTCTCAGAAAAAGTTCGTATATATGTTATTTGATAAAGGGGAAGGTAAATGATTTTATTAAATACTATGAAGCCATAAAATCCCAGTATAATAATTCTATAAAAAACCAAAAATGTAAAAGATAATTCAAAATTGAAATCTTTCGTTTAGAGATTAATAAATGTAATTATCGTACATCTTTAATTATAAATCATCTTAAAACAACATTTTCTTCGCTGTTTATGATGTTTTTCAGAGAAAAAAAGGGTATTTTCCTGTTTTAAATTTGAAAATTTTACTTTAATATTCAATGTAGAAGTATGTCAAGTAAACGAAGTAAGAAATCCACTGGCTATTTGAACAAAAGCCATGTTCTCTAGTAGGAGAATATTTCGTATCAAGAAATGTTCACTTTGGTTTTTCAAAAATGTTATTACTGCTGTAGTTATACTAATGAAATTATTTGCATCAGCTGTGTGATGTACAAAAATAAAAGCTTATATATTGATATGTCCTTTAATCACTATCTGTACTACCTCAGGAATGAAAGTTCTCGTTTCCACTGATCTGTCTATGTTGACCTATGAGTACAACAAATAAGGCCATAGTAATTATGTGGAAATAGTTGAGTGAGTTGGTAGTCATGAAGTAAAATTAATGCCTTATGCTTTAAAAGAGGGCTTGCCAACTTTCTCTGGCTTTCTGAGCACTACATCTATGTAACTATTGAAAAGCTTCGCATATAACGTATCAATATTTGAACAAAAAAACTACTATCTCTAGTTATGTCTGTTGGATGAGCAAAATTCCTTACCAGTAAGAAATCTACTGGATATTTGAACAATAGCCATGTTCTCTAGTAGGAGAATATTTCGTATCAAGAAATGTTCACTTTGGTTTTTCAAAAATGTTATTACTGCTGTAGTTATACTAATGAAATTATTTGCATCAGCTGTGTGATGTACAAAAATAAAAGCTTATATATTGATATATCCTTCAATCACTATCTGTACTACCTCAGGAATGAAAGACTAATAATCATATCCCATTTAGATGTTTACGTTAAGCTTAAATTAGACGTTGTGTGTTATATACTCAAGAAATTTGATATTAAGTTACATATAGTAAAGTTGAGTGTAGGCCACTCCAATTTTTTTTTAATTATTATTTGTTAACACACAGTAACCTCTTAATGGCAATTTCCTCGAATTCATGTAGAATACGCTCAAACTTTCTGCCTCATCCAGACTTTCTGAGTGTTCTTTATGCAATGTTATGCAGATATAAACAAAAAATTTGGAATGACCAGACTCAACTTTACTATAAGCAAACACAATATCGAGCTTATTGGGTATATAATATATAATGCAGCATTTACGCATAATATAAATGTCTCAATGGGAGATTTTTACCTTCATTCCTGGAGGTAGTACAGATAGTGATTGATCCCCTCATCAGTTAATATGCTTATTTCTGGATGCCACACCACTAATGCAAATAATATCATTAATATAACTCCAGTAGTAATAACATTTTTGAAAAGCAAAAGTGGAGATTTTGTGTTACAAAATAATATCTTACAGGACAACATGGTTTTTGTTCCAATAACCAGTGGATACGCTTACAGAGTTTATCTGACCGCCCTATCTACATTGAAGATTTAAGACAAACTTTCCCATATAAAACTTAAAAATATTCCTATTTTGTCAGAAAAATGTAAGAAAAAAAGTCATTTTAAGATAATTTTTAATAAGTTGTAGGATAATTGCATTTATTATTTTTGAAAGAATGGTTTCCATTTTGAATTATATTTTACATTTTTGGTCTTTTATATAATTATTATGGCATGCTAGTTCTTTTTTTAAAAATAATTGTTTCTTCCCTTTGTCAAGAATAATAAAAATCCAATTTACTCTGAGCGGGTGTTATCTTTTTCCTGTGTGCTGTACTCTGTTATAAGGTTGCTGTAAATGTATATTGTAAAAAAATATATTAGTAATTAGCCAGGTTTGCATATTCAAATCAAATTCAAAGCCGGATTTTCAGAAAAATTTTAAACTTTTATAGTTGGAAGCTTGAAATTTTTAAAAATAATAGATATAAACTATTTGACTAGAATTGTGAAAAAACTGGATAATTGTGAACAACATATTAACTCCTTCTTCAGGAAAGAGTCCATCCCTCACACTTCAATATTACCCAAAGTTAATATGATTCATATACACAAAAAATTTACATCTGATATTAAGT
This sequence comes from Hermatobates lingyangjiaoensis, assembly GCA_026182355.1. Taxonomy (NCBI): domain Eukaryota; kingdom Metazoa; phylum Arthropoda; class Insecta; order Hemiptera; family Hermatobatidae; genus Hermatobates; species Hermatobates lingyangjiaoensis. The sequence continues at coordinate 4,315,895 of JAPFBL010001938.1, forward strand.
TTTGTTCAAGGGTTTAACATTAAATTTTCATTAAACCTCTAAAAATATATTTTATTTCAGTGGTTCACTTCAAATATTTCTTTTAATTGATAAATGAAGCTGAGATTTTTTTGTTTAATCTCATTATGATCCGTCTGACGACGTGATTGTATCTTTCAGATAGAGGTCAGATGTTTCTGCCTGAATTCTTTCAGAATCAATCATAAGTCAAAATTCTTAAATTTTTGTTCAAAACATATCTTTTCAGTTATTCAAATATCTTATGTTTTTTTGTTGCTGCTAGATTCATAATAATTTCAATTTTTTAACAATTTAGAGTGTATAGAATTTGAAAAAAAAGTTATCTACAACGACATTTTGGCCAAAAAATTTACTTTTCCATGATACAATAACACTTCAAAAAAAAAAAAAAAATATAGGCCACATCTGCATTACAGGCCCCATTTTTAGTTAAAATATGAATTTGATCCATGAAATGGTGTTGCGTTTTAGCCATAGAAACCAATTTTTTGGATACAAAACCAAGTGTATATTTGCGTAAGGACCATGAGATAAGAGCCTTGGACTTGTGCAATGCGGTTGAACTAGTATTCATAGGAATAAATTCATTATGTTATTCTCACTCTCATATAGGAGTGACCAGATTTTGCTGCGCCTTAGGATGGTGAGATCACCTTGGTGTTCATAGAAGCTAATGTTAATCAACCACGCTGCTTAGATTGCTTTGGAGCCCTATAGAGCAGTGATGGCGAACCTATTTACTTTGGTGTGTCAAAATTTTGAAAAATCGAAACATGATTTTCGTGGCGTCTCAAACATCACAAAAGTAAAGGCTAAAAAAGAATATGAGCATTAAATAGTTTTTGTAAAATAGTTATTTGTTTAATGCTATTTAAAATACAAAAACTAAAATTATCAAACCAATTATTAACATTTAGGGACTTGTTTTACATATTTCATTGACACTTAACATAGAAAATCAAGTAATATGTATATACTATATATATAACAGTTCAAACTTGAAGATAGGTAGCACAGAAAGTAAAATAAACACACTTACAGACTCAAATTTTCGGGTAATCCGTCTTCAGGAGAAAAGAGAAAGAGAGACCAAGCACTCTGTAGACGCAACGGCTAGTAACCGACACGGCAACCCATATATATATATATATATATATATATATATATATATATATATATATATATATATTGTAAAAGACGAGCCAATTCCTGTTACGTATTACTTTGGGCACTTCTTATTGGTTGTGGGTGTTTATTCGTTGAACACGTTTCTCCTTAGCACACTCCGTCTGCTCGGCCGCCTCAGCCTTCACTCCGGGAGAGGGCTCGCAGTCCCTACTTAATTTTCCAATAGAGTTGGATGAAGGTCTTGGCGTCCTGGCTTGGAAGTGTACCTCGTCGAACTCGGTGTTTACTATGGGTCACCCACCAGCTTGAGAATGACCGAGGAACGGTCGAAACCGGTCGCAACGACACGAGGAAGGCGCCACGCATTCTTCAAGAAAACTCTGCAGTAAAGGGGTCTAATGACAAACGCCACACACACTCAACTTCAACTTCAACTCATAATGCCCATAGCCCGGACCAGATTCTTACGAGGAACTCTTCTGCGTGAGGACGCCTATGCCATTCCTGCCCTCTGTGAAATTAAAGTAGGGACTGCGAGCCCTCTCCAGGAAGGACGGAGGATGCGGCCAAGCGTGTTAGGAAACCGACGGGGAAAAGGTCTACATACACCCACATCAATAGAATTTACAGAAAACACCAACAACCAGTATCTAATGAAATCCACTAAGCCCATAGTAAACACCGAGTTCGACGAGGTACACTTCCAAGCCAGGACGCCAAGACCTTCATCCAACTCTATTGGAAAATTAAGTAGGGAATGCGAGCCCTCTCCCGGAGTGAAGGCTGAGGCGGCCGAGCAGACGGAGTGTGCTAAGGAGAAACGTGTTCAACGAATAAACACCCACAACCAATAAGAAGTGCCCAAAGTAATACGTAACAGGGATTGGCTCGTCTTTTACAATATCTAATCTGGCATTCAACATATATATATATATATATATATATATATATATATATATATATATATATATATCAATGATCAAACCACAATAAGAAATGGGAAAACAAGACTAAGATCTTTCAACCGTAACAAGCGGTCTTCGTCAGAGTCAAAAACCCAACTGTTTTTGGGTTTTTGACTCTGACGAAGACCGCCTGTTACGGTTGAAAGATCTTAGTCTTGTTTTCCCATTTCTTATTGTGGTTTGATCATTGATTGTTATTTCACGTGTTTATGTGAAATCTTTTTATATATATATATAATTTAATTGATACATTTTTATATTAATATCAATATTAAAGCAATATATTTAAATGTCTTTAATATGTATATTTGTTATGCAATATGATTTTACTTGTATATGCACAACTAGTTTTAAAATTGAATGATTAATAATTATTTATGTAAGTAATAGTATTGATATAGCTTCTCAACCATTGATTCTTAAAATTCAAAAAAGGTTTCTTGAGGATTCGATCTAACGAATAAACTACCTTTGATTGTTAATAAACCTTGAAAATGCCGAACAGCTTTCGGCGAAACATTTATTATCAAAAGTAGTTAATTCATTGCACGAAACCTCAAAAAAACTATTTTGATTTGTAAGTAATAATATTATTATTAATAACCAACTCTGGCTGTTATGACAGACAAATATTTAAATGTTGAAATTTTGTATCCTTTAAGATGCATGTCACCAAAAATGAGCTTGCGTGTCATCAGGGACACGCGTGTCATTGGTTTGCCATCACTGCTATAGAGCAAAGAAACTAATATCTGGACAATTAATTTTTGACGGTGTCATTTTAGTAAGGAGACCACGTGTACAAAGTTCGTCAGTTGCAATTAAATTCCCTCTTGTGCAGGAGTTGGCCTTTGGAGACAGTTCTATTTTCTTACTTGAGCTACCCTTCCATCAAAAATTTATAATTCTGAGCAACCAGTGCTTTCCTGCCAACCTAACTACATATTTAGGAGAATGTCAATTATTCGATAGTCTGAGTTGAATCTCTTGAAGCAGTGTGGCATGCAATGAACATATTCTTTGTATTTTCTAATCATTGTGACTCAATATTTTATCCCAACAAGTTTGAATAACGGAGACAAACTATTGGATAAATTATTATTAGTATCGTTTAACCATTTTGGGGGTGATTTATTGTATGCAGTTTATTGACGGGGTCAAACTAAGTTGTAATTTACTTATCGTATTAATTGGGGCCACATTACATATATACCTTTGAAGTGTAATATTGTAATAGGACACCGTTAACTCCAGTACGTACATCAATTAAGTTATTTGGTTGCTAATTGTCGAATTCCAGATTAAGTACATTACACTTCATCTTTTATACTAAGCATCACTAATACAAAAGAATTGCAATTTGTTAAAATTAAGTTAATTGCATAATAGGATTGTGAATAAATACAACAAAACTAATATCAATCTAATTAACACTGTAACTACAGTGTTGCAAAGTAATGTACAGCAATGATGAAGGATAATTCTGATGCATGCTAGTTTAGAGAGAGTGACAATAACAACTTCTCCAGCTACTATTAGTAAATTGCTTTTAACGATTTTATTCAAAAATCTATTTCTTCAAAAATAAGCGTTCAAATTATAAACAATATTTAAACAGCATTTACTTGTCAAAATGTTTAGGTATATACTTTACAAAACCTGGCATAATTAATTTAATACTTTGTAATGATGTATTAAAAAAAAAGAATGATTTAATTCTCATTGATTAACTATTTTAAGAGACGAAAATGGAGTTTGATGTCGTTTTAAAATACTTGTAAGCCATAAGAATTTTTTACGTTTCAATGAATAACACTTTCCCGTTGTGGAGCAATACATATTTATAAATAAAAATATTACATTGTAAAAGTATTGAAGAAAGCAATTACATATAAGAACAAGAAACTCTCTTCATTAGTTTAAACCTTGAATAAAAATACTCTAACAATGTGAGCAAATTATAGTTACTTATTGATTATTCTAGTCAACTATGATTTCAGCAGATGAATAAAAAAATATACATTAGACTACACAATTATAATTATAAGAAACTAAAAAATTTGGAATGGCCTACATTCAACTTTACTTTAAGTAAAGATAATATCAAACATCTTGTTAACCAATTGGTTATTTATTTTATTTTTATTAAACAATCTTTATGAATTAGATACATTCATTAGCTCTAACCATTTATGTGGAAATGGTTGAAAATTGAACTTCCTGTTCCAATTAGTTGAATATCTGGTATATTGGTTAGTGTTCCAGTTATGTAATATCACGTACATTGGTTTGGGATTGATAAGTAAGTTTCATAAACTACGGTTGTATGAATAAGTCTATAAAAAATGACATCTAATTGATGAATTCAATTAGTTTTTACTCAGTGTCGTTCTAATAATGTACATAACTTTTATAATATAATTATTATGAACTATATAATATATTATATAGTATAATATAATATATTATTATAATTTTTATAATATGATATATTATTATACTTATATAATGAATATAACTTATATTGACTTAAATAACTAAAAAAGAAATTCTTTATTTGATATTGTAGTTACGGTTACCTAAGAACGTGATATTATTACAAAAGTTTGAATTTTATAAATATTTAAATTTTATTTTAACCTTCCTTACTCAAAATGGTTCCCAACAAAATGGTAACCCCAAACATCATTTATTTACTGATTAATGTTAAAAGTTCATTAGATCTTATTCTCAGAAAACCAAATGTCTTATTTTAATAAAAATGAAGAATCCTGTATCGTTTATTAGACAGCAAATTCCACACTTCAGAGAAGACCAAGTATTCAATCTACATCTGGTATTAAGTTTTGTTCAAAAGTACAATACACAGATTTCTTAGAGCAATTTGTTAGAAAATCCATCATACCATGGAAACCATAAAAAATTATATGTTTGATGGCGTTGATTTTTATATGTATGAATTTTATTCTTCTTATATCTCATATTAATTCATAAAATCATTTCAAATTTTTTCATTGAACCTCTAAACGTTAATATTATTTCGGTTGATTCTCTTAAAAAAATACAAGTCAATGTAAACAATGTAAATAAGGATAAACAAATGCGGGAAGTATAGAAGGTGATCTATTAGTTCAGGATGAATATTCAGTTTTTACAGCTTTAATACCCTTTGCTGTAACAGAAATTTCACAAATTTAGGCAGAAGTAAGAATTTTTTAACTAAGAAAATGAAATTTACATTATTTCAAAGACCAACAATGTTAACCGGACAAAACCATCGACTAGACTACAGTTAAAAAATTCTTACTTCTGCTTATAAAAAGGTTTACATTACTTTACTTAATGTACATTACTTTGTACATTTAAACTAGGTAACAAGTCTTTAATGTACAGAGCTTCTAAGATTTTAAGTCTATTGAAATCGCTATTAACATGTAGGATGTACAAAGTAATGACTTCAATGTAATTCCTAGTTTTAAGAATATAGATAATTTTTTTAAATTAGTAAGAAAAGAGGGCGATGACCAAGTTAGGTTGAGTTGAAGGGCCATAAGTTTTTTGTTGATCTGCACTCACCCCTACTCCACCCTCACTACCAACTTTCACTTCGACAGAAAGCAGTTTTCAGTTGGCATTTAAACGCCAAAGTTGTTAGTAATATGTATATTTAGTTAATATAAGTAGTTTAAGAACCTGATGATGACCCATGGGGCCGAAAGCTTGTTATCTTAGTTTAATCTAGTGTAGTGTTTAATTAAATATAGTTATCCCCAGTGAAGTGTTTATTTAGTGTTTCAGCCTTCTGAATGTCATATGCTAGTTTGCTTTGGCAATTATCACCTTCTCAAAAAAAAATAGAAGGTATAGGTAATAGAAGGTAAGGAAAATAGAAGCTATAAGTAGGAAGATCGTGAATGCAGAATCTGCTATCAAATTCAATAATGCATGCTTGAAAGAGGACTTGCTGCCGAAATACACTAATATATATATATATATATATATATATATATATATATTAGACCCTTATGTCGAAGCTATGGTTTTTCTTACAAATGTAAGTGCAGGTGGAATGAGCTTAAACTAAATTAGACACGCTTGTTCCACCAATCTTTTCAGCTTTATTCTTCACCCATTCAACAATTGCTCTAACCTATTTCAGACGATCTTTCTCTCATTCCCTTGTCTCTTCTTTCCAGGTACTCAGAAAGCAGTTAACTTATTTTTACTATTTTCAATACTAATTATACGACACTCGATTCGTATAATTCTTGTCGACCCTCGAGTCCCTTTCTTGACATTAAGAAGCTTCCAGTCCAGGTGATCTATACTTGCACTAATTATTCTTTGCGTTATTCCAATTGCTCCAATTTATTCCAAAACCATCTACTGCATCATTCCACTGTATCCCCTTGTTCACAGGTACCCACATAACACTAAACTTACTTTTCCTTATTGTATTATTAATTTTCGACGCGACAGTATACTAATCCCACTGATCAACCATCCTTCACACTGGAGGGGTAAATTAAACATCAAATTTTGCTTATCCATCTTTATCTAAGTCAAGATAGATAAGTATATTAAAAACTGATTATGAAGATAAACTAATTTTATCAACCAATTTTTATGAACCAATTTTATTTTTCACTGATAAAATTAGTGATTATTAAATATGAATGATTATTAAGGTTAGTTTGTTAGGTAAATTTAAAATATCTTAACAGTAGAAAGTTATTTTATGATTGAAAATAAAGATAATTGATAAAGATAGCGATGTAAATTAAAATGAGGAGAAGTGTAATTTAAATTGTGTGAGTTGCTGTAACTGTTTCTATTAGTTAATAAATTATTGCTATTTACAAGTTCTATTAAAAGTTTTTATATAACCAAACTTTTGAAGATAGTCTTATGAGTTTGAAATAAGTGAAGAAAGTGTGCATTTGTTAAACATTCCTATGTCTAAATACCTGAGGTTAATTACACGGATGTGAGGATGGAGTCTATGTCGGTTTCACAGGGGAGGAATTGAAACTTCATGAATGGATTACTGTAATAGAAACCAACTGATAACGGCATGGGGCGAGTTTTAATTGCAAAACAAAATAAAGAGATGAGTGGATATTAGAAATAGAGCAGATACTTGCTCAGTAGTCCGTATAGCCCTTCCACATAATAACGATTTAATATCATTTCACAAGCTCTTCTTCGAAACACCCTTTTAATTATATTAGTTTGTCAAAGAACTATAATAAAATTCTATGAAAAATATTAAACATCTAGATACTATTATTCATTTAAAGAATAATCTTCAGATATAAGTTGAATTAACCTATTATTTATAGATTAATTGATCTACTTTGTGCAATTGTGGAAGAAGCCAAGTGACTCATTACAAGCAGGCATTGTTTCCTAAATCTAGAATGAATAGCAAATCTACTATTAGAAACTATTACACTGCAATAGTTCATACATTAATTTTATATTTATGTTATCTACTACAATTAAAATATGGAATAGTCTAAAATAGATTGATTTTATTTTGTTAATCAAGTCAAATTGAGAGAAACAACATGATATTTCACTGGAATAGAAGAGGACACGGATCGATACAGGAGTTAAGCTGAGCCAAATGACAATACTGTAGTCTTCCCATTCTGAATAAAACTATTTTAATTAATGCAACAGAATTCTATATTATAAAAACAATAGCTGTATTACTTAAAATTAACTGCATACATTTTTTAAGCAATTCAAACAACTGTATGCATACTTTGAAAACATATAAACTCATTTTTTATTAATAAATATTGTATTTTAAAAAATCGCTGGAGTCTGCAGGTACCGCTTTTTTACTTTACTATAAGTAAAGTATAGTGATCATGAAAAAATTCGATCTCGAGATTTTGACAGAATTACATGTTTTACAGAAAAGTCGTTTTATGAAGTTTTTTCGATGATGTCTGTGTGTGTGTGGGTGGGTGAGTGTGTTAGCATTGCAGAATGTTAGCTACGGTCCAGAGTCTTTGATGGATCAAATTGATATTTTACATAAAAATGGGCCCCATAGCGTAGAAGATTGCTATTGTCTGGGAAGAATTATGCATGATGGAAAGTCACTTTTTTTGCCAAAAACTGCTTTATAGAAAATATTTTTTCTCACAAACTGCTAACTCTAGTGTTTTGAAATTTTGGCATTATCTTTGAGGTTACAAACACAACAAACAAAAAAAAAATTCAGAAATTTAAAACAACGGGAAATATTTTGTTTTCAATAAAATGTAAAAATTTTGACTTATAATTCAATCTCAAAGCTTGTAGAAGCGATACAAGCCATACCGTTTGACAGGTCAAAATGAAACTATGCCTAAAGATAGAAAATTATGTGTAGAATGAGTTGAACTGTTTTTTTTTAAAAATACATTCTTCAAAGGGGTGTTACAGTACGAATTCTGTTTTCAGAAAATGTTTTTTTGACGCTAAACGGCTCATTAAAAAATCATGAAAACTCGACCAAAAATTGATCAAAAAATTAGAAATTCATAAAAAAAATTCATGAAGTATAAATTACGGGAAAGGGTAATAACGCTATAAAAACTGTTTGTTTATCCTGCAAGGGATCACAAAACTAAGGGATCACCTGCTATACTTGTGGAATTTTTGATATTTGTTTACAATGTTTATATTGACTTAGAAATTTTTTGAGCAAATCCACTGAGATAAAATTAATTTTATAAAAGAAAAACTTTAAATAATTTATTGACTTATACGAGATATAAGAGGAATAAATTTTTACATTTAAAAAATCACCGCAAATAAACATGAATAAATCAGCTTTGTCTTCCATGGCATGATGGATTTGTCTCATAAAATGCTGTAATAAATCTGTATATTGCACTCTTGAGCAAAACTTAATATCAGTTATAATTACTTTATCTTTGTGAATTGTAGTATCTTTCCATGCTATTGAAATGTGACGAATGGACTCTTTCCTCAAGAAAGATTATTTATGTTTGTTGAGAAATATCCAGTTTTTTCACTATTCTAGTCTGATAGTTCATATTAATTATTTTCAAAAATTAGAAGCTCCCAACTATAAAAAATTTAAATGATATTGAATATCTGGCTTCGACTTTGAGTTGAGTATGTAAACTGGCTAATTACTAATATATTTTTTCTCAATATAGATACATTCATAGCAAGCTTATAACAGAGTACAGCAGACAGGAAAAAGATAACACTCACTCAGAAAAAATTGGAATATATGATTTTTGATAAAGGAAAATGCAAATGATTTTATTGAATACTAAGGAGCCATAAGTTTCTCAGTATAATAATTCTATATAAAAGGCCAAAAATGTTCAAAATTGGACTCTTTCGTTTGAAGATTAATAAATGCAATTATTGTATATCCTTAAGTATAAATTATCTTAAAACGACATTTTTTTTTTGATGTTTATGATGTTTTTCAGAGAAAATAAGAGTATTTTCCTTTTTTAATTTGAAAATTTGTTTTAAATATTCAATGTTGAAGGAGGTCAAGTAAACGATGTAAGAAATCCACTGGCTATTTGAACAAAAGCCATGTTCTCTTCTAGGAGATTATTTTGTATCAAGGAATGTTCACTTTGGCTTTTCAAAAATGTTATGACTGCTGTAGTTATACTAATGAGATTATTTGCATCAGCTATGTGATGTACAAAAATAAGCTTATATATTGATAAGTCCATCAATAAGTTACTACCTCAGGAATAAAAGACTAATAAACATCTCCGGCATTTAAGTGTTTACATTATGCTTAAATGGGAGGTTATATATTATACACCCAAGAAGTTTGATATTAAGTTTACTTATAGTAAAGTTGAGTGTAGGCCACTCCAGATTTTTTGCTCTTAAAATACTTTTATTTCGCTCTTTCATCAGAAATTTTTATTACAAATTCAAATGTTATAAAGAAAAAAATCACATTTATACTTACTTCAAACAATTACAACAGGTTCAAAATTTTGCTTCAATAAGAACTTTAATGGAACTTTTAAATAGCAATAATTAATTAACTAGTAGAAATAGTTACAACAAATACTAATTGCACCATTATTTATCTAATTAACTCTTCTCCAAATGTTGATTTTCAAGTTGCCATCTTTTTCCAGATATAATTCATTTTATTCACTCTAAGAATTATTATTATTATTATTGAACTGAGTGATAAAATCAACTTTAGATTTTAAGCTATTTAATCAGCTTCATAATTTTCGTTACACAAGTATCTCTTATATATATTGGTTTTAGGTATGATTTGCCAAACATTTTTAACACCTTAAAGGCAATTGCCTTATATTAAAAACAACATCTGCAAATAATGTATCGAAAAACCTGCTTTTTCTAGTGGTCTACACTCCACATAACTATAAATAAACATCAATCGATTTGAATTTTTGATATTGTATAGACGTATTATCAAACCAATAGATATTCAATTAATTTATTTCATTTGTTTATTGTGGATACATCTATTTGATTAATTATAGCCAACTAAAAATCATTAACCCGGAACAACGTGACATATTATTATTGAAGTGGGAGCCTGAGTCTCATTCGACTCGTGCGTATAGAGGCCTATCTATCTCATAGTTCTACATTATAGATAGATAATGTAGTGTGATTAAGGTTTTATTTACATTAGTGAACTTCATAATTGTTTATAGAGAAGTATCTATCACTTTTGTTGGTTTTAGGTATGATTTTTCTAAAAAACGATTACTTCTCAATCACGAGTCTTCACATTGACATAAAATGTACTCAAAAGTTTCGATGTCTTCTATACATAGTCTGCATTGTTCGTATGCTGTCAATTGCAACAAACATATGAGCTGGTTAAGAGGACCTTCTCAGATTAAATATTGTACATGTATTTCTAAATCCTCCCATTGAAGATTTATAATTTTCTTTACAAATCGATGTTTAGTTAGAATGAGCATTTCAGATTGAAGTAGACCCGTATTTTCTAGCATCCTTTTATTTGCTTCATTCTTCACTCATAAATCGATTGCATTCTTAAGAAAGTTGTGGTGTGTTATGCAAAAGGCCCTAGGCCGCCAAAGGTTTGTTTGGCTCCAACCTTATCAAACAGGTCCACTACCTCATTCCTCTCTATTCGCTTCTGCCAAGTACCCAAATGACGTTAACATATTTTTACAACTACTTTGGTTTGCTTTGATCGACAAGAACTTTTCTTAAAATCAAAAAGCCTCCAATATAGGTGACCATTTCTGATTACGTCGCCACCCAATGTAAAACTATATGAAGCCAAACTGTTAATGTTTCATTCCGTTTAAGTAAATCACTATACTTTTCTTATAGTAAAGTAAAAATGAAATATAAAATTAGGAATTTTCGTGAGAAGTCAATTTCAGTGTGCTCTCATTCTCTTCGGGCTTCTTTCTGGGCCAGCAATTAACGGAACATACATTATCTTTGATGTTTATTTCAAAGAATACTTCAAAACATTCATTTAGTGATAAAAACTCGAAATCATTCAAAACTAATGAATTCTATTATATATAAAGCATTAAAAAAGAATTTATTTCCAAAATAATCTTGCACTCATTAAAAAAAATAAAATTTTCAAAATTAACCAGAACATATTCTCAATATTTTACCTTTCTAACCATTCAGACACTACATATTATTAAAAAGTTTTATTTTAAACATCAAATATTCAGTCATAAAAATAAACATATAAAATTCAAATACTTTAGAACATTCATACATGTTACAATTTATTAAATATTTGAATATATTCTAAAATATTCAACATTCATTATATAAATAACAATATTCATACTAATGAATCTATATATATAAAAACATTTCTAACTTTCAGAGAAGTTCAGAAACTTATAGAAAGAAAAACGCTTTGAAATTATATATTTTATCACAAGACCTTATAATTAATTTCACACCACTCTTCAAAAGCTAGTAATAAAATTGAAATTAACTGGTGCAAAATTCATGGAAGGAAAAGTATTTGACTTTAGTAAAGAAAAAAATCAGGATTTTTCATTTATAATTTAAGTTTAAAAACTTGGGTAAAATTTCAGAAAGTAATATTTCATATATACAATAATAAAGCTAAATTCAGTTTGCCAGTGCAAAACTTAAGCAGACTCTGCACTAACCCTGTCAAAAGACCAAGTTTTATGTTAAAGGATGTCCAAGATTTACTGCCGTAAGTTCCTTTGCATGGTCCGAATATTTTCGAAATATAATAGAGCGACAGCATCTTTTGCCAAATACTTCAGAAATCAGAAGATGATTAAGCTGATGAACAGCTAGAATTTGCTTAAAAGTCAGCTTTAAAGTATATACTTTTATTTTTAAGTGTAGCTTTTAAAAGAAAATAAAATCACAAAAACTTTCAGTCCATCTCTGCTTGAAGCTAATATCTAGAATCAGCACCGTGTCAACGCGTTCTCTCAGTCTTCTCTCATCACAAACTCCATTATACATAAATGTTATATGTTTCGTAAATGACAAAAACTATCATTTATTACAAAAGCATTAAATAATTATAGATAATGAAAAGTAGATGTCTGTATATCTACATATATATTTATTAGTAATTACTGTAATAATAATGGTTTAATTTTTCATCATTTCGAACCCTCCCGCAATTGTGGGTTTCATATGAATTGCAGCCAATGCCTCTGCTTATGGTCATCCTTGTTTCAGTTGTGCAATAAATCTACAGGATGCTTTAGCTATGCTGCCAATTCCACCATTTCTTTACCCAAATACAGGTTTGAGGAGGCGATAGATTTCGATATACCTTTATGGAATGTAAACCATGAATGCGTTGAGATAATTCAGATTTGATACATTCCTTACCTGTTTTGAAAGTGAAATGTCAATCCTATCTTAATACCCTTGTTTTTTTTTTCAGTTCATACCGATGACCTGTAAATATAGCCTTAAACAGATGATGGCTATAATGCTTATGATATAAATGTTTCCATACCTTGAATAGTGTTTGCTGTTTTTAGAGTTTTCCTTAGTGACTTGTATTTCTTACATGCATAAGTAATTTTTGAGGCTTTAGAAATTACCCTGTAGTGCCTGAATCATTTTTTAACCACCCAACTATATGGTGCTGAGTAATTAGGTGGGCAGGTTTTTGAATTCCTGAGAGTGATTAACTCCAGCGTATACTTTAATGCAGCTTAATCAAACCACAGATTCATAGTCCAACATTAAAGCAGGGTAAAAAGAAACTATTCATTATTGAATCAGTAAATGATAGTTACTGAGAATTTCATTAATCAATTTTTTCACATTAATCACTTCAAAGAAACTGACGCTTGTCTTAGTTTCTTTGTAAATTTTATTACTTTATTGTTTGAAAATCTTACTAAAAAGACATTTTTTAGAGGGAAATCTATTACAACAACCAATTTGGCTTTTCATTTGGATGGATTTAGACAGTACGTAAGGGTCCTTTGATTCATAGCTCATCCGCAACTTCGTTTGACGCTCTGAACAGTTGTACTGGAGACGAGTATCTTTAAAAAATTCGATCACAAATAATATTCTTGTAAGCTTTTTTTTTGATTTTGATTTTTTTTTTTAATTATACTATTTCATTTTTCAAGTTTGGAAGTTTTATTAGCATTATACCCAGGGTCAGTTATGACAGTGACATGTTTTAGCAGTTTTCAGAAAATTCGTCTTAGTAATTTTTAAAATCACTGTCTTAATAATAATTTGAAATGTATTTATGAAAAAGAATGCTTGGAAAATTTCCCGGAAACGGGGTATGTATCTCAAAGAACTACAGGCTGCAACAGTTACAAGTCCACGTAAAAAGACGAGAGAGAAAGCTATGAATAGGAACAAAACTATATAGATTAATGGTGTTCGGAGGGGGGGGGGGGGGGGACAAAGAAAGAAACAAAAAGGAAAAAAGAAAGAAAGAAAATTATATACTCAAATCCGCGGCCAAAAAAATTCAGTGATTTTTGACTGGTTTTTGTAAAGTTGTATACATAAATTAAGGCTCTACATAGCAGGCAACAACAGCTGAGAAGAAGCCTCATGCCGGAAGACAAGTCAGTTGTTGACTAAGAATGCAAAAGCCGGCACGGCTCATCTAATCCCTACCTACCAAGTGCTCCTTGACGCCTTTATTATACTCGTAAATTAAGGTCTCTTGCTCAAGTGCCGTTAATTCTGTCACAAACAGCACTGCAGAGAATAAAAAGTGGCCCACAATATCATAACATGTTAATTTTCGTATATCGTGCACATAAACAGTTATAAACATTGATAACTGTTTATACAGTACGCATATTATATAGAAACAAACAGCTTATTTTTAAACAGCTAATTCCATAAAAAAATATTTATACAAAGCATCAAACTTTATTTTGTTCACAAGCTTAAAAATACTAACAACTGTATACTTACATACTATTATAGTTAATAACTCTATGTAAACCATTCTTATGTAAAAGAAATGTAACTAATATCATGCGAATAATGCAGAGTCTCCCTGGAAGTTGCATAATCCTTTGATCTCATCCCATCTGAATGCGAGGCAATCTCCTTGTTGAGGATAAAGATTTCTGGTATATACATATATCTAATATTTACTATATTTACTTTTGTATTTTGTCAAAATATTTACTTTGAAAGTCGGTTGCCGGGACGGTTTCCTGCCGTTGTGTTTCCGGCATGCTTGGTCGCCCATTCTCTTTTCTCCTGAAGACGGATCATCCGAAAATTTGAGCTTGTAAGTGTGTCTCTTTCTCTGTGTGTTGCTTTTCTTCGTTTTTGAGATGATTTGCGTCTAGTTTGGATCGTTTTTTCGAATTTTAAGTGTAATATTTCCTATATACATATAACCACACATATTATCATATTACGTACCAAAGTAATGAAAATCCAATGCTGATATAAAAAAACGGAAAAGGATGCTAGATAAATCAGATATTGTAGCACCGTTCGCATGTTCATAAATCTCATGCCTTCAGTCTGATCCGAATAATAAAGACTTTTCTGATCTTTCTAAATCAACATTTCAAGTTGGTTATAACTCAAAAAATGTTTGTAGTTACAACAGAACAAATGAAATCATTAAATCTAGAAGTTTGATAATACCTTACCAGGGTGTATATTATAACTTCATCTCAATAGTCACATAAAAATAAAAAAAAATAATTTCAAATGATGCCAAAAGTTTGACAAAGCTAAGTGTATGACACTCTAGAATATATTATATTTTAAAACAATAATTCTGTTTGACTTGACTTTGATAAATAATTTCATTCAAAAACCCGATAAGTAAGCAGGAAAATATAGTCCAAGTTGATAATCCTATTTTTATAATTTTATTGTCTTTTGGGGTAATTGATTTTTGTTTTGTATATTGCTAATATTAGGTCACATTTTAGACAAAAATTCAGTTTTCCCATATAAATAAAATAAAATAAAATAAAAAATAAAATATCCCATAACATTCCTTTTAGTCCTTGTAAGGATTAAAAAGAGGTATCCTACCCGTGCACTCAAAAGGTGCTATATTTGAGTACAACTTCATTACAATGCTTCGATCGTTGTGATCTGTATCGTATCCACAAGGTTTTAGAATCAATCGTAAGTAAAAAATTGTCCATAGTTTTAAAATTTGAGATTCTTTTCAGTTACAGCTTCTGTCAGTTCTATAACAATTCTTAAATTTCAACGTTCTAGAGGTAGTAGCTTAGGAGGAATAAATGTTGCCTAAAATTACATTATGGCCAAAAAGGGTTCTTTCCCATGATGTAATATTCCCCAAAAATCATAGAGCACATCTTGATCAAACAGAGTGGCCTGTAGCATACCCTCAAACTTTTGGATACACACCCACCACATACATATAGACATCATTGAAAAAACGTCAAAAAGGACTATAAGTAAACATTACTTGTTTACATATTGATTGATAGACAATCAATTTAATTTCGGTTTTATATTAATGTGGCAATCATGTAGGCGTAACATCAAACTCATTGATAATCATTAATTATACAATTTGTTTAGTTGTGGTAATAATGATGTAATTGGCTATAAGAAATTTGAAATCGTTGATCAATCTGACATGTCATTATAACTATTAAAATCGAGGCCTGAATTGCCTAATACTGGCGCGCTCTGGAACCATATCAGTTTTAGTTATGGATTTTTGAAAATCTCAATCCCTTCAAGTATATTACTGCACATTCAGATAGAATGTCATGAAAGGTCTCCCCTTCTTCAACATAGAGAGTCATCATTCTTCGTATAATATTAATTACGGCCTGCATAGGTAGTTGTTAAGAAGACTGATTCCAGTAAGATATTGAAGGGGACGTCGAACTTTACCACTTGTGATCACTTCGACGCCCCCTGTAAAATATTCTAAGAAGGGCATTCAACATAGGTATAGGTAAAATTTTAATGTTCTGTTCTAATTATTGAGCTTTTTTTTTACCATAGAATTACTTTCAGTCTTTCCATTTTGTAACTGTCTCAATAGACCTCAAATTAAACATTCTTGACAAAAAAGTCTAAGTAGGGGACGTTTATTAAGTTTTATATACTGGATATAGGACAGATGGTAATTGCTGTAGATATTGCAGCATGGTACTATGTGATGCATAAGATTCAATCTCTACCAAAGAATTTCTTATGTAGAACATCGCCCTTAACCAATTTATCTGTAACATTTAGTCTTTCATTAATAGAGGCTCCAAGAGAATGTGCGTATTATTGATAGTTCTAGATTAATATTTTTAATGAAAGCGGTTCTCACAGCTACTTTCATTCTTCTTGAGAAACCTAAAGACAGTTTTAGGTGGATTTATACTCACTCATTTCTCTTTTACCTATCATTCAACAATTTGGAGCATACTACATAATCACAAAGACCGTGCCATCTATAATTTCTCTTTTCCCGACAACAAGATCATGTGCATATCCTTGAGCATCATAACCCATCATTACTTAGAGTATCCAGTAGGTCATCCACAACTAATCACCACAATAGGAGCGATAGCACACCTCCCTGATTATAGTCTTTGGTGATCAATTAAGTTTGGTATATCTAATACTTACCCTAATTCTTCTTTTATCAGATTACTGTAATCCATTTTATGGTTTGTGAATTAATTCACCAATGTATTATCGCTGATTCATCAATTTGAAGGAGTCCATCATTAGATCCTTTCATATCAAAGAAGCAAGCTAAAGTGATTCTTTTAAGGCTTAAGTTTTCCCATTTATTAACCAACATTTTTGGAATAGGTTTTCTCAATTCGCTATTGTGATAGATATGTAATCCCTTATACTTTTTTTTTCTTATTATAATAAAATTCTCAATTTACAGGGTAGAGCATTTGTCATTTTAATGCAATATTACTCGTTCGAAATATACGGTTATGATATGTTCTCAATAAGATAATATGAGTGCTGAGAAGCCGAACATTCTGTATAGAGGAATTTTGTCTTGTAAAGTCCAGTTAGACGACTTTTACGTATTTTTGTAATATAGTATGTTATTCCCCTGTTATCAATTCAACCAACGACTATTTACATTGACCTTGGGACCAGGTTAGCCCAGAGGCAACGTCGTCTCTCACAGAGGACGTTAAGCCTTCGGCCTCGAGCCTGTACGATGTCAGGTACTTGTCAAAAATCCCTACTTTAAATCTACTTGAGTCAGGCAAAATTTTAGACTCCCAATATAGTAGAAGTTCATTGTGTAGTATCAGAAAGGCCCAATGTTCGGTTTGTTTATGTTCCTTATGGGATTGCTACTGCAACCTAACCTGACCAACATTGGTCTTAAGTTTAGTAATATTTTGCTTATAGAGAATTGCAGTAATTCAGTTAATTTAGTTTAATAAATGCACATTGTTAACACCACTGAGGTTAGTATGATTTATATTAGAAATAGGTAAAACCGTCATACCTCGTAAGATGATCATGGAGCTGTTGGAGCGCTTTCGGACGTTGTCCATCTTCGATCGCAACAAACCTGTAGGAGCTGGAGCTCCTACAGCTCCATGATCATCTTACGAGGTATGACGGTTTTAACTATTTCTAATATAATTTAGTTTACCTTAATGTATACCTGTTTCTTGCAGAGATACCACGTCGGTTGTAAGATCATTCTTTCAACAGTAGATATGCCTGCCAAAATTATAAATATAAAATGGCAACTATTGACCACACTTCTTTTAACATTTATTTTCATTTTTATTTTTTTTTTCATCTAACATGGTTTCTATATTGTTAATATTTTACTACTAGCCTTCCACAAATTTCATTCACCTATTATTTTGCAACATTGTTTTTTAGTTAGGTAACAAAATGTCACTAACGCCATTATTAATGGATTCATCATAAAACGTGTACCAATAATATCTTGGTTACATTAGCATAATTCTTAAATGCCAGTATTATAAAAGCAAGTCATTAATTTATGACGGAAATTCAATTCAATTCAGAAAAAACATTCAGCTGACCACTTTCTGGTAAAACACTTAGGTAAAAACACCTAAACCACTTTCAGCTGTGATTTTAATAACAATTAATTTCAGCAAACAGAGCACTAATGAACGAAAAAACCTGTCAAAATACCACAATCAGCATTCTTGTTACTCATGGAACTTAATCTTCCTTAATGATAATTTAAATGATATTAGATTTTTTTTACATGTTCACATATAAAGGAGTTCAAGAGTTACTTAAAGCTGTACTTAAGTAATAATATTCAATAAAAGAGTTGTTTTTCGTGTTTTTTTAACAAAATTCATCCATCACAGTTGCTATGATTTTGTCATTAGGCAGATTTGCCTAATATAAACTTCTATAAATAACTAGATTTTTATATCATATGGTGTTTGATTTTATAGAAACTCTATGATGAAAGGTGAGTTCAGTTTTACAATAAATTCATTCAGAGATGTGAAGACGATTTAATTAGTATATTCAAATATCCGTGAAGGCCAATTAGGTCTAACGACTTGCATTACCAACCAATGATTACTTGAAAATTCAAACATATATTCATTTTAAGTAGTCCAGGGATATAGTCTTTTTTTTTTTAATAATACAACCATAATTAAAAACCATTTGTCATAAGCTTAATTGTGAATTATACTCAGCCCATAAGAATTAAAACAATCTTGGAAAATTAATTTAGTAATAATTTACCTGATTTTTAGGAGTAGACTAGTAGTAGTGTGTTTACTGTTAGTATTAAACATTCAAAGTTGGAAAGAGTATAGGTTTTTTATGTGGGAAATGGAAAAGTTTTGTTGACCATCCGTCAGAGAGGGCAGGGTTTACAGCAGCCGTCCTGACCCTCTCATGACAGGTACTTGTTAAAGGTCCCCTGCTCTAGTAGGCTTAAGTAATGAACAATTTAGCAATTCCCAAATAGAATCAAGTTCGTAACATTGCTTACCTGTAACAAAAACGGTGTCAATTAAAAAATGAGTCACACTTTCCATTCCTAGAACAACATTGCAGATATATAAATGAGAATATCGAAAATAACCTTCGATTCATGCAATCATTTCTAACTTTATAACACACACACACACACACACAACACACACACACACACACACACACACACTCACACACACACACACACACACCACACCCACACCACACACACACACACACACACACACACACACTCACACTCACACTCTCACTCTCATTCTCATTCACACTCGTGTGAACTCACACTCACACTCACTCTCACACTCACACGCACACACTCACACTCACACTCACACTCACACTCTCATTCTCATTCACACTCGTGTGAACTCACACTCACACGCACACACACACACACTCACACTCACTCTCACACTCACACTCACACACTCACACTCACACTCACACACACATACACCACACACACACACCACACACAAAATTAAGACTTTAAAAAAAATGAAATATATTGATGGAAAAAAGACCAAATATATTCATAAAAAAAATGATGAAAATTAATTGAAAACGTTGCAAATGTTGAAATGTAAAATTCATTGCGTAATAGAGGTTCTAGCACTATAACTAACATATATTAGTATAACTATTTTAGGCAGTATAACTATAAAATATAAGATGCATTAATTTTTATGCATATTGTTAGAAACAATTAATCATAAGTTATTAAAATATTAATTATTCAAAAAAAATAAAAATATAATAATTTAAACTTTAGAGTATGTTAAATAAATGAAAGATTTGTACCTTAGGGGTTAGTTTAAAGCAAATGAGATTTAGATGGAAATCATTTTATTGATTCATAAACAGTTATTTCTTTTTTTGAATACCACATTTATAAGCGTTCATTTTTTTATGTCTGCTGAAAAAGATAACCCTATCATAGATAAAACTAAATATGTGGCAAAAGCCGTGGACAATCGCAACGCAGAACTTTTTATGCAGTAGGTCATAAAAGCTTAGGTAACCAGAATTATTATTAATATTATTTATGATATATAAAAATGTCATTCAAAGGTTTAGGAATAATTGAATGTCCTTGTTTCAGACAGAGCATATTTAATAATTTCCAGATGGAGTGGTTGTCAGTTGCAGGAGAGAGGTGCCTAAGTGGGTCTGCTTGCCCCGCCTTTAATAAAATATATTGAAATCAATAGTATTACGGACCTTTAAAATAGTAATCAATGCAGTAAACTGATACTAGGTTTGGCAATCCCAAATTTTCCAAATTGCTTATTCATTCAAAGTAAGACGTTCTTACCTAAAATGACAGAACTACTGGTTCCTTCACTTATGATGAGTAGATTCTCCGATAACCAAGTGGCTATATGATATAAGCACGAAAACTACAGGTAAATACCAGTTTTTTTAGCAGAGTCTTGGGGCCCGACATATAACCCGACTCTTCATGAATTACTAGTAATACCACGGAGGGTAGGATGGCCCTACGGAACTTTTACTCTTTCGTCATTTGGCGTTGGTCTCGGGCTAGTTGTGGTTTCATACCAAAGTTGGGTGGACGTGTAAAAATGGGGTTATTTCGTAGTAGTGTGTGAAAAGTAGTTATATACAGTGACGTAGCAACTTTTTTTGCCTCCAGGGGCGGTCGTCAGATTGTTATTTGGGGTGTCAAGCGGTAGATGGTCGTAACTCTTACTCTCAGCTGAGCAGTAATAACAAAGTTATTCAGATCTGCAATAAAATGATAGGCAGAAATCTTAACACACAAACGTTTATGCAAACGAGTATCATCTATCAAACAATGTATGATCTATCAAATCATGTAATACTGCGTAGACTTTTATTCTCATTCATATAGTTGCATGAATATATTCTATTAAACAATGCAACAGCACATTGTCAGTATTCTTATTCTCAACAGTAGTATGGGAAATGCGGCATCTAACAAACAATGCAAAAACACGTATTACATGTACATGTACTGTTTTTTATAGAATCTAGTAGCACATATTGAGTACTCTTATTCCCAATTATACGGTAGTGAGGACCTAATACAGCGTTTTCCAAACCTTATTCCTTCAGGGGAACCTATGAAATAACGAATGCTTTGGTGTACATCATTGATTTTAATATAGAAAGTTTAATCCTGAAATTTGAAAATAGAAAATGATAGAAAATTAAAAGCAATAGTTTTTTTTTAGAGAGAGAGAGAGATCAGTAACAAATGATTTAAATCCCCAAGGGAGGGAAAAGAGAAAGTATTATTCATTACTGCTTAAAGATGAAAGGAATTTACCTTCCAGTTCAAAATATCAAGTGGCGGTGACTTGACTCAGACTTGAAAACCATTGGTGTTTCTAAAATAAATGAAAATGATGAATATTTTTAAAATATAAATTTAATCTTCGGTTATCTTGGGGCTCACCGTTTGAGAAGCACTGATCTAATAGGTCAAACATTGTAATAATACTTAGGAGTCCTCATATTATTTTCAAACATGGATATCATGTGCCATGACAATATTGAGTGTCAATATGCAAATTGGCCTTGTCGTAGTTATAATAATCTCTGACCTTATTGTGACACTTCAGAGTGAAAAGGGTTTGCAATTGCATGAAAGGACAATGACATTCTTAATACATTTAGCTATTAACTTTGTTGGTAGTAAAATTCTACTGGCTTGTTTTAATCGGTGTATAACGTTTATTATCTTTTTTTTTATTTGTTATTGCTAAGAAATTTGTTGTTGCCTATGAAGTTAACGTAATGTATCACGACAGCGCAAATAACTGTTATTAACTCTATGGGTTTATCCCTACTTCGGTCTAAAAGATTCAACATTTGTTTAAATATTTCCAGATAACCTATCCGAGATATTTTATTGTGGTACCGAGTGAAGTAATATGCTGCATAACTTAGTATTCTACTTCAATGTAAATAATAATAAATTATTGTGTCATCTTTCCGTTCGCTCAGATTTGTATTTTATTTAGTTTTCAAACCGATAATCTGATAGACAGAAATTTTTCTAAGGGTGGATACGGTTTCTCTAAGTTATGAAACGTAAAGAAAACTTGAAATTTGTCAGTTCTTAGCAATGTACAGACAAAACCTTTCTTTTATTTATATAGATATCTGTGTTTGTACAAATACCAACGGTGAAAATATTATTGTTTAAAAATGTAAAAATATAAGCAAAAGTAAGAATACATTACTAACAAAATTGCCATTACTAACAAAAATACACGATACCTATTAGTTTGCAGAAAAATTAAACAGTTTTTAAATGAGAGAAAAAATATAATTTTGGAATTTACAGTCACAGTATTACTAGAGTAAAAGAATACTTGTGATCATTGAAAACAACTCAACAAGACTTAGAAGCAACTGATTTTGAAATAAGGACAATTGAATACTTACAATATAAATGATTAAAAAAAAAATACTAACTGATGAATTCATTGGTAAATTATAACAATAAATGGGATTTTTGTTCCTTATTGGTAGCGAAATATTTTGTCAGGATCATATATTTTTTATTTTAATAAAACACATGCTGCACTGGATTCTTCAACCATTCAATTTCTAAATGTAATTATTATGCAATTTAATTAAAAAAAACTAATCCACACACATATGTAAAAAAAAATGATACAATAGGTTTGCCAGTTTTACTGACCTGTCAGTGTACTGTGGTCTGTTTCAACTCAACAACTGAAAAATTTTTAGTTACCCCTGCTATGTTCAAATTAAATAGAAAAAATAACTCAATTCGTTTATATACCTAACATCTATATTTCCTCTATATCTTCGATATTTTGAAGCAAGTCCTTAAGACGACACATTCAATCGTAATTTCTCTGATTATGAAAATTACAAGTGCTGAAAATCATTTCAATTCTTTAAGCTAAGATATCTATGAAAACACTAACTCTAATTCTACGCCGAGAAACTCTCCGTTGTTTGAAGATGTTATTATGTTTTTCTGATAGTCGTTTCGCGACTTCAAGTTGGCTTAGGAGAGGAACCAAAAGTTCCCGGGACTACATAATATACAAGAGAGGCTAGAAAAAATCATACTACGGTGGAGATACGCCTACAAGTAGTCATACCCCGTAATTAGTCTTAAACGTTTCATAGCATTGCTCCTAGGCACTTCCTTAGACCATATGTTATTTCTCCCCATTGCCTTATCCTTCAGTACACTCCTTATATCCACCTTGTATCACTGTATTCTGGAGGGGGTTAAAACAATTGTTTTAATGAATCTTTCTTTGCCAGTCTGTTTACCTACTCCTCAAGGGGCCAAGTTTGATCAATGGTTAACGAACTCGTCTCTGAACTGATAGGACCGGGGTTCGATCCCCAGCTGGCCCTCGATTTATTCATGCGGAAGGTGAATAAATCTGAGCACGTCGTCCCTCGGAGAAGGACGTTAAACCGTCGGTCACGAGCCTGTACGATGGCAGGTACTCGTTAAAGATCCCTACTCTAAATACACTTGAGTTAGGCAAAATTTAAGATTCCCACTGTAGAATAAATCTTCATTGTGTGGTATCACAAAGAACCAATGCTCGGCCTACGTATGTGGGACTACCACTGCAACCTAACCACCTAACCCAACCTACCTACTCTTCACTCTCAATCCTACAATGACTTGGGATCAACTGTCGAACAATATTCCAGCCATTCCATATAATTGATGCATATTTAGTTGTCATATTCCTTCTTTCCTCAATAGAATCAGTATCCCAACTGATGAAAACACTTGAACAGTGCCCTAGAAATAAACTAGTACAGATTCATACATCACTTACAATAAAATTCTTTACTGCAATAATATAACATAACATACTTTCCATCATTTATTTCATAAAGAAGTGATAACCTTCTTTACTACATATCTGTTTTTTTTTTTATTTACAATTGATAAGTGCATCGCCTACTTGGACACTAGCACTGTCTGATATCTATTGTTCATTTCTAATGATAGAATAAAAGTGGAATAATCATGAAATAAAATCAATTTTGAGATTGTATAGATTATTTTGAGGTCCGATTGTTAATTTATTTTTTATCTTGCTTGCAAGAAAATGAGTTGTTTCAAATTAAAACAATAAAATTTAGGAACCATTCTTTTGCAAGAGAATTATGCATATATTCAATTGTGTTTTAAATGTTATCGAATGTTAAAACAAAAAAAAAATTTGACATTACCAATAAATCATCAAAAAATCCTTTATAAAAACATCAGTGGCAGCAAATCTGTCATAACACTTTATTGGTTTTATAGGTGACCCAATTGTCCAAAGTTTTGATTTCTGGGAACGTAAACCTTGTTCTGTTCAGAAATTCACAATCGTAGAATTTAATGAGAGCTTTGATTATTTAAACAAACCAAACAGAATCACATATTAATTTCTTTTAATTTAATGTGGCATTATAAGTTACGATACAAATGATTTGGTGTTTCAAACCATTAAGTGAAAGAAGTTAGATCATCACTGACTCACCATGTAGGGCACTTCACAAGATATTAGAAGCAGACTTATAAGGCCTTACGAGGTGAACTGACCACTAATGTATGAAACTAAACAGGACTCTACATCAAGCCTGAAACTAATAAGTTGTAGCAGGATTACGACCGGTTCCTGCCACCAAACATGAAACCAAATTTCAAGCATCATATCACATTCCTCGCAGTCAAACGATTTTTACTGCTCATGGCTATTATTGGGAAGAAATACTCAAAAGAAATTGGTTTACGCTGCTTCCAGCCATCGCCTAAAGGGGCAAAGTTTCATATGTGCAGATACAGCCGAAAAAATAAAATTATTTTGAACTTTTGAAATGTTTTCAGTGGCATTAGACAAATGAAAATTGCAATAGCTTACTTGTAAAGTAGAGGGATGTTGTAATAAAATATTATGAACTCAGGTAATAATATTTAGCAAAAATTTTCGTAACTTTTTTTAATAAAACTATACAGAAGTTTTTAAATATTCTATTTAAACCATTTGAACTATTTGTTTCTGAACCTGGATCCACATTTATAAAATTTGCCTATTTTTTTTCAGATGTGTAGTATTATCAACTACTAAAGTCAGTTTACATAGGGAGTTTTATATTTTGTCAACTCAATTATACTTACGGCAAGGATCTTTTCATGAGTACTTGTATCGTGCAGGCTCCAGACGAACGAAGGACGACATCATTTATTTCTTTTATCTTTCAAATTAAAACTGTGGTAAGGACTCGGGACACCTCACAGAGGAAAGCACATCAACCACTGGACCAGCATGACTCTTACTGATCTTATGCTATAGTCTGAGAAACATTGTCTATAGCAATGGGATATAAAAACTGCTAGAATTCAGTTTTTTGAAAACTACAACTTTTTGATAGTTTGTTTTTGTCATATTTCATCATTGAATAAAACCTTTGATTTAACAAGTCTTGAAATTAACTTTTGTCATAATTTGTAAGCTGGGTTTTGCTTTGACAACATATCACTTTGAAGTCTAGCTTATAAGATCATTGGTTTGTAAAGAGTCTGATTAACTAAATTGAGTTAAAAAAAAAACGAGATAACTGCACTTTAAATATGTAAAAATGGAGATATTTTCATTAAAATAATAAAAATCAAGATACCAGATTGGCATTATAAGAAAGAGAGACAAGTTCAAAAGAAATCAATTTTTTATTTATCAAAGTTTGTATAACCTACATTGACTTTTCTGTAGCAAAACCTTCCGGCACTACTTCAACCTGTGGTTAGTATTAGTATACTAAGTACTAACAATTAGTAAAGTATAATATCAAGGAAAAATTCGAAAGTTTAGTGATTTTACAAGTATTGAGGTCTTCTGTGCGTATTTTTGAAGTTTTTTTGGTATGTGCGTTGGAGGGGTTGATGTATCCGAAAGCTTTTGAAAACGTAACAGGTCACAGGATTGATGGATGAATGTGTGATGCTACATTCAAAACTAGCCCTTTTAGTGTAAATGAGCTTTTTAGTTTTGGGGTAATATTGCTTCATGGGAAACTGACTTTATTGATTTTAGTAAATAATCACTTTTAGTTATTTTCGACATAATTTTTTTTAACTAAATTACTAAGTCTAAAGAGTTGGAATTTTGTAGTTACTATAAATCCAATTTAAGCCCGAATTGAAAAAAGTTTCAACATTTTTCGATAAATGAAGACGAAAGTTTTCGGTAACAATTTTGAGTTATGATTGAATCTGAAAGATTGTGAACACGATACTGGTCCCACTTTTTGATGGATCACAATAAAATTAAGCACGAAAATAGCACCATAGAAGAATGAGCTGTACAATTGAATGGTAAAACTGTTTCAAAGAATAAAGACATTGTAGTACATTTTGCGAAATCAGAAAGTATGTTTTTTTTACTTTGACCTTTTGAACTACAAACACTTGAATATTAAAACTTTTCCCGTAGCATCCAATTAAAATTAGTGGTCGAGAGGTTCTCGGTTTCTAGTATGCGAACTCTATATACTGGTGATATCCAGTTCTAACCTGTCCTTTAGTGGTAATGTGGGCTACCACGAGGGTAGAGTCAACATTTTAATGTTTTACTTTTTATGAAAAGTAACACTCTTAAAAAAGGAGCAGGAATGTCTCCATATCTCTCTGAGAAAAGTAAGGAGGTAAAAATGCCTCAAATTAAAGCAGCAGGTTCTGAGCAATCTGTAACAGAATTAGACAAAGGACTCCACAAGAGTCCACCCACTGACCTGTACAGAAAAGGGTTGAACGTTAGAGTACCTACGAACGATGAGCACAGTTTAACGTTGAGGCCATCTTATAAAATGTTTGGTGGGACAGCTAGAAATCACTTTACCCGCCTTAGGAAAGAAGATCTCTCAGTGAAAGAGGAGCCAAAGAAAACGTCGTTGTGCTATTGGAGGACAACGCAATAACACCCAAGGTCTGAGGAGTCCACTCCGCAGATGAAGAGACGGGGCTGCAATGAGGGTCCACACGGACAGCCTACAAAACCGAGCCCTAGGAAGTTCTTTAAACAGGAATTGCAGGCTATCAAGTTTGGTATCATTTCTTCTAATCACTCTAACATTCAATCAAATGTACAACACATATAGATACCACCATATTCTGTATTTCAAAAGCCATCCTTGATGGCTCAGAGTGAGCTAAGCATAGCTTTGGGGACCTTGTGTACAGGGTGGGATGGATCCAGGTGTCCTGCCTAAATGAAAGTACAGCCGTGACTTTGTACTGCTATGTGGCTTTGAAGTCATATAGCAAGGTCCAAATCATGGAATGGTGAGCTTCAAGTGGTGATTAAGGAGGGTTTACCTCTTCTCATGGTTGTCATGGACGTCACTTCTCTCTATACTTCAATCCTCAATACTATAAAGGAGGTGGAAGGATTAAGGGTGCTGTTCTGCCATCAAGAAAGTATCGCAGAGCGTCCAGACCTTCAGAATGAATGATTGAAGTATAGAGAGAAGTGACGTCCATGACAACCATGAGAAGAGGATGTTCTAGGGTAGAGGGAAGAGAAAGATTTTTAAGAATTTGGAGAAAGTGGAAAGTCCTTCCACCTCGTTTCTAGTCTCTTTGGCTGATTTCGTACTACAGCATAATGTCTTTCAGTTTGAGGGTCGTTATTACCTTCAAACCAGAGGCACTGCTATGGGCACGATTATGGCCCCTTCTTACACTAATCTTTTCATGGCCAAATTAGAACAGGATTTCCTGGCCACCTGTCAACTTCTTCCACTCCTTTATCTCCGTTTTATTGATGACGTTTTCTTCATTTGGCCCCATGGCAATCATAACTTAGAACTTTTCCTACACTCCTTTCAAAATTTCTTCCCCTCGATCACTCTCACTTATGACATCTCCGACAGACTTATTACTTTTCTAGACGTTGACGTTACTTCAGACAATGGACACTTCTTGACTTCCGTACATATTAAACCCACCAACACCCAACAGTACCTTCATTACAATAGTTGCCTCCGTATCCACAATATCTGCAATAATCTCCAAGACCACAGACATCACCTTAACCTCTTAAAGGACAAATTTTCTGAACAAGGCTATCCTCGCCCCTTCATTTACCGGCTTACATCTCCCACCAACCTAGACCCAAGAGAGATAGAAGTGATTCTTCCTTCCTCTTGACGACATACTTCCCTGGCACTTATAAGCTTCGTACTGTTATTAAGGAGTCTTTTCCGATTCTGTCTACTTCTGCTTCTACTTCTTGCATCTTTAATCACCCCCCTTCTATTTCCTACCGTAAACCTCCCAATCTGAAAAGCATTTTTTCTCATATTTCCCCTCAGCCTTCCAATCCTGTTCTTGGAATGAAACAATGTGGACGCCGTGACTGTCAAACTTGCCTGATTGTAAATCCTAATCCTTCCTTCGATTCCCCTCTCCACCATCGTTCCTACCCGGTTCAAGTCAATTCCTCCTGTGCCTCGTGCAACTGTGTTTACCGACTGGATTGCACTCAGTGTGACTCTTTTTACGTTGGCTTAACTTCCAATAAGTTGAGCCTTCGTATGAGTGGTCATAGGGCTTCAGTCGGTCAACGCAGTAACTATCCTGTAGCCATCCATGCGAACTCGCAAGGTCTTAGTTTCAATGACTGTTTCAGGGTTCAGATCCTGAAACAGATCCCCGAATCCAACAATAAAGTTACCCTAAGATCTTCAGAGGAAGCATACATATGCTTACTTGATGCTCGCTCTTCCCCTGGACTCAACCTCAACCGATAATTTTTTTTTTGCATTGCTTTTTTACTTTTACTTTATTAATTTTAATTTGATTCATATACTTTTCACATTTTTTATAATTTTACATTAGACTTATTTTTATTTGAATAATTATGATTTTTACTCGTTCCTTTTACGTCTCAATTTGTCTCTTCATTTCCTTCCCGCTTGGTGGTAAGTGGTGGGGTACTGGCTGCAGTCACCGATTTCAGTCACCGCCCTGCCTTCCTGCGGGACTCTTCGCTCTTCACACCTCCTGATGACGACTATGGTCAAAATATCGATGTGAGTTATGTCTGTGTCTTTTTGTGTGTTTCCTTCGTTTTGAATTTATTATATATATATATATATATATATATATATTAACATATATGAAAGAACAGAGAAAGTCACTACAGAACTCCCTTCGATATTTTGACATCCGTCGTCGTCAGGGAAAAGTACGAAGTACTAACGTTGAGAAGGAAACTGGAACTGGCCTCCAGAGAAACTCATACAACTACCGCTGCCCCCCCCCCCCCCCCCCCCCGTGGAGGAGAGGAGAATAGAAAACACATATATATATATCCAGCTAATCCTCATATTCTTCTCAATGAGAAAGACGGTAATGTATCAGACATCTTTGTTACGAATATTATTGAACTAGAACCCTCCAAGGTAAGTAAATATCTTGAAGTATCTTTGGATGAAATATTGAACTGGAAAAACCGAAAAACCATGTAACAGATACATTGGCTTAGGCCACAAAAGAACTGTCCTATTGTAAGAGATTCTTTAGCAGAACTTGGAACTCCAAATCTACACTCTGGTTCTTCACTTCACTTATCAAAGTGATGAAATCTTATGCTTTGGTGGTGTGGTCCCCAAAGGTACTCAAACTATCATTAACAAATTATAGAGGCAAGCGTGCCTACGGGTAAATGAACAATAACCACCTATCCTAGATCAAGTATGTAAAAGGTTTTAAACCTCCCCCCCCCCCACCATTAGAAATCGTTATCAAAAAATAGGTTATCTACATGCTGTATTTAATTTGTAACAAAATACCTCTATGACAAATAATATATTTAAAGATTTAATAGAAGCAAACATTAATAGTTTGGCCTATATTTTGTCCGATTCAATGTCATTCAAAGAAAATTTTACTGAAGGCTATGAATGATCACATTCATTTGAAGACACCTGATTTCAGGAAAAGAAGCTCTAGTCTGGTATATGAATGCGTCAACAATTAATAAAAAAAACCTGCTTGGGACAGAGCCAAATTAACAAAATTACTAAATCTCTAGATATAAAAAATTTCCACTAAACTGCTATCATTCATGTTGAAATGCTAGTGATTATGTTTTCGGTGAAGTGTATTCTAAAAAAATGACAAGAAGATCGGAGATTTACTTCTTGAGAAACAGCCACGCTATACTGAAGACACTGCAATCTATGGTCTTCTATTCAAAACTAGAGCGGGAGTGTCTGACCTCTTTACAAAAGTTTGCCAGTAAACAGACTCTAATATGGGCACCTGGGATAGAGAGGAATAAGTGGTGAACAGGTTGGCAAAGGTTAGAGCTAGGCAATGAAGTCCGGCACCTTTCTGCAAAAAACCCCAGAACTTGCTTAAGGATTAAATTCTGCAATTCTTAAAGGAAGCAGATAAAAGGTGGCTAGTGTAACAAGGTCTAATTCAGTATAAAATGTTCATTCGACAAATTTGTAAAGGAAACAATCAATCTGCATAGTTAAGATTTTAAAATTTATGTGGAATACTTAACTGGACCTTGCCCTCTCAAATACCATTGAATTATCAGATGTAGAATGCAGACTCTGTCTGGTAGAGGAAGAAATTTCAGAACACATTTTGTGTCAGTATTAGGCAGTCGCCTCTAAAAGTTTTTTGAGAAATAAATCATATGGGGTCTTAATAATAATAATAAACAAGTAAAAGTGGAAGATAATTCTCCAGAGATAATTATTAGGCCAATTAAAATCTGAATTATTAGAGATTAAAATCTGAAGTTCTTTCAATACCTACAAACAGTAGAACAATAGAACAAATTTGGAAGCAGTTCATACTAGCTCGTAAGGACTTAGGCCCTCAGACCAACATAATAATAAGAATAGTATGCTATAAAAAATATTTTAAAAAATGCTTGCTTATTGGAAGAGACTGTACATCATTAAATTTTTTTTTCGTTAAATTACTACTATTTTACCACAATTATAGATTTCTAGCTGATCTACTCGGCGTTGCTCGCGAAACAATTTAATTCCAGTTCTAATAATAAACCGCACATAATGAAACAATTTAAATTTACTACAGTTCCTTTACGCATAAGTTTTTTTCAGATAAAGGAAATTAATACAAAATGTAAATTATTGATTACGCAAAAAAAAGATATAACATTAAACTGATTATAAATAGCCCACTTTTTTTTAAAAAAATTAAAACGTAGATATAGGAAAGTAGAGTATGATCAATATTAAAATTACATCATTAACTTTCTCGAGGAAATTTAAATAAGTTTCAGCTCTAAAATATCCTTCAACTTCTTCCAACAATGGAAGAGAAGAAACCAGAAAGAGAACCATGTTAGGGGGAACTTCACTCCTAGGACTGCCATTTTAGGAACATTCTCCAAACTAACATACTTGTTACGCTGTATCATCGAACAATACAAGAAGAAATGTTGGAATACGTCTTAGCTCTAAATATATGTTAAATATGATGACACGTATTTTAAACCCACAAATTATCTCAATTAGGAGACAGTTGATGAGTCTAAACCATATCACATTACATTTCAATTTGAAAACTCCACTCAGTTTTAAATGTTTGAATAAAATTATATCAATAAACAAAATTGTCTCCTGAAAGTTTGAATAAGAATATTTTGATGAAATGTTATTCTTTATGAAGCATTGTGTTTAAGTGTCAGTTCAGTGTTAAATATTAACTAAATGTTAAATTGTACCTACATTTCATTATGTTAATAGTTATTATGTTAAGGATTGTGTTTATACACACAAATATGTACAGTGATTAAGTTTTATATATGTACATTTTGATTTGAATATTTCTTTTTTATCCTATATCTATTCCCTTATAAGATTTACTGATTTAGAAATAGAGTTGATCATAAACGTCTTCAAGTTAGAGATCATCGATATATAATAACTTATCATTTTGCTTGTATGGAGTAGGGCCGGAAACTAATTACTAATAATTTAGTAATAATTGAATATTTTAAACAAACGAATTAATCAATCAGAAATAAATAAGTAAACCTTAAATCCAATTAACTTTTAACTCTGTGGACTAGCTAAGAATTCCATAAAGCCTTCACTTTTGCCAAAAGATTTGAATTATATTTCAAATACAATCATTATTGTCCGTAATAATACCATGAATAATAAAATCGTATTAAATATCTAATACTTAAAGCAAGTAGATAAAGAAAGTTAATGGTAAACTAATTATTGCTATTAACTAAAGATTTTTTAATGTTAATAACAAACACATTTTAAATTACAATAATTGTCTTCAATATCAATCTGAAAATAATAATAAAAATTCTGGTACCTGGATGTTTCCAATTGAATAAAGCAACTGGAAATATTAGAAGTTGTTCATAAGATATAGCCTATTTGCGGCTGTCATTACCAATTAAAGTCAAAATTTAAACAAGCAGGTTATAAAGCAAACTATCTATTATGTTTATATATAATGGGTCCGTAGACCCCCCCCCCTCCGCCAAATCTTCTGATCAAAATGAAAATAGCACCGTTGGCTTCCTCGAAAAATGTTACATAAGACTGAATCAAAGAGCTTTTGTAAGTTCCTTGTATACATTTTCTATAGGGAAAACTCACACACACTATACAGGCAGTCATTTATATACACAGATTATTATTTACTAAAATTATTACAGTTTTTGGTAAAATTGAGACTTACGAAATCTGCTTTATCGTACTTTTTATGTTCAAAGGAATAATAATTTAATTTATTTCCTTTTTCTAGTCACTATAGAACTTTTAAATTGTATATTACGTACAGTCTTCTTATACATATTATATTATAAACATTTTCTGAATTAGAATATTGACAATTTAGGAAATATTTAACTTACAAGGACAACTATTAAGCTCCATCTGCAGAAACCTGTCTGATTGAGGTGTTATAATGATAATTAATTTTTATTATAATTTACAAAATGGATATAGCAACAATAAACAAATCTGGAGGGGCATAAAATCAACTTAACAATAAGAACATATAATAACAAACTCGTTGACAATCAGTTGAGCTTTGGTTTTATTTTAATGTGGCTATCGTGTAGACGAAATATCAAACGTCCTTGGAAATATGATAAAACTCATATCATCAGTTTAATTTCATTTGTTTTAATGTGGCTATCATAATTCTATTAGTGATAACAAACTTGAAATCAATGGTTCAGAAGGAATTGAAAAGTCATTATTAAACTGAGGCTGTCAGTCTCATCGGACTCATGTGCACTGTTGCATACCTTTCCTATTGTGCTTAGGTTAGGTGGCAGTAACCATCCCACGAAAAAACACACTTAGTCCAAAGATTCACCCTTTGTAATGCCACAAATGGTAGAATGAACATTCTAAATTGGGAGTCCTAATTTTTGACTAGCTCAAGTGTATTTAAGTAGGGATCTTGACCTATATTGTACAGGTGGTACTTATTGCTGTTGTTATCAGACAACATGTCTATAATCACCTATTGCCCACAAAAGGCACTTTCTCTTGAAAAATATTACCTCAAAACAATACGACACATCTTACAGTATAGAGCCCAATTATCGGTAAAATAAGAACCACATTTTATGGTTCATAAAATATTTTGTATTTCAAATGGTGTGGTCTATAGTGTGCCCATAAAGTTTTGGATACACACTTACACACATAGACATCATCGAAAAAACGTCAAAAATTGACATTAAAACATGTAAATCCGTCAACAAATCGAATGAAATTTCTTCATGATTATTATAATATATATATAAATGAAGTAATGAAAATTATTGTCTGTAGGCTTGATAATACTTCTACTTACGACAAAGTTGACAATAGATCACTCCAGAAATATTTTAATTGTCCTACTGTGTTAAAGTAAGTATAATTTATTTATAACAAAAGTCAAACGTGATTTTATTTTATTAAAAAGCAAATTTAATTACACATTACTCAACACCGTAAGAACAATAGAAAATAATGATAATAAAAGAATCACAGGTTGAAGCAGTCTAGGAGGTAGCTTACTTCAGTGAAGTGGATGATTAGAGTACAATATAACACTGTTTTTACTTTACTATAAGTAAAGTATAGTGATCGTGAAAAAATTCGATCTCGACATTTTGACGGAATTACATGTTTTGAGGTCCTAATTGTTTGGGAAGAATCATGCTTGACGGGAAAGTCACTTTTTTTGCCAAAAAATGTTTTCACAAAATGTTAGCACAAACTGCTAACTCTAGTGTTTTGAAATTTTGGCATTATCTTTGAGGTTACAAACACAACAAAGAAAAAATAAATTCAGAAATTTAAAACAACGGGAAATATTTTGTTTTCAAAAAATGTAAACATTTTGACTTATAATTCAATCTCAAAGCTTGTAGAAGCGATACAAGACATACCGTTTGACGGATCAAAATGAAACTATGCTCAAAAATAGAACATTATATGGAAAATGATTTGAAATATCTTTTTTAAAATTACATTCACCAAAGGGGCGTTAAGGTATGATTTCTGTTTTCAGAAAATTTTTTTTTGACGCTAAACGGCTCATTAAAAACTCATGAAAATTTGACCATATATGGAACAAAAAATTAGCAATTCATAAAAAAAATTCATGAAGTATCAATTACGGGAAAGAGCAATAAAGCTATAAAAATTGTTTGTTTATTCTAGACTAAGGGATCACTTGCTATACTTGTCGAATTTTTGATATTTTTTTACAATGTTTACATTGACTTAGAAATTTTTTGTGCAAAACCACTGAGATAAAATTAGACTATTCTAGTCTAATAGTTCATATTTATTATTTTCAAAAACAAGAAGCTGCCAAGTATAAATGATTTAAATTATATTGAATAGCTGGCTTCGACTTTGAGTTGAGTATGTAAACTGGTTAATTACTAATATATTTTTTCCTATATACATTCATAGCAAGCTTATAACGCAGGAAAAAAGATAACACTCACTCAGAGAAAATTGGTACATATGATTTTCGATAAAGGGGAAGGAAAATGATTTTAATAAATACTAAGATGCCATAAAACTACCAGAATAATAATTCTATAAAAAACCAAAAATGTAAAACATAATTCAAAATGGAAATCTTTCGTTTGAAGATTAATAAATGTAATTATTGTATATCCTTAATTATATATTATCTTAAAACGACATTTTTTCTTCGCTGTTTATGATGTTTTTCAGAAAAAATAAGAGTATTTTTCTGATTTAAATTTGAAAATTTGACTTAAATATTCAATGTAGAAGGAGGTCAAGTAACCGATATAAGAAATCCACCAGTTATTTGAACAAACGCCATGTTCTCTTGTAGGAGATTATTTCGTATCAAGAAATTTTCACTTTGGTTTTTCAAAAATGTTTATTACTGCTGTAGTTATACCAATGAGATTATTTGGATCAGCTGTGGGATGTACAAAAATAAGCTTATATATTGATAACTGGATCAATCACTATCTGTACTACCTCAGAAATGAAAGACTAATAAGCATCTCCCATTTAAATATTTACATTATGCTTAAATGAGACATTATATATTATATACCCAAGAACATTAATATTAAGTTTACTTATAGTAAAGTTGAGTGCAGGCCACTCCAGATTTTTTTAATGGTGATCAAAATATTAGACGCCAGATTCTAACAGTTAAAATGTAATCTGTATTTGGTTACCTCTGAGGCAATGAAATATAAATATAAAATTTATAGCACATATTTTAAGATTTACTACTAACAAAATAACTGGATTAATCAATTTATTCACAAATATGTAAGATCGCAAGGTCAAAGCTTCAGTAATATGCCAGAAATAATGTCTGTCACCAACTATAGAGTAAATTTCAGGTCCAAATGGCATGCTTAACACAGACAGTAAATGTGACTACCTGATAACCAAACAACCCACAACATTATAAGATGAACTAGTAGATTTGTAGTTCTTCAGTTAACTACATTTTCTAAGTAACACTCAACACTTTTTAACCCAATTTTTCAAAAATTGTATAGCACATCGTGTAGGTGCTAAAAACTGTAGTTTCAGATTGTGCACAATGTTACAGGATTTTTATAATCTTTATGTATCATTGGCGTAGATAGCTTCCATTTGCTTGGTTTAAAAAATCAAGATTTTTCTATAAATTAGTATTAAAATAGTTCTAACCTTCCTTCTCTACAAGTTACAAATTTCAAAAATTGTTTAATAGCTCAGAACCATAGGTATATCATACTTTACCTACCTAAATTCCAAACCGTTTTCACAAAACCATCAGTTGAAAGGGTAAAAAATCTGATTCGAAGCTACCAATACATTGCAACATGTACAATAAAGTTGCCATTAAGTCTAGAATTGAACAGGAGATATTTAAATGCTGGTTTAACTAAGGGAGGGATGATTAATGACTGCATTTCAACAGTCTAATTATCAGGAGAATGAATGATCTGTCTAAGAGGCATGCAAATTGGACTTGAATCACAAACTCACCTACTGCAATTTAACCATGACGCACATGAAAAGAAAAAAGAATACATAAATAAAACTACGAAGAAATAAAAAGAAACACAATAAAGAAACCACACTAGCTGATTTGAATACAAACCGTTATGTAGTAGCTTCCTTAAATAGAAAAATACCAAGTCCTGAAGATGTCTACAAATATAGACGAAACGTTGGCTTAAAGGTTTTGTATTATTGAAGCTAGACCAAACTTCGATAAAAAAGTAAAATAGTGATATATATATCATGCAATATAGAAATGGTCCAAACCGGATAAAATAGTACTATTAAAAAAGTAGCAACGCATAAAAAGAACGAGACACTTACTTTCAATATTTCGAGCCACAGTTCGTCATCAGAAAGAGACCAAAAGGAAAGAAGAAGAAGAGGTACATTCGTTCCAGAAGGACAGTAAATAGTCGAGTGACTCTTCAACTATGGAATTCTATAGGGTAATATTATGCAAATGAAGTTGTGATCTTTGTGCTTTCTGAATTCTTCATCACAGGTAAGCTTTTTGGAGATCAATCAGCCGAAGGTTACCACAGACCAGTTATAGCAGAATGATAATATCATTAACCAACAGGGACTACTAGTAATATAATAGAAACTAGACTGTCCGTGACCCGTTATGTAAATGTTCGCATACTTTACAATATTGTAACATTTTTCAATATTTGATAAATTTATTTACTTAATTAGGTGAATTTTTATCTCTATATTGGTCATACTTATAATATATACATACTATAGGTATGACCTTATTGGTCATATAGGTCATATATGTAAATAACGAAAGTTCTTTTACATGTCTAAGCTAGGACTATTTTGTACAACTGGAATAATAACTTTAAAATAAAGTTTCTAGGAAAAAAGATACCTTAATGAATTTTAAGTAACAAACATTAAGTAACACCTTGCATGATAACAGAAGGTGACCTCTAGAAAAGAGAGGTGGTAGCTTATTTTATTGTATTTTTCTCTCTAGAATTCTCACTAAAAGTTGATTTTCCGATATCCAGAAGGAAATAGATTATTGTATTTTTCTTGTCAGATAAATTTTCAATTTGTAAGATAAGTTTATCTAATTTAGGGTATTTTTAGCTTTAAGCTCGTGATACTGTGTTCTAATAGAAAGTTCTTTTTATCACTAAGCTGAGGTCACTCTGTGCAATTAGGTGTACTTGTAAGTCGAAGTATCTAAGAAAAAAAGTTAACATAAGACACATAATAGGAAAAGACATTTACTAAAGCCGATATTTCAAACAGTTTTTTGCTAAAATATTTGTCTTGTATCTTTAATTTTCATGTTAATTTCAATGCCCGGTCACAATGATAATGAAAATTTGAAAAATGCCTATGTTGTGATTTATAACAGTAAAGATTTTTGAATGAAATTGATTCAAATGCTGAGCTGCTGAATCAATAGTTTCGATACTTTAATTATTAAACAATGTTAAATCCTAAACTTGACCAACAGATTGAAGGAAGGAAGAGTGGCGCTAAACATAGGAATTAACACAAACATACGTAGGATGGCAAAAAAAAGTTTCTTCACCACTACATCATCAATTAGAATATTTCAACATACAGATACTTAGACATTTAGAACAGAAAAAAAATGGATTTAATAACTTCAGTTTAAAAGCTTCCAGTCCATTTCAATGAACTGCCTACAACAAAGGCAGTGATAAATACTGTATTAAACCGACAAAAAAGAAGTTTTGAAATATTGAAAAAATAAAAAACGTAAATCAAGTGTAGGATTTTTTCCATTTCTACCAATGCTCATATCAGTAAGTTTTAATCTATTTGCTCTTTTCAAGATGAAGAATTGTGCTTCATTTATGATGCAGTACTAATTTTTGACAATGAGCTATCCACATTAACGGGGGTGCCAACACCACATGGTGTTCCCACACGGTCACTCGAGAACAAACCGCCTCCAATGTTACTGAAATTTGGTAATCTAATTGGAATCGGAGTATTCAATATGGATATGGCCGTTCATAAGAGAAGGAAATTAAAATGATACTGAAGAGTTGTAATGCATGAAAACATTCTTTGATTCATTACGACAAAATAATATTATTCGTACAAATTTGATGTTACTGTAGTATTTAATTCGAACAGGATCGTCACGAAGTTCAAATAGATACAATGTTGAGGTATGATAATTAACAATAATTTTTTACACAGTACATTTCAATAAATATCATAGCAGCACCTCACAAACGAATTAACAATATAGAACATACTCCCCGTAAATGTTTGTTCATAGATATACAAATAATTTTTATTTCTCTTCTTTTCTTTGCTGCATCATTAGATTATAATAATGCCCTTTTTTCTTGCAAAGTTCTTGGTGCGTCCCAATCTAGAGCAAAAAAGAATTATAAATTTCTTTGACAATTTTGAAGAATTAAGTGAATAAAAAAAAATTAAATATTAAGAAATAATATTCATCTATCTCTCAGCCACAGAAAATTACACCAACTACCACACAGACACTGACAGCGCACTAGTAGTCTTCCTTGTCCCTTGTCTTTCTACTGAGGTAATTGCAATTGATCTTGGTTCTATTTTTAGTTTGTGGTGGTTAAAAAAAATATTAGACAGCTGAAAAATTCACGGACTACAATATTTGTATATAATTCGTTTTTTAAACGAATCGTGAACTCTTCTAAGCTTCATGGCACTCGATACTGTCAGGCTTCACAGCAATTCTGGGTAGCGTATTGCTTGTGCCCAGAAGCCAAATTGAGGCATTCGGTTGTCAGCAGTTAGATTATTTCAACTCTATGACTATATGTCTCTACGACACAAACTAAGCACAGTACGAACACCGTTTATCCCAGAACACGGAGTGTGACCTAGGGGATCACTGTGAAGATATGACTGTCATCACTAGTGTTACCTTTACTTTAGGGATAAGTTTGTCCCTCACTACGACAAATGTAACAACAATGAAGTAAAAAAGTTCAACAAATATCCCTTAAGTAAAAAAAATGCCCTGTATAAAAAGTTTGTTGGTACTTCTTTTTTACATAAAGGAACTGACTTTGCTTGGACACCTATTATCATAATGCAGAGCAAATACATTATTCTAGGGGGACCACTGATGATAGAGTTACAATTGTTTCGGTATTCTATGGGATAAGACAAAGATAACATCTTTAATGAGGTTGACAGTGAAATTCAAATTTCAAATTCAGCAAGTATTCGTTGACGACTAATTTATAGAATTGATCGGTTCACATTTTCATGACTAAGCATAGTTAGTTCCAGAAGAGTAAACCCTAATGGAACTAATTATTAGGGTTAACAAATAGTTAGCCATATCGATTATATAGTTGCCATCGTATTATATAGTTAACATTTTAAGAAACGTATTGATAACGAAAATGAATAATAAAACTAAGTTTACAGTATTTTTTCGAAGGCCACAAAATATCTGATGATATTGCTAGTGGGGGACCTTTTATTGTTAATCAAACTGGTCATCTGATTTTATGAAGAAGCAAGTTTCCAAATTCACCGATGGCAAAGGAAATTCATAAATTATTTTCTTTATACTCCAGTGAAGACAAACAGGTCGTGTCTATTTCCATCCATGTTCCAACAGTTTATCGATAAAACAAGTTAGAACTGAAGGATGTAACAAATGTGAAATCTCTATTTTTTTATATGTGTGTTTATCGGTAGCAGTCCTTCATTTAAACAAATATTACTGAAGGTTGCAGCAGCTTCTGCCCTTTCAAGTTTCATACTGCTGTCGTCGATCTTATGAGCAACTTTCCTCTTCTCCGGTTACAATTACAATAGCAGCTGTCCAAGAGATATTGGTTTGTACTGAAATCCTCGAAAGTCCGAGCGACTTTCTACTTCTCCCTCTGCAATGGCCATAGTATCTGGATTTACACGAGCTTTCCATCATATCGTCAGTTATCACAGGGGTAGAACGAAAGCTAAACGTATTTCGGTAGAACGAAATATAAACATCAGGTAACGCTTGCTTCTGATGTTTATCCCGTAGCTTCAACGTAGCCACCTGGTGTACGAATACACATCTACTACAGATTAATAGGAGACTCTACCCTCCAAGTACATCTGGTTAGCTACAACGAAGCTTTACAGGTGGCTAATTCTCCACTAGACGACTGGCGAGCCCAATAAGCATGCCCAGGAGAAATATAAAGTCCAATTAACTAGACAAATGCTTATTATCAAGCACGAGGACAATATAGGAAACTCCAATTTAGCAAGATCTACATATAGCAGACAGAAATCCTTACATTAACTTACAAGTTAAGCAGATGTATATAATTTCTACTAATAAGAACTTGGAAGCAAGCATCAACTAGAATAAAGATGAAAAATCACACCTTGTGCTTCCATTTTCTGTTTTAAGCCCTCTGAGACAATCAGAATCAAGTTTCACCTTTAAGACAATATAAGCCTCTAACATAGCTTTTATTCTAC
This sequence comes from Hermatobates lingyangjiaoensis, assembly GCA_026182355.1. NCBI lineage: Eukaryota > Metazoa > Arthropoda > Insecta > Hemiptera > Hermatobatidae > Hermatobates > Hermatobates lingyangjiaoensis. Next base: position 4,357,540 of record JAPFBL010001938.1, read on the forward strand.
CTGAAAATGATCAATGATATGGTTGAAAGCTTGTATAAATCTAGATACTATGGCGATTGCAGAGGGAAAAGTAGAAAGTTGCTCGGACTATCAATTACTCTAGCACAAAACAATGTCTCTTGGATACTACTATGGCAACGCAGCTGGGGAAGAGGAAAGTTTCTCGGAAGATCGAGGACTCCAGCATGAAACTTGTGAGTGCAGAAGCTATTGCAACATTCCATAAATTTTTATATGCGTAGATAAATGTGTTTCATATTGATGACAACAACAGTGATAAAATAATCATTGACATGTACATGTTTTAAATTATAGTAGAATAATATGTAATAGTAACGTCATCACTGTCAAAACAATCATATCCACAGCCATTTTCAGAAGTAATGTTTAGCAATGTCTGTTTGTTTAAAACACCCACACTCATAGGTTTCACCTGGAATGTTCTCCTAGGGGGCAGAATGTCTGGCTCGTGAATGATTTATAAATTTAACGGCATGTTATGACATTGGGAGTTCTTAATTTTCTCTTTTTGAAGTTTATTATAATAGGGATCTTTCAGAAGTACACTGAAGTCGCACAGTCTTGGGACAAACGGCTCCATAAATGAAGTTCTATCATTTAACTTGCCTAAGTGATAGAAGACATCCACAAGATTTTCTATCGTCAGCATGAAAAATCTATGGGCACGTCCAAGATTCGAGTCTATATATTTTTACACTAAAGCAAGTGCGCAACGACTAGACAACGCCTATTCCCACTCCTGCTTTGTAATAGATCCCTCAATAATTTAAAAAAAATGCATTCCATTATTCACATAGTTCAAACAGAGACCTTATTCTTTAATTTCCTGAATTAAGAAAGCAGATTTTTTTCTGAAGCTGATATCCAATTCAAGAACCAAATAATAATTATAGCCCCCAACTGTCATGATGTCAAACCAACAATTGTATCTCTTTATTAAAGGTTAAAAGTGATCAAGATTTGAACCAAACATTTATTATAATATGCCAAACATATTTTAATGAGACTTACTTTTCTCGAGACTGAAATGAATTAATTTTATCTCCATAAAATTAATTAAATTACGTAATTAGTAATACTAGTAATTACAGGTTTATAATTAATAATTATGCGAGAACATCGAATCATATACAACTTTTTTGATGTTTAGCATTAATGAACTCAACAAGGTACCTCGGTGACTTATCCAGTAAGGTCGCTTACCCCAACCACAGGCAAGTGAGTTCGAGTCCCCTAACCGTAGGTTTTTGTGTTGTCCAAAAAGAAAAAAAAAATTGCCGTCAGTAAAGAGTCTCGTTTGCTGGCCTATTTTCCATGCCTTTCGACCTCCGAATATACCACTACTTTTAATAAACTTAACTGTTAACCTAGATTTATCAATTTATAGGACTACTTTCCCTCAACATACAGAGTGATGAAAATAACCCTCCAGAGAAGATTGTTTATCAACTGATTTCAACAGGAACTCGTGCCTCTCATATTTATCCACCAAATTCTTTTCAAATAATTAACACTTCAAAAGAGTAGAAATAATTTATTACGTACACCAAAGAAATGGCTACTATGCTATTACTTAGTAAGTCAAGGTTTCTGGTTGGTCACTCAAGCCAACCAAGACGACCTACTCATCTGTCAAGAGAAGTGGACGTTTAATATTCACAAAAAATGATAATGTGAAAGAGTTAAAGGACAACGATGACGTCCGAAGTCACTCAAAACCGTTAATTCGGGCCAACGAAAATTTGAAAAATCAACATAAATTTAATTCCTTACATAACTAATACTTATATACAAAATTAGGATAAATATTACAATACATAATTCATTTATAAGTATTTTAAAATAGATGCCTGCATCTCAATCACCCTGCATATCACTCCTCTCATACTCGAATCATATAATTAATTAAATTATAAACGCATAAAATTTACCTCTACAACTTTTCCTTTCTCCAAAACAATGATCTCATCCGCATTTTGAATAGTTGTGAGGCGGTGAGCAATGACTAGAACTGTTCTTCCACGACTAATATCCTCCAATGTTTTTTGAACAATTTTTTCAGCTTCAGGGTCTAACGCACTAAACAAAAATGAATAAAAAACAGTAAACAAAAATACAAAAACTTGAAAATGAGTAATATAAATAATAATTATATTTAAATTACCTGGTTGCTTCATCTAATATTAGTATAGCTGGATTTTTCAGAAGCACTCTTGCTAAAGCTATCCTTTGTTTTTGACCACCAGAGACGGTAATTCCTTTTTCGCCCAAAACAGTATCATATCCTTCAGGAAAACTTCTAATAAAACCGTCAGCGTTAGCCAAACGAGCTGCGTTATAAACCTGGATACATCAAATGCATATTGATTTTGATCAAATTCAATCAACAATACACACTATAAAAGTTCATATCACTTTTTTTTATTTAAAAAAAACATTTTCCACCTTAGTCTAAATAAAAATTAATATAGTATTAGCTCCAAGGCTGCTGTATCATCTCAGGGCTAACAGTAACATAATATGAAGTTTGATGTTTATAACACTTTTGATTTTTGAGATACCCTTCTCACAAATCATATATATATATATATATATATATATATATATATATGAAACTTTCGTTTATTGGACTCAATTATTATTACCATTATTGGAAAACGAGCATCCATTGAAAACTAGACGTCGAAATTTTGACCCCTTAAACCTTCATTCCTCAATATTTAATGTAGATGTAGTAATGTAGTTTAATGTTAATGTCGAAATGAAAGTAAACAAATAAATCAATATTTCAAAAAAATTATTCAAAATGGAACAAAAATTATTTGTACAAAAAAATTCTATCCGAATAGTAATTGTTCTATGAAGAAATGAAACCTATTTCTTTTTTGCACCAAATGGCTGAGATTCAAAATGGAGTCCTATACAATTAAGTCACATATTTTATGACCTGACTAAAAGCTGAAAGTACTACAAATCTGAAAACTTATAAAGAGAATTATGGTACAACTAATCTTCAGCACATTTTACTCCATTGGACTAATAATATAATAAAAGTTAAATCAAATAAGATACTGCTGTAAATGTGAGTTTTATCACCACAAAAAAAACTAATGTAATTTCATAAAACTTTTATGAAAAAAAAATATTAATGTCATTACACAACTTTGACAATAGATCATCTTAAAACTACTACTTAAATCTACTTAAAACTTCTACTTCTACTCAAAACATCTTAATACTTCTAATCCATAATAAGAAATTTGTATGTGGAACTAAGATATTTCAACCAATATAACTGGTCTTCGTCAGTTCGAATGTGACGAAGACCAGTTGTTTTGGGTTGAAAGATCTTTGCCCCATTTCTGAACTTCCAATTGTGATATTGACTGTTCGATGATATAACAATAAATTAAAAACATTTCGATGAGCAGATCTATTAAAAATATAATTATAAAAACAGAGGGCTTTATAAAAATCATACTTCCGAATCACTTGCAGTTGATTTTCCATATCTGATATTTTCCCTGACAGTCGTAGCAAAAAGAGTGGGTTCTTGATTAATCAGTCCAAGAACGGATTGCCTTAACCATTTGAGATCAAGTTTTCTAATATCAACGCCACTAATTTTGATACTTCCGTCATCCACGTCATAAAACCTGTTCAAAAATTAATTAAGGACATCTTTGTTTTAAATAACTCTGAAAATTATTTCTAATACTTTTAAAAAATGCATTTCCCGTATGTAATTCAGAATTTTATATCTACATCAGATCTAGATAAAATAGTAAGAAATATGAAATAAAATAAAAATTTACAATAATAAGAAAATTACCTTTAACACTACTTTTTAAATTAATTAATCTATCATATTTTCATTTAATTAAAAATAATTGTTAAATTATGATTTTATCTCAACTTGCTGGATGGTAGGAATAATTCATTTATCAATTCATGTCCAGTTTATAGAATTCTAATGTAATAAGATAAAAATTATGCAGATAGTAATTGTGACTGAACTAAATTATTAAGAAAAATAACTTCATATTTATATTCTTGTCTTCATTCATTCTATTTATATTCATTCATTCATATTCATATTCTTCATTCGATAACAACTGATTCATCAACCCTACTTGAGTTGATAATTAAATTAATTTAACTTTCATTAACATAAGCATTATTAATACATAAAGACCTTATATTAATTTCAAAAATTATCAGGATAATATTCATTACAAAAACCAAGAAAATAACACAATTACTACTGTCAATATTTCGAACAAGAGTTCGTCATTAGGAGAAGAAGAAGAAATAAGAAGCGTGAGAGATGAATTTAGTTATAGTATATCAAAGTCGAGTGAAGCCTATGAGGAAAACCCATAGGTGTGCAACATTTGCGTGCTCTGTAACTCAGTTGAATCTCATGACTAAAGAAGCAAGTTCAAATGTAAATAAATAGAAAACAAAGGAAAGATGAATAAGTGAAAACAAGGAATACAAAGATATAAAACTATTATTAGTTTAAAACGAGTTCAGAGCAGACCCACAAGGAACCAAATGAGAGGCTATCAAAGTTGAACAACATTAATCGAAGCTCACTGTATAAGACCTTGGGCTTTGAAGCAGCCATTTATAGGGAAACGCTGACTATTATCATGAACGGCAACCAACAGGTTATTGCGCTGTTCAATGGAAACTCTGGGGCCACTCACACCAATGCTGAGCATAGTGGAAGAAAGACTAATCTTGAAGGTACCATGATGGTTAGTTTCCAATAGGTAAAGGCAGTTCCTGTAAGTTCAAGCACTATTGGGAGTGATAAGATATGTAGCTATCATAGCGTTAGAAAATTAGTGGGATTAATAATAGGAAAAGCAACATTTTTTAATATAAACATAACCTTTATAAAAAAAATAAACCTTTTAATTATAAAAAAGGGTACGTCTAATTTAAAAAAAGCTGCAGCATTTGTTTGATTAAACTCTTCCTAGCTTTTACATATAGACCTCACAATAACTGATTCTGAAACTACACGAACCAGGCTACTATAAAATGTGTTATACGCGCTTATGTGTTATGCTTTAAGTATAGTATGTATTGTACGTGCCCATTGCATAATGACGTTATACGCACCATTTTTTATAACAAGTCCCTTTTTTGAAACTACATTAGATGATTTAACGGATGGCAATCAAAGTTTTTACGCTATTAATGAACCAAATAAGTATCGTTAATACAGCTTGAAGAGTTCAATTTGGATGGTATTTTAGATGGTTTCTACATCTCCATCTGTAAAAATGATAACGACAAAATGTATAAATTCTTAATTTTAATTGTTTTCCTTATTCTATATATTCATTCTCTCTTTACAATTTTCACTTTTTTCTTCTCATCGTGTTTTATCTCACGCTGTGGAGCGAGATTTCTTCAGTCGACTACCACCTCTTCCACGCAACACTCCGGACGACCACTTTAAACGAAATATTGAAAAGTGAGTTTAATCATGATGTTTGCTTGAATTACTTAAGATTTTTGTCGTTATCAGTCCTACTGGTATTTTACATGTATATATATATATATATATATATATATATATATATATATATATATATATATACAAAACTAAAGTTTATCGGGAATCGGTCAGTTCTTCGGGTTCAAATTAAACTCTCATTGCCAACGTTTCGGTCTTTATTTAAAACCTTTTTCATAGGCAGAAGTATAAATTTTGAAACAGAAAATACTAAGTATTACATTACAAATTATTTTACAAAGAAAAATACTATGTGGATTTTAACAACAACTGTAGTCTGAATTTTATCGGGACTCGGTCAGTTCTTCAGGTTCAAATTAAACTCACATTGCCAACGTTTTTATCGGGACTCGGTCAGTTCTTTAATTAAAAAGTTTTTAAATAAAGACCGAAACGTTGGCAATGAGAGTTTAATTTGAATCTGAAGAACTGACCGAGTCCAGGCAAACTTTAGTTTTGTTTCTATTCCACGGTCGATACTTTTATCAATATTTATATATATATATAACAAAATTAACGTCTAAACTGCAGTAGAAAATGAGAAAGAACCTATTTTTCTGATTTTCTCACTCTGGTTTATATATATATATATATATGATCAAACCACTATAAGATATGAAAAAAAAAAAAGACTAAGATCTTTCAACCGTAACAAGCGGTCTTCGTCAGAGTCAAACACCCAACTGAGTCAAACTCTTCTTTTCCTATTTTATATTGTGGTTTGATCTTTGTTTATTATTTCACGTGTTTATGTGACATCTTTATATATATATATTTATATAATCAAGACTCAATCAGGTTTTCAGGTTAAAATCAAACTCTTTTATTACATTGTTAATATATTAACAGTAAAAAAGAAAAAAAATTATTACACAAAAATGGTTGCTCAAATTTTTGAATTGAACGTTATTGGCCTAGACATTTAAGATAGTAACTAAAATCATATCAATGACAATCATATAAATCTAGAAATTCGAAAAAAAAGTATTTCGTACTTCAATATTTTCAGGGTTTATTGACAGACATTAAAAAGTGTTAAAAAAATGTACCACAAGTTACTCCAGCATTCTATGATAAAAAGAATGTTAAATCACTGTCATCTAAATTGAAATGAAAAGTACCAAAGGAGTTAGAAAGCAATCTGATTATGTAATAAATCAGTTGGGATTTGACTTTGACGAAGACGTTACGGTTGAAAGATCTTAATCGTTTTTTTTCATTTCTTATTGTGGTTTGGACGTTGAATGTTATAAAACGCAAAGATTGTAACATATGTCAATAGTGTAACATATGATTAACTTAATTGTGGTTGTATTAGGGATCAGGAAGCCTACTGGAAGGTTTTGTAAGGTCAATTTTGCTAGCCCTCAATAATGAAAAAGTTTATTATATTCAATGAGCCTCTGTAAGTGATTGTTTTAAATCAACAAGTTTTAAAATTGTCTGATTTTATATTTGCTGCAACTGACAAAATGTTTATTAGCTAAATAAAACAAATGAAATCATTAAATTGATTATCTGTAAATTTAATAATACTTTAACAGAGTGTATACTTTAACTTCATCACGATAGCCATATTAAAATAAACAAAAAATTGATTGTCAACGTGTTTGATATTATGTTTACTTATAGTAAAGTTGAGTGTAGACCACTCAACATTTCTAATATTTCAGTTGACAGAATCACATACCTTTCTAAAAGAGCGACAATTGTCGATTTCCCATTTCCAGAAGCCCCAACAATAGCAATTGTTTTTCCAGGTGGAATTCTGATATTTAAATTTTGTAGAATTACCTAATAAAATTTGGATTAATAAAAAAGTCACTACATAGATAAAAAGGTAATTAAAATATAACATTTTACCTGATTAGCACGAGTTGGATAAGTGAATGTAACGTTATTAAACTCAATATTAGGGATAAAGGAATTCCCACTGATTCGAATACCATCATAATCAGATACTATTTTGGGTTCTAAATCGATGTACTGAAAAAAAAAATCAATTCATCAAAATAAAAGTATGAATTAATATTATTTAAAATAATAAGTTATTTTAAGATATAAAAAAATAAATTACTTCACATCAAATATCTAATAGAAATTCCAATAAAACTAATGTAATGTTTTATTACAAATTACAATTTGACTTACGTGAAGAATTCTAATAGCTGCTTGTTTCCCTTTAATGAATGTACCAAAGATAAGTGACAATTGGGCTAAAGATTTCTGAATGGTTTGTGTAGAAGCCAAAAATGTCATAATATCACCAGGTGAAAGAGAATGGGCCGTCAGCAACATTCCACCAGCAAAAAGTGAGCCACAAACGATTCCATTGAGAAATAGATTTGTGCACCCCTAAAAATTAAGCATTTTAATAATTTAGATCAGGGGTTTTCAACTTTTGTTTATCAGTTGATCCCCTGAGAGCCATTTCATTACCTGTGGTCCAGACCACAGACATATATATAAGCAATGAAATAAAAATAAGTGAATTAAATAAACTAAATTCACAGAAAGAACAAATATAAAAAAGTGGTCACAAAAACTAATTAATATATTTCGATTAACTCATCGAAAGACGAGGTAGAAATAGTTCTATCAGGTAGAAAGATGTGTGTCACTCGAAAGACAAATGATGACTGAAGTGAAGTCTCATTGAAGAGCCATTCAATCAGTGATGCCAACTTAAGGAGGGAAGGGAGATAAGGGTGAGCAGGATTACAAAAATAAAGAAAACCAATATTAAAAATTAGTAAAAAACGGACTCTAAATGAAAAATAAATAAGTAAACAAAATTGTTTAGAAATACTAAATAAATAATAATGAAGAACAATAAACGATTGAGGTTAAAACCAAGAACAGATCTACCTCACAGTATAAACCCCTAGTAGGGTGAACCTAAATGTAAACAATTTTAAGACCCCGTGTACTAGCAATTTTAATATTTACTTATGGTTTCTTTTCTTGTAATATTATTATTTTCATTAATGTAATTTATAATTATCCATTTCCTTATAAATAACTTCGGTCTCATTGACCATCTTACATCTATGTAAAAGTAATTTATGGGTTTATGGAGCACCAACGGAAAGACAGATATTATAAAGGAGTTTTTTCCCATTCTCTCTTCTTTCTCTTGTATTTCGTTCGTCTTTAATAATTATGAGCCACTTCTTATCCTGATGACGACGTTAATTAAAATGTGTGAGTGTGTCAGAGCTATGTGACTTTCTGTGTAATGTGACATATTGACCTCATGGGCCATTCTTTGTTTTGTTTATATATATATATATATATATTATTATTTTTATTTAATATTTAATATTATTTAAATATATATATATATATATATATATATATATATATATATATATATATATATATATATATATATATATATATATATATATATATATAACAGATTCAATAATATATCGACCGTTTGATAGAATAGGTGTGTTCTCTAATCGGGTTTTAAATAAAACCGAAACGTTGGCAACGAGAGTTTGATTTTTTATCCTGGAAAATTGACCGAACCCCGATTAGAGAACACACCTATATATATATATATATATATATATATATTAGTATAATTAGGGAACAATCCTTTAATACAAGTTTTGTTCATTCCTCAGTTTTATTTTTTTCGGCAAAATTTTTCCAGTTTTCGAACTTCTACCCTTATTTCTTCAGAAAATTAGTGAATGAGTTCTAGAAACTTAACTTCGCTCTGCTTCATAACTTTATTAACCCTCAATGTTATATATAAATAATAATAGATAAATAACAAAGTTACATTCTTGCGACATGTTTTGGTGAGCATTCACGATCATCAAACAGTATTTTTTGTAGAAATAAACAAACAATAAAACATAGAAATTAAGGGTTACCCTTTACAAAAATTTGTTTTAACATTCCGAGATAACTAACAAACTGGATTGCAGGTTGAGGAGGTTGGTGTCAGTATTGGCTAATATGTTTCAATTTTGGGCTTCATTTTAGAAAACTGGGGAAACTTATAAAGAAGTAAGTTTTAGCCAATTATGGTCTTATTTTTAACAATATTTGTAAAAATATCAGAACCTATGAACCAACAGCCCGTGAAGAACGTTTCACAAAAGAGTACAGAAGGAGCCTTTTGGAATATGAAGCTAATATTATCACTTGGTTTGAAATGACATTACATAGCAAAATATGATTCTACAAGAAAAGCGATAGAGCTAGAAATATTATATAACTCTATTCTCAAACTGAAAGAACAAGAAATCATCACAGTAATCCCAGCCCTCCAGGACCAATTGAAAACTGAAGTTATGAAACAGAGAGCTACCAAACGCAGTACTATAGTAACCAAGGAATTGAGAGAAGCTACCAAAGAACTCAGGGAACATCTTCATATTACTGTAAGGTGTGCTGATAAATAAAACTCACTAATAGTTATGGAAAAATATGAATACAAAAGAAAGCTAGACGAAATATTCTCAGACACTGCGAAATTCAAAAAGGTTTCACGCAACCATATGACATGACGATGATATATGGTAGTCGTTGACGATAACATCTGCCATGTTATTATTATAATCATTATCAAAATTGAGTGCCTGAATCTCCTCGTCGTCCAGCGCTCTGCGGTCATTTCTGTCGTATCGTTCATGGTATTATAGTTCATATTCGTCATAGTCATATTTCACCATAGTCATAATCGTCATCAGTGAGGTCACACTGACATGCTGGAGGGGGGGGGGCATGCGAGGGTGACCCCTAATATTACCTTATTAGAAGGTAATAATCCTTTTTTTTCTTTTTTCTAACAAGTTTGATCTTCCTTTATTTTCTTATTATATTAATTCTTTACATGTAAGTTTTGGGTTTTCTAAATGTTTGTTTTTCAGTATTTAATTTTGTTTTCTAACGAATGTTTTAATCAAAATTATTTTTTTTTCGGTTAAAGATGTACCAGCATCTGCAGTTATATATTTGATGATATTAAAAATTTCTTTATATATATATATATATTTAAATAGGAACTTCTTTAGTGAAATTTGATTTTTTTTAATTTTTGGTTTAGATATGAAATTGATTTAATATAAACTAGGATTTGATACCCTATTATTTTCAATGTAATTTTTATTATTATTATTAGTTATGCTCTTTAAAGTAAAAGAATTTGGCGGTAGTTTAATCGTTTCAGAGGAACCTGTCGCTTAATTACGATAATCCACGATAGTTTTTACATTTGTTTTTTGCATATTGCTGTCATTGAATGTTCTTTTACGCGAATTTTCTTTTTATTTTATATATTTAATGTTAGGTCAAGATACAGTTACATAAAAGTGGAGATGGGTTACATTTTTACACATACGTCACAAATATAGACGGTTCATGGTATTTTCAGACCCATGGGTTCACCTTTGGGAGTGACTCTAGCTAACTATTACATGCGCCATATCGAGAACACTATCATGATGGACAGGCCAGAGATTAAACCTCTCTATATATCAGTTAATATATTTGAATAACTACAGATATATTGAAGATTGTTTTGTCATAACGAAAAAGATAGACCAGATTGTAGCACTCAGAAATGCCTTTGAAGAAGAATCATACTTAAAATTTACAGCAGAAAAAGCCATACGTAAGAAAATCAATTTCCTAGATGTTATATTAATATGCAAAATGAAAAGGTTGAAACTTCAGTACACGTTAAATCGTCGAATACCACCAACTATCTCAATGCCCATAGTGAATGCCCGCAACGCTACAAAACCCAACAATAAAGGCCTTAATACACTGAACCTACAAAATAGCTTCAAACTCAGAGATTTTCGACAGAAACATCAACAAAACAAAACAGGTACTTATAAACGACGACTATTTCAATGAGAATGTTGATAACATTTTTAAAGAGTATCTACAAATTAGGAAAAAGAGGGGAAAAAATGAAGAAACAGCTGGAACCATGCATAAGATATACTACAGAAAGCAATATTCAGACAAACAAAATAGATAAAAGAATACTAAAGGTAATAATAAAAAAAACAACATAAGATGCAAAAATGCCAACGATAGAGTCTCTCTAGTCATGTATTATTAATAACAACCACTGCAAGGACTCTCCATTGAAAGAAACAAATCTGGTGTATGAGTACAAATGTAATTATGGGGACTGAGAAACCTACAAACATCCATACATTTTGTAGGTATTTCAATCGATAATTTTTCGATTGAAACTACGACGAAAGTAACTACGAAAGTAAGTCGAAAGTAACTACGACTATACTTTCCAGCAGACTCGCTATGCACCTGATATCTGGAGCCCCTAGAAAACACCATGAGCAAGTCCAATGCTAAGCTAACCAGGGAAACGCTTGTAGAAGGTACTAAAGCAATAAAAAAAGAACGAGAACAACTTAAGACTTAAATTAACAGAAGCATAACCTGTACAGAAAAAGAAGTCATGGATTAATTAATATACAATTAGAGAATTGTGCAAAAGTTTTAAATCAACAACCCAAATAGGACCTCTCCAGGTAGTGGCAACGATACCCTAGGTCGCTCAACCCTCACCGATCAAAAAAACAACTTTAATCCCCCCTCAACACATTTGACTTTTCTTGTGTCATAGTTTATCCTAAGTGTTATCAGTCCTTTTCGATAATCAGTCCATTCGTCACATTTCAATAGCATGGAAAGATACTACAATTCACAAAGATGAAGTAATTATAACTGACATTAAGTTTTGTTCAAGAGTACAATATAAAGATTTATTAAAGCATTTTATGAGACAATTCCATCATACCATGGAAGACAAAGGAAATTTATTTATGTTTACTGGATGTGACTTTTTTACATGTAAAAATATTATTCCTCTTATATCTCATATAAGTAAATAAATTATTTAAATTTTTCCATTATAAACATCAATTTTATCTCAGTGAATTCACTCAAAAAATTTCGAAGTCAATGTAAACAATGTAAAAAATAACAAAAAATCGACATGTATAGCAGATGATCCCTTAGTCTAGAACAGGGGTCGGCAACCTGCGGCTCCGGAGTCACATGCGGCTCCTCTTTCATACTTACACTGCGGCTCCGAGTGGTTTGGAAAAATAAATTACTTTAAAAAAGTATTTATGTGTATTTTATTTGTGTCAGTGATTTTTTTAATGTTATAGTTCTAAATTGGAAGATCTTTATGCCATCTTGAAATATTAAATGTTGAAATATTAAAAAAAAGTATACTTTATTGTTTTTTGTAGCTCAAAATAAACGTCATACTCGCGAAAGCCGGTATTCCCGAAAGCCATCTCAACTTTCAACCCCAACAAGGCCAGATATGGAGAAATCTAAGAAATGAAAAATATCAGAGGAAAATAGATCGTTCAATGATGCTTGGGCAGATTCATTTTCTTCTACCTCTAACGAGAGTGGCCTATCAGTGTGCCTAATTTGTGGAGAAAAACTGGCCAGCAATAAAAGGTCAAATGTAGCAAAACATTTCAACAATACACACGCAGCCTTTGCTGAAAAATACCCTGAGGGAGAAGAGACAAAAAAAGCTGTTAAGGAACTGACGCGGAAGGCTGATCTGACGAAAAATCAATTCAAGATGTGGGTAAAGTCTTCAAATACCACAACATAAGCAAGTTTTGTGGCCTTTTTGGAAATAGTCAGGCATAGGAACCATTTACAGATGGAAAATATATGAAAAAATCATTCCTTAAGATTTCAGAACACCTATCCGCGGACTTCAAAAACAATTCCGAAATTGTGCAGAATTCTCTCTCTCTGCGAAAACCATCAAAGACAGAACCATAAAAATGGCAGAAAATATCACAAAACAGCAAATTAAAGACGTCAGTTCAGCTGCAGCGTACTCAATAGCCTATGATATGTCAAAAGCCAAATATGATATTGAACAAATAGCGCTGTTTTGCCGATATGTGAACTCCACTGAACCACAGGAAGAAATGGTTGAGCTGATACCACTAAGATGCCAGACACGAGGGGAGGACGTCTGTGAGGCTGTTTTTGAGTGTTTACGAGCCAAAGAAATAAAAAAAACCCACCTAGTATCAGTGGCTACCGATGGGGCACCAAATATGACTGGAGCACACAGGGGCTTTGTGGTGTTACTGCAGGAATCACTCGATAGAAAGCTGCTGACTTTTCACTGCATCCTATACTAAGAGGCATTGTGCGCGCAAACTTTTTCTCCAGAATCCACAGAGGTAATGAATGTTGTGATTGGAATTGTCAATAAAATAATGGCAAATGTTTTAAATCACCGCCAATTCCGTGCATTATTGGATGAGGTGGAGAGCACGTACTCTGATCAGCTGCTGAACAACAGAGTCCGGTGGCTGTCCAGAGGAGAAGTGCTGAAACGTTTTGCTGCATGTCCGGAAGAGATGAAAACTTTCATGAGAAGCAAAGGATTCTCCTTTCCTTTATTTGAAAGAGACATTTAGACATTCTTATTATTTTTCAAGAACTCAGAATGTTCAAAATGTGTTCATTAGAAATTAAATTTAATTTTCTCTGAAACACTTTGTGGATTTCATAAGCAACACTTTATAGCTCATCTTTAAAAGAGTAGTCAAAGCACTAATTTGTGTATGTTTATTTTTTACTTTCTAATAAATGCGTTTTTCCCCATTTCAAGTGTCAAAAAGTATTTGCGGCTATCAGTGGGTTTTTTTTGTGGAAACCGGGTTCAAATGGCTTTTTTGGTGTTGAAGGTTGCTTCAACACCTGTTTCAACATCCTGGTCTAGGATAAACAAATAGTTTTTGTAGCTTTATTGCTCTTTGCCGTGATAGAAATTTCATGAAATTTTTTTTTATAAATTGCTAATTTTATGTTCCATTTTTGGTCAAATTTTCATGAATTTTTACCGTTTATCGTCAAAAAAACATTTTCTGAAAACATAAATCGTACTGTAACGCCCCTTTGAAGAATGTAATTTTAAAAAAAAATTATCTCAACTCATTTTCCACATAATGTTCTATTTTTAGGCATAGTTTCATTTTGATCCGTCAAACAGTATGGCTTGTACCGCTCTCACAAGCTTTGAGATTGAATTATAAGTAAAAATTTTTACATTTTATTGAAATAAAAAAAATATTTCCCGTTGTTTTAAAATTCGGAATATATTTTTCGTTTCTTGCATTTGTAACTTCAAAGATAATTCCAAAATATCAAAACTCTAAAGTTAGCAGTTGAGGAGAAAAAAATGTTTTCTAAAAAACTGTTTTTGTCATAAAAGTAAGTGACTTTCCCGTCATGCATAGTTCTTCCCAAACAATAGGGATCATCTACACTACGAGGCCCATTTTTTTTTTTGTAAAATATCAACTTGATCTATCAAAGATTCTGGACCGTGGTAACATGCAGTGCTACTTACTCCCCCCCCCCCCCCCCCCCCTTCAAACACACAGACATCATCACAAAAACATCATAAAACTACTTTTGGTACCTCAAAACATATAATTCTGTCAAAATCTCGCAATCGAATTTTTTCACGATCACTATACATACTTTACTTATAGTAGAGTAAAAAGGATATACATAATAATACCTGAAATATGCCAATTCCACAACCAAGAATTGTATTTAATGTAGCAGCTTTTTCGATATGAGTCATATATGTTTTCAGTTCTTCATTTTCATTACCAAATGCTTTAACTGTTCTAACATTATTTATTACTTCATCACTGATGACAGTAGCTGTAACAGACTAAAAACAGATTTATATACATTTATATAGAAGAAGATTTACAAAAAACCGTGATGCAATCAATGAGGTATAAAACCGCAAGGGAAAAGGAAAACAGTATAAATAAATGTTCTGAAGTACTTCACTTTATATCATCGGAGAGCATAAAAGTAAAAACTTTAGAAGGTAACGAAATAACTGGAAAATTCAAATTACAATGTAGCTTGACAAGAAAAAAAAAACAATAAATTAAACAATATAAAGTAAACAGTAAGAAAATAAATAAATAAAAAAAAAATAATAGAATATATAATTTCAAAATAATATTAATTAAATTATGTGTTTTTTTAAATAGAATAAACAATAAATAAACGGAACAAAAATACAAGAAGAAAGAAAATAAATTAAACAAAAACATTAAGCTATATGATTAGAATCAACATGTTCATTTCCAAAAACACATTTCGAACATCACCCAGATGTCCGATTCACTTAATTAATCCTTGAATTAAAATATTATCTAGTCTAAATAACCTATTACTTGAATTGATAAGTCGTTTTCAATATGATATTTAATTCTGTCACTTTCTATTGTTTCTTTCGACATCAAAAGAGATAAAAATCAATTCCTTGGAATCTTCCCATTTTATGGAATGGTTATTGAAATTAACATGTTGAAACAAAGCATTCGACTCTTTTTCTCTCCTAATAGAATATTATTGTTGCTTCACCTAAGTAAGTAAATTTTGGACCATTTGTCCAACATATGAAGTATCACAACTTCCATACAGAATACTATAAACACAACCTTCCTTTTCTTTCCTTTCACAATTATTGACAAGTCTACTTAATAACTTACCACTTCTACTGAAAACAACTGAGATACCAAATTTTTATGTAATATATATATATATATATATATATATATATATATATATATATATTAGTGAATTACATTAAATCATATATTGCAAACACTGTAAGTATGCACATTAATATATAAGCAAGTATATATGTATAAGTGCATTTTGCACTTATATACGGTACTCATATATAATTTAAACCACTATATATATATATATATATATATATATATATATATATATATATATATATATATACATATATATATAAAATAAATTCCAAACGTAGGAAACGCACAGAAAGACACAGACATAACTCACATCGATATTTCGACCATTGTCGTCATCAGGTGTGAAGAGCGAAGAGTCCCGCAGGAAGGCAGGGCGGTGACTGAACTCGGAGACCGCAGCCAGTACCCCACCATTTATCACCAAGCGGGAAGAGAGAGAAGGAAATGAAGATCCAAATTAAGACGTTAAAGGAACGAGTAAAAATCATAATTATTTAAATAAAAATAAGTCAAATGAAAAAATTACAAAAAATGTGAAAAGTATATAAATCAAATTAAAATTAATAAAGCAAAAGTAAAAAAGCAATGCAAAAAAAAAAATTATCGGTTGAGTTTGAGTCCAAGGGAAGAGCGAGCATCAAGTAAGCATATTTATGCTTCCTCTGAAGCTCTTAGGGTAACTTTATTGTTCAATTCGGGGATCTGTTTCAGGATCCGACCCTGAAACAGGGTTTCAGGGCTACTATCCTGTAGCCATCCATGCGAACTCGCATGGTCTCAGTTTCAATGACTGTTTCAGAGTTCAGATCCTGAAACAGATCCCCGAATCCAACAATAAAGTTACCCTAAGAGCTTCAGAGGAAGCATACATATGCTTACTTGATGCTCGCTCTTCCCCTGGACTCAACCTCAACCGATATTTTTTTTTGCATTGCTTTTTTACTTTTACTTTATTAATTTTAATTTGATTTATATACTTTTCACATTTTTTATAATTTTTTCATTAGACTTATTTTTATTTAAATAATTATGATTTTTACTCGTTCCTTTTACGTCTTAATTTGGCTCTTCATTTCCTTCCCTCCTTTCCCGCTTGGTGGTAAGTGGTAGGGACTGGCTGGGGTCTCCGAGGTCAGTCGCCGCCCTGCCTTCCTGCGGGACTCTTCGCTCTTCACACCTCCTGATGTGCGACGATGGTCGAAACATCGATGTGAGTTACGTCTGTGTCTTTCTGTGTGTTTCCTACGTTTTGAATTTATTTTATTTAAAAAAGTATGCTGGACCGTTTCTTTTAATTGTATATATATATATATATATATATATATATATATACATACATTAAACTCTCAAGGAATTATATAGATCTTTAGTAAGGTCCAATTTAGAAGTTTGTACCCTTGACTGGTCTCTTACCTTTTCCAATCAAATTTAGAAAAAATACAAATACATTTTTGAAATATATGAGAAAAGCTCAAATTAACTGTATGTGCTAATATAATAATTTTATCACAATGTTGATGCAAGTACAACGTATGTTTACGTTAAACAGAGTCTGGAAGCTGAGAATAACGGTGCGTACTTTGAAAGTTTCGCCTTTCGTATCTTGCATTTTTCTTCGATAACTGAAACAAAATTTCTTCGGAGAGGCTTTTTGTATCCTGGAAATTTCATCAACAGAGACGTTCGTAAGTAGAGGTACCACTGTATTCAACACAAGGCAACCGATTTCTTTATTTACTTCATCATATTAATTATTCAATTCATAGTCTTCTAACATTGTGTAAAATGCCTATTTTAATGAACTAGATGCTATAGAAATTACTTTCTACTAGAAAATTCTAAAATACAGAAATGCAATAATCATAATCTGAAAATTCTAGAAAGGTACATTATAAATAATTAACTTAAGTCAAAACGTACAAAGAATAAAGTTAGTGAAATAGTAAAATACTAATTAATCAATAAAACCTCTTTTTGAGCATCACGGGATATTCCACGAAGAATGGAGCCAAACAAGAACCCAATTAAAATAACAGGTGGAATGACCAGTAATAATCCCTGTGTTAATTGAGGAGAAAACAAGAATATGGAAATAACACAACCAACAACCTGCAAATTAACGGATTTGAGGAACACAAGGTACATAAATGTATGTCATATTTAATTCATACAAATAAAATTTAGTACGAACCTGCGTAACACTTCTTAAGCCTTGATTGACGCACACTTTAAACGAACTTTTGAACTCCTGGACATCTGATGTTAAACTATATCAAAACTATAAATTTAATTAAGACTGTCAAAATAGCAAAAATCTAAAACTCTGTGACAAACAAAATACTAAAATCAATAACAATGCAATACTGAATATACTTTCATGAATATATTCTGATCTGACCACAATCACTGAACTGTAGCAGGATTAAAGTTAGCACCTAGGCCGTCTATCATGTATCTCTTGCTCCCCAAGTTGAAGATGAAGGATATTTGTTCAAAATTACCAAGTATTAACAGTGTGTTGTAATTTAAACCTCCTGTCCAGTAATGTTATATATATATATATATATACAATTAAAAGAAACGGTCCAGCGGAATTTTTTAAATTAAATAAATTCAAAACGAAGGAAACACACAAAAAGACACAGACATAATCACATCTATATTTGTCGTCATCAGGTGTGAAGAGCGAAGAGCGAAGAGTCCCGCAGGAAGGCAGGGCGGCGACTGACCTCGGAGACCACAGCCAGTACTCCACCACTTACCACCAAGCGGGAAAGGAGGGAAGGAAATGAAGAGCCAAATTAAGACGTAAAAGGAACTTATAAAAATAAGTCTAATGAAAAAATTATAAAAAATGTGAAAAATATATAAATCAAATTAAAATTAATAAAGTAAAAGTAAAAAAGCAATGCAAAAAAAAAAATTATCGGTTGAGGTTGAGTCCAGGGGAAGAGCGAGCATTAAGTAAGCATATGTATGCTTCCTCTGAAGCTCTTAGGGTAACTTTATTGTTGGATTCGGGGATCTGTTTCAGGATCTGAACCCTGAAACAGTCATTGAAACTGAGACCATGCGAGTTCGCATGGATGGCTACAGGATAGTTACTGCGTTGACCGACTGAAGCCCTATGACCACTCATACGACGGCTCAACTTATTGGAAGTTAAGCCAACGTAAAAAGAGTCACACTGAGTGCAATCCAGTCGGTAAATACAGTTGCACGAGGTACAGGAGGAATTGACTTGAACCGGGTAGGAACGATGGTGGAGAGGGGAATCGAAGGAAGGATTAGGATTTACAATCAGCCAAGTTTGACAGCCACGGCGACCACATTGTTTCATTCCAAGAAAAGGATTGGAAGGCTGAGGGGACTCTTCGCACCTCCTGATGACGACGATGGTCGAAATATCGATGTGAGTTATGTCTGTGTCTTTCTGTGTGTTTCCTTTGTTTTGAATTTATTTAATATATATATATATATATATATATATATATATATATATATATATAGAAATACCAGAAATAACACATTTGATTCTACAATCAAAGAAATCGCCACAAATTGATGGGTGGTTTCAATTAGATTGCACAGTTTATAGTGCAAT
Organism: Hermatobates lingyangjiaoensis; assembly: GCA_026182355.1. Taxonomy (NCBI): domain Eukaryota; kingdom Metazoa; phylum Arthropoda; class Insecta; order Hemiptera; family Hermatobatidae; genus Hermatobates; species Hermatobates lingyangjiaoensis. The sequence continues at coordinate 4,377,290 of JAPFBL010001938.1, forward strand.
CTAATATTCAGAAAAAAAAGTAATCTGATACTGAAAGAATATAGATTTCTTTTATTTAGCTCTACTTGATGGTATAGATATTCCTTTTAACTATTTAATTCTAAAACACAGAACTAAAAATGTATTCCTTATTTTGTATTTTAGTGTCTGCACAGGGGATATTTACTCTATATAGATACGAAAATTTATCACTAAATCAACAGATTGACTCTAATTACTGATAGTGTTTTATATTTCATGTGCAATGTTTTTGTGTGCAAATATGCAAAATACAGATTTGGTAAAGGAAGAGCATCAAATTTATAATATTTCAGAGTAGAGTCCACTTGCCCAGTAAATTCCGTGTACATTTAACTTCTCCCTTCAATCTAAACAAGTTTAAATATTTTATCCACCATTTTTGCAATAACCTTAATGAATAACTGCTTTATTGAACTTCAATGTGGAGAAGATGAGGAACCGAGAATCAGAATAAAGGTGCAATTTAGAACTAAAAATTTAACTGAGATAGAGCAACTACCTGTCTCACCTCGTTTGCGTTTTCAGCACAGATTTACGTGCTTAATATATACTTAATAATAAGTTAATATATTAATTAATTAGTTAATAATTAAGTTAATAAATACTTAATTCAGAAAGACTTAAGTATATATTATATACACAGAAAAATACATTACCTATTAATACATTAATACATTGCATTCAATTACATCATACACGAAGAAAACAAATGGTACACAAACGCACAACCCAGATGGTAAGTTACTGTGAAATCTAGGGTGAGGCAGTTTACTGCTACCCCACTTCGAGTACGATAGTTGTAATTATATGTGGAATATGCTTCATACCGCGATTTTGATAAAATCCAATTAATTAGTGAAATCATATTTAATCTGGATTTGGTGAACAAATTTTTAGATTAATTAGTTTAATGTTTACCACTATTAATCGTTTATTGCTACGTTCGTTTATTTGTGTGTTTATCAAATATAAACAAAATGGAAGGCACACACACGTTTCGGTACAAGGGATAAAAAAAATGGAAATTTCTTGTGCACAAACATGTAAGATACATATATAACAAAGGAAGAATGCAACATTAATAATGATTCAGAGTGTAAAGTATTTGCTCTGTTCTTATTTTTTAATAAGAAAATATATAAGAAAATGCTGAATTGAACTTAAATGTGAAGATGAGCATCCACGAACAAAAATAAAAGTGCACTTTAGCATTGCAGATTTCAGTGCCATTGACCATTTTAAAAATGAAATAGTCCACGAGGGCAACACACTAAATTACAAAGTAAAATAGAAAAAGAACTGACACAACTCACTTCAATATTTTTCGACATCCGTCGTCAATAGGAAAAAAGTGGTCGACTATGTGGCTAGGTTTTGTAATTCTTTTCTTAAGCTTTAATGGCTTCATTTATGTTTACATTTTAACTTTTTCCTTCTTCGCTTGGTAACACTGTCTGCCCAGAACGATCGTTCCATTTGTTCAAATATTGCCTAACCACCTAGTAGTAGTTCACTTCTTACATGGACTGTGATCGGTGTCAAGTACAGAAGTGAGTTTTTGTCAGTGCTTTTCTGTAACTTCACTATATATATATAATAAATGCTGAAACCCATAACAAAAAAATTGAAGGACCTGAACTAAACTTTACTATAAGTATACTTATTATCACATAACGAACAATCAATTAAATTAATTTATAGATTATGATGTGACCTGATCATTACTTTAATAATACAAAATGACGATACAAAAACTAGTTAAACAATCCACATATTTTAGGTCAAATGGTATTCGTTTAAAAAATTAATGTATGAAAAACTTTACAATTTTATGTTTTAGTCTTTGTACATAGGGTTCAATTTTGGTCAGAAAACTTTTTTCTTTTTTTTAATAGTATGAATAACAAAGGTAGTTTTACTTTTTTAAAGTTTTATAATATTTTTTTACTGTAAATATTAATTAATTAATATTAATAATTAATTATTAATATTAGTAAATATTACTTGTTACTTTATTCTTTCTAATGAACCAAAAGCCATATAATTTAAACTATAATAAACTACTCTTAACAGATTTTCAACCGATATTTAGAAATCACTAGTTTAAATCTCTTAATCATTTGTAACGAAATAGGTGTATTAAAAATGTTAAATCCTTGCTCACCAATCAATTAGTTCTCCTGTCCTTTGAGTATCGAAAAACTCTATGTCTTGATTAATAATAGACTTAAATAAGGAACGACGTAACTTGAAAGCAAGGTGTTCCCCAACATAGCCCAACAATGATATATAACAACATGTTGAAAATGCCTGAAAATTAACACTGCTTCATGCTCAGTAGACACCTGTACGATTACTCAATTTTAGGTAATGTATATTACTTGACTTAAACAAAGAAATAGCATTTGAAGTGTATTCTGTTTTAATTCAATGTGCAGGTGTTCTCCTGAAAGTCCAGTTTCTATCATTTTTGAGAGAACATTCACAATTTTTCCAAGGTGTAGAGGAATGACTGTATTGAAATAAGCTGCACTTAAGGAGGCCTGAAACATTGACATCGATATTATTTATGAAAAAATTATTAATAACAGACACACATGAAACAAACTGCTCAATTACATTTATATAGATTGATAAATTAAAAGACAATTACTAAATTCGTGATTGCCTTTCAAGTTTCATTGGTGGAATTTAGAAATTCATGAGTGAGATAGGAGAATTCCTATATTCTTGAGAGTCACATATTAATTAAACCATCATCTGAACATTTTTCGCTGCAACATACGGTAGTATATCTAAATAACATTTAAAATCTTTTGTTATTTCTCTCTAAAATTAACATGTTTGCCAATAATAATGGTTACATAAGAAATATTGGAAAAGAAGTTAATTTTATTTTTGACACTTTCGCTGCAAAATAGTACAATTTCTTTAGACAGCTGAAGGGATAAAACTAAATTCTGTTACCGAATTATCATAAACAGACCATTATAACATCTAAAAATGATGTGTATACTAGAACTGAATTGGAAATAAAATTTGCTTGCGATGACTTCCTAAATTTGGTTGGTGGCATATAACCATCCTTCCAGTTTGTTTTTTGGAAAATTCAAAAGTTTTGATTGAAAAATCATTTTTCATTTTCTTACCGTGGTTTAGACATTCATAAATATGTATATATAAATATTGATAAAAGTACCAACCGTGGAATAGAAACAAAACTAAAGTTTATCGAGACTCGGTCAGTTCTTCAGGTTCAAATTAAACTCTCATTGCGAACGTTTCGGTCTTTAGGCAGAAGTATAAATTTTGAAACAGAAAAACTAAGTATTACATTACAAATGACTGAAGAATTGACCGAGTCTCGATAAACTTTAGTTTCATATATATATATATTTGTAAAAGTTGGGAGCAGTCTTTCTTCAATGCATGCATTTAAAAACTGGATGTCTGTTTCCATTAGGTTCAATTTCGTCTTATATTTTTCCAAATTGCGAAATTTTTTCTTTAATTCAGAGTTCAACTTAAAAATTAAATCATGAAAACTGTTTCATGACACCTGTTTCTCCTACAAAATGGGGAGGGGGGAGGTTAAGTAACAAATCAAACTACCTACAAGATATACTATGAAAACCAATTTTCTGACAGTTATAAAACAGGCGAAAGAATACTTAAAACAATATTAAAGAACAATATCAAGGTCAAAAAGCAAGAAGACAGGATGCAGCTTATTATTTTCTATAAGAACAAAACCACTACGCAACTGATTATAAGGAACCAGCATGAGAAGAAACAGCCACTGAAACAAACGAACCTAGTATATGAGTTTCAATGTCCACTGGGAAACTGTGAATTCCTAAATTACTCATATATAGGATCAACGACTACTACCCTTTCTAGGAGGCTGATGATGAATCACAAAAGCAGAACTAAGGAACAAACACACTTACTGTCACTAATTTTCGGTTGAACCGTCATCAGGAGAGTAGAGATAGGGACACCAAGTGCACTTGTGAAGCGACGGTTGGAGACTCTCCAACGTTTCCAACGTTGGTTGGAGGTTGGAGACGGTCTCCAGCCGTCACTTCACAAGTGCGCTTGATGTCCCTATCTCAACTCTCCTGATGACGGTTCAACCGAAAATTAGTGACAGTAAGTGTGTTTGTTCCTTAGTTCTGTGTTTGTGATTCATCGTGAAACGTTTGTTGTCCTTTTGGTTTCGGGCAATCCATCTTCAGGAGAAAAGAGAAAGGGAGACCAAGCACGTTGTAGACTCAACGGCAAGTAACGGTTACTTCGTTTTATTAAGTGAAGATATATATATATAAATATATATGATCAAACCACAATAAGAAATGGGAAAACAAGACTAAGATCTTTCAACCGTAACAAGCGGTCTTCGTCAGAGTCAAAAACCCAACTGGGTTTTTGTTAGTCAAAAATTCCAGTTGGGTTTTTGACTCTGACGAAGACCGCTTGTTACGGTTGAAAGATCTTAGTCTTGTTTTCCCATTTCTTATTGTGGTTTGATCATTGATTGTTATTTCACGTGTTTATGTGAAATTTTTATATATATATATATAGATTTCAATTTAAATATATGTAATAAAATCAAGTCTAAACCACCACATGGTTTGGTAGTTTAGACGTTCATATATACTAACAATAAAGAAATGGTAAACGAGAACAATATATCTCATTACATTGGCAGAACTAACATAATTCAGTTCAAAATTTAGAGGAATGGTATCAGGGGTGATGAGAACGAGGACGAATCATCGATTTATGAAATGAATTGTGTTTTTTTTATGTAATTTAATTATATATATTCAAATCAAACCATTTCCCAAACATAATATCGTAATTATTTTTTTAAAAACAGGAGCAACAATCTTAATTTTATTATGAAATTTTATGAATTTTATTACTGTTCAACCATAATTATAAATTTTCTGTACCCTCGATTATAATCTATACAATCTTTCAAGAAAAATTTTCTGTAAGGACGTTTTAATCAGTAAGAAATTATACAAATTGTTATGTACTTACCATTATAGCCAAAATAATTAGTAATATATCTTCAAAAATAAATTTAAGTAGTAAAGTCCAATTTGTTTTCCTCTCCACTTTAAGTGGAACAGAAGGATGTACAAGTCCTTCACATTTCACTCTGCCATTTAAGTTTTGCCTGATCAATAACGCAGATATCGGGCAACCAATAATCTTAACAATTAAGGGAACTTTGATATGTTTTTGAGCATGATTTCCATGATAACTTCTTACACTATACTTCACTCGGTTTATTATGGTATTTTTTTTAATTATATACCTGCAAAAGATATTACACTATTAAAAATAACAAATATTCTACCAATTAGAGACAATTATTTAATTAAATAACTAGCAAACTAAACTAATGCTAATATTGTTAGTTCCTTAGAGGATGTTAGGAATATTATTACAAATACATACTGCCTTACCACGTACATACGAGGTATAAGTAAACAAACTTTTGACTCATATTTAATAGCAGTGATTCTATTTTCTAACAAAATGAAAAATCTAAAAACATATAAGTCAAACAGGTACACATTTTTGATTAAATTCGATATAAAGAAATAATTCGGACTGCTAGATCATTCAAATTATGTTTCAGACATTTCAATATCAGTAATTAAAAAATTATATGTAACTAACTTCTAATGAAAGACTTTTTGTTAAGTAACTCGGAAAGCCAATAACTATAATGGGCAACTGATAATCCATAAAATAAAGTTATTAGCCATCTCTATTACAAAAATGTGTTTTGAAATTAAATTAAATAACTAATAACTCTTAAGCCGATTCAATTACAATCACTCCATTATATTACATAATGATCAAATTATTGATCAACAACATTGATCATATTAATTTACTAATTCCTATCTTTGTTGAAATTTCAATAATTCAATGCAATAATGAACACAATAACACATATAGATAGATAATACACCACAATTTCCCTAAATAGAGACTAGAAATAAAAACAATAAAATAAAATAGTAACCGGCTTTGAATTTTAGCTAAGTGACTAGCTTCACATATGACCCTAAGGAGCATTGTCTTTGTTTTTCATTAAATAAAAACGAAATTAATTTGTAACTTAACAATCGTCACAAATAGAAGAAGGGAACACCATGGTTTTCTTTGACTGTACTTCTTATCACCCATCATGTTGGTCTATTAGACAAAAATTGTTGGTATTTATTCAGATAATAATAATAATAATAATGCTAATACTCTTACAAAAATTATAAAAATTATAAACTAAAATATGTATAATAAGCAAAATGACAATCTTATACAATTTATATCAACCAAAAACTATACTTAATTGATTTCTTAATTATTGAAACTATTACTTTTCAGTTCGTATAAGTTAATTGCTTCCAAATCCATAAATATATTTTCTGATATCTTTCAATTTCATGTATCATCAATAGTATAGACTCCATAAACTTGTTTATTGCGAAATAGATCAAACACAATTTGTCACACCCTTTAGTCTTCATACAATATCATGTGATGGTTGCGATAGTGTACATTTTTTTTAATTTATGTTTCTAATAAAATAATTATAAGTTACGGATTTTTTTACTTTAGCATTTGATATTATAAAATAAAAAAATTGGTGCGGCCTGCTCTCCACATAACTATAAATAAAAAGATTTCACATAAACACGTGAAACAACAATCAATGATCAAACCACAATAAGAAATGGGAAAACAAGACTAAGATCTTTCAACCGTAACAAGGGTTTTTGACTCTGACGAAGACCGCTTGTTACGGTTGAAAGATCTTAGTCTTGTTTTCCCATTTCTTATTGTGGTTTGATCATTGATAACTATAAATATGACATTGTTAAAAAGATTTCACATAAACACGTGAAACAACAATCAATGATTAAACCACAATAAGAATGGGAAAACAAGTCTTGTTTTCCCATTCTTATTGTGGTTTAATCCATGACATTGTGTTTAACTTAATAATGCGTTTGGATTTAACTATCTCTATTTTACTATAATGAAAGTGCAATCATTGTTATAGCAATTGAAGAAAAATCATATACTTAAGTCATGATAAATAATAAGGAACCAGTAACACTCAATGAGATGTATTAAAATCATTAAGTGGAATGAAAGGGGTAAACAAAATAATGTAATGCGTTATCTGTTCGGTATGGAGGAGTTTAAATAGTAAATTATATCGTCAATTCATTTTGGATACCATTTGAGAGAGTTTCAAATCACAATAAATAGAAAAAAATTCCGGTGTGAGCTACATACTTATCTTAAGGAAACAAATCAAAGTCATTGACTATCAGTTTAATTTTTGATTTATTTTATTGTCGATATCATCTAGATATATTATTAAACTTGCATCCTAGCAATTTAATAACTTCTTTTAAGTAATATTTCTACATCCATTTTGTCAGTTATATATTGTTCTAGAGAGAAATTTGACAATTTACTGTAGATGGAATTTATGATTGTCATTTTTATTGTAATATTTCCCTTTCCATTTTTTTTTAAATTTCTAAACGCCGTACATGATAATAATGATGAATATCTTTCTCATGTTTCAAAAGTACTGAATGCAATTAGTGTCCTTCTCACTTCAAGAACTATATAACTGTAAAATGTCATTACGATTTCTCAAATGGTGTGACTTGTGGTGTCTCTAAAATATTTTCGATAGATTTCCAACCAGCCATATTCAGACTAGTATCATTAAAATGTATTCACCAGACTTCATTAGATCTGTATATCAATGAAAATTGAAAAATAATTTTCCTCCATGATCACTATACTTAGTAGCAACCAACATAAGTAATAAAAACATTTGTTAGGAAGGAAAAATCATCCTTGAAATGTATTGATTGGTTCAGAAATCACAACATGTATTGTGATTACACATCATCTATACTTACAGTACAAGCTTGTAACTATATATACAAATACAGATTTATAACTATTCTACAATTACTTCACTGAATAACTGCAATAAAGCTACAAAGCAGTTCATTATAGCCTAGATCAGTGTTTCCCAAACTTTTTCGAGTGACCGCCCCCTTGGATCCATAAACCTATAACTCAACACCCTTGAATAATAATCAGATTCTAAATACTAAAAACTAAATAACCAAATGAGTAACATTTTAATAATGAAATTAAAATAATTACTAATCGAATATTTATTTAGAATACAATAGATGTATTGTTTCACAGCATATATACGCAAAAGAATTAATACACAATAAAAGAAACTTAGGTGAGAATATACTTTTAACATAAAAATGAATTATCAAAACAAATAATTTTAAGAAACTGTTTCCTAGAAGTTTACATGTCGTGTTTTCACTTAAATTTAAAAATTATATTGCTTAACATTTTCAATTTATGAAAATAGAATCCCCGCTCCTTTTTGCATTACCACCCCCCGATATCAAAGCACCGCCAGGAGGGCGGTACCATCCACTTTGGGAAACACTGGCCTAGATCTACGATTAGTGGAACAATACCCTCACAATATGGGAATATTAAGAGAGAATTGAAACGATTTGATTCATCTTGGGATAGAAGTAACAACTTATTGAATATTACTTTTGATAGAGCAGTTATTGATGAATTGTCATTACAGGTTTTTATTTATACTTAAACGTCTAAAAGGACCAAATCTTTTTGCTTTCCTGTATATTATATATCTACGTGGTTGTTGAACTGATTTCCCTTGTATTCTATAGAATATAATTTGCGAATGTACATCAGCTGCACAGGAAATACAGAAAAAGTAATATCATTAATTATATATAGCAGTACGTTTGCAGCCCAAATCCATGTTTTAAACAAAAAAAAAAGATAGAGATTTAGAGAAAATATCTATTAAAGTATATGCGAATGTAATATGTAAACAGTAGAGAAATATTCGTTCTCTTAGAGGATTGAATATAGGCAATGCGTATCAGTCATCCACTGTTTATCGTTTCCAAGTTAGTGAACTCTCATTATAGAAGTTTTATTTCATACATATTTTAAGAAGCTCGTTATTGGGTATGCAATACATATTTAATATTTTGACGGGAAACTTAGTGGGTCTTGAGAAAATGCTCACATTAATTATTTAAAAAGCTCTTTGTAAACGGAATACTACCACCTTAAGGGGTATTACTATCGCAGTATAATAAAGAATTCACTTTAGTAAAATGGCATTTTGGAAAATGGACATTGTTAAGAAGACAGTAGAATAAAAACTTATTAGAAAGAGTAGTAATTTTTCTAGCAACCTTTGTCCTTATAATTAAAAAACTTACACAATTGGTAATACATAATTACAATATTGAATGTAAATTTTAAATTATTTCAGGTTAGGTTAAGTTGCAGTGACAGTACCACAAAAGAGTACATATAGGCCGAATACTGGTTCAGTAGCTGGAAACTTGAAGTCAATCCAGCAAAAAGCATCCACATACAATTCAGTAAAGGGACACCCAAGCAACCTCCCCCCCCTTCTTTATTAGTCGCCAGTTAATACCTTACAGATCCCAGGCCAAATACCTAGGAATAATAATTGACAGCAGGCTCACGTTCAAATACCATCTGAAAAATAGACATAAATTGGGTCTGGCACTAATGTCAAACTTGTATCCTATCCTGAAGTCGAAGAATACTCCACAGGTAGTAAAGGACCTCATTTATAAGGTGGTAATTAGGACTAGCATGACTTATGGATGCTCGACCTGGTTACAAGCTGCAAGAACTAATAAAACATTTATACAGATAGTTCAGAATAAATGCGCACATCTCATGGCTGGGGCACCTTGGTATGCCAGAAATGTGGATATTCAAAGAGACCTCAGGTTAGAAACAATTCACCAATTCACGAGTAGACTGGTGACCAATGAGGACACGAAAATTCCAACCCATCCAAACCCCCTTATCCAAAGCCTATCCCAAATAATTCCCCAAACACATCCACATTAGAAGCTGTATTAAAATAGAAGGCCAAACCCTTGAAAAAGACTGACAAGACACGACACAATGAGACCAAACGACCACGAAATGACGTAAACGGACGAACCACATAAAAAAAAATTAAAAAAAAAGTACAGACATTTACTTACTGACCCCACAACCACAGCAGGACAATAATTCAGCAGTAGTAGGTCCGTGACCTGGAACTGCTAATACGACGTGCACAACAGTGCGCGGAAAGAATCGTTGGTCGTTGGTATTCTGAAAAATTTACGTATAGGTAGGTGTATGTATCCACAGACTTAGAGCATAATTATTTCAAGGTATATGTGCATTTATTTAAATGGCATTATGCTATAATTTGCATATCATACCATAAATTTAATAAACTATAGTGCCATTAACAAAGGTAAAATATTATTCATGACCTATTAATGAAAAGACAACTGAAACATTTTATTCTTTATATAGATGGTACTTGGCAAGACATTTAGATTCTTCGAAATAGTAAGTATTATAATAATCCCTGAATGAAATAGTATTTATGATCGATCATTATTGAAGCACAGTACATTATTTGACTCGAAAAATTAATTCCAAAGATTATTTTTTTCTTGCAGGTCACACAATTATGTTAAAAGAAATCACTAGCTTCAATGATACTGAACAGCTTTCATTGTCTAGGAATTAAGCTAAGCCTCTTTAAACACTTATATTCTTCGTTCTTTTTCCATTTGTATGAAAAACATCAATTACGTGTGTTTCAGGTCCATGAGTTTGCTAGATCTCTTAGTAAGGTACTTGAAAACTCTTTACTAAAACCATTTTTCCAAGTTCCTTCGATATACCGACATTCTGTTTGGATAAAAAAAAGTAATCACAAGTCCTCATTTACTTCTGGTGCTCTTAACATCCAACACAACATTAGGAAAAGAAAACTTAAAAGATACCGTTTAGCCATTTACTTGAACAGCGCTTTTGATGCGTTAAGCATCAGGGAATTATTAGAAAGTTGGTAGAGCTGAGGGTTCCTAAGGTTCACTTACTATTATTTCATTGAATGATTCTCCGGAGTAAGCCAAAATACTATCTTTGGAGCAAGATTTGAAAGGGAGTCCCTTTTCAAATCCAGGGTCTATTAACTAGGTCCCATTCTTTACAAATTCTACTTGCAGATCTTTCCAAAGAGCCATAGAAAAGACAGAAACTTGAAAATATTAGAGGTAATCTATGAAGACATTTTGGTATTGTACTGTCATACTGTCATTGTACATTTGGTATTGTTACTCCTTTATAACATTTATAATAGCATGTTTACAGCATAGTGCTTTAATATAAAGCCAGAAGGATGGACCTTAATTCACTCAAATTACTTTGACAGTTGACCTGCGATTGAAAGCCGAATACACACCTTCACTGCGCACCTGAACCACGCAAGGTGTTTTCACATCAAAATAAGAATAACGCTTGAGGATCTTGTCATACAAGGCTAACATTTTGACAAGGTCTATAGCTCAAGAAGCAGAATTTGTCACCCACCAGATGTGGCTCTAGTCTCTTCCTTTGGACCAGGATCAAATTACACGAGGCTGTACTAAGACTAATAGTCATGTACGAGTTGGTAGTATGCGCCAAGCAGCAAAGTTCAAGTTGACGAAGCCCATTTATGGGGTCTTTATGAATCTTATTTGAGTTTTTAGACCGAGGGGGTGGGAGGGGGGGGGAAGTAAAATTCCAATGTCACTTTAAGCTTTTTTTTAGGTTTGGAAAGATGGGATACCACAGTAACGCAATCAGCTTAACGAGTTTGAAACAGCTGACTCCTTAGACAGCTGATCCAAGACTTGAGTTGGCCGATCTTTTTCTGGTAAGAGCTAGGAGAGTCAGGATTGAGTCAGGGATCACCAGACAGTGGCTAGAAATTAGATTTAAGTTTTATTGTTATTATTAAATTTTGTTACTCTTGTTATTCATGTTAAATATTATTATTGTTACAAGTCTTAATTTTAAACTAAAACTTATTAAGCCAGTTAATACTTATAACTGTACTTATAAGTATTTATTAGTTAAATACATATATCTATATTTATATATAATTTAATTTTATTTCAATTACCTTAATTTACAACATTCATAACTTTACGAAGGGAGAAAAAACTAGTTTATAGACTAGTCTTACCACGTATGCCCACCTTGTAGGTAGAGTGTATTAGTAGAGTGTATTAAGGCTCACTCCTAGTAAGCCGTAAGTTTAAGGACTACCATAATATCCATAAGGATTCGGCATTCCTTCCTAATAAGGGAAGTCCCTAATAACTCGGAACCAGGCTTCACCTAAGTGAGTACCAGTTTTCAAGTCCACCTGCAAACTGATGGTCCTAGCCAATGGTAAAGGTCTGGCTCCCTCTTGTTGCTATGTAGGGTCTGCTAAGAAGATACTTATTCTCATACAGTGACTCCCTAGAGGGTCTACTCTTCCCGTGAATAACCACAGCCACCAAGTGTCTAATACCAACGACGAGGCATACGGAACACCCAAAGGAATTCCGCATGGTCTTCCCCATGGTTCTACTAAACCTGCCTTGGCTGCAGGTGAGGTCAGTGGCCACAAAACCTTCAACCTGTTAGACAGTCCACACAATCAGCGTAACCTGTTGCCGGCTTTCGCGGCGAGGACGCCGACGGTTAATAGGCACATAGGGATCTACTACCCCGACAAGAAGGAGAGCTCTTCCTGGGGGGCTGAGGGGGGGGGGGGTGTACCCTGAGAGGGTCAGACCTCATTAAGTAAAATTTTCATAATCACATTCATTTGACATGTTTTTTTGTGACAGAATGATGTTGGTAAAAATGAAGTCTTCCACTTCAACCAGCATGTAGGTTAGTGAATATTTCATAATATTCATTCTGCAAATTTTAAATTGTTCGCGAAACCCAAACGAGGCATTGCTTATATGGTGTTATCCATACACTGCACTTGATAATTTCACGGGATTTAATATTTTTTGTTGTTTAAAAGTTAAAAGTAATTTTGTTTTCTCTTTTTAAAACTTCTAATCAACCTATTTATAAATAAATAAATACTTATTTATGAAATCAAGCAATTACTAAATATTTATTTCACTTACAGGAAGTTATTGATTGACTCAATGTAAATTAGTCTTCTGTAACAAGAACTGATAACAATAATTTGTATAGTGTAAAACAAGAACGCCATTATTAAACTGTTTTTTTAAAACAAAAAGAAGCGGCTTGCAAGCACTCTGAAAATTGTAGTAGTATCGTTAGTGGATTTTAAAAGTAAGTCCCTTTTTGTAGCTACAGTAATTTCTCTAATTTTATGCAATCAAAAGTAACTCAGTAAATCTTACTGTCTTAAGTTGCTAACGAGATATGCAACTTCCGTCAGTATTGACTGATGATGGCATTACTTCGTAATATTTTTGATCCTGATGTGATAAATATCAATGATTTTGGTAACTATTGGCTATTTTTGTTACCAGTTTGAGCAAAAAAATATTTTAATACAATCTTTATATGGTAGATGCTTTTTATAGGGGATGAATATCAAAAACTATATATAGATGAACTAGATAATCGTATTTGCTTTTATTTATTAAAATGGCTTACAAATTTTTTAATCATAAAAATTCACTTGTGTAATTTTTTCTTGACATTAGTGCCAATGCTGCACGATGCTTTCAAAGAATTCTATACTTAGGATAAATTCAATTGTTAGAATTTCATTTATCGACTGCTCACTGATATATATTTGCAAATAATGATTTTTTTTACATAATGATTTTAGATTGTCAAATGATTTTACATATCACCTTAGCTCGTTACTGACATTAGGAAAAGTAAAAAAAAAAAACAAACAAGTTTTCACATGACAGGTGTATTATGAAAATAATTTACCTCACAAGTATAGAGACTTTTATGATTATATATATGAAACAATTTTAATTAAACAATGAAAAGTAACAAAATGCCACTGACGTACCGACAGGGGTTAAGAGTAATCTAAACTGTAGGGTCAATTGGGAAAAAAGTGATGAAGGATATCAATCGATGGTCATTGAGTGAAGACAACGGCAATTTCACGGTTCTTGGACGAAGGCATGCCAGCAGTGGACTACTGTATTTTTCATTAAGCATGGAATAGAAAATATATGGGTCAGAGGGAGTGGCCAGGCGTTAGTTGGCACTGGTCGCTCGAGCCTCTCTTCCAGGTACTGACCTAGACTAAGACTTAGCCAACACTCACTATTACATTTTCAATGCCACCTGTTCAATCAACACCTCTGTTCATAACAACCCCAACTATTTCAAAAAGAAGACCCCAACATTTCGTCCATGCCAGCCATTTATTTAATTATTATATCTTTGATGGGACGAAAAAATATTGAAATTTATCAGTGGTTTAATAAGGATAAATATGTGGAACGCTCTTTTTTTCTGAATAAAAAATATTAATAATTATTTATGTAGGATTACGATTTATTTACCAAAAAAAAGTATCAGTTAAGTATTTTAGACATACGAAGAAACATAATCTGTACCAAAGTAGCTCTTGTCATCTGTGCAAACGAAACTGCGGTTAAAATTGTTTATTGTTTTAACTTTAACACCTTTTTCTTGCATTCTCTAAAGGGTATTATTTTGTTTATAAACATATAAAGAATCATTTTTGGATACTCTTTGGGAAGAAATGATTCAGAGAAGAGGGAATAGGATATTAGTTTGAGATTAGGTACTTCATTAAAATAATTCACTACTTTGAAGAACTGTACAGGTAATAATTTATATTTCAAAACAAAATCAAGTAGTGATTAGTAGATTAGTAGTGATTTTTACAAAATCAAGTAGAGTTTACTACTTATGGTAACTTTTTACTAATTTTGTATATTTATGTACGAGTAGTCCTACAAGGTAATACTTTTTGAATGTGATCCCCACAAGTTTCCTCTCTCCTTATCTATAAGTAAATTTAAAAAAAATATATTACATTCTCATAGCTTCATTTTTTTCATCTTTATTCTGCTGTTGAGAACCAAAATTAATGAACAATAAATATATAGCCCTCTCTCTCATCTATACCTACTAACCCCAGTACCCCTAAACACGGGTTTTCAGCCTTTCTTAGCACATGCATCCCTCTCGCCATTTGTCACCATTTCATCCCCTACCTTCTTTCCGACATGGAGTCTTTCAAAAAGCGAATTCTAAATAATGTGCAAATATTACTAAAAATTTATTTCTCTCTATTAGTAAATTAGTATATTTTTATTTACAAATTTACATGGACTATGTAGTAATAGAGTTTTACAAATTAAATGCTAATTAAAAAATTGTGGTAGCTATATAAAATATTGATATAATTGTCATAATATTTTTTAATTTCTAATTAAGATGTCAAAACCTATAACAGCTTTCCTCACAATGTAAACTTACCGTGGTTACAATTCACCCCCTAAAAACCCAAATCACCTCTGGAGGTGAATTTCACCCCAATTAAGAACTTCTACTCTAACCAATAGGATATTCCCTCCTACAACGCACAAACAGACCGGCTACTAATATATAAAGCAATCCTTAAGACTTCCTAGACCATCTGATAAATATCAGTTAAAATCCCTCCAATCCAAATTCTTTAGAAAACTCACCCTATTCTATATTCTTAAGAAAATCATACACTAAGATTTTAAAGTTCCCTTTGGACTACTTGATAGCACCTTTCGCACTAAACCAAACCTACCTGCTTTATAGCTCTATTCTATCATAATACCATCTAACCTTCAAAGTGAATAACTATGGCACCTTATCTGACAATACATTAAATAGATTAACAGAAACTTTGTTACCCCAATAGGTCACTGCTAGCTTTCTATTAACTACTTCAAGTTTTATATCAAACGTCACTTTATTTGTACACATTAATACGATAATATTAGGTTATTGTAAAAAAAAAGCGAAATAAACTAATATGCTATATAAGACATATGCTAATGCTCTGTATAACATATTTATACGAGTGATATCAAATATCTTTGGTGTTATATAATATACTAGCAAATGTGCCCGTCTTTGACGGGTATTTTAGAAAAATTCAGATATTATACGTGGTATTCCAAAATATTATTTGAAATTATAGAAAAGTAGAAAATGTTATTATTAGCACGGTGTCAAGTATGTGCCTCTGTATACACCAAATTAGCGGTCTGTTCTTCAGGTGCATGGAATAACAGAGAGCTAAGATCTCTAACTCTTGAGCAAACACAGTTGACCATGTGAGAAACACTTGGTCTAACTCACTTCAATTCCTGCCATAGATAGAGTTTCCCCTTGCAATTTCTTTTTTCGTCTGCAAAACAAACGCGAACCAGAAATTACCACTGTTTGAATTGAAACGGACAGTTGCTCGGAATCAATAGTATGCGTGGTACACACATAGACTCTCCAGTACCACACCCAGTCATGTTGTCCGCAAAATTCTGTGCAGAGCACAAATTCGGAGTCGTGTCCCGTTGCACATTTTTGGAGCACTCAAGTTTCGTAACAGCATGATTGGTGATCCTACTTTAAGTTTTAACTAATGAGCAGACAGTTAGATAATGAACTGCTTCCTCACTACTAATCACTCTGTTTATTGTCTAGTAAGTTCTTTCTTTGACTTGATATAGTGTAACGACCTGTTTTGTTGATTTTTCATGTCTGCTTATTAGTATCTTTAAGAATTACTCGTTCACAAAAGCCAGTTATTCTGATTAGATCACAGATCTAGAACTCTGGGAAACACATTGTCAATAAACTCTGCAGGTAACTTAAACGAAAACAAAATTAAAATCATCTAACTAACAATTCCTACTTCCTACACTTGTATATTTTCAAAATAAAAATGTTTGTTATAAAATTCCATGCAAAAATTGCTATAAAATTTATATTGGACAAACTGGTAAATCATTAAAGACACTTGTAAAATAACACCAATACAACGTAAGAAGACAGGAAAAAAGTAGTGCCTTATTCTTGCATATACAAAATGAAAATCAACATATTGATTGGACAGGAGCTAAATTTATTACCTATGAAAAATCAATGTTGTTAAGAAATATTATTGAATCGTCTCTAATTAAATTTAATAAATCAAATATTATAAACATTAGTAACGGTCTCTTCAAACTTGATACTTTCGTTATGAGGGCAATAGCCTCTTCAAAGAGAGGTGACAGCTGGCGGATAGTTTTTTACTCTTTCTTACTCTACTCCTTTGTTTCCCTAAACATCCCTTTCTGGACATTAGTCCTTTCCTGCGCTTTCACTCTTTTAAAATACCACTCTTCCCTCCCACTCTTCTCAACCCGTCACCAGATGTTCTCTGCATCTAGTGTTTCAGTTGGGCTTTTGACTCTGACGAAGAGCGCTTGTTACGGTTGAATGATCTTAGTCTTGTTTTCCCATTTTCTTATTGTGGTTTGATCATATATATATATATATATATATAATACGGTACTGTTTTCTTGACCACAAATTACTAACAAACACTTTTTCTTCTTCTTGGAATTTGGTCAGGGTTAATATACGGAAGCACCTTTTTGCACAAAAGGTGCTTCCGTATATTAACCCTTACCCAATTCCAAGAAGAAGAAAAAGTGTTTGTTATATATATATGGTGTGTATATTATAAGTTAAAAAATTATGCTAACAATATGTAGTTTTGTATTATCTGGATCCAAAAGTGAACTTTATCCACTTAATCCACGATAAGTTTTCCTATTCCATATACATTTTCACTACACTCAAATTATAAGATATATAAAAAAAAATCGTTGCTTTGTCATTTCCGCAGTTAAAAGAATAGTACTGTCCTTGTCCGATAACAAGACTAGATTGCAGTAATTCCATTTTGGTTATTCACAGTTTTTCATTAAGTAGGTATTGATGACTTACTCTGTAATACCAATTTGTTAATACTTTACTTACTTTGCAGTCAGTACTGGTTTTAAGCTGATTTGACAAATTTGACTCCGATCCTGCAATGACTTTGCGATAGTCTTAGGCACTATATAATACCATCATAAACGTTAAATAAAGATATTCACATATAGATGTGAAGATATTCTTCTAAATAATATTAATTTATTATGCATGATGTGAAAACAGTAAAATATCGTTATGTCATGTCTATCAGAAATACAATTTTACCTCTAATAACTAAATAACAGACTTTGTCTGTGAATGTTTAAATTACTTTACAATCAAAAAACGTTTTCTCAAATTCGGAAATTATGATATCGAATGAGGAAGAAGAGTGTATTGTTAGGACAGTTTTCTTTATGTGCTCTGCTACACAGAAACAGATATTTAACGTTAACTATGTATATAAGGAATTGCTCTCTAGAATGTTCAGAGGCCCCTCACCTAGAAGGGTTCTCCTTCTGTGGGGTGGTAGACTCCCTAATCTGTCAGCGTCCTCGTCGAAAGAGCTGCCAACAGGTTACACTGATTGCGTAGACTGGCTAACAGGCGAAAGGCTAGATGCCACTGATCTCACCTGCAGCCAAGGAAGGTTTAGAAGGACTTTGGTCTGGAGTTTCACCTATGAGCAGGCTGCCGAAGAATTTATAGTTCCCAAAAGAAATAAAGACCCTTATTTATTGCTTTTATTCCTGAAAAAAATGCTGAAAAAATTCTTATTTCCTAACAAATCTTTTGTTGAAGGACCTGAACATTTGAAATAATTCTTTCTTTCCAGATTTACGTCTTAAACCCTGAATATCTGATAAAAACCAATGCATACAGTATTTCCTTATATTTCATTGTTTTGAGAATTTAACAATTGGGTAAGAAACTTATTGTTAAGAGAGATTGAACAATGTTGAAATGTTTTCTATAAAAAAACAAGATCACTAAAGCCATTGACATTGAAAATATTTTACAAGATTTCGCAAAATAAAAAAAAAATTACATAGATACTATTTTAAAAAAAATCATGTCTGCATTATATTTTTTTATATTAAAAATAAAATATTTCATATTACTTTTCAGAATGATATTATGATGGATAATTATGTTTACATATTAATTACAGTAATTGTTTTATCATTCATAGTGTTTAAATTGTGTAATACATTTAAATATAAGTGACAT
Source organism: Hermatobates lingyangjiaoensis (assembly GCA_026182355.1). Taxonomy (NCBI): domain Eukaryota; kingdom Metazoa; phylum Arthropoda; class Insecta; order Hemiptera; family Hermatobatidae; genus Hermatobates; species Hermatobates lingyangjiaoensis. The sequence continues at coordinate 4,396,475 of JAPFBL010001938.1, forward strand.
TAATTAGTGCAGAATACACTATTGATAAAGCAAAGAAATGACTGAAAGGCAGAATTGAGGGGTGGCGCTGAGGCGCATGCGTGAGACTTCCTCCTGACCGGCCACCCCTATCTCCAAGACCACAGTAACCATAATGCATCCCATTAACTACTGGGCAACACACAATGTTTGCTTCCTTTAATTACTTAAACTAAACTATAGCAAAAATATGTCTATTGTTATTTTATTAGTGAATGATCAAAGAATTAATCATTTATCAGTAATTATTTTAAAAATGTTGATAAAACTGTATTGTAATAATCAAATTAAAGTTAAAAAACATTGCGGACGTAAATTTATTTAAAATTTCATTAAATTAAATACATAATCAAGCAACTTTTACTTAGTGTGATTAACGATCCTTGAGATATATCATACTAACATGAACAATTCCTGTTAGTAAAATGAACTCTAAAAAATGTTGCAAAATTGGAAACAGAAATTGATACAAATAATATGTAATGCATAATTCAAAATTCATATTTGATAAAAAAATAGGAGTGGTCTATAGTCATCTTCACTGTAAGTAAACATTTATCAAACTTGTTGACAGACAATTTAATTTTGGATTTATTTTAACGTGGTTTTAAAAATAAACTAGTATACTTTACACATGTAATGTAAATTTCAAAAGATGATACTGACATATTCATGTGAATATCATGATTGTTTAGTTATACTCTGGCTGGTTTAAAGTACTGATACAGCTGGTAGGGTGTCTGGCTGTCTTCCAATATAGCATGATTACAGTAATGACCATTACAGACGCTACGACTTTCCTTGGAACAGAAATTTCTTAGTTTCTTTGGGTTTTCCCTTTTATTAATCTACTACCATTAAAAAAATCCATTAAATGGTTAGATGTGAAAATAATAAGATGGGCCACGTTGTCATATTATACAATTGGCTAGTTTTTCATACTTATATTCCATGATGTTTCTAAGCAATATTTCTCCCAGTCATAAGGAAATCTAGCTTAACTCATTTTGTTATCGTCATAAGATTTATAGTAATATCTATGACTTATCCCAAATCCATAAAAACTAGTATGTACACTGGACAATATATGGAAAAGTCAGTTTTGTTCATTTTAGTATTGGAAATAGATACGAGGGTCGTCCAGAAAATAAGTTCCGTTTTGGTCTGTAGGGCGGTAGGAGTGGTTTTTGCCAAATCCGGCAACACCGCTCGAAAGAGGAGAGGTGGAGGAATAGAATGAGAGGTGGGGGACCTCAGTCGGTCAATTACCAACGTCAGGGCAGGTAGTTGAAATGGAGCCCTCCATGTCACGTCCCGCCACCTCGATCCCCGTTCCCTCTCGAGTTGTTTTGCGCGGAGTGATTCAATTTCTTTATGCACAGGGTTTCAAATCAGTTCAAATTCACGAACAGCTCATTTCTGTTTATGGAGAAGGTGTAATGAGTGAATCAATGGTGAGGAGATGGGTACGTGAATTTAAGGCGGGAAGACATTCACTTGAGGATGAAAGTGGGAGAGGCAGACCCTCAGTTGTGACGGACGAAATTGTCGCAGAAATCGACAATGCAATTCGCAAAGATCGTCGTTCAACCCTGGATGAACTCCACCTGAGTTTCCCAGACATCTCACGATCCCTCATCCATGAGATCGTCTCGGAAAAACTTGACTTTCGGAAAGTTTCCGCCCGGTGGGTCCCTAGAGAGCTGAATGTCTTCCCGCCTTAAATTCACGTACCCATCTCCTCACCATTGATTCACTCATTACACCTTCTCCATAAACAGAAATGAGCTGTTCGTGAATTTGAACTGATTTGAAACCCTGTGCATAAAGAAATTGAATCACTCCGCGCAAAACAACTCGAGAGGGAAAGGGGATCGAGGTGGCGGGACGTGACATGGAGGGCTCCATTTCAACTACCTGCCCTGACGTTGGTAATTGACCGACTGAGGTCCCCCACCTCTCATTCTATTCCCCCACCTCTCCTCTTTCGAGCGGTGTTGCCGGATTTGGCAAAAACCACTCCTACCGCCCTACAGACCAAAACGGAACTTATTTTCTGGACGACCCTCGTATTTTTTAAAAATTAATGTTTTCAACAATTGGTTCAGTCAAATCAAACAAACCAGAAACTTATTAGTCTACCATAAAGGAAACATACTATACTGAGTCAAAATCATTGCCAAGTAGTCTTTTGAAATGAATCAAAAGCACATATTCGAAGTTTGTTCACCATAGTATGTATCATCAGCTTGATATATGTATTAATCATGCTCCGGCTTATTGAATGAATGTTTTTTTAATCTTTTAATAACGTCTAATGTAATAAAAATCTACCTATTCTTCCTGTCAGTTGAAGTATTTCAGAAAAACTTTTATTCTAGCAACACTAAGAACCCTTCCAATAACCGAAATCTAAGAAAAATTTCTGTTAAACATAGTGTCAAAATGGGTGTTTTCCTTGGTTTCAATGCTACTATTAATCTATAAAAAATTATATTTTTGAGAGTATAAGAAAATAGCTTCTATGACGACGTAAACAGCTTGTTGTTAAGTAAATTTAAATAAAATCAAATATTTACTGGTGTAACAATGCCACATAAAAAAACTGTTTCAACGGACATTCTTAAAAAAGAAACGACCGCTTACTGTAGTTCTTGCAGTAATTAGAATTATGCGTTCTACTTTGTCTGGAAAGATCAGTAAAACTAGTTTATTTGTGCATTAGTTTCTCATGTGACAGAAGATTAACACTTTATATATACCTGTTTTCTGGTTGAAGTGTGTTTGTCTAGACAAGTGTTAAAGAAGGAGATGAGGAAATGACTTATCGGGGATTATAAGGTCTGGGGAGGTGCAGCCTTCGATTAAAAACCCCCACATTTCATTGACCAGGTATTTCGTCAGTTATAATTAGACTGCTGTAGGAATAAATATCAGTTATAGATTTCAGTTGTAAATCATTCAACTGGACATCTACATTTCTGGTCTACAGAAGTGGGTGGGTGGATTTATGCGTTTCAGACGCTTTGGCTATATCTTTCACATTTTGGAAATTACTTATTCTTAATCAAACAGCAAGTAATAAAGCAGCAACTCCTCTGATTTATGCATAGATAGATATGAACTCATTTTTTATTAATTCATAAATAGTGAAGTAAATTTTTGTTGACGTTACTGAAATTTATTTTAAGTTATTACATTGTTTACATTAAATTACGTTAAAATGAATATCAAGATCACATTAAAGAGGCCATTGGCATATTTGAGAAGTTTACAGACTCTTGTTCTTAACTTTATTCAAAGGTAACAATAATTAATTCACCCAAACAACAAATATTATAAATAGCTTAATAAACTTTGGCTACGTCCGAAAAACACTGTTTTTGCAGACTAAGATAAAAAAATGAACTGCTTTAATAGAGTCTTTCTGAAATAAAGAGGAGCCAACCCCCGAGGGGGTGCGTGTAACCTAGGGAAATCGTAAAGTAAAATACTTTGGTTTACTTTACTAAAACAAATGTAATTATAATCAATTTGATACATGGTATGTATCAGAAGCATGCACATCTTTATAATTAAATTTTATAATAATTAGTTAACATGAAATTTTGCTTGATAAATGATATATATAAATTAGTAAATAAAAAAATAATAGCAGCTTTGTTAAGCCCACAACTGTTCTGGTCCCAGATAAAATGCCCATCGGTAAAAACCCTTGTAAAAAACACCCCAGACTAAATTACATTCCTTAATTTTTTTTCAATTTACTCTAAAGAAAGTATAATGGTCATATTTGACGATTTTATTTTGATGCAAATTCAAAGTTGTGCTCCTTCACTCCATTTTTGAAGTTATTTGATGTTTCTGTTTGTCAATAGGAAAATGTATTAAAAAGCATATGAATCACACCGTTTATGGATTAAATTGGAATCTTACCTGAAATTAGCTCTTTAGAGTGTAGATAATTCCTAGTGCTTTTGGGCAATCCTACTTCATGGGAAGTCTATTTTATTGACCATTATATGGTTTTAGACATCATTTTTCTCTTCTAAACTACGACAGTTTATTTAATACTAGACTATTTTTCTCAATAAAGATTAAAAAACAAAGAAATTTTCTAGTAACAGAAAAGGTCAGTTTTTTTTTACTTTTTACTTTTGATTGAATCTGAAAAGCTTGAACTCCTGATAAGCTGATGAAATGTATTGCTTTTCTTTTAAATGACTACCATTTTCACTTTTAAGTGTAAAGAGGCATTATAGCACATTTTGTGAATTTGTAACTTTTATTTGAATAACTACTAAGAATAGTAGTAGCTAATGGTAATAACATAATGGGAAATTTAATGGATTTGAAACCAAATCTTAAGTAATGCAAAACTATAACTATGAATTAAAGTTGGGCATTGAATCTGTATGAAAGAACATTTAGGTTGATAAAAAATTATGTGAATATGATATATTGACAGCTGAGAAACCCTGATTAAGAGAAATACAGCTGTTATTATAAATAAATAGAGAGGATAACAGGCCTATAGAACAGATTGAAACTAGAATCCATACTGAAAATGCAGTAAACAACAATCAAAAATTTGGGTCGGTCTGCACTTAACTTTTACAAGTAAACACATTATCAAAGTCATTCATATTTAATCATATATTCATTCATTAAATTTAACGATTTACTTTAATGTAGCTATTCACATTTTACCAATCCTAACAAAAATTATCATTGTAACTTATAAAAAGATTTTCAAGTTAATATAAACTAATTTGGTTTGGGATCATTTCAAGTTGAGTTTCCCATTTCTAGAGCGAAGTTGTTTCCATTAGTAGTATTCAATTCTTGATTTTTTTTCATAACATAATTTTAAGTAGATGCTTTATGAGATACTTCAATATTTCACGGTCAGCACCATTGCAGAACAAAAATTAAACCCTCAAAATACACCGCAATACTTCTAGCATAGGAAAAAAACATTCAGTTCATATTCCTTTAAGGACTATTTTTGTACTAAATTCTATTGCGATCCGTCACAGGGTGTAACCAGTATGGTGGTCATAATCTTAAGGTAAAATTTTTAATTTTTACAGAAAACTAACATTTTTGTTGTAAAAAAAAAATTAACTTTTTTCTAATTCATACTAATATCAGTTCTATGCTAAATAAAAGATTCCAATTCTCTGGAGTTAATAGTTCAGGAGACAATGGGATCTAAATTTGCATTAATCGGGTATTTAAGTGGTTTTCCCATGATTCAGTATTGCTTACAAGCTGCATAATAAATTTTCACTATAAGAGATACTTTCTGGTTTAATATCAATTTGATATATAAAACGGTATGACCAGTAGAATGTCCAGAAACTTTCGGATCACATCGGCCTACCCGGGTTTAGAAGTGATGAACAAGGGGCATCACAATATATCTTCCGTTTTCAGAAAATGTTTTTTTGACGCTAAACGGCTCATTAATAAACCATAAAATTTTACCAATAAATTGAAGTAAAAATTAACAATTTATAAAAAAATTCATTTAAAAAAAATTAAAAAGCTATAAAAACTGAATATTGATCATGGACTAGTGTTTTACTTGCTATACTTATATTTGTTTACATTTATTTACATTGACTTAGACATTTTTTGAGTGAATCAACTGAAATAAAATTGATGTTTAGAGGTTTAATAAAAACTTTTTAAATAATTTAATAACTGAATATGAGATGCAAAGAACAGAATTCTTACACGTAAAAAATCTACTCCAATCAAACATACAATATCTGATGCTTTCCATGGAATGATGGGTTTGTCTCACAAAATGCTCTAATCAATCTATATGTTGCACCTATGAACAAAACTTAATACATACTAACTTTGGGTAATATTGAAGTGTGAGTAATGGATTCTTCCTATTATGTTTTTGACAATATCCAGTTTTTTTACTATTCTTGCTAATAGTTCATATCATTATTTTCAAAAATTTCAAGCTTCCAGCTATAAAACATAAAAACTATAAAAGTTTTAAATTATACTGAAAAGCCGGCTTTGAATTTTATTTAAGTATGCAAAACTGGCTAATTACCAATATATTTTTTCTTAATATATAGTTACAGCAACCTTATAACAGTGTACAGCGCGCAGAAAAAAGATAACACTCGCTCAGAATAAATTGAATTTTTGGCAAAGGGAAACAAAAGTGATTTTTTAAAAAACACTAACATGCCATAAAATCTCCAGTATAATAATTCTATAAAAGACCAAAAATGCAAAACACAATTCAAAATTGAAAACATTTTTGAAAATAATAAATGTTTTTATTATTCTTTTAATCCTTTATTAATTAAATCTTTATTAAAATTAATCTTTTAATTTTAATCCTTTATCGTAATTAAAAATTATCTTAAAACGACATTTTTTCTTACATGTTTCTGACATTTTTCATGTAAAATAGGAATATTTTCATGTTTTAAATGGGAAACTTTGTCTTAAGTCTTCAATGCAAAAGAAGTTGAGATAAACTATGTAAGTAATCCAATGGCTTTTGGAACATAAGCCATGTTTTCCTGTAAGAGATTATTTCATAACACGAAATCTACACTTTCGATTTTCAAAAATGTTATTACTGCTGTAGTTATACTAATCATATTATATGCATCAGTGGTGTGATATACAAAAAAAAGCATACATATTGAAAAGTTGATCTATCACGATCTGTTCTACCTCCAGGAATGAAAGACTAATAAACCCCTTCCATTTAGACATTTATATTATTCTTAAATAGTAATTATATATTATATACCCTACAAGTTTGATATTAAGTTTATTTGTAGCAAAGTTGTGTGTAGGCCACTCCAGATTTTTTCATTTGATTTTGAGGTTTAGTTTCTTTACGTATTGTGACTGAGGTTCAGTTAGGTGGCTGATCGTACAAAGACACACGTTAGCATTAAGGCTTTTTCTGGCGCCTAAACACAAACCAGAAGAAGTTGGGTGGCCTAAATTTAGCCACACCTAAGTTCATTTAAAGAAGAACTTTTTTAACGAATACCAGATTCGTATAAACCGAGATTAAAATCCTATCCCAACTACTGAGAGTTATGAGTATACATATGATTTTCTTAAATCCTAAATGAAAAAAAACATAGTTTCTATAAAAATTCTGTACTTTGGAATCACTGGTGTCAACAGAAACTGTTTCAGTTTTACTCGTATATCTCAGCCTTTTGGCTATATCGTGGTAATCAATACAGGTTCATGTTTTAAGATTGGAGCTCTTTCACCACAATACAAGATAAAATGCTTTCTCAGGATGAAGAATACGAAAGGGTACCCGTGATATACAAGAAATGGACCCCGGGGAGCTGACTACTACGGTCTATATTAACCAATATATTTTAAAAGAAATTACCAATATTTACAAACTGAAAACTAAATAATGAGGAAGAGTGAAAGAGTGAAAATTACAAGTTTGTTTCTTAAGAATTATATTTCTGAAAAGGTCTCCTACAATTTCATGGTAAATTAACTGCAAATATTATACATAATTATTTCATTTGGTTTTATAATCTTTAGAGTCATTTTATGATGTAGGTTTATGTAATTTTACAATTAATTATATTCAGATATAAAATATTAATTAATAATTGATACTGATTATTATTGTAAATTTTAAAAAAAAATTGTTTCTAATGAATTACTTTTATCGCCTTTGGGACTGCTTATTCAACTCTGATAAAAGGTATTTTACCTTTACTTTTTAATAAAATTGAAGCAAACAAATCGAACAAGTGACTGCCGGTAAATGTTATAATTGTCGTTTTTACGGTTATATTTATTGCTTCTTTCAATATCCCGTGTAATTTTGTATAACTCTTTGCAAAATAAAAATAAAAAATACAGTGTTCCCAAAAACAATAAATCAATTATAACACACAATTTGTCTGACAAATTTAAATATGATTTGTCATACTTGTAGGCTTGTAGAATGTTTACAAAATGTTGTATAGACACTATCCATCGAAATAGTATTACTGGATTAACTACAATTACAACATCCTAGAAATTATAATTTAAGCTAAAAAAAATGCAAATCTTCGAAAAAAGTAAATTAAATGGATTAATTATAATAATTAAGTATACACTATGATATTAGGTGTTAATTCTTTTATTTTTCAAAACAAATTAAAATTCATTATAATGAAGAGACTGTCAAAAAAATGTCAGATCTACTTGTCACCACTTGTGAGACTCCAGCCGTGGCCTTCAAAGATGAATCGATGATTAAAAGGTCACTGAAGAAGAAAGCCTGAGAACGCAACCCTTGCCATTAATGATGCATTCCTCCCAGTTTTGAAAGTTCCACAGTCATAAAACTCAATCCTGTTTGAAATCAGCGACAAAGAAAATAAAATTTCGTTTTAATCTGCCGTTTGGAAGATGCCTATATCGTTTGTTTAGTTCATCTTTACTATCTGTCTCTATAAGGTCGTAAAGAATTTTATTTGTAGAATACTATTGATTGGACAGAATTCAGTTTACACCAAAGCGTGAATGTCCTGGAAACCTTCTTCTACTGATCACAATGTTTTAGTAATCTCTTTTACCATGATTACTGTTAAAACTCTATTCTTTTCAGTAAAGTTTCAGTAAAATGGTGTAGCGATGGATGTAGATATGAGCATGAAGAGTGGGTTGAAATAAACATAATTCTAAGAGAAGCTGAAAATATTATAGAGAAAATTGTATATATGTGGTCTCCTTATGCCTAGACCAGCGATGAAATTTAAAAGAGGGATGAATATACGATCACAGTAGACATATGAAGAGTGCACTTTTGACGATGCTAAGTTCCATACTCTGAAAAATTTAGCACCTCATCCATTAAATAACTAAGTACGTAACTGGTTGACCAAGCACAATTCTAGCTAAGGGAGAGTTTGGCACAACAGTCCATCAGAATTCTCTGATACAAGAGTAGCCGTTCCTAAATTCCGTTTGACAACTGACCATGATTCCTCATAGCGAAATAAATAAAAGAAGTGTTTCCGGTTGCCGTTTTCTCCTCTGACACTGGAAAACTGGCAACACAAGAGGGGGGGGGGGGGGGGGGGGTCAGGTGGAGCCGGTGCGCCACACGATGGTTCCGTAAGAGTCTAGGAGAGGCACATGAGTATCAAAAGTAATAATTAAAATGAGCAATTCTGCATGAACTATTTATTGTTGAATTAAAGAAGAAAGGGAATTAGAGTGCATTGTTACAACCATTGCTCCTTATTCTCCAGGGTTACCAGGTTGCCATTCTTTGATTCAACTTCGTCACTTTCTGAATTCAGTTATTAAATTATCTAGATATGACCAGTCTTGAAAAGGAGGTCCCAGAAAAGGTCTTTTACCGGCACATTTTTGCCTCTCATGGGCCCTGCTCAAAAATATATAACTATTGAACAACTTTTTCATTTATTTACGATATGCATTTCAACTTTTCGAACATAACATACTCTGAAGACAAAGATCATAAATCGTTGACAACATTGCAAGACATTCATATATATATATATATATTTGTTTTATTAAAGAGTATGCCGATCTTCATTTTCGTTAGTTTTTTATTTAATTTCTCCAGTTTTCTAAGCTTGGTTTTAACTCTTCAGGTAAATTAAACACTAACTCTCCGAATGATTTATTCTTGAGCTCCATAGTAGTAATCCAATAATACACTCTAAACCTAACTACAAAAAAAAAAACAAACAAACTATACATTAAATTATTCCAACGTTTCGGTTACTCTGACCATCTTCAGGGATTTACAATATGACGATTAAACAACTTAACTTAAGGAAAAACACTAACAATAATTATTACAAACAATCTAGTCGCTAATTATTACATAGCTAACATAATGAATTGACAACCTCAAGACAACGAGGAGGTTACAAATCTTGGAGGTTCCAAAATTTCAGGTTTTCCAGTTCGATTCATCGGTTAATTAAATTCACTACAACACTATGAGGCTGTCACTGACTCGAATTGCTATTTTGTTGGTGTCCTGCGTGGAGCTTTAAAATCCTACTGAGTCAGAGTTAGCGACTAGATTGTTTGTAATAATTATTGCTAGTGTTTTTCCTTAAGTTAAGTTGTTTAATCGTCATATTGTAAATCCCTGAAGATGGTCAAAGTAACCGAAACGTTGGAATAATTTAATGTATAGTTTGTTTGTTTTTTTTTTTGTAGTTAGGTTTAGAGTGTATTATTGGATTACTACTATGGAGCTCAAGAATAAATCATTCGGAGAGTTAGTGTTTAATTTACCTGAAGAGTTAAAACCAAGCTTAGAAAACTGGAGAAATTAAATAAAAAACGAACGAAAATGAAGATCGGCATACTCTTTAATAAAACATGTCTAAATGAAGGTCTGCTCCCAAAATATACTAATATATATAATATATATATATATATATATATATATATATATATATATATCAATGATCAAACCACAATAAGAAATGGAAAAACAAGACTAAGATCTTTCAACCGTAACAAGCGGTCTTCGTCAGAGTCAAAAACCCAACTGAACACTAGATGCAGAAAACATCTGGTGAGGAGTTGAGAAGAGTGGGAGGGAAGAGTGGTATTTTAAAGGGTGAAAGCACAGAAAGGACTAATGTCCAGAAAGGGATGTTTGGGGAAACAAAGGAGTACAGTAAGAAAAAGTAAAAAACTATCCGCTAGCTGTCAACCCTCTTTGAAGAGGCTATTGCCCTCGTGACGAAAGTATCAAGTTTGAAGAGACCGTTACTAATGTTTATAATATTAGATCTATTAAATTTAATTAGAGACGATTCAATAATATTTCTTAACAACATTGATTTTTCATAGGTAATAAATTTAGCTCCTGTCTAATCAATATGATGATTTTCATTTTTTATATGCAAGAATAAGGCACTACTGTTTTGCTGTCTACTTACGTTATATTGGTGTTGTTTTACACGTGTTTTTAATGATTTACCAGTTTGACCAATATAAATTTTATGGCAATTTTTGCACGGAATTTTATAAATACAGCGGACTCCAATTCGCTTGGAGAGTTTTTTATTAACATATTACCCACGTTATTACGATTAGAAAACACTATATTAAAATCAAGTTGTTTGGCTAATCTTGGAAGGGGTTCCAATGATTCGTGGTATGGCAAAACTATAGAATTTGATAATAAAAGGGGCTCTTTTGAAGTATTCTCAAATTCTATTATCAAATTCTATAGTTTTGCTCTTTATTATCAAATTCTATAGTTTTGCCATACCACGAATCATTGGACCCCCTTCAAGATTAGCCAAACAACTTGATTTTAATATAGTGTTTTCTAATCGTAATAACGTGGGTAATATGTTAATAAAAAACTCTCCAAGCGAATTGGAGTCCGCTGGTATTTATAAAATTCCGTGCAAAAATTGCCATAAAATTTATATTGGTCAAACTGGTAAATCATTAAAAACACGTGTAAAACAACACCAATATAACGTAAGTAGACAGCAAAACAGTAGTGCCTTATTCTTGCATATAAAAATGAAAATCATCATATTGATTAGACAGGAGCTAAATTGTATATATGTGGTCTCCTTATGCCTAGACCAGCGATGAAATTTAAAAGAGGGATGAATATACGATCACAGTAGACATATGAAGAGTGCACTTTTGACGATGCTAAGTTCCATACTCTGAAAAATTTAGCACCTCATCCATTAAATAACTAAGTACGTAACTGGTTGACCAAGCACAATTCTAGCTAAGGGAGAGTTTGGCACAACAGTCCATCAGAATTCTCTGATACAAGAGTAGCCGTTCCTAAATTCCGTTTGACAACTGACCATGATTCCTCATAGCGAAATAAATAAAAGAAGTGTCTCCGGTTGCCGTTTTCTCCTCTGACACTGGAAAACTGGCAACACAAGAGGGGGGGGGGGGGGGGTTCAGGTGGAGCCGGTGCGCCGCACGAGGGTTCCGTAACAGTCTAGGAGAGGCACATGAGTATCAAAAGTAAAAATAAAATGGGCAATTCTGCATGAACTATTTATTGTTGAATTGAAGAAGAAAGGGAATTAGAGTGCATTGTTACAACCATTGCTCCTTATTCTCCAGGGTTACCAGGTTGCCATTCTTTGATTCAACTTCGTCAGTTTCTGAATTCAGTTATTAAATTATCTAGATATGACCAGTCTTGAAAAGGAGGTCCCAGAAAAGGTCTTTCACCGGCACATTTTTGCCTCTCATGGGCCCTGCTCAAAAATATATAACTATTAAACAACTTTTTCATTTATTTACGATGACTCTGACGAAGACCGCTTGTTACGGTTGAAAGATCTTAGTATTGTTTTCCCATTTCTTATTGTGGTTTGATCATTGATTGTTATTTCACGTGTTTATGTGAAAGCTTATTATATATATATATATATATATATATATATATATATATATAGAAGAAAAAAGCAGAATGACTCCATAGAAATTTGTTTTAACAAAACTCGTAAGTTATTAAAAGAAAATTCCTCTGTTTGTAGGCCTTTGGAAAAAGATTTTAAATAAAATCGAAACGTCGGCAATGAGAGTTTGAATTGAAAGTGGAAGAAACTGACCGCATCCCGATCAATCATTTTTTAGTTGTATATCTGTCACACGGTCGAGAAGTTATTAGTGTTTATATATATTATATATATATATATATATATATATTGTTAAATAACGCCCCATATTTGGCTTGTATCTGCTTCTTACACAATTTCTCCATTTTCCGAATTCCTTCCTCGTCTCTTCATTAAAACATAAAGTCTATCCCAATATTACTAGTCGACATGTTTCGAATGTACCACATTCATCATCAGGACAATAAGAGAGTAATAGTAGGAAAGCTAGTTATAATATAGAGATGATTATTAATGGAAGTTTACAGGGCATCGCCGTATCACGGCGTTATGGGGGATTAAGTAGGGTGGTTGGCTCACCTACTACCTGGCTAATCTGGTGTTCTGTTTGCAAATAGTTTAAAATTCGACAAGAATTATAACTTGGAATTTATGGTGGTTGCTTTTCTTGATAATTATTGCTTCTAATAGTTGTAATTTAAAATGATTTCTTTCTCGAGCGATAATTTCGTGGAATTTACAAACATTTTCTTGAGTTTTGTCTTATGGATGCTGTGTATGGCATTTTGGCGCGCGAGAAGGTGCATATAATTCTTCTAGATAATGAAGTCGAAGTCATTCCTATATATGAGCTTTAACGGGCCTCACAGCTCCCGATATTACATGAGTACTTATACAAGATTTTTTCTTTTGACTCCTTACGCTAGGACTATTTTTCATTAATAAACTGCTTATTGAAGGGCTTTGGTAGTAAGTTTCAGGTCAACTTCGTAGGCTTATACATTTAACATGGCTTTTTATAATATTTTTCAAAACATTCATCAGTCTTATATTCATCTTATATTGGTTTTTGTAATATTTTGTGGTTAGTGCCTGTTGTTAGGTCTTATTATCTGAGGTGAATCTATTTTCGAGGTAGCGTCTAGAATGTTGTCGAATATTTTTGAGTAACCATTGTTGATTAACGAACAACAATGGCGTAATCAACAATGGTTACTCAACAAGTTTCGACAAATCCTACTGAGTCAGAGTTAGCGACTAGATTGTTTGTAATAATTATTGCTAGCGTTTTTCCTTAAGTTAAGTTGTTTAATCGTCATATTGTAAATCCCTGAAGATGGTCAAAGTGACCGAAACGTTGGAATAATTTAATGTATAGTTTGTTTGTTTTTTTTTTTTGTAGTTAGGTTTAGAGTGTATTATTGGATTACTACTATGGAGCTCAAGAATAAATCATTCGGAGAGTTAGTGTTTAATTTACCTGAAGAGTTAAAAACCAAGCTTAGAAAACTGGAGAAATTAAATAAAAAACGAACGAAAATGAAGATCGGCATACTCTTTAATAAAACATGTCTAAATGAAGGTCTGCTCCCAAAATATACTAATATATATATATATATATATATATATATATAAAATTATAATATATAATAAATCAAATCAATGATCAAACCACAATAAGAAATGGAAAAACAAGACTAAGATCTTTCAACCGTAACAAGCGGTCTTCGTCAGAGTCAAAAACCCAACTGGTTTAACACTAGATGCAGAAAACATCTGGTGAGGAGTTGAGAAGAGTGGGAGTGTTTCGATTATGTAGTTGGTATTTATAAAAGGGTGAAAGCACAGGAAAGGACTAATGTCCAGAAAGGGATGTTTGGGGAAACAAAGGAGTACAGTAAGAAAAAGTAAAAAACTATCCGCTAGCTGTCAACCCTCTTTGAAGAGGACTATTGCCCTCGTGACGAAAGTATCAAGTTTGAAGAGACCGTTACTAATGTTTATAATATTAGATCTATTAAATTTAATTAGAGACGATTCAATAATATTTCTTAACAACATTGATTTTTCATAGGTAATAAATTTAGCTCCTGTCTAATCAATATGATGATTTTCATTTTTTATATGCAAGAATAAGGCACTACTGTTTTGCTGTCTACTTACGTTATATTGGTGTTGTTTTACACGTGTTTTTAATGATTTACCAGTTTGACCAATATAAATTTTATGGCAATTTTTGCACGGAATTTTATAAATACCAGCGGACTCCAATTCGCTTGGAGAGTTTTTTATTAACATATTACCCACGTTATTACGATTAGAAAACACTATATTAAAATCAAGTTGTTTGGCTAATCTTGGAAGGGGTTCCAATGATTCGTGGTATGGCAAAACTATAGAATTTGATAATAAAAGGGGCTCTTTTGAAGTATTCTCAAATTCTATTATCAAATTCTATAGTTTTGCTCTTTATTATCAAATTCTATAGTTTTGCCATACCACGAATCATTGGACCCCCTTCCAAGATTAGCCAAACAACTTGATTTTAATATAGTGTTTTCTAATCGTAATAACGTGGGTAATATGTTAATAAAAAACTCTCCAAGCGAATTGGAGTCCGCTGGTATTTATAAAATTCCGTGCAAAAATTGCCATAAAATTTATATTGGTCAAACTGGTAAATCATTAAAAACACGTGTAAAACAACACCAATATAACGTAAGTAGACAGCAAAACAGTAGTGCCTTATTCTTGCATATAAAAAATGAAAATCATCATATTGATTAGACAGGAGCTAAATTTATTACCTATGAAAAATCAATGTTGTTAAGAAATATTATTGAATCGTCTCTAATTAAATTTAATAGATCTAATATTATAAACATTAGTAACGGTCTCTTCAAACTTGATACTTCGTCACGAGGGCAATAGCCTCTTCAAAGAGGGTTGACAGCTAGCGGATAGTTTTTTACTTTTTCTTACTGTACTCCTTTGTTTCCCCAAACATCCCTTTCTGGACATTAGTCCTTTCCTGTGCTTTCACCCTTTTAAAATACCACTCTTCCCTCCCACTCTTCTCAACTCCTCACCAGATGTTTTCTGCATCTAGTGTTCAGTTGGGTTTTTGACTCTGACGAAGACCGCTTGTTACGGTTGAAAGATCTTAGTCTTGTTTTCCCATTTCTTATTGTGGTTTGATCATTGATTGTTGTTTCACGTGTTTATGTGAAATTTTATATATAATATAATATAAGAAATGCGAACACGCGTTGTTCATTTGGCCTACCACAAGGTGCTTCAGCTACTCAAAGGGACTACTTCTACCGATGACGGCGACTGTCGAAATATCTTGTTAGGTTTGTCTTTATTTGTTTTTTTCTTTTGTGGTTGACATATATATATATATATATTATTATATAATATATATTTAGTTATTCAATTTTTTTTTGATTATTTGCGATAAAATTACGCGTGGTCTATATGGTTTTTAATGTGCAATTTTATTTTCATTAGTTTATAAAAATATTACATTGATGAAAATTTCCTTAAATTTTATATAAATTTACTATTTTTAGCACGTTATTAGCATAAATTGTTATTATATTTAGCATATAGGATATAAATTTAAACATTTTAGGCATTTTAACTTTTCCAATTCATTTTTCTGCTTAATTAATGAAATTCTTCCTCATTAAAATTTTTAAAAAGTGATAATAATCAATTAAAATGGGATCTGGAGAATAAGATGCAATGATTTTGGATACCTCTTTATTAGATAAATGTATAGGACCTCAACACGTCGATTTACAGTACAATTATGATTTAATCAGACAAGGAATAAATGAAAGAAATGTTCAAATTCTAAAATAACAAACAAGTTTTTTTTTAATAAGTGTAAATATTTTGATTTATGATTGAATGTGAAAACTTGTGAAAAGACGAAAATCATAATGTTAAATAGTTTAATTATAGTAAAGTTGGGTGTAGGGCACTATAGATTTTTCAGTATGTGGAACAATGTACTTATAGGAACACGCCAGTCGTCCTGAGCATTCGAACGATTCCTAGATTTTGTTCAGTCAAAAGAGTACTGTAAGTAGTTATTACAAATATACAACCTGCGCAGTTTTGCACAGTATAGGAAATATTTCCGGAACCATTCTCTCAATTATCAAGGCTGTCAAAAACGGAAACAAATGAGATATTTTCTAAGAATTTCAATGAATGTATTAAACCTGAGAAATAAAAATAAGAAAAATAGTTGAATAATAATAATATTACTTGGAATATCGTCTTGCATCCCCAGGAGGGTACGAGCACCATCTGGTCGAGGACCCCTATCTGAAGTTGTCCCTCTGGTAATTCTAGGAACTCAAAATTTAGTTTATGTGTTCACTTAATATCAATATTATATGATAAAATTTTCTTAAACTTAGAACATTCGGAGAGGAATCATAATAGCAATGACAACTAATCAGTTCCATCTGCATTATGTTTCTAGAGAACATAAGATCGTCGTTCTAGAATTTAGAACAATGATTCAATTTTGTTCTGATTTATATCCTTCTGATGTTCTTGTTTGAATATTTGCACAAAGTTAAAAATTGGAATACCTGTTAATTCCAGTTTATGACCAATTATTCAAATAAATTTTAAAGAAAAGAGTGAGTAATATATTACTTTACAAATAATATCATTAAACAGAAAGCAGAATGAAAAATAAATTCTCTCAACTTAAGTCAAGTAAAATTTATTTATGTTATAGAATAAACCTGCGAGTTGTTCTTCGAAAGATCTCACTCTCATTTTTGGAAATCTTATTGTTGTTTAAACCTTGTCTTTTTTATTTCACGTATTTATTGTTAATTCTTGTTATACATATAAATAAACAAATTGAATTTATCAGGAATGGGTCAGTTTTCCAGGTTCAAATCAAACTTACAAAGGCAACGTTTTGATTTAAAAATCGTGTTTGGAACATAAGTAATAAACAAATGCATGCAATTCCGAAAGTATATATAATAAACTATTAGATTAGAGGTTTAAAATTAATAGAAACTTTAACACAAATGTCAGCTTAAATACAATTTTCCTAACGTAATATTATAAAGACATATTCTTTTCATTAATTTTATTTTATCTTGGGGAAAATAAATGGAATATTTAAATTTGCAGGTTTTTTTTTAGTTTTAAATATTCTTGATTGTGTGTATACCTTGAAATGATGTTTCATTTATTTATTTAATAAAATAAATTTTTTTTTCCTTTTAAATAATTTTTTGTTTTATTAAATATACTTATTTTGTATATATCTTGATTCATGTTAAGAATACTATATCAAATGCTTGGACCTTACAAGAATCATAATTTTCATGGCGTAATAATAAGAAATAGCGATAACAGTTATTCCTGTCA
The DNA here is from genome assembly GCA_026182355.1 of Hermatobates lingyangjiaoensis. NCBI lineage: Eukaryota > Metazoa > Arthropoda > Insecta > Hemiptera > Hermatobatidae > Hermatobates > Hermatobates lingyangjiaoensis. Next base: position 4,414,321 of record JAPFBL010001938.1, read on the forward strand.
CTCACATTCAGTGAATTTATATCATTAACTGTTGCTATAATTTCGTAACACTGAGTAACACAAGGGGTCGTGGGTCGTCTAGAAAGTGGTAAAATCAATATAGTCAAATTGAAACAAGTGAAGTTATTAATTGATTATCTATGAGTTTGATAAGACCTTTACTACAGAGTTTGGTAGTTTACCTTCTCTAAAGGATAGCCATATTAAAATAAAACCAAATTTAAATTGATTGTGAACAAACTTGATAACACGTTTACTTTTAATTAGAGCTGAGGATCATCTATACTTTTTAATTCGAAATATATACAATAAAAACACAAAAAGTTCAATTTTAACAAGAATAATGTGCCTTGGAAATGACATTTTAAAAATATTAAGTCTCAAAAATTATTAAAACTAAAATCATTTATGATAATTGAAAGTAAGTAGTTACTTATGGTCTCATAAATAACAGGGCAGCATTGACAAAGGGATCAGTTCTGGTTGTAGTATAAAAATAAGGTTCATCGCCCTGCGGAGGCCAAGGTTAAGGTCCTGTATTCATGTGCAAACATTCCATGAATTAGCAGAAACAAATGACACATGTGCAACCCAAACCATTGATTTAGTAATAAAGCCTAAATGAAGTTGACACTTTCGAAATAGTAGGTTTACAAAAAAACGTTGGTAAACATCATGCTTAACAAATTGTAAACAGTAATCAATCAATAAATCAATGCAGTAATTATATGTTAGCTATAAAGATTTTTATTATATACCACTAACTACTACACAAATATTAAACTGCCTAGTGTTTGATTAACGTTAAAATGAATCAAACAATTTCATTTAAAGCAATAGGTGATATTGATTACATTGGGCGAAACGGCGGAAAGGTTTAATATTTCAATGATATTGATACTTATGCACTTAGGAGTTTCAACATCGATTTATTTTTTAAATGTTTCATAAGAAAATAAAATATTAGTATATATTTATAATATTATTATATAAAAAAAGAATAAGTTTACTGCTGAAATTTCACTTCTTTAGCAAAAAGTAATGTAAATCTTTCTTGTCTCTTACAACTTTGACATGTTTATCACTTTTAAATTTTGATATCACTGTGTCACATACATTATGTTTTCACATATTCATTATGTCTAGTATGAAACACGTTTCTAACACATTAAAACCTTGTCAAACAACACCAATATAACGTAAAAAGACAAGAACAAAGTAGGATCTCATTCCTGCACATAAATAGTGAAAATTATGATATAAATTGGACAGCAGCAAAAGTGATTGCATATAAAAAATTGGTGTTCTTAAGAAATATTATCGAATACTCTCTGATTACACTTAATAGATAAAATACTATGAACATTAGTAATGGTTCATTCAAACTCAATGAAGGCAATAGCTTCATCTAGGAGGCTTGACAGCTAGCAGAGAGTTTGTTACTCATTCCTTCCAGTACTTCTTTTTTTACCCTAGCATACTTCCCAGGGTCTTTTGTCCTCTTCCAGGCACTTTACACCCCTTAAAATACCTCTCTTGTCTCCCACTCTTCTCAACCCCACACCAGATGTGTCTACACCAGAGTCAGTTTTGAATCTAACAAAGACCGCTTGCTACTTTTTTCTGATTTCTTACTGTGGTTTGGATATTCATTTTTATTTCACGTGTTTACTGTGAAATCTTGTTATTATGTCTATATAAAACCTTTCTTTTTAGTACCTGCATATTTCACAGTTATAAATATAATGACAAATACTTTATTATCCGTTTGCATAAGGTAAAATAATTCACAAATCAGTCAGTTTGAGTACTTGAATCATATTTTTATATACGATATTTTAGTTTTAAAAGTCATATTATGGAAAATGTAACGTTGAATATGAAAGTAATCATAATATATAAGGTGAACCAAATTAATTTCACCATCTTGACAATACTCAATATTAATGTACATGATTTAAATTTTAATAAAGTAAGAGTTATAGCTAAGGGACAAGATGAATAAAGAAGAAAACCGCTGGAAATTATATATACTAGAAAGGATCAGTCATTCCATTACTGCAGATATGACATTACAGATTTTAATAGCATTCATTCAGGTCTGTTAAACTAAAAATTGTTAATTTTCTGTTATAGTAATTTTGCGTTATTTAGTAAAATAGATTTCTTGGATAGTGGTTAGCGTCAACGTGCTTTTTTGTTCAAGTTAGAGAAATGTGTTTAAAATTTTCATTTCTAAATACATTGATTTTAAGAATTTAATATATTAGTTCAAAGTTTTCTTTTTTGACCAGTGTTAGCTACTGCTAGCACTACAAAAAATGTTTAAGACAGGATTTGCCGCCAACAAATAACAATAAAAAAAAAATATTTTTAATAATATATGCTTACAGGAAAGACTACCACCAAAATTTACAATAAATAAATATATTTATTTGTATACGATGACAGCAGATTTTCTCTGAATTATATATTATTGAAATTACCAGCAGCTTCTGCGTTGACCACTTTCTTGTTGGACTTTAGCTTTTCTGTACTCTCTGATGAGACTCAGATATTTATTTGCCAAATTAGGTTGTTAAGAGAAATGAACACTTCAAAAGCCCTAGAACTTGGTTCAAATTACAAACTTTAAGAACCATAACATATAATTTAAATTGTTTAAGTATACATTCATCATTTAATCAGGGAAAGAATCATTAAAAGAGATTTTCGAAACAACAAAAAAGGAATTTTTTTCAATAAAATGTAAAATTTTGACTTATAATTGATTGTGAAAGGTTTTGAGGAGACAAAAATTTGCTTTTTTTGGAGTAGGCCACTCCAGAGTTTTAATCGGGTGCCACTCCGGAGTTGTAACTCCAAGGGCTGATAATATGATGACCTTAGATAGAGGTAATAATTCAATGCTAAATAAATATTGAATGATAGACAATTAGTGGTGATATTTATTTCACAAGTTATATTGATTGTAGATGCCATATAATTATACTGTTATTTATTCAGTCTTTTGCTTTCATTTACCCTCTATATTAGAGATAACCAAACTTTTTACCATGCGCCATATTTTTAACATAGAGTTTCAGATGCGTCATAAATCTCTTGTAACCCAAAGTCTGCTTCATAATATGAACATATAACTTAAATTCAAATAAAAGCAATACCTGACATAGCTTATCAGCTTTACATACCTAATGTGACTTTCGAGGTTGTTTTGATTTTAAATCCTCGGAGTTAAATTTGCAATTGAGAGCAGCAGTGTATTCTTCAAATTGGAATCTGTCAGTTGTGACCTCTTTTTAATTTTAATAAGTTTCATGACTAAACATACTTTAGTATGTCGTTCCAAAACGACATATAAACCTCAGGGTAAATTTTCTTAGCCCAGGGAAATTTTCACAGGGTAATGTTTGTTTTCACAAAATGGAAATCCATAAAATTCCATCTCTTTTAATTAATCAAGCATATCTAACCTGGAAGAAGATTAATGAGAAGAAAATAACGTTCCTACTCATATATATAAGTATTATATTAGTAATAATGTATATAATACACTATATAGTATATACACTATATAGTACACTATATATACACTATATACTATCTAGTATATAATACACAGTAGTGTTTCCTACTGGAAAAACTTTCCAGTCCTTAAACAACACTAAGGTCAAAGCCTATCGATTGGAAACAAATTTTGGACAATCATCATATACTAAGTTTTAGACTTTCTAGTGTTAAAACTACCTGCACTTCCCGTAACAACGTATGCCAATTGGATTGTACAGTATGATTTTTTTAGCTTATTTGATTTTTATTAATCTGGGCTTTTGTATGAACTGCCAAAGGGCTTCCGTCGGTCAAAGTAGAAACCTACCAATTGTCACCCACGCTGATTCTCATGGCTTTTGTTTCAACGACTGTTTTTGTGTCCAAATCCTGTAGCACATCCGTATCAGTACAATCAATGTTACCTTAAAAGCTTCTAAGACTGGTCACATTTCTCTCCTTGGAATGAGAACTCCAATCTTCATAGTTAAATGTTTTGTTTTTAGTTCTATATTTCACTTTTTGTGTATATTGTTTTTTTATTTGATATTTTCAGATTTTACTTTACTTTATTTCATTTCTTTACTTCCTTCATTTCCATCGCCTTCTTTTTTCTCTCCTGTTCTTGGTGGCCATACTGTGCCTCAGTTCCCAGGTGTATAAACAGCGATCAGTCTTGCTTTGATACCGAAGCTATGACTATTTCTTTCTAAGATGACGAATGTTTTTTTTTTATCATCTTTATTCACAAATATACAACTACGCATATTATGCGTAACAGGCATATGTAGTAATAGATTACACAATGACATCGATGCACATGAGCAAAGAATGAAACCCACTGGTTCAACTTCTCACTTTGTTTTTTTTTTTTTTTTTAAAGTATATTACTGTAATAGCAGATCCCTGGGCCATTTTATCTTGAGTCGTCTTGGGGAATTCTGGGAAGGTCAGGAGGAAGCAAGGATTCGTACAAATGGATTTGGGTGAGAGGAAAGGTTCTTGTGAAATGACCTATAACGATCAGAGGCAAGGTTTTGGATGAATGGAATTTGTAAGTCTTTATGAAGGGTGTAGTTTTTGACGTAATACGGAGCATTTGTGATAGTGCGAAGTATTTTAGATTGCAATGATTGTATTCTATGAATATTGGATGGTTTTGCACAACCCCATAGTTCAAGTCCGTAAGTCCAGGTCGGTTGCAGTAATGTTTTGTATAGTAGTACTTTGTTATGTAGCGTCAATTTTGAGTGTTTCCCTAGAAGTCTGTACAGTAGTAAGAATCGTCGTTTTAAGTCAAGTCTTTTTAGTCTGGTATGAGGATTCCAAGTTAGTCTTTTGTCAATAAAGAGCCCTAAGTACCTGACCACATCTCTCGTTGGAAGGAGAGCGCTATTCATAGTAACATTGGGACATGGTGCTTTTTTTAAAGTAAAAGTTACGTGAAAACTTTTATTTATATTAATATTTAAATGCCACTTTTGCAGCCAGGCTTCAATGCTATTTAGGTGTCCTTGGAGGATATTTGTAGAAATAGTGGGGTCAGGGTTTCGGGAAAGCATCGCTGTATCATCAGCAAAAGTACACAGAAGTGTTTGAGGGTGTACAGGAATATCATGAGTGTAAATGTTATACAAAACTGGACCTAGTATACTGCCTTGAGGAACTCCAGCTAGGACAGGGAAGATCGGGGATGGAGCACTGCCTATAGATACCTGTGAGTATCTGTTGGAAAGGTAGGATTTTAGAATTAGATAGTAGGTGAAGGGAAGGAAACGTTTTAGCTTCATCAGCAAACCTTGATGCCAAACACGATCGAATGCTTGCTGCACATCTAAGACTGCGCCAACACAGTATTGACCTTGTTCCAAGGCATAGGAGATTTCATCGACTACTCTATGGCACTGTTGAATAGTGCAGTGTTCTGAGCGAAAGCCAAATTGATGTGCTGGGATGATTTGATGGGATTCAATAATTGGGTGTAATCGGCGAAGTAGAAGTTTTTCAAAAACTTTTCCCAGTATAGGAAGTAAACTTATTGGGCGATAGGATGTAGGAAGATGGCTTATTAGGTTTAGGGATCATTTTGACTATTGAGAACCGCCATAACACAGGGAAATATGTTGTCGTGATGAGGTCAAATCCGGGAGCTCTACGTCGCTTCAAGCCTTTGATGCAGTAGGCCACATCAGAAGGGCTGAATGCTTTAGGTGGTAGTGTCATTTCTAAAGGTGAGTCCAGGGTGTCATTTTGTTCGTCAGTAAGTTTGTTGTTAGGTGATGAAAACAGCTGGGTCAAGTGGTTTCAGAATACATTTGCTTTTTCTTCATCACTCTTGAGCCATGTGTCATTAACTTTCAGTGGGAAGGAAGTTTTCTTATATTTCAAATATCTTTTGGTTTCTCTCCATAGAGAGCCGTCTGCAGTATTTAGTTGCTTAAGTTTTAGTTCGTCTTGTTGTTCTTTAAATAATCGTATCAGTTTGTGTAATTTGTGAGTCAGTTTATTCAGTACTGTCTTGTCACTGGGTAGTCTCGTTTGTTGCCACTTCTTTCTTGCTATCCTTTTTGATCTTATGGTTTTTGTAATATCGGACGGTAGTTTGTATTTGTTTGACCAGTGTTTTTCCTTATAGACTGTCGCGTTGTTGATTGAGTTGTGTATTGTCTCTGTGAATGACAATACTGCCTGATCAATGTCTTCACTGTTTTTTAGTCTGACATTCAATTCGGCTCTACTACTTGCTTCGAGTTTGAAGGCTCCCCAATCTACCCTACCACGGATTAATAAAGAGGGTGTGAAATACGGTACTGAGTGGTTATGGAGTGTAAGGAGAATTGGAGAATGGTCAGAAGAGAGTTCATGAAGGTTCTCGATTGTGAAGGAAGATGAAGAAGGGAGACGAATGTTAAATTCTGTTTTTATTCTGATTCATTATAGTTATATTCTATAAGACGGTTAATAAATAATCGAATTATTTGTACATATAGACTCTCATCAGGAGTAGAAATTTTCCCTCTGGCTGTCAGGGTAAAACAGTTTATATCTCTGTTTTCCCCTTTTTTTCTCATCAGAAGTTGGTTTTATCGGCACGTTTGTAATTCTGCAAACATTCTTTCATTTTCATCGCCAAGGTCCCTTCTATTTCTCAATTCTTTTGAATATGAGATAACGATCGGAAGGCCTAAGAATTTTATTCATTTTTTTTTTACTATTTTTAGTGGTGATTTTCTGGATACATTAGAAATATCAAGAAAATCATCACTTGAAAATATCAAGTGGGGATTTTGTTCTTTGATTTTCTTTAAAATATCAAGAAAATCAAAATGTCAAAAGTTAATTTCTTGATACATTATTTAAAATAACACCGAACTAATACCTGCTTCTTCTCAATTTTCCTAAATAACACACTGGTTACTTCGTCTACTCAGTATTGTGTAGTGTGTGCAATATTATGTGAGTACACCTCTATACACATTTATGAAAGTCATTAAAGGACTAAAAATCTAAAGTTGAATTTAATTACAACTATGGGATTGTACGATCCTGGAGAGTACGAGTCCGATGAGATGCAGGCCTTCAGTTTAATATTTTAATGAAATGATTATAATCAGATGGCTAAAATAATTATTTATAGCCATATAAACAAATGATACATTATTGATTGATATGTACGTATGGGCACAATAAAGTAAAACAAAAAGCAGTTCGTTGTCAATGAGTTTGATACTATGTTTACTTATAGTAGAATTGAGTGAGGTCACTCTAGATTGTTTTATTAGTTCTGCCTAATTGAACTATTTTTTTATGTGCTCGTAAAAAAACATAACTGAGAGCAGAAAGTAAATTCGTACTTCAACACTCTTAGGCACAGAATCGTTATTTATATCATTACTGAAATTAAGTCTCTCTGATTTATCTGCTATCTTAATTAAAATATGTTCTTAATTATATAGATTTAAAATTAAAAATGTTTAACTATAGTAATAAGAATATACATATATGCATTCAAATGGAATCAGATTCGATCGGACAATACACTTTGAAAACTAATGAAACACTAATGAAAAACAGATACCAGGATTCACATTCAGTGAGTAGTCACTACAGTGACTAGTATTCACACGAGTGACTAGGACGACCATTAAAAGGGTCGAAATATTCAGTGTAAGTCCTAGTATCTGTTTTTCATTCGTGTTTCTCAAAGTTTTCAAAGCATATACGAGTATATATATATATATATATATATATATATTCTAAAAATGTTATGCCAATTTCATGCTTGGTTACCTTTTTTGAGAGTTTCTCTAATGTTCTACAGGCTCTTCTCAGTTCCTCGGGAAATAAAAAAAACAACTGGCCCATACTAATAAGAGGCCCATATATATAGGTGTATAATGTAATCGGGATTCGGTCAATTTTCCAGGATCAAAATCAAACTCTCAATGCCGACGTTTCGGTTTTATTTAAAACCTTTTTCATAGGCCAACAAACAAAATATGACAAGAAATCATATATAAACATCAACATATAACTAACATCAAAATGGAATATTACAGTTGTGAAAAAACAAAAATATATATACAAGTAGAAGCAATAAACATTTTTATGAACTTACAGAAGTCAGAATTTTTGAATTAGAAAAATGATGAAATTTACATTATATAAAATGAAGTAACAATAGATAGTTAGTGAACTAACATCTTAACTGGTCAAAAACTTGGACCAGACTAACTGATTACAATTACATGTAAACCGAACACTATTCACTCAAAGAACACAAAAAGGAACTAAGGAAATTAAATTTCACTAAAATCAACTTAACACTCCTGAATAAATAGTGTTCAAATTGGTAACGTCACTTCTATGATTAACTGAACTTAGATCTTTTTTAATATATAAAAAAAACATAAAAATGTTTATTGCTTTTCCATTACTTCTACTTGTATATATATATTTGTTTTTTCACAACTGTAATATTCCATTTTGATGTTAGTTATATGTTGATGTTTATATATTATTTCTTGTCATCCTTTGTTTGTAGGCCTATGAAAAAGGTTTTAAATAAAACCGAAACGTCGGCATTGAGAGTTTGATTTTGATCCTGGAAAATTGACCGAATCCCGATTACATTATACACCTATTCTATCCAACGGTTGATATATTGTTGAATTTGTTATATATATATATATATATATATATATATAATATATATACAGTATTATTATATATATTATCTTTTGGTCGAGTGGAAGGCTTTTTTTAACAATAATATTTATTAATTACCAATAGATAACAATTATTTAATATTTACTGAGAACAATTATAGTTCCGTCAAACTCAGGGAAGTCTGCGAGAAATACCACGTTTAAATAGAGAGTCACAATTACAATAATGTCTGCATTAAAAAATAAATGGAGCTTTGGCCAAACCAGATTTAGTTGAGCTACTTGAAGTATCAGGTCCTGACCGTCAAACTGGTGGACTGGATAACAGGCTGGGCTCAGAGGTAGATCGTGGTGGTCCAAGGGTCCTAGGGCAGACTGACGAGTGACAGCGTCTCCAGTGGCTTCTCAAAATGATCTTCGAAGAGGGTGGGGCCGGACGCCTATTTATGGAGTTTATTAGGCGACTCAGCATTGCTGATTCTGAGGTTCCCATGAGAACTGGGATAGACGGCTGCATTGAACCACTGTTGAACTGCCAAGTTAACTCCTCCACCCTTAGAAGGGAACACCTCCTGGTAGGGTGATTTCTCAGGGTAAGGGGTTTGATCTCGCTGCTGGTACAGGTGTGGTTAATCTCCACAGTGCTGCTAGGTTCTTTCTGTAAAATAATATGATAAGGTCTAGTATTAACAACATCACGTATAAAATTCCTGACCATACGCTTGGGATGTGGAGGTTGTACTTGGTCTCATGTTCTTGGTACATTAAAGTTCTTTAAAATTAGGCATCGTTAGGGCTTTAAATTTAATCATGTTTTTTAATATTTTGGTGTCGTCGAGATCCAGTTTTAATTCTGGTAGCAAATGAAGTTGCCTTGTCGTCTTCGTTGTTGGCTTCATATTTTTCCCTCTATAAGTAATTTAATTGTTGTATTACTTGCTTTTATAAGGGTATTCCTTTAAGTGATCCAACTTCCGTATTTTCTAATGTTTTAAATTTGATTTTTTCAGACTCCTTAAAGACTCCTAGAATTAATTCATTGCCTTCTATATTTGTTTTGTATATTTGCATTTGTTACTTTGCAACTTAGTTAGGACATCCTTCTCACAATCCGTTGCTTGATGTACCTCTTCTTTACAAAGAAATATGCTACCTCTTGTGCGCAATGCATCCAATGCCAAAATTGAACTGTCATGTTTCAAGAAATACCTATTCTCAGTCAACATGGTAGCATAATTTCCATTTACAATAACAGGTATTGATATTAGTTTAAAATATTGATATACTTCTTTTGAGTACAAAGGTATATCTAAAAAGAAAATTACTTGACCATTTTTATTTTGACAGTTAACTTTAATTAGCGATTCTAAGAGTAACCTATTTTCTTCCTTTAATTCTATAGGTAATTCACCTGACAAGCTATACATTTTAATTTTCTTTAGTTCTGTATACAATTCCACGGTGTGATTATTCTAGGGTGAAGTGTGTGTAAATGTTCGTTATTTGTGCACTTAGTGTATACTGGTTCACCCGTTGTTCTTTTATGCTTTGTTTATTTTATTTTTTTTATTTATTTTTTTGATTATGAATTTTAATATTTCTCCGCATCATTGGCGTCTAGGAACTTAGTGTTATCATTTTGTTAATAGTTATTTTTTTTTATATAACAGTGTAGTATACGTCATGACAATCAAGATTAGCTTAGTCTATTTCAACCGAAAATATTTTGACATTGTAGGTTATGTCTTTGATGTACTGGGTTTGTCCAGTGAAGATAATTGATCTGAAATATTAATTTTGAATTTATACGGTTGTTTGCGCGGCCTCTTAATATTACTAAGGTGTATATACTCGCGTGTATTGTAGTGTTGTGGTTCTATGGAACCAGTTTTTAATTCTCGATTTATATGTTTAATAGTTTCTTTTTTATATTTATTTTTTGTCTTACTTTGTTTCTGCTTGTTCGCAACAAGTACCTCTTTCGGTATTTCCGGTAGTGTTTCCCGTTTTTTATTTAGAGTAGAAATGTGTTCCTTGTTATTGGTTAAAGTTTCGTTAATTTTCTTGTACAACAGTTTTGCTTTGTCGCGATGTTTCGTTATGTAATCATTTACGAGTTGTTTCTCTAGATCAATGCGTAATGCTGACGTCTCGTCTATGTGTCCGGTGATAATCTCGAATGGAGTGAGTTCTGTTGGTGAGTGGATAGAATTGTTATAAGCCAAGATTGCGTATAATATTTTGTCTTCAATAGTTTCTTTACTAAATTCCTTTTGATTATTCAATATTCTAATATGTTCGATTAAAGATGAATGGAATCGTTCTACTAATCCGTTACTTTGGGGGTGTTGTGAGCTTGTCAAATGTAAATTTACTTTATGTAATTCTAAGAGTTCTTTGACTAATGTGTTGCTAACTGCTAATCCGTTATCTGTAATTATTGTTTTAGGTATAGTGTGGTAAGTAAAGTATTTTATTAATGTGTTAACGACTTCTATTCCTTCTGCAGCTCTTAGCTTATAGGCTTGTGCGTATTTACGCACAAGGAGAATGAATCTACTAATGTTAAGAACTTGCAATTGTCTAGCGTATACTGTCCATATGTATTGTCTCGAATGGACGTGACGCTCTGGGGGCAATGTTGAGTTCTAAATTTAATGGATGTCTATCGTATTTAGACACTAAGCAAACGTTACAGTGATTAACAAGAGTTTGAATTGATTTCTTTAAATTTGGCCAATAATATCTCTTTCTTAACTGGTTTTCTGTTTCATCTAAGCCTCTATGATTCCTTTTTCCTAAGTGGTATGACTATAAATTCTATTATAACGTTTTCATCCGTAACATCAATTAATTTTTTTGTGCATTTGATAAGCTTAATTTGTGAGTCTTTAAAATATTGCTGTACTACGTTACAAAATTGCTCGTAGTTGTTATTTTCGAAGAATAAATCGAATGTTGTTTTAGGAAATGTATATGTTTTAATAAATTGTATTACATCTTTTTCAAAATTGTTTTTTGATAATTGTACAAGTTTTCATTGTTTATTTTCAAAAAGTTTTAAGATTTATAGGTACTTACGCGGGACTGTGTTCTACTTGTGAAATTATTACTTGATTACTGGTTCGTCTCTTATAGGAATGATTGCTACTGTGTTTCCTTCTGCGTTAGAGTGTATTGTTTGATTGTCCTCTGTGGTAATATCTTGTGGGGTTTCGTCTGAATGTACTATAACTGATTCATTGTCTAACTCTGGGTTATTTTCTACGTTTGTATCAATTTGAACTAAATTTTTAAGGAATGATAAATATTCATCATAACTACCAGATCTTGCATAAATGTTCATTTATTAACTGATAGAATTCAAATTGTGAATTACTTTGATAATACATTCACTTGTATTAAAGTTTCATGTAGACCATTACAGAATTATCAAAAGGGAGAATAAATAAATTATCTTTAGTATTAAAATAATTAAATTTAATTGTTTTAATATATAATAATAATTTAATTATTAAATAACAAGTTTGATAATTGCATTTTCTTTTTTTTTAGAAGCCTGTAAAAGAAACAAAACTGTTGGCATTATTCTCAAGTTAAGTGTCACATGTTAATTCCTGCAAATTATAATAATTTTATAAATTATTTATAAAATTAATAATTTAAGAGGTTATTTATTACAATGAGCACTTCAAACATTAAGTAGGTTTTTTGTTTATTCTTATTTATATATTTGTAATGAGTACTGAACTAGTTTAATAACAATAATAATGAAAATAATTAAGATTTTTAATAATTACTTTCAATGAATATGGTAGGTGGAATTTTAGATCATTTCTAATATTTTGGTAGTGCATTTCTTTTCATTTAACTAAAATAAAGTCATATAGATTCCATATGCTATTTCAAATTTATTTCTAATGATTACTGTAGATTCTTTATGAAATATATCAAGGCAGATAATTTAATAGTGTATATTTATCACAAAATATGTTGCATAAGACTACCAAATTAAATATTTATTGTAAATTAAGAAAGCATTAATTAAGATAAATGATATACATTTACTGTAGTATAAGAAAAAATGATTATATTTTATAAATAATAGGAAGTAAAATGTATATTAAATGTTATAACTTTTACAGTTTTGTGGTATTAATTACAAAAAAATATTTTGATCAGTACCACCTATTAAATTATTTACATATTTATATTGTATGAATAATGCAGTATTAAGAATTGTATATTGAATATACTCGTATTAAGCATAAATTGTAGTATTATAAAAAAATTAAAATTAAATTAACATACAAATGTAATAAAAATGTTATACTATTTATTAACTTTTAGTAAGTGAAACTAATGAATTGTGCACAGTTATCATAATGTAATGAAATAAAGATTTTAGCTACGGTTTTTGAAATAATTAATACAAACCATCATTGTTATTAAATGGTAATATTAATTAGGTTTCAATAATCTTATTTATAATTATTTTAATATGAAATATTCCATTAATCAGTATTACTAATGGTAACCTAGAGAAGAACTCATGGTCTGAAGATGTAAAATGTTGAAATTATTCATTCATAAGTAGATAACTATAATCCACAATTTAATTAATGGTATTTAAATTGTGGATTATAGTTATCTACTTATGTTTCTTTTACAGGCTTCTAAAAATATATATATATATATAATGCAATTATCAAACTTATTATTTAATAATTAAATTATTATTATTTATTAAAACAATTAAATTTAATTATTTTAATACTAAAGATAATTTATTTATTCTTCCTTTTGATAATTCTGTAATGGTCTACATGAAGCTTTAATACAAGTGAATGTATTATCACTCTTAACGCCCTCAAAAACATATTTCTAAAAACAGAAATTTTAACATTTTTTGGATTTAACTTATTGTGGTGCGATCATTTATATATATATAATATATATATATATATATATATATATAATATATATATATATATATATATTATATATATATTATATATATAATATCATATATATATATTATATATATATATATTATATAATATTATATATATATAGTTCAATGTACATAAAGAAACATAGAGAAATTGAAAACACTAACTTACAGTCTCTAATTTTCGGTTGAACCGTCTTCAGGAGAGATAAGAGAGGGAAACCAAGCGCACTGGTACAGAGACGGTTGGAGGAGTTGGGTCTCCAACCGTCTCTGTACCAGTGTGCTTGGTTTCCCTCTCTTATCTCTCCTGAAGACGGTTCAACCGAAAATTAGAGACTGTAAGTTAGTGTTTTCAATTTCTCTATGTTTCTTTATGTACATTGAACAGTAATTGTCCATTTCGGGTCGTATTTTCATCAAAAAAGTATATATATATATATATATATATATATATAACTAGAATTTAAAAAAGAACACATTGAAAGGAAACCACTGAACTCACTACTATATTTCGATGTCCTCGTCTTCAGGAAAAGAAGTGAATCGCTCCAAAGGCTGATGACGACTGACTTGGCGCTCGAACCGAAGCACCCAAACAGTGTAGCCAACTTTCGGAGGAAAGGTAGACAGGGAAGATAAAGAAATAAAAGCCAAATAAAAATTAAAAAAGAAAACATTTAACTAAAATAAAATTAAAAGCTGATAACAACTTAAAAAAATAAAAATAAAAAAATAAAAATAAAATAAAAATTAAAAAAAAAATCAACGATTGAGGTTAAGCCCAGGAGCCGATCTACCGCCCAGAAGACTAATAAGTGCTTCTTCTGAAGCTCTCAGAGTAACTTTCGAATTAGTCTGATCAATCTTCCTCAGGACCTGTACACGGAAACAGTCATTAAAACTGAGTCTGTGAGAACTGGCATGAGTAGCAACGGGAAGGTCACAGCGTTTGCCAACGGATGACCTGTGATTATTCATACGCAGGCTTAGCTTGGTGGAAGCCAAACCCACATAAAAAGAATCACACTGGGTGCAATCCAAACGGTAAACGCAGTTACCAGAGGTACAAGAGGTCTTGTGAGAGATAGGGTAGGTGCGTTTGCTATGGACAGAGGTAAAGGAAGGAACAGGATTGATGATAGGACAAGTAAGACATCCACGACGTCCACATTGAACCATACCACCAGCAGTTTTTGGAGGCTTAGGAGAAGAGATGTGAGAGAAGATAGATTGAAGATTAGCAGGTTTGCGATAGGAAATGGCAGGTGGCTCACTAAAGACTGAAGAAGTACAGGAAGAAGATGAAAGTATAGGGAAAAACTCCCTGACAACTGCACCTAGCCTATGAGCACCAGGAAAATAAGTGGTGATGAGGAAATTAGAGTCACTGCGATCCCTCCTAGGACCTGAATTATGATGAACGTCTGCAGGGACTATACGGTTGTTAATGAAATTAGAAGGATATCCTCGGTCAGAAAATTTCTGTTTCAGTAAATCTATTTGGAAGGAATGATCTTTTTTTCTGCTACAAATATATATATATATATATATATACAGGTACAGTTAACCAGAGAAATGCTTGTGGAAGGTACTAGTATTATCCAACGAGAGGAAAATGTTGATAAACTATAGATTTTAGGTGCTTTATACATCAAAGAAAGAAACGGCTCAATTAATCTTCAGGTGAAAGAAATGTTCGTTATTCCAACAAACAAGAACATAGAGCCTAAAAAGAAATGGTATAAGAACGATAACTGAAACCTGTACTCTGATTGGTCAATAAGGCAAGTTTATTGGACCAATCAAAAATCACATTCACTAAGAAAGTTTATATAAGCATCCTTCCAGAAGAAGATTTTACCCGATGATGACCAACGTAATTATGGTCGAAAGCTCGTATGAATTAGTGTCCCTTGGACAATTGATGTGGAAGCTCCAACCACAAGAGAGAAGAACTGCCTGCAAGATCGAGGCCACCAGCTCAAAAATCGTGAGAGCAGAAGCTGCTGCTACTTTTAACAATATTGGCATACAAGAAGATTTGCTGCCGATTTACACCTATATATATATATATATATAATAGTTCAATATAGACAAAGAAACATAGAGAAATCAAAAGAACACACTTACAGTCTCTAATTTTTGGTTTGAACCGTCTTCAGGAGAGATAAGAGAGGGAAACCAAGCGCACTGGTTTCTCTCTCTTATCTCTCCTGAAGACGGTTCAAACCGAAAATTAGAGACTGTAAGTGTGTTCTTTTGATTTCTCTATGTTTTTTTGTCTATATTGAACTATATTTGACCGTTTTCGATCGTATTTCCAACGAAAAAGTCTCTCTCTCTCTCTCTCTCTCTCTCTATATATATATATATATATATGTTATGTTTTAGTTTATAGTGTCTAAAATTAACCTGAAGATGGTCTTTTGAAGGACCGAAACATGTCGTTTTATATAGTTAAGTGCAATCGTAAATTAATCGTAAGCATAAGTGTAAAATAAATGAATAAAATGAATTATGGACAGCCTTTACATACACTATCTCCTACCAGAAGGAAATCCATCAGAAAACTGGTAAATCTTTCCAAAAAAATTAACCAGATTGGAAATAGGTGATATATTTGTAAATACATACATACATATATATATATATATATATATATATATATATATATATATATATAATATCATTAAATTAACCGCAGTCTCGGCATTCACGATCTTAAGACTGAGAGATTCGATCCTACGAACTAACCTCCTGCTAACAGGGTTCAACTGGAAAAGGAGTTGGCCAAGTGACATGTTAAATTAAAATCGATGACTCATGCTTAGTCATTGCTATAAATAGATTAAAAGGATAGTACAGGTTAATGTAAAGAGAAGGTGAAAGGTCAATAATGAACAAGAAACAAGCGGTTAGAATAAAAGAGTTGAAAGTCCAAGAAATTCAAGAAAGGCCAAGTGACATGTTAAGTTAAACTCGATGACTCATGCTTAGTCATTGCTATAAATAGATTTAAAATCGATGACTCATGCTTAGTCATTGCTAAAAATAGATTAAAAGGATAGTACAGGTTAATATAAAGAGAAGGTTAAAGGTCAACGGTATAACTGGACTAATAGAGAATAAATAGATTAAGAAAATTAATAATAATAATAATAATAATGTTAATAATAATTAATAATAATAATAATTAAGATTAATAGTAAACTAGAAAAGATATATTAAATAACGAGAACAGCCCCCAGTGTGTCACCCCAGAGCTCCAGAAAAGTCATCTCGTGTATGAATATGTTTGTAATTCAGGGAACTGTGCAGCCCTGCCTTCTACATACATCGGCATGACAAACACGAAGCTCTCGAGGCGTCTTACCCTACATCTGTCTGCTGGTGGACCAAAACAGCATGAACAAGAAGTCCATGGTACTCGTCTCACTAGGGAGAAGTTAGTCGAAGGAACCAAAGTCCTTCAACTGCAAAGTGACCCTAACCGCCTGAAAATCCTGGAAGCGCTCTACATTAGGTCTAAGAAGCCTTCCCTTAACTGCCAGATGGTAGACATGTTCGTCATTCCCAGCATGAGGAGTATGGTAGTAAGCGGTGAAGTGCAGCGGGATACCGGACTGAGTGTAGCGCCACATAGTGCTGCTGATAATAGTGGCTCGGTTGATCTGGTGACTCGGACTGGTGGACCGGAGAGTGGTGTGAGGGCGGGCGCTCGGCCTGCGGTCGGTATTCCCGAGGCTGCTCGGCGCGAGTCGGCCTCCGGCATCAGGTGATCTGCAGCTGTTCTCCAGTTGGGCTCCCCCACTCCCCTTACCCCCACTACTTGCCTGCTTTCCCTTCCCTATGCCTTTTGCGTCCTGGATCTCCTAGGAACAACTTCGCCCGTCGATGACATCTGTGATGTCGAAAGCTTGCGCACTCAATACGTTTACTTTTCTTATATTTATTATTATTATTCTTTTCGTTATAACTAACTAACTATAAACTTTTCTTTCTTTTTCTAACTAACTATACCTTCCCTTTTAATTCTTACTCTCTTTCAACTCGTTATTTAATATATCTTTTCTAGTTTACTATTAATCTTAATTATTATTATTATTAATTATTATTAACATTATTATTATTATTATTATTAATTTTCTTAATCTATTTATTCTCTATTAGTCCAGTTATACCGTTGACCTTTAACCTTCTCTTTATATTAACCTGTACTATCCTTTTAATCTATTTTTAGCAATGACTAAGCATGAGTCATCGATTTTAATCTATTTATAGCAATGACTAAGCATGAGTCATCGAGTTTAACTTAACATGTCACTTGGCCTTTCTTGAATTTCTTGGACTTTCAACTCTTTTATTCTAACCGCTTGTTTCTTGTTCATTATTGACCTTTCACCTTCTCTTTACATTAACCTGTACTATCCTTTTAATCTATTTATAGCAATGACTAAGCATGAGTCATCGATTTTAATTTAACATGTCACTTGGCCAACTCCTTTTCCAGTTGAACCCTGTTAGCAGGAGGTTAGTTCGTAGGATCGAATCTCTCAGTCTTAAGATCGTGAATGCCGAGACTGCGGTTAATTTTAATGATACTTGTTTAAAAGAAGATCTGCTGCCTATTTATACCAATATATATATATGCAGATGAATCACAATAAACACGTGATACAATCAATGAAAACAAACCACAAGGAAAAAAAAGAAAACAGATAGAAAAAATGCTCTGAGGCCTTTCAATTTATGTCATCAGAGAGCAAACAAGGTAAGAACTAGAAGGTAACATCAAAGGTGTGTACAAGGAAGGTAACTGACACAGTTACCTTCCTTGTACACACCTTTGATGTTACCTTCTAGTTCTTACCTTGTTTGCTCTCTGATGACATAAATTGAAAGGCCTCAGAGCATTTTTTCTATCTGTTTTCTTTTTTTTCCTTGTGGTTTGTTTTCTATATATATTTATATATATATATTTATATATATATATATATATATATATATATATATATATATTGATCAAACTACAATAAGAAAATGGGAAAACAAGACTCAGTTCTTTCAACCGTAACAAGCGGTTGCGGTTGAAAGACCCGACTTGAGTTGGGTTTTTAACTCTGACGAAGACCGCTTGTTACGGTTGGAAGATCTTAGTCTTGTTTTCCCTTTTTCTTATTGTGGTTTGATCATTGGTTGCTATTTCACGTGTGTATGTGAAATCTTATATATATATATATATATATATATATATATAATGTTGAATGTGACTTGAGAAGAGAATTCAATTACACTTAATTACTGTATTCTTCAATACAGTAAGAAGAATAAGAGTATAATAACAGGTTCTAGCAGTGCAGGAAAGTTGTTTCAGTAGAGTCAGTGTACAGTTATGCACCTTCCTCCTGAAGTCACTTTGTGCGGGAAAGAATGAAGCAACTTATTGAAAGGGAAAATATTAGTGATTTCTTTTTGTTCCCAGTAGCAACTTTATAAAATGTTAGTGATATTTTTGTTGTGATATGAAATGATATTATTTTAACTAGGTGAAACTTAATACTAAGTATATAAAGCCTAACTTTAATTTATCTCCAGTTTCAATGTAGACCAAATCATCAATGATGTGCTGGTGACACATCTTGTTTACACAGCTCTTACTCTTATTAAAACTTGTCCTTGTGTATTAGAAAACTATTTCGTGATCTTCTTGAAGAAATAATTTGTTATTTTCTTGAAGAGGTCGTATTGTAGGAACTTACCAAACAAAAGATTTGATGGAATATAATGTGTGGAACTGTGGATGGTATCATTATACTCGTATATGTTACAAACTGCCGAGCAAATGTTGGCTAAATTTAACTACCATCATTATTTATATTGCATCGGAAGCTATTTAATACTAATAACTTTGTTCTTCATACAAAGGATACAATTTTTTCAGACGCTATATTTGGCTGTGTCAACATAATGCCATCCGCCTTAGAATAGATGCTACTGTTTAACACCATTATATTTACACAGTCCGTACAGAGGGTAATGATTAATAATATGAGTAGTAAATAATAGAATATGGGAAATATTTAAAATAGATATTACTATAGATAAAGTTGATATCATAAATAAATAAAGTTGACATAGATAATCAATCAAATGTATTTCTGTTTCTAATGAGACTAAAATTGTTACATCCATCATGACCAAAAAAAAGATTGAATGATATTGTATTTCCTGCAATATTATCCAAAAGTCTGGTCTAGAGCATTTCATCCTTCTATAAGTGGATTTTGATATCTTATATTTCCATTTGATTATTACTTAATTATTATGTTTCAAATTCAATGAAAAGATACATTCATAAGGGGTTCCCATTTTTAAAGATTTATTCCATCAATTAGACTTTTAAAACTTAAACTTAGAGAACACACCTATTCTATCAAACAGTCGATATATTATTGAATCTGTTATATACATATATATATACACTTTTTCGTTGGAAATACGATCCAAAACGGACAAATATAGTTCAATATAGACAAAGAAACATAGAGAAATCAAAAGAACACACTTACAGTCTCTAAGTTTTGGTTTGAACCGTCTTCAGGAGAGATAAGAGAGGGAAACCAAGCGCACTGGTTCAGAGACGGTTGAAGACCGTTGGAGGGTCTCCTTGTTCAACAACAAGGTTTACATTGTTGTTCCTTTAAATAATGTAAATTTTATTTTCTTAGTTAAAAAATTCTTACTTCTGCCTATGAAAAAGGTTTTAAATAAAACCGAAACGTTGGCAACGAGAGTTTGATTTTTTATCCTGGAAAATTGACCGAACCCCTATTAGAGAACACACCTATTCTATCTAACGGTCGATATATTATTGAATCTCTTATATATATAGTTGGGTTATATATTCTAGTTCTATATTTTTTTATTGTTCTAGTTTTTTTCACCACGTATTCGGAGTGAGAAAATCGCCGTTCATAGGATGACTTTGACAACACGATTCCCGGTGTTCTGCATATAATACTAATTATATATGATTTTAAAATTTGTTAGGAATCTCTTACAAATTATGACTCATTTATACGTATACATTTGGTTGTAATTAAAATTTATATAACTGTATTTTAAATATAAATTTTAGATATAAATGCATTTTAAATTTATTTTCAAAACTTATATTTATTCAATAGATATAAATATTATATAATATAATATTATGTTTTTAATAGTAAATTCTGTTTATATTTCAGGTAAAAGAAGATCACTCAAAATACCTGATTGGAAGAAACTGATTCATCATGGTACGTATATTTTTTATTATTTTATACGTAGTGCTATTCAGTAACAAACAATTAAAACAAATATTTTAAATTGGAATCTCATTATCTATTAAACACTGTTCAGATGAAAATCAATTCATTAATAATATGTGGACCATACTGAGTGATTCAGTTTAGAATCAAGAGACTCCTCCGTGGACTTATTCTGCGATTCTTCTTTAGTCTTTTAACGGACCACGACTCATACATTTTTTTCTGACAGCTGGGAGCTGAGATACCTAACCACTGATTGTTGCTTTTCTCCAAGAAAACCTCTTCTCTAATCATTGACTTATATACTAAACAATAAAAAAGTGGACCCTACAAGTTGATCAAGAGCAACAGTTCCCTTGAGTTCTACTTCGATAACTTGACATGCTCATAAAAGTAATATTAAGTTCTAAATTGAAAAGAGCACTATAAATGTAAAAGAAAACATCCCTATAGAAAAATTAAATGAAATAGTATAAGTTGTTGTTATATTTATAAAAAAAATATAAATGAGGAATTAATGAAATTTCATAAAAATGGTAGAATAGTTGCAAAAGAAATATTGAACAATTTACTAATAGATTTTGGGTTTACGGAAGTGTTAGAAGAAGTTGCAGTTTATAAAATATGGATTTTATACATGAGTAGTGAGAAAACTTTGGTTGGCAACCATTTCCATTAGATCTACTAAGACCAAATTATGGGTGAATTAAAAAAAAAATGTTACCATGAAACATTAAAGAATAATGTAAATCTTGCATGATACAGCACAAATGACTATGTTAGCTTTTTGAACAGTTTGCTCTCATATGCTAATACATTGTTGAGGTCGTTATAAGCTCTTAATATACTAAGATTTAGAAATGTGAAAAGCAAAGTGTATTATCTTGACTAAATAAAGGATGCTGGTAAGGTTTTATGAATTTTAAAATACATAAATTTAGCATTTGCTAAGAGAAACCATTTGCGAAGAGAAGTTCGATATTTTCTTGAAATTTACATTAGTGAGTTTTCATTAACTTATTAACTTCATTAACTCATTAACTTCATTAACTCATTAAGTTAATGAGTTTTCATTAACTGGGAAATCTGTTATAGTGTGGTATTTACTCATGTTAGGAATTGACTTAATACTTTTCCTAGCATTAGTGAGTTTCATGAACTGTGAAATCTGTTATAGTGTGATATTTACTCATGTTAGGAATTGTTAGAAATTGACTTAGTACTTTTCCTAACATTAGTGAGTTTTCTTTCTTTGAAATTAAGGTTATCAAATCAATGACGAGATTACATCTGATATATCTAACTCTTCAACAATGATCAGCTTAACCATCTCGGTACCTAATATTAAATTGATAAATTACTGAAGTTAGATATACCATTAATATTTACGTTAATCTCTTATTTAACTGAAATATTCTTGTATGTTTTATAAGTTCACCACTACATATATTTTCTTTTCATTTATTAAATACGAATTCTATGGTATTATATAATTACTCTATATTCCATTTAAAATTTGGAAATATTTATGATTGAGTCAAAATTCGATTTAATTAATTGTAGTTTTCTTCCATTTATAGACAGATCTTATAATAAAAATCACAATATCCTGCATCGTTTTAATGGCTTAATTAATACTAGACCGGTATGTTTAAATATGATCAAGTTGGTAATAAGATTGTGTAACAGCATCCCTAACGGCTTTGCTTTTAGCGGCTTTCAATCTGGAATTATCGTCTTGGTCAAAAAAAAAAAACTTTATGTGTATGTTAAGGAATTATAAAACTATAAATTGATAAATTATCAAGATTACTTTCCAGAGGGCCTTTTGGTGTTACTTATATAGGGTGTTTATAGTCCTGATAAAAGTCCAATCTTCACAGAAACTATGCTATGCTAAACTATGCTATTTGAACGTTGTTATGTACAGAAACAACTACACTTTGTTCTTCATCCTCAGGTTACATCTGAAATGAATGTCAACAAATATACAGGGAATTTTTAATGCAAGATTATTATTTATATTATAAATAAAACATTAAGTTGCAAACTTGAATTAACGGGAAGATGGTATGAATGCATTAAAATTACAAAAGGATTGCTGAGAATGTAGGAGAAGAAGGAGGTTCTGTAATTATTTATTTTGTGTTATTTACTCAGGTTACTTGAGTACCCTGAGAATGAACACAAAGTGTTCGAAAAGCTTTGTTTTTGTATATGAACATATTTTGTGTGAAGATTGGGTTTTTTACTTTGGATTCCTACCGTGAGTAAATACCACTTAATAAATGACTGAACTACTCAACAAAGCCCTAAGAGATGTATACAATTTGTTAAGGGTGCCAGTTACAATATAATAATTCTGTCTGAAACTGTAACGAGGACGTTATTAACCCAAACGTCTCTGCGTTGCTTTCCAACTGACACTACATCAAGGATAAACATTATAGGCTCAACATAATTTGTAACTTTTACATTTTAAAAGCTCTTTCATATATGGAATTGCATATATTATATATGTGGATCAAGAGATTAGATATAGATATATAGATAGATACATAGATAGATAGTCAATGATCAAACCACAATAATAAATGGGAAAACAAAACTAAGATCTTTCAACCGTAACAAGCGATCTTCGTCAGAGTCAAAAACCCAACTGACTCTGTTGGGTTTTTGACTCTGACGAGGACCGCTTGTTACGGTTGAAAGATCTTAGTCTTGTTTTCCCATTTATTATTGATTGTTATTTCACGTTTTTATGTGAAATCTTTTTATAGATAGAGAGAGAGTGAGAAAGAGAGAGAGTGAGAGAGAGAGAGAGAGAGAGAGAGAGAGAGAGAGAGAGAGAGAGGATAAATAAAGAGAAAAGAGAGTGAAATATATATATATAAATATTTTTATGCTGAACTTATCGCTAAATGATCAAAACTCCATAAAAAATGGAGTTATTCCTGGTACATAATAATTCTAATGGATTGATGAAAATACGTGGTTCTGAAAGCTGCACTGCTAAAATTTGATAGATTGAACTAATTTCTTTAATTTTAGAGAATTTTAATGCCTTCTTTTTCATAACTTGTAAGTTGAGTCATTTTAGGCATTGCAAAGCACTCTTGCAATTATATTATATAATAATAAAATAATTATATTTGATTTATGGTACTTCTACAATTAAAGTTTCATCTTAAAATTTGTCATTCTCGAAAAAATATTGTAAATTTTGATTTATTTTAGAATAAAATAAATTATCAAAATAAAAAGAGCAATGGAAATACCAATTTAGAAATCAATCCAAGAATAAATAATACGAATAGTAGTTAAATTCAGTGATAGAATTATACTAATGTTAGTATCAAATAAAGTCGTCAAAATATAAATTTAAGTGTTGCAAAATATTTACTTTGAAAAATAATACCGAGTAAAGTGTCGTTACCTGTTTTTCATGGCTGTCTAAGTACTCTGCTTGTCTTAGCTCATTAGAAAACATGTACGTTTCTTTGAATCTTTTATGGCATTCAGAAATTAATAACATTGAATTAGAAATGAGACAACAATAAGAAGTTGAGACTGCTCTGAATAATATTATATAAACTGTAAACTATATTTATTTATAAATATAAAGGCATGCTGTAATCAAATTTTAATTTCTATCTAAACAAACATTTATCATGGAGAATACAGATTATTTATAATGAAGAATGTTGTAATATGCTCTATTTTTTTCGTAATGATATTTCCTAGTACGAAAAAATATTATCTTACAGTTGACGAATCTGTTTGAGAGATAGTTTTAAATATATCTCAAGTTTAATTGCATTAAATTATGTAAGTTTCTATATTTATGTAAAATGAAAAATAAATGAAATAGAAGTGTTTACATAATATTATTTAGTGCAATAATTCAACTTATCGAGCAACAATAAATACATTTTTTTTATATAATGTGACATTAAAATCAATTTGGTGACGTGTGAATGAAACATAAATACGAATAACAATATATTTGGTACGTATCAAAAAATAATTATAAACTAGTTGGTGAAAAACAGAGCCATTAAAAGTACTCATATTTTGTTAGTTCTATTTGCTTGTATCTTTTTTATTTTTATTTGATGTAGTGTTTATTGGTTTTTACAATGTACTTACAAAGATAATGATACATAACGACGAATGCATATATTTAAAGTATTTCTAATAAATTCGTCAAATAAATTTTTAAAGCAGGACACATCTTTCGACCAGGAACGGTCCTATTTAGTCCCAATCTGAATCATCAAAAGGAATTCAAAATGTAAAAAATGAGTAGTTTGAAGTCAGAGGTTATTAAAAAAGGATTTTAAAAACGATGAAAGGTAGATGAACAATTTGGAGTGGAATAACCAAACAATTTAGCCTGACGTTTGAACACTATCCGCTAGCTGGTGGAAACCACTCAAATGAGACTATGGCTTGATTATTATTGAATTAAATGAAAAAAAAACAGTGCTAACATTTACAGTATTTCGTACATTAAATTTACTTGACAATGACAATATACATTTTCAAATTACATTTCGTGATCGTCATTATTTATTTACAAATGTTGGGAGTTATATTGATTAGTTCTATGGTATAAGTATTTATGCTGTTTAAGGAGCAATTTTAGTAGCCTGACTTGTATATAATTCATAATTCATTCACACCATTAAAGTAGTCCTGTAGAAAAATTTTTGAAGAAAATTTTTAAAAATACTTTTTAATAAGAATAGTGTTTTTTGTTATACCTAAAATTCATAGATTATAAACTAGATTATTGGCACTAATTTCATTTTGCAAGAAAATGGAATATTTAACGCCATTTAACAGTTGAAATACTATTGAAATAAATACCTTAGTTCCCAATAGTTGCATGCATAAATTAGTCTAAATAATCAATCACCTATTACATGTCTATGTTTCGACTAAAAGAATTCTCAAATTCAAAATAAAACAATACATTTATTTGCATAATTTATAATAATAGCCAATATAATCTAAACTAATCGATTTATGCCCATTAGTATCTACGATGCTGGTTAATTTATTTATTATTATTTATTTATTTATTATATCACTACTATTTTTATTATTGCTACTACTAGAAATTCATTTACTAGTCTTCTTTTCAGGGTCTTCTATATTTGAGTTGGGAATGAAAAGGGTTTCAAGGTGTTTGGAGAAGACTGTGGCCTTCTCACAGTCGCTTTTTGCCCAGGTATCGTCGCCAGTAAGGATCGGAGTACTAATTTTTTTATGGGACAGTATTCGTCTAGTGGCAGTCCATAGTGACTTGTCGTCTGCTTTCAGTGCCTCAGTATATTTTTGGAAAAGACAATTTCGATATTGATTTAAGTCTCGAGTTAGTTGGTTTTGTAGTGTGTTAAATGTTTGTTTGTCAGATGGGTATCGACTTCTCTGCCATTTGGCTCTTGCTCGTCGTTTACCTTGTGATCAATTCCCTGAGGTATGTTGGTAGGTATGTAGTGTGCTTTTTTGGTCTGGATGGGACTTTAGCATCATTTATACAAGCATGTATATCCTGAGTTAATTTACTAATTGCGTCATCTATTTCACGTGATGTTTTGAGGCGTACTTTAAGGTCAGTCTGTCGTTCAATTTCGGCTCTAAATTTTTCCCAGTCAATATGTCCGTTGAGTAGAGTTTGATTATTAATAATTTTCATAGGATGAATAGATAATGATAGAAGTACGGGTGAATGGTCAGAGGAAAGGTCTGGGAGAGTTGTGATATAAGGGTTTAGTTTTGAGATGGGTGAAGTGACAAATATATCAAGCAGGTCAGGTTTTTTGACTGTGGAAGAAGGCCAATATGTAGAAGTTCCAGGACTTAGGACAGTATAAGATGAGTTGAGAAGAGATCTCGGGGAGAATAGAACCCCGAGGTGTGGTTACTCGACATCCCCACGACTGGTGTTTACAATTTAAATTCCCTCCACAAATAAATTTAGGTGAAAGGAGTTGAAAGATATTTGAAAGGTCACTTTGGGTTATACGTTTGTTTGAAGGGCAATATATTGAAGACACATTGTAGTTGTATGGATGGAACTCAAGGCAGATTGTGCATACTTGCATGGAAGTGTGGATACAGAAGGTAGGATGTGGTGTTTGAGAGACCTCCGTACAAGCACAGCTACTCCACCGTGGGCAGTGTTATCAGGATGGTCAGTGCGATATGTGATGTAGTCAGTTAGTTTAAAATATGACCTGGATGTAAAGTGGGTTTCTGTCAGTAGTGCAATGTCAATTTTCTTGTCATGTAGTAAAATGTCGAGTTCTTCTCTGTGTTGAGTAAGTCTGTTGGCATTCCAGAGGAGGATAGTTAATGATTGCTTAGTTGGGGAGGTATTCATTTAGTAGCAACAGCAGGAAAAAGACTGGTTATGACTGTGGTGAGAAGGGAGATAAGTGGAGTGATAGTTGATTTTAGTTCGTTTAAAAAGAATGTAAGAAGGACTGCAAAATCGGAGGAAGGTGTGGGAGGAGGAATGAAGGTAGGTATTTTGTGAGGTACTTGCTGTGGTTCAGATGATGTGGCTCCTGCTGCAAAGACATTAGCATAGCTAACGTTCTTGACGACTGGGTTCGTAGGAATACCAGTAGTTCTTGTCTTATGACTCTCAGTTGAGTCAACATTTCATCTCAGCTTCTTTTGTATGTTTTTGTGGATTTCACATCCTCTGTAACTTGCAGGATGACAGCCTTCACAAAGAGCACACTTCACCGGCTCATCTCTTGACTTCATACAATCCTCTGTTTTATGCTGACCTGCGCATTTCACACAACGAGGTGCTAGATTACAATAGGTTTTGGTGTGACCATAACGCTGGCACCTTTTGCACTGCGCTATTTCTTTTCGTTTATATGGTTCTTCCACAATAACTTTGGTATGGAACAAAGAAGTCATTTCAAAGATATCTTTATTATTATGGCTTGGTTCTAGATCTACAAAAAAAGAGAGACATAGGCTGCTTCGTCACATTGTGAATAACGTTAGTAATATTTCGAACATTATGTCCTAAGTCTTTTAGTTCATCCTGGATAGTATGTATTGGAGTGGAGAGGTGAATATTCCTTATTACTACTCTGAACGCTTTGCCTTGTTTAAGCTGGTACGTGTGAAAGGGGATGTTTAGCATTCTAAAATGACAGTTGATTTTGCGGTATCCCTCTGCTTCTTTTGGGTATATTGCAACATCGCTTGCTCTTGATTTACAAGCTAAATTACCTTTAGCGACCAGTTCAGTAAGAGTTCTTATAAGATCTGGGAAATTTGTCACCGATTTTAAATATATGGGAGGTGGGGGTGGAAGTCTTGAAGTAGATTTTTCTTTGACATTTCCGTTGACAGAACAGAAAACTTGTTAAGAGATAAGAACGATGGAACAGACACATTTGAATCAAGGTTAGCACCGCTCGTGGATGGTACGCTAACCTTGGGAAGTTTTTTGGCACTCAAATTTAGATCTGATTGTAAAGCAACAGCTACTTTTTTATTTTTTGGTGGGGAATGTGTCTGTGAACGACTACGTCTCTTTTTCATGTTATACTCGTAATTAAGCACAACTGTATTACCTTTGACAGGGCTCTCCGAAGATCAATTTAAACAGATCTTGTTGAATGAATTTTGTTGAGACAATAAGCCAAAGGAATAAAACTTCTTTACAAGTATATGGTTGAAGGCAGCACAGCAGGTAAGCAGAGCAAGCACAGATGTCAATAGAGCAGAAAGTCGCCTTTCTCGCATCCGCTACCGATGGTAATAATTGTGCTTATAAAACAGACTCTTTTATGTCGGAAAGACTAACTCACAAATCTTAAGATTTAAAACCGAATAAATTTAAGACGTTTTATCACGGAGCAATGTTTTTTGGTTTTTTTCACTTACAACTGTCCGTTTAAATCTTAATGTCCAAAAAAGTGACTTTTCCACCATGCAATATTGTTTCCAAACAACAGGGTACAAATACACTAAGAGACCTACTTTTACGTAAAATATGAATTAGATCCCTCAAATGGTGTGGACTACAGCGTGCTCACCAACTTTTTTATATACAACCGCCCACCTACAGACAAATAGATATCGAAAAAATGTCAAAAAAGAACTTTGGCAACCTCAAAAGATGTAAATCAGTCAAAATCTCGTGATAGATTTTTTTTTATGATCTCTATGTCAAGGTAAAATATGCGTGTTAGATAAAACGAAAACTACTTTTTTATTACCATTAGTTCGGAAATTGTATGAAAAATATAAAGTTGAAAATATTATTTTTCTTAATGCCAGTAAGACAGGTTGAGAAGTAGTTGACATGATTAAATGAATGAAGCTGACCAAGGAGGTCTTATCCGAAATGTCTCCCATCAAACAGAGTCATGGACATTCAGGTGGCTACTATTATGACTCTTGTGAAGCAAAAATGATAGAGCTTCAAACTTTTGGATGAAAAAGACATACTATTCTTTAAAATCTGTGTCAAAATGTCGGTAAATTAAAATACAGTGGAAAATATAGTTCAGCTTGAAACAAGTACTTATGTGGAGAAACAAGAAACTATGGTCAAAATTACGCCACAAAAGCTCTTATTGCGATCTTATTTAATTTTTTTGTTCTTTTGTTTAACAATAAATAAATAGTTACATTAAAAAGTTTATTAAAACGTTGAAGTAACTCTTAATTACAATCTTTTTTTGGCCTTCGTTAAGTTGGTATACGATAAATTGACTCGACAGACCTGCTATAAATGATATCACGATTACCCATTTTACTACGCTAGTTAAAATATCCTATGTATGAAAAAAGTGAAAGTTCATTAAAAATTCTCGCTTTTTGCCGAAGTAGGTTTTCCCGAAATAGTCGTACTGTGTGGTTAGGATTAGAGTTAAACTTTCGATGGCCCAAACATAAGTACTTGTCAGACAAAATATAGTCATATGTCGTGACTGCTATTATTGTAAAACAACATACTTAGTTTAAACTGTTGAACATCATAAAATATTTTTTAGTTATATTCGTTTGTTGCCTTGACCTCGCTGCAATAACATGAAATAATTCAATAGCCTTGTATTAATGATCATTGAACCTAGTCATTCTGCCCGAGACTTGTTTCTTTAATAATAACATCTATTGATTTCCTCCGTATCTAACTTGTTATACTTCTTCTTATGCAAAATAATAGTCTATCTACCATATCCAAATAAAAACATAGGGTCATTCACAATGTCTTCATACAAAATTGCTTCTGAATTCTTAGAACAAAATATAAAGTATACATTCTTCTTTGATATTTTATTAACTGAACGGAATTAAAATTCCAAGTTAGTGACATAAGTATCATATGGTTATTAATATTATAATCATATTCATTTTGTCTTTATGATACGTCAAAATTAAGTTCAAACAATGTTAAGGGGTTTTGTGTTGGTATAAGCTACAAATTTTTAATACAGTGTCCACATTAACTGTACAGTGTTGATTAAAGTCTAATTTAGTGACAGGTGATAAATAAACTTTAATAATGTTATTGTGCCTCAACTAATTGATAAATATGTATGATGGAAAGCAATTAGAGTGTGATTTTTCTACTTTAGAAATTATTTAAGTCCAATAATCTTGTTTAAGATGTTGAAGGCATTTTAAACCAAATAATTGGGTAAAATAAGTGGGTGGACCAATATCAAATTGCTAAGTTAGTATCAGAGTTCAATAACAGTCTATTCTGCTGGTATTGATGAAAGTACCGAGTACTTTAATAACTAAATACATGCTTATTGTTGGTGTCACAGAGGCCAGTTTAAGTTATATTAGCAAATAATGTAATTATGCCTCGTACTGGAGTATGAGCTATTTGACTGCTTTAGAGAGTTTCCATCTTCAAGTATAACTGATTAGTTACTTTGCCATGGATTAATAAAGACAAAACAAAAAGACTTAATATAATATGGAGACCAGATTACCAGTGGTAATGTGTTCACCTCTGGACTGGTAGATCTGGGGCCCACTCTGGCCCTTGATTTATTCCCGCAGAAGGTAAATAAATCTGAGCATATCCATCATCCCTCAGAGAGTACGATATCAAATACTCGTTAGAGATCCCTGCTCTAAATGCACTTAACAGAACTCCCAATGTAGACTGTTGATTTTTGTGGTTTCACAAAGAACCAATGTTCGGACTGTGTGTGTCCTCTTGTGGGGCGGCCACTGCAAACTAACCTATCAACTGAATGAAGGTAGTCGAGTGAAAATGTTGCAGTCACATTGTTTCACACTTCAAAATTTCCAAATGTCAGTCATATATACTTATTGTATTTAACATTGAAATCATTTTGAGCAAAACACTGCAGCATGGAAAAGGTACTTTTTCTTTTTTTATAACAACACGGCTACTACTTTTAAGCCATTGGTAATTTAATATACAACATTTTTTATAAGATATTGTGATACTACGAATATTTTATGATTATGTAGTATTAGAAGAATAATGTTACATTAAAAATGACGAAGTTTTATGCATAGTAACTTCAGAAATTTTTGGTAAATAAGCATCTTTATAAGGGGCAGTACATATCTTACAGGTGAAAATCAAAAGCATCAATTCCAATAATTGTAGTTACTAAAATAATTACCCTGGACTTCTTACATTTATAAAGAGCCTTGAAGAACACACCCTTTCTATCCATACGCACTTATACATAGGCGTATTATTCCAGCAACTGCAGAATAGATTAATACAACGCTATTACAAAGAATTATTGTGCAAGTATAGCATGTACTATAAATGAAGTTGTATCTACCAAACATTCTAGTCAGGTATATGTGATGTTGTGGTTCATAGTTGTAACTCATCTCCCTGGTACTCTAAATAATTATGGTTACAATACGCAAAGATATGCAGATGACATTGTTATAAAAAGAGAAATTCATTATGGTGTTCGCTTTAATCCTATATAACCTGTTCCCTAAATTATTGAAAGATCGGCAAAAAAGAAAGTTTAGACATAAACTCAGCTAAAACGGTTCTTGTGCCGGTATAAAGAACATAAAAAGTAGGTAGCATGGCCTTTTCATTAAAAATACTAAACGTATATATTGTTATCCCAAACTTATATAATAGCCCGAAGTTACTTTTGATTAACGACAGGAAAAATAATGTAACAGTGCATTTGGTTAAAACAACAAACGGAATTTTCTTCTGTAAGATATTCTGTACTAGAACTTGGGTCTTAACCACACATCGACACTATCCCTCTATCTGCTGTGATACGGCCGATCTTATCATATACATCAGCAGTGTGGACCCATGGGTTATTGAAAAGGTAACTAATTAGCCTTGATAAATTACAAAGGCCAGTCTGTGTTCAACCACGGGATACATACAAACCCTCATATACAAATCTAAATTTTTAAAACCAAAATATTATTTTGATTTTAAATTATTTTTGGTCATTAAATCGTTATCACAGATACTGTCAAGCTTGGATTTAGGATCTGCTAACTAAAACTAAGCGTTCTTCAATTATCATGATTTACCACGAATTGAGTAAAATATGCAGCTATCTTTATTAGTTTCTTTATTACTGCTGTTATAAAACAAACAGTATCATCTGCATCAGTTGTTAAATGAAAAAGTTTCCCAAATTAGCTTTGATCAACAATGACAAGGGATTCTATGTAATTTGTGGGATTACAAATAGGTTTATAGGATAACAGGAGCCACCAGCTCTCCCTTCAGCTTAGGAAAGTTGTTAAATCTCTCCATCCATTATATATTTTTTTCAGGAATGAGAAAATTTGCAGCATATTTAGACTGTTGCAAAATAAAAATACCTGGAATTAAAAAAAAATTTTATAAATTTAATACAACGAAATATTAATAATTTGGCCCAAATGTTGCCAGACGCAATGTTCTCCAGTGTGTATTTAGCAGGGAGTGAAGGAGTGACTAGATTTCCTTTGAATAGAAAGTTCATGATATCCAGAAATAGCCTCTCCTCTGGTATACCGATGGGTTAACAATTATTAATAAAATATATTAATATAAGTTAAATCACATGTGAGTATCTAGAGAGAGAGGAAGAGAGTAAAATGAAGAAGGATATAGCCACTATAAAAGGAATGAATCATTAAATTGATATATCCATGGGTTTCATCACACTTGGCCATAGAGTTTGATATTACATTTAGACATTACAGAAATTGATCTAAAACAAAAAAAACCAAGTAATTGCCAAAGAATTTGATGTTATGTTTATTTATAGTAAAGTTGAGTGTAGGCCACTTCAGGTTTATATAATGTTAAATTACGTTAGACTTTATACTATGCATTCAACAGGATATCAGGAATGCTCTGCATACTATATAACCTACAGTACTCAGATACAGCACTAGAGATTACAATCCTACTTGCTTCCTGGTCCACTTAGGCTGGTCACCGTTATCAAGGAGTTTTTCCTTATATTTTCTTCATCTTTCTGTACTTCTCCTATCTTAATGGAGGTCCCTTCTGTCTCCAACCACAATCTCTCAATGTTAAATAGAAATTGATTCTTGTAATTAAATAATTTGATTAGTAAAAGTGTGATAATTTTATTATTATTAAAATAATAATTAATTAAAATAATTAATAATAAATAAATATTTAATTAAATATAAAATATTAAATAAATTAATAATTTAATTAATACTTTGTCATTGAAAATTTGGCCCTTCATGGAAAATTTTCATATTTTGACATTAACTGAAAAAAATGCTGATTGTTTTATGTAACTAATGCTTTTTTTAATAGGAGAAGCAGGGTCCGGTGAAGAAGCATGGACTGGTTGGGGATTTATGGCCGAACATCAGACTGATGCAACTGACAGGGCACTGGATGCTGGAGTACCGCGAGGACAATGGTGGAATGATTCGCCTGCTCAGAGTCGCTTACTGCTGGATGACCACTTTCATCGTATTCTCAGAGTTTGCCTTCATCTTCTGTTTCCTAGTCCTTGATACATACGATGCAGATCAGATGGCTGCAGCCACTATTACTCTCCTTTTCTTTGCACACAGTGTCACCAAGTTTACGTTCTTTGCAGCTAGAAGTAAATACTTCTACAGAACGTTAAGCGCTTGGAATCAGGTTTGTAACAATAATCATTATTGTAGTAATTTGTTTTAACAGTATTATTTAGTTTAAAAAACTATATTACAAGCAACAAATAATCAAATGTTGTAGATTTGCACGTTGAAATAATATGCACTTCTATAGATTTGTACATATGAGCAATAAAACCAACATAACTGTAACTAGTAACTTGTTGATTTGAAGGATTTCATACAGTAAAGTTGATTTTCAAGAGTTTATTTTCTTATCCATCTATTTTAATATACATAATAAACTAAATTCTTAGACAGGACACACATTAAAGATTACAAAAACTTACTACTATATTTCAACTGACTTTCCATCCTTTACATCTGCTGCATAAATATCATTTTCTTTTGGTCATATGGTAAACATGAGTTAGCCTGTTCCTTTTCTATTTTCAAACATTTTCTTTGTCCATTTCCTTTACTTACAAGTGTTCAAAACCCTCATTTTGGATGTCAATGTCACCTATGATAATGGTCATTTTTTAATTTAATAATTTGTACCTATTTAAATTTCAAAATTTACCAATTAAAAGAGAAATGTTCTGATTGTGGTTATCCTCTTAACTTTATTAATAGTGGTGTAGTCCCTGCTCATGTGTATCATAGTTCTGGTCCTAGGAAGATTGTAGTGATACTACTTCGCTCAAGTCTACTTGTTTCCTGGTGCACATAGGCTGGCCACCGTTATGAAGGAGTTTTTCCCTATATTTTGTTCGTCCTTCTGAACTTCTTTTATCTTAAGTTAGGCGCCTTTTGTCTGCTACCACATCCCTGTTAATCTCTAATCTGTCTTTTCACACATCCCTTCTCCAAGGCGTTCCTATGCTGATAGCGGTAGGGTTCAATGTGGACGTTGAGGCTGTTTTAATTGCGCTATAATTATGAAAATTCCTTATATTTCTTCCTAACTTTACCATCATACCTTCTGTATTCCTCCAAGACTTCCTGTACTTCTTGAGACTTTGTTTATCATTTGGACTGCAACCAATGCCATGCTTTTTTTTGGGTATTGCTTCAACCAAGGTATGAACAATCATAGGTCTTTCGTAAGCGAAGTGACCTTCACGTTGCCATTCATGTCAGTTCTCAAGGACTCTTACTTTCTGTTTTCAGAAATATGTTTTTGAGGGCGTTAAGAGTTTGCTCCCCTCAATTCCTTAATGATGAAAAACTGACATTAGGTAAATAGCTCTATCATTAAAATACCCCTTCTCTTATATCGACTTAGCTTTGAAGGATGCTAATCATAATATTGATTGAATCGGAGCTAAATTTATTACCTATGAAATATTGATGTTGTTAGAAAATAATGTTAAATCCTCTCTGATTAAATTTAATAGATCAAATATTATAAATGTTAGTAAGAGATTGTTCAGGCTTGTAAGTGTGTTCTTTTTTTGTAAGAGAGGGAAATCAAGCGCACTGGTACAGTGACAGTTGAAGACCGTTTATATATGTTTACTATGTCTTATCTTATATATTTTACAGTTTCAAGTTCTTCAATGTTGTTTGAGAGTTAAATTGTCAACAATTTTTTTGTCCGTTTAGTTCTTGATGGTGCAATATAGTGAACACTCATACTGGAATTTTGGTAGGAATAGAAAAACCAACGTATTTGTTCCTTACTATTTCCAAGAATCTATATGTGCAGTCTGTGGAGAAAAACTATCCTTCATTAAGAAGTTCAATCATAACTTATTAATCACATTCATATCATAGGGATACAGTATTGATTATTGTGACGTTCTTTCAGTCAGAGTATCGCGCAGCTGGTAAATTTCTTAAAAGTGCTTTCCGAATATCGATCTCCAACCTTGAAAATAGAGTATGTTGGGCAAGAAATTGCTTGCATCGGGAGACATCACTATTA
Source organism: Hermatobates lingyangjiaoensis (assembly GCA_026182355.1). Lineage (NCBI taxonomy): Eukaryota > Metazoa > Arthropoda > Insecta > Hemiptera > Hermatobatidae > Hermatobates > Hermatobates lingyangjiaoensis. The sequence goes on from JAPFBL010001938.1 coordinate 4,450,342, forward strand.
TATATATACCACTTTAGTTTAATGTTATACACCCAAATTAGTTCTCTGAAATCGAGCCTATTAATATCTGTCAGACTCTTTAAAGAAAAAGACTTTATTTCTTCAAAAATTCATGAAATTAGGGAGGCATTTTAGCCAACCGTGAAGTCATGATTAAGCTAAAAACTTTAATATTGTACATAAAGGTAAACCCATGTTAATATTTCCATAGTCAATAACACTACATATGATGACGTATCCATTAGGCCTGGCAGAGTTTCCGAACTTATATTACAAATCTCTTTTCAGGAATACATCCTAATTTTGTTTATAAACACCTATGTGGATAATGAATAAACCACAAATATTTCTTTATGTAATTGTATTTAATTTCCCTACTTAATTAAAATGCTAATACTTAGAGAAATACTAGATTTAAGCATAATAGTAATATAATCAGAAAAAATTATAATATTCATTCAAAGGATTAAATAAATAAAAAAAGATCGTAGAAACAGCAATAATAAATCAACTACATATATTTCATCAATTTATTGGATTTTATATTTCTAGAATTAATCTTATTTTAAATAATATGAATAGTTAAGTAATTGGCTTAAATGAATTATCTTCAAATATGAACAATTTCAATCAATAATTTAATATTATCTTCAATTTTAAATTAAATTAACTAGGTATTTATAAATTACCTATTTAACATCTGAGGGTTTTATTCAAATTAGGGTAATCAAATCCGAAAATGCCTGCAGATTAAGCTTCATGGTTATCCTTTTTAGTCTTATATTCCTCTTTCAATATTCCTGAAGTTATTAATATACAACACTTATCTTATGTGTTACTCTTACGAGTATATAAAAAAAAAATCAAGCCTCCAGAAAGAATGAAAACTTTTAAATGATTTTTATTTCACATTCTTACTGAGAAATCTTGTGACAATATATATCACTTATGAATATTGTGTTAAACATAAGATATTAATATGTAATATACATTTTATTGTTATATATATAATTAAAAAATGAAACGGTCTGTTAGGAGAAAATGTCAAACGATTAGAATAAAAGACCATGTAGAAACATCCGTAACACACAACTCATTTCAATATTTCAACCTCGTCGTCATCAGATGGTCCTAATCGTTTTATATATATACCATATATATTTGGTATTCATTCACTTGCTCTCTAACGACGTGTTAGACGAAAGGCCTCAGAGCGATTACCTTTCTTCTTTTTTGTGGTGAGTTACATGAAATATATATATATATATATATATATATATACATAAAAAACAATATTTTGCTTAAACACGTGAAATAACAATCAATGATCAAACCACAATATGAAAAGGAAAAAAGACTAAGATCTTTCAACCGTAACAAGCGGTCTTCATCAGAGTCAAAAACCTGAGTTGGGTTTTTGATTCTGATGAAGACCGCTTGTTACGGTTGAATGATCTTAGTCTTTTTTCCCTTTTCATATTGTGGTTTAATGTATAATTAAAGTTATCACTAAAAAACAAAAAAGAGAGACTAACACTTACTATTTACGATCATTTTGGCTATCCTGCCGTCTTCAGGGGAGGTAGGAAAAGGAAAAGGAATACAGGAGTAGAGACGTGAAAGTGTCCACCGACCAAAACAAAGTAATTAAGTCATATATATATGAGACCAAAATTGAAGAAGAGTAACGTAAAGAGTAAAGAACCACACTTATTACTCAAATTTTTGAAGTGCTTAGTCTCCCTCTTTCCTTTATTCTGATTTGTGTATGTCCAGTTTAGATCGTCTTTCGATTTTATAATGAATATATCTATATATAAGTGATAATTGAAAAATTGATGAACTGTGCTGAAGGACTAGTTACAACAAAGAATATTAAATAACAAATAAAAAACTTCACAGATGTCGAAATACCGTAGAAAAGTGAGTCTATTCTTTGTTATATATGTTTACATTCAAAATATTATAAAGAGCCTTGTTAAATACATTTATACAGAAAATATTGTAATTTTGATAACTTATTACCAAAGTCCTTCAATAAACCATCTACCTAAGTGTAACGCTCCATGTGTCAAGGAATTGAAAGAGTCCAATTTTTCAAAGGAGTACTCAGGTCTCATAGGGAGCTGCTAGAAGACCCGAAAAAACTCATATATAGTAATGAAAACTTGATTGTACAGATGAATATCTATTTATCTTTCCGCCTGTGTCCCAAAATGTTACACAGAAACAGTTGACAAGTCAAAATTAACAAGGGAAATGGTGGTCAACTCTAAAAAAGCATCAATCTGTTCTGCTATTATCCGTGATATGGCTGGAAAGCTGGGTACACGTTTTAATATCAAAACAGGTCAACTCTATGAATATTATTGGCAGAGAAAAATACCATTTTAAATTGCAATTAATAGAAACAATTATGATTCAAGAAGACAGCCAGTAATAATATCAAACTTGGCAGTTCTTATAAAATATTAAAGTTGCTTTTAATCAGATCTAAACATGTTACCAAGGTAGAAGGGTAGTTCAACCACCCAACCTTAATCTCAGAAAATGCTCCCTGAAACAAGGACGATGACTGATAAACCTTCAAATACTATCTTAAACCTATATTCTCTATATAAACTTAGTATCCACAAATTATACTAATTAATGTCCTAATGATGAATGTAGTGCATTCGAAACATGTAGGCGATTAATATTGGTAATAAGCTATACCATTTCAACCAAGAAACGAGCAAATCATTCAAACATTAGAGGAACTACGAGTATCCAAAAAGCAAATAAAAACCAAATATGGGGCTTTATTTAATAACATATGTTTGAAAGAAGAACTGCTACAGACTTTTCTATTATATGTACTTGATAACATATAATATATATATTTGTGAATTTTATGTCCTTCCTTAAAACATATGTTGTACTATTAAAAATAACACCAGACTTAGGTGATACCTGTTTTTTTAACAAGCTTTTCAACATTCCTAAATAACACTCTCGTTACTTCATCTATACAGTAAAGCATATTTCCTATAGTCAATATGTTTCAAAATATCACAATTCATCTTCAGGACATGAATTCCTTGGGAGAATTTTTTCCTTTTATATAAGCAAAGTAGAGAGAGTAGGGGTTGTTTTTCTTGATATAATTGAAATAGTTTTAAAATATTGTTGCTATTTTCAATCTGAATATCTAAACATGGTCTCCATTTTTGAAAATGAAAAATGGATATAAAATTTCTTTAAGCATTCATGGAATTGGTAGCAAGCTTCAAGTCAAACATAACCAAATTAATCATCTTAAATAAAAATTTGTCAAATTTTGCTTCCCCCTACATCTTATTAATAAACCAATGACCCAGCCTGAAATCAATCATGCCTTTCATAGCGACCGTATTTCTGACGATAATGTCCTTTCCTCACAACCACTATCATTCCTATCATAATTAAATTACGCACAGTTGCCAAAGAACTCTTTCCTTCACTCTCATCTTTTTCAAATCACGCGTATCTCCTTCGGACCCCCCCCCCCCCCATCCCCCCCCCTAAACTTGTCAACATCTTTTCCAACAGAAATGTTCAACGTGTCGTCATATATAGGACTGTTTTGGCAATAAAGCAGTGTGACCAATGTAATTGCTTCAACTCTCCTAACATCAACCCCCAGCCTCATTTCACCTCAACTGTAAGTAATTACCATTACTCCCTCATCTTTGCCAGTTTCTGCACATCCAGAAACTGCTTTTATCGTTTAGTCTGTACAAAATGTGAATACTAAACTAAACATTCTACGCGGCACTACTACTACGTTACTTAGCTTCCGTATGAATAGTCACAGGTCATCTGTCGGATCAACGTAACAAGCTACCTATTGCTAACCCCGCTAATTTCCACGGTCTTTCTTTCAATGAATCTTTTAAAGTAAAAACTTTTCAGTGACGAGACCTTAATCACATTAAGGGCTTATGAAGAAGCCCTTATGTGATCAGATGATTTTTTTCAAGTCTCAATTTTTTTATACAATTTGTAGTTTTGTTTTTGTTTCTTTGTAGTTTTTCTTCTAGACTTTCTAAAAACCTGTTTTTATTTTTCAAAGTTTACCACTCTAACACTCACTTTTTACTTAATTTTGTCAGTTATATTGTCATCCTTTTTCACTTCTACTTTCTTTTTAATTTTCTATTTTAATTTCATCCATTCCATTTTTCTCGCTTTTTTCTTTTATTTACTACTTTCCTTATTTAATTTGTTTATTGCTTTAACTGTTTTAAAATATTATACGATGGTAGCTGTACTGTGTGTCGTTTGGTGAACTCAGTCAAGTCTCCTCACTTGTGTCTATTCTTCTCCTCTCCTGGAAACGGCTTGTAGCAGAAATTATACAGAATAGTTATTGTTAGTCTCTTTTTACTTTACTATAAGTAAAGTATAGTGATCGTGAAAAAATTCGATCTCGAGATTTTGACGGAATTACATGTTTTGAGGTCCCAGAAGTCGTTTTATGACGTTTTTGCGATGATGCCTGTGTGTGTGTGTGGGTGGGGGGGTGGGGGGGTGGGTGCGTGTGTTAGCATTGCTTGTTACCACGCTACGGTCCAGAATCTTTGATGGATCAAGTTGATATTTTACACAAAAATGGGCCCCATTTAGACGAAGATCCCTATTGTTTGGGAAGAATTATGCATGATGGGAAAGTCACTTTTTTTGCCAAAAACCGTTTTTTTTTAAAACATTTATTTCTCCTAAACTACTAACCCAGAGTTTTGAGATTTTGACATTATCTTTGAGGTTACAAATGGAACAAAACGAAAAATATATTCAAAATTTTATATCAACAGTAAATATTTTTTTTTCAATAAAATGTACAAATTTTGACTTATAAATCAATCTCAAACCTTGTGAGAGCGATACAAGCCATACTGTTTGACGGACAAGAATGAAACTATGCCTATAAATAGAACATTACATGGAGAATGAGTTGAGATATTTTTTTTCAAAATTACATTCGCTAAAGGGGCGTTACAGTACGATTTGTGTTTTCAGAAAATGTTTTTTTGACGCTAAACGGCTCGTTAAAAAATCGGGAGTGGCCTACACTCTACTTTACTATAAGTAACTCAATGTCAAATTTCTTGAGTATATAAAACATAACGTATCATTTAAGCATAACATAAATATCTAAATGGGATATAATTATTAGCATTGCATTCGTGAGGTAGTACAGATAGTGATTGAAGGACATATCAATTTATAAGCTTATTTTTGTACATCACAAATAATTTATTATTTGCAAATAATTTCATTAGTATAACTACAGCAGTAATATCATTTTTGAAAAACCAATGTGAACATTTCTTGAAACGAAATATTATCCTACAAGAGAACATGGCTATTGTTCAAATAGCCAGTAGATTTCTTACATCGTTTACTTAACATCCTTCTACATTGAATATTAATGTAAAATTTTCAAATTTAAAACAGTAAAATACCCTTTTTTTCTCTGAAAAACATCTTAAACAGCGAAGAAAATGTTGTTTTAAGGTGATTTGTTAATTAAAGATGTACGATAATTGCAGTTATTAATCTCTAAACGAAAGATTTATATTTTGAATTATCTTTTACATTTTTGGTTTTTAACAGAATTATTATGCTGGGAATTTTATGGCTTCTTAGTATTAAATAAGATCATTTTCCTTCCCCTTTGTCAAATAACATATATACGATTTTTTTTTTAATGAGTGTTATCATTTACCTGCACAATAATATTCCTCTTACATCTCTTATAAGTAAATAATATACTTTCATTTTTCCATTAGAAACATCAATTTTATCTCAGTGGATTCGCTCAAAAAATTTCTAAGTCAATGTAAACAATGTAAAAAAATACAAAAAATTCGACAAGTATAGCAGGTGATCTCTTAGTCTAGGATAAACAAAGAGTTTTATATCGTTTTTGCCCTTTTCCGTAATTGAAACTTCATGATTTTTTTTTTATGAATTGCTAATTTGTCGTTCCATTTTTGGTCAAATTTTCATAATTTTTTAACGAGCCGTTTAGCGTCAAAAAAACATTTTCTGAAAACACAAATCGTACTGTAACGCCCCTTTAGCGAATGTAATTTTGAAAAAAAATATCTCAACTCATTCTCCATGTAATGTTCTATTTATAGGCATAGTTTCATTCTTGTCCGTCAAACAGTATGGCTTGTATCGCTCTCACAAGGTTTGAGATTGATTTATAAGTCAAAATTTGTACATTTTATTGAAAAAAAAATATTTACTGTTGATATAAAATTTTGAATATATTTTTCGTTTGTTCCATTTGTAACCTCAAAGATAATGTCAAAATCTCAAAACTCTAGGGTTAGTAGTTTAGGAGAAATAAATGTTTTAAAAAAAACGGTTTTTGGCAAAAAAAGTGACTTTCCCATCATGCATAATTCTTCCCAAACAATAGGGATCTTCGTCTAAATGGGGCCCATTTTTGTGTAAAATATCAACTTGATCCATCAAAGATTCTGGACCGTAGCGTGGTAACAAGCAATGCTAACACACGCACCCACCCACGCACCCACCCACCCACACACACACACACAGGCATCATCGCAAAAACGTCATAAAACGACTTCTGGGACCTCAAAACATGTAATTCCGTCAAAATCTCGAGATCGAATTTTTTCACGATCACTATACTTTACTTATAGTAAAGTAAAAATAATGAAAATTTGTCCAAAAATGGAACCAAAAATTAGCAATTCACAAAAAAAAATCATGAAGTTTCAATTACGGGAAAGAGCAATAACGATATAAAAACTCCTTGTTTATCCTAGACTAAGAGATCACCTGCTATACTTGTCGAATTTTTTGTATTTTTTTACATTGTTTACATTGACTTAGAAATTTTTTGAGCGAATCCATTGAGATAAAATTGATGTTTCTAATGGAAAAATGAAAATATATTATTGACTTATAAGAGATAATATTGTAAGAGGAATAATATTGTGCAGGTAAATGATAACACTCATTAAAAATAATTTGTATATATGTTATTTGACAAAGGGGAAGGAAAATGATCTTATTAAATACTAAGAAGCCATAAAATTCCAAGTATAATAATTCTGTTAAAAACCAAAAATGTAAAAGATAATTCAAAATATAAATCTTTCGTTTAGAGATTAATAACTGTAATTATCGTACATCTTTAATTAACAAATCACATTAAAACAACATTTTCTTCGCTGTTTAAGATGTTTTTCAGTTTCAAATTACTGTTTCAAATTTGAAAATTTTACATTAATATTCAATGTAGAAGGATGTAAAGTAAACAATGTAAGAAATCTACTGGCTATTTGAACAATAGCCATGTTCTCTTGTAGGATAATATTACGTTTCAAAAATGTTCACATTGGTTTTTCAAAAATGTTAGTACTGCTGTAGTTATACTAATGAAATTATTTGCAAATAATAAATTATTTGTGATGTACAAAAATAAGCTTATAAATTGATATGTCCTTCAATCACTATCTGTACTACCTCACGAATGCAATGCTAATAATTATATCCCATTTAGATATTTATGTTATGCTTAAATGATACGTTATGTTTTATATACTCAAGAAGTTTGACATTGAGTTACTTATAGTAAAGTAGAGTGTAGGCCACTCCAGATTTTTTTTGTTGTTTCTTAGTTGTAACTTAAAATATATAAATATATAAAGAACGGCCTACGAGGAGAAAATTATGCAGAAAGAAGCACACAGAAATAACCGACAAATTTCACCTGGATATTTATCCGATCATCATCAAATCACAATTTGATTTTGGTCCTCAAGCAGATCACATGTCTTCTATTGATGACGTGGATTCGTCTAAATATCTATGTCTATCTCTGTCAGTTCTATCTATGTGTTTCTTTCGGTGTTATCATATGGATATATACTTGACTGTTGTCCAGACGATCGGAGCAGACATCAATAGTTCACAAGTTAATAAAGAAACACAAATAATAGAAAAAATAAACTTACAGTCTCTAATTTTGAGAAATTGACAATTAGACATTGTAGTTGTGTTTTTTCGATTATTTGTATTTCTTTATTATATACTTGTAAATAGAGAAACGTAAAAATAAACCGAAGTTGTGCATACAATACATAAGTCGTTCATTTTAATAAGATGGTAAATGTGCTTATCTGACGTGTGTACGTCTTTATGTTTTTTTTTAAATGTTGTTGTATATTTTGGTATAATATAGTATATAGTATAGTTAGTGTTCCAGTTTTTCACGAATTATGTGCATCTATTAATAACTAAATATTATTATAGAATCATTTCTATTATTATTCAATTGTTATAATGTAATATTTTTTTTGTTTTTTAAATAAATTGGTATTTCTATTTGTAAATAATAGAATTTCTTAAAAGATAATGAAATCTATCCCACCTAGGTAAGTTATAGGGTTTTTTTTTAAATGTTTTAAGTTATTTAACCGCTTCATTTTACTCAATTACTATTATCATTTTCTCTTGTTTAAAGGTAAACTCACATCCTCTGTTCGCGGAATCAAATGCACGTCACAGAGCCACAGCTGTATCACGTATGAGGAAACTGCTTTTGATAGTTGGATCAATAACGATATTTGCTGTTGTATCATGGGTGACAGTGACATTCCTCGGAGACCCGCACAGAGACATTCCAGATCCTGAAGATGAGAACAGTACCATTTCAGTGGAAATAGCTCAGTTAATGGTTGACTCCTGGTATCCCTGGGATGCAAAACACGGCATGTCCTTTTTCTTGACGTTTATTTATCAGGTAACTCTTAAATAATCCTTTTATTAATTTCAAGTCACAATTAACCATGGATTGAAATAATTATTGTCTAGTAAATGTTTAACCATTGAACAAAAGCTTAATTATTCTATTTCAAAATTATATATAGCTCAGAAATGTATTTTTTGGTACTTTTTTTTTACTATGTTACTTAACAGAAATAAACGTTCTTTTCTAAAACGACATAAACAAAAAATTTATTTACAATAACAAAATTATACTTGTTTTAATTTATTTCCTATAAGTACCTGAGTTGTTTTTTTAAGGTATTTAAATAACTGAAGAAATTATATTTTATGTTTAGTAAAACATTATCAGGTAAAACAAATCTAATTTTTTATTGTAATTCCTCTCTCAATAAAATGAATAAACAAAGTTACTCAATGATTAATTGCATTCTAACAAATAGTTTAGATTTATTAATATTAATAGTATAAAGTTACAGTTATGATTTTTTATTTAGCTCTACTGGTTGTTCATCAGTTTGTCACATTCTAACCTGTTGGACATTCTTTTCTGTTCGTTCGTAATTTTTGCTTGTGAGCAACTGAAACATCTCAAAGAAATATTGGAACCCCTAATGGAACTTAGTGCTGCTTTGGATTCTGTTGTACCTAATTCTTCAAACCTCTTTAGATCAGGTTCTGGAGTTGCTAATAATGGTAAGTGTATTTCGATTATTTTTTTAAATGATGTGTAAAAGATATCTGAAGTAATTCTTGACGAATAACAGTTGCAAAAGTTCAAGAGTATTGAACGAGTTTAAAAGTATAATATTCATACTAATTTAGCATCTTTATTATTTAATAATATTGTACAAATTCAATGAAAATCTACATGTAAAAGCTGTTTTAGGAAAATAATACATTTTTATTGGGGTTACAGCTACCTACAATTTCTAGCAGAATAAAATCAGTATAGAAATCTAGGAGTATAAAACACATGATTGTCTATCACGAAGGAAGAGGCTATAGCTCCTTCGCGATGTAAAGAAGGTAAACATGGGGTCGCAATGTAAACTTTTTTTACATCGCGACTCCATTTTTGACACCCAAAGTTATTTACAACACTTCAGTGAGAACAAAAATAAAATAAACCGCTAATAAGACAGTTGATATTAAAACAAATTTTATCAACAGCAACCTTAATAAGTTGCTGTGCAAGTATATTTTGACATAAAAGATCAAATCTTCTTCTATTTTAGTAATGGCCAGTCTTAACACCATTTCGATATCTTTCAGTTTTAATAGATGTTTTTATTTAGTAAAAGTTAATATTGAAAACACTTTTTCACACAAATAAGTCGAGATGAAGGTAAGAAGAAAGCTGTGGTTAGTTTGGACAATATTGGTATTCTGTTTTGACACTAATCCAGGAAGTTCTTCTTTGAAAAGTCCATTTTTAAAGTAAATTCACATGAAAGTTCTGGAAACTCATCTTGTGCTTTCAATGAATAGAACTTGTTTGTTCTATTTTAACTCCAAAATGGATTTTGGCTCCAGTGATATTGGTTGACATGCAATTCTGGTATAAAATATTTTTTAGAATTATCTTTGACGCTCACCAAATGTTGAATTATAAGTTATTTGATTGTACGAAATTCAAAACTCAGCTCATTCTTATTGAACAAGTTATCTATAACTTCTATGTATCTATCTATAGGAAAATATCTCATACGAGCTATTTGTTTAATAACAAATAAATTATAAAAAAAAGTTATTTTTAATTATTAGTGGTTGGGACCAAATGGAGAATTTACTGGGAAAATGCATCCGCACTAACGAAATTTGCACGTTACGAAAAGACTTCCAGAAGGAATTAATTTCTACTGTCTTATTACTGTCGACAGTAGAATTAATTTACACTCTAATTACTCTAATACTCTATTTACACTCTAATTACATCTCTATTTGATACATTTATTTCAAGATTTACTTTTAAGACATTAGTCATCTGATTTAGTACTTTATTTTGTATTTAAAAATGAATAATTTGAAACATCTGGTGATCCACTGGGGTGTCGGGACCCACCGGTTAAAGACTCCAGAGCTAAAGGACTGTCAGTTAGATTTGCTGTTGTTTCCAACACCCCCAATTGTAGTCTTTCACGTTCACTACGGTTTCATGAGGTGGAAAGTATAACCGATTTGTTATTTACTACTCATTTTAGTTACTAAGAAGCCGCACTATAGGGTAGATTTCCGCATTGGGAGTCCTGATTTGCCTCAGTTAAGTTTATTGGGATAGAAAGCATTAACGAGTTCGGGGCATATGAGCACGGGATTGATAGCTTTGCAAGTTGTTTTTTCTTGTATACATCGTATATAATATTTACCCTACATGAGAAATTTGAGGTAATAACCAATATTTGAACCTCTAATATTGATTACTATCGACCACAACACTGCAACTAGATGACACCTGACCCTTGGTTAAATAGGTTTCGTTCCTGTGAAAGAAAGAAATTATTTGTGAATTTAGTGGAAGGAGGAAATATTTAGGAATAAAAAATGAGTGTTACCTGAAGGAAGAACTTTAAAAAGTATTTTTTTTTAACATTAATGTTAAAAGAAGACAATTAATATTCTAGTTAAGTAATTCATATACTAGTTGAGAAAGCCTGTTTGGCTCACATACTAGATTCACCAGTTTACTAGATTCACATTATCAATGTGCTTTAGTTATTTCACAAACCACTTGTAATTTTTAATACTGTTTTATCTGTTAATTCCATCATTAGTTCTAGTATTATTAGTTCCATAATTAATGGTTGCTCGAGTTAATTTTTCCGGTTACATTCACAACTATTTTCAATACCCCTATCTGTATGCATATAAATCATATGAATACTGCGGTTTAAACATTAAATTTTATTTCATATGTTTATCACAAAATTTTGTTATTGTGAAATCTGAATGCACAATTGAATTAAAATGAGCATATGGAATGGTTACAAATTTAAAACATTCTAATATTAGATTACTTTACCGATGTATTCATCTTGTTGTAGGGCTCTTCATTAATAGGAATTTCACTTAGTTTGCAAATTTTAGCCTTAGGTGAAGCCAAGATGATACAGTTTCGTTCAACACAGTCGTAAGTTTCTTTTGTATTGGAATGAACTTTTCAAAGCAATCGTCTTTACTTTAAAGGCATATCTCGACTAATTGTCCTAACAAATTAAATAAAACCATGAAAATGTTAATTAATACTTTTAGTACTTTAAATCAGGTTGAAACCTTAAATATATGAGCTTCTTTGAAACTTACTTATAACGCATACCGCTTCTTTTGTGACTAGATACATTTTAAATTGTTCAATTTCAATATTTTAACAAAGCAGTGAACATAGTGGAATGAACTGTTTTATACTTTACTATAAAGAATACCGCCTATAACTGAGAGGTGCATATCATAATTTAGATACATTCAGGATGTTATCTTATATCTGGTTAAGTTGAAAATCAGGAAAAATATTTTTCCACTCGTAAGGGAAATTTCCATAAGGCTGGTCCGGATTAATTGAAAGCTAGGTTCATTTGAAAGAACACATTTGTACAGATATAGAGTTGTGAGGTTTTTTTTAATTATACAACGCAGTGATTAACCATCTTACTTTGAATATTTGTCTGCCTACCCGAACGTGTTTGGTCACGTCTATTTTCGGGAGTCTACTAGATTTATGTAATTTGCAACTGGTAATGCGAAAGATGAATGCAGAAAGTAATAAACTAATTAAGATAATAATAAGAATATTTTTCATAACATTTGTGTTGATAACAATTTACGCTCAACATAGTAACAGCTAATGACTGGCTTTTGTCATTGTACGTTTGTCCGTGAAATGCAGTGACATCATGTCCCTTCTCATTTCATTTAAATAATAAAATTTCCTACATACTTCGTCGTTTATACATAGACATAACGCATACCTTTATACCAAATTATATAGCTTATACAATTATTTAGTTACAATTGTTGTTATAATACAATTATTTAGTTACAAGTTTAGGATTCAAATAAAAATATGTTGCAACAAAAGTGATCAGACTTTGAAGTATTCACCAGATTAGTTCAAGCGAAACATACTGATAAGTTTGAAATAAATAACAAGTATAAATAACCACAAATTACTCCTAGGGTAAACTACAATTGTAAACCTTCTCTCGGGGACTTACAGCACACCCACTTAGGTTTCCTTCCCCCAAGCCATGTCCCACCCTTAACAAATCACTGCAGAAATGAATGCAATTTTATGTTTCCGCTTCCTTACTTATTATTAACAAGAACATCAGAGTTTTATAAGTATATAGATACTTTAATTGACTTTAATTTCACTGAATTATTTTTTTTTTTTTAGAAAATGGTGCAAGAGATTTTGACATTAGAGGTATATATAGCAACCAAAGAGACTTCTCAGGATTCCAATCTGGTGGATTAGTGGCAGTTAACGGGAACAATGGAGTGGGGCCTAATGGGCTCTCTAAGAAGCAAGAGCTGCTGGTTAGATCGGCTATTAAGTACTGGGTTGAAAGACACAAGCATGTTGTTAAGTAAGTTTATTCCTGAATTCTTTGTGGGAAATATTTGTTAAATAAATGTTTGGTACCAGCTTTGATAAGCTTATTTAATGCCTATTGAATGAGGAAGACAGCTGGTTACTTTCTTATACTAAGCACTAAATAAAAAGTCCTAACCTTGAAAAAAAGGTAATTTTTAGATATTTGATGGGCAAAATTTATTTTAACCCGGTTAATAAAACTATCTATTGGCTCTAAACCACCTAACAACATACCTTTACTTCTTTTTGGTTACAGTATTGACATAATAGACCTATTATGTTTAACAAATATTACAACATACATTGCAGGCAAAATTTAATTGAAGCAGAAATCATAATATAAGTACGTCTTTCTACCTTTATTGTAATACTAGCAAACGTACCCTTCTTTGATGGAATCAAAAATTTGATTATACTTTGTATTCCAAAATACCATTACAAATTATAGAATAGTAGAAAATACCATTATTAGTACTGTGTTAAGCAAATGCCTCTCTATACAACACATTAAATGTTTGTCCTTCAGATTCATGGAAGAACAAATAGTTGGAACCTCTGACTCTTGAGCAAGCGAACTACAGTCGACCATGTGAGAAAAACTTGGTCTCACTCAGTTCAATTCCTGCGTTAGATAAAGTTTCCCCTGCGACTTAGTTAACGTCATTAAGGAACAGCTACTGAAGGGACTTTGCAATCGTTTAAACGAAAAACGGATAGTGGCTTGTAATAAATGGTATGCGTGGTATAAACACAGACTCCCCTATACCACATTCAGTCATGATGCCCACTTCTAAGGCTTATCTGTGCAGATCACGAACACAGAGTTGTGTCCCATTGCACATTTTTGGGCACTGAAGTTTCGTAATATGAAATTTGTTACTGCTACTAAATAGCAGCTTGATTGGTGCTCTTACTTTAAGTTTTTACTCATGAGCAGGCAGTGCAGGAGCAGTCACGGAATCAAGAAATTCAGTTGGATAATGAACTGCTTCCTTATCACTAATCACTCGCTTTACTGACTTGTAAGTTTTTTCCTCTGATTAATATAGTGTAAGAACTTGTTTGTTGATTTTTCCTGCCTATTTATAGTAAGGGTTGAGAATTACTCGTTCACAAAACTATATAATTTGAGTAGATAGTACATCTTTAACTCTGGGAAACACCTTTTCAATGATTCCAAATACTCAATATATTCATATACGCAAATGAAATTGAAGTCAACTAACAATACCTACTTGCTACACCTGTATATTTTCAAAATAAACATGTCTGTGAAGTTAGCAAAATACAGCTGAAAGATCTATAACTTCACTTCTGGTCTGAATTATCAATCTATTCATAGCCTATATTTTAAGTTATGCATACACAAATCTAGTGTAAAAGTTTCAGCTCACATAGAAAATACTGCTATTTAAAAAACGTCCTAAGATATTAGGAAATTAGGAGGAATTAGTAGGACTTACAACGCTTTGATAGTTTTTCAAATTCTTTACAAAGCTTTTCAACCAAATTTGTTGTTTAATCGAATTTGAGATCATGATTGCTGATCCTTGATCCGCAAAGCATTATGGAAAAATCTTATTATGAAAGTTCACAAGTTCCACTAATTTTGTATTTTGCAATAACTCTATGTAAAATTAATCCTACCTAAAATAGCAAGGTAATAACTTGGTGTTATTACCTTATTATAAGAAAAGTACAGTGATTATGAAAAAAATTGATCTCTTAATTTCGACTAATTTACATATTTTGAAGTTCACAAAGTCTTTTTTCGGGTTTTTTTCGATGATGACTGTGTATGTGTTTTTAGGTGTGTATATAAGAGCCTGTAGTTATGCTACAGATTCACCTTCACAGTGCAGTGATTATTAACTAAGGCCTATATTTCCCTATTGTTTTTGGGCAGTATGAAATTATCACTTTTATGACCAAAAAGTGCTTTTAATAAACATTTTTTTCTCTTTAACCACTGATTCTAGAGTAATGTAACTTCAGGGGATATTATTTATTACGCTGAAATTTATTTGTTGAAATTTCGTGAATGGTAGGGGTGTTACGGTACATTTTCTGATTCCAAATTTTTTTTTTAGCCAACGGCTAATAATATAACTACGAAATTTCATCAAAAAATTGTTTTAAAATTATTATGATATAAATAAAAAAGATGAAGTTCTAATTACTGTAAAGGGCAATATCAGTTGCGCTCTAGACTTGAAGGTGAAAGGACCGCTGCTGCTCTTATCTCATATCCTGGCTCTTCGCTGCACCAGCTAAGATAAGTTCTCTGTCTTCACCAATTCAAATCTCCAACTGTTTATCAGTCAAGACACTTGTCTTAAATATTTACACTCTGTTTATTAAACTTTTCTTTTCTTTACAATAATTTTTAATTGTATTTATTTTAAATTGTTCATATTTCTTCTCTTTTCTTTAATTATTCATATCCTTGCTTAGAGTCATCAGTTTCTTACCTAACTCTGCAGTTGGCTGGTCCAATATTGGTTTTAGATGGTTGCAAAGTTTTATTAAAATTGGCTCAGGTAATAAGTTGCAAATTAATTTATTAAAAATAGTTTTTTTCTGAATGAAGTATTAATTCTAGTCCAGGCAAGCCTAGTGCGGGGTGCAAGGGTCGTCTTATCGCCTGAGCGACGACCCTTCTTATCTGGGTTGCTCACCCTCGTCAACTATCTGTCAACTTCCACCTCTGGCTTCTTTTTCAAAAATTATTTTATTTTAGTCTACCTCCTTTCAAATAACTATTTTATTTTATTTTAACTAACTAATTAAATCTCTTCTAACTAATTAGTTCACTCCTATTTAACTCTTTACTCTTCACTCTTAATTTTACTTAATATCTAAAATTACAATATTACTATTGTTTAATAGACTGTATATTCATACTTTTTTTTTTTAAACAAATATGTCTAGGGAAAAGGAAAGACCAATATCCAATTTACATTTACATAGTAGTCTCGATTCTACGTCTTCAGAAAATGAGGATCCTTTCGACTGTTTATACAGTAATAATAAATTTGTCTCTAGCAGAACAGATTAAACACCAAAAAAGAACAAGACCCCGACTAAGACACCCATCACACATAGTTCGCCGGAGAATGCTGCAGGGATTACAAGCATACAATCTTTCGCCAGGTACGCAAGGGAAATAAATTCAATAGTTAATTCATATGTCAAGAGTAAGAGAGTTAGCCAAGTGACCTGTGAGAAAATTAAATCATATACTTCAAAGATGGAACTGCTCTACAGGGACGCCTTGCAAAACAGCTCTGCACCAAATGACAATTTTCAACACATCAGTGACCAAATAGGTTTTATAGCAACAAAATGTAACTCCATACCAACAATAAACAGATACACCGAGCTGGAAGATTCTATGAGATCTTTAATAGATCAACAAAAATCACAACTCCAGTCCTTTCAGACAGACATAGATGAACTCAAACAGGAGATTTCAAATATGAAATCTTTGTCAAAAGATCTCGATCATAAGAAAGATTCCTTCAGGGAGGAAATTAAACAACTCAGATCAGATATAACCACCACAAATGACATAATTAATAAAACCTCAAATTCAATCCAAAAATCAATGAATACGTTCCACTCATCCACACAGGACGGTTTTCGGACAGTTTCTTACGCCAAGGCCCTTAAAACAAATAACCCACATCAAAAAGTCGTAGAAATTCCCAACCTAAGATCAATAAAAATAACAGACATAAACAGCGATAAAGAGATATCCCCAACAAGAATTCAAAACCTAAGTCTCAGCAAATCTATAATCAAAGAAAAGGAAATAATAATACAGTCAATAATCAACAAGCTGAACAGATTACAAAAGACTCCCGACTACAGGAGGCAGGATTGAAGGCGTCGATCCTGGGACGGCGCAAACCAAGAATTATGGTGGTGGGCCTTCCAAGCTTCGAAGACCAGAAGGAAGTCCTAGAGGAGATCTATAACAAAAACCTTAAGGGCATGGTGGAAAGAGACGTTTTCGACAGAGACTTCAGTTTGATCACGACACTGAGGAATAGGCGCAACCAGGATCTGAGGGATGCAGAACGGGAGGTGGACAATCCTCATCACTTGATTTTTAACTGCAACAAAACCTATATCTTCGAGTCAACTTCGAACTCCAACTTCTGTCCCAGGGACTGAACTGGCCAATATCAACCGAAACACTTCTAAGGACGGCGGAGAGTTTCAAAACATTTAGGACCTATGTGAATTCATTAACAATACAACGAATGGGCGAACGAGAGCCAACAAACCCCCCTTCTGATTAAAGATTAATGAGACAATGATTTCGACAATGGGTGGACGAGACCCACTTCACCTGCCGTTTGAGTATATATACATCTCACGGGACATATCGTCGCGAAGTCTCGGGGGGAAGTCTCGTGTTGGGGGGGGGGGGGGGGGGGGGGGGGGCCGGGCCTTGGCCGTTTGGTGACGCGGGGAGGGGCATAAGCCCCTTCTCGACCTTGCCATGTGTCGGCCTGGGGGCGCGGGGGCCCTCTCCCAGCTGTTTGGTTGGTGGGGCGGGGTGGGGAATGACCTCTCCTCCCGGTTCACGTCCGCCTGGTGGGTCCCTGGACATGAGACGGACCCCCTCCCCTTTTTTTTTTTCTTCCCTTAATCTTTCACTCTCTTCTTACTTTTCTACTTTCA
The DNA here is from genome assembly GCA_026182355.1 of Hermatobates lingyangjiaoensis. Classification (NCBI taxonomy): domain Eukaryota; kingdom Metazoa; phylum Arthropoda; class Insecta; order Hemiptera; family Hermatobatidae; genus Hermatobates; species Hermatobates lingyangjiaoensis. Next base: position 4,468,421 of record JAPFBL010001938.1, read on the forward strand.
AGGGTCACTGACCAAACAGCTGCCAATAGCTGTTTCAGTAGGACTTCGGTCCGGAGTTTCCACCCGAGAGCTCTTAAAATACTGTCGGTACCACGGGGACGAGGTTCCAAGCCCATGAGTGAATTTCAAATTTTATTTTCAATTATTTTTATTTATTACAATTATCTTTCACTTCCTTGTAGGTTTTCACTCATGCCTCTTCATGCGGTCGGACTCGTGGTGGCTGTGGTTCCTTACTCAGGTAGAGTAGACACAAATGATCTATGTGATGTGTCGCTGTGTGAGAAGCAGTATCTTCTCGGGTGGGTTTCTGCATAACACCAAGGAGGAGCTAGACCTCCGATCCTCACCAGTGGGTGGGAGCATTTATTGGCAAATGCTTCTATACTGGTACTCATTCATAATGAGCCCTGGCCCGGGGGAATGGGTATTCCCTTCGGGGGGTCGACCCAACTCTTGAGAGTAGTAACGTAGTATTTAAACTGTCAGAGTAGGTGCTGATCACATAAAGGGCAATATAGCTACGAGTATAAACACTGAAAACTCAACATCCATTTTCGGATAACTGCTGCACTTATTGGATTTATTCATATTTACATAGTAAATTGTTAACAAAAATGAGTAAAAAAGAATGGTTATTTAATGTTCGTAATTGAAATATGAAGATATTTTCATCAGTTAATGTAACATGTAAGTAGATTTAATTCTTAAAACTCATAAAAGTAAAGCTAATGAAACATATATTTTATTGTTGTAACAAACTATAAAATTGTACTCCCAGAGGTGCTTAAATACCTTGGAGTTACTTTAGAGGAGGACTAAACAGGAAAAGCCATGTAACAGATCCATTGGCTACGGTCCTCAGTTTAATGACTGTTTAATATCAAATTTTTCTAGATCAATGATTCAAAGTGTGTTATAAATTGTATATGGCCAGATTAAAACAAATTAAATCATTAAACTGATTACCAATAAGTTTGATTATAATTGTCAACAAGTTTGATATTAGGTTTAGTTATATTAAAGTTACATGTAGGCCACTCCAAATTTTTTCCTTCTATGCAGTTCCGCGTTAAATACCTTTTTGTATTATAATGTATAATTGTCTTATTTTGAAACTATTGTTGTCTTCTATTCAATTTTTCATTGTATGTGTTATCTTACTTTATCTAATAGGTATGACATACAGGTTGTTGATAAATTATTACTTTTCTTGAGTAACTTAACTTTGCAGGTTTGTGACAAGCATTGGAGATTGCTATGGAGCTGCTTTACTGCTTCACATGTTAACGAGCACAGTAACCCTCACTCTGCTTGCATACCAGGCGACAAAGGTATCCTCAGCCTAAAATATCTTCTTAAATTCACTTTGCTAGTATTCATCAAAAAGTTGGTCAACTTACTTAGCAAATGTACAAAGTAATAGTTGTACCCCTCCATTGGTACCAAATGACAGGAAAACCTTTCTGTCATTTGGTACCATGCACAGTAAGATATGAGCAATGCCACGAGAACACGAAATCCTCATAAATAGGTTATGTTCATTGAAGAATCCAGAATGTTTACCCGGTGTCCATCTCTTTCCCTCTGTTGCTACTCGGAGTGTATTCTGAACTACCTTCCACATGTGTAACTCGATGCTCTATTTGCACAAGGTTGGGATTGGCTGGTGGAAGAACCTGCCAATTTATATCGGGTTGGATACCCTTTCATTCGTTGCAGTATACGCGTGGTTTTGTACATATACACTACGAATTATTTCTTCTTTTTTATAGGTCAGAAAGGAACCAAAATTTCATGATTATGGCATAAGTTTTACGTGGATGAGTCAGTCTGTTTTTAATGAATAGTGATCAGTCTCTCTTCATATATTAGTTTGATAAAAGTTCTTAGTTGTCTAATATATTCAAAAGATAAGCGTTTTAAAGTAAACTTTTTATCTCTAGAATATGTATTGAGTTTAAATAACGCCCTGATTCATGAAATCTTAATGATTTGAGATCTACCCGTCTGACTTATTACTTTAAACTCTAACTAAAACAAATAACATAAATAACTGTAAAACATTTCCAGAAAATATTAAAATTCTTTCTCACCCTATAAAAATCTATAGATATAATCAAAGAATCTAAAGGAATTCTTGTTTCTCTTTTTAATATAGGAACGAATATACAACTACTATCACTGCAGGACACACTACTTCTCAAGCATGCAGGACAAATTATAATGACAGAAACAACCAAGTGTTTTCCGAAGTTCGGCACGCTGCACTTGAAAGTACGGAGTTTGAAGGGGTTCAGTGCTCTGATTTCGTAATTGCTTTTTCAGCATTTGGAGATATGTTAGTGAGAAAAAAAAGCATATATCACGCTGAAATTAAGAACTTAATTATAATACTTCTTATTTTTCCATTAGAATATTATATATTAAGTTTATTTTGTCATCTACTTGTTTACTATAATTCTTACATTCTAATAAACTACCTATTTAAAAAATATATTGATACTCATTAAAATATAGTAAACATGAAGCAAAATTTCTCAAACTCACAAAAATTATAAAGAGTTATTCAGATTTTGAAAGGTTATAAATCATTGGATTAGGGGATTCCAACCCACTACTGTATGGTAAAAAGTTACATAACCAATTCTTACAAGTGTATTTTCAATTCGTAAAAAAATATTATAAGTAACTTCCTTTCTAAATTTATTTGGGCCGCTATGTCTGAAGGCGGCTGTTGGTTGTTAGTTGGTTATCCAGGGGGCTACACGAGAAGGGGACAACTACCCCCCCCCCCCCCCCCGCCCAACGCCACACCGTGGCTCTAGTCGCCATCAACTCATCCAAGTCCAAAATTACAACTACTGTGGACAGGTTTACAAAAGAGGTTCAGCAGAACCTAGCAATTGGAAAGCGGTGGGAACGGCTGGCAACGAAAGCAACCAACCAGTGCCCTCTGTGTGGTGATGGGAGGATGGACGGAGATCATCTTTTAATTTGCACTGCCTTGACAACCACTAACACCAACCATGGACCGACCGCACAACGACTCGCCAACCTATATTGAACTGCTAGGCGTCAAATGGCAGAAGTGCCACGGAAGGAGCATTGGATAAAGAAAGAAGGGACTTTTCGCAATTTAAAAATGGAAACTCATATGTATACTAGCAGCTCTGAATAAAATTTTTATTTAAACATTTCTAAGCCACCAAAAAGCTCTAAATCAGTTAAATTATAATATTATGAAAGTATACAATTTTAAGAAAACATTATTAATGATTTCTGGTAATCAGTTTCAAAGCAAGAATTCAAGCATCACTTGAGTGTGCAATGAAACATATAGCGATAGAAGTGCAAAATATGACTTAAATTGATTTAGAAAGACATGCTTTTGCTGTTGAATTACAATAAGATGTTTGTAACGATATAGATGTTTGTGTTGTAGATTGAAGGAGTTGACGTGTACGCAGCCAGTGTGGTCGGCTATCTGCTGTACACTCTAGGCCAGGTTTTTGTATTCTGCATTCATGGAAATGAGCTTATTGAAGAGGTATTATTCATTCTGAATCCATTTAAACCCGAAATAGTCATTATACTATGATGTGTCTTCTGCTTGCAGAGTTCTTCAGTAATGGAGGCCGCCTATAGTTGCCACTGGTACGATGGTTCAGAAGAAGCTAAAACATTCGTTCAGATTGTTTGCCAGCAATGTCAGAAATCACTTACTGTTTCAGGAGCAAAATTTTTTACTGTTTCACTAGATTTGTTTGCATCGGTAAGATTTCTTTAAATCCCAGAACAATGCTCAAAAACGTCAATGTTATAAAAATTTTAAAGAAATATTAAAAGAAACAAAGACCGGTTTTAAATTCTTTATATAGTCGTAGTTCATGTGATTGTATTCACATAATTTTTTTTAACTTTCAAAAACTAATTATTTTGTATGTAACTCTGACAAAAACTGTTACTGATAGAATGGTCTTACTTCTTCTTTAGAATTTCATAGTACGGTTTATGCAATATTTCTTCTTTCACAGGATTTTTTCTAAAATCATATATATATATATATATATATATATATATATATATATATAAGATTTCACATAACACCGGTGATATAAAAATATATTTCTAAATAACGGCAGGATATAAAGAAATATTTCACAAATTCAGATTAAGTGGCTTAGAGATTGTTATATATATATATATATAACAAGGCTTCAAAGTAAACTCGTCAAATAGCAATTAATGAAAAAAAGATTAAGATCTTTCAACCGTAACAAGCGGTCTTCGTCAGAGTCAAAAACCGAACCCAAGAGAGTCTTTGTGGGGTGGGTTTTTGACTCTCACGAAGACCACTTGTTATGGTTGAAAGGTCTTAGTCTTCTTTTCCCATTTCTTATTGTGGTTAGAACATATTATATATATATATATATATATATATTTAAACACGATAAGATTGAGAAAAGAATACACAAATTTGGATGAAGTTTGTTTGATATTTTGACCCCAGCATCCACAGGGAAAGAGCGGTTTACTTCTGTGTAATTAGCTACTCCTACTTGAATAGCCTAGTGCGACTCAATTGGAGAACTTGGAGAAGTTGAGATGAGTGGGAGGGAAGAGTCTTATTTTGAAAGGCTATGAAGTGCAGGAAAGGACTAATCCAGTCCAGAGAGGGATGTTTGGGGAAACAAATGAGTACAGTAAGAAAGAGTAAAAAACTGTCAACCCTCTTCTTTTCTTCCCCCTTTCATATTGTTGTTAGATCATTGATTGTTATTTCACGTTTTTATGTAAAACTTACATTTATATATATATATATATATATATATATATATATATATATTAGTATAAGTGGGCAGCAAATCTTTTTGGAGACCAATGGAATTAATATATGCAGCAGCTTCTGCATTAACGACCTGTCTGCTGATATGGAAATTACCTCTACAACAACGAACAGTAGTTAGGAAAATTGAGGCTATCAGCAGAAAGGTCGTTAATAAATGCGTATAAACTAGCAGCAGGTCTTCATCTAAGCATGTATTGTTAAATAGCAGAGCAGATTCTGCATTCACGATTTTTTTCAACAGTGGTTCTTTTTTTCTAATCACTTTTCTATGCTGTAAAGGCAATGGAAAGAACGTTATTTTCATTTCCTTTGCAGCATAGAAAAGTGATTAGAAAAAAAAATCAATTCCTGAAAAAAATCGTGAAGGCAGAATCTGCTCTGTTATTTAACTATATATATATATATATATATATATATATATATATATATATATATATATATATATATATAGTTATAATGATTTCGCATAAACACGTGAAACAACAATCAATGATCAAACCACAATAAGAAATGGGAAAACAAGACTAAGATCGTTCAACCGTAACAAGCGGTCTTCGTCAGAGTCCAAAAACCCAACTCTGGGTCTTAGTCTTGTTTTCCCATTTCATATTGTGGTTTGATCATTTATATATATATATATATATATATATATATATATATATATATATATATATATATAACAGATTCAATAATATATCGACCGTTTGTTAGAATAGGTGTGTTCTCTAATCGGGGTTCGGCCAATTTTCCAGGATAAAAAATTAAACTCTCGTTGCCAACGTTTCGGTTTTATTTAAAACCTTTTTCATGGGCAGAAGTAAGAATTGTTTAACTAAGAAAATGAAATTTACATTATTTAAAGGAACAACAATGTAAATTTCATTCTTAGTTAAAAAATTCTTACTTCTACCTATGAAAAAGGTTTTAAATAAAACTGAAACGTTGGCAATGAGAGTTTAATTTTTTATCCTGGAAAATTGACCGAACCCCGATTAGAGAACACACCTATATATATATATATATATATATATATATATATATATATATATATTTCAGTTTGTAAGCGTGTTTCATTACTCTGTGTGTTACTCTTCTTAAATTTTTGTAGAAAGAGCTTAGTGGTCTGGTAAAAATTGAAAAAAAAAACAATTACATCAAATAGAAGTTTTACCGAGTTTATACGGCATCTTCAGGACTTCAAAATGTAAATCAGTGTTTACAAGAGAACTATATCAGCATTAATAAGATAACTATACCACATGATTATTAAAATGCAGTCCGGTATTCACCATCTTCAGACTGAGAGATTTGATTCTACGAACTTACTTCCTGCTAACAGCGTTCAACTGAAAAAGGAGCTGACCAAGTTACATGTTAAACAAAATGCATAAAATAAAGGAAAAAATCTGTTTTTTTTTGTAGAATAATAATAGATAAATTAATTTGGAGAGAAAAGAAAATATAGTAACCAGTTAACGTGAACTAAAATTGTTAAAAGATAATAAGAAGGAATAAGAAATGTATAGCTGGAAAAGAAGGAGGTACATTTTAAAGATATGAAGAAAATATGTATCGGTTGCGCATTCTACTGATACATATATATAAATATATATTTATATATAAATACATATATATAAATATATATAAGCTGCTGCATATATTAATTCAATTGGTCTCCAAGAAGATTTGCTGCCCACTTATACTAATATATATATATATATATATATATATATATATATATATATATAATATATATAATTAAAGTTTTACATAAAAACGTGAAATAACAATCAATGATCTAACAACAATATGAAAGGGGGAAGAAAAGAAGAGGGTTGACAGTTTTTTACTCTTTCTTACTGTACTCATTTGTTTCCCCAAACATCCCTCTCTGGACTGGATTAGTCCTTTCCCGCACTTCATAGCCTTTCAAAATAAGACTCTTCCCTCCCACTCATCTCAACTTCTCTGAGTCGCACTAGGCTATTCAAGTAGGAGTAGCTAATTACACAGAAGTAAGAATTTTTTAACTAAGAAAATGAAATATATATATAAATAAAAATATACATATATATATATATTATACATTATATTATATTTATATATATAAATTTATATATATAAATATAAATATACATATATATAAATATATATATGTATTTGTAAATATTGTTAGCAGTTCTTCTTGTATGCATGTATTATTCAAAAAAGAACTGCAATCTTCAGAAACTTGCTTTTTGTTATGTTTCTCAATCTTGCTGAACAATTTTTTTGTTACTGCGTCTGAACTAAATGCACTTTTGTTACTGCAACAAAACTAAACTGCATTTGCACACAAACATTTTCATGTTATATCCTCCTCGTAATTAAAAAAGAGAATAGTAAATTATACAAATTAACTTCAAACAACCGTAAAAAATAATGAAGTTAAAAAAAAACTAAAACACTCTCAATAGCTGTGGAACATTTCTATGCGTATGTACATTCTTTGGGAAAATAAATGGGAAGATCCCCATTTAAAAAAATTATATAAAAACATGTTTGGAATATATATTCTTTTCTCCTCCTTCTCAACACCTGATCAAACATAAGGGACAACACTCGATTTCGAAAAGCTTTCTTTAAATCCATTTTTGTGTGAAAACTTTATACCTCATTTTCTCTAGATTGAAAAATAGTGTTTGAATATTTGGAAAGAACAACAGTCTAATAAATTTAATTCTTTTACAAATATTGAACATTTAAAACTATTAAGCACTGTGATACAAGTCTAAATTTATCTCGGAATACACTTTTGCATTTTTTTTGAGACTTGTAGTAACTTTGTTACATATACTACAGTGTTTTTTTTTAATTTTCAATTACTTATATTAATATCTGCGTCTCTAGTTAATCAGTAAAACTTATTTTTTTTTATTTATAACCCTAAAAAAGATATAGAAATACAGTAAATAACAATAAACAATATTATACAGTAAATATATTTTACAGTACAATATTTTCCAGTAAACAATATTATACAGTAAATAACAATGAACATTTTGAGAAATTAGTTCCATATAAAGATTAAACCCTCAAAAATAATGTATACCTATACTTAGTATGTAATTTTTATATTTGTAATGGTTTCTCACTGTATATTTTTTTCAGGTATTGGGTGCAGTCGTAACCTATTTCATGGTGTTGGTACAACTGAAATAACTGCTAAAACAGCGCACTGTGGTTTATTCTATCATAATTCAGTGCACAAAACAAGACAACCACAAATCTTTGACCATGGGAATTTATATAATTTTTTTCACTTCTGTCAGTTCTAATAGTAAAATAAGCTAACCTATTATTTATACCCATTCCAAAATTAAATTATTAATTTTTTTCTGAATAAAAAAACATCTGTGATCCGTTTCATATATGGATGTTGCCAAAGAAATTCACATTTATATATCTGAACGGGCAGATATTTTTAAACAACTAATCTAAAGAGTTTTATCTAGATCTAAAAACGAGATCATGAACATGACAAGGTACTTAATTCTATTCATGAATCTGTTACTATAAATATATGCATTTTTTATTTTATTTTTGAAATCGTCTATGTCATTGCCATCTTATTTGACTATTATGAGACTTGCAAATTATTAAACTCTCTTAAACTTATTCCCTTTCTATTTTGTTTATAAAAAATGAGTAATGCTGCTAAATTTTGTTGTTAACAGTAAAATGAATGTTGCGAATAGTTATTCGCAAGTAATAGTGAATTTTTATTTACTAATTGTAAATATTGCTTCTCATAAAATATTATAGAAATGAAAAAAGATAATTTAGCTATACACTTAAATATCTATTCTAAATGACGTTTACACTCATTTTATTTGCAAGTATATCATCTTTTTATATTTGGTTCAGAAGAACATTCAAATGTAGGCAATTAAAAATTATCTACATAGATAGAAAATCTTACTGATTAATGAAGAAATTAGAGAACATATTATTTCTGTATGAACTATTATAAATTTATTGACTAAATTTCTTTCTTTTACAGGGCTTTTTTAGATTTTTAAATTTTCTACTTCACTCTAATTGCATTTTTTTACTATAACTATTTTTGTGTATTATTTTGGATCTTTAAATTCGTTAAGTACTTGACCAAATAAGGCAAATATGTTCATTATTATGCTCTTAAAAACTTCATATGCAAAGAGAAATTCCGTATAAAAAGTGCTAAATTTATAAGTGCTAAAATTCCTAGACAAAACATTCATTAAAAGTAGAAATTAATCAACTGATTAAAACAGTTTCATAATATACATACTGTGCTACTTTCTCCTGTATTTGCTATTGCAAAACTGATTAACCTTTCAACAATATTAATAGAAATCTCTACCATCGGATAAAAGTGTGAGTTTTCTATTAGGTACGCTATTCAAAAACCTCTGCATAAGACATGAAGAAAAATAGTGTGCCCTCGATTAAAACATGCCTGAATTTATTGTCATATTCTCAACCAATGCTTTTTCATCTTGACAATATTTAATTCAATAAATAAATAAAAGTTGACTTGAATAATATTTCTGTCTTCAAATTCACGGAAGAATGAAACTGTAGAACTATGTTTTTTTGGATATGCCAGAAATAGTGATGTTTTGGAGACTGCTATATACTTAAAGTAAAAGAGTTCGATATACACAAACTCAGAGGCCAGATTATCATTAAAACTGTTTTGGATTTTTATTAATTAAACAAATTTAATGACAATCTAATTGGTTTTGTTATGAATTACATAAGATGGTATTTTCGCACAAGTAACTTACTTATTAGTTTAAGCAAAACTGACAAGTACTGACTTTGCACTCCCCCTAGCACAGTTGTATCAGTAGAACTGCCTTTGAATTCCGACAGCTCATTACATTGCGCTGAGCACTATAGTGCCTGAAGAAATCGTTGGTCATTGATTGTAACTAAGTGGTATGCAGTTCGCAAATGATTTTATTTCATCTAAGGTATTTTGTCATCTCAAAATGAGAAAAAGTTAAAATAGATATAATAAAGAAATGGAAAAACTTTCAATAGGTACCTTAAAATACGTTTGCCAATTATTTAAATATATACATATATAAAACTAAAAATTAAGCAAAGCTCAGAACAGAACAAAATACTTGCTATTATCAGTATTCGAACAACAGTTAATCATCAGGAAAAGATCAGAAGATATGATCAAGGTTGAGATATGTGACTATAGATACTAGTCATGTCAGACTGGGTATGGTAAAAGGTTTGTCTTGTTATGTTTTTGTAAATTCTAGTTGGACTCGCTAATAATAACTTTTATTATATATATATATATATATATATATATATATATTGATAAAAGAACCGACCGTGAATTAGAAACAAAATTAAAGTTTATCAGGACTCGGTCAGTTCTTCAGGTTCAAATTAAACTCTCATTGCCAACGTTTCGGTTTTCATTTAAAACCTTTTTCATAGGCAGAAGAATAACATTTTTTGAAACAAAAAAACTAAGCATTACATTAGAGATTATTTTACAAACAAAAATAATCTCTAATGTAATACATACTTGGTTTTTCTGTATGCATAAACCAAAAAAATTGTACACTTCTACCTATGAAAAAGGTTTTCAATAAAAACCAAAACGTTGGCAATGAGAGTTTAATTTGAACCTGAAGAACTGACCGAGTCTTGATAAACTAATTTTGTATATTAACTCAAATTTTCAGGCAATTCGTCTTCAGGAGAAAGTTCGGTTACCTGCGTTACGTTCCCACGTACTTGGTTTCCTCTTTCTTTTCTCCTGAAGATTGTCCTAGAATTTGAGTTAGTAAGTGTGTCTCTTTACTTTGTGTTACTCTTTTTCAATTTTTAACTTGTGTTATGTCCAGTTTAGATCTTCTATCTGATTTTAATGTGTATTTATAAATATAGTGTGATTCTTGTATGATAGGATGAAATGTCAAGTCCTTAAAATATTGCAACTGGCTTGAGATTACATATTTTAACAGTTATTAACTGTGGCTATACCACAATGTAACTATTCTTTTACTTATTTCAATTATTACTCATTATAAAAGCATTGTTACCTATTAAACATTGATTCTAGTTTTCTTTGAAAAGTAAAAAAATATTGATTAATACTTTTTGTAAACTTATATTTATAAATATTAAAATTCAATAATTAAAAATGTTACTTCTTTTAATAAGAAGAAATGCAAAAATAAATTGTAAATAATTATTTATCTTAACAGCAAGTACTAACTATCTTTATTAAAATTAATATCACATTCAAAGAAATATTTGCAATATATTGGCTTTAAAATCAGTTCAGATAGTATTATTTCTACATTAAATTACTTCATATTAAACTATGTGATTGTTAACATAAAATAAGTTCCTTATAGTTTTCCTAATTGAAATTAAACTCATTGTTCACAGTGATTTACATTTACCAGTACCACACTATAGATTTTATACCATTATACTAAGTAGTAAGTGCCCCTCAATAAGCGTAATAATGTTGCTAATATTATACAATTATAACGATTAAATAAGGTTCTTCTATGTTTACTAGTTAAGAGGTAGCTTTTTAGAATTTACTATTTATCATGAAATCGCACTTATAAGCATAATTAAGTTTTATATTAGCAGTTCTATTTATGAAATAACTGCCTCTATATTTATATCTACTTATGAAAAAGTTAAAAAAATATATTTATGTAAACATACAAATCATGTATCAGTTATTTTAATAAATTTCAAGATTTTTTTAAATATATTTCATTGTTACCCGAATTTCTCTGTATTAAGCTAAAAACTTATGAAGCTTAAAAAATAAATATAACATTTTTTTTATAATCTTCATTGTTCAATATAATTGTGTATAGCAGACAGGGCTAGTTTTTTCTCAATACATTAGATTTGAATGCTTTATTTAAGTGTTTGATTTTATGTTACGGTTTTATGCTCCATCAAATGGAAATAAATCATAATTTTATTTGTTAGTTTCAACATTAGAAGCCAGTTTCTACCTTAAATTTTTAGTAGCAACCACCATGGAAAAGAATATCGATTTTCTTGACATTGATTAAATAAACCTTGAGCATAAACCTTCTAAATAATCAACTAAAAACCTCTGTTTACAGAAAGCCAGGTAACACATCATGTTAACTAAACGCAAGTAATGAATGCCCTCAGTGTTACAAAGCTGTCACTGTCATATCCCTTATCTACCGAACATACAAAACTGCTTCATCCTGGGAAATGTTCGATCAAAATATTTTTTGAATTAAATAAGCATTTATTAATAATGGTTACTCCAACAAACATTTTGACATTTTCTAAGTCGATGCCTTCATCAGAGATTTAACTCAAAAAATGATAACGTATCCGGAACAGCTCATTTACTTTACTATGAAAACCAATTTAATGAAGAATAACCGACTGATGTATGAATACTGAAGAATATTGTCAAAACCAAAGTAAAGTGCATTAACCCTGAAGATAAGGTGGCTCTAAGAACTTACTATCAAAGCACAACCAGTCAGTGAACTAATAATGAAAAATAGTCCCAGCACCGAGGATTTTAAATTGAACGAAGTTTATCTGGTGTATGAGTACACTTGTCATACGATGTTCACAAAAACTCATTCATCGGGAGGACAACAACTTTCTTTTCCAGGAGAATCACAATGCACCTTCCCGCTGGTGCTGCAAATACCCATAGAGAACATGTTCATACGAACATGTATGTACATGTTTTTACTCGTAAATGTAAACAGATGAGATAGATGATGGTCAATAAAACAAAAATTATTCGTAAAGTAGACTAGTATTTCAGATTTCAATAAATATTGAAGAAAAGAAGCCAGAAATAAATATTCAAGTCCGTTGTACAAATAGGGTCTTAAAGTTGTTTAAATTACTCTGATTAGCCAGGAAGACGAAGAGGCCAACCTCCCTTCCCTAATCTCCCCTATGCTTACCTGCAACACGAAAACCAGTAAACCTTCGACTACCATCTTTTCAATCTAAATATCACGGATCCTTAACTCACTTACTGTCAAAGAAGTCGTAGAAAGCTTAGGCACTTGTCCACTACTTTGGCATCCACCTAATACTGCATGGCTACCTGACCTTTGACCCTACTGACCACCATTATTGTTCCAGCCACCGTTGAGATTACTTTGTGCGTTGATGCGAAGTAATGCGCGACGTAGCTCGTGGCTCCCCTCTACAGATGAGTATCCTCTTTTATAATTATTATGTGTAAAACTCAGTGACATTGCAGTCTCAGCTTTAAGTTTATAGTTATCGTTTGTTATTATAATTATAGCGATAGTTAATTTCTTCATTAAGTAAATCTAAGTTAATGTCTGTGGCACATAGCTTCCAATCATTACAGATAGCCGATATCAGTAGCTTAATTTCACAGTTCAATTTCAATGTTTAAGTATCGTGTTAGTGCTTATTGTTATTTAGTTCTATTCTGAGTGAGATAATTGTTATAGATTAAAACTGTGTAAATTATCTTATCCTGGTAAATTAATCTTTTTTATTTAGTAGTGTTATCAGAGTGCTAAGGAGTGTGGTTTTAGTTTATTATATCAGAATTATTCCTTCTGTTCGTTTAAATTGTGTTATTACTTATATATTATACTATCTTAATTTCAGTACTATTAATTGTCTAGAGTATTTAATATTCAATTATAGTATACGTAGTTTTGTCTGCCATTACAGATAGCTGTCATCATTAGTTCAATTTAACTATTCAAATTTCATATTTAAGTGTTGGTTAGTGGTTATTCCTATTTAGTTTAACTGTGAGTGAAATAAATTAATTGTTGTAATTATTCTTATCTTAAATAATTAATCATATTTTAGATGAATGTGTTTCCTTATCAACTGAGCTGTAATATGTGCGGATGGTTTTAGTCTTAATATTAGTTATTTGTTCCTTGATAGGTGTTAGCTAGTATTTACAGTAGTAAAGAAAAATATTTAAATAATTTAATTTCAGTTTGTATTACGTGTTTGTCAAATAGTTTTAATAGTAGAATAGTAAGCATCTCTCGGCCAACATAAATAAGTATTATCACTAACTGTCTCAGCTATTTATATCTCATAAATTTGATATAATAGTTCTTTTATATTATCCATTGCATTAGTGTGAATAACATAATTGGTTTTAACTTGGCCGTTAAATAAATCTACAAGTTTTCCTCATTGTTTATTGCTGTGTTAAGCGAATTCAATTTGTATTTTGTAAATTAGAGTTCGTTGCTTATTTGTGAATGTTTATCTTGTTTATGCGTAAGTGTGCATTTAACTATTATTAAGCTTAGTTAAATTAGATTAATACCAACACATTTCATACCACTGAATTATACTATTACTTCTGCTAGCTTATCTTATAGCCTTGCTATCAGTGATTATAGTTTCTCTTGTATACCACTTTAGTGATGTTGATATGAAGCTCATGACTTCATTGATATACTAGTGTTGAGTTTACATAGTTTAACTGTAAAGATTTAAAAGAATTATAACTTGTAAGTACTATGACAAGTTATTGTTACTGTTAACATTATATTTTGTTCTATTGAAATTACTAGTAGGAAATTTTTTAATTGTTATTGAAACTTTCTTTTCATAAAAAAGTCAAAATTTTAATTGTTGTTATCCTTTATATTACATATATGTAAAGTAATAATAATATTTTATTGGTAGTATCAGTTTTTTCTAAGAGGGCCAGGTTAGCTCAGTGGTTAACGTACTCGCCTCTTAAAACTCGCTTCGATCCCCAACTGACCCTCGATTTATTGACGCGGTAGGTGAAGAAATCTGAGTTCGACGTCCCTCGGAGAGGACGTTAAGCCGTCGGTCCCAAGCCTGTACGATGCCAGATACTTGTTAAAGATTCCTACTCTTAATACACTTGAGTTAGGCATAATTTAGGACTCCCAATGTAGAATCTGTAGAATCACCGTTCAAACAAAAAGGCAGTAAACGGCTGACGTTATCACTCGCTAGGGGTTAGTTTAAACAATAAAAACAATCAGTTTTGAATTGGTTAAATTGATTGGGATCAGAGTTACTAGATAGGAGCTTCTATGCAACACTGACGTACGCTGAGCTTTCATAGTCACTAGCACTCCCAGAATGCATATACTGAGGAATAGAGATAACCACTGCCGGCATTAGGTGTAATTTCATGTTTCAATATTTTTAAACTTCTCCTGGTACAAGTTTCACATTTTAAGTTTTTTTATATAAGTTGATATTAATTGTTTTTGCCAGAAACTATTATATAATTTTATAACATTTTTAAAACCCAAGTTTTATTTTTAACACTTATAATACGGAACTCTGTTGATGTAGACAAGTTTCAATTCCTCACAAAAATTTGTTTTGGCTTGAAAGCAGTCTTAGAGGATTGTATGCATCATATCCTCAATAAATGTACAATAATCACTAACTGTTACTGCTTTTATTTTATTTATTAAACTACAATTAATTCCACAAGTAATGATATGTTAGCTAAGAGGGATTAGTCTCTACAAAGAAAAGAAATAATATATTTAAATATATAATTTTTGCATACAATTTTTAAAAAACATAATTTTTACTTACAAAATGTATATTTCGTTTCTTACTTCATAGGAACTTAAATTATTTGTTGTTGTATAAATAAGAATAACTGTTTGTTCTATTTTTATATATCAAGACATCCAGTTGGTTTTCTTTACTGTTGCCATACCACGAGAAGTTGTTACTAGTAACAAAGGTATGTCAGTACTAATGTAATCATTCTTCGATCTTATTTCTTCCTCCTCTTTAATTTCTGGTTTTGAAACAAATTTTTCTAAAATTTTCAGTCTGACTCTTGGAATAAAAAAAATGGCTAGCACAGGGCATATTAGATTATAATGAAATCTCATTAGGGGCAAAATGAAGTTGTCTTTGTTGATTAATAGAGAAGTTACCGACCTTTTGTCTACAACTAATCGAACATGTTCTTTTGATATGGAAGATAGTTGAATTATAAATACTGAGTAAGGTAAGATACATGTAAGAAATGCCAGCGTAACTAATAAGGTGTACTTGTTGTTTTTAAAAAAGTTAAAGGTCATAATACTGAAAGGAACACTTAAATAATAAATTAAAAATGAAATTATGAACAACGATGGAAACAGTATGAGCAGGGTGGAGGAAATGGTGGTGAACAGTTTGCTCTCTCCATTGGGACCACAGATCTGCCTAGAACAGAATGGGTAGGTCGTTAGTACCATGCACTTTATTGCTATATGTAACCAGAGCAACCATCAGTCTTCATGCCTCAGACACTTCATGCTGTTTCAGAACAGAGTCTACTTCGAGAAGTTTCTAATTAGTTCTATTGTTTTATTAGATGTTCTTTCTCAGCCAGTTACTTTAGTCCTAATATTTTATAGAACTAAATTTATAATTTCAACACGTATTTGAGAAATACGACACTCGATCAATTTGTACAGTTAGACTTTGTTTTTACAGGTGAGTTACTAGGAAATCATCTGATAAATTTGGAATAGAATTAAGAATAAATTTGCAATCAGTATTAAGACAAGAGTGATTATAAGATAATGTGCATGTTAAGCCATTTTGACAATACTGCGCGGGGAAATCTATTTTCTTTTCTCCTCCATTTTTTTCAACTGCTTTTCTTTAAGGCATGGTCTGTAACCTATAAAGAAAGGCTAGTAATTATATCTGGTGTATAACTCATAAAGAAATGAAGTTTGGAACGAATTATTGAGACAGACGGAAGATGAGGCAGACTCTGGTGGACAAATAAATTACTGTTTTATTATTACAGAAAATTAGTTTTAAATTCAAAATTTACTCATAATATAAACTTACTTATTAAAATTTGGAATTTAGTAAAGATATATTAGTTTTATATTAAAAATATAATATTAATATTTCTTTATGAAATATATAAAAAAATTATATGACTACCAATTCGCCTAAAACTTGACAAATATGGTTTTATCAGTCAGTTGATTTGATTATGCTGCAATAAAGCTGCTGCTTAGTTTGTTTTCGAACTTGTTATGTATTATACAAATTTGTTCAGCCTGTTTTCATTTATTTATTCTTTCTGTAGAAAATAGTGATATTATAATTATGTTATAACCTGGCATTTTAGCTGGATTAATGACTGAAATATATACCTGTTTGGAAAATGTCTGATTTGAAGAGATGGTGAAAGTATCATAGCTAGTAGTAAAGCCACTGTACCAAAAATATAGACAACTATAAGTGTGACTTGTATCCTCGGAATCTTAATAATAACTGAAGGAGTTGCCTCGATGAGGGATCTTTGTATTAAATAAGCATTGAGGATGAGCACCAGAAGGGAAGTAAGAGCAGAAAGCCTGCAGACAAGAAGGGGTGTGAATGTGATGGCACGAGTCAGCAGAAGGCTCTGGGTACAGAGGGTGTCGAGAATACAGAGGGCGGCCTGCGGAGCCACCGGACAGCCGGCCATCAGGACGAGGAGATTGAGGAGCAGGATGAATACACCCTCCACGCCCACCACCCACCCCAACCAGGCGTCCCTGTCTCCTGCGTCTGTTAGACTGAACATCGCTGCCTCAAATGTCTTCTTCTCCTAGTCCATTCCCTGTACAAAATAAAAATACCTCATTACAAAAACACTAGTTTTGTACAACAACTGTTTTTAACTGCGCTGTTTTTAACTGTTTTTTTACAACAAGCACTGTTTCATTTCTTTCTCAGTTTATAACTAGCAAAAATAGTGCAGATAATGATTTGATATATTTTATGTATCATATGGACAAATCTTGTCCATTAGGTCGACGTAAATCCATCAGTCCCTTTTTTGCATGAGCTTGATGGAAAACAGCACTCCATCACTTGCAGATAACTATGAACTTTCGGTTCTGAGACGGAACCATATCAAGTACTTGTAGAAATAGATTTGGTGGATCACAAAATGAATGAATCCGTAAAAACTTCAGAATATTTTTTTCAGAATATCACAGTCAATACTCTTTATAGTAAAATCCTAAAAAAATAATTTTGCTTATTTTAAGAATCACTGAGAAAAATTGTCCTTAAATGAATTGCTTGAGAAAATAGATCGTACATATGTGATCAAACAATCAAAAGGCTTAAAGTTATCCCTTGTGGTACAGCCTTAATAGTTTAGAAATATTATACATATTACCGATCAAATTAACAAATTCAATCTACTGCACAATTTTTTACGAAAAAAAAGGAGTTAAATAAATATCTTTAACTTAATTTTTTTTTAAAAAATTGAGTTTTTTTTGAAGTTTTAATTTAAATTTAATTTCTTTAATTAAGCACCGAAATGAAATGAGAAAATCAAAACGCTTAATATATTTCTATTTATATTCTGGATGCTGATATAATAATAAAGCTGTAATAATAATCAATTTAAGATTTAATGAATTTAATAATAAAGCTGTAATAATAATCAATTTAAGATTTAATGAAATTTTCATTAACATAATTTGAATATATATACATAAAATAAACAGTGAAACATAGAAAGAAGCTTAACAAGTTACTCATTTTTCAATATTTCGACCGCTATTGCAGTCGTACTGAAGGGAAGAAGTAATTGACGGAGGGAGGATAGTAAACTCTCTGGTTAGAGGGCTAATACAGTGCTGCCACGAGGGAGGAAATACAAAAAAAAAGAACTAATGAGTCAAGATTGAAAGAAATTTAAAGAAGAATAAGAGAAAGAAAACAGAATATATGGTATAAATAATATATAATAATTATTAAATTACTGAATTAAAAAACCCTAAAAATAAAATAATAATACAAACAAATGATAATATAAGTTAAAAAAATAACACCATCGGTTTAAATTCAAGCCAGGTTTGGAGCGTGCTCTTAGGAGCCAAATGTGTGCTTCCTCAGCAGCTTTTAGAGTAACTTGTCTGTTATCACTAGGGACTTGTTTTAGTACTTGGACTATGAAACGCCAATCCCCACCACCATATATTTTTTGTCAGTAAAATATTCAATAGAAGATGCATATATTAGAAAAGCACATTATGTTTAATTCAACCTTCAATTTTTGTAACAGTTCAAGAAAGCTTGATATTCATTATAATCCTTTTTCTTAATCTTGGTTACATCATTTTTGATATATTATTTTTAAAAATACTAAGTTCTAATTTTAAATCCAGTATGTTGATACACAGGGTCATTCAAAAGTCCCACCATACTTATGCATTTAGATTTAAACTAAAACATTTTTATGGACGTGGGTAAATTTATGAGTGAACTAAAATATAGAATACTACAACTCGTTAATAATAAAGAAGGAAATCCATTTTATATTACTTTGTCAGGTGCTCTGGAGATTCCATTATGAACGACATCATTCAATTTAAGTATTTTCCTCGTTCCCCACTCAGCATCTCGCTTTTTTGCAGATTACATTCCTAAATTTCTCTTAATATTCAGTGATCCAAAGTAAAGTTAAATTTTATTTTCCAGAAAGCTCGACTAAATAACGAATTTTGAATACGTGCTGCCAACTCCAGAGGTTCATAATGACCTGCACATTTTTCAGGGTAAATTTAATTCAAGAGATCGTAAACTAATTTTGTACAAGCTGAGTATAGGATGGTTAAAAAAAACAGACAAATACATTTGCTCACACGTACCAATTCAGGCAGAAAAAGTTTGAAAGCACCTTTATGCTACAAACTTCTACAATTACTTCATTATTTATTCATCATATCCAAAATGAAATGATCATCAACTTACCCGAATTAATGTTCAATTTCCGTAGCTATAAATTCGTATTTAGTAAACTACATTACATAATAAAATTAAAAGTTTTCGGTTCAAAATATGGAAAGATAAAAAAACTATATAACCGGACTTTTGAATGACCTGTATGACAAGAAGTTTTAGCATTTTTTTTACTGTTAGGAGCTTATTAACTTATTAATGATTAATTTATTTTCATTTTTTTATTTGTTTACCTATGAAGAAGAGTGAACGTTTAACAATCAGTATATGGAAATTTATAGAAATGTACCAAATGAATACCACAATTCAAGGTAAGGAGAACGTGTATTATTCACTTATTGATTATAATTCATAGTTTTTATCATCATTGATGAGTTTTATATCATAAATATATCAATACGTTTGTGGTCTAGTAAAATGTAATGGAATAAAACGAATTGTTACATTAATTTTGGAGTCACATTCTTTGTAAGTTGGTGAATGTTTGCTGCAATGGTTTGACCCACTCGTTGATTATATTCATGGTAAATAATTCCTATTGAAGTCCGCCAAAGAGAAGAAGAAGTATTAGAAGTGTTAACTTTTCTTTAGAACTTTTTGGGACAGTTTCGTCTGATGAAAGGAATTAGAATATAGGATGCATCTTGGAATTTTTCATTAGTGGTCAAACGGTTTAAATTATCATTGTGACGTTATTGATATAACTTTTCTGTAAATACAGTACATGTTTTTATTGCTGTATCTGGAGCATTTCTCACTAAGCCGATGCAATCATGAGGAACACTAAGTTATTGAAAGACATTGTTTTTTCATAAAACTTTTTTTTAGCCTAGACACGCTCATTAAGTTTTTTATTATAAGTATTAACTCCCGGTGATTGATTGCACAACTCCTGGGCCCGTGATTTTAAATAGGACTTAAAATACATCAGAGTTGATATTTGGGTAAACATTTTCAACTATGGCCTAATCCTGCTTTTTAAATTTAATTCAAATTGAAAATATATAAATTTTGTTGTGATAAAAGCACACAATCTCAAGCCTGGTGAAATTACGCAAAAATATAAAAAAAATGTATATCACTAAATATACCGCCTTAAACCAAAATGTATAGGTTGTAGGTTCTAAATTTCAGAAATTCTAATTTTTGAATCTATGGCTAGCACGAATACAAATAACAAACTTCATTTTAATTCAGAAGATTTTAAAGTTATTAGAGGTTGAAACTTGGGGAAATTCGGTTCAATTGGGTTGTTATATCTATCTTTCAAATTTATTAAAATCAGTATTATGTGCAATTTATGACGGTTGTAATTTGTACCAACTAAACTATAAATGCAATATAAATAAACGTACGCTTAGAATCTAATTGAGTTTTAACTGACTCATAAACAATAACTTACACAGGAATTTGGAATATTATTAGTTATAATATTCTTCCTAGGTCTGGAGGACAATTAAAAAGGTAGCTTGTAAATTTTACACGCACTCACGCACTGGCAGGCAAAATACACGCAGAATGCAAGATAACAGGAACATTCATTTATATATATTATATTCTAAATGTATAATTATTTAAAGGGTGCACTTTGAAAGGCAGCTTGGTGAAAGGGGGGGGGGGGGTTAGAGATTACTGGGAGAAGATAAGAATTATTTATCAAGCTAGTTGATTGATGGTTTCTCAGTGAAAAGACAAACTCACCTTAATTCATCTGCATCAAGTAAACAAATGATCATTGCGGCTAACAATGGAGACTTTTCATTTCATTGATGGAAACTTCATTAATTATAAATTTACAAATTTAACAGGAAGTATTACTAGAGTGTAAGTGATGAATAAAGCAAGACAAACGTTGAAGGAAGTCAAAGGAAAAGCAGATTTGCATTGGAAACGGAGGCATGGAAACGATCGACCTGCGTATCGTGCTTACCGCCCCTCGCATCATCAGTTAAAGTAAACTAATGGGTTATTAACGCCAATCGATCAGGCCAATTACAAAAACTAGATTGATGCTAGCATTTTTAAGGTTTGATTTATTGGAAAGTGTATTCAACAAATAATAGATTTTGTTTTGATTACATCTGTAAATAAAATATGCTAATTACGTTCTAACAATATAAATTTTTTATTAACATAATTTCTTATTTATGTTTATAAACTACTAAAGTTGACAGAGCCATATGAAAGTTTATTTAAAATTTGATCTTTAAGGAGCCTCTGACATCATACAACCTTAAGGTTTGTTATAATTGTATAACGATTATATCCATGACATATATGGAAACGAAAAACCAGACACGTCTTTCAGGTTTACCGGAATTCGTGAAATCTGGCTAACTTTTAAAATTGTTCAAATACGGTTTTGGATATAATAATTATTTATCACAGATGTTACATACGCTCTCTTGGCCTACAAAAATTAAATGACTTTAATGACAGATTTGTAAAATTAAAACAAAAATATTGATTAATACCAACAATAACTGTAATATACGTGTCCATGGCATGAATATATTAGGTAAATAACATACTGATCGTTTCACCTTACCATAACTATTCGTTAAAATTCAACCAAAGATAGTGAATGGAAATCTCAAGATCATCTTTTTACAGTTTGTAGCAATTATATTATTTCCATAAGAAATGTTTATCATATAGGCTCAAAAACAAATTGCTCTACCTTCTCTAAACGAACACTTTCAACAACGATTTGTATATCCTACAGGAAACAAAATCTAAGGCCAGAGCAAGCTTTGAACTCGGTTAAAGCAGAGCAAAACTCATTGTTTGATCAAGAAAATAAAAATCTGAAGTGGCCTACACACAACTTCACTATAAGTAAACTTTATATCAAACTTCCTAGTTATATAATGTTCCATTTAGGAATAATATAAATGGAAGATATTTATTAGTCTTTCATTCCTGGAGGTAGTACAGATAGTGATTGATCCACTTATCAATATAAATGCTTCTTTTTGTATATCACTTCATTTTATAATTATGCTACTCAAATCATATTCGAAGCCTACTTTTCAATATAATTTAAAAATTTTATAGCTTGAAATTTTTAAAAATAATAGCTATGAACTATTAGACTGGAATAATGAAAAACCTAGACATTTTGTGAACAACTTAATAGCTCCTTCTTGAGGAATGGGTCCATTCCTCACAGTTCAGTATTATCCAAAGATACTATAATTCATAAACGCAAAAAAAATTTCATGTAATATTTAGAGTTTTTCAAGGATGCAACATACTGATTGATTAGAGCATTTTGTCAGAAAATTCAACATACCATAGAAAGCATCAGAAATGATATGTTTGAATGACATTGATTTTCTACTTGTAAGAATTTATTCTTTTTCGTCCTATGATAAGTTATTAAATTACTTAAACATTTTTCATTAAGCCTCTAAACATCAATTTCCGAATTGAATACGGATTGCACCTGAGGTAAATGCTCACTTAATACCCTGGCGGTGCGTTTGAATATCAATCTGAAGTATAAAATGAGTCGTTGATCTTTAATGTCAGTTTAGTACTGGTTGACTTGAATGCCAATGATCCATAATTCATGTCAGCAGAGTCTGGGAGAGCAATACATATGCATGTGGTATATGAGAGCGGACTAACCTTCCGCATTTCCTCGCTTGGAAATGACTGTTAAAAATCAGATAATGAAGTTTCATTCACAAAGAACCAACTTAGAGATCCGTTAAAATATTAGTTAAAAGTGTCAAAAACATGTATAGATTGCAAATGAAATTATTATATGTGCAGTAAAGACCAACTCTACCGGATTTCCTGACGTTTTTACTTTCAATATAATGGTTGATACTATTCATAACTTCCGTAAAATACGTGCAGAACAATTTTTAAATTTATTTTTTCAGTTTTTTTTTATTCAGCCATTCTAATTACAGTCTGTTGAACATTATACAATGTTCAAACAAAAGTTAAAAATATAAAATAATGTGTGAGTAATTTATAGTTTTAAAATGTGTCTCTGAGAATTGATAATATAAACAAGAAAGAACAAACGAACAGGGATTACACTATAAATGCCAGTGATGGGTCTCAAACTTTAGCTTATGTCTCTTTATTGATTCGACGGTGAAGGCAGGAATAGAAAAAAAACTGAAATGAAATTATTAAATAAATAGAAATTAAAGAAAATAAAGCTAAGTTAATTCCTTAGATCAATTAAAATAATGCCTAGCAGAACAAATTACCAGTAAGACAATACTGGACTGAATAGAAGGTATAATACAGATGGAGTACATTGAGAACTGCTCCAGCTATGAAGGCAACTTACGATGTATTTTCCAATAAAATTGGAAAATATTTTAATAAAATAAATCAGCAAAATTTTTTTACCAAAAATGTGTTTTTAGAAAACATTTTTTTCCCTTAAACTATTAATTCTAGGGTCATGTAATGTTGGCATTATCTTTGAGCCTACAAAAGCAATAAAAGAATATTCTAATTCCATCTGAAAGCTTGTGAGAACGATACAAGCCATACCGTTTGACCAATCAAAAAATATTTTTAGGTATGAAACTATACTTAAAAATAAAACTTTGTGTGGAGGATTAGTTAAGATAATTTTTTCAAAATTACATTAACCTAAAGAACGTTAGAGTATATTTTCTGTTTTCAGAAAATGTTTTAACGCTAAACGGCTCATTAAAAAACAATGAAAGTTTACCAAAAAATTGATCAGAAAATAGCAATTTATAAAAAAATTCATGAATTTCCATTATGGCAAGGAACAATCTATATAAATAAAAGAATGATTTTGTCTGTACATTGTTTAGAACTGACTCATTTTAAGTTTTCTTTACTGTTCATGCATTAGAGAAACAGAATCCACCCTTAGAAAAATTTCTGTCGGTTTGTTGGTTTGTCAGTAAAATTTTGTCACAAGTAAACTCAGTCACCATAAGATATAGCGAGCTAAAACTTTGACAGGAGATTTCTACATGTGTAACTTAAAATGTAGGCTCTAAATTGATTGGAGAATCAACGTAAATGTGATGTTATGGACGTTTAAAGCAAAAACTTTTGTCACAAGTAAACTCAGCCACCGTGAGACATAGCAAGCTGAAACTTTGATACTAGATTTGTGTATGTCTAACGTAAAATATAGAGTCTGAATGGATTAAAAATTCAGCGTAGAAGTGAAGTTATGGACCTTTAATCTGAATTTTGCTAACTTTACAGACATGTTTATTTTGAAAATATACAGGTGTAACAAGTAAGTATTGTTAGTTGATTTTAATTTCATTTACCTATATAAATATATTGGGTATTTGAGCATATTGACAACGTGTTTCCCAGAGTTCAAGATGTGCTGTCTATTCAGAATGAATGGCTTTGTGAACAAGCAGTTCTCAACACTTACTATGGACAGGCAGGGAAAATCAACAAAGAAGTTCTTATGTAAAACAAGTCGGGGAAAAAACTTACAAGTCAGTAAAGAGAGTGATTAGTGATGAGGAAGCAATTCATTATCCAACAGAATTTCTGGATTCCGTGAATAATCCTGGACTGCCTGCTCATGAGTAAAACTTAAATTAGGAGCACCAATTATGCTGCGATTTAGCAGCAGTAATAAATTTCATGTTACGTAACGTAAGTGCACCAAAAATTTGCAACGGAACACGACTCTGAGTTCGTGCTCTGCACAGATACGCCATAGAGGCGGACATCATGACTGCGTGTAGTACTGGGGAGTCTGTATGTATACCACGCATACTATCGATTCCGAGCCACTATCCGTTTCCATTCAAACGATTGCAATATCCTGTCAGCGTTTTGCAATGATGGTAACTAAGTTGGAAGGGGAAACTCTATCTACTGCAGGAATTGAAGTGAGTGAGACCAAGTTTTTCTCACATGGTCAACTGTGGTTTGCCCAAGAGTCAGAGGTTAGAACTCATTGTTCTTCCATGAACCTGAAGGACTGATACCTAATGTGGTGTATAGAGAGGCATTTGCTTAGCACTGTACCAATAATGATATTTTCTACTATTCTATAATTTCTAATGATATTTTGGAATACCATGTATAATCGAATTTTTGATTCCGTCAAAGATGGGTGCGTTTACTAGTAAAGCTTTAAAACTTAATATTATTCCTGGACTAATGATTTACTTGCTATACTTGCAGTATTTTTTTACATTTATTTACATTGTTTATCTTGAATTAAAATTTTTTTGAGTGAACCCACTGAAAAAAATTATGTTTAGAGGTTTAATGAAAAAAGTTTGAATAATTTAATAACTTAATGTGAGATGTAAACGAATAAAATTCCTACATGTAAAAAACAACGCCAATCAAACATATAATTTCTGATGCCTTCCATGGTATGTTGAATTTTCTCACAAAATGCTGTAATCAATCTATATGTTGCATCCTTGAGCAAAGCTTAATACTAAATTTAAGAGATTTGCTTTTATGAATTATAGTATCTGTGGGTAATATTAAAGTATCAGGAATGGATTCTTCCCTCAAGATGGAGCTCTTAAGTTGTTGACAAATATCTAGGTTTTTCACTATTATAGTCAAATACTTGATAGCTATTATTTTTAAAAAATTCAAGCTCCCAGCTATAACAGTTTTAAATTATACTGAAAAGTAGGCTGTGAATTTGATTTGAGAATGCAGAACTGTCTAGTTACTAATATATTTTTTTCAATATATATTTATATCAGCCTTATAACAGAGTGCAGTACGCAGGAAAAACATAACAGTCCCTGAAAATAAATTGGATATTTATGAGTTTCGTCAAAGGGAAAGAAAAGCAATTTTTTGAAAAACCACTAGCAAGTCATAAAATTCCCAGTAAAATAATTTTATAATTGACCAAAAATGAATAACATATTTTTAAATTGAAAACATTCTTTGAAAAATAAGAAAATAAATGATCCTACATCTTAAATTAAAAACTATCTTAAACTGACATTTTGACTTAGATGTTTCTGACATTTTTTAGACAAAATAGGAATATTTTCCAGTTTTAAATGTGAAACTCTGTCTTAGATTTTCAGTGTAGAAGGAGGTCAGATAAACTACGATGTAAGAGATTCACTGGCTATAGGAACAAAAGCCATGTCCTGTAAGAGATTATTTCGAAACAAGAAATCTACACATTCACTTTTCGAAAATATTATTACTGCTGTGGTTATACTAATGATATTATTTGCATCAGTAGTGTGATACATAAAAATTAGCGTACATATTGATAGGTGGATCAATCACTATCTGTACTACCTCCAGAAATGAGAGACTAGTAAACATATCCCATTCAGTCATTTATATTATAAATGGGACATTATATACTATATACCCAAGAAGTTTAATATTATGTTTACTTATAGTAAAGTTGAGTAGAGGCCACTCCAGATTTTTTTATTTTAATTAACATGCAGAAAATAAATAGAAATATATTAAAAATTTTGATTTTTCCATTTCATTTTTACGCTTAATTAAGGAAATTTTTCTTCATAAAAATTTTTAAACAGTGATAATGATCTATTAGAGTGAGATTTACAGAATAAGTTACAATGATTTTGGACACCACTTTATTAGATAAACAGATGGAACTTTAAAACTCCAATATTGAGTACACATTCATGATTTAATCGGAGAAAATATAAATCAAAGAAACTTTCAAATTTTTAAAGCAACAAAAAAAGTATTTTTTTTTTCAATAAAATGTAAAAATTTTTCTCATGATTGATTGTGAAAGCTTTTGAGGTGACAAAAATCATGTTGTTAGCCAGCTGTAATTTTTTGACTTTAGTAAATTTCAGTGTAGGTCACTCCAGTTTTTATATGTTATTCAATATTACAGGCAATCTTGTTTTACATAAATCAGACATCTCTGTATAACATACTAGTTTATAGTTTCATATTTTTTTACCATTTGTAGTGTGTCTAAGCAATATTACTTAACTTGCATTTTATTACTAATCAGAACAAGTTTTGAAAATATACCATAAACTATTGTAAATGAATTTTGTGTAAAACTTGTAAGTTGATCAGAAAGAAAATTAACAGTTTGTATCTTATTTAAGTCTTGACCTATAATTTCAAACATTCAGTTTTCTATTTAATGTTATATTTTGTCCAAATTCAGTATAGATAACGTACAAGGCAAGACGATATATAATTTTAATGATATTATTAACAACTTCTTTGGTACTTGCTTAAATATCTTTTTAAACTTTTAATTGTTCTCTGTTTCTAGAAATTTTGGTTAAGTAATTACAAAATCTACAAGATTAATGGACTTTCACAGTAAAATGAGTGCGTGATGTTGTCTGTCAAAAGTAGATTAACAAGAGATACATGACAGAATAGAGCGGGTGAACAGAATCGATGGTTGAGACAGGTTGGAAGGAATGAGGTCGAGAGCGTGGAAACAGTAACAGTTAGTACGGCAGACTTGCTACTTCTCGCTGGTAACCCTAATGCTTTACTACCCAAACTCATTTCATTCAAGCACAACACATTATCGTAGTTTTTTAATTACCATTTAACAAGTTGTATTCATTATATTACACAAAACACTATTAGTTAAAAGCAAAATTTTTTATCACTACATGCCATTTAATTTCATTATTCGTTTTTCTAAAGTATTTTAGATTTTTTCCTATTCAAATACATTTCTTAGAATACAAAACGAAACCCATTTAATTAATAATTATAATATGTTATTAATAAATACAGTTTTACGATATTTTATTTTTGGCAATGCACATTAAGACTATTACCATTAAAAACCCGTAGATCAACTATACTAGAATATTTGCTTGACATAGAATTTACAAAGTTATAGCCAAACCAGATTCTCTTAGAGAGGTTTATATTTTAAAAAATACTAAAATCAGATATTCTTGTAAAATATACTATTTTATAATAGGATATGTTCTATCATGCGTATTATTCCTAGGCAATTAAATAGTTCAATTATATTTTTATGTATATTAAAACAAGCTCTGAAAATATGCCATGAAATGTAGTAAATAACCCATCGTCTGCCTGCATATTGTTAAAGAACTGTAGAAATAAAACGCATATTGTAGCATATTGTATGTAGAAATAAAACGGTATTTGTTCATCAAAGAAAATATACTGAATATCAGTTTCAGGTGACCATATAATAATTAATTTTCTTTTTGAAAGGCAAAAATTTTGATTTTTTGAAAGCAATACTTCAAAAAGGTAGTGTGGAGAAGTGATGTGTTTTTGTTATTTTTCAAACCGTTTCTTATTTTATTTATTAATTAGTCTATACTTCTTAATAATTTTGTAGTATATGCTCCTTCTCTTTTTATCACTTTATATGTTATTTATTTTCTTATTCCAAAGAAATACGTTTCATTCATGATCTCTGTCACTGACAAATACAAGAAATATAAATTAATTTCAGTTTCACAATAAACCCGTCAAACAACAATCAATTTTCAAACCACAATAAGAAAAGGGGAAAATACTAAGATTTTTCAACCTTAACAAGAGGTCTTTGTCAGAGTCAGAAAAACTGAATGATCTAAGTTTTTTTCTCTTTTTTTATTGTGGTTTGATCATATATATATATATATATATATATATACTGTCGATTTAATTCATCCTGTTTTTATTAATGCTTTGTAAATTATTTCGTTAGTCCATATTCTATTTGAAGTTTTGCCTGAAGATGATCTATGGGACCGAAAGTTTGTTTATAAGGAGGAGTTTTAGTTTTTAGTTATTCAATCGTTACAAGATAGTGTTGTTGTCAAAGATCTGTGTTTTCTATTATTACATGTCTCTCGGGCAACTAATTTGGGATTTACCCCGGAGAACCGCAAAATAGTCAGGAGGCTAGAACAAGACAGCCACAAGGTCGTCAATGCAGAAACTGCTGTAAATTAACCAAATATATTTATATATCAATGTTCAATCCACAATATGAAATGGAAAAAAGACTAAGATCTTTCAACCACAACAAGAAGTCTTTGTCAGAATACAAAACCCAACTGACCCAAACGTTGGTTTCTTGAATCTGACGAAGACCGCTTGTTGTGGTTGAAAGATGTTAGTCTTTCCTTTATATTGTGGTTTATCATTGATTGTTATTTTACGTGTTTATGTGGAATCTTGTTATATATATATATATATATAGGTAAGTTCTCTAATCGGGATTCGGTCAATTGACCGAATTATTATATATATATATATATATATAATATAGAAAAATAGTAGTTCTATTAGTTATTATGATAGAACGTAGTGCAATCAGTTATTACGTGGTATTTACTCATTGTAGAGTAAAAAGCTAATGAAATGGTCTCCACATATAAATTTTTTTTTTATTACATAAAAAAAAATTTAAATGTGGAGACCATTTCATTAGCTTTTTACCCTACAAAAATAGTAGTGAGTTTCTGTTTAATTTCTGTGCGTTCTTTTTGTGAATTTTGAACTCATGTATATATATATATATATTGGGTTCAGATCCTGAAACAGATCCCCGAATCCAACAATAAAGTTACCCTAAGAGCTTCAGAGGAAGCATACATATGCTTACTTGATGCCCGCTCTTCCCCTGGACTCAACCTCAACCGATAATTTATTTATTTATTTATTTTTTTATTTTATTTTACTTATTTTATTTTATTTATTTATTTATTTTTTATTTTTTTCTTTATTAATTTTAATTTGATTTATCTACTTTTTTATAATTTTTTTAGTTATGATTTTTACTCGTTCCTTTTTACGTCTTAATTTGGCTCTTCATTTCCTTCCCTCCCTTCTCGCTTGGTGGTAAGTGGTGGGGTACTGGCTGTGGTCTCCGATTTCAGTACCGATTACAGTCTTCCTGCGGGACTCTTCGCTCTTCGCTCTTCACACCTCCTGATGACGACGATGGTCGAAATATCGATGTGAGTTATGTCTGTGTCTTTCTGTGTGTTTCCTTCGTTTTGAATTTATTTTATTTTTAAAAAAAGTCCGCTGGACCGTTTCTTTTAATTGGAGTATATATATATATATATATATATATATATAACAGATTCAATAATATATCGACCGTTTGATATAATAGGTGTGTTCTCTAATTGGGGTTTGGTCAATTTTGCAGGATAAAAAATTAAACTCTCGTTGCCAACGTTTCGGTTTTATAATAGAAAAAGAAAAAGATGAGCAAAGAAGGAAGACACTTGAGATGTTATATATTAAAAAGGATCTAAGATCGATTAATCATAGAAGTGATATTACTAATTTAAGTAATATTTATTCTGGAGTGTTGTGCTGAGTTTTAGTGAAATTTGATTTATTTAGTTCCCTTGAGTGAACAGTGTTGAGGTTATTTGTAATGCTATCTTATTAGTCTAGTCGAAGGTTTTGTCCGGTTAACATTGTTGTTCCTTTAAATAATGTAAATTTCATTTTCTTAGTTTAAAAAATTCTTACTTCTGTAAGTAATATTGTTTTATGTATCTCTGAAATATTTCTACTTGTAATATTCATAAGTTGTAACAATCCAT
Organism: Hermatobates lingyangjiaoensis; assembly: GCA_026182355.1. Lineage (NCBI taxonomy): Eukaryota > Metazoa > Arthropoda > Insecta > Hemiptera > Hermatobatidae > Hermatobates > Hermatobates lingyangjiaoensis. Next base: position 4,499,624 of record JAPFBL010001938.1, read on the forward strand.
TTTCATATTGTGTATATGTTTGATGTTGATATGTGATTTCTTATTATCATTTGTTTGTAGGCCTATGAAAAAGGTTTTAAATAAAACCGAAACGTTGGCAACGAGAGTTTAATTTTTTATCCTGGAAAATTGACCGAACCCCGATTAGAGAACACACTTATATATATATATATATATATATATATATATATATATATATAATATATGAGTTCAAAATTCAAGAAGAGTAACACACATAGTAAATAAACACACTTGCAAACTTAAATTTTGGACAATCCGTTTTCAGGCGAAAATAAAAAGGGAGACCAAGCACGTAGTAGACGCAACGTCAATTATATATATATATACATTTGTAAATGTGCTTCTTTACTCTGTGTGTTACTCTCCTTGAATATTGAACTGGTATATATATACACTAATAAATAAATAAAATGCAACAAAATATATCTGCAATAATCAATAAAAGGTAAGGTTAGATAAAAAGGTGTAAAAAGTTCAGAATGAGTGTCTTAAAAAATAAAATAAAATATAACATATAATGTATAATATATACTGTATAGAAGAAACTGGAAAAGTCTTTTTTAAGACAATCATTCTGAACTAGTTTCCCTTTTACATCTTTTTATTTAACCTTACCGTTTATTGATTATTGCAGATATATTTTGTTGCATTTTATTTATTTATTTTTTATTTATTTCTTTTTAAATTTCTTCAATTCTCTCTGAATCATTTATATTTTCCCAACTTGTATTGTTTATCTGAATTTCTGTTTATATTTTCTCTTAATTCTATTACTTCAAGACCGGGTACGGGAGGCAGCACTAGCACCTGTCGGTTACTAGCCAGTTCGTCTACAACGTGCTTGGTCTCCCTTTCTCTTTTCTCCTGAAGACGGATTGCCCGAAAATTTGAGTTTGTAAGTGTGTTTCTTTATTTTGTGTGCTACCTATCTTCAATTTTGAACTTATATATATATATAGGTGTATTTTGTAATCGGTATTCGGTCAATTGTTTAGGTTCAAAGTCAAACTCTCAATGGCGACGTTCCATTTTTAATTTAAAGCCTTTTCCGTAGGCCTAGAAACAATGATAATAAGAAATCATTTATAAACATCAACAAATAAGCAAATTCAAAATTTATTATTACAGCTTGTGGAATGTTACAAGTAGAAGTAGAAAATAAATAAAATAATATATCTTACAGAAGTAAGAATTTTGTTAATTAGAAAATGTAAATAAACATTTTATAAAGAAACTAACAATCTTGACTGGTCAAAACCTTCAAGTAGACTAATCAGATGACATTAGAAGTAATCCGCGACACTGTTCACACAAAGAACACAACAGGAACTAAGGAAATCAAATTTTACTAAAACTCAGCATAATAGTCCAGAATAAATATTGCCTAAATTCGTAATATCACTTCTACGATAACTGAATTTACTTTGTAAGTCCTTCAGTATTTTCTCTTTCAAATTTGAAAATGAATATTGAATTTTTCTTTTATTATACAATGCCAGTGTAATTTCTGGTACATTTCGTACATAGTATGGTAGGTTTTTTGACACTGGTACGTTTTTTATACCAATCCGCTATGATATTGCCATTTTCACTTCATATAGATTTTACATCTAAAATTCGTAGATTTCCATCTTTCTCAACTTCACAACTAAATTGTAGACAACTATGAAAAAAATTAAACATATTTAAGAAATACTGTTCTTTTCAATAACTAAAAATAAATCGTCTGCATATAATTTAATAAATTACACTTTTGTACAAGTGCTGGAAGGATGCTGAACTATCACTCCTCTCATACTAATTAGCATGAAACTACATAAACTATTCTACTTGGATTTTATGTTTCATGTGCACGTTACATATGCTTTGCATAGTAACGTCATAAGCACAAAAACAATGTGCACTGTTTTAGTATGTAAACTACTAACACGTGAAATAGGTAATTACTATTGAAAAGCTATATGAGGAAGAAATCTGTAAAATCTATAAATCTGTAAAATTCATTAACGATAAATGATATATAAAAATGGTAGGAAAATAATCGGTTTTAAATGTTTTAAAATTAATAAATTAAAATATTTTTTTAAAATATTTCAGAGATAATTTGAAAACACATAAATGACTAGAAATTTCATTGTTTACAACTTTATCGCAACCATTTTTCTCTGTCACGCCATGTAAGGTTTCAAAATCTCAACAAAAAAAAAACTGTAATGAAGAAAAATGAGACTCTGCCATTTGTTTACATTTTGGCATTCATCTGTCAGTTGTGCAGTTTTTCTTATAAAGCAAATTTTATATTAACATTTTTTAGCGGAAGATCTGATGCTTCATTTGTTTGTACTTTTTTCATTTGTGAAATTGAAAACTAGAAGTTATTTAAGCATAATTCTTTCCAAGAGCAAAAATATTTTTTTTTTTAAGTGCTGCAGTCTTACCAGGACCGAGACCTCCTCGAGAACCTTACATTACTCTTAACCTCTATCCCTATCTTGAGTATTATCCCTATCCCTCTATTATCTTGACCTGCTTCCAGTTTCCAACTCTCATTTGGTTAAATATAACCTACTGAAAGCCAGGTTAGCCTAATGACAACGTCCTCAACTCTGGACTGGTAGATCTGGGGTTCAATATCCACTCCGGCCCTCGATTTATTCACCCGAGAAGTAAATAAACCTGTCATGTCATCCTTCGGAGAGGTTGTTAAGCCGTCAGTCCCGAGCCTATACTATGTCTGGTACTAGTCGAAGATCTCTACTCTAAATATACCTGAGTTAGGTAAAATTTAGGACTTTCAATGTAGTGGAATGTTCATCTTGTGGTATCACAAAGGCCCAGTGTTTGGTACATGTGTGTTCTCTTATTAAACTCCCTTTTCAACCTAGCCTAACCTAATGTACTCTCTTTATCTTGCTTTCCTCCGTCTAGTCTATTCTATTCCTCTTTGACCAAGAAAACTCTTGGTATCCTTTCTTTGGTCATTAAAAGCATATAGTTTAGCCAGTGCAGCTTGAAAACCCTTTCTACTGATATTAGATCAGTACCATGTAACATTACCTATGTTCTTATTCCTCTATTTCTCATTTTTCACAATAAGTTCAAACATCTTTCAATATTTTTGAATTTATATCCGAATTCGAGTGCATAGACATAAAGGTTGAATGTATTCGCACAGTAAATTGTACCCATATTAAATAAAAAACATTTTCTTGGCAAACCTGGCGTGTTAAGTTATGAAATGACATTAGTTAAGTCGTTCTTGATATACTCATTAGTTATTGTGAAACTAAAACAAGCCTTCTACTCATTCCACTCCTGTAGAAATATTCATTTTTAACAAAAATGGTGATAACACTTCAGATAGATTGATTTAGATTACGTTAGTCACAAAATTGATATCACCTTTGAAATGATATTCCAAAGACATCAAGTTGCATGAATGAACTTCTAAATGATTTCAAAGTTGTTAAGTCCCTTCTTAATCTCTCCGTAAGTCAGGCATCAGCAATGCACATTTTGCTGATTATATTCCATTATTATAAGTTTATTTCAACCTATTATACCAATTGCATTGGTTAGGACTGTAAAACCAAATTAACCTCTCTTGGTTATAGACTTGAACGTCTCACAATGTATGAACGTCTCAAAACATAAACGTCTCACTCTCCTATATGTCGAAAAATCATGATAACAAAAATTATATAAACCACTTGATACTTGGATCTTGACAGATAATCCTTTGACTTGTGATTAAATACAAATGTGTTTTTTAGATAACTAACGGATTCTATGGTGACCCGTTTAATGTACGCGTCCCAACAAGGTGATTTGAGCACCATCCTGGCCATTTTGTCTGAAGAAGTATGTAGATATTATTGTATTGTTGTGCAACACCTGTCACACAGTGTTTCAAACATTAGAATACTTCAATTATAACTCATCATTACATATCTATCTGAATAAAATCAGTAATTATTCTGAAGTTACAAACAGAATTTGTGTCGGTGTTATAATTTTATGTGAAGTTTCTTTTTCAGAATATGAATGGGTAAATTTAATGTAGTCTTTTTATGTAGAATAATATTCAAATCACTTAATAGAATAAATCACTTTTGACAGCATTCGTAAACTATGCACTATAGTTTAGCACGCTTAGAATGATCTGGATATTCCATTATTTATTTCAAAATTTGTCAAATATATTCCGCAACAATATTTTTATTATAATAAAACTAATTTTAAATATATGATTTTAGTTTAATTAACTTAAGAGAGATAAAGATAAAAAATAATTTTATTAAGTTAGAATGAAGCATAGGTTTGTAATCCGCTATCATTTTTTTCATTGAAATTCATCAAAGGAACATTCTTTACACTCTCATTTGCATTTCTTTAAGCTTCTTCTTGTAGAGCTTTCAGCGCAATTTATCAAGACCAATTTAAACCGTTGCTTCTTTAAGCTAATCCTTTAGATGCTTTAGGCAAGTGGTCAGTTAAGACTATATGAACCATTCATACCTATAAGTGTGTCTCTTTAGAGCTTTTAGAGATTTGATGTCGCTTTAACCCTTTGAAACCCTTTTACATAATTACTTTTTACCTACGAACAATCAAAGCATAGTTTTCAGAGATTATCTTATACCAATTTATTTCAGAGAGAATTTTCCCCTTAGAGAACGAAATATATCATCACCTGCTTGTACTAATGTTTTTTCATTTTTATGTATGTTACTGCCATCAAATTAAAACAAAAACCACGACCTCTGTTATTAACCATAATAGCAGTTAATAACACCAACTATTATATATTTTATTCAGTGAATACATAAATTTATATCCAATAATTCGCTTTAGATAAAAAAAAACTAATTTTGTAGATTAATAAAACAAATTCTTTTAGGAACTGAAAGCTATTACAGCCTAATACGTTGTAGCAAATAACCGATAATTGAGACTTATTTACAAACTGCAATTATAAAAGAGATAAAAATTAAGTTAAGTGATTAAGACATGTGTCATTCTGTCTTTTTGTCGAGAAGAATGTATTGGAAACTATTTGGTTATGCTATTATCTTACAGTGTAGTAAAAATTATTGCAACTGAACGAGCTTATTTGTTGATTGCTTTTCCAATATTGGTATTCTTGGTTTATGAATGAACGTTCAAGTTTTGCGTGTGGCACTAGGCTTGGCTGGCTGAGAAACGCGAAAGAAGTGGCAAGACAGCGCTACACTACTGCGTAGCCGGGCAGGCCGGAGTCGAGTGCGCCCTGGCTCTGCTCCGCAGTGCACCCGGACTGGTCTCTGCTCAGGACCACCAGGGCCACACGCCTCTCCACCTGGCTGTCATAGCGGGAAACCTTTCACTTGTTACCACTCTCATTGACCATGGCGCTGACGTCAATTGCCCGGACGGTGAAGGGCATACCCCTCTCCATTGGGCAACTGGTAGGTTATTTCATAAATTTAGTCTAACTTAATTTTTATTAAATATTTTAATTGTACTACTAGTGGGTCTAGACCTGTTAACTGTGTTTTGCAGACCTACAGGGATCATTAGTATTCTCTTTGTGTTCTGCAAAGGTTTATAAAAAGACTAAGACAGGGGCATCATTACACTTCCATACTTGAAATAGTTTATGAGAGAATATAAATTATACATATTTAGTTGCCTAGAGAATACACTTCAGATTTGTAAAAGAAAACTTTTTTCAAATTTAAAAAACAAAACGTTTTATTTTTTAATTTCTTGTAACATTTTTACTCTTGCTTTGTATTCTTCCTCATCGATTGTCTCTTTCATCTCTGGTAATTGCAACTTCTTTTTTACCGCCTGAAGTTTTTCTGTCTTGATTTTGACGTTGTACTGTTAATTATCATCTTTACAATTCGCATGATTTTGTTCAATCCCGACGTTATTGTTTCATCATGTTCAGTTTTATTCAAGTCTTCTACAAGCTTTACGTCGAATAAGCATATCAGAAGATTAATAACATTAACTAAACTATAACTATAACGAAATAACTATAGATTACTAACTATTTCCTCATTGTTATCGTCATAATCAATCCTTATACTTGTACAGGTTGTGACCAATTTCTTCTTCCTTATCTCCAACTCTGGTATACGAGTATGATGTACCCGTTCAGTTGAGACGCCTACAGCATGAGCAAACTCTCGCACTTTCATTGTACGATCATCCAATATCATTTCATGGATTATATCGATGACTTCCGGCGTGATCACTTCTTTTGGTTAATCTGAACGTTCGGCGTCACTAGTGCTGGTACGACCACAACGGAACTCTGTAAACCACTTCTTAACTATTGAAATTGATGGTGCCGAGTCCCCGTAGTATTTATCAAGTCTTTCCTTAGTTTCAGTGATGGATTTTTTACGTAAAAATAATGCTTAATCAGCACACGAAATTCACTTTTTTCCATTTTCGTAAAAATACACGAGGATGTCTGCTTCGAATGACTATCAAACACCGACTGCACGTGGTAGCTGACTGATAATTAGATAGTTGCCCACTAATAGATTACAGATGACGGCAGCACTGTTGCATTTGGAATACCTGTGCGGGAAATTCAAAAAGTCACTAACTTATCAATCCGCCATCGTATTTTGCATTCCTACATTTCTACCTGCATTTCATACACTTCTATCAAACAATAAAATTGTATACAGGGTTTATTTTTCATCGTCACACAATGTCTATAGGTTCTAGTGAGTTACTGAATCTGAAAGTACACGAATATACTGCCCAGAACTAATGTGCTCCTTCTTAAGCCGAATGGCAAACTCTAATCACAACCCTGAGAAGGCCCCCGAATTGCAAAAAAAAAAAGAAGAAAATAAAGTTATATCAAGGTTTATGAACACTTAAAGCAGTAAAATCAGTATTGCAACATTAACTTATCACAAGCAAACAAACTTCTTTTAACTGTACAAAACATGTCTTACACTTTTAACATTTGTTGTCTGTACACAAGCCAGCTGGTAGCAAACTGTACACTTTATTTCATTCATCACTGTTACTACTTCTTACATTTACAAAATAAGTCAAAACAATTCAGTACAATAGAAGCTTGCTTGACTTGTTGAAAAATATGAAATAAGGTAAAATTTAGGAATAATATAAACCATAGTTATCAAATTGCATATAATGTTAAAGATTAATCAAAATGATGCAATACAAATTAGTATGAAATAGGTTTTATAATAGAATTACATACACGCATATAACTACTATTCCACATTATTTGTCCTGTAATTTTTTTAAGTTGTTTAATGTGTAGGTTATATTTGTAAATTATGTAATAATCTAAATACGTTCAATTAAATGCAAGTATATCAGCAAAAAATAATGCACTGTTTTAAGCTAAAGCTAAAACTGACGAACCATAATAATGTTGTATGCGTTGTTTTTTTTCTAAAAAACAAAATAATCAAGTTCATTAAGACCTAACATAAAATAAAACCATATTCTTGCATTATCTCAAGATAGGTATACGTACATAGCATTAAATGAACACACTTTTCTGTAGGGGCACTATTATTAACCGAAGCATGAATATCAATACATGGACATGTATATATACTCGTAGTACACAATATGAAGTGGTGACACAAATAGGAAATAATATATTGTATGTATAATATTATACATAATAGTATCATATATACTGGTACTTCTGCAACTATTTAATATTTCCGCACCGGTTCTTTTCAGAGCTAATTAACTGAGTTACTAATTATTCATTAACCAGCTTTGTTTAAAGGCCACTATATTCCTGTTATTAAATAAGAAATGTCACTTCGAGCACGCTACTTGTAAATGTGTCTAATGAAATCAGAGTTTTTACAAGTATTGTTTCTTACAGCAGGAATGGATGTTAACCCACAACGAAACTGACGTGAGTGAAACATGAGTCATTCCCTCTTAACACCCACGTCTCCTATTACCAATTCACTTGTCTACGAGTGTCACCTGTGTATAAATATGTAAAGAATTTTCAGATAACTATTCTTATCTAAAAACATTATCACGTTAAAAATGTTTAGTCTGTTTGGACTGTTGTTGAATCATGCTAATTTCTGTTGAGTGTACGAGCAAATGGCAATACTAGAGGTGCTGCTACAGAGAGGTGCAGAACCAAATTCTTTCGATGTTCACGGGGGAGGACCAGTTCACTATGCCGCTCAACTAAGAGCGCAACGGGTTGTAGCTGCTGTCCAACTGTTAGTCGCCAATGGAGCAGACCCCAGTCGGCCCGATTGCGAGGGAAGACAACCTATCCTCTGGGCAGCTAGCGCAGGTACAAATCACCAACTACCGTAGGGTTAACGCCACAGGGATAATATAATATAACAATATTAATTATTATAAAACCAATAATAAGATTCATTATTATTGTTTTTATTGTACTAGTTCTCTATCGTATCTCAGGTCTGCTCTTTTAAGAAGTGTTGTACTTGCTTCTAACAATTAACCAGTCACACTGTCTATACCAAATAGATTCATTGATCTATTTTACAAATTTCTATTCAACGTGGACCTTTACAACACATTAAAGAAAGAGCAGGGAAAGAAGAAGGTGAAACATACTCGTATATATTGTAAATTTTTCACTATATTATTTTAATGCAATAATATTACTATTAATAGTATTCTTAAAATTCCAATTATTATTATTTTATTATTGAAATGAATGATTTATTTTTAAAATATATTTTTATATCAATTTATAATAATATTTATACATATTTGATCAAATACATGTATAATATTTATAAATATTATCAATGATCAAACTACAATAAGAAATGGGAAAACAAGACTAAGATCTTTCAACCGTAACAAGCGGTCTTCGTCAGAGTCAAAAACCCAACTCTGACGAAGACCGCTTGTTACGGTTGAAAGATCTTAGTCTTGTTTTCCCATTTCTTATTTTGGTTTGAACATTGATTGTTACTTCACGTGTTCATGTGGAATCTTTTTATAAATATTATATATATTTGATCAAATTGTGTTATATTGACAATACAATTACTACTAAAAATTGTTTTGTAATGTTATAACTCTAAAATTCCAATGCATGTTACTGTAAGTTAAATACATTTCATAATATTGTGACACATGCAGAAAATATACTTCCTTCATACACAAACAAAATAAACACCATACCTCAAACTTCTGAAATTTCAAACTACATCAAAATTTTACAAATTACGTCATTTCTATAGTTTAAGATTACACATAATTTAAATAATCACCTACATAAAAAAAATTAAGTAAATTTTGAGAATACATATTTTTTTGTAATTACCTTGATTCTGCTAATGTAACTTTTATCAGTTAAGGCACAAAGCTCCATCAAAGAAGAAGCTTGAAATATATTAAGTGCCCTGGAATTATATTTTCTTTTACTGCCATATGATGTATTAATATTATTATTATATAAATATTATCTATATTAATTCTTCAAATTTGGTCTGATTCTTAAATATTTATGATATTAACGTTTGTTTGAATAGCAGCAAGTATATAAATAACAAATGATGACATTTTATTTAATGTAATAATTGTATTTTTTTTTTAGAATTTATATGAATGTTTACACTGTTTGATGAAGGTAACTCGAATGCTGTAATGGCTTTATTCAACGCTGGGGTAGACATAGAGGCTTGCGACAGAGATGGTCTCACAGGTAAATTACCTTCTCCACTGGTATTAGCATTTCACAATATCACTGCAGTACTTTCAACATCCAGTAGGCCAAGAATACTTAATATTTCATGAACCACTGTCACTATCTGATAATTATTCACCAGTGGTAAATGAATAGACACTCTTTACTCTGAAAGTACTATTCCTAGAATTTATATCTGAATTCTTTTTATTATTTAGCAAAGGGAAAGTTTTTATTTTTAGTACCAACTATTTCTAGCAAGCCTGAAACTTCTAAACTAGTCCAATAGTGCTCATTTTATTTTTTTTCATTTATCAAAGGACATAGGACTACTTAAAACTTATTAAGATTTTATAATGCATCAATGGCGGCAATGACAAGTGCTATCTATACTTTAAACTTAATGAAGCTTTCAACAGGTACTTACTGCTAAGTTTAGTTCAATGAAGTATAAATTAGAAAATGTTTACACGAAAAACGTTGGAATCTATTTTAACCACATTTATAATATAGTTATTGCAGTAATTGTTGTTTAAAGCCTGAAATATTAAGTATCTACAATCCCATAATTTGTGGAGGAGATATTAAATGTATGACATCTTAAAGACCATAGAAATGTATGCAGAACAATGCTAAAAAAATGAATTGGACCTCCATTACCTAATCAATAGTAGACGAGTTCCTTACATTCTTCATGGAATCATTAATATCAGAGGGACAATTCCCAAATATGCACTATTGATAAGTCTCATTCAGTTATGAACAGTGGTTTTATTACATATAAATTTACTGTTTTCAAATTTTTAATCATGTATCAATTTCTTTGAACACAACCTATAAAATATTTAAAATTACAACATTGCATCCAAAGTCCTGAATTCGGTACATTTTTTTTTTAAGTTTTATTTATAATTATAAAATTGATATGCTAAAACAATTATAAAGTTGGCGAATTATAAAGCTCATTAGCTTACTTTTGTCAATAAAAAATAAACTTACTGAATGAATAAAACAATAGATATTGTTTTTTAGAAACAAATAAATTGCTAAGAAAATATAAATTTCACTTATACATTTAGCTGCCCACTGTGCTGCCTCCAGGGGTCATATGGATTGTTTAGAGAAGCTACTTATACATTGTGGCTCTGAAGTGGACGTCATTGACAACAACGGCTGCTCTCCACTCTTCTATGCAGCAACCCTGGGACATCTGGAGTGCGTTAAATTCCTTCTGGATTTGGATGCTAACCCCAATCAAAGAGACCGGAAGGGAAGAACGTAAGAGTTGTGACTCTACTGCTTAATTAATTTAAATAGAAGACTTTACAATGTATACTCGTATACTTCTAAAGCAGGACGAAGATCTTTCAACCAGTAACTGTTCCTGTCCCTAGGGCGAGTTCTATATTCTGCTTGAACTATGACGAGATTAGTTATTGTTCGAAAGGTCGAAGTCTCACTTAAATTATATGTTGTTTTTACATCACTATAAGCTGAGTATAGTGATCGTAAAAAAAATTCGATCTCGAGATTTTTTGAGATCTCCAAAGTCCTTTTATGACTTTTTTGGATGATGTCTGCGTGTATGTTGGTGGGTGTATATTCGAACACTACATTATACTATCTTTGATGGATCAAATTCAAATTTAAAATAAATATTGGCCTCATAATGTAGATGAACCCTATTGTCTACTAGCAAACTCCTAAACTACAAACTCTAGAGTTTTTAAATTTAGGCATTATTATGGAAGCAACAAAAGGAATAATTAAAAAAATGTTTAGATTTTTAAAATAACTGAAATTTTTTTTTCAATAAAATATAAAAATTTGACTTATGATTCAATATGAATGCTTGAGAGGAGGGTATAAGCCATACCATTCGATGGGTCAAAATTAAATTATGTGGGGAATGAGTTGAGGTTTTTTTCAAAATTTCAAGTACGAGTACATTAACCAAAACTGTTAGCGACCATTTTATGCTTTTAGAAAATGTTTTTCTGACTCTAAACGGCCCAATAAAAAAAACAATGACATTTGCCAAAAATCGAACAGGAAATTAGCAATCCATAAAAAAATGAGTGTAATTTTAATTACTTCAAAGAACAAAACTGAATTGTAAAAACTGAATATTAATCCTGGACTAACGGATCACCTGCTATAATTGTGGGATTTGTTTACATTATTTACATTGACTTAAAAATTTTTGAAGAGGCAACCGAAATAATATTTTGTTTAGAGGTTTAATGAAAAAAATTAGAAATGAATTAATGACTTATGAGATGTCAGAGAATAAAATTCTTACATATAAAAAATCAACACCAATCAAACATATAAATTCTGATGCACTCCATGGTATGATGGATTTATATAACAATCTATATGAATATATTTCTGGCTTCTAGTGTTTAGCCTTCTTAAAAACCGATTTTCCTTGTAAACAGATTTTATTTTATTCATTTTCATTTTTTGAAATTTATACTGTTAGGCCCGATCTGACCCACTGGCTGTGTGACGTACCTGCCATAGATATAATTTAGATGGAAGTTTGAATAATTTATCACAATGTAAGATTAAAGCTGAAAACAGTTATGATTGATTGAAGCACAGCCCACTGTGCGGCAGCAAAGGGCCAGTTGGAGGCATTAGAGCTTCTCGAGAGCAGGGGCACAGACCTTTGGCAGCGGTCTGCGAGGGGCGACCTACCGCTGCACGAAGCAGTGAGGGCTAACCAGACACGGCTTGTGCTTTGGCTCCTTCGTCGAAGGCCTTTGGCTGTTAACAGCCCCAACAATGATGGCCAGCTGCCCATTCATATAGCTGCCTTTTACGATCACCACGAAGTTATTCAGGTAAACCATAATTACTTCCGGTTATGAACAAATTATTTCGTACATTAAAGAAATATCATTAACACAATTATTTGTCAAAAAATCCTTATACCAAAAATTGTACCACCAAATTTGTTTATGATGTTTATAAATAAAAAAAGAAATATCTTTTTTTATTTATTTATAAAAATAAAGAAATAAATAAATAAATAATGAATTATCTTTTATTTATTTTAGTATCTTCTTAAAAAAATCAAAATCTATCAGAATCTTAAAAATCAAAATCTAATTATTTCAAAATAGAATACAAGTTCGTAATTTAACATAGGACTTACATTATCTAAGTCCTACTTATTACTTATTACTTATTAACATTATCTAAGTCCAAAAAGAAAATAACTACATTTCTTAATTTTCTGGAATAATTGAATGAAACTTAAGTATTTGTTTCTTTGTGTTCAACGCATCATATTTAAACATTAGAATCATTGGACTGTCTTTTTTATTCTAAACGATATGTTCGAGAAGACTTCCATTCAATTCTATGGTTTTCTTGAAGAGCAATTAAAATATTTATGTCGCACTTACAAACCGACCAACTCTGTCCTCCCAGGTGGCTTCCTTCAGTATTGTAAAGATCCTGAAACACTCTGTCTTAATGGTACCCCTTCCCTACCAAATATGGGGACTGAGGTCTGGACTGCTTGCTCAAAATCAGTCTCACGTGCCGGTTCTCTTTCAACCAATCCTGTGATGATTCAGCTGCCGAAATTATTTTATATTCCTTGAACTCTCTTTATAAATAAAATAAAGTATTCATCCTCAAATGTTCATTCATTTTTTTTTAGGAAAATATAAAACGAGGCTTATCAAAAGTTGAGATAATGAAATAATAGTACTCGCCCGACGTGTTTTGATTTCACCTACAACACATAAGGGCTAATTACTAATTGCGCTTGTAATCGTAACACAGGTGCTGGTGGAGGAGGGATCGGTGGTTAATGCAGCGACTCGACTTACAGGAGGTCGGGAAGGCACAGCCCTAGATCTCGCTCTGGAGAGGGGGAGCCTGCGCAGTGCCAAGGCCTTGCAACAAGCTGGAGGAATCTCTTCTTCTAGGCTCTCAGCATCTTCATTCATACCGAGGTAATCTTTTCATAAATATCAAATACAATGATTTGGTAGAACTCCTCACAAGAGAATTCAATATCTTCATTTAATATTAATAATAATTTACAATAACAAATCTTCTCTTTACTGAAATTAAAACAGCTGTTCCTTCATAACACTACGACGTTATATAACTTCATAACATAACACTTCATAACATATGTACTTATACAAGAACTATAAGTACATACGACTCTTTACTTTGGTTTCTTCGTAATTAGTTTTAGAAAATGACTTACATAACTAAATATAATCGCATTCAATTCAAGCGAGCAAGCTTTTCAGTAAAGCATACGATACTTCTCATACAAACGAGATTATAGTTCATTCATTTACAGCTTTCAGATTGATTAAATCATATTCAGTGCTTCTAGCAATTACATAAAGAAAAAATCTAAAAGGAAGAAAGTATGAACTATTTAGAAAAAATAATTATTTCTTGGGTCACAGATTAATAGTTTTCCTGTATCTCAATACAGCAAAGTAAAAATTCAAAATGAGTTAGTATTAACACAGTTACTACATTCAGTTTAGGATGGTCATAGGCCCTAGACACTTCTACATTGCAACTCTATTTTAATTAATCACCTACGTTATTCAATCGTTAATGTATTTATTATTTCAATTATTTTTACTTTAATAGCCTTTAATTTACAAAAAAAAATCTTACTTTTTTAATCTAACTGGGTCAATATGAATCATAAAAAGGATTTCACTATGTAAACATGAAATAAAGTCAACACAAAAGCCGCCATATGAAGTTTCAAAATATGATTAGTATGTTTCAAGAGCAATGGTCTTTGCCCGAGTCACAAATAGAATGACAATTGTCACAGAGGATGATTCAGCTTGTAACATGAATGGGGACGTTTCTGGTCAAAGATGCGAGTTCTCTTTTAGAATTGCATACTGTGACTTATACGATAATAGGATAAAAACAAAACTGAAAAGTTTGGATGTTTTGATTGCGTTTTTATTAGCTGTTGTACCAGGCCATTCTCGGAAAAGATTAGTTTTATAACTTGCAATAATAAATCAATCACGCCTTACTCATTGAGTACTTCAATGAAGTAAATGCCTCGGTGTTTAAGTTATCGACTTGTAAATGAAGTCTACTAATTGCTGTTTTGTAGTCCACATCGTCTAGTATGGCAGCTCTAAGAAAATTTCTGAAGTTATTTTCTTGATATCCTCACACTACTAATTCTTCACAGTCTTTTTTTTTTTGTTTTAACTGACTCAAAAGGAAGTTCCATGCTATAGTTTTGGCTATAGTGCCTAGTGCACTAGATGAGGGGTTCCCGTCTTGTTTGGTCCTTGCACCTCTCCCACCATTTCTCATAATGTCATTCTCCCCACCTCAATCTTATTCTCTCTAGGGTGGTCTTTTAAAAAAAATGATATGACATCGTATTCAGCATACTAAATAAGAAGCAAATATTACTAAAAATTCTTTTATGTTTTCTTTATTAGCATATATATATATGATCAAACCACAATAAGAAAATGGGAAAACAAGAAAACCAATGGGAAAACCAAGGGTTTTTGACTCTGACGAAGACCGCTTGTTACGGTTGAAAGATCTTAGTCTTGTTTTCCCATTTTCTTATTGTGGTTTGATCATTGATTGTTGTTTCACGTGTTTATGTGAAGTCTTTTTACATATACTATATATATATATATATATATATATATATAAAAACTTTGCATGGACTATGTTTATAACACAATTTTACAAATTAAATGCTAAAAAAGAAATATTGATGGAAATATACAATATTAATACAATCAAGATAGTATTTTATTACTTTATAATTAAGAGGTGAAAACCTATAGCTCACTCTGTAAACTTACTGTGGTTACAATTCACTTCCTGAAAAGCCTAAACCCTTTGGGATAAATTTCACTCTAATTGAGAACCCCTGACTTAGTGCGTCTATTAACTTAGAAAACTTGGATTCTGCTACTTTTAACTATATTTACAACAAAAAATCGTAGTTCATTAATGTACGTAACTTCTGTGGCCATTATAAATTGATTCTCCTGATTACTAAAGTTAATTCATTGAATCTAAATATACCTATTAAACATTTTTCTTTATATATATTTTCAGATTTGATCTTATAAGGAAGGAAAGTGTTGATGGAACTTATACTGAAATGTCTCCTAAGAAAGGCTGTC
This sequence comes from Hermatobates lingyangjiaoensis, assembly GCA_026182355.1. Taxonomy (NCBI): domain Eukaryota; kingdom Metazoa; phylum Arthropoda; class Insecta; order Hemiptera; family Hermatobatidae; genus Hermatobates; species Hermatobates lingyangjiaoensis. The sequence goes on from JAPFBL010001938.1 coordinate 4,515,518, forward strand.
AAACAGATCCATTACTTGTATCAACAGCAGTGAAAACTATACTTTTACCTCGCGGAAAGGATAGAAAGAAAAGCGTAAGCATGGTGCAGTCACATAGTTCTAATATTCTTAAGCATAAATGCTAAATATTTCTTTAAAATTACTTTGCCCACATATTAGCATCATAACTATGCTTTATATTTGAAGAATCTGGAAATAATAGCCTAGCTATGACGATTATACGTCACTTAACATTTCTTAACACAACTAATTAACTTAATTCTATTTACTTCTAGCGTGAATTACATGCTGATTCATATGCCAAAATGAATTTATTTACCCTATGAATATTCAAGCAAGTATCTGTTATTTTTAATCTTAATAACATGCATAAAAGTTCAAGTTCAATGCTAATATAGTGAAAGTGAGAGTTATATTATAACAAAATAACAAATATTAAAATATGTTAACAACATTTACACATTTTCTTAACATATAGTAAATAAACAATATTTGTAACTGGCCTTCTAAGGATACCACACTTAGTATTTATTTAAACTACATGTACCTAATGGCCAGTGTCTGCAAACAGCCCAGTCAGTCTGCCTAGTTGCCAATTGTTAGGTGAGGTGATATCCTCCTTCAGCAAGACAGTAATTTCCGGCTTGTAAATTCTTGTTTTTGAAGAACAGTTTCCATTTCTTGCTACAACTTATTTTTATTTAGGTAATCAATTCTCCAACCAAAACAAAAATGTTGAATGTAATATTGTATACTTCTATACTTTTATTATCTTCAGCACCTCTTTTCATAAAATACTTTGCCCTAGTTTGAGGAGCTAGAAAGACTAAATTTTAAAAAAATCTTCATTCTCTAATCGACAAATATATTATCGTACTGTCCTGACCACAAACCTAAGTTTATATAAACTGCAATCTAGGCAAAATTGTTCTTTCTATTCTTTTAAAATCAATTCGATGCTAAAATATATTATTCATGCTCACAAATTATGGATATTCTAAATTATTTATTTTTAATATAATAATTTATAATACCCTTTTATTAATAATATAAATTAAACTATACCATACAATGAACTATAGATATTAGAAGATATTGCTCTCATCATAACAAAAATGTAGTTCTTTCTTTATCTCCTAGGTTTCCAACAGAACAAGGAAGATAAGATTAAAGACATTTAAGGGTAGGAAATATACAAAAGATTTAAATAAACCAGACGAAATAAAAAAAAAATGTCAATCTAAACATTATCCACTCACGGTTTCAAAAAAACATAAACAAACTCTTCAGAAACGATGCTATGAATCAACTAAATCATCAAAGCATAAATCTGAGTCGCAATCTTTGATTAGTATTGAACCGGAAGCCCAGCGAGGAGGTAAAGAAGCCAAAGTAAACGTCGATATGATAGATTATAATAAAAACTGTGAGAGAGAGACATCTTCAAACAACTCTAATTCATTAAACAAATCGGAAAATAAAACAAAAGGATCATTTGACAAAGAAGAAATGATCAAAGGAATTGAAGAAGCTAAAACTATTTCTAAATCAGTCTCCTTCTTTGAAGAAGTGAATTCACAATCTGATGAAGGTCAGATAGATATTCATGTTGTAGAAGTAATGATTCACCATGGAAATGAAAACAGTTTACCAATTGAGAATCAAACTATTGAAACAGAAATTATCGGTGATAACCAAAATTTAGAGGAAACGAATGAAACAGTGAAGTCGAAAGAGAGTATTGACTCTAAAGAACAGAGTGATACCCAAGAAGTTCATGATTCTGAAGACAAATGTACTAACAATGAAAACAATCATGACGAACATACAGAGGAAACCAATAAAAATGAAGACCTTTTTGAAAATACAATACATAATGAAAATAGATTAGGCAATTGTGAAGAAATTGTGAGAGAAATTTGTTTAGATGATAATCAACATAAAACAGACATCTCTGTCAATGAGGATAGGACTACTCTTTCAGAAGAAAATCATAATGTTGTTGAACAGAAAAGTAGTATTGAAGACGCAAATGAAGAAAAGATTGAAAATGAAGATGAACGTGAACGTAGCCAAGAATCTGTCAAATCTGTAAAAGCAAGTGATGAGTTTGAAATATCACAAGAACCAGGTGATGAGTTTGAAACATCACAAGAACCAGCTGATGAGTTTGAAACATCACAAGAACAAGGAAATGAGGATATAACGTATGAAGGTAACACTAACGCTGATTCAATTGATTTAACCATTCATTTGAATTTGCCATCTAAATCTGAAGATGTGCGTGATAGCTTGGATGAAAATGACTTATTAGAGAATGATGCATCACTACAAACAAAAAGTGAAGTCAAGGATAATGATAATTATAATAAAATTAACGAGAATGAAGAAAAAAATGAAATGAAAAACAATCAAGTCGAAGAAGGGAAAACAAACACAAAACTACAAGAAAAAGATGGTGTCAAGGAAAGAATGTCAAAAGTAATTGACAGCCAGGATGATTCGGAAGCTAACTACTCGGATGAAGCAAAACCTCGACAGTGCTTTCTATACCTTGTATTTTCAAGTAAGTTTTTATTACTTGACCTCTAATTTGTAAGTATTTAACCTTATATTAAAAATTGTTTTCCAGGGTCGAATTCATCAATAGTTAGTTATCGACATGGTCTTGAAAATATGCAAAAGAACACCAAGTACAACAAAGATAATTCACTTCGACCATTCTTTAAGTCAAAGCAAGCAGGAATAAAAAGGTAAAACAAAGGCAAATAATTCCTTTTTAGCATTTCAGTAGTTAATAAATTTTGATCCTATTAAAGGTTTTATATGGAAAGAAAAATACTTTCTAAAATAATAGAATTAAAACAACTGAAAAACCATGTCAATAGAAAAAGCGAAAACATTTATGTAAAAGGATTAATAAGAAATTATCATTCGGAAGGTCTAATACCAGATATTACTCCTTACGATGGGAACCCAACTTTTAAAGAATTTGAAAAATATTTATACGGTAATGAAACATCAAAGTATAGTAGTGAACTAACTTATACTATATATAATGCTTAATTTATTTTCTTTTAGATCAGTTGTATATTCTTCAAGGTAAAAGGAAAACTTGGTTCAGTATCAAAAATTGGATGCAATTTGAAAATAATGTTACAAACTCTTCAGCGGAAGGTGACAATGAAATGAAACCAGACGGGGAAACTAGTTACCAGTGCATAGAGATAACTCACAGGTGCAGTCATACGAATAAAGCATATACTTGTCTGCCCTGTTCCACATACTGTAAGTAGCGAAATGAAATAGAACATATTTTTTGTATTTATTATTATACATAAAAACTTATTTATTATTAGAGGGTAACAAGTAACAGTGATATATGCTACATAAAAAAAAAAATGAAATAAAAGAGTGGAGAAACCACCCATTGGTGGTACTCTATATAAATTGTTCTGATCACTTGAAATTAGTCTTCACAGTTAGCATTGCTGAGCAGATCTCGGGGCCAATATCTTTTTAGCTGAATTAAAGGGTTATGGTTGGTGGGTAAAGATTCATGAAATTTGAGGTATCGTGATAGGATTTCTTGGTGGATAAAAAGAATTTTTAAATCGTTAAATATAAGGGAAATAAATGTCTTTTAATTATAAAAACCTATGACACATTTACTGAAACAAGAAATATTTGGTTCCTCTTAACTTCTATAAAATTAATGTCATGATTCTCGTTATTTGTATTTAAAAATGAGGCACTACTTGGTTCGGTTCCTCCCACTGAATATTCATGTTCTTTGTCACTCAACTTTAATTATTTACTAATTAGATGTATGTATATTTTATAACATCACATTAAGCATGTTTATTCTGAAATCTTACTAAGTAAGTGTATATGGAGAGATGTCACAATAAACACAAATGACTCTACAATTAAATGAATTACTAAAAATTTAACAGAGAAAATAAAAAGTTTATGCAATATTAATTGTTCTAACTTCTATAGTACCAACAATGAGCATGTATTTAAATAACATTATATTTAACTAGTGATAGCTCTTTAATTTTGCGTTTATTAATTGACTTAAGGTAAACTATTTCTTTGATATGTTCCCAATTCAATAATGAATTTCACTATCATAAACCGGTAGTCATAGAATAATTTCGCAGTCAGGGTTAAAAAAGATTCGATGTTAGAAACCATCTATTTATCATGGGATAATCGAAATAGGAGTCGACCATGTGACATGTTTCATAAGGATAAAAGACGCTTATAGTACATTTATATAAGATTATACAGGGTAAAAGATTAAGGAACGAAGTAAAAGAAAATGTATAAAAGAGAAAAGAAAATTCAAGAATGAATCATTCTTGTACAAGAGAACGTGAAAAACAGTACAAGAGAAAAGTGTAAAAAAATATTACAACAGAAGGTTAAATACAAATATGACAATAAAAGGGTATAATACAATAGAAGAGTAAAATAAAGTTACAGGATTAGTTAAATAAGTACATACATATTGTTGGTGGCACAGAGGTTAGTAAAAATAAGACATTATTGTTAACCGTCATACCTCGTCTATCGCTGGTGGAGTTGTCAGGCCGGTTTTGCAATTGCTGCTTCATCAGAGTCCCATTGATGATGCAACCATTTCAAACCAATCGGACGACTCCACCAGCGATAGTCGAGGTATGACAGTTACTAATAATATCTTAGTTAAATAAGGTTTTAAGCCAATGAGAATGGCTGAATAATGTTTGAGGTCAAACTTAGAAGGTTAAATAAGTGGAGGTTAAATAAGGTTATAGAATTTAAAAGAAGGTTAAATAAATCTACAAGGTAACAGCAAGATTAAATAAGATTCAAATATTGTAGCAGAAGATTGAATAAAATTATAAAGTTAGAGGGAAAGGTTATAAGAAAATAAGAGAAAGTTTGTACAATGGATTACTTAATTTTGTTAGGATTCTTTAACACCTCATTTTACAATGTTAAGTTCTTTGTGGAAGTATTATCTGTTTGGGGTCAAATTAAGGATAGTTGGAATCATATATCAGTATGCAGATATGGTTTGTTGTAGTTGGTGTACAGGTGTGTTTTGCATTGAGTTACTTGAAATTTTCTTTCTGAAGATGTAGCAGAAATTATCTTTTTGACAGTCTATGTTGCAGCTCCTAGTAGCAGTAGTAGTCTACCTAGACGTCTAAGTAGTAAATTTGATATTGTTTTCTTGACTATATGTATTTTTTCCCGTGTATTGAAATAGTTGTTGATTTATTAAAGTATTTCTTGATGTCTTCAATCAATTTACATAGTATGTTTATTATAGAAGTGAACATTCGTCATATGGACAACAGATATTACTGTGTGTAGTACTACAAGTTCTCATTTCATCTCCACAAATATATTTGTGTATATTGTCAGAATATCTTTGTTAAAAAACGATTCTCAATTATTTTTGTTTTGAGTATTAGAGATTAGTATTGTCACTAATATTAGTTTTTATTTTTTTTACCAAAATACCAATTTAGCATACTTTAATTATTTTAAGTTTTTATGATATAATTCAATGTTTATGAAAAAAATGTGCTATAATTTCCAGAGAATAATTAAGTTCAAAAAAGAGTTTTGAATTAGTTCAATAAACAATTCATAATATTATGTATTTCTTTATATTTTGATTTTGAGTTGGAAATCAGTTTAATGTGTACAAAAACAAGATTAAAAGACTGAAAATATATTTAAAAAAATTACTGACCAAATGAGAATCAATGCAAGTTCGTTTAAAAAAAAATATCATTACCAGAATATTTTAAACTTGGTAATACATTGGAAGTTGGAATAAATCATTTAAATTTAATTTTCTACATCTTTAAACTTCTGAAATTTATGATTGTTGTCCGTTTTATATTTTGAAGATTTTGGCTAACAATTCAAACTTCGTTCAAACATTTACATGATTACAGTTTCTGTTTCTTACTTTGTCAACACACTACATTAAGTGGGCTTCAAGGTATATTGGTTAAAATTTTTGAATGTGTTCAAGCACAATACAATATTTTTTTTATTAGTCCAAGTAATATAAGAGTATTAAATATCACATGGAAAAAATTAAAATAATAAGAATCAAGAATTTATTTATTAGAATTGGGTCGGATTTCATTATATATAGTGGCATATTATATGTACCACCAATATTTTGACAGTTTACAACTTACATTTCTTAATTTAACGCACAAACATTCGTAAATGTTACCTGGATTTTGTCTGGACACATTTCCTAATTACCCTTCTCTGGGCTATTTTCATACTTCTCAGGTAATTATATATTTTTTTTTTAAATCAGGCTGGTGGTACTAGAAAATTAATCACAGTTTATAAAACAATTATGACGCAATTTTTTTATAACAGTATAATTCCCAGCATCAATAGAAAACCATTACAAAGTTCTTTAATTTTTTTTATGTCTTAAAAGCACTGCATGGAGCTTTTAATTTTATTATTTTGAATTGAAAAATATATCTTGTTTCTTAATTAAAGTCAAGAACTGGGAATGAATTAATCCTTGATGAAAGAAACAGTAACCAAATTTTTTTTACTTTTTTGGGAGTTACCTGCAAAATCTGATCTGCTTAATCTAAATGAAAACCCAAATCTATTTTAAAAATATATGGCTTATAACAATAAAGATAATACCAAAAAAAAGTATAATTTTGAGAGCAATATTAGTTATGGGAACACAAATGTTTAGTTCTATTTCTGTATTTTTAATAAACTCAAATTTCAAGCTCCTCTAATCATCCCTTACCAAAAACCATTTACTAAAAAAACTTGAAGCTTAAGAAATGGTTTGGAAGAATAATTTTAGAGCCAGGGAAGTGGCGAAATATAAATCATCAGAACTATTATATAAATATTTGACAAGAAATTTGTTTAAACTCATTATACAAATGCTTTGTTGTGCCAGTGTAACAGAAAAGTTATTATTAGTTAATTATCAAATCTACAAAGTTATTATTAATAGTTGTACTAAGGTTTATTTTTAACTATTTATGTTGGCTGAGTTATGTAATTTATTATTATTTATTCAGGTATGTAATTTAAATAACAGTTAATGTGAAAAGGCTTCTGAAATTTAAATAGTTGCATACCTCACAATTATTTATTATAGAATATAATTCTAATTTATATGATAATGTTTTTTGTTAATTTTCAGCAATGAAACTGAATAATGAAAAAATGTATCTCATTGTTGATAAAGGATCGATACAAAAATTTATTTCTCAAGAATAATAGGTAAAATACTTTTCAATTTAAAACCAGCATGGTGTCTGGATTTGAAAAAATGTTCATTAGATATATATATATATGTATATGTATTAATGAATATTCAATTATTTTATATTTTTTGTTATAGACATGTGCGCAAGTTTAAATGTTGTGCTAATTTTTGATGCCTTTTTGTATAACACATTGCAAGGAAAGTACTTAACGTTAGTTGTCAAAGTGTCAGCTTCTGAATAAATGTTTTTTTGATTATAGTTAACAATTTTATCAGTATCAACCATTTTTATTCAAATGTGATACTCACTGATTATTTCTATATATTTTGCAACAAATTTTTAATTTAACGTAAAACAAAACATTCCATAAATTATATGTTCTAAAATAGTAAATAGTGATCAACTCTAGTTTCAAGCTCCTATATTCTAAATATTATTATATTATCTATTTCATATCAATATTCTAAAACAATATTGATGTTACATACTAATTCTTAAGGTAAAAATATATTACCCATTACATATTCAGATATAGTGATGTCTGCTAATTCTTAATATACCTGATAATAAAAATGTATTTTCCTATATGAATTGCTTATTGTTATTATTAATTATTATAAATATAAGTAAATAAATAAAATTATAAATTACAACATCTAGAATAGTAGTTAAGAAGAAAAAAAGTTGAAAAAACAATGGACAATAGAGTGAATTTCCCATGAAGCAATATCACCTAAAAACTATACAGCATAAGGTCTATCTTTGGTTATAATATCAAAATGTTGACCAACTTGTTAGATTCACACCCACTGTCCAGTCACCCACACATATCATAAAAAAAATTTCAAAAATGGGATCAGGGGATCTCAAAACCTGTAAATCCTTCAAAATCTCGAAAACAATTGTTATACATATTATTATTATACTTTACTTATAGTAAAGTAATCTTAATTAATAGGTCGAAAAATAATTATAAAAATGGAGACCAGAAGGATATCTGGTTTTGAAAAGATAGAAATGTGTCACATCCAAAGTTCTTAAAGTAATCAATATATTAAAAGCAACTATTCAACCTCTTTAAAATGCAAAAAAATGATTATTCATATGTTATTATTCATTGTTTTGCATGATTGGGTTTATAATAATTTAAGAAACGTGTTCAATGAGAATTTTGTGTTAATTGTTTCTAAAGTGAAGTTTTCTGTTAAAGAAGGTGTTCCTTTAACAAACTACTCTCTTGATCATGGTTTATTTGCAGATCATGTACTCATCCTTGATGTTATTATTGCTTCCTCAATTATAGCCAGGCTATAGGCACCAGTAACGGATCATCATGCTAGTTGCTGCAATTAATTATACAGTAATGTTTCTTCCCTGATTCAGCAAGTTTGAATCAGTGTTGCCAAATTTAATGTAGTATTGCAATCATTCAATTATTTGTGTAGCTATTAGGCGTTCAAAGATGATGCTAATATACACACAACCAATTTTCTTTTATCAATACATGTTGAAGAGTTCTTAGATTCAATGCAAAACCAAGTTTCTTTTATGATAACATTACAAAAGAAACAGAGTTTTTATACATAAGAAGTTTCAAGGAAGTATGGCTGTAAAACAATATTTACATATACTTAAAAAACTACAAATATATTTGTAGATAAAGGACCTACAAATATAAAGGATCTCCTTGTCAAATTTACTTAATGATATTCAGTAATAACACACCATTGATTTTTTTTTAATTGGTGTATCTATTACTACAGTTAAATAATGTCGAGAATACAAAATACAGTATTAAAAGTAAACCAAAGATAACAAAATAGAACCTACCACATCTCTATGGCCGTGAATTATTCTGGGATGATATCAAATATTAAGGAACAAACCTAACACCGTGAAATCTCTTATCATTAGTACTTTTCACTAATTGATAGCTGCATAATTTGAACAACAGTTAATAAAAATGAATAACTCTCTTGTTTTAACGCTCAAAAAAGAAAAAAAAAAACAGTAACTTAATTGTCAGAGAAGACTCAGAAACCCCCAGAAAGAGTTACTTTAATATTTCGATACCCCTCTTCATCAGGAGAAGAAAAGTCAAGTCCAGTTATCGAGGAAACACTGAAGGCTTTCAGTATAAGTGCTTCAAGATTTTAAATTGATTTCTTAAAAACCGTCCTGATATAAGTTTTGGCAAAAAAATCCTGACAAATCCTACTAAGAGACGGACAGATGGTAAACCTATTAACGTCCTTTTCGTTCAAATAATTTACTCTAAGTGGTGCTTTTACAAAAGGTTATCAAATGAGTCATCTTGAATTAGTAAACAGGAAAATAATATGTAGCTTCCAAATCTTTATTATTTCTTATTTCTCAAAGAAATTATTACTATTAAACAATTCTAATAATTATAAAGGAACATAACATTTTTAGAAATGACACTTATAAATATTACAAAAAGGATTGTGAAACTCAATTGCAAATCACTAATGCTACCAAGTACTATATTTTCATTCAATTTATTACATGAAAAATTGGTAATGTACATTTTATTCAATAATTTATACCTTATTTGTAATAAACTAAAATAAGGAGGTTGTATTAAGACCAAACATAATTTAAGATAGCATAAACCTTTCAATATTTGCATCTTTAAATAGCAAGCTTGCTGGATTGAATTTAAAAAAACGTAATTCCAATAACACCAAATATTCATATTTATCTGAATATTCATAAAACAACAGAGAGTCAAATATTATGATAATGCTAATTTTTCACATTAGACAGATGATGCATTAGTCAAGTTCAGAGGAGGAAAAAGGAAGACGAAATCTCTCTATGCGGCTCGCTCACTTTCCCTTTGCTTCATAACCGCAGAACATAATTCTTATACAAATGAACTCATTCGATGATTAAGGATCAAACGGTTTTTCTCTTTTGTTGAGGTCAGAAAGAGCATTAAGTTCAGAATGACAGTTGAAACTCTATTCTTCTTTGTTCTCAACAGTAAGTTATCCAACCCCCAACCCCCCAAAAAAGTGAAAAGAATTAACAATACTTCAAACGTTTTTCCTTCAATCATTAGAATTACCACTTTTTTTATATCTCTTAAAATAAAAAGCATTTAATATATAAATAAAACTCACAAAGCGAAAAGGTATTGTAAAAAATCAACCTTGAATTAATACCTCTCTTGAATCAGATAATAATTTTGATATTTAATTGCGAATTGAAAATAGTACAATTGAGTATTTGAAACATTGAGGTTACCAGATGGGAAACATTTTAAAATAATTAATTATTGCTTATATACTTATTATTCTAACGTTTTAACAATGTTATGGTTCATTTTAAGATCTCTTCTGTGAAGACAGGCTTTAGTTATTTAAAGCAGAATATTCAAGTAGTAGTACTCGTGTTTAAACATTTAAGGAGCTCAAGAAGTACATTGCTTTACTAATCTTAATCACTTTTATGCCTATTCATTTCAAAAATGTTTTTGAGATTATTCAAACGGGACAATTCTTAAATGGAACTATATCATCCCGTCTCTAGTAGTATATATGGTGAAAAATCAACTGTCAACTTTGCCTGTCGATGCAGCTGTTTGTCTTGATATCCATATTTAGTCAAGAGATGAAAGCTAGCTATTAACTGAATCTACGGAGATTTTTTAGGACGCCACCCTTTCCTACATTAAATATATTCGACTGCTTAGCCTTCAAATTTGAAGCACATAAGCTTTTCATTTAAATATAGCATTCATTTTGCATGAATTTATTGAGTCTGGTAAATGACAATGAACTATCAGGTTGTAGTTGGTTTAGGCTCTGATTGTTAGTCTACATGCTCATGTCTATTAATATTTGAGTGCTATGCGATGTATTGTGGAATAATCATACAATCAGTGCTGAGTAAGTCTCTAATTTTCCTCTTACTCTTCAAAGCTGCTCCAGTGGGTTATTATGCTTCATGATATCATAGTTTCAGAGTTATAACTCATTCTGACTCAACATTTTTTTTAATGTGCAAATTCGATATATCTTGTGAATACTGTGCCTCATAGAGGATGTAATACCATTCGTGACGAACCTATACGATGGCAGATACTCGATAAAGATCCATACTCTAAATAAAATCATATAATTATGAAGATCTAATCTAGAATGTTGTATTTTTGTTTGGCATCCAACATATTCAACTCACATTGACGCCATCTAATATATCTAAAATGAATTTTTGCAATTATCTTGAAAAATAAAGTTATGTAAATTAAAAAAGTGTCAAAGTTTATGCGTATTTACTACTTTTTTTTTTTCGAATACTCAACCTTGCCGTCCCGTCGGTGAGTATGCAGTTATTATTTAACCAATACTAAAATGGTATCCATAATTTCATCCTGAAGGCCTCTATGCGGATGTAGATTTCTATGTATCTGCATCTAAATCTGTGAAAGTTGTCACTGATAAAATATATAAATAATTGTTTACAATATATTTAGAACAAAATTTAAAAAAAAATTACTGTAGAGAAAACCTGAAAACATGAAGCCATGTAAAACTTTCATTCTCCACAACCTAAATTCGAAGTCGATTGCTCTTTTCTTCAAAACTATCAAAACAAGTGTCAAAAACGCGACTACATCTGCCTTAACACCTATTTCTAAATTATACATTATCTAATTTTTAAGAATGTGTTTACACCATAACTGGACCAGGAAAATTTTTAAACACTCTCCCCTTCAAATGAGCTGTCATTTGTGTATGCCACAATATTGAGTATGTCACTCGTCAAAGACGAGCATAGATAGATAGACACACAGATAGACAATCCCATAATGCAAACCAGTAATTATAAATAACCTTATTTTTATTTATTTACTGCGTATATAAGTAACTATTGTAATTATCGTTTTATGAAGTCAGGAGGGTCAGGTTAGCTCCGTGGAAACGCGTATATACCCACTCTGGCCCTCGACTTATTCACGCAAAAGGTGAATAAATCTGTGCACGTTGTTCCTTATAGTTAGCCTTTGGTCCCGGGTCTGTACGATGTCAGGCACTCGTTAATGATCCCTATTCTAAATATGCTTGAGTCAGAGAAAATTCAGGACTCCCAATGTAGAATGTTGATTGTGTGATGTTACTAAGGGTCAATATTGTGCTATGTGTGTTCTCTTGTGGGATTGCAATGCAATCTAACCTAGCCTATATAAAGTTAGCCATTTGAAATTCGGATTGCACAAACCACTCCATTATCAATTGAGTTGACGTCATCACTCGCTAGGGGATCGGTTTAAACAATAAAAAAATAAAGTACCCAATGCCCTTATTAATATCAAGTTAAGCAATACAAATAATAAAATAAATAACGTATTTATATAATAAAAATCACTTTTCAAATTATTTATCAAATTTATAAATAATTCTCATTCTTGCTTTCTCGATGACTTGGTCGATTACGTTGTCGATTAGTTGTTCACAAAAAATGAAGTACGGAAAATCAAGATAACACTGATGACAGTTCTGAAGATGAGGATATCTTTCTACAAAGGTAATCCCTTCTGTCAATGAGGCTTAGGAGTAATGTCTAATAAATTATTAATACCATTACTCTTAATCTGGTTTAAATACAATTTTTTTAACAGCCCATTTTTAGCATGCGGTTTACTAAGACTTTCCCTGTGAGAAATAGCTCCAGGACGACTCTTGGGTATCCATTACCAAGGATCCATGGCTCAGAGAGCCTAACATACATACGATTTGTCTAGAACAGTTCACACAGAACTGACGCATACCACTGCATAGCAATGCAGTTAAGTACTATGAACCTGTAGTACTGAAGATCGGATGATCGAATTTTGAAGGTAACATTTATTTTTTTATAGATTGACAATCTTTTGCAAGCTGTAAAAGACTTAAAGCTGTGGGTCCCTAATCTGTACGATGCAAGGAACTCGTTAAAGATACATACTTTAATAAACTTGCGTCAGGTACAATTTAGTACCTACATTAATTATAGAGTCAACCCAGTAATGTGCCTCACCCATAACATGAACGGATGTCAAATAACAAATGAACTACACTAAATCTGAAAGCCTACATCTGTGAACGTTAGAAAAAAATTAACATGTTTAATAATAAATTTATACTAGAAATAGGTAAAACCGTGATACCTCGTAAGATGATCATGGAGTTGGAGCGCTTTCGGACGTTGTCCATCTTCCATCCCAACAAACAAAGAAGGTTTGTTGCGATCGAGGTATGACGGTTTTACCTATTTCTAGTATAAATCATACTAACCTCAGTGGTATTAACAATATGCATGTATTTAACAATAGAGGTATATTATAATAAATTGATTGCTAATATTTAGTAAAATATAGTGAAATGCTATGAATTATGGGTACACTTGTATAGCAACCATGAATTAAAAAATAATATAGTAGTCCTGAACTACTTTTCAATAGTAGTTCAAGATGAATATTCAATGTCTTGTTCAATTTTCAAGGGAAGAGTGAATTTTTCCTTCTTTTATGATAAAAGTAAATTATAATTTTCCATACTTACAGTTTCCAACAGGGATATAAATCAAAATAAAAAGAGTTGCTGGTTTTGAATATCTAAAGGAAACACTAAAGGTTTTTATTGTTACTGAGTAAGAGGCTGAATTAATATTGCAATGGCCTCAAGGAGTGTAGTAGATTCTGTCGACTTTCACCAGTATTGCAACAATTCCAAGCCTGTTTCTTACCTTTCAGTCATTGTGTCATTGCATTTTAGATTCATTTATACTTTAAAAAAAAACAATAAAACTTTCTTCATTATTAAATAAAAAAATTGGCAGTTACATTTTATTAAAGAATTTCCGGATTCTACCGATCTCTAAAAAGTAAGTTTCGAGTGGCCTTGACTATTGGAATCCTGTTGACCTTTACATTCTTTGTATGAATGAATTCTAACTTGATATAAAGCAAGCATCTCCAAGCATGCCATAATATTAAATATGATATTTTTATCATATAATAAACAATTGTGTAAATAGTATTAAAAAAATATTAAATAATCTAGTAATTATTACTAAAGGAAATAATAATTAAAATTATTAACAATAGTGAATAGATGTGAACCTATTACAATCACGCTTATATTATCAGTATTTTTATCGAAAGTTATATAAACATACTAACATGTAATTTTGACATATTTGTCCTGATGCGTAAAGAATTTTAATATTTTAGAAATGTGAAAAAATTTTCTATGAAGAAAGACGTGTGAATAATTTTGAAAGTATGTTTTATGAAATCTCCTCAAACACAACAGTGTAAGGAGACTCACAGGTACTGCAAGTGACAAAAGTACATTTGAGTAAATGACTCAGAGCGTGAAGGTTCAATCAAACACTTCAGGATGTGGCAGTCGAATTTTTTAAGGAATGTGGTACTCGAAGAGTCATTGATAAATCATATCCACTGATTGATAAGAATAACAAACATGTATAGCAGCCTAGAAAAAATAGGATTAAATATAAGTTACCATACTGCCAAACACAACAAGCGCAATAGTGCGGTTAATTTTAACTAAACATAGTTACTTAAGTTAATTTTAATTAAACCATTACAAATACAACATTTTACAATTTTTTTTTAAATAAGAAAAAAAAAATATTTTGGGTAAAATATCTTAATACATTTATTTGGTTAAAAAAACATTGTTCAAAACAACTACAAATATGTGAGTATTTTGAGGTTCTAGAAAAATAAAATATTTTTTATAAACATACAAGAAATTGTGTGTTACTAATTATTAGTGTGCTCATAAATATTTTAATAATAATAAGAATAATAGTTAAACTGTGTGAATGACATGCGAACGATAAGAGACTTCAACGTAGAATAGATAAAAAGTAAGGAAATAATGTATATAATGTGTTTTATTATGGCTTTCTCAGGGGTAGTAACTGTGTCATGAAGGAATTTATTTTAACTTGTTCCCTTTTTGATTAAAGAGAATATATATATATATAAACTATATTGACACAAAGAACACTCAGAAATGATAACAGAAACTTACTACTATATTTTGATGTCCTCGTCATCAGGAAGACAGAAACGAGTCGATCCGCAGGCAGGCAATGACTGCCTGGTGGTCTTGAAGAAGCACAGAACAGTGTAGCTTACGGAGGGAGAGGAGGCAATGATAGATAAAGAAATAAAAGCAAAATAAATTATAACGAATGAAAACAAAAACTTTTAGCATAGGCAAAAAAAGGAAACAAAAATAAAAATAAAAACAAAAATAAAAAATGAAAATAAGTAAGTAAACAAAATATACACTAGGAGACTAAAATAAATAAAAGGAATAATCAACCATTGAGGTTAAGCCCAGGAGCAGATCTACCCCCCCACAAGACTAATAAAAGCTTCTTCTGAAGCCCTTAGAGTGATTTTTGAATTGTTATCAGTCATCTGTCTCAGAACCTGTACACGGAAACAGTCATTAAAACTGAGTCCGTGAGAACTGCCATGAGTAGCAACGGGAAGGTCACTGCATTTACCAGCGGACGACCTGTGATTATTCATACGCAGGTTTAGCTTGGTGAAAGCCAAACCCACATAAAAAGCATCATACTGGGTGCAATCCAAACGGTAAATGCAGTTACCAGAGGTACAAGAGGTCTTGTAGAAGATAGGGTAGGTGCGTTTGTTGAGGAAAGAAGTAAAGGAAGGAACGGGATTGATGATAGGACAAGTAAGACACCCACGACGTCCGCATTGAACCATAACGGTATACATACCGGTATACCATACCGGTATATATATATTTTTTCAGTTGTATAGATTATATATAGAATATATACAATAGTATAGAAAGTTCAATGTAGACAAAGAAACATAGAGAAATTAATTTTTGTTGAAGTAAGTTAACATTTGAATGTTAAACACTCACAGTCTCCAATTTCGGTTCGAACCGTCTTTAGGAGAGACGTTTGAACCGTCTAACATATATGTATATACAAGATTTCACATAAACACGTGAAATAACAGTCAAATATCACACCACAATATGAATGGGAAAAAATACTAAGATATATATATATATATATAATCAATGATCAAACCACAATAAGAAATGGGAAAACAAGACTAAGATCTTTCAACCGTAACAAGCGGTCTTCGTCAGAGTCAAAAACCCAACTGAGGGTTGGGTTTTTGACTCTGACGAAGACCGCTTGTTATGGTTGAAAGATCTTAGTCTTGTTTTCCCATTTCTTATTGTGGTTTGATCATTGATTGTTGTTTCACGTGTTTATGTGAAATCTTTCTATATATATATATATATATATATATATATATATATATATATATATATATATATATATAAATCAATGATGAAACCACAGAATGAAATGGGGAAAAATGGCTAAGATCTTTCAACCACAACAAGTGGTCTTGAGAGTCAAAAACCCAGCTGAAACATTTTTTCTTATTTCATATTGTGATTTTATCATTGATTGTTATTTCACGTGTTTATGTGAAATCTTGTTATATATATTAATGTAACTTCGCCAGTTTTTTTATCCTATCCAGCATGTGCTTTTACCCATAAAACTCTGATTTCATTTTTGTAGATGCCGTAACATCTACATAATTTTCCTGATTTTTTTAAACAATGCGGTTATAATTTTGTGGTCACTGATTGATTAAAAAGCTTGTAAACTGTCCGTTCGCAGCATCATCGATTTTACTGTTGTAACGACTAATGCAAACCTGCTTCTATGGCTTCAAGTTCAGCTTAATGAACACCATGATACTAGTTTTTGTAGAATATTTTTGATTACTGGTCACCTTGATAAATCACTACCTTGCAGCCCACCATGTTCTGTAGTTTACTTCCATCTGTGTACACCTTGAAATCAGGGTTTATGATGTTCTCTTAGGATGTTTCTCCTTCAGCCAGGTGGAGTCATGCTGCTCCATAAGAGGTATCGGTATTGGGATAATTTAGAGGGAACTGGTCTCTTGAAGAATTCTTTATTGTATAACATATATCTGAATGTTGAACCATTTTTTATAGTTTGAGGTAATGTTTGCGATCACTATTGCTGCATGGTATGATATGGTTTTAAAACAACATATTACAAACCATTGGGATTTGTAATCCTGAATATAAACTTTAATTTTATATTACAAGACTTTTACGCCTTGTTATACGAATGATATTTGATTTTTCTGGGTTAAATTCTAGTTTAACCTTTCCAGATCACTTCTAAAAAGGTATATGCATTTATTCCCTTTCACGTTTAGCTGATCCTCTGATTTCCGCCCAATTACAAGTACATAGTCACCTGCGAACCTATACGTATATGAACCTTTAAGAAAATAGATGTCTCATATGAATTTAAATAATATTTGCCAATCTCTTCAACCACTCTATGATCCTTGCAGACACTCTTTATGACTTTCTCGAGTTAACAACGTCGTGTTCATTTTCAGCATTGTAGTCCTATTTTTAAAATAGTTTTTAGCAAGCATGAATAAGTTATTTGATATTATTTGCTGTCAATTAATACAGAACATTTAGCAGTATCAAAAGCTCCTGCTTCTCCTCAGAAAATGGCAGTGCTTCCTTTGTCTCACATTACTCAAGTGGTTTCTGTATTTTTTTAATCAATACTAGTTCATCTGCTCTTTCTCTCTGCGGTGTGAATCTATATTGGTTATAACTTTTATTTTATTCATCCAAAAAATAATATGGTGATCAGTCATTGTTCTAGTGACTAAAAGCTAAAACATTTTCTAGTTTCTGGATATTTCTATGTATGCCTTTTTTATATCCAAAATAGGCACTTATGACACAAAAGTGTTACCTATCAGAAATGTATATTTCGGTTAAAATGATTGCAGATAACAATATTCGAGAGTTTCGAGTTACAATAGCTAATGTTATGTCCAGTCATACTTTGCATTAATTTCCATTGATTTGAGAACCTACTAACCTTTTGATTTTTGAAGTGACTCCTGAGTGACAACCACAGTGTGTGTGTGCAAGCTGTGTTTTTTTCTTCAAATGCAGTATCCCTGAATGAGTGAATTTATTTGTTCTGCATATTCCACCAAAAGCAATAGACACATTGCATAAAGTTTTTACAGATTATTGGCAATACAATTGTGCACTTATTTTTATCAGTTTACACCTATCTAATTATTTTATATAGATAATTACCAAAAGTTTCAAATACTGTGGCTGTATCTTCTTCTATAAGTTTTTGTTTGATAAAGCACAACCGTTCTTGTAATGAATTCTCTCTGTAATTCAGTCATTTTTTTCCAGTAGTATGTGTGTGTGAAGAGAGAGGGAGAGAGAGAGAAGAGAGAAAAAAGAGAAAGAGAGAGGGAGAAAAAACAGGAGGGGGAGGGAGAGAGAGAGAGAGAGAGAGAGAGAGAGAGAGAGAATAAGAGAAATAGAGGAGAGAGAGAAAGAGGGAGGGAGGGAAGAGAGAGAGAAATATGATAGAAAGAGGGTATAGAGAATCATAAAGAGAAGGAATGAAAAACAGGGAGAAATCATCGTTTGGGGGAATGAAAGAGTAATAGGGGATTAAAGAAGTGAGAGAATGATTTATAGAATAGATTCAAGAGAGAGGTTGAGTGAGGGCCATGCAGAGGGATCGGCAAAACTTATGGCTGAGAGAGTGCAAGGGTGGGGTTAAAACAAGGAATGGTATATAGAAGGTGGTATCAGGGGAGAGAGATAACACATTTATCCTGAGACACCTATTATATATGTATGCAAGATGGATAAGCTGATATGAAATTAGAACTAATTACGAAACATAGAATATATTAATAGTTAAAGTGAGTCAATAACATCTTTGATCTGCAAAAAAAAAGAAGTTCTCAGTTTTAACAGTAATATTTTTAACGATAATTCTCCTCCAATAATATATTATTACTTATCCACATCCCTGTTAGATCTTTTGTTTTAATTCATTTTCTTAAGCTGTTTTCTGTTTTTTTTAATATTTACTTGGTTATTAAATTTTATTCTCTATTACATAAGGTTACAATTTCCTTTTTAATTTTTTATTTCACAGTTAAATGGTAAACGATTTATTTTTTAATTTTATACGTCAGCAATATTTTTCTTCAAATTAAGAGTAGTAATAATTCTCATACTTCCTTTTTCATAACTTCAAAAAATATTTGTTCTTGTAGTTTATGATACAATGTATAATGAACATGCATATAATATATATATCTATATTAATTGAATTTATTCAATAAGATGTTTAGATTTATTTGATTAGTCAGGTTTGAAAAATAAATTAATGATTTATTCAATAGTGTCTCACAAGAACTGTACAAATATTATGTATTTCAATTGTGGTTGGTTTACATGATTATCAAAAATATGAAATTACATGAAAAATGTTCATTTTCTTTAAAATATTTTTGTACACTCAAACGTAATTGTACTTTATCTAATTTCAAATAAATTCTGTTTATGATATAAAATAATGCATGAAATATATTTCTTTTTGTCTTGAAATGCAGTTAATTATATAAAAAAGTTAGTATTATTTTTATTAGTATTCTTTTGCATATAACAAACACTATGTCAGAACAGACATTTAAAAAATCATTGAACAGATTAAGAAATTATTTTAACTTTATTTTTGTTCCCACATTGTTTTGTACTTATTACTTTTACTATAAGTAAAGTATAGTGATAGTGAAAAAAATTTATGTCGAGACGTTGTCGGATTTACATGTTTTGAGGTCCCCAAAGTCCGTTTATTCTTTTTTTTTTTTTTTATTATATCTGTGTGTTTGTGTGGGTGGGTATCCAAAAGTTTGAGGGAACGCAACAGTCTACAATCTTTGATGGATCAAATTAATATTTTGCACAAAAATGGGCCTCATAGTGTAGATGAACCATATTATCTGGGAGAAATTATGCATGATGGGCAAACTGAATTATGGCTTCATTTGAATTGTGCCCTATCTCATTTATGGTAAGATATTTAGATTTGCTTGGTATATTTTTAATATATGCTTCTTTTTAAATATATATTAATAAATCTTTTCCTCTGAGCAGAGAAGTAGATTATACATATTCTGCCACACAAAATGTATAATCATGTTATTATACATTTTATTATAAAAAAAAAAAATTGAAAATAATTTATTATTTGACAACAATAATATCAAATAATCTATTGGACTAATTGTAAAATCATTTCTTTTACTCTAGACAGAATTATTTAAAATTTTAGCTATTTTAGTCATTATTATAACCCATTCAATTAATTTTCATTTTTTTCTTATGATATCTGACTATAGAAGTTATTAAACCAGGCAGAGAAAAATAAAGCAGTTTATATCTGTTTATATGATAATAACATTTGCATAATAATTAATAATATTAAATTATTTTTTTCTATTGAATATCATTAGGTATTTAATAGGTCTCTGTTTAGTTCATAGTTAATTGTTTTCCAAGATGATTTACCTGTAATCATTTGACTCACACAGGTTATCTTTATATTCTTCAAAACAATCATGGCTTCCTCTTTTTCATCCCTCCACGAGACGGATTAATAATTCAAATTTGAAAGAAATATAAATATTGGTTAGTATAAATAAGTTGAAAATAATAATATCAATGAAGTTAGAGTTCATTGTGTGTTTAAATATAATTCGTCTTCATATTCTTGCCGAAACAGAATGGAAAGATAATATACTCATCAAACTCAAGGTTAGTCAAAAATACAATATACATTTCTTTTTATCTTACGTTAATTATTGGATGAATAGAAAACTATATCTCCATAAAATGTAAAGTTATTCGAAAATCATTCAAAGTAATTAAGTATCATTAATAAAGTTAAAAGAATTTGTATATAAATAATTGCAAATCTTTAGTTGTATAAATTATTTAGTTTTTTATTGGAATATTGTACCAGTTTCATTTACTTAAACATTTCATTTGTTTTATGTTTATTTTTATAAACATTCTTTATTTTATACTACTTTAAATTATTTCATTATTAAAGTAATAATTACATTTCTACTGACAGGTACATTAAGGTGTTTGGATTATAATACTGATATAACAAAAAAACTAAAATCTTGAGTATCACAAAAGAAATAGATTTATTAAATCTTTTACTTTGATGCATTGTAATATGACTTTTCTGTTTTTAGTACAGTTTTTTATAAGATTTAACATATCGTTCAATAATAATGATAAATATTTCGAACATCTTTATGATTCCTTTTCAGTTTTAAACTAGCATAAACAGAGTATTAATTTACATACATTTTTAGCTTAAAAATAAATTTAAAAAGCTAAACTAAAATAAATATTCTTAGTGTAACTAAAACGATATATATTACAAAATGAAGTTAATTGCACATATACAATGGTTAATTTTTTTTAAATAGAAACACAAACTTTGTTACTAAAACTAGCACATAGAAATTTTTGTAACAATGAAGAATAAACAATATAAACAATATACTATGTTTAAACCTAAATTAAAGCAACCTAACATTTCAAACAATAAAATCTCTTGAACCCTTTTTTAACTGAAATATAAGTAACTTCTTTCAGGTCTTATTGTAATTCATATTTAATGTCTAGCATTACTAAGCCATTAAAACGTTTGGAGTACACATAGCTCATCAGTAATTTTTTATTATTTTTATTTAGAAAAAGACTTTTCACCGGTAGCAACATTTAAGGTTAGAGTTAGCAATTAATACAGATATGGTTAAATATGGCTCATTGTTAAGGATGGTAATTAATTCAGTAATTCAAATGGATCTTCATTCTTTTTAAAAATGAAGAAACAGGGTCTATTTCATCGACCAATTATAAAGGGTGAAGATCTGTAGAGTCCCAATCTTATAAACATTTTTCTAGATCTCTACAGAGGGCAAATAATTCATTTTTATACATATCTTTAAGTTTTTGGATATCGTATAAGAACTCAAAATACCTGAGTAGGTTAAATTGAATTGAACTGATCGCCTGATCAATAAAAAAGAATATATACGAGGTGTGTAAATAAAGTAGTGAGACTGGCAACGTCGCTTTCGATCTGGCAACGCTGGAGACGCGTGGCCTTGAGTAGCGTCAGGTGCACGTGTGATGCGCCTCCAATATGAATCTGAACTCGCCACAGTCATTTGATTGTCCGTAGCGTGGTTTTCGTGAAATGGTTTTTTCTTGAGCGTTTTAAAATGAGTGACTCAAAGTTGAGCACGTTGCAATCAATTTTGCTTCAGACTTGGACACTGACTTTAAAAACTTCAGGAGGCCTATGGAGAACGTGTTTTATCAAGGGCACAGGTTTCGGTGGTTTAAGGAATTTTCAAAGGAAGAAGTCGATTGAGATGAACCACGAACGAAGGTCTTCAAGTGCAAACTCGATGAAAATGTCAACAGAGTACGGAACTTGTAGTTCAGATCGACGCTTGACAGTCTAGAATGATCGGAACAGTTGAATTTGATACACATCCGTTCATCACATTTTGACCAATGAATTGGAGATGAGAAAATTTGTGCGAAATGGTTCCGAACAAACCTTTCCAAGACCAAAATGACAGAATGGAAGGAGTTTTTGGCCAGTAAACATTTATTGTCCTCAGCCTCCTTATTCACCAGACTTGAGTCCTTGTGACTTTTCCTCTTCCCGAGATGAAAAATCACCTCAAGGGAACTCATTTCGACACTACAAAACATACAAATGCTGTAACCGACCAGTGAAGGCATTCAGTATCGAGTTCCAGCAATGCTACAATAATTTGGAAGGATCGTCTCAGCGCTGTGTGGCTTCGAAGGGAACTATTTTTAGGTGACATATCACATTTTGATATTATATTAAATAGAAGTTAAATTAATAAATCAGTCTCACTACTTTATTTATACACCTCGTAGTTCTCTTTGAATATTGTATAGGTTCACCAAATTTTTATCTGAAAAATTTCGTTTTTTTTAATCACACAGTATTACTTTGTATAGTAAATTCAAAGTGATTTCCATGCTTATTTTTTCAGCTCCTTAATTAGCACTGAAAACCGATTCATGTTATGAGCTATTTAATAACTCACTGGCTTGGGATAAGTCAAAATCACTTTATTGAAATAGCTTACTTATCTGATTAATATGAAGAAGATTTTTATATCAAAATATGGTCGAACATAAAAACTTTATTCTGATCAATAAACCACTGGCCTCATTTCAAATCGTATTATCCATTTCTAAATTTTTCTGCATACTTTTACTAGACGACTGATATTTTCTATTTCAAAACGTAAAGCTTTGGGGAATTTATACGACTTTCCCGAAGTTTATCGCTTAATGTAAGAGTTATAAAGAAGTTTTCTTAATTAAAAAGTCGTCGATTCAAAAAAATGGAAAAGCTTTTGAGCCATTTAAAAATGCTGCCTTCAAGAAAGCTTCTGTCATGTTAACTAATAAGTTTAATGAATGGATGCTAGAAAGTGGTTAAAATACTCTATCATTTAAAGTTTTAATTCTTGATTGTACTTGAAATTTGTTGCTGCTTAAATTCGAATAATTGAAGTAGCCTTGGAGTGTGTGTTTCTTCACGGGTAGTGAATGGTAACCCTACCCATGAGAAAGTTTATTATTTCTATATGTTCCACAGTAAAGCATAACGTACAGAAGATACTTCCATAATATATTTGTAGCAATATTTTAATTATTATTAAATGTATGATATAACAATTTAAGTAATATAATTATTATTATATTATCATTGAAGTATAATATTAATTCAGTTATTACGAGTGAATTAATTAACAATTTAACTTTTTTATATTCCTCTTATATTAAAAGTAATTCAAATTATTAATCAATATAGATCAAATTTACAATTTATATACATTCCTAATTTATGATTATTGTTTTGTACAAAGTAATATACGAAGTGTGTGTATCTTTTTTTTAACAATCTAGCATGCTCCAATGTATGTAATTACACTTAAAATTACTACAATTCTTTGTTATTTGCTAACACATGTCGTATTTTAAGTTCCAAGTACTTCATTTAAATTAAGTTAAGTACGTCATCTGTACTTACCTGTCTTCCACTCCCCCCTTCAGAGTATTATAATTAATAATGGGATAAAAAAAACATTACAATTAGATTAATACATTTTTTTCGTTTACCAATCTATAATTTTTATATCTTTTTTGTATAAAAAAGCGTCTAATCTACTTTTGTATTAATTCTTTTATGAACAAGTGGCATAATTTTTTCATATGCATCACAAATATTTACAATGAGGTCCGTTGTGCTAATATTTATTATTAACAGTATACTTTTTAATAAAATTTGAAAATAATTTGGAAAAAAACAGCTCACAATTGCTTTTAATTTAACATTCCTATACCGTTTTTCCAAATTATTCACGTGGTTCAATGTGTTTAGTAACTAATCTACTAAATAACATTTCCTCTATTGTAGGATACCAAAACTGTTCTAAATTAAATTTCACATTTATCTTCCCCTTTAGTCAAAAGTATGGGATTGTTTTGTGCAATATTTTGCATGATTGCTCTTAAGTCATCTTCGTTGAAGTCCCTGTGCGCCCCCTCATCGTTCCTATCCCACTACAAAGCCCGTGGTGACGATCCATCAGCCAATTATTCCCTTCATGCCAGTAGGGGTGGTTTGAAATAAATGTATTTCATGCTCAGTTGATATTTTCGTACAGCCAATGAAAGAGAGAGACATAACCTCACCGGTTGGGGTGGGGGGAGTTGGTACATGAGCTGTCCCAGAAGTACTTAAACTATACTACTGATGATGTTTATGATAACTCCTTAACCACACATTTTCCTTCTTCAGACCTCAAGCCATTCACTTCTAAGACAGAAAACAATTCCATGTCTTGATTTATCTGAAAAATAACATCAATTAATATGATTTCGAGAAGGAATAGTGTTAAATGTATGATCCAAATACATAAAAAACTTCATAATGAATATTGATGCTCAATAATTTCTACGCAATAAGAAAAAATTCTGAATAAGAATCGTGATTCGTTGCATAATTAATAATAATAAAAAAAGATCACATTTGGGACTCTTTTCTTTTTCCTTCTGAAGAGAGCATGGTGTCGAATTGCTGACGAAAGTTAGTTTCTTTTTGATTATTTATTTCCTATTCAACTGTTTACAGTAATTTACTTCATTTTATATAAAAATGATTTATTTTGATTTATGCTCAGACGCCTGATCTCATGACAGTTTTTATAATCATTTCGTTATATATAACGTTATATATTCTGTTATATATAACAGAACTGAGACTGAGCTGTCTCATTCATCGGTTATTCTACGTTTCTTTGATTCATAAAATGGGTAGAATTAACCTAATAAGAAAATCAAACCAACTTACGATGCAATTTTTTTTCCTTCTCCAAGGTTTCCGAACTTGTCTATCATCCAGAGGAATCGATTATGTAAAGTGGCTTTAAGGTGTATTCATACCTACCATTTAAGTCGATATTCCTAATTAAGTATATATATAATAACGGAGGCTTCATGATATTCCCCTGTCTAGGCAGAACCTGGTTGAGGGTACTACCATCCTACATGTTAATAGCGATTTCAATAGACTTAAAATCTTAGAAGCTCTGTACATTAAAGACTTGTTACCTAGTTTAAATGTACAAAGTAATGACTTCAATGTAATTCCTAGTTTTAAGATTATAGATAATTTTTTTAAATTAGTAAGAAAAGAGGGCGATGACCGAGTTAGGTTGAGTTGAAGGGCCATAAGTTTTTTGTTGACCTGCACTCACCCCTACTCCACCCTCACCACCAACTTTCACTTCGACAGAAAGCAGTTTTCAGTTGGCATTTAAACGCCAAAGTAGTCAGTAATATGTATATATAGTTAATATAAGTAGTTTAAGAACCTGATGATGATCCATGGGGCCGAAAGCTTGTTATCTTAGTTTAATCTAGTGTAGTGTTTAATTAAATATAGTTATCCCCAGTGAAGTGGTTATTTAATGTTCCAGCCTTCTGAATGTCGTATGCCAGTTTCCTTTGGCAATTATCACCTTCTCAAAAGAAAATTGTAAGGAAAATAGAAGCTATAAGTAAGAAAATCGTGAATGCAGAATCTGCTATCAAATTCAATAATACATGCTTGAATGAGGACTTGCTGCCAAAATACACTATATATATATATATATATATATATATAAAAACATATTCAATAATATATCGACCGTTAGATAGAATAGGTGTGTTCTTTAATCGGGGTTCGGTCAATTTTCCAGGATAAAAAATCAAACTCTCGTTGCCAACGTTTCGGTTTTATTTAAAACCTTTTTCATAGGCAGAAGTAAGAATTTTTTAACTAAGAAAATGAAATTTACATTATTTAAAGGAACAACAATGTTATTTATTGAATCTGTTATATATATATTTGGGTTTATATAAGAAGTTAACATTGCTGTTCCTTTAAATAATGTAAATTTCATTTTCTTAGTTAAAAAATTCTTACTTCTGCCTATGAAAAGGCAACGAGAGTTTTATTTTTTATCCTGGAAAATTGACCGAACCCTGATGAGAGAACACACCTATATATATATATATATATATATATATATATATGTTTAAACCGATCCTTAGCGGGTGATAGCTTCATCCGTTTATCAGCTTTTTGTTTGATTGGTGATTCTACAGATTATAAACTGGGAGTCCTAAATTTTGCCTAACTCAAGTGCATTTCGAGTAGGGATCTTTAACGAGTACCTGATATAGTACAGGCTTGGAACCGACGGCTTAACGTTCTCTCCGAGGGACGACGTGTTCAGATTTATTCACCTTCCGCGTGAATAAATCGAGGGTCAGGTGGGAATCGAACCCCGGACTACCAGTTCCAGAGGCGAGTACGTTAACCACTGAGCTAACCTGGCCCCTTAATTATATCACTTATTTAATTTATCTGTATATTTATTTATTTAAATGTAATATTTTCTCTTCCTCTTTATTTTTAAATTGATTTTTATTTTTAATTTCTTCCTGCGTCTGTTTTCTTTATTTGTTTTAGGTCTCCCTCTTTGTAGTTTTCTAAGTTAAAAAAAAATAATTTAGAGAAATAAAGCAAAGAGTGTGGAGAACATTAGTGAGAATAAATTAATTAGTGTACATCACATCTAATAATGTGATATATAATACACATTCTGAAATAACTAGTGAACATAGAAAACTCGATAGCTTACTACAAGAAAGATTAAGAATTCAGTCTTAATAAACATGTAAACAGGCAATAAACAAACAGTCTAGCTAGCCATTGACAAAACTCTATTGACAGACACTTGAACAAAGCAGAGACAGAAAGAAATCGCAAATTAAGTTAAATCTGGTCTAGAAATGAAGATAAAGAGAGATAAGTTTGAATAAATATAGAAATGATTTCTGTGATGACGAGGGTTAGATGGTATAATTACAGGTGGTTGTAAAACTACAATGGACAGTTTCCTTGGGAGGACAGGTAAGTTACAATTACAAAACTGGAAAAATAATATAATTCGCGAGCTAAAATATTTCTTATAAAAAAAAATAATTATTAGTATTATTTCATTTTAATTATTTTACACTAAATAAAAATACTATAATACTAAAAATCATTTTTTAAACAGAAAAATGAGGGGAAGACTGTAATGTTTGTTTTTTTTATGAAAATTGCCTCTTTTTAATCCCATCATTTATCAGATATATTAATAGAATGAAAGACAAAATAATCCACCAAATATTACTAACACATTTATTTTCCTTAAAAATTCAATCGAACAATTTCCATAGATTTCGTTAAAATTTTTAAAACATCTAGTAATATTTGACAAAATAATCAACAATTAAACATGAACATTAAAATATGCATCATTATAGAAATATATAACATAACATACTCATAGCAATATACACAAATAAGTACAAGTAATAATGACTCAAGCATTGCAAATAATAAATGATTTGCTAATAATGGAATAAGTACCAAAGTAAGATAATTTCAAATACAAGGTTAATTATACATATAAATATATATCCATGAATAAACCACTTATGTGAGTCTAAAAGAAAAGCAATAAGTTTCAAAACAAGTCTATTTGTAGTTGTAGAAAATGTAATTCCATTGCATATAACTGATTCTTGGGTGAAAGCCCTTTGCTATTCTTTACAGTTCTACAAGTGGTTAATTCATGTAATTGAATTTTCACAAATTTAATGTGAAATCCCTTTATAAATATATATATACATATTACCATATATTATTATAATTAACATTATTCAGGAATGTCAAATAAATCTATGTAATGTAAATATTATTTGAATGAAAATACCCATTATATGACAATCTCCGAAAGACATACTCTAATACAGTAACTGGTCACAGTAAAACAACTCTCGGGCTCTGATAACACGACATGAAGTACATTGTAATAACGTAGCTGGCATAACATTAAAATATTGTATATGCTATCTCTCGATGAAACGAAGTTACATACATTGAAACAATACGCAAGTCTAACTACAAGTGGATAATAAAATAAACTTTCATATAATCGGTGACATAATAAATAATACTGTGAATTATGATACTTATAGGTAACTGTCAATTTCAAGCTGTACTAAGATGGAAACAAAATAAAATAAAAACGTTAAGAAATGAATGTTCTAATTTTTCCTTAGTGGAAGTTACTTAAATGTTACTATTAAATTCTTGAATACTACCTTCCATGAAGTAAATATGAGCTTTGGTTGGTAGAACGAGGTAGGCGTATTTGCCAATGATAGACATAGAAAAAAAAATTGCATGTAGTAAATGATGCTTCGAAATTACAGTCCAGTTAGTAGAATTCATGAATTAAATAATTAGAAAAGATCATCAGAGTTTTAACAATATAAAATACAAGATACAAATCAACTATTGTAGGGAAAAGAAATGGGGAAAACTCAGGAGTATTTAAATTTTATAATCATAATATTTATTCTTAATTAAGTACATTCTCAAGAATAAAAAGGGAACTTTGAAAAAATTTCGTTAGCTAAGTCAGTTTAATTAAGGCAGATAACTAACTAATCTGAAGATGTTGTAATGAAATAAAAACGTGTCATGCATCAGTAGTCTATGATGCAAAACGGTTAGTTTATGCTATCTCTCCAATCAAACTATAGTTATCATTCCAAATATTTCATATTTCTTTATTTATTTTCAATTTCCAAAAAAGAAAAGATTTTATGAATAGAAAACAAATTGAATATATAAAACAATATAAACTAAAGACAGTTGTAAACAGAGTAATGCAGGCTGGAGAATTTACAAACGTACTATTAATATTAATAGTATAATTTAATAAACTCAGTTAATTTATAAAATTTTTTTTTTGATAAGTGAATGTACAATTATGGTCATAAATATCATCTGATTTAAGAAGTATAAAACCTGAATACACAGCGCAGAGACTAGGGGGAATCAAAACAATGTTTTAATGCTCGAGGTAGGTGAATGACTACTGACAGGGCCATCTGGCTGGTAGTTTGAAAAACTTTTGTAGCTATCTGTTTATTAAAAACTGGGTAATAAGTACTATTACGAGGAAAATGAACTATCAACTAAAGTAAAATATCTTCATCACTGGACAGGTTGAGGGAGGAAGGAATGTACAAAATAAAAAAAATTATGTTTTTCTCATAATTAGGCTAACAACATTTTCTTGGTGCAAAAATAATATCACTTGATCTAAATGAAAACTTACTGAAACCTTACAGACACTTCTTTCCGAGATAACTTTTACTTAAGTTAAAACAGACGGTGGAATTTAATACATTCTAACAGTATAGCTGGTGGTGGATGTTCTCAATCTCCCCAAAAGCTAATGTATCTTTGATTATGCAATCTTTTTGGATTTTGATTGAAAATAGTGCATTGTAATATTGTGTGTGTGTGGGTGTGGGCGTGTGTATGTGTGTGTCTGTAACGTGATTAACTGGGATAATAATAATTTCAAAATCATCTAACCATTATCTAATGCCATGGTTATTATCAATAATATTACAGATTAGATTTGTTACTGTTTAGCGAACAATCTGAATAAGTCCTACTAGTATGATCAGTATCTACAATTTAATTAAATATTTCTTGGTTGTGAACAAGGTTTTTCACACTTCTAATATTCCATACAAATGTGACTCATTGAGTAATTTAGAATAATTAAACATATTACCATAAATAAATAGGTTACTTTTTTTTTTTTTGAAAAATATGTTATGATAGATATCCTTCACCAGATAATAATTGGACTTATAAAACATTTTCAGTCCGATTAAAGTTTAAGGAATAAGCGTTTTTTTTCTCGAGTGCAAACTCCAATTGAGGGAATTTTTTTTTTGAAGTTAAAAAAATTTGAAATATATATAGTACCTAATATTACTATGAAAATTATCCAATTATTATTTTCATCTCAAAACAATTAACTAACCATTAATTTAGAACTGTTTACCGATTTTTTTTACCAGTCAACTTTTAATATTCCAAATAATCCAACATTATTTATGAGGGGGAAATTATTCTGTTTAATGGAGTTAAATTGTTGTTAGCCCTGTGGAGGTATTCACAACAAAGCAAACACGAACATAATTATTGTATATTAAGCAATCAGGAGAAGATACATTAATTAGATTTGTAAAAGTTTACGGAATATGGCACATTTAGGTAAGGCTGCCAAATCGTAAAGAAACATTTGGTTGATGTTCTAAGTACAAATAGCTAAAATGGACCAGTTACCTAATTAGGAACATTAAATTGTAATTTTAACAATCATGAACATTGCAGATATATTCATAAATCTCAAAGTTACAAAAAAATAAATATATCTTTTAAAAATATAATTAGACACCAAACACACCATGGCACATATTATGCATTCTTCTCTATGCAGAAAATAAAAAGAAAAAATCTTATATATCTCTTCAATAAAAATAATGCTTGACAATGACAAATGGTTTTCACTATCTTATTTGAGCAAAATATAAACCAACATTCATTCTTATAGAAAGGCTAAGACAGGTTTCGTGAATCAAAAAACGAGTAAATACAAAGGTGAAGGACATGTTGTATTGTGAAACGTCCACTGTTCGGGATAGCCGGAAACCTGCAACAAATAATCTACGTTAAACAAACAAAAATTATTCTGTTTACCACCAGTGCAATTTATATACATATGTACAAAAGGTTAATATCACAGTGCAGACATAATACTTTTTGCCTTTACTTGATGTTTGTTTATACATGTTTTTTGGTGCTCAATTATCAGTCAATTGAAGATTTTTTTGCAATAATAATTATGACCCAATTTCATTTAATAGGTAAATATCTGCATTACCTTTTTCCACTTCCAGAACTTTAAAATATTTGTCTGTCTAGTCTATACAATTCCCCTTTCTTCGACCCCCCCCCCCTCCATTGTAAAATAATAGAAAAATGAGAATGTCAATTAATAATAAATAAAACAACTTCAGGAACTCTTCAAGACAGAGACGTCGGACCTGAATACCACAACTAACAATCAATGATTAACAAATTTCAATTATAAGTCAAAAGCTGAGTAAGGGATTGGTTTACCATTGCAAGTTATAAACCAAATATACCAAAACAAACTCGGGTGCAATGGATAGTGGGAAACAAGAAAAGATACTAAAGCACTCTTTGCTACTGTAGTCTCAAGAGTTGGTCGACAGTTCTGGTCATAGATTTTGTGTGGGAAATGGAGTGATCTTTTTTTTCAATTGGAGTACGTAAAGTCGTTTCTTTTCGAAGGCAATACCATGACAGGAACTTTTCAAAAACTCCATAGTAGATCTTTAAAGTACAATAAATAAACTTCAGTATAGCATACAAAAAACTCTATGTTGTATCTACCTGATAATACTTTGGCTTATCCCAAACTAAAATTAGTGCCCTTTCTTCACCCAGCACTGAAGACACAACATCCATATGTATGGTGTTGATATCAATGAAATATTTACAAAACACAGGATGTTAATTAACATCTGAATCTCAGTATAATATTAAAAAATAAGACTACGTCTTTGGACCAAGTAACTGGTTTTCGTCAGAACCAGTTACGGAAACCAGACCACATCCGTTTAAGCCTGTGAAGAGCCAAAAGAGCTTAGTCCCATTTCCGAATTTCTTTCTGTAGTTTTCAAAATACACTAAATTGCAAAGTAAGATGCTTAGAATGAAACTCGTAGAGAGGATGACAAACCTCTCTTTTAATATTTTGACACCAGCCATCACAGGAGTCCGCTAAGTTGTCAAGTGCCGGTAGCTAGTCCTTCAATCTATCAGTATTTTACCACTGAGGAAAGAAAGGAAAGAAATAGATACAAGGAAGCAGGCGAGGTGGGAAAATAAAGTAAAACGTAATCAAAGAATTAATCAGAATAATTAAGTAAAAATGAAGTGACAGAGTAACAACAGATAAATAATTGATTATGTATATTAATTAATTAATATTAAAAAAGAACAAACATTTTAAAATAAAACCTTTAGCAATAAATATTGAATCCCAGAGCTATATGCTACCTAGAATGTTAATACGTGCTTCTTCTGAAACTCTAAATGAAACATCAGTGTTGAAAACAGGGATCTGACTTTAACACGGGAACAGTCATTAAAACAACCGTGAGAGTTCGCATTTATAAGAACATGCACTGACTAATAAAAGCTCTATGAAAATTCATTTGAAGGCACAATTTAGTAGGAGCCAAACCATGTTAAAAAGCATCGAACTCAGTGGAATCCAGTTGCAGAAAGTGTTAACATGGGCAGAGTAGGAATTATAGTTGAAGAGGGAAGTGACAGGAAGACCAGGTTAAAAACAGAACAAATTTGACAGCTACAGCGTCTTCATAGTTTCACTTCCATAACGAGAGATAAAGTGAAATAAAAAGAAGAAACATAATAAGAAAAATATTGAGTGGCTTATTTTAAAGTTTAATATTCTTTATTTAATTCCGTTACTTATTATTTTATTAGTGGCTATTATTTATCCGTTATGTTACTCATTCACTTTATTATTATTACTATTATTTTGTTACTTTATTATTATTTCATTGATTAGGCTATGCCTTAGTTTGTCTTCATTATCCCATCACTTTCCATTTGACTCATTCTTTTTTACCTTTTACACGTCTCCATTTGTGGCAAAACGCTGTATTTGTCTGATAGATTAACTGTTTGTCAGCAGGCTCCTGAGAACTTAGCTAATCAATTCTCTCCTCACGACGACAGATGTCCAACTTTTAAAGTGAGTTATGTCAGTTCATCCCCTAAGTGTATTCCCCTGTAATTCAATTTATATATATGAATACTTGAAATAGAATCGAAACGTTGTTAAAGAGGTGATTTTAAGTAATTGATCGAAACCAAATCTCGAGAAGAAGGAAAGTATTTATTACTAATTGTGGTTAAGAAAGAAATACTTTGATTTAATATATATATATATAATTAAAATATATATATTGACTAAGTATACCTAATACCTAAGTTGACTAAGTATAGTATACCTAATATATTAGGTGTATTACCTAATATACCAATAATATATTAGTGTAATTAGGTAGCAGACCTTCATTAATACATACACAATTAAATTTCTTTAATTCGTAATTGATTAATTAATTAATTCGATTAATTCTCAAACTTGAGAAGCTAAATCGAAAAATCATTATTACATACACTTGCTACCAAATGAATGGAAGTGTGAGATCAGAAAACTTCAGAAGCTAAATCGAAAAATCATACATAGACAAATCGGCAAGAAATTTAATTTAATATATATATATATATATATATATATATATACAAAGATTTCACATAAACACGTGAAATGACAATCAATGATCAAACCACAATAAGAAATGGGAAAACAAGATCGATTGGACAGGAGCTAAATTTATTACCTATGAAAAATCAATGTTGTTAAGAAATATTATTGAATCGTCTCTAATTAAATTTAATAGATCAAATATTATAAACATTAGTAACGGTCTCTTCAAACTGGATACTTTCGTTACGAGGACAATAGCCTCTTCTAAGAGGGTTGACAGCTAGCAGATAGTTTTTTACTCTTTCTTACTATACTCCTTTGTTTCCCCAAACATCCCTTTCTGGACATTAGTCCTTTCCTGCGCTTTCACCCTTTTAAAATACCACTCTTCCCTCCCACTCTTCTCAACCCCTCACCAGATGTTCTCTGCATCTAGTGTTTAAGTTGGGTTTTTAACTCTGACGAAGACCGCTTGTTACGGTTGAAAGATCTTAGTCTTGTTTTCCCATTTTCTTATTGTGGGTTGATCATTGTATATATATATATATATATATATATATATATATATATATATATATGATCAAATGACAATGATCAAACCACAATAAGAAAATGGGAAAACTAGACTAAGATCTTTCAACCGTAACAAGCGGTCTTCGTCAGAGTCAAAAACCCAACTGATTTTAGATTTTAGTCCTGTTTTCCCATTTTCTTATTGTGGTTTGAACACTCGTTTCTATCTTCCTGATGACGAGGACATTGAAATATAGTAGTGAGTTTCTGTTTCTTTTCTGAGTGTTCTTTGTGTCAATATAGTTTATATATAATAGTTTATAATATATAATATAATATATATATATTATAAATTATATTATAAATATATATAATAAGAATATATATATATACGATCAATATGAAACCACAAAATGAAATGGGAAAAAAGACTAAGGATCTTTCAACCGAAACAAGCGGTCTTCGTCACAGTCAAAAACTCAAAATCATTGCCTTTATCATATTATAGTTATTATTTATTATATTTTAAATTATTAAAGTTTATTCAATGCACGTCACTGCTACCATACTAGTTAGTTGTATTTTCTATTCTATTATCAATAGTTTTCTATATTGAATTGTTAATTTTAAAACCAATGTTTAAGTAGTGGGCGGATATTCTATTCGAGTGGCGGATATTTTACGGCTTCCATTCTCCTATGAATGTTACTGACGCATATTTATTAAAATCAGGGATTTTAGTGGCCTTTGTTTTCATAATTACTTTCTATTTAATACGTAGTGGTTTTAATGCTTTGGTACGAACAGGTTTTATTATCCACTGACCAAATTTTATACATTTAATAAGTTACTTTACTACCTTAGTTTTAATAATATAATATTTTCAGAATACAATTGCTGTCACAATGCTGGGACCAAGATTCGTCGCCTTTCAGCATAATTATAATTATTACTAACACAAACGAAAAAAGAAGATACATGTTTATATTATAGCTGTAAAGAAATATATAATATTACTGAACCTTCCTCCCTACTGAACCTGAGAACCTTTCCTCCTAAGAGGTCGTTACTATCAGAAGTGTCATACATTGATGATCATATTTTCGGTACTACAGGAACAAGATCTTGAGCCAAAACAATTGACATGACTGTGAATTTGGTATTTAGCTTGAGGTTGCAGTGGTTTACCAACACATGATGGCAAGGCTCTGCTGAATAGGAGAGAGTTTTTCTGACATCGGTAGAAGGAATAGCTGAATAGTTGTGCAAACAGCAGTTATCTCTCGGGAAGATACCTGCTCAGAAAAAGAGGTAGGTAGAGACCTAGCCTCTGCCAGTAGGTAAAGAATGCTTTGTGGGAAGGATTTCTTAGAAACAGATACTCATCTTGTATGAATACTGGCCCGGGGATAGGACTGATGACCAACATCTCTTACTTTCAAAATAGTATCTGTCCTGGACTGTGCTGAAACAGTCACCACTATTATTTGTTAATTTTGTAAATCGTTAAATACAGCACCTGCACATAATAACACTGAACGTACTAAATAAAAACTTGCTGACAACTACTGCAAATTACAAAAAAAATAAGCAAAAGAGAGATTAATAGCCATGAAAAATACTCAATTACAGACAACTCCAAGGCTTTTTGCAATATAAAGAGGTCCATTATTTGATATCCGGAAATTGTGCTAGTTCTCCGTCAATTAACCTAATCTCCGTTGAGACTGAGCAGACCTTCAACAACTCTAACATAACTAATTTCTCGTGGGATTTTAATAATATTTCATCAGTGATGCTTCAAACATGGACAAGGCAACTTATATTAGACCAGGAGTAAGAGAAGAAATTATGTTGAGAAATTACGAAGAAACAGAGATATGAACCAGCAGAACATCTTCCTTCTGCGTCTAACTAGAGACTTCCTAAGCGTTGTTTGGTTAAGGTGAAAGGATTATTCACGACTGGTTTTCTACACAAAGATCAATAATTGTATTCTTTAATGTAAAGTAGCGACATGAACTACAATTAATCATTCGGATATCTTTGTTCAACCAAGAGCTAAATCATCCACGTGTGGAAAAAATAGCTTGGGTTACCTGACGGAAACATCAATGATCATTTCTACATCACTGTTACACCAAAGCTGGGAAAGCTACTTGCAGATCAAGGCATTTATTTGACTCACCAAGGTCAAGTTATCTAATCGTGCTACTTAATGTCAAAGTGCTTGTAAATTTAGAAAATTTTACTACAAAACCAAATAATTATATATAGATCTAACATCTTACAACGTAAATTACTGTGTTGGATTTCACTTGAGTGTCTTATCAAATGCCAAAGCGATACGACACCTTGTGTTGGTATAAATGTATACCAACCTTTAGTGATATGTTTATATATATATATTCAAACATGGACAAGGATACTTATATTAGACCAATTGGTATATATATATATATCAAATAAATGAAACGATTCCAAGATCTAGAACTAAGTTCACAGAAGTAACACATATAAAAGAGATCACAAAAGTCACCACTAAATTTCGATTGCCTCGTCTTCAGGAAGTTAGATGTGAGTCGCTCCGCAGACAGGTAACGACTCAATCAGAAGAGGAACTCAATCAGTGTAGCCAATGTAGAGAGGGAAGAGAGATAAGGATAAATAATATAAATAATATCAAAAAATAAATAAATCATAAATGAATAAAAACATTTAAATAAAAAAATATTAAAAATTTGTAAAAACAAACTGAAATAAAATAACTAAGTTAACAAAAGACTAAATAAAAAAAGAACAATTAACGATTGAGGTTAAGCCCAGGAGCAGATCTACCTGCCAGAAGACTAATAAGTTCTTCTTCTGAAACCCTTAAAACGACTTTTGCGTTAGAATTAGGAATCTCCCTAAGAAACTGTACACGGAAAGTCATTGAAACCGAGACCGTGAGTAGTCGTATGAATGATAACGGGAAGGTCACTGCGTTTACCAATTGAAGATTTATGATTATTCATAAGCAAGCTTACCTTGGTGGAAGCTAAGCCCACACAAAAATCATCACAATGGGTGTAATCCAAGCGGTAAACGCAGTTTGAAGAAGTACAGGAGGTTTTGCGAGGAATAGGGTAGGTGTGATTGATAAGGAAGGAAGTAAAGGAAGGAACATGATTGATAATAAGGCATATAAGATAGGGAAACTTTGGAGAAGAGATATGTGAGCAGATATATCTGAGATGAGCAGGTTTGCGGTAGAAGACAGAAGGCACCTCTCTTCTATCTAAATAGGCGAGTTATAACTTCTATCTAAAGATAGAAGAAGTACAGGAGGACGAAGAAAATATTGGGGAAAAACGCAAGGCCTTCCAGATGTCATTTATGCCAGTTGCCACGGATTCAGTTTCAATGACTGCTTCCTTATACAGGTTCTTAGACAGTCACTTTAAGAGTTTCAGAAGAAATAACTATTAGTCTCCTGGGAAGTAGTCTCTTGGAGACTTCACTTCATTCGTAACCTATCTAGGGATCGACTCACATCTATCTTCTTGAAGAGCAGGTAATCAAAATATAGTAGTGAGTTTTTGTGATATCTTTTATGTGTGTTATTTCTGTGAACTTAGTTTATTCATATATATATATTTCCTTATGTAAGTTTAATCAATGAGTTTGTTAAAGGAAAAGACAGTTCGAGTTTTACTATCATTCAGACATGTTTGAAACCATTGATGTATTTCCAAATTAAGTTATTACTGTTATTATTATCAACTTAATTTCTGAACATTCTTTACGTCGGTCAAACAACAGATCATTGCCAAGAGACTCAAATCTCGAATCAATGTTACAAATCAGTACAAGCAACTTAACTCTTTACAGGTACATGACAGTACCTAGATGCACATTGCTCATCGTGACCACAATTAGCATATATAGTTAACTCGGAAACCATCAATTTCGTACCTCTTCTTACTCACACCAATGGTTTCGATTCTACTCAACAGATTTGCTTTGGAGACCTCAAAACATGTAATTCCCTCAAAATCTCGAGATAGAATTTTTTCATCGTCACTATGCTTTTATCTATAGTAAAGTAAAAATAGCAGAACAAATTAAAATTTAGATATAATGATTGCCTGATAAATTACTGAATGATTGGTCACAATGACAGTTGAATGTCTGGCGATACCAGTAAATCTAATGAGTTGCCTTTAAGACCGACTGGGCGAACAGGAAGATGAATGTCGTATGACTGTTAATTATTCTACCAATGTATCAAACAACATTGAATCTCATAATATAAATTACAAGTTTAACCGTGAACTAAAATATATTTATTTTACATAGCCAGAATTACATTTATTTGTCATGATCTACCACTGGAATTGTATTCAGAATTAAGTTTCGGATTAAGATTTTTATTTCATTCATTAATTAAGTGTAGAAAAAATTTCAATAATAATTAGGTGCATAGAGCTCCTTATTCTGATAAATGATGAATACTTGTACTGCTAAAATTTCCTTCCAAGTCCCTACACCTAAAAATCCACTACATAATAGAAGTATTAAAAATTATAATTGATGTTTTTGATGTTATTATTATTTTGCTTGAAAAGATCAAAGTGCATTGGTAAAAACCCATTACATTAACTAATCAAATTGTTCCATTTTTAAAATGATTGACAGTAGAATGCTCCATGTAAGACATTATAAATTGTGTAATACTTTTTCACCCAGTCTATTTTAAAAATACATCTTAATATAGAAAATATAATGGTATATACAAGTTTTGATACATCAATATTTGAGTAAGCAACTATCATGCCTAGTACGTTTGTATTATTATCTCCTTCAAAATGGACAAAAAAAAAAAGACTAGACGCAATGTCTATTTCAAAAACAAGTCCTGCTGACTGGGTTTGCTAAAATCTAGGTATTTAAAATGTTGACATCTTCTGTGGGTTCTTAAAGATGGACATGTTTCGAACAGTATGGGCTGAAGTTATGCAAGTTAAGTTAATTACTCAAAAAAAAAAAAAAAAAAAAACTAAAACAACATATTTATAATATTTAATATACATCATGAATGGTCAATATGTAATAGTTGTTTTACTTAAATTAGATGACAATAACGTGAAGATCTCAGTTGACAAATATCTAGTTAAATGAAGGGAAAAATTGAACGAAATAATTCTATGCACCTGCTACTCGTTAAAAGACGAATGTGTTGAACTATGAATAAATTATAAGAGAAAAGCTAGAGAAAGGATAGAGAATACCAATGAAGGAAGTAAGTGGGGAGCAGGATGTGACGAGAAGGGCCGGAATACTAAATACTATGTGGAAAGTAAAATAGAAGAAAGTAAATCAAACTGGGAGGCTGACAGACAATGCTAGGAGGAAAACTGGCAATTTAGTGGACAGGAGGAGTTCACTCGTTAATATATTTACATTCATTACAGGTCAAGATAGCGCTAACTGGATAGGAACAAAATGCCTGCTAGATGGATTTAGCGACAATGGTACAAGATCAAAAACTCATCAGACTGCAAATGTTTGAACAATGTTAAACCCATTTTTAAAAAATACCTCACAATTTTTTCACCAGTTCGTGACCTCCGATGGGATTAGAGCTCACTGATATACTTGAGATAAAACAACAAAGTAGTGGAGACATTATTGTTCCCCACCTTCAATGAAAGCAGAGACAATATAATCATCTGGGAAGGTCATAACATCCGTTTCTTTAAACACAAAAAAAAATTGTCAATACTTTTCGTATCAGTGGTCGGAATATCTCACTAAACTTTTGTACCAACTAAAGGAAAGATACCAAGTTCTCCATCAAGATAATGTTCGCTCGTACAAATTTGCGATTTCTTCGTTGGTAGAAAAAATAAGAGTATGAACTATATATAAACCAAGTACCATATGTAGTGTTAGTTCTATATTTATTCATTGACTTCAGCATAAAATTGAGTTAGTTTTTTCAAGGATGTCATTTCTGTTAATAATCTTGGCTAAGTAGATTGATTGACAGTCATTTGACTTCTCATAAGGGAAAGGCAGTTTTTTGAGGTGAGTATTTCCAATATTGAACATTTTCACTCTAAAAAAAAACAAATCTTATCAATAGCGGGTCTGAACAAGAAAAAACGAAATTGTTTTCAGTGGAATCTAATAATTCGTCAAGGCGTTAAGCATTGTATAATGACTCAGGACATCTTACACTTTCACACTCAAGGCATGACATCATGCGTTTTTCATAGAAATGTTGCTAGAGGTGGTGTTTTCTTTAATTACCCAATGATAGGAGGGTGGGACTATGACCGCTAAGCCTGTGGCTACCAGCAACGGGACAATGGCCTCCTTACGGCACGCCCTGCTCTTCAGTCGCCGAGGCCCACTCCTCAAGCCACCGTCTTCTTATAGTCCCACCGCGGAACAAACACTTGCCCAACCACGACTCAACCAACCACTTGCTTTCTAACAACTAGTCGTTTGGATTCATCAACAACCACACAGCACCTTAAAAACACTATCTAATCAACTCCAACAGCAATCCTTCCATAAAAATGACCAAATGTGCTGATTTCGGACTGTTAATTCTCAGTCAAAAACCCAAGTTATATCATTATTAACAACTTGACTCATATCAAAAGTAGTTAAAAATTACACAAGACTACATTTCATGGAATATTTATTTTTGACAAAAACTTCGATCTCATTTTTCCTTTATTTTGACCTGAAAATGAATTAAACTTCCATATTATGAAATTTTGAGGATACTACCATGTGAGAAAACAAAATTTTACATGAATGTGTTTCTTAAAACGAAATGAAAAGCTATCTGTTCAACATTAGTCATCGAACAATTGCGATCTAGACTTCACAAATCGCTACAAACTGAACGATAGCATACTTAATGATAATGATCATATATATTGAAAGTATCTACAAATATATTGAAAGTATTACAAAGATCATTAAATGGTTATCATTAAACTAATTTTTATTGCTATCATACCTTGTATACCATTCATTACAACTTCGTGTACATTATGAATGTTTATAGCCTGAGAGTGGGTACATAAATGCTGAAAGCATATATGCATTTACTAAAACAGATTGACAATATAAGTTAATCATTTTGTTTACTAATTACACCTGATTCAATCCCTTCAAAAGACAGCCACCTTCAAATTACCGAAGATAGTTCTTAATAAAATATTTTCAAATATTTCTGGTCAATTTATGCTAACAGTCCTGAGGCGAGGCCAGGATTGATAAATGCATTTGCTGGTAATTAAATAGCCTTATTACAAGAAAATTATATATTCTTACTTAAGAGAATTATTATTAATCTTATTTACTGTTCCCATAATAAGCAGAAGATTTCATTTAGAGGTTTATTTAAAAATAAAACTGTTCAGAATTTGTCATGCGATGCTATAAGCAACATTAAAACTTAATATTTTTTTTTTTTAAAAAAAAACATTAAAAATCCGATAAGTATAGCAGGTGATCTATTAGTCCAGGATGAATATTCAGTTGAAATGTGACGATTTCTTTTTTTTTTTATAAATCGCTAATTTTATTTTAGTTGTCAGAAGTTTGGCAATATTTCATTGTTCTTTTATGAATTGTTTAATCATAAATAAATAAATAAATAAATTGTTTAATTATTTTAAGAATTTCCCAAGACATAAAATGTACCGTGACACCCCTTTGGTTAATGTAATTCTGAAAGAAAAAAAAACTACTTCAACTCATCCCGCACATAATGCTCTATTTTTAGGAACAATTTCATTTTCATCCGTCAGGCGGTATGGATCCTCCTCACAAGCTTTCAGAGTGTATCATAGTCAACATTGTTACTTTTTATTTAACAAAAATATAAAATATAAAAATTATTTCTAAGTTATTACTACTATTATTATTACTTTCAGTAATAATAATAATGAAAATTATTATTATTATTTTCAGTTATTTTAAAATCTGAAGATTATCGCAGTTATTACTATTGTCACTTCCATGATAATGTCAAAATTTCAAGAATCTAGAGTTAGTAGATTGGGAGAAAAAAATTATCTTTCCCATCATGAATAATTGCTCCCAAGCTAGAGGGCACATCTACACTATTATGCCTATTTTTCTTTAAAATATTAATTTGATACATCAAAGTTTGTGGACGGTAGCGTGTACACAAACTTCTGGATACACACCCACCATCCGACGCAGGTATCATCGGAAAACGTCACTAAAAGATTTTGGGGACCTCAAAACATGTAAATCCATCAAAATCTCGAGATAAAAGTTTTTGACTATCACTATACTTTACTTATAGTAAAGTAGAAATGGGATTTTAAATGCTGTTATATCTTAAAAACTCATTTTTTTATACTTTCAGGAGTTAGTAAAAATGAATTAGTGTGTTTGTATACTTGATAGGAGGGGGCTAACCATATGTGTGTTTAGTATGACATTTCTAAACACACTGTAGTTCTATGTGTTTCACGGATCAAATGCAATTGGACATATAAACAGTTTTCAGAAAAAAAAATGAACCGTAGTCTTTTGGCTAATTTCAAAACATACTGAACGTGTTTATTTTTTTGTACTTTATATCAATACGGAAACCATTGTAGATGCTGATATCTCACTTTTTTTACAGGTACAATTAAAGCAAAAGAAATCTATAATATAGTTGCTCTGGTGTGTCATGAATGTTTTTGAAACAATAAATTTATTCTGATACAATCTCTGGCTTTAAAAGATCACTGGGAAAAAACAAGAAAAGCGGTTTTTGAATCTAGGCTTAAAGATTGGAACATTTAATGACATACGAAATTTTCCTAGATATGAATGTTATGTTATATGTGAAATTTGACATATAATACGGTTTCCCAGATACAATATGTTTTTTTAGTAATATCATAAAATTAATATTTATTGTAGAAACAATAAATTTATAATAAATTGTGTAAATAATCTATTATAAGCAACCACAATTGTTCGATTTTATTTGCAACATCATTTAAGGGAAACTGAAATCAGTTTCGACCAATAATAAGACTTCATTTTGTGAAACGTTCAAAAGTGACTAAAACAAAAGATCCTTTAATCAAAGGTGCATTGTCTGGAGGAATTTGCAAAACAATACCTTCATTGATGATAAGGAGGAGATGAGAAATGTGGGGTAGTATCAGATCCAGTTATGTTGACGCAATCATTTTTAAATAAATCCTTTCTAAGCATTTCCATTATTCATTTATTTCATAAGTCCAGCCTTCATTGCTAATTTTAAAATATATTCTTTCAGTTTTCGAATAGAAAGAAGTTGATTGTCTGAATGCTAAAGTTGTTTGGGGTAATCATTTTTATTTTACTATGAGTAAAGTAAAACAGTCATAAAAAAAACTGCCTTTGATAGTTTGACGGATTTTAATATTTTTGGGTACCGAAGCCTTTTTTCAACTATTTTTTTATGCATCCATGTATATGAGCGGGTATGTATCGAAATATTGTATGATAATCACTTTTCTGTATGTGGTTTTAGAATTTTTTCTTCTGAACTACTAATTCTAGAGTCATGGAATTTTGGAACTATAATGAAACTGAGAAAAACAGTAAATGAAAAAAATATGGGGTTTTTAAAGTAACGGGAGAGGTATTCTTCGCAATAAATTGTGTGTTATGATTGATTCTGAAAGCTTGTAGGCAGGATACAAGTCATACCGTTTGACGGATCAGAATGAAATTAGCCCTGAAACTAGCACCTTATGTGATTATTAGTTGAGAGCTATTTTTTATAAATGACATTAACAAAAAGGGCCGCAATAGTGCATTTTATGTAATCATAACATTTTTGTTAACCCTAATGTGCAAACTAAAAA
Source organism: Hermatobates lingyangjiaoensis (assembly GCA_026182355.1). Classification (NCBI taxonomy): domain Eukaryota; kingdom Metazoa; phylum Arthropoda; class Insecta; order Hemiptera; family Hermatobatidae; genus Hermatobates; species Hermatobates lingyangjiaoensis. The sequence goes on from JAPFBL010001938.1 coordinate 4,560,094, forward strand.
ACAATTAAATTTCCTGAAGAAAATAAGCCTAAAATTAGTAAGTTATAAAAAAAATAGATCCAATTTAGATTGCCGCAGAGAGCATTAGAGCTCTAAAAACTGAAAATCCTTTTTGAAATAATCTATAGACTCCTGTATTTGTAGGATTTGTTTACATGTTTTTTTAGGAAAATCTAATGACATGAAATTATTTACAGGTTCAATAAAAAAACTGACGTTTTTTAATGATATGTATGAAGAATAAAATTATTAAATGTGGAAAATTATCATTAATCAAACATATTTTATGATACTTTCCAGAGTACGATGGGTGGTTCACTAAGAAGTCTTTAGTCAAATTACATGCAGCCCCTTTTACTATATACAGTACTTAGTGTTTAAGAATCCTATTAATTATTCGTAAGTAATATTGAAGATACTTTTCTATTTTTTTTTATGAAAAAACGGCTACTAATTTTAAGCAGGTTCTCTGGTAACTCAAGAATCTTGAAATTTAATATTGAGGATTGTCTTAGTACAATTATTTCATGACCTTACAATATTAAAAGAGTATTACACTAAAAAAAAAAACTTTTAAGTTCCATCTGTAGTAACATGTGAAGTTTTTAGTAAATAATCATCCTCATAAGGGACAAATACCTATCACATGGGCAAATTAACAATACGAACTCAAAATTTTGGTTACGAAAGCAGAGAAGTTTCAAAATTTAAAGAAATCACCCAGGGCTGCTTCTTGAATATAGAAAGAACTTTCGATAATATGCATTTGAATCCACTCTAATTCATTCAAGCTTTAGTAATATATAGATGTATTAATCTAGATACTATAGAATGGGTTACTACAATCTAACGCAAGAAAAATTAGTGTAAGTATAGATCTATTACAACTGGAAATGCAATCACTAAATACTGTCCTCAAGGAGGTTTGGTATCGACCTCATTACGGTGATTCGTTTCATTAGACCTAATGGATACTCCAAATAATTATGGTTATGGTATGCAAGGATATACATACGACTTTGTGATTATAGAACAAGTATATTTGTTGATACTGCCTTTGAGCTTACGCAGTATGCTCCCCAAATTGTTGAAAGATGGGTAAAGGAGAAATCAGTCCTTATTCCTTTATCAAGGAGAAATAAATTAGATCTCAAAGTCATCTTAATTCTATGTTAATGCGGTACAATCGCGTTAAAGAGGTTGAACATTTTTGGCAAATTATACTGAAAACCAATAAAAGTGAGAGATCCTCTCTAAAGATAATTGTGATGTTCAATAGAGAACTTATAATTTAAAGTTAATTTAGGAACGGCAAAAAAAGACAATAGGTCAGATTTGGCCATGGGAGAAACTATTCCATATTATTTTTTCCAGTTTAATAATAACAAAATGACGTTACATAACGACTTGATATAAAGTTGCTATAACTGATAAAATGGAATAACCACAATAACAGTAAAGAAAATATTAATTTGATTATCCTAATTTTCATAATTCATTATAAAGAAGATTGGTATTACCTTAAAACGATAGTAAGAAGTAAAAGTACAGAAGGAAATTTAGAGCAAAAATACACCAGAACTCAACTGATTATCAACGAGTTTAATATCATGTTTACTTATTTTAAAATTGATTGTAGGTCATTCCAAATTTTTTTCATTTGTTGTTCAAACTAACAATCAGACTATTCAAAAACAATATCAAATAAATAATGAGGAACCAGTACGACAAGCTAAAATTTACTAATGTTTAACTTGTATTCTGCTTACAATATATCTTTTCTATTATCATTATAATACAGAAATAGACAATTCAGTGATATATCACATAATTTTTTAATTGAACTTAAAAGTCCAGCTCTTGAAAATAACTTTTAGTAATTAGTAATGACTATTAATATATATCATCAACAAATAATTTACTAAACTTTCTAACAGTCTTCAGAACTAAATATCATATTTATCTGAAGAGCACATCTGGTGATGCTGGAGACAAATCTTGAATGAATACTCCCTCCGAGTTTATTTACAAGACTGCTGAAGAAGTTAATTGGCTACGTGTATCACGTATAAAAAAGGTGCCATGGTGAAATGGTGAATTATCCAAGTTAAAGGCACAAGTATCAGCCTCTAGGAGGCTCTTCTAGAGGGCGTTCAGACGCAAGGATAAGAACGACAAGATATGCCTCGTACACTGCCTTAAGAAAGACTTATTCTAGAGAGTGCAAGAGGGCTAAGAGAGAGTGCTGGAAAAGCTTCGCAAGCTCTTCTAATATGGACCCATGGGGCCTCCCATACAGGATTGTATCAGAAAGAGTTGGATTTGAACGGGCCTCATCTGATATAAATGTTGGAACCATCCACAATTACGGACCCAATCGCTAGGCTTGATGCTCTACTCAAATATTGCTTTCCGCGTGATGACAGACCCCATCATAGAGTGACGAGGGAGGGCTGTGTAGTACCTGAACCTAATGACGCAATTTGTCCATGGGACCTTGATGATCTTTGCTTGGCTCTGGACAGACAGGGTAATTATAGAGCACCAGGCCCCATATAGATGGCCTGCCGCCCATTATTATTAAGAAGGCACTCACAGTAATAAGTGAGAGTCTTCTACAAATCTATGAGGAATGCTACAGATTTGGTTATTTTCCGGCTGAATGGAAGCAAGGTGACGTTGTTCTGCTAAGGGAAAAGGCAGGGACCCATCACAGGCGTCTTCATACCGCCCTATATGTTTGTTACCTGTCTTGGGAAAATGTCTTGAAGCCTTGATGCTCGCGCTTATTATTGCGAGGTACGAGAGCCTATGTACTGGCCACCAATATGGGTCAAGGCAGGCTTGCTCTGCCGATGATGCCCTTTGGAACTTGCGTCAGTATGTTAGGGGCACGGAGGGTAAATACATCGTCAGGTTGTTCCTTGACATTAGAGGGGCCTTTGACAACGTTTGGCGACCAGCCATAATCAGGGAGCTTATTGAGAATGAATATGATTCAGCCACAGTAAGGCTAGTAATGAGTTATTTTAACAATAGAAAGGTTACCGCCAGAGCCACGCATGGGTCTGTGTCTCGGTCTGCGTGGGTGTCCTTAAGGCTATGTTCTGGGTCCAATCCTTTGGGCTATTGTTTTTGAACCCGTCTTGCTGGAGCTAGCCATGGAAGGTTTTGAACCTATAGCCTTTGTTAATGACTTGGCGATTTTGTTTTCTGCTAGGTCAAGAAATGATATTGAAGATAAAGCTGCCCTAGCATTAAGAATTGTTGATAGCTGGTGTGAACATTGTAAGGTCGAACTCTCAGTTCCCAAGTGTGCAGCCTTGATGCTCAGAGGAAAATTGAAAAGTATGCCACGTGTCCGGTATAAAGAGGAAAGGATTGTTTTCCCCTCTGAAGTTAAATACCTGGGTATTCTAGTGAGTGAGGGTTTTCGATTTGAGTGTCACGTACGCCAGGTGGCTGAGAGAGCCCTAGCTAAGTTTGTAGCCGTATCTAAGATCTCTGCTCCTACATGGGGCTCAAATTCAAAGATAATAGGGTATATTACGGGGCGATTTTTAATTCCATCGTGACATATGGTGCTGGAGACCTGACGTGGGTGTCTCTAAGGCTCGGATTTTATTAGCACACCAACGTAAAGCCTTGCTTAAGGTCATTAAGGGTTATAGAACAATATCGGCTCTGGCGGTGCAAGTCGTGGCTGGACAAATGCCGATAGATATAGTAGTGAAATGATGGGTTGAAAAATTTTTGCTCAAGCGTAACCTACCCCCACTCTGGGCAACATATGATCTTAATAGCCCCATTGATAAGGAGAGACAGCTTCAGAGTTGGGCCCTATCCCTATGGCAGCATAGATGGGATACTGGTAGTGTTGGCCGATAGGCCTACAAATTTTTCCCTTCAGTTGAGGCCAGACTGCGAATGACTTGCTTTCTGCCGGACTATTGGCTGACCTAGGTCTTGACAGGTCATGGTGACTTTGGGGCCTACCTTGAGAGGTTCCGTCTAGCTGAGAGTTCTGTTGCTCATGTTGGGAACCAGTTGAATCGGTGGGCCACATATTGGAATGTTGCCCAAGATATGCCGATCTTAGATTCGGCCTTGAGATGAGCTGTGGCTTGTTTTTTGATAGGCTGTATGCCCAGAGTATGTCGGGAGGTTTGTTTGGCCAATTTCTGAAGAATGTTTACCATGTGGGGAGGAGAAGGAAGACCCTTACCCTCTAGTGTCAGGGACCTCGATGTTGTGGTTTATTTTTTAGTCTTGGCTAGTTACCATTAGTGACTAATGGTATTTAGTCACTAATAAATACCATTAGTTTAGTCTTTGTCTCAAGGGAATATTCCCAGTACCTTGAGGGCTTAACGTAAGTTGTGTTTGTTCTGTATGTTTATTTATATCTCCTGTTTCCTTTAGTTTAAGCAACCGATAAAGGAATATCGAGTACCTTGTCGGACATTATATTAGTTTTTAGTCTTTTAGTATTGAGTGTTTCTTAGTTATTAGTTAGTTTAGTTTCCACCTCGAGGGAATATTTTAGTACCTTGAGGCGTAGTGATAAGTTGAGTTAGTCTTGATTTTGTATTTATATGTCTTCGTTATATGTGTTCTCTAGTTAAAGTGCAACTGGTAAGGGAATTTTGAGTACTTAGTCAATGGAGATGGCTAAAGAGTAACTTGTCAATAAGGCGGCCTGGCTTGACTAAGCAGTACCGTTTTGCGCAGTAACTGTCAGAATTCGTGCTTATCATTGCATTGCTTGAGGTGCCCTCGGGCACCTCCATGTTCAATGGAGATGGCTAAAGAGTAACTTGTCAACAAGGTGGCCTAGCTTGACTAAGCAGTTATGGCACAAAATGCCAAGGAATGCGAAGATAAAAACGGGTTTAACGTCCTTCTCCGAGGCACGACGTGCTCAGATTTATTCACCTCCCGCATGAATAAATCGAGGGCCAGGTGGGGATCGAACCTCCGTCCTTTCCGTTCAGAGGCGAGTACGTTAACCACTAAGCTAACCTGACCTCTATACTAGTTCATACACATAGAACAATTGAGAAATGAAAAACAATGACCCGAAATCGACTATAAAGATTCAGAAATATACTGTACATTCACATAGTATATAAATTTACCACATATTACTCCAAAAGTCGGAAAATCTGGTTCTTTTGATGACTGCATCTTGCTCTTAGATTAATCTTGGGTAATATTTCAGATAAAGGGATAAGTAGTGTTGTAAATTTCAGGACGAATAGACTATCATGCAATGATAAAATTTCATGGATGAAACCGCAAAATTTAAAATATCAGAACAATTCAGAACGTTTGAACGTCTACATTATTGCTTAACATGCCAGTTATAGTCAATAATATTAAACTGAAAGGAGTGTACTGAGTAAAAATTTATAAACCCGATAAAAACAATATAAGAGAATATCAACAATAGACATAAGCAATAAAGTCTATCGGAATGCTAAAGAAGAGTACGCAGGAAGTACGGCTACATAGCAAGTGGCATGAAGCCAGGAAACGATGATCACAGAACACGTGACAGCAATACGAAGAGTGTACCCCTGTGTACTACGAAGACGTGTAAGATAAAAAACTCGTTTGTCCATCGGTTCTATACATTTCTAGTTCTTCCCACATGATTCCATTAGTCATTATTGTGCAATAGGGATTTATCAAGGTAGCGCTGAATCTATCATGGAAAGGACAGTTAATGCTTTTACAACTTCGATCCAAACAATTCGCTCACTTCTCTCTGTCTCTTAGTTTAATCAAATAGGATCTAATTTAATATTAGTAACTATATTTTACTGTCCTTTCTTTAATATCCGTAGCAATACAAACAAAAATCCTTAAAAAGTTCGTTCATCACGATTAGAGAACTGTTTCCGAACTTTTGACCCCGAAGGACAATTTTTGCGCATATTTTATCCTATATTAATGTCAACTAAAAAGTGAAAATCACATCAAAATCATGTGGAGAAATTGTTTGCAAAACAAAAAACCTTATATTCATTTCGTATAAACTTCCCCTAAAAGAAATGATATTTTCGTGGCGAGCTTGCTGTTCCGACTCAGGGATGGCCAGGAAATTTGGTGATGGTCTAACTTTTGATATATCTTACCCTCTCACCTCCCCATGTACAGACACACAGATACATACTCACATACACATGCACACATGCATCTATTTACAAAACTTATTTTATTGGTCTCAGAAGACTTCAAAACTTATATTTCCGTGAAATTCTATTCGAAATATTTCATTTTTCATTTATTTCATTATTTCATTTTTTTATATTTTATACATATAGAGTAAATGAAGGTAAAAAGGTTGTGAACAAACAACACGATTAAAATATGTTGTATCTTCGTATGGTTACGTCAGTTGTTGAGAAGAAGACGAGGACAAACTATGAGAGAATTTGTTTAAACTAAGATTAATATGCAGGCCCTATTACTGCAGACGTCAGTTGGAATTATCCAAAAACTTTTGTCTAAAGTTTGCTAGCATGATTTTCTCAAATGGACGTTTTTTCCCTAAACGAATTTGTATGAATGGCATTTATCAAACAAAAGTTTATCCATCAGACATTCTGGTTTATTATGACCTTTGTCTTAGGTTATTATCGGCTCGCCATTTAGCACATCCAACTGATGAGAACCTAAGTTTTAAAACAAACAGGCGAAAGGTTTCAACCTTTCGCGTATCACCATATAGATGGGTGAAATGGCGCATGCCGATGATATAATAGACTACAAATAATAAAAAAACGATGAAATCTGTTTGACAAATGCCAATCAAACAACGTCTTTCTGAGCAAATGTATGTTTTAAAAAAAACATGGATGTTCGGATAAAAATCATTGACAATACATTAAAACAATCTATCATTCTCTGTTCTCTCTCCTTTTACTCAACAGCTGAGGCAATCAAAGGAAGAACGTTCATTAGATACAATCTTTTTTAAGTATACACTTCACTTTTTATTTCGCTAAGAAAAGTAAATTTAAATTGAAACACCCCTTAATAATCGCCTTATTCATCAAACACTTGTCCTTGATGATTAAACACTTGATGCTTTCCCGTCCTGCCCAGGAGAGATGAGCACGCTCCTCCAAACTGTCAACCAAAAATGTTTTTTTCTTTAATAAAAATGTTAAAAATGCTTTTAACAGCGTAGAAGATTTCCGAAAGAAGTATTTATAACCGTATTATTTTCCGAAGGATATCAAAAACTACATGCGTACATCCAACATTTATTGAGTGTCACTAACATTTAAAAGTGACTTGTGTTTATTTCCAAATCGGAATAAACTTAGTATCATATCATACCAGTTTTATGAACCTGCTAAAACTTCTACCCATGTGACCTTATAATCAGTGCTCTCCGAAAAAGGAAAAACAAATGAAAGGAAGAACTCAATTGTTACTTCATTCTTAAACTAATAGTAACTATTCAATCTTATGCAACTTTATTTGAAATAATTCGAAGTTAATATGGCGACAATAATCATATGTCTACATTTTTCTCAATTACGTAATAGTTTTCTATTAATCTTGACTAAATTACCGGAAAGGTTTATGATTGATTATCAATTTTCTTAGATATAAGGTTAATTGCTACTACTTTTACATTTTAACTCTCACTGACGGCAGACATTCATAATTGAAATGTTTAAGATTAATGTTTGGCTTGCGAGACAATCATGACAGTTTGCACGATGTAAGAGACGATTTCGCCGTGCTCTTATGATTTGAAAAATGTAATCTATCGTTTGAATCATAAAACCACCCATATTATTTTTGCATAAAGAACAATGTGCTAATGAGAGTGATTAGTCACATAAAATTAGTCACATTAAACTATTGGTTTAAAAACGAATTCATCATTCCAGATTAATATTTATTGACTCATTCTCAGATCTAAATAATAGTAAAATGATTCATTCACAACGTGTATTACTTTATTAAGAACTTCGAGGACAAAGAAAATTTGCATAGAGTTTTTCAAAACAAAACACATATAGGTAAATTTTTTTATTTTTAAAGTGTTTAAATGTTAAAAAAAAAATTCAAATGACCGATTCCAATCTGATAATTTTCTGCTACTATCACTAATATAGTTTCATAAATTATAAGATTTACGAGCATTTTTATTATTTTGTATAAAATATTAAATTATTTGAAATGGATAATTATGCCTAGAAAGTTACTTTTTGAAAAGGTAATGCGGTATTGAAACTCGTTTGTGAAACTGTTACACTTGTTTTACTTTGTGTACGCTTGACTTGTACAAGGTCGTCAACCCCTGGTCTGGTTATCACTTATTATCACTTATTAATTTGCATTATAAAAGACTTAGAAAAGAAGAGTCTAACTCTGTAAAGTGGTTTCTGACAATTCAAGTCAGCTCCTTAGAAGGAAAACAAGAAAAGTTAACGAGAAGAAGCTAAAATAGTGTCAGCATAGATTAGGATTTCCTGTACAGTGTATCATATTCTCGTGGTTGTAAATTGAAGAGCTGCGAAGCACTTTTGTTCCTAATCTTATTCAAGTCAACATAAATAGCTTTCTTAGTTTCAATAATATTGTTTTTTGCTGTTAACAAAAGTCAAAACGTGATTCTAAAATTAATAAGGATTTAATGAAGCAGAAAGGCTTCAATGAAATGAATTGAGATATGAACCCCTTAAACAACTTTCTTCACTAATAGTTGTTTTAAAAGCATTTAAATTAATCATAAAAGAATTAGAATGGAAAGAATACACAGATCATTAAGGAGAAATACGTCAAACAAACCTAAACGTACAAACGTATACAGGACTTCAGATTGCTTGAGAAATTTTCATTCACAATTTTGTGAACGAAAATTACATTAAAAAGTTATTACGACAAAAGTAGTAAATTAATGTAGAAACAAGTGGAAATAACTAAAAGAAAAGTTAAATTCTCCAAAGTACTATCAAAAATTACTAGAATTGAAAAACGCTATCTATGTTTGCAACATAAGTAAACACATCACTTTTTAGGCAATGCTTATCTTACATCACCTTTAGAAAACTTAAATCATGAAACATTTTTTTTTTTAATATGATTTCAAATTCAAATTTGCTTTCTTTTCTGCCACTTTAAAACTAATAATGATCTATTTTAATTCACTCAGCTGAAATTTATAGAAAATTTAAAACTCTTTGTTTAAAAATGTCTATAGTGCCTCCTCTTCAATGTCTACTATCAACTAGCTGATATTTCCAAACTCTCAGACCATACAAAATTGCCTTGAAGAAATCTTTGTGAAGCTGCAAGCAACCGTGTCGAAGAGGCGTGAAGAAAATCATGCACAGGGTAGTGTTCGGTAGTTGAGCAGTGTCAATAAAAGAATTCATAATTTAGAAATAGAAATAGACTCGTATTTAAAAATAAGAGGTTTAGACAATCTCTTCAAACAATTGTTAAAAATACTTGAACTTGAACATTATTGAGGTTTTGTAAAATGTGAAAAAAAATCGGTTAAAGCTTAATTTTGAATGGTTCACCTTTAGCTGTCATCTTTTTCTTTGTAAACTAAAAAATGCTTTCAAAAAGTTGTAAAATTTTATAAATATTATAGATTTTTTCATAGAAATTCATAATTTTTTCCACATTGTTGACATGAAATAATATGATTAATACGAGCTTACTCATTTTTGTTACAAACAAAAGGCATATACACGTTAAATAAACCATATATTTTATTTAATATTTAATCCTTTTTTATAATAAAATGTTTATTAATAAAAGATAGAGTTGGTTAGAGATAGCTCTAATATTCTCTCATTAGAGAGAGAGATTCCATACAAAACTCTTTCATGATTATAATTATATCTTGTTAATTCTTAAATAATGAGGGGGAATATATAATCCATAACGAAATATGTTCCAATACAGTATATTTTCAACTGTATCAAGTAGTTCCTTTAAAATTGGATTTCTCTTTTAGTTCAATTCAAGTCAGTGAGCTCCCATATTGACTTAGTCCGGAGCATTATTAACAATGAATGAAAAATGTTTAAACTTAATAAATAAAAAAGATTTTATTAAACAAATGAAGAAGTTTATATGTTATAATACAACAAAAATAGAATGAAGAATTAAATAAAACTGATGAGCAATAATTATCACCATTCACTATATTCATTTTATTTTTAAAGTGAAGATACAAAATAAAAATGAACTAACAATGGTTAACAATAACTCATCACGTTTTACATGAAATAATTTTTGAAAGGTTGAACACATGTGATTAATCCCGCTACAGCAAAATCACTCTAATATCTTCACAGTTAGTGCAAAAATAATATAATCGCGATTTATAAAATATGAAAATTACTGATTATCTTTGGTTAACAAATAATTAACCATGACATCAACCATATATAAAGAGATTTATTTAAAGAGGGGCAAATTGACTAGAAAAGTTGAGAAGAAACCGATTTCATCACGTATTGGCTGGCGCATTCCTCTTTTTCAGGGCACAGAGTCAACTCCCGGACCACCCGTTTTCTCTCCACCCCCCCTCCCGACTTCTCTCCCAATGGCTCCCTTTTGAGTATCTACTAATCACCCACGAGGAATTCAACAGTAGATGAGAAAAGCATCGCCATCCATTGCTCAGTCATGATTGCAAGCACACCTTACTAAGTATGATTTCACGAATTTCTGAGTGCCCTCATCTTACTTATATATGCAGCTAAAGAAACATTCAAGATCTATTACTTGGACTGAAGTAGTAAAGAATGACTAGGGTGTCCTAATAATTTTTTACTGTAACATTACTTCCATCATTTAAAACGAGACCTCTGAATCTGATACAAACAAGCTTAGTCCTGATATGAAATGCTATTGTTTTGCAGCCTAAAAATTACGTCACACTATCTCAGAACATCTATTCTTTGTTCAAAATACAAACAGTGTTGCATTTCAACACTTATTAAAAGCAATTTACAGGTAAATTTAGCTTCTATAGTCTCTTTTGGAAAAAGCTTTTGAACAAAATAAAGATCTTGATTCTTTGATTTAAAATATAAAGAAATCTATACTTAACAATTATGGTGCATTCCAAGAAAGTGTAGACAATTTGTCGTTATTCAAATTAATTCAAATTTGCTTCAAATTTTATCCTCTACTACATACTTAATTGTTCTAATATAAGTAATTTTTGGATAAGAACAGCAAATGTTTCCATTTGACAATCAGTAGTTTCAATATCAATGAATCTGAAGGATACATTCAGGAGCGGTTCAGAAGAATTTAGTAACTAATTAATCTTTGAGAAGCACAAACCGAGTCTGCTGCTGTTAAATTGAGAGCAGTTCCTATTTTTGTCAAATACTGTCGTAAGAAATTCATTGTTCCCATTCGTAATAAATACTTGTGGGAAAGATTATTTTCCAAACTCATCTTTATCATAAATAAGTATTCCTTATTTCATCTTTATTATTATGGAATACATTTTACTTACATGAACCTTTAAATGGCATTAACAATTGCAGTTCCCTAATAAAACTGTAATGATGGAAAATACAATACCATAAAAATGTAATATCAGTAATTACATTGAAATAAAACAAATAATAACATTTGGGTTATATATGATTAATATCAATCATCTACTTGTCAGAATAACTGAGGAAGTTCATTTCTAACAAATTTATTTTTAAAAAAATTGGTTTCCATTGGTCTTAGGGTTACCTACCTGATTTAGACTATGCAAAAAAAAAACTGAATTTCTACATGTTTGTAGAGATACAGAGAGTATTATAAGTTGAGAGCAGCAGACGACTTGACATTAGGAAAGCAGGCGGAAGGCCGAGTGGCAGGCGAATGGAAGAATGGCGCCGCGGTCTTCGACCCACCTCTCTGACCCACTTGCCTCATGCCCTTACACCTGCCTCTGCCTACCAACTCTCGCCTTTCAAACGACACCACTTTTTTCATAAAAACAAATCGAATATATAACAAATATTAAAGCGGTATTTTTTGTTTCAACAGATTATTTGAGCATGAGATACACTAATTGGAGAAGAAGGATTATATAACTCTAGTTTATATAATTACTTTGTTAAAGTAAATATAAACTTTATAACTAGTATAAAGTGAGTCTTTGTTGTGTTTCAGTTTATGTGTCACTGCTTATTTTAATTGTTATCGGTCCTGCCGGACCGTTTTTCGTTTATCATGGTATATATATATATATATATATATATATATATATATATTACAAATAAATATCAAAGAGCATATTAGTAACTCCATACAGTCTAATCATTTCGTAAGATTCTGTAATATATTTTAAGCTTACCCAAGTATTTCAAGTAGAGCCTTTAGAACTCTTAATTTATTTTTTGGAATTATATACAATATCATATGAAGACTTTATTGATCAGCACTACCACCTAACATTATTAAACATTCCTAGGATAGGGAATCATGGATCAGTTATGGAACATTTAATTAAAAAGTTCGTATACCAATACCAAAAAAAATCTGGAGTGGCCTACACTCAACTTTACTATAAGTAACTTAATATCAACATTTCTTGAGTATATAACACATAACGTCTCATTTAAGAATAACGTAAACATCTAAATGGGATATGATTATTAGTCTTTCATTCCTGAGGTAGTACAGATAGTAATTGAAGGACATATCAATATATAAGCTTAATTTTGTACATTACACAGCTGATGCAAATAATTTCATTAGTATAACTACAGCAGTAATAACATTTTTGAAAAAGCAAAGTGAACATTTTTTTATACGAAATATTCTCCTACAAGAGAACATGGCTTTTGTTCAAATAGCCAGTGGATTTCTTACATCGTTTACTTGACATCCTTCTACATTGAATATCATGGTAATGTAAAATTTTCAAATTTAAAACAGGAAAATACCCTTTTTTTCTCTGAAAAACGTCATAAATAGACAAGAAAAAATGTTGTTTTAAGATGATTTATAATTAAAGATGTACGATAATTACATTTATTAATCTCTAACCGAAAGATTTCAATTTTGAAATAACTTTTACATTTTTGGTTTTTTATAGAATTATTATACTGGGAATTTTATGGCTTCTTAGTATTTAATAAGATTATTTTCCTTCCCCTTTGTCAAATAACATATATACGAATTTTTTCTGAGTGAGTGTTATCCTTTTCCTGCCTTCTGTACTCTGTTATAAGTTTACTATGAATGTATATTAGAAAAAATATATTAGTAATTAGCCAGTTTACATACTCAAATCGAAGTCAAAGCCAGCTATTCAATATAATTTAAATCTTTTATAGTTGGTAGCTTCTAATTTTTTTAAAATAATAAATATGAACTATTATACTAGAATTGTAAAAAAAAAACTGGATATTTCTCAACAAACATAAGTCCTCTTTCTTGAGGAAAGAGTCATTCATCACATTTAAATAGCATGGAAAGGTACTACATTCACAATGATAACGTAATTGTAACTGATATTAAGTTTTGCTCAAGAGTGGAATATATAGATTTATTAAAGCGTTTTATGAGACAAATCCATCTTGCCATGGAAGACAAAGGTAATTTATTTATGTTTATTGGCGGTGATTTCAATAAACTATTTAAATTGTTCTTTTATAAATATCAATTTTATCTCAGTGGATCCGCTCAAAAAATTTCTAAGTCAATGTAAACAATGTAAAAAAATATAAAAAATTCGACAAGTATAGCAGGTGATCTCTTAGTCTAGGATAAACAAACAGTTTTTATAGCGTTATTGTTCTTTCCCGTAATTGAAACTTCTTGATTTTTTTTTATGAATTGCTAATTTTTCGTTCCATTTTTGGTCAAATTTCATTATTTTTTAATGAGCCGTTTAGCGTCAAAAAAAATTTCCTGAAAAAAGAAATCGTACTGCAACGCTCCTTTAGCGAATGTAATTTTGAAAAAAAATATCTTAACTCATTCTCCACATAATGTTCTTTTTTTAGGCATAGTTTCAATTTGATCCGTCAAACAGTATGGCTTGTATCGCTCTCACAATGTTTGAGATTGAATTATAAGTCAAAATTTTTACATTTTATTGAATAAAAAATATTTCCCGTTGTTTTAAATTTCTGAATATATTTTTGGTTTGTTCCATTTGTAACCTCAAAAGATAATGTAAAAATTTCAAAACTCTAGGGTTATCAGTTTAAGAGAAATAAATGTTTTCGAGAAAACGGTTTTTGTCAAAAGAAGTGACTTTCCCATCATGCATAATTCTTCCCAAACAATAGCGATCTTCTTCTCTATGAGGCCCATTTTTGTGTAAAATATCAACTTGATCCATCAAAGATTCTGGACCGTAGCGTGGTAACAAGCAATGCTAACACACTCACCCACACACACAGACATCATCGTAAAAACTTCATAAAACGACTTCTGGGGCCTCAAGACATGTAATTCCGTCAAAATCTCGAGATCGAGTTTTTTCACGATCACTATACTTTACTTATAGTAAAGTGATAATTATTACAATAATTTAACATTTACATATTAGCATCTCATTATACGTTATTTATTAATAACAATGTATGAAAAATATACCATCAAGCTTCGTCCAGGATGATGGAGAAGTTCTGCAACCAGTCGGGAATTACTGGTTTATTTTCTTTAAATAATTATTTCAGAATGTTATTTGTTTTGGAGGTTTTCAAAAATTCTTCTGGAATAATGAAATACCCTGGAGGGCGTTAATAACAATTATTAACAGCTGAAATTATTGGGGATACGAAATAACCAACCGAAAAAACAGCATTGAAAATTGTTTTTGAACGTGAAAAAGTAACTAATGCCTGATCAATTCTAAATTTATTATATTTGACAAGAATAATAATAAAAACTTGACACGAGTTAAAACTTATCACCCAAGAATATTGTTGCCTCATGTTAGGCTGTAGAAAAAAATTAATATTATTTAAGCAATACTTCTACGCAATCTGCGACCAGTTACTAATAACTTTTCAGCGGCTATGTAAGAGCTTTGTTGTGCAAGAAGCTGTCAGTCGGGACGTGTTGGCTGGGTGAGATTAATTTTGAAGTGTGAAGGCAGGGGATGATCTGTGCTCCTCTTTATCACTAAGCCTCTTGACAATGTACCCGATTAACTCAAGCAACATTAGTTTGTATCGTCACGCAAATATCAACAAACATTAAACATAAAATCGCAAGACTTATGCAAATGATTTTTTTAGTTCTATACCTCCAACTTACTATTTATACGTATATAGGTAAAGACAAATTGAGAAAAGACATTCATTAAGGTAATGATAATGAATACATTATGTCAATAAGTAAATTATATTTATACCAGTAAAATTTGTCACCATAGTAATTAGCAGTGAACGTTCACCCAAGTTTACATTATTTTAATTTAATGGACCACTGTAACCGATATTTACTTAATTTTACTCAACTTTAAGTATACAACTTACAGTTTATTTCATTTTTTTGATGGATGAACATATTTCGAATGCCATACACCATTTCATATTTTCGTGAAAACATTTATTGGCGAGTCCTGGGAGTGTACACACTTTCTGTTTATGAACACGATACAGACGGCGTCATTTGATAAATCATGATCAAATTTGAAAATTTAAACTGTATACGTTTTTCAAGCTAAATCGCTTCTCCAAAAGGAACTTTATCGAAATAGAGTACTGTTTTTTTACATAGATTCTGATCAAATCTCCTACTTGAAACTCTTACAGTCATAGTATAATACTGAAATGTTTAAAAGTGTTCAAACTATGATCATAACACCAGCTAGAACTAGACTCAAACGACTGCTATTAAAGTAGTACAAATAATCAGCTGAGCTGCTGAGCTTCATTGTCACAACTCTTTACCAAAGTCTGCATTGTATAAAATCTGGGAGGGACGCCACAGGACCTACTTACATAATTATAGGTCTATTCAAACCTATTACTATAGGTATATTCACACTGGTAGCCTTCTTGGTCTCCTCAAGAGTGAATAAATAATAATAAAAGTATAATTAATTTGTCAAGCTTATTACTTCAGATCTTAATCAGCAATGGAAAGAGGTTCAAACAAATAAACCATTATCAGATTCAATATTTTCTTTTCATATCAAAAGAAGAGTGAAATACCTGAACCTCTGTTAGGTGAATAACAAAAATGTAAATAACTGGTAAACAGCAATTTTACACTTTTTTAAAATTTCGAGGGCTCAGATGATGTCGCCGATAAGAAATTGACAATTAAAAGTTTTAGGAAACAGTTTATCGGTTATTGTTCTTTCAAATTTTCTCCAAAATCAATTACTTTTAAAATATTATGATACGATTGGTTTACTAACAATCTTTTATTATTTTACCCTTCATAACTTTTACAGGTTTAGAAGTAGGCACGACCTAAGAAGAGTTCACAAATATATAATTAATGATACCTATGTCTTTTATTAGTAACATAAACAGAGAAAAAACGGCGGCTCATTCTTGATATTTACAGGTAGCTAGTATAAAGGTAGATCAGTATGAAATTTAGGTAAGAGGGGCCAGGTTAGCTCAATGGTTAACGTACTCGCCTCTGGGCTGGTAGTCTGTGGTTCGATCCCCACCTGGCCCTCGATTTATTCACGCGGAAGGTGAATAAATCTAAGTACGTCGTCCCTAGGAGAGGACGTTAAGCTGTCGGTCCCGAGCCTGTACAATGTCAGGTACTCGTTAAAGATCCCTTCTCGAAATTCAGTTAAGTTAGGCAAAATTGAGGACTTCCAATGTAGAATCTGTAGAATCACCGATCAAACAAAAAGCCAGTAAACAACGGTTGACGTTATCAACCGCTAGGGGATTAGTTTAAACAATTGAAAAAAAAATTAGGCAAACATAACTTTATACATGCATGCATTTTAGGTACACATTTTAGGTAGTTTATTTAAAATAGATATTAATGGACAAGAAAGTTAGCCTTTTCCAATTCTGTGTGCCATTTTTGCGCACAGAACATAACAATTTTCAGTTTATTGTTTCGATATTATTAAATACTCAAACATCCAGAATGAAGTACATCTGGAAGATAAATTTTTTTGAGTTGAACACACAATACTAATATTAGAAGAATAAAACTATTACAAAAAAAAATATACTCAAATAATACCAGGCTTATAACACAATTCAAGTAACTGATTCTTCCACCATTCCATAACCCATTTTATTTAACACTAAACAGAATAGATTTTGTTCAAGTTTTAATTCAAAGAGTAATGTGGGCTTTATTTTTGAGTCGGTACCTATAAACATTGGTAGAATACACATTATGGGGATCATCAATGGCATGTGGTGTGTCCACATTCAGTAGTGATCTACTGAATTAGTGTATTCAACTTGGGCATTGTCATTCGTTCTCTCTATAAAACTAATGACTATGCCTTTGGTAATAAGTTCTTTTATGGTATAGTTTCGGAAGGTTCCTAGGTACTTTTCAAGTGATTGTTAAAGGCGCTGTTTCAACATATCACATGTGATGGAGATTCCAAGATTATGGTTTCTAGAAAGTTATGTAAATTACAATAAGACTAGTGAATCAAAGGATTATGTCTATGGAACAACCTCATTTGAATTGCAAATACAGATACAAAGCGTCTAAGTACAAACATTAAGCTCTATATGCGTCATTAATTCACGATGAAAAGTTTGTCTTGAGTCATATTTATTTAGATTTACAGCATATTAAATTTGTGGACATTTCATTACTATGATACTTAGGGTTTCAGAATGATTATGCACTGCGTTTAACGTCATAAAGCATGAAGGAAACATGGTTTAATACATTTTATGAGACAAAGTATTTCAGATTGTTTATCCCTTTTCTTAATATTTACCATATGCCTTTCTTAAGTAATATACATACGAGTTGCATACCAGTTTTATTGGATCCTTGTAGATTGTGGTATGAAGAGGAACACGAGGGCACAAATCTCAACCTTACTTACATAACCGTATAAAATGAATCAATAAAATAAGTCCTCAATAAAATTTTCTAGGGTTTTTTTTAATTAATATACCTACTAACATAAATAAGTTTGTATGGGTCCAGTAATCCATATAGTAATATTAATAGTAATAGTAATCCACATGGGTCCAATATAAGTTTATCTTGATATATAAATAATAAATAATAAATTCATATATCTATTACTGGTATAGATTAGTAATTTGTAGTATATTATTTAATATATTTAAGAACCTAGATATATACATATAAAGTTCAAAGATCGGTTTCTTGAGAATTTTTGGTTTAAAGGAATTACACTCCTGCTTATACGCCGACGTTCCGCCAAAAATTGTTTGGCATTTTCAAGGCTAAAAATAATTTATTAACGATATAAGATACGAATACGAATTCTTTTTAGCCTTGAAAATGCATGTTCACATTTCTTTTTTCTATCACAAAATTTACTTTTACAAATAAAAATACAGCTAATCGATACTCAACAAAAGCCAATAATTGATATTAACGAGGAATACACCTTTTTAGTAAAAATTCTATAAATAAAGCACTCTGGAAGCATTCATATATGTTCTCAACAGATTTAAGGACTGATATTATTTTTAATTTGAATACCTGCAACTATGTTTTTACATTTAGGTGCACTATGACAATTTTTTTAAACATTGAGTAGTTTATTTTCATATATACCAAAAAATCAAATTACCAACGATTTTATGAATACTTATATCTTCAGCCGAACTATAAACGGGAGTAATAAGTAGGAATATTACAAACTAAATTCAGATATAAAATTACATGGATCATAATTGTACCTAATGATGGATGACTTGCAAAATTTTTAAAAAAAAGTAAAACAACAACAACAACAAATTGTAAAAAAAATTTATAATACTTTTACAGACCTTTTGTAATACAAATACGAAAAAAGTTATTGCAGGGTAAAAATCTAATGAAATGGTCTCCACATATAAAAATTTTAATGATATAAACAACGCGTTTCGAACACGTAGTGTTCTTCCTCAGGCGAAGAACACTACGTGTTCGAAACGCGTTGTTTATATCATTAAAATTTTTATATGTGGAGACCATTTCATTAGATTTTTACCCTACAATGAGTAAAACCACATAATAACTGATTGCACTACATTAGAAATAAAAAAGTTATAAATCTTTTATAGCACACATGAACGTTGTATCCATCCAGTATACTATCATGCTTAAATTGTTTAATTTCTTTAATTAAGTATTATATTTTTTGTGGCATCAATACTTCAGTATATCAGGGATGCTATATTCATTAATGGTTGTAAAAGGAAATATTATTGGAAAGTATTATTAATAGGAATTTTTTATCTTTGATACGTGTCCTTTTTTGTAGTAAAAAAAATGAAATGTTTTACTTTTCCATTATTTGTTGTCAAGTTGATAATTTAATTATAAAATGCCTCAACCCTAAGGCCAGTTCCGTATTCACCTATGTATTTGTTGAGATTCATTAAACAATTAATATTCTTTTTGCAACCGTGGATATAAATTTTAAATTGAAATGACTGTATGCTATACATACAATCCAATAAAGGTTCTGGTGATGATATCAACTCGTAACTCTGGTGTCACCTTCTCTGGTAAAATATGGGTTTGTTTAACTACCGTGTTGGTACAAGATGTGTTAACAGTAGAGGAATGCGACCTATATTATTGTAGGTCATTTTTAAGATATTTTAAATTCTGTTGTTATTGGAGATGTATAATACTCTTACAGGATATTTAGTAGGCTATTGCTATTAGACAAGCATTGTTAGGAACAAATGAACCAAAAAAAATATGAAACTACTTTGTTTAATCTAAAGATAGCCATTCTGATTTACTGATGTTTATATAACTAACTTGGAAAGTCTATTAACCAACTCAAGTCAGTTTAAAATAAAATAAACGGAAGATTTAGAAGAACACTAGCAAAGAAAAAACTGTGTCTTAAATAATGTGATATCTTTAACTTCATATAGAATTTAGTACAAACAAATTGTGACATGAATGTTTCTATGGGAATAAAGCACTGCCTTTAGTCTTTACCAAGGCATAGATAAAAAACTCCCACGGTTGAGTATTTACCATAACACTAATCTAGCTGGAGGTCGAGAAAATACCCAACTGTTAAGGTTAAATTCATCAGATCAGTATAAATAGCCAGCAAGTTAGACGTTATTCTATTAATTAAAGATTATTTCCTTAGATTTCAAGCAACAATTATGGGAAAAAAGGTTACTAAATAGCAGCTAACTACCATGAATAAAAGGATACTTCAAGGCATGATAATAAACAGTAAAATGCCATTTAATTTACCTTACTTCATATCACAATGGTCCTACTTTTGCAATCGGTTCAATTTGGGTTTAAATATCCATAATCATTACAGGTGTTTCCAAATTTAAATTCTTTCTTTTTGTGATCTGTGTTTGAAAATAAAAGTAGTATAAGATATGCTTGGAATATTAAAATTCTACTTAAGACTATTACTCTTTGAGTATATTCAATTAGCAAAAATCTGGAGTTAAAATTACTAACAAACTCATGAATAATTGATTGATTCCTATAATTTTATCTCAAATTTAGAAAAATGTTTAAGTCCTATTACAGAGGTACTTACATCAACGGTAGGTACGCCAAAGTTGGAACGAACCCAGATGGATGGTTAGCACATGGTCTCTGCGATATAATTTGAAACGCTTGTGAATCATTCGACAAATTTTTGTCGACATAAAATTTAGTTTAAATAAATGAAAATATTCTAAAAATTAAATTACACCCATTTACCGTCAGCTTTTCAATTTTGTCAAGATAAAATAAAACGAAGGTGTACAAATCCGACATGACCCCACTGATCAACTTTTTTGTTTTATAGTTATCAAGGAATCATAAACTATTTGTCGATATAGTTTTACATTGCACATTATATAAGCGAAAAAAAACGTTAAATGTACATTATAGCATCAAATGTTTGTGAAGATGTCAAACTTTTTTAAAACTTTTAGATTTATTGAATGATAAAAAAAAAGTTTATTGTTTACGCAAATACCAATACTAGGGGCCAGGTTAGCTGAGTGACTTGCGTCCTCGCCTCTTTACTCATAGACCCCGGGTGTGATGAGCATTATGATGTCGATTTCTTCATGCTAGAGGTGAAAAAATCTGAAAACTCTGGTCTCTCTGAGTCGGTGCTAAGCTGTCGATCTCGACCTTAACGTCCTGGTTAAAGATCACTACCCTGAATATACTTAGTTATACACAATTTAGGACTCCCAATCTAGAATCAACCTGGAAATTGGTTAACGACTTACAAAAATGGATGTCAAATAATAAATGAGTCACATTTTCCACCACTAAAAGAGCACCAAAAGGTGAAAGCCTATAAATGTAGGTACTGGAAAACAGACAAACAAATATCCTTGCTATACTTCGACACTACCAATAAACAATTCAGTTTTTATCCAAAATAAGGATTAGTTTCAATTTATGATACAAATCAATTACAATTTATCATAAACTAATTATGATCCGTCAAACGCTCTAAATTGTAATATTTGGATACATACCAAATAGAAAATTATCATGAAAATGTTAAAATTGGTTATGGCATCTCAAAACCTTCAAACGAACAAAAACCTGAAATAGAATTTAATTCTTGATTATTACAGATTTATAGCATTAGTAAAAATTACGCACGATGCTTTATAAAATCAACACGAAATTTAGCTGAAACTTAGTTGTTATTTAAAATGATTTTGAAGTGATATTCTGGCATCACAATGCATTTATATTGCTAGTATGTCACATGATAGTGAGGGAGGGAGTATGAAAAAAAAAGTCAATAACGTTTTATTTACTTTCACTTGCTTCAAGGCGAAACAAATTAAAGCTTTCAGTAAAGCTTCATCTTGTACAACTCAAACAGAGTAATTTGACGAACGATAGTCCATTAATTATAATTGTATTTGTTACATGTAAACCAATTTCTTATTCGAAAGATACCTTATATGATTCAAATCGCAACTAAAAAAATCCTATTTTTTTATAGTTAGTATATTTCATAGTTATTCTGACATTTATATTAAACTAGCAAACGTACCCGTCTTTGACAGAATCAAAAATTCCATTATACTTGGTAGTACACAAATCATTAGTTGTGCAATCCGTAATTGTGTGGTATTTACTCATTCTGAGGTAAAATGGATAAACTAACAAAAGTCTCCACACAAATGAAGTTTTATTCAACGCGTTTCGAACACTTTGTGTTCATCATCAGGAAGACACTATAATACAAATTATATCTAATTAGTTACAAAAATTAGAGTGAAATAATAAAATGCAATTAAGAGAATTCAAGACATACCCAAGGATGTGGTACTGACGGGTTGGTCCGTATAATCAATAAAAGAATGGGTGTCAAGTTTCATCGGTTTTATAACTGAGTAAAACTTCATACTGCTTCATACATGCGTTGGATTAAAGAAAACGAAATAGGCCCAGCTTCGACCAAGAGGTACGAGTGCTGACATGACATTCAGTCGGACACATCAAATGTAGATTATGTTAAACTCAATAAAAACCATAATAATAACTTCTCGCTTCATATGGACGGTATATTGTTTTCATTCTGGTAACCAGCTCTGATAAATAATTTAATCAAAACGTGTCACTAATCAGATTAAATTTTTAAAAAAAAAACGATCAAGTAATTTAGAACTCCTTAGATAAAATCAGTAATACATAAATTTGGACATAAGCCATATTCAAGAGTGAAAGTTTTTAGATCCATCTACTCTGCTAACTAACATTTGAGTGTTATAGAGACATCAATTATCTTTTTCTTCCTTTACACTATCAACAGCCATTTACACTATCAACATTCATTCTATCTCCAAACAGTATGGTAAATCAGAGTAGCATCAACCACTAGTGAAGTATTCATACAAACCAAGCAACCCTGAGGCTTACTAGTGGGCAACCATACAATTAAAGCTGTTCATAACAACCCAACTAATAAAATTACTTGCATTTCTACTTTAATGCAAAACATTACCACGATTGCAGAAAACTTTAATCTACTTTAATGCAAAACATTACTACGATTGCAGAAAATCCAAAATTTTGGGTTATTGTAACCAAATTACCAAGGTTATAAGGCTACAAAGATTCTATTACACTGAACCATGTTATTCATGAATTGAATATAGTCTGGTATATATCAATACGATTTGAATTAACTTCGTGTGAGTCTAGCGCTGTCATTTTTTTTAAATAAATAAGCACATCGTTTTAACGGTAATGTAAACTGTTTATGTTACATTGATATACTAAATTAAAATTAGTTCTGCAACAATTTTTACAAAGATACGTACATTGAAGGCAAAATGGATGATAGTCAATCGAGTAAGATAACGGTTGTACCGTTACAGTTTCAATACATTTCTCACCTCTTTCATTGTCCTTTTATAAACAGCGTTTACTGTAACCCATTAATATGGTATTATACCTATTTATCTTGAGACATGTATATATTAATAACAATAGAGCCATAAGAGTTAAAACAAATAATGAGGAAATCTATTTGTTTCCTTCTAATGAGATGGACAGTAGAGCCCTAAATATCGTTTTTCTAATAGAATATTGGATACGGCATAGTTGAAATACTGAGTTGATTCTTTATCAGGATTCAGCATCCTGCGACTTAAAGTCAGATCTAGTTCTTCTTAGACCACATTTCTTTATACGGATGAGTCAAGAAAAAGGGATGCGGAATACCGTATGATTTAGGGTGAATGGGTATCTATAGAAAGGGCAGGCACTGCAGTTTAACTAACATACAATGATAACATTCAATTTCATATAATCACGTCGTGAGTATTGACTTGATGTCTATGTTAGACCCAACATGTACATTTGAGTAGACTCCAATATACTCGTATATCGGCGCAATATAGTGCAGGTCGTAACTAGCTTTCTACTGCTTGATTGCTGTACTACTATAACATGGATTGTCAGTAATTCAAGTCAGATATTAAGTTTGTCTATATAGTAATGACGTCATATTGGCAGTCATGTGATCTTGTATGAGTAGACTGTTCCCGCATCAGAAAAACATGAAAACGTTGTTCCAAAGATGAAAATCTCAATACCTGAGTGAAGCTTATCCTAGCCAAGTATCAACCAGACTATGGAGCTATCAGCAAAGCAATGGAACTCACAAGATGCGCAGGTCACTTTGGTAAAAAGAAAACAATGTCCAAGGGTAGGGGTAAGAAAAAATTGAATAGTATACTCTAAATCCTTGGTTTTACAAAGTGAATTAATGTAGTTGTATTAAGTGAAAAAATATGGTTCTCTTATTAAAAATAAGTAGTTAATTGCTATGTTCTCTCAGTGAAAAAGACTTCCGACCACTATTCGATAAACCATGAGTCTTAAATTATGTTCTACTCAAGGGTGCTAACCTATAAATCTTTAACAACTACCTGATGTAGGGAAGGCTCGAGACTAACGGCTCTACCTCCTCTACAAAGGACTACGTGGACACCACTTCTAATATGACATGTAAACAATTTAGGTCATCAACTGTATTTCATGATAGAACTTCGATACTAATTTCAATTATGCTAGACACAACTATTGCTTACTATTTCCGGCGGTTTTAGTTATATATTGTTTATTTTCAAATGATTTGGAAAAACCTCAATGGGTACAATTTTTGAACAAACTTTTATTAAGGCAAACATTTAATAAGGTGTTAATTTAATAAAATAATTTTGTAAAATCTTACTTAACATTGTTATACAAGATTTTAGTAATAAATTATCTATTTGTTCAATTGAAACCATCTTGACCATATTTGTTAAAAATGAATTAAAAATGTTGATTTCTCAAGTTTTCTACCACATATGCCTACTACTTCAAACCATTTTATAATTTAAAATTACTCCCTATTCTTAAAATTGAGTAATGAGTCAGGGTGGATAACAGCCAGCATGAGTTACTTTAGAACCCTAGAAACCAAGAAAATGTACTAGATTTTCATGTGGAGGGTGGAAAAATGTTGTGCACGCCGACCCTGGCATTTAGAGGACGTAAAGCTATAGTCTCTAAGCCTGAACATGGTAGAAACCCGTTGAGAATTCTTCCGAAGTATTGCTCCAATACTGCAATTGGGACTGCCCAGTAGAATCAACCCATTTGTGTGTGACACAAGGACTTATGACTTACCTGTGTTTTTCTTGTGGGACCAGTCACCTTATGTGGGGTCTGGGATTGTCTAGTGGTAGTGCACTTGTTTTAGTACTCCTAGAATAACACTGACGATGAAAGATACAATTGTAGGCACTGGAAACAATCGAACAAACCTTAAGCTAGCCAACCAATAATCTAAAAACTTTGACAATACAAATCTGTATTTGATTGTTTCTTATAAAGAAACTTATAAGTCTACAATAAGTAACCTTTGGTTGTAAAGCACTATTTTAATTAGTTCCTTAAGCCAAAATTTAGTTTAAATTTAATGAAATGCCAATATGATCCCAGTATAATTCATGGAAATCAATAAGCTGTAAGTAGTTAAACTTTAGACAACTTTATTTGTCTCTTTCAATTGTAGCTAGTCTCAAATACACACTTTATGAAATCGTTCGACAATTGCTGTCTAATAATCATTAAATAATATTTGAAGGCAAGTTATTACAAGAAGATATGTTTATATTTGGGTTTTGTTTCACTACTAAGTCTAACACTTTTGGTATGAATGAAGCAAAAGAAGTTAATTGGTGCACTGGAGCAGCATGGTCATACATTCTTATACACAGGTTGTTTGCGAAATTCTGTATTTCGCAAATAACTCTGATATATAAAATACATAACATTAAATAACCAATTGCTAAGCATTAATAAAATCAAGAGAGTAATAATCTGTTCAATATTTTTTATTTAATATTACATGTAGGAGTCCCTTATTGAGGGCCAGGGTAGTCCAGTGGTAACGTGCTCTTCTCTGGACCATTGGATCTAGGGTTCGATACTTGTTTTGGTATTGTAAGGCGTTCCTGAGCCTTTGGACCATACTGCAAATAGGGTTAAATAAACCTGAGCACGTCGTCCTTCGGAGAGGACGTTAAGCAGTCGGTCCCAAACCCGTACGATGTTAGGCACTCTTCAAAGGTCCCTATTCTAAATAAATTTGACTTAGGTAAAGTTTAGGACTCCTCAATGTTGAATGTTCATTGTATGGTTTCATAAAGGGCCAATGTTCGTCTAATAACACTGCCAGTCCAACCTTTTTTCTTATCAATTTATTAAGTTCCTTTCACTTATTCCTTAGTTTAGATGATCAGAGTATGTGTGTCTTTGTGTTTTTCTATACAGTAGTATTTTATTGAATCAATATCTTATGTAAAATTTGTCTTATTATAATAATTCCATTATCATAATTTCAAATAATATAAAAAAGTTGTGGGTCATGAACTGAAAACAAGATTGGAAAAATGCACTATGATTTATCACATTCAATGGGCCGAAATGTATATTAATTATTGTCAATGTCTTAATATTATAAAGTCTGTTGTTTTAAACCAGGAAATGAAAGAAGATGAATGAGATTTCGACTAGGGCGAATGCGAATAGGCGCCCGCTTTTGAATGAAGGGTGGACCTGGGCGCGCGGCAAGTGGCTGCCCAGGGCCTCCTTTCACTCACCTCCCTCCACTCCGCAACACACTCGCCATCCTTTCTATTTTACCTAAATTCTCCTTATCACCAACAAATCATAAAAAAAAAAGAACATATCTGAACAGCACTTTTTGAAAGCTAAATAATACCATTGTTAATAACTAAAATGAGTTTTGAAATAATTTTAACAACAGTCACTTGACCTATTTTATAAAACATGACATTCCATATGATTAGATTTTATAACATTTTTAAATTGTTTTCATAAAACATATCCCCAAATCCGGTTATTAACACAAATTAATAAAAGAAATAGACATTCAGGACATAACAAACAACGAATTATTAGGAGAATCAAAGCCACCTCTGTGACGAAACCAAGCAACTGACGTTACGGAATAAGCCACTATACCACCCAGTTCGTTTTTGAATTAATTTTGAACCCTTACTGATATGAACGTAATATTGTGTTAAATTTCAATTTCGTTACTTAATTAATCAGAATATAACTGACAATTATGATTAATTCTTGCTCAACAAAGCATTCAACAGCTTGTAAAAATGATGCTAGTTCTAGAGAAAATTACTTATTAGTTACACATCTAAAGTAAAAAAAATGAATCAACAATCAACAATAACTTCTTTACGATTACGGGTTTTATTTACATTATAGAAAACAATGTATCATACACCAATATATATATACATATATAGTTCTAATCTGAGGTTACTATTGGAACACGCATACAATTAGGTGTACTTTTCGAATGGTGAAGAGAAATTTTAAAAGATTTTATTTAATAATGTGTAAATGATGCTATTCAACCAGTATCGTCGCCTTTTGAACACTAGAATCTAAATGTCTGATCAATTCTCTTTTCATTTATTAACTCCAGTTAATTGAATGGGTGTGACATCGATTTATTTGGAAAACAGCTAAGTAGATCTTTACCTATTATTGAGAGTAATACAGGATATACAGTAGACCATCGCAGTACAGTATAGAGGCCTCGTTGTACGAGCAATTCGCTGTAAAATTTTTGTCTAGTACGACGAGTAAAATTTCTTAGTACTAGCGACCGTCTTTCTCACGCCTAGATGGTCTCCGTTATAAGTTTACCAGATTAATAAAATATTATTATTTCTTGATTGTATTTTTATTATTCATATTACATGTACAGTATTGTTTATTTCTTCTAATTATACCTTTACTGTTTAAAAAATGAACTTAAGTACAGGCATTTTGAGGATGGAATGGATTATTTATTTTCATATTCATTTCATTGCATAAAACTACTTCATGATACGAGTAAATCGCAATACGAACTCAGTTTGGGAACGATTAAACTCATACTGCGTGGTTCTACTGTATACTATACACAGTAATATAATGCCTGCGTATCACATTATGTATGTTCATAAAACACTTTTTTCCGATTTTTGTCTTTTTTTTTTTAGTGGTGATGTTGCTGGTGTGGTGATCTTGTGTGTATGCCTAGATACGTGAAAAATTAGAGGGAACCTTGAATCCAACTATGAACGAAAGAGCTGAATTAAGACCAATCCATAAATGGATAAGACAATCCATAAGTTAAGACCAATGTATGAACATTATGGATTTTATATTTTTTTATTTTACAAGATAAGGATAGCGATAAAAGACAGAATGGAAAGCGTTTAATGTCTGTGACTCGAGGTGAGAGGAGTTGACGTGATTCACCGAGTCTCTGTATGACGATTTACTATGAATATCAAAGCACCAGATATTACCGTTATATATAATGATTATAATGCTTATCAAAAATAAGTTGCCAAATTACCTTGATCTTAAAATCTGCCTGACTTTCTTTATCTCAATTGATTATTGATTATTTAATACATTGTCACCATATTTTCATTTTTATTGTACACAAACTTGGAAAAGAACACTGTGTTGTAAATGAGTCATTTTATTTTTGATGATAAAACTAACTTATGTTCTATAGTACCAATGAACCAATATAGTAATCTAAAATAACTGCAAAGATCTTAAACTAATATTAGTAATAATGTAATCTAGAAGTAGTAATGTTGTTAAACTCTAGAAACAATAATCAACAGAGACTTGAAATTGCAGAATGCCTCATGTATTCGCTAATGCCATTAGAGAATAACGTTCAATATAGCCAGAGGAAATCACAATACTGCAACATTTTTTCCGCCTTCTAGAGTATCAATTACTGCTATTATTTCAATTATAATGCTATTAGTGTCATTCCACATCAGGAGTTATACATTTTCTCTTGATCGAGCTTTACAGTAGGGATCTAGAATGAATAACTTAGATCGTGTTTGTTTCAAATACAACTTGCTATCAGAATGTACAAGGTTTTACCTGAATCTTCTAAATTCTAAATGAAGAAATCAGAGCTCATAGTACATTAGAAACAGAATAAACCGTCATGCCTTGTATACTGTTTTTGTAGTAGTTTAGTGCTGGATGTGTAGAGTTTTCCGACCTGTTTCGGACTGTACCCATTTTCAAAAGGAACTAAATTGCATGAAATCAGCACTAGTTATGAATTGAGAATGTCCAGTACCACCATAAGCACTAGACCAGGGCTTCTTAAACTGTGGGTCGCGACCCCCAGGGGGTCGCGAGACTACTGAAAGGGGGTCGCAAAGATCTGATACTTTTCAATCATTATAAATAAAATTTTAAAATTAGTATACACACTACGTACAAATATAAATACAAATAAAAATCATACAAAATACTATTGTAGTTTCCAATTATATATATGTGAAATGAATGGGTACGTATTCTTTAATCCTTATTTTATTTACATTGTAAAATAGTGCGATATTACATCTACATCTACGGTTAATATATATTTCATTATATGGAGGAGGGGGTCGTTTAAAATTTCCTAAGCTTGAAGGGGGTCGCTATATAAAAAAGTTTAAGAAGCCCTGCACTAGACCATTCTGACCCTATAAACCATATTGCTCTGTCTATATAAAACTAATTTATCTTTAAACTACAACTGTGAAACCTTACACCTTAGTTTAATATAAATAAGTTAGTATTATCATCCATTGTAAGAAAACTGTTGCATGTTTATGTCTTATCTGTGCCTGGTAAAGTAACAGAATGACTTTGACGATAAGAGGACGCGTGTCTAACAGTTAAACAGGAAAAAAATGGTTACCTCTTTTTCCTTGAAATAAATCTTCTTTTATTGAATTTATTTGTGTAAACATTAAGCACGTTACGAAACAGCTATGTCAGCACAATTCATAATTAACAATTTCAAATGTTGAAAAATGACTATATTAGTCATTACAGTCAATAATAATATAATAAAAGACAAAACTTTAGTTGATAGCTTCACATAAAATGTTCCTATTAATATAAAACAAAAAGATATGGTTACTTTCCATCAAATTGACTTGTACGGATTCCATTCCAGCAACTCAGTGCACCACTTCTGGCTACCCCATTTAGAGTGGAATCGAAAATTATTACCTATTTTAAAAGTTAATAATTGGCATAATGGCAGTAAATTTACTTCATAAACACTTTTCCAAGTAAATAAACATTAGATTGTGTCTATGATCTCCTTATATAGAGTATATTACAGCGATAAAATTTCCCAAAGGTTAAGAAAACTTAATTACACGAATTTGTATGAATGTGCAGTATATTTATATACCAATGTAATTATGTAATGAAAAATATCAAATCACCAACAATTCAAAATTTGAACAACTTAAAGATTCAGTACCTTTATCTTTATCGATATAAA
The DNA here is from genome assembly GCA_026182355.1 of Hermatobates lingyangjiaoensis. Lineage (NCBI taxonomy): Eukaryota > Metazoa > Arthropoda > Insecta > Hemiptera > Hermatobatidae > Hermatobates > Hermatobates lingyangjiaoensis. Next base: position 4,590,635 of record JAPFBL010001938.1, read on the forward strand.
ACGCCACATTAAGAACTTTGAGTCAGAGACAATGGTTAGCATGCTTTCCGTTAGTGTTGCAGATCCTGTGTTCATATGTCATTCGCACTCTAGATTTTTTCATAAAACAAATAGAAATATGTGATGACTCTGTTTCTCAGAGAGTACATTAAATCTCTCGGTACAGAGCATGTGCGAAGTTAGGTTCTCATTGATGACCACTACTCTAAATAAACTTAAATATGTCAACATTTAGAATTCCAAAGTATAATGCTGTTACTTTGTTAACATAATTACTTTAATAACATATAATTAATAGCTGTTATTACTGTTGTAACCTTGAAATTGATAATGATTGATTTACCCAAAAATTTATTGAAATCAATAATTTCTTTATATATGTTATTTATTTTTTACACATGACATTGTGATTTAGTTTTCGTGAAATTTAGTTAATATTTCAGTTTTATCATCTATTTAATATTCATTCAAATAGCCCATGTAAAATATTAAACTTAATATGTACGTTTAAAGGGTTAAAGGGTAAAGTTAACATTTTAACCCCTTTAGAAGTAGACTAGTAGTTCGAGATTTTCAGTATGTTGAATGAGTACTAATATAAATTTGAACATTAATCTACTGAATACTGAAAGAATTGTAAAAGAAAAGTGATTCGGGTCTGGGTTTAAGTAAGTAATCACCGAAAAGGGTGGCAGAAATTTAACGCATGGACATCGCTCTGTTCATACCGCTTAGCGCCTGTATCGAATTCGCTCAGGATCTGTCCAGCTATCGAGATTCCAGACCGTATAATCCAACAACTCAAACAAATCTTTCTATGCTAATACAGTGTAAGTAAAATATGGAATCACATTTTTTTTAGGGCTAAATTTAAAAAATCAACTATTCATATATAATGGACAGAAACAATATATTTTTTGCTTGTTATAACTCTCCTTCGGTATAGTTTATTTCATTATGCACATCCTAGTATTTAATCACATCTAAACTAAATGAAGAAATCAGAAAAATAACTAAGAACTTTCAACCAAAAAATTGGCCTTCGTTAGAAACCGATACTGTGTTTATTGTGAAATCTTCTTATCTTACAACTTGTGTATTACTTATGCTATGTGAAGTCTGATACAAATCAGAATGGCTGAGTTATACTCACAATATTTGTAACTTTTTAATGAAACAAATTCCTATTATTCTATCTTTGTAATAATAAGCCTAGATTATTATTAAGAACAGATTATTATTTTTAATAATACACACCTAGTTAATTAATCACATTAATCAATGAATAATACACTGTTAATTAAAAAGTTGTAATCATTAACTTTACAATTAAATAAACTTACTGAACAAAAGTAGTAGTAACATTTATACTTTTAAAAACCAAATTCTTAAGATTACAAAAGAACATAGGCAATAATCACAACAAGGATAAGAATGATGAGAGACAATACATATTTTATGCCACTTTTATAAGTACTTAAGTATATAAATTCATTTATTATTATTCTAATTATTGATTCTATAGTTTACAATAATAATAGTACTAAAGTATTAATTGGTGCTTACTTATTTAAATCGCTTAAGTTTTAAGTAGGTTATGAAATCACTATGGTTTTCTGCTGTAAATTTTTCTCTTCAGATGTCTTCGAGGGTTTCTTGTGATATTAGTAGAACTTCACGGTAGATAGTTAGATCCACAATTAGCAGAGCTTAAGTAGAATGGTTTTTAACGGATACTGCTTCTTGTGGTCTGAATATAATGTTTGATTTTGATATGGAGCGTATGAATGGACTGAAAGGGCGTTCACGTTTCAGTCTGCGGCCAGATACGTGTCCGTCCGGTCTGCCGTATTCAGATCCCCAAGCTACAATAGCCAAATAATTAGAACTACATCTACTAGATAAGCTACTTGAGTCCTTTTATACTGTAATTAAAATGACAAAATTAAATAAATGTGCTACAAGCTTCTATTTCACTTATTAGAATGTTTGAAATTAATTGCCAACATACTAGGCTTTACTAAAAATAAGAGAGAAACTGTTAACTACTAATGGCAGATCCATCAAGGTACAGCCTGAACTACTGATGCCTAGGGATATGGAATTTGGACAGTGCCTTCCTTTGTGCCATAGGCAAGCAATAAAATCTTTTGTAAATTTAGTACCTGCAGTGAAAAATTGGGGTTAATTTTCTGTTCACAACGGATACAAAAATTATGAAATCAAAATAGCTAAAAAATGTTTTTGTTTTATTGTTTACACCAATCCCCTAGCGGCTGACCTGGCCCCTAAAAATGGATTACTTTACATAAAGTCTGGAATTACATGGTTCTTTAAAAATACGTTCTTTACCCATTTTATAAGAAACATGAGAGGTTATGTCAGATTATAAAACCTCAAAATACTGTAAAAGTGAAGAATTAGCGTTTACGTAAGGGTATAGAAAGAAAATGTATTATATACCAATTTGCATTGAAAATACTTTATTTGACAAAATATATTCTTGAAAATAGTTTTTGTAATTATGGTGAATGGTTTAGGGGAAAAAAATAAAAGTTAACATTTTCTATTTGTTTATACATTTTTACGTTCACTTTAATATATCTTATAATACTTTTAATTATGACTGTTTAGGAATAAATAAATTACTTTTATATTTAACAATACTTTATATACTTATATATATCACCTGTCTGTGATATATATAAGTATTCTAACCCAGCAGATTCATGCTTGCTTGTTCATTTAAGATCTGATAATGGTTTATTTGTTTACACTTAAATAAATTTTGAAACCATTAGAACTTAGAACTAAATATAGTGTACTCTGAAATATTAAAAAAAAAATAAATACTTGCATAGAATTAGCCGAAAAAGAGAACCGAAGACAGAAATAACTTTATTATTTAATCTATTTTTAATGGTAACATTTTATGGTATCCAATTTGAATAAAAATAATTTTCCCCTGATATGAACGATATCAGTATTACGAGTATCTTTTAATATATTTAATAATATAAACAAGGCGAAATTACCTTTAGGTGTTATAACATGTCATAGATGGGTCAAAACTTAAGAAACAGATGGCAAATACTATTAAAAGAAGAGGTACCTTTTGTACATAAGTAATAGAAGATTTATATTAGAAGACATTTTTGTCGTACATTTTGACCGGTGCGCAGGCGGGGCTGTCAGTTGAGTAAAACTGAGATTAGATCGGTTGACTCGTAGTATCGAGTTACATTCAATAAATCATTTCAACTCTAACGGTACAATCCCTTCAATTTAACATTTTTCCAAAAAAGAAAAGATATTAAGAATATAATTAAATATAGAATTAATAATTTTCCTAACGTGTTAGAAGAGCTCAGTGGTTACGTGCTCACCTCTGAACTGATAGGACCGGGGTTCAATCCTCACCTGGCCCTCGATTTATTCACGCGGGAGGTGAATAAATCTGAGCTCGTCGTCCCTCGGAGAAGGGACGTTAAACCGTCGGTCCCGAGCCTGTACGATGTCAGGTACTCGTTAAAGATCCCTACTCTAAATACATTTGAGTTAGGCAAAATTTAGGACTCCCACTGTAGAATCAATCTTCATTGTGTGGTATCACAAAGGGCCAATGCTTGGCCTACGTGTGTTCTCTTGTGGGACTGCCACTGCAACCTAACCTAACCTAGAGCAAAATTTTCTAAACTTGAATAAAGCTTGTCAATAAATCAAGGATAACCAACCTCTTTTCTAATAATGTGGAACAGGCTTGATATCCAGCTAAACATTTGAAACAATACTTCAAGTTTTCTACAACCATCTGATGTCACTAATACAAAGCTGGGCAGCACAATTAGGGGTTAAGGGAATCCAACACTTAAACTCAACTTAACTTTTTAATAATTTTGGCCCCTTACGATAATCCAAAAATCAATGGCATTTTTATAATAGAATTGGATAATGGATATAAGAACAGACATATAGCAACAATGTCTGATAGTCAAGCAGCAATCAAAGTATTGAGCTCAAACCTCATCAGCTCAAAGATGGTCCTAAACTGCAAACATAAACTCAATCTCCTGGGTATGCGGAACAGGATCTCTGCCTACTGGGTGCCACGACACGCAGGAGTAGAAGGAAACGAATGAGCAGACGAATTTACAAGGGAAGGTGCTCGGAAACCGCATATTGGTCCAGAACCATATTGTGGTATAGGACAACACACTATACAAGAACTCCTTAGGAAAGATGATAGGAAAACAGGAAGCAATAGTGGGATTCTCTTCAAGGACATAGACAATCAAAGATACTTCTCAATAAGTTTCAGAATAGGCAAATCTTGTATTATATGGAAAGCAGCAGGAATAATCTAAGGATTTTAACCGGATTTCTAACGGGTCACTGCAAACTTAATGGCCATATGAGAAGAATGGGCATTATCAATGATGGTTTATGCAGATTCTGCAAGGTAACACCGTTGCACCTGCTCGCTGTTGTCAAGCCACTGTGGTACACAGATGCAAGTGCTTCAGGACATTCAACCAAACTGTAGAAGAACTTTCACCATTGGACCCAGCAAAAGTGCTGAGCTTCTTGCAGACGTTGAAACTAACTGGAGTACTCAGTGGCGATTTCTCAGGGAATGCAACACATGCATTGCATGCATAGAATTCATCTTTAAAGAAACCAAAATGTTCGAGACTCGAAATATTTAAAGGAACCCCTTTTTTTTATTCCACTACACGCTAAGGAACCATTTTCTATGATTGCGCTAAGCTTCCCAATGCAGGGGTTTACTCTTATCATTTCTGGTTAATGAAAATGGTCTTAATTGCCAAAAGAAACAAGAACGAAGTTTGCATACACTGCAACTCAGGCTTGCTGAGCTCCTCAAATACATACTGGAAAGTGATTTGCACACAGGTCTTCCGGAAATTTATAAACTCATGAATTTGGTTATGACTATTCCCATAACAACAGCAAGTGTTGAGAGATCGTTTTCTGCCCTCAAAAGAATTAAAAGTTATTTACGAAGCTCCCAAAGTGAAGAGCGATTGTCTAATTTATCCCTAATTTCAATTGAAAGACATTTACTTAAAGATCTCATGGCAGATAGAGAGAAGTTTTATGGTTTTGTTATCGAAGAATTTTGCAAGAAGTTTTTATTCAAATGATGTATTGTGTATCTTTTTCTTTACTAAAAACATTTTTTGCCTATTTTTATTGTATTGGTTAATAAAAGTTAATGTTAAAAGTATTTCCAAATAAAACCTGATTCAAATCCCCATAAAATGTTTTTAATACATCATTATCCTTTTGTGTAACATGAAAAGACTGAACATGAGAATTAGAAGGGTGTTTCTCTGTATTTCTTTTATTCTTTGAAAATTGCATGCCTAAAGAAAAAGGTCAGGAGTCGCCACTGGGAGTACTATAGTATAGATGGGGGAAAGTACAATAGTTCTTAGGACGCAGTACTATAACCACCCTTATTATTAATAACCATTCCTGATGTGTCAAGGTTAGTATAGTAAATCCAATCTGTCTTCCGGAATCATGCACGTTGTGTTGGCCCTGATAATCGATTTTACTACCCGTTCATCCGTTTTGTATGCTTTAGAAAACTAATTTTTTTTTCTAATAATCCTCCTTCTTTTTCTAATAATAAACCATAATAATTCTTATTATGATTGTTAACCTTGTGCGTCTATTTTGTTATCAATGTTTAGTTTAGTAATTTATTACAATTATTTAGTAATGTATTCTAGTATATTACTATCATTGTTATGTTGTTATTGTTACGTATGTGTAGAATTTTGCGAAACTAGCTGTATATAAAAATGACCTTGAAAATGGTCGATGTGAACCGAAACATGTTGGTTTATAAAAATAAAAATTTTGGAGAATTAATATATCTAGTCCCGAACTCTTGGAAGCCAGAGGTCAGAAGATGGGAAAAATTAACTCGAAAAAGTGTTAAATTAGAAATAGGCATAAGTTTTAATAAAACTTGTATATATATATATGATCAAACCACAATATGAAATGGGAAAACAAGACTAACATCTTTCAACCGTAACATGCAGCAACGTCAGAGTCAAGTCAGAGAATTTGGGTTTTTGACTCTGACGTAGACCGCTTGTTACTGTTGAAAGATCTTAGTATTGTTTTCCCATTTCATATTGTGGTTTGATCATTGATTGTTATTTCACGTGTTTATGTGAAATCATTATATATATATATATGTGTGTGTGTGTGGTTGAAATTTGCAGCAGCTTCTGCACTCACTAGCTTTGCGCTGGTGGCCTCGATCCTTCGGGCGATTCTTCTTTCCTCTGGCTGCAGTCGCCAAGGCCAGAAGAAGGAGGCCAACGTATTCTAATATATATATATATATATATATATATATATAGGCATAATAAATACAAAATTTCAAAATCATATAATAACTAGAAGAGCCAAAAGTACCAGTTTTATATAAAAGTACGTTCTCCATAATTCAATATTGCCTGAAAGCAGTAGGGTTAATTTCCTCACAAAACGTATACTAGTCAATTTTCATTAAGATCCGTCGTCGGTGTAATGTGCAGTGATTATAAAATATTCGATACACCCTCAGCGACCCGCACTTTAATACCACTACCCTCCTCAAACTCACAAGCACCTGGTAATAAGATGACTATGTACGGTCCAAAAAAGTTATTATTAAAAACAGAAAAGAAAAAAATAGAGATGTGGTGGGATTTTTACTTCTAACCTCAGATCACCTTATGATAATAAATTCATTATGAATTATATCATAAAAAAGAAATTGAATTGTGAAAAAAGTAAAATAAATGAAAATATAGAATTAATTATGAGCAAATGTACTGTGCAGAAGTTAATTAAATTTATAGTTTTAATTTGTTACTTTAATTTAAAGCATAATTGCAACCTTAGCGATTTCGTATTACTTATTAGGTTAAAACCTAGAATGTTTATTGGGAAATTTACATCCACAGTTTTTGACATCTCAAATGAGCCGCACAAAATATGAAGAACATAATGAAGGGATGGTTAAGGTATTCAGCATCATGAATATGTGGCCGAGACAGGGAACTTTAGTGTCTGAGATCGGTAACAAAACCGACAGGAATAACATGAAACCAAAATATACTATGGCGTATATTTAAAGAATGGCACTTTACAATATAGAGCTCCTAAATAAAATCGTATCACTAAAAAGTTACTCACTCTGTTAAGAATGAAAAAAATGTCTATATGAACAAGTTATAGTCAACAAAACAAAGCGTTTCAAACTCTTGGTCATTCTTCAGGTCTACCTGCTTATAAGGGAAAGGTAGGAACGGGAATAATTAAGGATAAGTCAATAATAACTAATTTCTGATAATTATTGACGTTTCTACCTTCTAATTATAAACAGATAGACCTAAAGAACACTACATGTTTCAGAGATAAAACATGTTTATGAATTTATTCATAATTTCCAATAATGGGTAAATATCATAGTTACTTGAGTACACAATCAATGATCAAAACACAACACTATAGAGAACACTGAAGATCCCCTTACAAGGGATGATCGGGTGAACATAACTTTGAATAAACCAAACCATTTAGTGAATTCATCTATTTTCAACAAGTTTATTAATTTCATGAACAAATTCATTCAAGTTTGTACGGACAAATCAGATCACCAAGCTTTTCCACGCATGATGGAAGTCAGTATGCTTTCGTTAGGTTAATTTTGTTCAGTAGTGTTCCTCATTGTGGTATGTTTAGCAAATAATGGTAAGTTTAAACTTTATGTAGATTATAATAAGATTGTAGTCTGAAGTTGCATGTGTTTATGATGAATACCAGAAAAATATTGATAGTTATGTAACTTCGTTGGGACACACAAGTCTGATTCCCCAACTCTTTATGATAGGAAGTTCCCCCAAATTAAGATATCATTCTAAAACAATGTTATTATTATCATGCAGTTTAGATGAACAAATCAGCAGGCACTTTCTGAACATTTTTCATAAAATTATGAAAATTACTTAGTTTAACCGGAACAAATATACTTACAGCGTAAGTCAGAATTCATGGTAAATATACTTCCAGTAGGACTAATACGAAAAGGTCACCCACTGACCAGGGATAAACAAACCGCCAGTCTACCAAATTTGGCAACCCAAAAATACAAACAACTTCTAGATAGAGAGTCATAAAATATTTCACGTTAGAATTGATCTATGTTAGGGATCATTAAGGAAAACCTGACGAGTCAGACTTGGAACTGACGTCTTTATGTCCTTTCAGAGGAAAGGCATACAGCAGATTGTTTTTTCTCCCACATGGAAAAACTTAGATTCAGTGAATTACGAACTCAGGAACTTCTTTGTGTTTTACTCAACTCTGGGAAATTTTCAAAAATATGGGATATATTAGAGGAGAGTAAATTTACTTATAATCAGATACAATTTTTTAAAGAGTTTAATTAATCTAAGAAAAGTTTGAATTCAATCTAAAAAAAAAAGTTAAAGAAGAGCTTAGACAATGGAGTTGGTTATGTGGGAAGAGATGCTTGAGTTGGAAGGTGGAATCGCCTCCTGTACCGTTATCTTAGCGGACCAACTAGCGCACCCTTATCCATATCGGCTCTGGGAGTGATGTCAGACCACACTGGGCGGAAGTCAAACGAACCTCTCTACTTGCAACAGCCCTATCGCACTCCACATCTTAGTCATCATTTGACTAATAAATAAATTAGAAAAATATTTCGGGAAAATACGATGAAATGAAATTTAACTTGAATCCTCCGCCTGCTCATTGTATTATTGCAAAAATACAAACGTCAGTCGCTTATTAAAGAACTCACTAAATTAATTCAAGTTTCAATTATTCATGAACGGAAAGGAATTTAATATTCTTCAATAAGAGGTTCACGATTTTAATTCTACAATATCATGAACACATGAATAATTTAAGTGCAGTATACATTTAATGTTCATTCTTTCATAGTTTTCAAACCGTTTTATATTTTTTCTTAAATTGTGAACTTAATTGTTTGTACTTGTTTATTAACCAAAGATATCCCTTTATATAATTTAATGATGTGGAACTGAACTTCACCAGAAACATTAATAACTAATAAATTGAAAAATTAGAGAACTATTATTATAAAAAATAAAACTCTAAACAAATACTTAACATGTATATATATATATATATATACATATATAATAGCATACTGAAATTTCCACAGAATGTTATCAACAAAACTCAGAAGTATTTTAATAAACCAACAGAAAGTAATTAGAAGAAGAAGAAGTTTTTTATTATAATTGTTTCTTCAATTAATTGTAGTGCAAATGGACATTTTCTTTATTTTAATTTTGATTCCATTGACCATTATCTCTCTTGTCAATTACATTTATGTACATGTACTGTATGGTTTTTTAGAGCAACACCGGAAAGGTGCATTGTGATTCTCCTAGATAAAGAACATGATATCATTCACATATATGAGTTTTGGCAGGTCTCACAACTCCCAATATTATGACAGTTTTACTCATATACTCACAAAATTTTAGCTTCTCATTGGGCTATATCGAGCAATATATATATGTACATATATATCATGTTCTTTTTTTTTTAACCACTCAATTCATATGTTTTGAGATTTTTTGATGGTTTATGGTCTACATATTAAAAAAACTTCTTTGCCAACGATTCGACATATATTTATGTCTTCCTCGAGGCACAATAGTGCTGAATGTATCAATGTTTTTAGCCCTGAGGAAGACATAAATATATGTCGAAACGTTAGCAATGAAGTTTTTTTAATATCTAGCCCAAAAATACTCAAAAAATCTCAAAACTGTATATGTATAAAATAAGATTTCACATAAACACGTGAAATAACAACCAATGATCAAACCACAATATGAAACGGGGAAAAACAGTTGGGTTTTTGACTCTGACGAAGACCGCTTGTTACGGTTGAAAGATCTTGAGTCCTTTTTCCACATTTCATATTGTGGTTTGATCATATATATATATATATATATATATATATATATAATATAATATATATATACATATATATAAAATAAATTCAAAACGAAGGAAACACACAGAAAGACACAGACATAACTCACATCGATATTTCGACCATCGTCGTCATCAGGAGGTGTGAAGAGCGAAGAGTCCCGCAGGAAGACAGGGCGGAAGACAGGGTCGATGTGAGTTATGTCTGTGTCTTTCTGTGTGTTTCCTTCGTTTTGAATTTTTTTTATTTTAAAAAAAGTCCGCTGGACCGTTTCTTTTAATTGTATATATATATATATATATATATAAAGTTTGATAATAAGTAAACCGCCTATGTACATTTTAATAACATATATATTCATATAGAATCAACATTAATCAGGAATCGGTTAGTTTTCTTGGTTAAGGACCAACTTTTGGACGCTAACGTTTCTGATTTATTTCAAATATTATCCTATTCAAGTTCACGGCCGATATCTTTATAAACTGTATGTAGATATAAACATTCTAAAATAGAGTTAACATTTTAGGACCAATAGCATTTCTCTTTAGCGTCGAAAAACTAGTCTGGCAAGGCCCTTTACTGGTACGGGTCTCAAGACTATGGTCTTATTTTAGAATTTGATACTGTGATTGATACATGTGATAGATATTTATTTAGAATATCATGTTATTAAACCTTTAAATTTGACCTTTTTTCCAATAGATCTTGCTTTACTAAAATTTTTTACACACTTTCATTTTTCATGACAATTCACTCTAAGTATTTTCGTTATTTTGTATCATCAGAAACTGTACAATATATATATACTTGGAAATTGCATTGACATTCACAATGAACATGCATACTTAATTAGATGAAGATTGAATTAAAAAAAAGGGGGCCAACTGCAAAGACAGAACAAGGTAATAAAAAGCTCGCACCAATGTATCAATCAACTCTAATTGCCAGATCTATGAATGAGAGGGTATATTGTTGTACATGTCCATTAAAAATCCATTTCTTTCTTGAATTTATTATTGTATATAAACGTACCTTTCATGAAAACAGTGCAGAATTAACTTTGTAACATAGACCTTTGCAATTAAGTCAACAACCTTGAACGTGGATTCGATTTAACTACAAGATTTAACTAAGACAGATAAAACGTAGTCAGAAAAAGGTGTTTAGAAATAACAAAATCCAAAATAAAATCTAAAGTCTCTCTAATATATTTCTTTAATACCGCTAGTGTTCTTAACTAATTCCATGCTACTACAAATTGCAACAATATTTGATCTGTAAAATGTAAATAGCTTAAACAGTATCTTAAGCAAAATCTTCTCAATGTGTAAAATTAACAGGAAATAATGAGAAAGTTAATGTAACTTCTAAATTTTAAAAATTCGCTGTTAGAAGGTGGAGCGAAGTCAAAACGGTTTGGAGGTCACCACTTCAGTTCAACCCTTGAGGCTGTCAAACCAGATTCATTGAACATTCCCAAGGAAACCATCTCAAACTTTAACTCAAGGGAAACTACCATGAAAAAAAATTACACGAAACTAGCATGATAATGTGCTGCCTTGAATGTTTAAGTAGTGTATAATAAATGAATCCTTGAATATTATTATTAATGGGAATAAAAAGCAAAGTTCATTAAAATATAAATACTTCAATGTTCAAATACTGCAATGCAAGAATGTAAATAATCTAAAATATAAAATTTACATTCAGAACAAAAAAATCCAATTTCAGAAATCGGGTAGTATTTTTAATATCGATATATAAAATTCCCTTTTAAACTTCCTTTCCAGAACAAGTTAACAATTTTTTTTTGTGCTGCATTCCCACACAATAATGCAAGTTACATTGTATAGAAACAACACTGTCAATAGAACTGACCACGTAAAAGTTGAGTTCAATATTATTATTGGAGGAAAGTGGATGTTAAACGAATTGTGAATGTCATCACAAGATATACGATTTCAACATTTTGGAAAGAAGAACAAAACTAATTAAATCACTGAATATAATTTGGGAATAAATATAATGCTGATTTTCTTGTCTTGTACTTTGAGTTCTTCCATTTCGTATTCCTTCCTGTTATATGCTTCTCACGACGTCCACTGGGACAGTATAATCTCGATATACTGAGAAGTCAGTTCAATTTTAGTTTCTTCCGATATCAGTAATGATATGTTCTATATACTTCCTTATATATACATATTTTAATCAAGAAAACGATCCACAAAGGTACCAAACAATGTTCGAAATATTGATCCAATAATCAATATTTAATATATTAACAATAATAAATCAAAATGAAGATAGGTAGCACACAAAGTAAAGAAAACACACTTAAAAATTCAAATTTTCGGGCAATCCGTCTTCAGGAAAAAACAGTTGTAAGGAGAAAATTTGAGTTTGTAAGTGTGTTTCTTTACTTTGTGTGCTACCTATCTTCAATTTTGAACTATTATTGTGTCCAGTTTGGATCGTCTTTCCGTTTATCAAGTGAATATATATATATATATATATATATATATATATATAATTCCTGTATAATTTGAATGATTTCAAAACTATCCAGACAGCAATAGTTTGAAGTTAGAAACACACAAATAAAAGGATATCACGCACTGTGTCTAATTTTCGGTTGCAATCGTCTTCAGTGGAGCCGAGGGAGGGAGACCAAATACACGACTCAGTGACCGTTGGAAACCAACTGAAAAGAACAAAATATATAAATACAACGTCCATGTCACAGAATGAAATCAGGAAAAAGACTGAGATCTTTCAAACGTAACTTTGACTGTCTTCGTCAGAGTCAAATCTCAGTTGAGATTTGTATATATAAAGTGATATATATATATATATATATAGAATGACAGAAAATCTTGAATAAATACAAGCAAATTGATAAGGAGTAAATTTATAGAAATGAGTTCACAAAATTAAGTCGTTTACTTGTTTCCGTTTAATATTTCTACTTTTCGACACGATGTAATTTTATAGATAGATTTAACTGAGAGTTCAACTTAAGTTTTAGTTGTAAATGACATTTCTTTTCATAGAGAAATGGAAAAAGTGGTAAAGCATTTTAAGCAAAATAATATATACATATATGTAAATAACACCCAAAGAATAGATAACGGAAAATTATGGACCAATATCTCTTATACATTTGAACATTTGTCGTAATCAGGAAAAGAAGTAATTTGCATGATATGCAAACAACATTTCAAATTGTTATACAGCGTTTTAAACTTATTTCTTTCGACCACTAAATGTCAACAGAATCTAAAACTTAAAGAATATTTTGTGAAATAATCTTTATAAATAAAATAATGATTTTGTCTGTACATTGCTTAGAACTGACTCATTTCAAGTTTTCTTTACGTTTCATACATTGGAGAAACCGAATCCACCCTTAGAAAAATTTCTGTCGGTTTGTCGGTTTGTCGGTTTGTCGGTTTGTCCGCAAAACTTTGTCACAGGTAAACTCAGCTACCATAAGACATATAAAGCTGAAACTTTTACAGTAGATTTGTGTAGGTCTAACTTAAAATATAGGCTATGAATTGATTGGAAATTCAACGTAGAAGTGAAGTTATGGACGTTTAACGCAAAAATGTTTGTCACAAGTAAACTCAGCCACCATAAGACATAGCGAGCTGCAACATTGACACTGGATTTGTGTGTGCCTAACTTAAAATATGGGCTCTAAATAGATTATTAATTCAGTACAGAAGCGAAGTTATGGAGCGTTTAGCTGTATTTTCCTAACTTCACAGACAAGTTTGTTTTGAAAATACACAGGTGTGGCAAGTAGGTATTGTTAGTTGATTTTAATTTCAATTGAGCATATGAATATATTGCGTATTTGACATCATTGAAATGGTGTTTCACAGAGTTAAGGATGTACTATCTATTGAGAATAAATGTTTTGTAAACGAGCAATTCTCAACTCTTAATATGAACAGGGAGGAAAAATCAACAAACAAGTTCTTACGCTATATGAAGCCGAGGAAAGAACTTACAAGTCAGTAAAGAGATTGGATTAGTGACGAAGAAGCAGTTCATTATCTAATTGAATTTCTTGACTCTGAATTTATTTCTCCTGGACTGCCTGCTCATGAGTAAAAACTTAAAGTAGAGCACCAATCATGCTACAATTTAGTAGCAGTAACAAATTTCATGTTACGAAACATGAGTGCCCCAAAACTGTGCAACGGGACACGACTCTGAGTTCGTGCTCTACACAGATATGCCATAGAGGCGGACATAATGACTGGATGTGGTATTGGGGAGTCTGTGTGTATACTTCACATACCATTGATTCCGAGCCACTGTCTGTTTACGTTGAAATGATTGCAAAGTCGGGTCAGAGTCTATTTCGCAATGACGTTAACTAAGTCGCAAAGGGAGACTTCATCTAACGCAGGAATACAAGGTAGCAAAACCAAGTTTTTCTCACATGGTCAAATGTAGTTTACATGCTCAACGGTCAGAGGTTTCAACTCTTTCTTCTACCATGAACCTGAAGGACAGACAGCTAATGTAGTGTATTAGCTGGAGGCATTTGTTTAACACTGTAGTAATAATGGTATTTTCTACTATTCTATAATTTCTAATGACATTTTGAAATATCAAAAATGACGGAACTTCTGATTCCTCCGTGGTATAGCCGAAAGGCAATAGGCACACGGCAATAAACCAAAACAGGAACTTCTGATTCCGTCAAAGACGGGTACGTTTGCTATGTATTATATATAACTGTCAACTTTTTTTTAATTTAATATTTGCTTAATAAATACACTGGTAATAATGTAAGGTATGGGACCAGAGTAGCCCAGTGGCTTGCGTGATCGCCGATGACAGTAGTGCAAATGTATTATAAATAAATGTAACAAACAAATATTTTTTTGAATTTAAAATGTGGATAATATAAAAGATGGTAATAAAGTAAAGGGATCTAGCCAGGGTAGCCAGTAGCTTGCTTGCTCGCCGATGACAGTAGTGCAAATGTATTATAAATAAACACAACAAAAATATTTTTTTTTAATTTAATATTTGCGTAATATAAACACTGGTAATAAAGTAAGGTATGGAACCAGAGTAGCCCAGTGGCTTGCGTGCTAGCTTTTGACTGGGAGCACATTAATTAGAACTAACTCATTTCAAGTTTTCTTTACGTTTCATACTTCAGAGTAGCCACATGTACCCTTAGAATAATTTCTGTCTGTCGGTTTGTCCACAAAATATTGCTACCATAAGACATATAAAGCTGAAACATTGATTGTAGATTTGTGTATGTCTAACTTAAAATCTAATCTTTGTATACAGAGGCTTTTTTTTAGCACTGTACTAATAATGGTATTTTCTACTATTCTATAACTTCTAATTGTAGTATTAGTATAATACTATAATTGATATTTTGGAATACCAAGTATAATAGAATTTTTGATTCCGTCAAAGACGGGTACGTTTGCTAGTTAGATATATATTATAAATAGACACAATTATAAAGGAATAAATGAAATTCTGAGGCCTTTCAAAGTCTTTGTCACAGAAAACTTCAAAATTTCCTAAAATCTTTTAATTTTTTTTTCATCATTGTTGAAATATTTTCATTACCAAATCATGTTTGTTTATTGTGACATTACCATATTATGTATAATAATATAGATAACATGAACAAAAATGTTCTGAGAAGGTATTCTGTTAAAAGGAATTATACTATCAACCGTAACTAAGAAACAGTTTTAGGGATAAATTTATTCGAAATTATTCACAATTAATTGCACAAAAATTTTACAGCTTATTCAAAACGTAATCCAAGTTTAAAAAATTAAAAATTTTAACATATACAATACATCCCGTCAAAATTAATTCTATTACTGTTTGTAAACATATCGTACATCGTTCAAGAAAGCTGGAAATATATAGTATAGTGTTTTCTCAGAATTTTCCAGCAGTAATGGTCTAAATAAGATTGCAAATGCTGTCCAACATGTTATATAAGTATAAAACAAGTACAGAGTCAAAGGAGCGGCAGGTGCAGTGAGCTAAGAGTACACAGATGCAGCAGAATTGTTCGGCAAAGCAAATCTTGAAGAGCACTGATGTGAAATGAATGTTCTTGACCCTTCAAGAAATATGCGTTCAACACTAGTTCCTCATATTTTTAGAGTTGAATCATTAACTGACTTTGGAAATAGCCTACAGCGAATAGCCTACACGTCTTCAAGTTCACGTAGTAAAAAAAGTATAAATAATTTTATTATTATTATTATTATTTCATTAGCAAATGCTGTTGAGGTACTCCTCTTTTCTTGTTCACTATGCCACTTTTCATTTATCAACACTTTTTTGCAGGAGCACATGATTTTTGCGATATATAATCATTGCGATATATAATCATAGTAAATGTTGAGTTTCTAAATAAATACATATAAAGGATATTTTTTTCTTCTCAGCATACTTGAGATGAATTTTGCGTTGTTTACTATGAAATGATATCGTAGGTGGTAGATAACAAAATCAAAGGAAGGATACTATAGTAATTTTTTTTTTTGAAAAAATTCAATATTCATTATAAATATAAATATTCAACATAAAAAAAACATATATATTCAATAAAAGTCGAAGTTCTGTCCAACTTTTGTGATTTGCTCAGATTTTTGTATTTTAGAATATTAGGCTTTGGTTTATTTTAAATTAAAAAGAAAATTAAATCTCATTATAATGTTTTCAATTGCTATTTGTCTTATCTCTCTGATTGTGTTTTCCTACATGTGAATAAAATTGATAGCAGAACTAAAAGAACAAAATAGACTCATGAAAAACTGTAAACACACTGTAATACAAAAATATCTAGACCATCGAAACCGGTCGATTAAAGAAGAAAACGACAGGCTAATGTGTTGTTTTTCCCTAATAACAAACTGGCTACTAGAAGTATCACTTTATTATGATTATGTTATAAGTAAAAGGTAGATACCAAAAAAAAAAGATGAAATACCTGGGTAAATTAGAGATGTGGCGAGAGGGGGGGGGGGGGGTGGAAGCTCAAATCTATTATGGGAGTTTGACAAATCGATGAGATCATCAGGAGGAATAATATAGCAAGTCCAACTAAGCCCCATTCAGACTGGTACAAACAGTATTCTAAGCCCCGTAAAGAAATCTGCTTTCAATGTGCACCGTTGAATACTTAACAGAATACACTCATCTACAGTGAAAAAATTATGATTAACGTATGAATATGATGTAGAGCTTCAAGAATGATTCAACAAAGACGAGCAACATCTTTTCAGTTAACAAGTTTATAGAAATCAATAAACGTGGAAATTAAAAAAAAATGTTTTCCTTTATTTAAATATGTGCAAATTTGTGAATATTTGCTTTTCAGATGATATACATTTCCTGATGATGTCGGATATCATTTAATACAGGGGTTCCCAATGGGGGTGAAAAAGAAAGTATGCCGTTTTCAGAGCCAGAAAAAATTGTGTACTCGAAGCCAACTTTGTACTCGAAACCGAGTATTTCCATGTAAAAGTTTTTTTAATCAACAGTAGAATAAACCTATATTCTTATGTTCAATGCTATTTAAAATATATTCTATAATTGACAGTATTTAGCAAACAACTGCCATGAGGTTGAGTCTAACAGTTATGTTTCCTTATTCATGTTAATAATGTTTGACCAGAAATAATGGTATTCAACAAATAGGTGAATTACGAATTTAAAAAGGGTAGCGAAGATATCAATATTACTGATAAGTTTGAATGTTTTTTAAGGACAAAGCTGCAAGTGTTAGAGGATGAGCTAAGGGTGAAAATGATGAGAAAGTTGGAACTAGTATACAAAGCAGACGGAGAGTAACTAAAATACAAGAACAATCTAGAAGAACTAAGAGCCTTCACACTGACCTTGCCGACTTCCTAGTCATTGTGAATTAATCAACTAATATCCAGCATGACCTCTCTAACGCCACTTTTTATTCTACTTTTTAGTCGAAACAAAACTCAACAGAAATAGTTAAATTTTGTAATATCGGGCAACAATATCTTTAATTTAATTGTACATACAATCTACCAAAGTTAGTTTTTTTTATTATAATACAGATAGACAATATATATCACAAAAACCACGTCACATCGAAAGAAACCAATCAATACATTATTATAGAAAAATGAAATAGTCCAAGGTATTTCTATTACTCCCTGTCAAAGAAAAAGTGCAGAGAATGGGAAACTAATTTCTCAAACTTTTATGCTACCTGATGTAACTCACAACTATTGATCAGAAATTCACCTAATCTAAGCAAATCTTGTCTAAAGCTAACGAACTATCAACGTTCTATTTAATCAATGCTCTGTAGTATTATGTTTTATACGTTAGTATATATATACTAACTATACTTGTCGCTTACTCACAGTTTGAATAATTAGGTTTTTCTAGTCATTTTTTTATTTTTATGTCAAAAAATGTTAAATCAGCATATTTTTCATTTCTTATTTATCTACTGGATTCATAATTATTAGCATATTTATTCAGACTGAACGGGGGTTTTATTAAAATATTTCCTGAATACTAAAAATCAATGCTTTAGTATTTTAGTATGTTGAAACAATAATTTCCATACTCCTATCTCAATGTCATGTCTTTGTAGTTTGATACGGCTTTGGAGCCCCTCCCCTATCTCGCAAGGTATATTTATTTCACAGTAACCTCTCTCATTATTATTTACCGAATACTTTAAAAAGTAAATCTATATGTTTTCACTATTCCTTGAAAGAACAATTTCTCAAAATTGTTGAAAATATAAATAGTTGCATGGTAGAGTGTCAATGAATAATAATGAACTTTGTTCGTATTCGAATAAAGTACAACATCACCAGCAGTATTTGTGTAAAACAACTCGAATTTTACATCATAAGCTCTTAAATATGCATAAACCCCAAAGTTCTTCTGTATCTCAAACATCAGACATGAGGTTTTTCATGTACTCCACTTACTTTTATTTGACCGATATATGAAATATACAAGTATGGATATATTGCGAATGGGTCAAAATTCCGACATCCAATTGGAATGGAAATACCGGTTCTGAGATTTCCAAAATCTAATTGATTAAATAACCCAAATGGATTTGTGTGCTTGTGCAGGATTTCTCAAAAACTAAAGAGTCAAAATTATCTAATTTCGTAGTTAAATTAATCTTAGCCCTCAGAGGGAACAACACGATATTGTACATCCACATTGTACTTCATTAGATTGTCCATTATCCGAAAACATATTGACTTCTGCTAATATATATATATATATATATATATATATATATATATATAATATATAATATATTTGAATGCCAGATTAGATATTGTAAAAGACGAGCCAATCCCTGTTACGTATTACTTTGGGCACTTCTTATTGGTTGTGGGTGTTTATTCGTTGAACACGTTTCTCCTTAGCACACTCCGTCTGCTCGGCCGCCTCAGCCTTCACTCCGGGAGAGGGCTCGCAGTCCCTACTTAATTTTCCAATAGAGTTGGATGAAGGTCTTGGCGTCCTGGCTTGGAAGTGCACCTCGTCGAACTCGGTGTTTACTATGGGCTTAGTGGATTTCATTAGATACTGGTTGTTGGTGTTTTCTGTAAATTCTATTGATGTGGGTGTATGTAGACCTTTTCCCCGTCGGTTTCTTAACACGCTTGGCCGCATCCGCCGTCCTTCCTGGAGAGGGCTCGCAGTCCCTACTTTAATTTCACAGAGGGCAGGAATGGCATAGGCGTCCTCACGCAGAAGAGTTCCTCGTAAGAATCTGGTCCGGGCTATGGGCATTATGAGTTGAAGTTGAAGTTGAGTGTGTGTGGCGTTTGTCATTAGACCCCTTTACTGCAGTGTTTTCTTGAAGAATGCGTGGCGCCTTCCTCGTGTCGTTGCGACCGGTTTCGACCGTTCCCTCGGTCATTCTCAAGCTGGTGGGTGTAGTTCCTGGCTGGATTGTGCGTTATTATATGTTGAATGCCAGATTAGATATTGTAAAAGACGAGCCAATCCCTGTTACGTATTACTTTGGGCACTTCTTATTGGTTGTGGGTGTTTATTCGTTGAACACGTTTCTCCTTAGCAACACTCCGTCTGCTCGGCCGCCTCAGCCTTCACTCCGGGAGAGGGCTCGCAGTCCCTACTTAATTTTCCAATAGAGTTGGATGAAGGTCTTGGCGTCCTGGCTTGGAAGTGCACCTCGTCGAACTCGGTGTTTACTATGGGCTTAGTGGATTTCATTAGATACTGGTTGTTGGTGTTTTCTGTAAATTCTATTGATGTGGGTGTATGTAGACCTTTTCCCCGTCGGTTTCTTAACACGCTTGGCCGCATCCGCGCGTCCTTCCTGGAGAGGGCTCGCATCCCTACTTTAATTTCACAGAGGGCAGGAATGGCATAGGCGTCCTCACGCAGAAGAGTTCTCGTAAGAAATCTGGTCCGGCTATGCATTATGAGTTGAAGTTGAAGTTGAGGTGTGTGGCTTTGTCATTAGACCCCTTTACTGCAGTGTTTTCCTTGAAGAATGCGTGGCGCCTTCCTCGTGTCGTTGCGACCGGTTTCGACCGTTCCTCGGTCATTCTCAAGCTGGTGGGTGTAGTTCCTGGCTGGATTGTGCGTTATTATATTTGAATGCCAATTAGATATTTAAAAGACGAGCCAATCCCTGTTACGTATTACTTTGGGCACTTCTTATTGGTTGTGGGTGTTTATTCGTTGAACACGTTTCTCCTTAGCACACTCCGTCTGCTCGGCCGCCTCAGCCTTCACTCCGGGAGAGGGCTCGCAGTCCCTACTTAATTTTCCAATAGAGTTGGATGAAGGTCTTGGCGTCCTGGCTTGGAAGTGCACCTCGTCGAACTCGGTGTTTACTATGGGCTTAGTGGATTTCATTAGATACTGGTTGTTGGTGTTTTCTGTAAATTCTATTGATGTGGGTGTATGTAGACCTTTTCCCCGTCGGTTTCTTAACACGCTTGGCCGCATCCGCCGTCCTTCCTGGAGAGGGCTCGCAGTCCCTACTTTAATTTCACAGAGGGCAGGAATGGCATTGCCAGCCTGACGCAAGACTTCTCCATAATGGAAAATTGTCGGGCTGGGCCTTCCGATGAAGGTGAGGGCGAAGGGAGTGTGTAGGGAACGTTTACAATAAACCCCTTACCATTTTTAAGAAGTGGCCCAATATCGTACGGGATTGGACCGTGTTTCGACCGTTCCTATCGGTCATTCTCAACTGGTGGGTAGTAGTTCCTGCTGGATTGTGCGTTATTATATGTTGAATGCCAGATTAGATATTGTAAAAGACGAGCCAATCCCTGTTACGTATTACTTTGGGCACTTCTTATTGGTTGTGGGTGTTTATTCGTTGAAACACGTTTCTCCTTAGCACACTCCGTCTGCTCGGCCGCCTCAGCCTTCACTCCGGAGAGGGCTCGCAGTCCCTACTTAATTTTCCAATAGAGTTGGATGAAGGTCTTGGCGTCCTGGCTTGGAAGTGCACCTCGTCGAACTCGGTGTTTACTATGGGACTTAGTGATCTTCAGTTAGATACTGGTTGCTGCAGTCGTGTTTCATGTAAATTCTATTGATGTGGAAGGTGTATGTACACCTTTCACATCAGTGAATTCTAACACGCTTAAAACACGCATCCGCCAGTCATTCCTGAAGAGGTCTCGCTAAGTCCCTACTAGTAATTTCACAGAGTTGACGAGGAATGGCATTCCAAGCCAGGTACGCCAAGACCTTCATCCAACTCTATAGGAAATATTAAGTAGGGACTGCGAGCCCTCTCCCGGAGTGAAGGCTGAGGCGCCGAGCAGACGGAGTGTGCTAAGGAGAAACGTGTTCAACGAATAAACACCCACAACCAATAAGAAGTGCCCAAAGTAATACGTAACAGGGATTGGCTCGTCTTTTACAATATCTAATCTGGCATTCAACATATAATAACGCACAATCCAGCCAGGAACTACACCCACCAGCTTGAGAATGACCGAGGAACGGTCTGAAACCGGTCGCAACGACACGAGGAAGGCGCCACGCATTCTTCAAGAAAACACTGCAGTAAAGGGTCTAATGACAAACGCCACACACACTCAACTTCAACTTCAACTCATAATGCCCATAGCCCGGACCAGATTCTTACGAGGAACTCTTCTGCGTGAGGACGCCTATGCCATTCCTGCCCTCTGTGAAATTAAAGTAGGGACTGCGAGCCCTCTCCAGGAAGGACGGCGGATGCGGCCAAGCTGTGTTAAGAAACCGACGGGGAAAAGGTCTACATACACCCACATCAATAGAATTTACAGAAAACACCAACAACCAGTATCTAATGAAATCCACTAAGCCCATAGTAAACACCGAGTTCGACGAGGTGCACTTCCAAGCCAGGACGCCAAGACCTTCATCCAACTCTATTGGAAAATTAAGTAGGGACTGCGAGCCCTCTCCCGGAGTGAAGGCTGAGGCGGCCGAGCAGACGGAGTGTGCTAAGGAGAAACGTGTTCAACGAATAAACACCCACAACCAATAAGAAGTGCCCAAAGTAATACGTAACAGGGATTGGCTCGTCTTTTACAATATCTAATCTGGCATTCAACATATAATAACGCACAATCCAGCCAGGAACTACACCCACCAGCTTGAGAATGACCGAGGAACGGTCGAAACCGGTCGCAACGACACGAGGAAGGCGCCACGCATTCTTCAAGAAAACACTGCAGTAAAGGGGTCTAATGACAAACGCCACACACACTCAACTTCAACTTCAACTCATAATGCCCATAGCCCGGACCAGATTCTTACGAGGAACTCTTCTGCGTGAGGACGCCTATGCCATTCCTGCCCTCTGTGAAATTAAAGTAGGGACTGCGAGCCCTCTCCAGGAAGGACGGCGGATGCGGCCAAGCGTGTTAAGAAACCGACGGGGAAAAGGTCTACATACACCCACATCAATAGAATTTACAGAAAACACCAACAACCAGTATCTAATGAAATCCACTAAGCCCATAGTAAACACCGAGTTCGACGAGGTGCACTTCCAAGCCAGGACGCCAAGACCTTCATCCAACTCTATTGGAAAATTAAGTAGGGACTGCGAGCCCTCTCCCGGAGTGAAGGCTGAGGCGGCCGAGCAGACGGAGTGTGCTAAGGAGAAACGTGTTCAACGAATAAACACCCACAACCAATAAGAAGTGCCCAAAGTAATACGTAACAGGGATTGGCTCGTCTTTTACAATATCTAATCTGGCATTCAACATATAATAACGCACAATCCAGCCAGGAACTACACCCACCAGCTTGAGAATGACCGAGGAACGGTCGAAACCGGTCGCAACGACACGAGGAAGGCGCCACGCATTCTTCAAGAAAACACTGCAGTAAAGGGGTCTAATGACAAACGCCACACACACTCAACTTCAACTTCAACTCATAATGCCCATAGCCCGGACCAGATTCTTACGAGGAACTCTTCTGCGTGAGGACGCCTATGCCATTCCTGCCCTCTGTGAAATTAAAGTAGGGACTGCGAGCCCTCTCCAGGAAGGACGGCGGATGCGGCCAAGCGTGTTAAGAAACCGACGGGGAAAAGGTCTACATACACCCACATCAATAGAATTTACAGAAAACACCAACAACCAGTATCTAATGAAATCCACTAAGCCCATAGTAAACACCGAGTTCGACGAGGTGCACTTCCAAGCCAGGACGCCAAGACCTTCATCCAACTCTATTGGAAAATTAAGTAGGGACTGCGAGCCCTCTCCCGGAGTGAAGGCTGAGGCGGCCGAGCAGACGGAGTGTGCTAAGGAGAAACGTGTTCAACGAATAAACACCCACAACCAATAAGAAGTGCCCAAAGTAATACGTAACAGGGATTGGCTCGTCTTTTACAATATATATATATATATATATGAATAATAATCAAAATAACACTTGATATAATAGATGGATTAATTTACCACAATGAAAACAATTTTTTAAAACAATGCTCTAAGGCCTTTCGTTAATACATCTTCGGAGAGCAAGTGAACTAAAAAAACAATAAATACTTGCTAACTTGGCTGATTGAAATTTCCAGAATTGATGGCAACCCTGAATGTGTTTAATGATGAAGTCTTCATCTGTTTAATTATCCCGTTAATCAAAACTTCATCTAATTTGTAGAGTCCTAGGCTATTGTTCATCAACTTCTCATAAAAGTTCTTTATGAGCGCACTTTCTACGATATTTCTTCTTCTTTCTGAAGATACGTATATTAATTCATTTACTTCATTCCAATTAATCACATGATTGCTGTCTCTTATGTGAATGAACAAGGCACTCTTTTCATCCTCTCTTCTGATTGGACAGACGAGCAAAGGTCTTCTTACAAGGATAAAACAGCACAAATACTCCATCAGAAGAGAGGACGAAAAGAGTGCCTTGTTCATTCACATAAGAGACAGCAATCATGTGATTAATTGGAATGAAGCAAATGAATTAATATACGTATCTTCAGAAAGAAGAAGAAATATCGTAGAAAGTGCGCTCATAAAGAACTTTTATGAGAAGTTGATGAACAATAGCCTAGGACTCTACAAATTAGATGAAGTTTTGATTAACGGGATAATTAAACAGATGAAGACTTCATCATTAAACACATTCAGGGTTGCCATCAATTCTGGAAATTTCAATCAGCCAAGTTAGCAAGTATTTATTGTTTTTTTAGTTCACTTGCTCTCCGAAGATGTATTAACGAAAGGCCTTAGAGCATTGTTTTAAAAAATTGTTTTCATTGTGGTAAATTAATCCATATATATATATATATATATATATATATATATATATATATATATGTAGACTGTAATCATTGTACAGTTCAAAAAACTAATATAAAACGTTTTATTAGTTTTATATTCAAAAGTAAATAAACTAACTTTCAAACAGCTTTAATTAAGTTCTCTTAATTTAGACCATAAAATTAAATAAACTTTAAATCCGATCAGAACTGATTGAACTGATATAAATTATAGAGGTCTCTGGTAAATCATAGCTTGCAAGTGAACTTAATCTTACTACCAGCGCTTCTTGTGAGTAAATAGAAAGGCTTTCGGGTTTTCAGTTAGTTAGGTTCATTTAATTCATTTTAGTGTAATTTACGATTTTTGATGTATAAAATATTATTACTGATAATTATTAATTATTTTTAATCCAACTAATAATTTCTGCTCATAAGAATTCATTTATCTTTTAAGGATTTTAAATTGAAATTTGAAAAAGTGTATATTTAGATAGAAGTGATGTGGTGTGTGGGAGATTTTTTATTATAAAATCTGACGTTAAGTATGTGTGGCCAGGGGAAGATGATGACATGAGAGGAGTATGCAAGGAGGAGTGCGCAGGCAGGATGTGTCACTCTAGGTCTTAGCTCACCTACTAATAGCAGCCGTGGCTCTTTGTTTAACGAACCTTTAGGCTACAGCTTCATTGTTGCTGAACTGGAATATGAAAATAATTAGCAGCACCAAGAATGGAAATTATTTATGACGCAATAGAGATTGTTTAGAGACTAATTTGTATTCGTAAAGAAACGGACCGCACGCCGACATGCTTTCGTTTCTATTCTACGGGATATTATTCTTAAGTTATGTATAATGCTTGCAAGAGCGACTAAAAAAGTACGAGACATTTCAATACAAAGGCTCTTGATGTCTTAATGTGTTATTTACAATTTTTTTAAAAAAAAAGTTAGTCATAATGTTGAATTATGAACAGCGTTTAAAATACAAACGCAGATTATTTTTTTTGATAAATTATAAAAACTCTGGAGGGGTTTTGACTCGATTTTACTGTAAGAAATTTATTTATAAACTCAAGGATTATAAATAAATTGATTGACTGATTATAATAATATAGAATAATTATGTTACAATGTTATTATAAGGTTATAATCAACTATAATGAAAATCAGTTGAAGAAATGGTCCGCTCATGGATTGTCTACATTTAGAATTATAGTCTACCTCACCATCCTTAAATCTTGAAATTTTTTCTTACAACTTGAAATTTTGATATGACAAACACTTTAATTCATGTAAATATCACTGTGTCCTCCCGTTTCGTAACCAACGTCGTCATACCTTACATTGGAGCGTGCGAGAACCGCACCTTCAGTTAAAATATGCAGTCAAAAATAATATGTACCTCTAAATGAACCCACTATTTTTATTCCCTGCATTCCAATGACAATGTAAATAATCCCGTGGGAGACACAAGTAGCTAGTAAGTAGATGGTCCTTTAATACTATGAAGATATTAATAACATTTAAATAAACTGTTATAAATATATTTTGACAATCTAAAATACGAAATTAAACTTTTCTCATTACTAGTTCAAACAAAAAAGTGGCTGCACTCATATAAAGTGCCTTCGATATTGCCTAACAACTAGATAACCTTCCTCTAACCAAGGACTGTTAATGACTCAAATTGCACTATAACTCATCAGGCTTTGAGACGTTGAGTGTAACAAAAACTCTGGGTGCAAACCCACTACACGAACCCACGGACATACACGCGCTAGTAGTCACACTGCTAACACATATGCGTAAGAATGCACGCACAGATATGTATATGCTTCTCACCCTCCGAGCACCACGTGGGGAAGCAATCATTCACAAACACATGTCAGCACAAGTAAATATGCGTAAGAATGCACGCACAGATATGCATACGCTTCTCACTCTCCGAGCACCACGTGGGTAAGCAAGCATGCACAAACACATGTCAACACAAGTAATCTCGTATATTCCCCACACACACTCGCGCGCTCGCTGCACACTGCTAACGCATATGCTTAAGAATGCACGCACAGATATGCTTACGCTTCTCACTCTCCGAGCACCACGTCGGGAAGCAAGCATGCACAAACACATTCGTATGTCCCCCACACACACACTTGCGCGCTCACTACACACTGCTAATACATATGAGCAAGAATGCGTATGCATACACCTCACAGTCTCCGAGCACTACATGGGGAGGCAAGCATGCACAAACACATGTAATCCCAAGAAATCTCGTATATCCCCACACGCACACACACACACACACACACACACACACACACACACACTCAACGACACACATATCAAGGGTTCTTAGTAACTTAAAGTTTGAAAACCCATCAAGAATCTAATTCGATCTTTTTCATGTGTAAGTAGACAGTAAACTAAAAACTACATGTCCACAATATAACATGTAAAAACTCATATACAGATAAGGAACAAAAGAACATTACTTCTGATAAAATATACGGCTAAATGATAACACATATAAAATTAAATAATCAACGATAAACATAGATGTTTAGTTCATAAAAAAAAAAATAAAAATAAAAATGAGATTACAAAGAATGAATCCTCAAGAGTACAATGAAGACTGTTTTCAAATGTGAAGCTGTCATGACAGGAATATATTGGGAGGGAAATCTCAAGGAGAAGAGAGAGGTAAACTGGAGCAGAGCTGTCTTAAGTGGAACAAACAGGTGGAGAGAGCTGGCGTGGGATGGCCTGGTAGACGGGAGGATTGGTGTGATAGGAACCAGGAGGTGGTGAAGACAGAGGCCGCGCCTGCGTGCCGCATTCCACATGCTCTTTCCCTTCTCCCAGACTTAACTCCAATGTCCCAAAACCATCTTTGCATTTAGTTTGAATCAATTAATATCGAACTATTTTAATAAGCATGCAAAAATTAAATTATAACTTTTTTTTATTTTTATTACCTTAATAAATTGAAAAAAAAATTTCGGAATTTCTCTCCTTAACAATGAATCTTCTATTGAAGAAATCTCAAATTAACGACAGAAATTAGAAGGCAGTAATATGAAAAAATTAGAATCTAAACATACATTACGAAAGGGTCATCATTCTTTTTACTACACCGCTGGTTAAATTTGGTAATCATGAAAAAAAAAAGGTTTTGATATTTGTACGTATTTATACGTTGTATACCAACTGAAATTTGTTCGATAATTTTTAGCGACGTCGTGTGTGTGTGTGTGTGTGTGTGTGTGTGTGTGTGTGTGTGTGTGTGTGTGTGTGTACGTGGGTGAGTGGACATAAAAAATGTAACCACTATAAGTCGTTTGACGGTCTTACTGAAATTTAAGAGTTACCATATATACTCATTGTTGTGAAATCAACTTGTTTTTCGGCTGTGAGAATGGCAGTTTAACAAGCATTATGTCAAAATGGTACTAATTTTTCTCTGCTTCTGTGACTTCAAAAAATTGAATGCATAATAGTACTTTAATACCAGTGTTAAAAGATAAAAATATGTTAAATTTGCATTATTATAAGAAACAATGTAGACTAAAAAGAACCACTATTAATTTCTGTTTCTAGTCAGTTGTCAAATTTGTCTTAATTTTATTAATATCTCTTACGAACAAAATAACTAATTAATTAGAATGAAATTTCTTTCCATGATTAGGATGACAATCAATAATCTACAATAAAAAAATTAAATAATAATTCAAGATGATTAAGAAATACAAACAAAATACAAAACAATCATCTTGTTTTGAAGTTAAAAAATTAATTTAAAAACATTTAAAAAATACTAACCCAAATACAATTTAGGGAAATAGTATAGTTATATTAACTTTACTATTTAATTATTATATCATATGCTTAAAGAAATGATAACAGGGCTGATTGAGAATGTAATTAACTACGTGAACTCTACCGTGCGCATTGATGACTCATCGGATTGCATCACTTATTACTGATTCTGTTTATGATTTGATTAATATTATTCATTGAATGTTTTTAATTTGTATTATTAGTCATCCTTACTTGTTTGATTCTGTAAGTGCTGTAACAGCTATTTCACATTCGTTATAATTGCAAAAAACAGATACATAAACAAATTATGACTTCGATATTAGGTTTACTTAATAGTAAATGTGAGTGTAGAGCACTACAGATTTTTCACGCATATTAACACAATTTATGATGAACATTATATAAACATGTATATTTTCAAAATTAAATTAATTTATAAATAAACTGCTTAATTTATAAATTACCTGTTATTTCAATAGTGTAATTAATTTCTATTTTCGTAAACGACAAAGTTCTTTAATAATGAGACACGAAAAAGATTGGCTAGTGGAGTCACGTTGAGACAAAGGACGCAAAAGCATTAAATTTACTGTTTCAGCATCGCTGGATAGGTCCTCCGATCAGCTGTTATGCAAGGATTCGACATTTCGAAATCAGTAATAGAATCTGCTTCATGTCACTTCGGTACCTTCACGATACGTAATTCTCAATCTGTATTGTTACAGCAGCCAACTGTAACAATAAGTTACTGTACCATTACAGTAGTAATCTTACAAGAAGTTCATTAAAGATTACTCTTTATGTAAATATAGAAATCTGTTTTAAATGTCACATAAAGTAAATTTTTGGACTACACCCCCACTGAAAAAATGAAGTTAAACTATTCACCTTCCCCCATAAAAATGGCATGATAATGTTAAGTAAAATATCCCTTACAAGATTAGTGCTTAACTTAACTACATGCGAGTTAGGCTCTGTGGTCAGGTGTGGCACAGAGGCAGCGTTCTTATTAGTACTGAAGACTGGAGGTGGAGTCCTGGCCATGAACATAGACTGATGAAGGGCCGTTTCAGGATCCATGAAATGAATATGTTGAGCGATTCGTCACTTGGGAGACAGAAGACCGTCTATCGGGGGTGTCTCTCGGATAGGGCAATGTGAAGACTTGGCGCTTGGAACGACATCAACAGGCAGTATCCCTATTCTAAAAACTTAAGGAATCCCTACTCTAAATATCTGGTAATTACTGTAATAATATCAAGAATGGGAGAGTTTCCACAATTTTAACCATGTACCAAATATCAATTTATACGATTAATGTATGTAAATTCTACTTAACAACATTGTGGCCGAGTAGAGTGATCTTTACTTTTACTTTACTAAGTGAAATAGGTAGTAAGGCTCTAATTATTAATACATATTAAATAATCGAAAACTGCAACAAGATGTAGAGAGTAACAGAGTATGTACCCTAAAAATGAACATGGTGCATAGTAAATAATCTTAGGAGCGGTATGGTCTAAATCGAAAGCTAAAAAAGAGTTGTGTAAGAGGGTTTTATTATACAGTACCAGTCTTTTACTACTTCAGTGAACCAAGACCATTGATTCAACATGAAACGAGAAAAAAAATAATTACTAAACTCATGTTGCTTACAAACAAAAGCAGGATGATGTTTTTGCAACATCAATCATCCTGTAAGAAGTATGTATTCAACTGGCGTAGAGAAAGATAAAACTAACTTACTAGTTAAAATACAACAGCGATTCTGAGGTAGTTTTGATGTAGAATTTGGAAAGTGATACTATCAATTTCAAAAATAACAAATATTTTGGTCAGAGGGAAGATCAAGAAAGGACCAAGGTTGTGTAATAATCACTAAAGCATTGCATTTAATGCCAAGGTCCAACAAATACAAAGAATAGTAATAAGGGTTTAGTGGCTCCAACCTCGAAACTTGAAAAACGCTTAGTAGGTAGGCTTTTTAGTAGGTTTCTGAGAGCATACCCAAATTTCACATACATAAGTCGCATGTATTTATGCGACTTTCAATTGTTCCTCCATCATATCTATATTAATGAATGGTTCCTCTACCATTTGTACATAGATTTTCTATTTATTTTAATTTGCAATGTGAAATAGGAAAAATTTAAACACAATATACACCATAATTACATAATTATATAACAATTTACATAAATAATAATATGTAAACTTATCGGGAGTGTTTTACAACATACATATACACACACGCGAGCGCACACACTCTAGCAAGCACTCACATATATATAAAAACTGGATTCACTGAAAGAAAGCACATAAAATAGATTATAGAAACTCACTACAGCGTCGTCATTACGTAGAGAAACAAAGAAATGAATCGCTCCGAAATACATATTTATATATCTCAAACGATTAGAATAAAATGAGTAGAAACAACAGAGAACTCATTTCAATATTTCGACCTCGTCGTCATCAGGAGAAAAAAAAAATTTATATATTTCATTTGAATTAGTGAAGTGCGTTTAGTGCCAGCCTGCATCTTATTCTTTGATAATCTCTGAAATTAATCTTTATTTGTATCTTAATTTAATGTTTTAATTTTTTTACTATTACAGTCAATTTTTTTATTTATATATTAATATTTAATCGTATTTTTTAGAGTTTAATTTCCTTTTGGTTTTTTAAAAGTGTATTATTTTATTTTATCAGTTACAACAATCATGAATAACTTAACGGTTTACTGGTTTAAACAATTACTTTATCTTTCCTGTAAAAATTAGTCAACTATACGGTCCACACTGAGTTTTTGTCGTATTGTGTATAAATGAACATGCCTCCCATTGGTTTGACACTAAAAATGCCCTTATATGATTTTCTTGTACCATTTCCCTATCCAATATTCGCCTCAGGTTTCAATTATTTTTACACTTACTCAACTTACCTTTATTAATTATTAACAATTGAGAGATTCTCATCTTACTAAACTGCGTTCCATTATTACAGAGATGCTTTATAATAATAGTAAACCATCAAATATTTAAAATTGTGTTATAAAAATAATTATACAGTAAAATAACTCTATTATTATATTAAATAATACTCCTATTAATATTTAATACAATTTAAATATTTAATGAAATCTATTACTTTAAAGCAATTATAAGAGTAACTACTATATAGTAATGAATATAGATACTAGAAAAGATTGTTTATCAGAACCCGCCCAAGGTGTGCCAAAATATCTGATAAATAATAATTTTAATCGAAAGACATTGTGTTAATCAAGTTTTTGAAGCAAGATATGATAATGGTTCAACTGTATCGTTGATTAACTAAAATGTTATCGACAAGTTAAGCATAAACATTTTAAGCATAAACATTTTAAGTATTAACATTTTTAAGAAGATTTTTTTCTTGTCGTACAGAATAAAATCATTTACTAGGCTTAGATACTATAAGAAAATTTAAATTATTATAGGATCGATATTTAAACATTTTTTAAAATAATGAAGAAGAAAATTTATACAAAATCCCAAAGGACAAAAAAGAAGATTGCATCAGATGTAAGACGAATAAGAATAATAAAGATTTTTATAAATTAGTTAAATTAATAACAAATAATTTGGTATGTATATGATCTTAATAAGAAGGAAATAAGAGTAGTTGCTCAATTAATCAAGGATCATATAGACCAACGACCAACGAGAGTTTCCGTGCAATACTGCACGTTGGAGTCAGGCAGTTCCAAGCCAGAGGCTTTCACATGCTTGTCTATTAGTACTGCTGTAACTGTGCAGGTCTGTCAGGTAAGTCGGTATGTTAGTTTCTGTCCTCTCTAGGGTGAGTATGTTTCGTGGTCGGATGGTCTTTACAGTACTAGAGTCTGTTGTTAGTTTGGTGATCCAATTATTCAGAGGAGGATGGGTTCAGGGAATTTGAGGTAAAAGTGCTCTTACTAGCAGGTTTGGGTGTACGGGAAGTTTTCTGTCTTCATTGATAGTCAGACGCCTAATGTAATATTGTATTGGTTTCATCCTTAGATCACGCTGGATATCGATATTTCTAGCATAGAAACGAGCATTGGCTATAAGGCGAGCACACTTGTTCTGGACAATCTGGAGTCGTTTTTTATTCGTCATCGCAGAGTTGTACCAGACGGAACACCGATAGGTCATGGTAGTTCTTATAACCGCCTTACAGACGACCTCCTTTAACGCATGAGGAGTATCCCTTGATTTAAGGATGGGATACAGATGACACAACAACGCTGTGCCCAGCTGTGGTCATGGTAGTTCTTATAACCGCCTTATAGACGACCTCCTTTACCGCATGAGGAATATCCCTTGATTTAAGGATGGGATACAGATGACACAACAACGCTGTGCCCAGCTTGTGTTTGGCTGTTAGATAAGATTTGAAAGTTAGTCTGCTGTCCAGAATAACTCCCAGATAGCGGACTTCCCTTGTAAATGGAATGCTGATTCCATCAATGAAGACAGGGGCAGGATGACGGGTCGAACCTTTACTGAATCGGATATATCGGCTTTTACCCGGGTTGATCCGCAGTCGCCAGTCAGAATACCACTCAGTCAACCTATCTATGTAACTTTGCAGCTTCACGATAGCGTGACTGAGGCATGCCGACTTAAAGGCAACCGCAGTATCATCCGCATAAAAGCCAACAGAGGTCAGGATTTTTCTGGATGATTTGGGATGTAGAACTGGAGATCATATATGGTCTGTTATAGTGTAATAGATACTGTAATATACTGTAATAGACTGTTATACTGTAAATATATACGATGTGGGTCATGTTGCAAGAGCCGGTGGTGCTTGTGTTATCTGTCGAGACAAACGCCTTACAGATGTTCCGCTCCGGATAGAATTACAACTAAAAAAACAAGTGAATGAATTATTAGAGGCAGGTTTTGTATCAGAGTCAAACTCACCTTTTGTTTCTCCTGTAACTTTTGCTTATAAAAAAGGTGAAGCTCAACCTTTTTTTCGAATTGAGGATATGTTGGCCAAATGATTTAATTGTCCATACTTCAGTGTATTAGTCGCTAACTCAGCTTTTTGGTGAATACCAGTGGAAGTGGAAGATAGGGATATAAACAACATAATAAGACAAAATTTAAGTGCATTAACTACGACTTTATTGTTGATATTTTAATATTATCCCACTCATTTGAAGAACACCGGATTCAGAACCATTTTTTGTGTGACTGTTAAGTTATTCTTTTAGAGTTTCGAGAAGTGTCACTGGCAGAAAGATATAAGTTTTTCTTTATATTATCAAATGCAGTTTAATAAGATAGATATCTAACGTAGTACAATCACCTATTTTTGGTATTTACACAATATAGGGTAAAACGTTAATGAAATGGTCTCCATATATAAAAATTTTAATGATATAAACAACACGTTTCGAACACGTATAAAAAACGAAGACGTATATAAAATTTTTGAATGTGGAGACCATTTCATTAACTTTTTACCCTACAATGATAGCATGAAAACATTAAAACTGAACTGTTTTGAGGAAATTCAATGTTAATCGAGGAAGGCGGACTTTTAACTTTAATTACTAATGTAAATGAAGATGGCAGTAGTTTTGAGTCCCGTTAAAGTGGCATTCCAAGCCCACTGCAGTCAGCTTTCTCCAACAGGCCGCCAGCCACCACCTCTCCGCTTGTCCAAATTTCCAGTACAACTCAAAATTTCTTCATCAAACAAACACATCCTATTTCCATACTCCTTATTACAATGACTTATTCAGTAAAAATACAATAATATACACCACTTTGACGAAGTTGCGTTATATCTATATAAAAAAAGAAAGGTTTTGTTTGTACATTGCTTAGGACTGACTCATTTCATGTTTTCTTTACGTTTCATACATTAGAGAAACCAAATCCACCCTTAAAAAAAAAGTTTCCGTCTGTCGGTTTGTCCGCAAAATTTTGTCACAAGTGAACTCAGCCCCCATTTGACGCATCAAGCTCAAACTTTGACAGTAGATTTGTGTACGTCTAACTTAAAATACAGACTCTGAATGGATTAGAAATTTAACGTAGAAGCAAAGTTATGGACATTTAAAGAACAAATTTTGTCACAAGTAAACTCAGCCACCATGAGACATAGCGAGCTAAAACTTTGACACTAGCTTTGTGAACATCTAACTTAAAATATAGCTTCTGAATGGATTGAAAATTCAGCGTAGAAGCAAAGTTATGAACCTTTAAGCTATATTTCGCTAACTGCACGTACATGTTAATTTTGAAAATTGCAGGTGTAGCAAGTAGGTATTGTTAGTTGATTTTAATTTCATCTGCGTATATGATATGCTGCGTATTTGAGATCATTGACTAGGTGTTTCCCAGAGTTCAAGATGTGCTATCTATTCAGAATTAATGGTTTTGTGAACGAGAAATTTTCAACCCTTACTATTAACAGGCAGTAAAACTCTGCTTCGCAATGACGGTAACTAAGTCGCAAGGGGAAACTCTATCTACCGCAGGAATTGAAGTGAGTGAAGTGAAGTGAAGTGAGTTTGCTTGCCCATGAGTTAGAGGTTTCAACTTTTTGTTCTTCCATGAACCTGAAGGACAGACAGATAATGTGGTGTATGTATACAGAGGCGTTTGCTTAACACTGTACTAATAATGATATTTTCTATTATTCTATAATTTCTAAAATTTTGGAATAGCATGTATCATCGACTTCTCGTTTCCGTCAAAGACGGTTTGCTAGTTTATCAATAAATACCACGGCCCTTGAGAGAAAAAAATGTGCCGGTACAAGAGCTTTTCTGAGCCCTCCTTTCCAACACAGGTCATATCTAGATAATTCAGTTACACTATATTATATGTGTTCTGAGTATTAAGAATCTTATTAAAAGGTCTATGGATTTATAAAGGCAAATAAAAGACTCAACAATGGTTTTAATGTTATTAACATTATAAGTCATGAATGATTAATAACTTCATCGACTTTTAAGTACTCTTAGTAGGAAATTAATATGCTTTAATTATTATAGTTTTTCATGATTACATCAGGATAGTAATTCTCACTATCAAAATAGATTAAATAAATCTATAATGTTGTAACAGTGCACTCCAATTCCTTTTGTTCTTCAATTCAACAATAAAAATGTTCAATTGAAGAACCCTTGGAAAAATCAAGGATAAACCC
Source organism: Hermatobates lingyangjiaoensis (assembly GCA_026182355.1). Taxonomy (NCBI): domain Eukaryota; kingdom Metazoa; phylum Arthropoda; class Insecta; order Hemiptera; family Hermatobatidae; genus Hermatobates; species Hermatobates lingyangjiaoensis. The sequence continues at coordinate 4,626,505 of JAPFBL010001938.1, forward strand.
TTGGAAAGGGAGGATAATTTTAAAACCATCCATGTATAATTTCCCATTTTAATTTTTAACTTTGATATTCATGTGTCTCCTAGACTCCATGTTACTAGTGCGGTGCACCCCTTGCCCTCCTACAATAAATAAAAAGAATCAGTGTATGTCTGTTTGTGGGTCCATTCACAACTTAGAAATGGCCAAAACGACATCAAAAACGAATTGAAGGGGTAAAAACGTTCCTCTCTTTTTCACCAAATGCTTGGGTGCAAAATAATTTCCACAGACTAATGATATGTTAATGAGTTTTTAGTGCATACGTACCTTTCATTATATAGTATACATATATATATAAATATATATATATATATATACAACAGATTCAATAATATATCAACCGTTTGATAGAATAGGTGTGTTATCTAATCGGGATTCGTTCAAATTTTCTAGGTTCAAAAATCAAACTATCATTGCCGACGTTTCGGTTTTATTTTAAACCTTTTTCATAGGCCTACAAAAAAAGGATAATAAGAAATCACATAGCAACATCCATCATGTAAACAATAAGAAATGAATTGTTACAACTTATGAACATTATAAGCAGAAGTATTTAGAGATAAATAAAACAATATAACTTACAGAAGTAAGAATATTTTTAAACTAAGAAAATTAATTTTACATTATTTAAAGGAATAACAATCTTAACCGGACAAAACCTTCGACTAGACTAATAATATAACATTACAAGTAACCTCAACACTGTTCACTCAAAGGAACTAAATAAGTTGATATTTTACACAAAAATGGGGCTCATAAGGAAGAAGATCCCTATTGTTTGGGAAGAATTATGCATGATGCAAAAGTCACTTTTTTTGCTAAAAACCGTTTTTTAGAAAACATTTATATCTCCTAAACAGATAACCCTAGAGTTTCGAAATTTTGACATTATCTTTGAGGTTACAAATACAACAAACGAAAAATATATTCAGAATTTTACAACAACAGAAAATATTTTTTTTTCTATAAAATGTAAAAATTTTTACTTTTAATTCAATCTCAAACCTTGTGAGAGCGATACAAGCCATACTGTTTGACGGATCAAAATGAAACTATGCCTAAAAATAGAACATTATATGGAGAATGATTTGAGATATTTTTTTTTAAAATTACATTCGCTAAATGGGCGTGACAGTACGATTTCTGTTTTCAGAAAATGTTTTTTTGACGCTAAACGGCTCATTAAAAAATAATCAAAATTTGACCAAAAATGAAACAAAAAATTAGCAATTCTTAAAAAAAAATCATGACGTTTCAATTACGGAAAAGAGCAATAACGCTATAAAAACTGTTTGTTTATCCTAGATTAAGAGATATACATGGCTATACTTGTCGAATTTTTTATATTTTTTTACATTGTTTACATTGACTTAGAAATTATTTGAGCGAATCCACTGAGATAAGATTGATATTTATAAAGGAACAATTTAAATTGTTTATTGACTTATATGAGATGTAAGAGGAATAACATTGTGCAGGAAAATGATAACACTCACTCAGAAAAAATTCGTATATATGTTATGTGACAAAGGGGAAGGAAAATGATCTTATTAAATACTAAGAAGCCTTAAAATTCCCAGTATAATAATTCTGTAAAAAACCAAAAATGTAAAAGGTAATTCAAAATTGAAACCTCTCGTTTAGAGATTAATAAATGTAATTATCGTACATCCTTAATTATAAATCACCTTAAAACAATATTTTCTTCGCTGTTTATGATGTTTTTCAGAGAAAAAAAGGGTATTTTCCTGTTTTAAATTTGAAAATTTTACTTTAATATTCAATGTAGAAGGATGTCAAGTAAACGAGAAAGAAATCCACTGGCTATTTGAACAAAAGCCATGTTGTCTTGTAGGAGAATATTTCGTTTCAAGAAATGTTCACATTGGTTTTTCAAAAATGTTATTACTGCTGTAGTTATACTAATGAAATTATTTGCATCAGCTGTGTGATGTATAAAAACAAGCTTATATATTGAAAAGTCAATCAATCACTATCTGTACAACCTCAGGAATGAAAGACTAATAATCATATCCCATTTAGATGTTTACATTATGCTTAAATGAGACGTTATGTGTTATATACTCAAGAAATTTGATATTGAGTTACTTATAGTAAAGTTGGGTATAGGCCACTCCAAATTTTTTCTTTTAAATTTGAAAATAAAAATTTAATTTTTCTTATTATTATAAAATGCCAGTGTAACTTCAGGTACATTTCATTTGAAAACTTTTTTAATTGATTGAGATAAGCCCTCAACATAAGGAAATTTGAAATATTTTCTATTAATAACTTCCAGTTCAGCATGATTCTCATTTGATTGTTCTGGTCGTTGACTAATATATCTAAACCAATATCGTTCAACTGAGTTGTTTGGATAACAATTTTTGGCTAACAATAATTTCACCCTTTTCTTATTCTCATTTAAAAAACCTTTGTTATTATCCTTTGTTTGTAGGCCTATGAAAAAGGTTTTAAAATAAAACCGAAACATCGGCAATGAGAGTTTGATTTTTGAACCTAGAAAATTTGACCAAATCCCGATTACATAACACACCTATATATATATATATATATATATTACAATAATATATATATATATATATTACAGAAGTTTATAGAAGCAATATTTATAATACTTAAATGTATTTACAAAAACAGGATAAAGAGATAGAACAATGTCTTACTAATTATCAGAACAACAACAAAATATATACAAAAAGCAGCCAATATAAATAAGCCAGATAAATCGTATAGATTTGTGAGTTACCTAATATTTACTTGCTGACAGTTTCAGTAAGGAAGGATATTCACAGAGTGAAGAAAGTTTGGGAAGAGAAAGGAGACTGAGGAGATCTTCAATGGGGCTATCATCTCTGAGAAATCACATCTCAACTTGCGAATCACATCCATTCATAAGTAATGTCATCTTAGCACAAGAAAAGCTTTAGTTAATTAATAATCTCTTTTAAAGCGACGATACATGTTAACATCGTAAAGTGGCTATCTTTCAGTGGAACACCAAACTTACTAGTTCAATACAATAAGGATCTTAAAGCATTGGATATCGTGGATTTTCTTTTCTGACTAACTGGTTTCTGAGGCTATTGTTTTAGGAAAGTGCTGAAAGATAATCTACAATATAAGATTTTATATTTCCATATTCCTTTACCTCTCTGAGTCTAATAATAATATTACTTCAACGAAGATAATAAGTTACTCTAACACCCAATACAAATAACAAATATTTATCAAAATATAAGGACATCAATATGGGTATAAGGCAATCCTTTAGTCTAAATAAATAGAGTAGAATAAGATATTGTTTCTACCATAGAAGTTAGCATTATTATTACAAACATCTACCGTCTTAACTTGTTTTCTTCACATATTAAGATATTTTCCTCTCGATTAATGGACGAGTTCGGAAAACTGTCAATATGTGAGGAAAGCATACGAAGTAAGTAGGTAGATGTTTATAATAATATAACCATGGTAATCTAATCGTAGGACTCTTGTTGAAGAGCGAACACGGCATTGTAGCTCGCCCATAATTAAAATGGTTACAGATTAACCAATGAATCAAACACGCTTACCACTATTTGAACAGAACGTATAAAGCTGGGTTTCGGAAACAATAATGTTTTTTTATTCTATATCATAACTCAAGTTATAAAGTTATCTATATTAATAAACTACAACTTGAAAGCGTCGTTTAGTAACTACAAGTAGAAGGTAGAGTACGACAAACCAATATCGTATTAATACTGACTTATTACTGCTATTCCTATCATGGTCAAAATACTATATTTGACGTAGATTTAGATACTACATTTACCTTTACAAGTTAAATAACTCGGCGAAACCTACTTCTTTACCTTGATATGAATGCTGCTAGAAGCAGATGTTGAGAGACCTAAAGCAGTTCCTATTAACCGGATGACGGACCAGTACCAGTTTGTGCTTTCGCTACCAGGCCACACATAAACCAATACCTGAGCATAATCTCGTCTGATTGACTATAACAGTCTGGAAAGGTGTTTCATTCTACAATCTGATTCGTGTCTCTTGTCGTGTCCACTTTTTTTGACAATCAATACAAAACAATCAATACCGAGTTTTTGACGGATTTTCTCGTTTTGATAAACTTAAAGTCAATTTTTGGCATTTTCTCGATCATGTCTATGTATATAAGGGTGGGTGGGTATGAATCTAAAAGTTTGTGGCCTCGTAGAGGCTACACCGTTTGGTGAATAAAATTGACATTTTAGCAAAAAATAGACACTACAGTGCAGTGTACCCTATTATGTTTAGTCAATATTATATCAAGGGAAAGTCACTTATATCATATATCAGTATTTGATATTATACTTAAAAAATAAACCAAAGTAAACTTCACTACTTTTGTTTTCTTATATATTTATTCAATAAAGGAGTATTATAAAACTGTTTTTATAATGATCATATCAATTATTTTTTCTTCACCACATCTTGAGGACTAGTTCGGGAAAATATGTTTTACATGAAGCCGGTGCGAGCTACAAAAAAGGTTGGAGATACTGTTTTAGATGAACTTACATGGAGTCCCAAAACTAACGCCAGCGTTTAATTGCTATCCAGCTGGGAAATCAAAAAATATCACGGCATATGGACCGAACAAGAAAGTTGCATTCGACCGAATGTACCTCTCATTTTCAATTATGAAGATGTTAAGTGGGGTGTCAGGTTACATCATCCTAAAAACAGCAAGTATTACGTGACGACTTTTACATATCTAATACTTCGAGAAGTCCAAAACGAAATATACTGTTTCTAAGGACATTCTGTTCACTGTAGGATAGTTAAAAATTTATTACAAGTACATTTATTACCAAGTGAATTTCTTAGTACATAAAGGTAATTAAATGTAATAAAAGTTGGTTATATGTTAACCAGTCTTTCTTAAACTCTTACGTAGAACTGTAAAGTGGGAACCAAGAAGGTACACCTGGGGTTTCTGTTTCTAAAATTAACTTTTTCATTAGTTAAGAAATAAATGAAATAGCATGAATAATATTCCATGTCATGATATAAGTTGTACAAACAATATCTTTGTACATCTTATGGAGTTTTAATCCCGATTCGTAGAAACACAGTCAATCTTGAAAACGGCCTCGATGGCATAGACAGTAGAACACTCAAAAAAATTTGGAATGGCTTACACTCAACTTTACTCTATAATGATTGAGTATATAATGAAACTCGTAAACAACTAACTGATTTCTTGTTTTATTTGAATATAGCTGTACATACATTTTAATCAATAATGTATCATTTGTTAACATGTTGCTTTAATAGTTTTATCCGTATAGCAAATTTGAAATCATTGATCAATCTGACATGCTATTAAAATTATTAAATAGAGGACCTGAATCTCATCGGACTCGTACACTATACGGCTCTGCCTGTCATATTGTACATCACATTTTTATAATTGAATTCAACTTCAAATTTTAACTTCTTTAATCACTTTCATAAATGTACATAGGGAAGATTCATTTACTTCCACAGTTTCGGATATGATTGAACAAAAATCTTTATCCACTCCACGGACATTCGCTCGCATTCAGATATAATGTGATAAAAGGTTTATATCTCATTTAAGCAGACAGTCTGCATTCTTCGTATAGTTTAAATACAGCTTCCATTCACTGCAGATAAGTAGACAAATTTCTGATAATGTTCTACATGTATTTTTAAATTCTCCCTTTGAAGATAAAAGTATTATCTACGACTGTAAGTTCAGTTGGAATGAACTTTCAAAACCTTTTAGCTGCTTTCTTTTTGATCTATTTTCTAGTTCAGCTTCTGTTAAACCTGAGGTGTGTAGTGAAAATAGGCTCCAGATCGCAAGATGTTGGTATGGCTACAAACATTACCAAATTTTTGACTACTTACAAGGAAAGGGAATACTTTCAGGTATTACTTTGTTCCTTGGTATTCAGTTGAAAATGAAATTATCCACGCTGTTTTCATTATTAATTTGTGACCCTGTCAGTGTATCAGATACTGACAGGTCACAACCCTTTCTTGTCAGGAAGTTTCCAATCCAGGTGATCATTCTGTTCTCTTCAACGCTCCCTGGCATCTCTTCAAGGGCATGGCATCTAACCAACATATAGGTCAAACTATTAATTTTCATTTCATAATGTTTTTTATATTTTATCTCCTACTGAGGTATTTTCAGTTTGTAAACATATTTATTTTTTTGATTTTACAATAATTTATTGATTGATAAACATATAAAAATTTTGGAAATGATTTGTATATCCAAAATTGTTGTATTGGTTATATTGGGCAGGTATTAGAAATAAAAATAAACGGTTGGGGAAGCTGTTAATCTGACCTGCCGCCGTCATGACAGATTAACCAGTGAACAGGTAATTTGTCGGAGGTCACTACCGTCGTCCCGCGAGACCTCCGAGGGCGGTTGCCCCGGTTCGCCCTGGTTAAGGGACGGGTCTACTTACAGTAACATGTATATGTCTATTCCAACATGCATACATGTAAATACAACAAGATTTCACAACAAAACAACCTTTAATCAAAACATAATTTAAACCACATAATAATCAACCTTTTTAATATTCCACACATTTAGAGGAAATATCGCCAGCAGAGAGAATGCTTTAGTAAATTCACTGTAATCTACATCCCCGTAAATACTGACTACCACAGTGCAGAAGGATTGGTTTTAATAAATAATGTGTAATCATTATTTAGTAATTATACTAATTAGATGTGTAAAATAACATATATCATGATGCACACTTTCAATATCTATATGAACACAAAATAATTCAAATCTGGATTACAATAATCTATGTTGATAGCCCTGTGTGCATTGTACCTGGAACCTCTTACTGGTATCAAAGAAAATTCATAGGATAAATAGGGTATGAGACAAATCTATTGATTAAAGGAAACCTCTTATACCGAAGGGGACTTAAGACTTAAGTAAAAAGGCTTAAAAAATGAGTAGCTTTTAAAAAGTATGAGACTGCTGTAATAGTAGAAATTAGGAGAACGGTTTATGAAAGGTACAAAGAGTTTAAAAGACCACAGAATTTGCGCAGAAGTTAAATTGTGTATGATCAATCTTCTGAAGTATACAATAGACCAGAAGACAGATTAAGGGAACTTTATAAACATTTTCAGAGAAACCCTACTATAATAAATCTTTCTCAATGGGACCATTACTTTTTAACAAAAAACATTCCTTGGGGACTATAAAAAAACCTGATGAAAATTTGGGTCATTATGTTGCCTAAATGCCCCTAAGTTTTCCAGTCCGATAAGGTTCTTCACTATATAAGAACCATAATTTACCTGTTGTCAGTTGGTTATCACAGAACCGTTATCAACGCTAAAACTTCAAATGGACTTGCTTTTGAAACTACTTTTGCTGGTCTCGTCATCTTGGGCAAAGTATTTATCCACAAATATAGAATACACTGCTGCAAAGAGTACACGCTGGTATAAGGAAGTAGAAAGTTAATTGCTAAAGAAAAAGGCAACCACAAGGTTTGTTAACTCTGTTGTCATACCGATGTTTATTTCCGTAATGAATTTTGAAATATAGGCATTTTAACTCTCCCATAAATCAGTTTTAAATAAAACATTGAAATAGTTTAATACTAAGCTAATGCTGCTCCTGGAGTCAGTATTCCATCTATCAGAATTAAAAGCCTATGTGCCATTGGAAGTGAGCTGTTATTCACTGTGATTCTCATTTATCAATTCATAATTAAGGGTGTAGGGTTCTGTACTGCTATTTTATATGTATATCTTGCTATTTTAAAATAAAGCAAATTGTTTATTAGCAAAATGTGTTAAGACTTACCATTGATACAACAGATAGTATTTTCTATCATTCAAAGGAGAATGCCTATAGAATGGAAATAAAATAGTTATTTTGAATGTTGAAACATTTGTTCAAAAATACTTGTAAGTTAATGTTTGTATGACATAAAAATGCTCCTTAATATGGAGTTGTAATCTACTCGAAATGGAATACTTGTCATTCAAATTCAAAAGCATGTGCTACTTGGTAGCCAAGAAAGTAATCCATCGGGTCTTGAAGATTGTGGTTCACACTAAAGAATTCAAAAAGATTCAAAGCTGTATCATTAATTATCTGAAAAAAACCTCCGTTTATATTTAAAATGAATTTGTTGTCTTGGTTTATTTCATGGAATCATTTGAATAACTGAAATAGTAGCGCTGTTGTCCCTGATATAGAAGCAAGTATGAAACTACTGAATCTCTAAGCTATTGATTTGGAACATGCTGTTCAAATTTTAAATTCATTTTTTACTTAAGGAACCCTTATTTCAAATTCAGTTAATGAACACTTTATAAGGAATACAAAACATCATTAAAGTAATCCACGACAGTGTTAAATTCACAATACCATTCATTAAAATAAACGGAATGGTAATTGTTTAATTGAAAACCAAACGATAACTTACAAATTAAGAATTGTTTGCAAGCTATTACTATTGTATCTTCGTTTTAGTAACATCGTTTAATTTAAAGGACTGAATGTAAGGGCTAAAGACTAATAATTTAGCACTAATTAAAGACTTTAGTTAGTTCTTCAGTGAACTAATACATATGGAAATTTCAGGCTATAAACATTTTACATAAATTTTAAATCTCCCTAAAAATAAGTACATTATAAAGAGGAATATAATCCCCTGAGGGATAAATTTTATTCAAAGTATGTAACTTTCTCTAGTGGACGCTGTTTTGTTTTGGACAGTTCATAAAAATGGTACCAGTGAAAAGACTGATCTTGTAAAATAGTGTTGTTGACTATAGATAGTCTTTCGTGATTTATAACAAAAAATAATTGAACATATTTTTTTATTTTGAATAAAAACGTCCCTAACGTCATGATACTCATTTCTAGTTCCGTTTAGATTTTAATCAGTCTTCAAGTTAACAGTAAAGCGAATTTTCTTTTCCCTTGAGCTTTTCCTTGCGTTAATAAATGTTGGTTTTCCTTTAGCAGCACCTGATTCAGTCAGCTCCAGTTATAATACCTTTCCTAGATTAATCAGAGAACATTAAACTTGTTAATGTTAAGAGAGCGGTGAGTTACAGGAGGGAAAAGAGCTGTGTGTCCATAATAATCTAGGGACATCTATTGAAAACGATGTTGTTTAATTGAAACGAAGGAAACCACATGTGTAATCTTGATAAAAGACCACCAATGTTATTTGGACTACCGTTTTTATGCGATCCTTTACTCCGTTATCTGTAGTTTCACTATCAGAATCCAAGCAGCATAGGTTTCAGATAGTTCCATGCTGCAAGTTGGAAAATATTGATCCAAATCTGTGCATGTCACTGTAATATTTTCTACATGCTGTTGTTGTTTATTTGTTGTTGGTAAGCGCAGTAATAGTAGTTGTTTGACTGTAGTAGTTTTTTCGTTTAGATTTGTATCAGTTTTAAAGCTAACAGCAAAGTAAATCAGGAGGTTAAGCCGAGAGACCATTCTATAAGATGAAATTAATTATAAATAATTAATTTATTTACAATTTATTTACAGTACTCTTTTTTACAAACATGTATTCACCAAATCACTTGGTGGACAACTCAGCATAAAATCCGAATTTGTTACCAAACATTTTCAATGAACAAAAGCCTTATATTTTCCATAAAAATGTACCATTGTACATTCCACGAGTATATTTATGATTCATGCCCTGCACTCGTCATGGATGCATCTATCAAAATAAAAATTGCTATACGGTTTTCAAAATTTTATTAATCAATTATACAACAATAAAAAAAATATTTGATAGATAGGAGTCCAAATTACTTCATCCTGGTTAAATTTTTCTCTGGAAGGTACTGTCATCAAGAAACAACTATGTCGCGCCGGTAATCTATAGTCCACTCCAGCTGCTGTATAACTTCCGCATAGTCCTTCGGATAGACAATGTTTGGTCAATACTAATAACTTTATCATGAGAGGATAAGGTACCGGGAGACGGAGACTTCTCTTCTCGCTCTGATAGTATCAACAAGTACTCTGTTCTAATACATTAATTTCACCCTGCGTGTTCCTTATAGTTTTGTTCTATTTATCTTACCTTTATTCCTCTTTTTTTTCTGCATTCAGCCTCTTTAAATTTATTTTAATTACTTTTTATACATTTTGTGATTCGTTTCATTTATATGAATTACATTCCTAGAGTTTCCTAGGAGCATTTCCTACAGTCGTCCTCAAGGACAGGGAGCCACGGACAAGCATTGGTTGTTATCGTTACCACGTCGCATCAAACTGATACAAAGACATAATATCACTTTACTGAAGTCTGCAAGGTGTTTTATTTAGGGATATGGCCATCATCTGGTCTCTTCAGCCGTTCACTCTTTTTGATACACCTTTACGTATAAATGAAACCCCAAAACAATCTGAAATAATGATTCTGCCTGCATTGTATATCCCTTTCTTAATTGCAGGTTTTCTCATACTTATAATCATACTGATTTATTTTGACGTCACTATTCAGGAAAACTTGCAATCTGGTCCGTGAAAATATAGTTTACATTGGACCGGCCAGTAGTACAAAACAGTTGGGAACTATAGCTATACTGTTCTACATAAGTGTAACAATAGGTATTTCTTTGCAAAAAAAAAAAGACAATATTTTCTGTCATCAATAATAAATAATGAAACAGCAGAAAGGACTTGTGTTCAGGATATTTTTCTTAAAGGGATACTAACTCTGACGAAACACTGACTGTTACGAGTAGAACATAGGCACAACATAACCAGGCATAAAAAGAACAACTCTATTTAAGGACCAGTTCTCAAGAACAAATGTCAAAAGTAACTAGAAAGGTAGAGGGGAGCCAAGTGGAAAGAGTTCTGGAAGGCCATGTCGGAGGGAGGGTGGAGGCGAGGTGGTAGAACGCAGTTACATAATTATCGTTCACTCTCGTGCCCTCTCTCCCATGCATAGCCAACACTATGCAACAATCATAACATCCCTTCCACCTCCTACATAACCAGTTATGCCAACCACACTCGACTGTCACTATAAAACGCCACCTGACCTCCTCAGCATATTATCAATATTAGTCATCATTATTTAAAAAAGTTAAAATCTACCCTTACTAGTCCTGCCTTTAGTTTTATATTATGCACAGTGATCTGAACTCAATGAAATAACATTTCATTGGAAACAGAAATATCTTATTGCACTCTGTACTTAACAGTAAATCATTTCTCTTAGTAAAGGTTTTTTTTTTTTGGAGCGCTTCATCTTTGACATGGTAGTGTTGCCTTTTATTCTTTGTACACATTATTAAAAAAAACTTAAATAGATATAAATGACGAATAAATCAAAATAAATACCATATTCTATGAATAACAGAATACATTATACAAAAAAAGAATAAGAAAAATAAGAAAGCAATAAGCAAGATGAGGATGACACAAAAAGGTGAGAGTTTTATTCATTCATATGGGGTCTGGTGTCATGAGTTCTTCAAGTCATGAATACCGTCATATCTGTCTTATAATAGACCTCGCTTTTTGAACAATGAACATATCCCCAAAGGAACCAGCTTGATACCTGCAGGAAATCGGTAATGTGGATATCCAGTAATGTCATTTCCACTTCAGTATTTTCTCCTTACTTTCTATTATTCAGTTACTTTTTTCCTTTAAATTACCTCTTACTGAGAGCGTTTTGTATTATATAACTAGACTTATTTTTTTTCCTCTTAAAGACAGATAACTGCATGACATAAAAAAAAATAGATGTGAGCCGTCACAAACTTTCATATACCTTGTTATAAATATACACTATTTATCAAATTAAATTTCATTACTTAATAAATTGAATAAATTCTTGTTTATAATTTTGACCAGAAATTATTAATTGTAATAATTACTAATACTACTAATTCTCACATATTATAAACATTAAAATGAGTTAAATAAAGAAATTTATCCTCATTCAGTTAAAGCATTAAATAATAATGTATTAATAACCTGAAGCCCAAAACTTTGCTTTTCCCCACCAGGAGGATAGAAAAATGACCTTATGCCAGTTTAATTTGCCAAAGTACAACCCTTTAACCCTGCCTATCACTTGAATCAATTAGGACCTAATATGATATTTATTATCTATTTTTGATAACTTTGTTTTTTTTTTATATTCGTAAAATTTAATCAGACGGACTTCTTTAAAACATATTTTATTTATTTGTAATAAAAAAAGGCCCTCCTCAACAGTTTTTAAATTGTTGACCATGAAAAGTAATTTCAATCTTAATCATGGTCTATATGTATTCAATTTCCACTTAAAAACCAGAACCACACAATTTATTAAAAATTGTGAGAACAGATTTCTATAAAATTAAAAAAAAAAATTATTTTTGTTACATAAAGTGGCATGCAAAAAAAGAATATTGGTCCAGTAAAAAAGTAACTTCAGTATGAAATTTACTTTTGGTTTTCAGATATTCTCCCCTCTTCACACACATACACCACACTTTTCACATGAACAAAATACTCTCAGTGCTCTATACTTCTTACAGAGGGTAAATGAAGTGAAAATATACTGTTATTTTCTAACTGTTCTATTCTTTGTTTGTTTTTTTTTTTGCTTACTATACGGTATTCAGTACGTAACAGTCTCTTGCATATTCTTGCTCTCAAACAATTTTATATGGGGTGCAATCTGATAAAATGGAGTGTTAAGGGAACAAAATTCGTTAACTATCGGGAACCGATGTGCTGAATAACCGTCAAAAAAATAATTTCACGTTGTTTATTATTATGGTTTATGTAAATCTGTCGTTAAAGCCTGACATCCATGTAAACAAACAAGACTGACGCTAGCTACTAACTCGCTATCTCTGGTTTGCCTGGGACAAACTGCAACTTGCTGACCACTCAACTATAATTATTATCACAATAAACGAAACTCACTTTACTTCAGCACGACATTAACAATCTACTTTATTCAGTATCATTGATAAAGAAGTAAGGATTCAGTGACTTTTGGGAATGTATTTCTCTTTTCTTCAAATATAAAGAAAGATTAAGCCTATTATTCTTATAATACTTTAAGTTTTTTAAAACTTCAATTACTTTTATTCAATAATCGCATAAGAGAGTAACATCTAAGTGAAACCTAATGACTTATTGTAAGAACAATAAGAACAATAGTATAAATAAACTACACACAGACACTACTTACAGATTTAGTTCGTCTTGAAGTTTCGTAGAGTATTTCAATATTTATTTATTCTTATACACTATATTTTATAAGGTTTCTATACTTTATTATTATTTATGTTTATCTGTTATGTACGTAAATAAAGTAAATGGCACATTTCAATATATGTTATACTCCTAATAAAAGAGAGGGCAGGTTAGTAATGTGCTTGTCTCTGGACAGTTAGATCCAGGATTCAATACCCACTCTGACCATCGATTAATTCATCCGGGAAGTGAATAAATCTGAGCACGTCGTCCCTCAGAGAGGATGTTAAGCCATCGTCTGTAAGATACCAGCTACTGGATAGAGATACCTACTCTAATAAATTTAGTTAGGCAAAATTTAGGACTCTTCAATGAAGAATCAACAGGTAATATGGCTCACCCACTACTAACATGGGTGCCAAATATCAAATGAACCACAATTTCTGCCCCCAGGACAGCACTAAAAGATGAAAACCTTACAGGTGGTGTGGGTGTTGGAAACAAACAGCATACTCCTAATAAATGTTAGAGTAAGTTGAGAACAGTGATATTAATTATAGTTTTCTAAGAATATAAAAAGAAATATTAGAAACTAAAATTTACAAAGAAATACCAAGAGAGAAATGATTATATGAGAACACATCAAGTTGAAAGTGGAATTATTCATGCCTGTAAAACGATAAAGTAAGATAAGATCAGCTCCAATATACCCTACCCGGCGTCGCCGCCGTCCGGCAACTAAAACCACCTGAAACAAATGTTAAACGTACTTCTTATTAGTGTCTTAAAATTGAAGCAGTGTGCAAAACCTGAATGTGGGACGAAGTATCTCTCTATGGATACCAGTCCTGGACCCACCTCTTATGCTTAATTTATTCATATTTTATTAATTCTTGGTCTTTGATTTCCCTCTATTTTTTGCAGTATATCCACCAAATCTCGAAAAAAATAAGTCCCTGTTTTAAAATACTAACAAATTATGTATTGATTGAAATTTTTTTGAGATTATTTATTACAGATAATCTCATACTAGTACATAGCTTGGTAATTTAATTCAACCTATAAATTTGATTTTCTGCACTGTTGAGTTGTGTTTCTGCACAAGCGTTAAGCTACACAATGTTGTTACACCCTACATGCAGTTTAAGCAACTGCAGATGGGTTTTGTAAACTCTTGCCTATGCTTGGGTTGCCCGATTAGATGGAATGGTGTGAGTAGAAATTCGTAAGCGGTAGTGCAATATGGAAGTCGGGATGGTTGAGACCCACCTAAATATGCCGCCATCCCGAGACGGCTGCGAGCGCCCCACCACATCCGTTCATCCATTATGCCTTCTTCTCACAGGTAATTAATATCCTCTTTGACCTTCTAACTCTTCCCATGGCATGCACCTCTCACTTGTAGGGTACACACCAGACACAACTACAAGCCAGTCTCATTGACAAGAAGACCCTTCTTTTTTTATTCAAAACTAAATAGTACTTAAGGTTTTTACCTTCAGTATAATTACGGAACGGAACTTATATCTTATTATATCTTTGTTAAGAATCTGAAATGCCTTTCTTTTTGTTTAACATATCAGTTAGTTTTCTTTAACCCTGTACATTATGCAGAAATATAGAGTTGGTGAATACACTTCAGAATTAAAAGTAAGTCAAAGACCAATAAACCATTGAGGCTGTGGGCTACCAAAGATACGTTTTTGTAAACTCTTATCTATACTTGCTCAGGGGATGCAATGTGTGAGGAGTTCAACTAACAATCTCACCTGTTCAGCTTTTTAAGATAAATCTCAACACATAGAGAAGTCTCTATCAAGGTAGTGTTATAAATATTTCATATACTATCGAGACAGGCTCTTCGACTTTGATAAATGATTATGGCTGCTACCTACCTTTGATTTTCTACCATAGTATGTTATCTACCACCCATTCTGGTATCAACCGTAAATTTATTCGAAATTATTCACAATTCATTATACAAACACTTTAGAGCTTATTCAAAGTTTACAAAATTAAAAGAAGTAGCATATACAATACATCCCGTCAAAATTAATTCTATTACTGTTTGTAAACATATCTTACATCGTTCAAGAAAGCTGGAAATATATAGTATAGTGTTTTCTCAGAATTTTCCAGCAGTAATGGTCTAATAAGATTGCAAATGCTGTTGAGGTACTCCTCTTTTCTTGTTTACTATGCCAATCTTTACGATATATAATCACAGTAAATGTTGAATTTTCTAAATAAATACATTTAAAGAGCATTTTTTTTTCTTAGCATACTCGTGATGAATTTTGAGTTGTTTTGCTATGAAATGATATCGTAAGTGGTAGTTAACAAAATCGAAGGTAAGTAGCATACTGTAGTAGCATCTGATTACGGTAGACTATTAAATTTAAAATCTCACGCAAGTGAGTTCTTTGTATCCGTGTTGAATGGAATATATTTTAAACTGAATACTTCGCAATAGTATTTGTAGAACAATAAAAAATATGAATTTTCAATATATTTTTTGTTGTTCACTAACTTATTTCAAGGTTACTTTTTGTTACTGTTATGCTTTAAAGGTTGTAACACTATTATATATCAGGATTGCTAAATTTTGCAAAATTATAGAATTTTTTAAGTAAGTTATATGAAACTGGTTTTTAACGGTATAAAAGCTTCTGGATGAGCAGCTTCAGAAAAAATTTAGACTCAGAGGAATTACAAAGTCGTGGGTCCTGCACAAGCGGTAAACATGTGAACCCCTACGCCAATCCGGTCCTTTCTACCTGAATAAACTACAACCAACGCACCAACAACAGAGAGAAATTTAAAAACATCTTTCGACCAGTGCGGTCCTCGTCAGAGTCATGAGCAGAGTACCCAACGTTGACCTTGTTCACTTTAACTCTGATAGTTAAGATGTTAGTCCCATTTTATAATTTTTAAAATAACTAAATTAATGAGTAATTAAAGGATAACACCCTTTGTCCTTGCAGTGGCATAAAATATCTTTCTTATACACTGATTTAACCCGAAAACAGATTCTTTTAACCCAAATAGCTTATATTTTTGATTTAATTAGGGACTGTTTAACATATCTGATCTGTAGCATATTAACAAAAATAGTTCATATAAACGAGGATGAAGAATGAAAGAGAGAGAGAGACAAAACCACGAAAATATAAAAAATGGATTCTAGAAACTAAAAAATATGGAAAATCATCAAAAACAAAAATTCAATTTTCCCCATGATCACTAATCTCTTAGATTCAGTTTGATTAGGAATGGGATAGAGGATGATAACGTCAGTCCTTCACCGGCTTTTTGTTCGATCGGTGATTCTACAGATTCTACAATGGAAGTCCTAAATTTTGCCTAACTCAAGTGCATTTCGAGTAGGGATCTTTAACGAGTACCCGACATGGTACAGGCTCGGGACCGACAGCTTAATATCCTCTCCGAAGGACGACGTACTCAGATTTATTCACCTCCCACGTGAATAAATCGAGGGCCAGGTGGGGATAATAAATATTACAGAGTAAAGTTATGGAATTACGCAATAAGCAAAAATAAAAGAGCCCTTTTCACTAAAGTAGTAAGTAAATAGGTAATTTTCATAACTTTATCAGAAGCATTGAATAAAATTGTAATCAAGTCCATAATAATTAACGGTCACTGAATTTACTTTCACTAAAGTTTTCAATAAAAATCTGAAATTACTGATACTATGGTAATTGTAATATACTACAGCTATTCATTCTAAGTGTAATTGTAAAATGAGTAGTTGATTTCTTAACAGATTCCAGTTATTATCTTCGTATATTTGAAGAATTATAAATTGTAAACTAATTAGAGGTGCTTTGTCCAAATAGTCGATTGCCTTGTTGACATAATATTAATATTATAATTGTTCATTAGCCTATACAAAAAATGGGACTATTTAATAATAAATGGGTATTTGAGGGAAATGGGACAACTGGTAAGAAATGAGTAGGGAGGGGGGGGGGGGGGTGCGTGCATGGAGCGGCGCATCCTTCCTCCTAAATCTAAATACCTTCCGACTTTCTCCTGCCTCTTCCTACATTCTCGTTATCTAAGCAATTTCCTTCTCTCTAACATGAAAATTACCAAATCACTGATGCTTTCAACAGATATTCTGAAATAAATAACATGCAAATATCTACTTACAACACTCTAGCACTGAATGGTTTTTCCGTGACAAAACTGTACAACTGAAGGCATTTTATGCATGAGTACTTATACATAATGAAGTCAATCGAACATTCCTGAACAGGAAGGAGTTAAACTGAATTTCAATAAAGAAATAGACTGTTCAGTTTGCCACACTCTACATACTTTCCATCAATTAATAGAATTCTAAGACTATATTTTCGTGATAAGGGCAATAATTACATAATACAAAAATAGTCTATTTGTATTGACTAATTTTTTTAATAATTAATTATCGATTTTACTTTTTCCTGTATTATTTATCATCAATATTTAAATTTGATTTTATATTCAATTTTTCTAATTATTATTATTATGACTTTTAATGATACAGTTATTCCATGATACATGGTATTCCAAAATATCATTAGAAATTCTAGAATAGTAGAAAATATTATTATTAGTACAGTGTTAAGCAAATGGAAACGGATAGTGACTCGGAATCAAAGGTATGCGTGGTATACATACAGATTCCCCAGTTCCATACCCAGTCATGATGTCCGCTTCTAAGGTGTATCTGTGCAGAGCACAAACTCAGTGCTACTAAATCTCAGCATGATTGGTGCTCCTACTTTGAGTTTTTAGTCAAGAGCAGGCAGTCCACGAGTAGTCACAGAGTCAAGAAATTCAGTTGGATAATGAACTGCTTTCTCACAACTAACCCTCTCTTTACTAACTTGTAAGTTCTTTCTTCGGCTTGGTATAGCGTAAGAACTTGTTTGTTGATGTTTTCTGCCTGTTCATTAGTAAGGGTTCTGAATGGATAGCACATCTTGAACTCTGGGAAACACCTTGTCAATGATCTCAAATACGCAATATATTCATATACGCAAATGAAATAAACTAACAATACCTACTTGCTACCCCTGCATATTTTCAAAATAAACATGTCTGTGAAGTTAGCAAAATACAGCTTAAAGATTCATAACTTCACTTCTAAGCTGAATTTTCAATCCATTCAGACCCTATATTTTAAATTAGACATACACAAATCTAGTGTCAAAGTTTCAGCTTTCTATGTCATATGGTGACTGGGTTTACTTGAGATAAAATTTTGCGAACAAACCGACAAACCGACAGAAATTTTTCTAAGGGTGGATTCGGTTCCTCTAATGTATGAAACGTAAAGAAAACTTGAAATGAGTCAGTTCTAAGCAATGTACAGACAAAATCAT
This sequence comes from Hermatobates lingyangjiaoensis, assembly GCA_026182355.1. NCBI lineage: Eukaryota > Metazoa > Arthropoda > Insecta > Hemiptera > Hermatobatidae > Hermatobates > Hermatobates lingyangjiaoensis. The sequence goes on from JAPFBL010001938.1 coordinate 4,645,216, forward strand.
TCTTTTATTTATATAGATAGTATAAACGTGACTGGATGCCTTTTATGATTTTTTCTAAAAAGGAAATGCATTGTGCTGCAAGAGATTGAAAATTAGTTTGTATCTTATATTTTAAACTAATCAGTTATAATATTAGTGCCCCTAAATATTGAACTAAAGCTTTATTTTACAACATGAAATGAGCAAAGTATAACATATTTAACTTGTGTCATTAAATGAAAGCTTGCTTTTCTTGAACAATGCTCCTTCTAAGGAAGTAAAACGTAACTAACAAAGAATTAGTAATCCGAAAAAATGCCTTTCATAAAAGGTCTTTTTTAAAAAAAAAAATCAGAAAAAACACACTAATTAAAGGCAGTTAACTCACAATTTTCAATAGTAAATGATGGTGATCACTACTGGTTCGGGTTTTACCTCTAGTTGAAAATGTTCTAACAAAAAGAAAACAGCAAATAGTATAGATCTTAAAAAAAAACGATTTTCTGAGCCGCAGTCAAAACCGAAGGCGAGAGAGACAGAAAAATTTGCATTGCTTAATGTCAGAGCTGGATTACTGAAATTGTGTATCCACGTCCGACTCCATTCTAATAAGCAATACTTTTGTAAATGTTTATTGAAATGTATGGTAAGATATTTGTATACTTTTTAGCCAACGAGAATAAGTTTTACATGATCTAGACCAGAAGCAGGAGACAGACGACATGTCTTGGTACCGAAGCTGAGTAGGAATGTAAAACTCTGGTCTTGAAGCAAATTGAATGAGGTGCTAGTTGAATTGAGATCAACGGACGTTTCTTTAGTAATTAGAAATTATTATCAGGTGTTAACTTGTACTATTTTTAAAAAATAGGATAACAAACGCTTACAAACTGCCTTAATGTATTAAAATACTATTACCGAAGCAGCGAATATTGATATATACACATGGTGCCCAAACCAGAGAGTATTAACCATGAAGTTTACAACTAATAACGAAAGTCAGTTGAACAATTTCAGAATTAAATGGGATTACCAATTAAGAAAATCTTATTGAGAGCCATCAACTAAAATTAAAAATTACTGCTAAACAGTTAATGAAATAGAAGAAATGAGACAGACAAACGAGAAGTTTGCTGAGACTGATGCAGTGCCCCAAATGGAAGCTGAACATGAGAAAATGATTGAGCCCACTGATAAGGCAGTAATTAATATCACCTGTATCAAACCAATACCACTTAATGGGAAGCTGATACCAGTGCAAGGCAGAATAGCGATAGTAATAACAACAAATTTCAGCTACGGTTACCAAAACTTTAACTAATGAAATTCAATAGTGACATACATATTTGGTTTGCCCTTTAGGAAGAAAACTTGTTTGTTTTCCTACGCCCACTTTTTATTGTTTGGCATCCATTTTAGTATGTGCTGGACACATTACCTGTTGATTCTACATTGGCTTAACGTCCTCTCAGAGGGACGGCGCGCTCAGATTTATTCAGCTCACGTGTAAGTGGGTATTGAACCCTGGATCTATCTATCAAGAGGAGAGGATAGAACGTAGCCAATGTGCTAACCTGGGCCACAAAATGACTTTTAGAAGAAATTTAATACTTATATCAGTTAAAAGTGAAACCAGTTTATATGATGCTACCAAATTTATTTAATTATTTAAGTTCCCCAGTTAATTGGGAAGACACCAAGTACTTAATCAATTCAGAGAAAATACAAATATGTCATAAAATTACTAAAGATGAGTACGCTAATTTTGAGCGTATATTTGATTGTTGTATTAAAAATTGCTCTCCATCAGCTTATAAAGAAATTAAATATAGATATAAAATATAATAAATATAGATATGAAATATTTCAACCCCTAAAGAAAAGAAATTTAGGGGTTGAAAAAACTTTGTAACTATATTTCAACTATAATAAATTTAAATTATATTAAATACTTCCGCTGTTTCTTCACAGCAATACGGACTGATGTTACTTTCCACACTTTTAAAATTAATAGCATTCAATATGAAAGTCTAGCATAGCAAAAACAAGATGAAACTGAAGCAGTCACATGAGGGCATATGGACATGCGGGCGACAACTGCCACATTATTACAAGCAATTCAATTATTTATTGAGATTTAACTAAAACAGAATTATAGACGTTCTATTGCCATCACAAAGTGCTTTGTCTAATGTTCCGATGTAATTTAAACCTAGTTTTAAACGATATGAAAGCTTTTGGGCTTTAGTTTATTTACCTATCTTAAAAATTCACCTTATTGTATATTTTTGCAGTGCGAGTAACCATACAAGGAAAATTTAAATAATTTTACGAATTTAATTATTATGTAAAATTGAAAAAATAGTACCTATTTCAGAATCGTACATTTTTCCAAAAGAATGAAGTCTCATAAATAAGTTTAGGTGACGTTGTAGTTTTGTGAGATTTTAATCTCTCCAGATTATCGTGGAAACTAGGCAGAGGCTAGAACTTTTGTTCATGGACGTGATGGGCGAGTGCGGTCATGTGAGATTAACCTAGCAAATGGGAACAAGCTGCGTCTACCATTACGAAAGTTTTACCCTTTAGAGGTTCAGGAAACTGACGGGAAGGATGTGAACAAGTGAATGAGAAGCGCATCACTGGTGGTTACATTCTGATCAAAGAATGTTTGTTTTAGTAATTAGAAATTATTAGCTGTTAACTCGTGTGTTTAAAAACAAGGTAACGCTTTGTGAAGGTGTCTTAAATACAATATGGCCTATTAACGAATTGAAGACAGTATTTATTTGATTTGCATGAATCACAGCTGATTTTTTTATCAGAATAGATATCACTTATTAAAAAAATAAAAGACATGAAATTGATTATTTTTAATAAAACTCAAAATAAACTCACTGGAAGTATAAAATCATTACATCAACCATATTATTATTTTTAAAAATAAAACATCAAATGCAAGAAAGCGGAAAAAAGTGATACCGGGAGATGAAGCAAGCGCGTCACCGCGTCCTTCGGTGGGTAGACTCAAGGAAACACCCCACGTCAGACCACACCTCACTCTAACAGCACCTCGCATACCTCAGTAATGAAAGCCAAGGAACAAGAAAATACCTATACTGTTAACTTAAAAACTCACTCAAGGCTAAATGAAACAACTCGAAAAGAGCAAAACTATATTGATCAAGAAGTTTTCATTCCTAGACCAAACATTTTTATAACTTTTAATTACCTAAACTATCTTAAATACCGTGAAGTAAAGTTTTTGGAACGATGAATAGGTGTTTTTCAATCGGGAATCTGAAAAAGTATCATGATAGTAAAGGAGTGGTATCAAGTAACGAAACCTCTTGAGTATTACGATAATCGATGACTTCATGAACTGAGTGTCAGAATGCCCAACTAGTATTCTATTGCTAGTAATATTTCTTTAAAACTCCTTGAAGATGCAGGGTTCAATAACCACTCTGACTCTCAATTTATTCATGTGGAGGAGGAAAAATCTAAGCACGTGTTCCCTCAGAAAGGACATTAAGCTGTTGGTCCCAAGCCTATACGATGTCAGTTACGCGTTAAAGATCCCTGCTCTAAATACAATTGAGTAAGCAAAATTTAAGGACTCCGAATGTAGAATTAATAGGTAATATGGCTTACCTATCAATAAAATGGGTGCCAAATTATAAATGAGCTACAATTTCCGCCCTAGAACAACTGTAGACCAAATAAGAGTGGGTGTTGGAAAACAAGCAGATATTCTATTTCCATGACACAATGGGTTGAATAACTGAACTGGACACCTCTGATTACAAAGAGGAGCGTTGTTGATAGGTAGCAATGTTATACCACTGCGATATCAGTAGTAAACCAATTATATCCAATTTCTAATGATGGAAACAAACTTCATTCTCTTTAACTGAAAAGTACAAGAACAATTAAGAGTGCCTTTGGAAGCCTCTAATATCAACAATAACCAGAAAAATATTTCATCAGTGTGTCGAATTCCACAAAGGTATCAAGATGGAAAAATTTATTAAACAAAATTTAAAAAAGGTTCTCTAAATGGCATACTTTATTTCATTGAATATCTTTAATTTAATCCCATGTGCTTGTTTATAATTTAAAAAAAAAACAAAACATATGTGTAGGGACAGTCTTGATATTGATTCAAAGAGCAGAGGAAAATATAGAGGACTATGCAGACTGGAATACATTAGTCCATTATGGAGGGTAGTACCTGGGCAGCAAAAAATTTACCTTCTCACCCTACACCTATCATCCGACACAAGAAACTAACTTCACCCACCTCACAAAAAATCAGGATGCTATTTTTTTAGAGGAATCATCAACTAGTATAAATGTGCCTGACCTTGAAACTTAAAAAAGAAATAATCCGCTTGGCTGAAGAATTTAGAATCAGTAGATAACATCGCCAGGCATGAAAAACAATGATAAAAGTTAAGATTCTTTCTAGAGTAGCAAACTCAAAGAACTCAATGAATTTCATGAAATTCCCCAATATTTCTTGTCTTAGAAATTGACAATAATAAGTTAAAAAAATTATTAAATTCAAAGAAAAATCCGCGAGCATCACAAGGTAACATTTGCGTATTTCACACACAACTGATGACGGGTTCAGTATGATTAAAAAAAAACCTTCTGGTCACTAACATACCCTGTACACGACTGGTACGTGGTTCATTTGGTATGGTTTCCTCAGAAAGGATGTACAAATATGTGTCGCTCATTAAGTCTGAGAGGTCTTATAATTTGAAGCTATATGGACGAGCCCCGTGCTGCAGAAAACAACCTTAATTCCTTCATTTCAAACTGTACTCTTCCTGACGAACTGAACTCCGAAGAGTAATCAAGCACTTTAACATCGCGTCTGGTCTAATGCTTAGCAAACTTGTCCCTAGTACGGACAAGCTGAGTTTGTAGCTCTTGACACATCCACATAAGCCAATCGATACTTCTTCATATGTAAGATGTAAAATAAACTTACACACCAATCCTAGGAAAGAACGTAATGTAAAACCGTTGGCTCCAACATTATACTATATCAGATTCACGTAAAAATTACTAAAACAAATAAAGCTGCATACGGCAAAATTTAGCCCTTCTAGTGTAAGTTTGAACAAAAAAAAACACATAATGTTTCAAATAATTATCCTAACCGTGGAGCAAGTTTTAACCAAAAACAGTTTTATTTTGAAATTTATTAACTTGTTTAAATGCTGCAAATAAGATACACAAAAACACACACACATCGTCGCATCAGAGATATCACTAAAGTATAAAATACCGGGCTCTGGGGATTCTCAGAACATGAAAATCCGACAGACATTGAAATTATTTTTTCATGGTTACATTAATTATATATTTTTTTCATAATGAGCATACACTTTCTAACGAAAAGTGAAACAATACTACATGACATCAGCCTCCCTTTCACCTCCTTCCAAACTTTATAAAATATCGTAACAATGAAATTTTTTCTCATAGGTTGGAGACATATCTGAAAATATAAAAACACGTTTCCCATAAACTTTTCCTGGAATGGAATACAAATCCTAAAAGTATAACGGAACACCTTGTTGATTTTGAAGGATAGGAAGTATCAAGAACTATCGTACATCGATTTATTTCATTACTCCTACAATACTCTTGTAAATTCCCTAACTTCGATCTCAAATCCTTTTTGTAAAGAATACAGTCTTTGGCCTTACGGCTTTCCCCTGAGAATTAATTACATTAACAGAAAACTTACTACTCTTTTAGGCTGTTTAAAGTATTAATCATGCAGAATACAAATCCATAAAAAATATTTACACAGTTTGGAAACCCTGGATTGGATATTGTATTAACAAATTAAAAAACTTTCCACAATAACATTCAAAATTGTTGACAGAAAAGATAACAGTACTCAATTTTTCCGATTTTTTTCAATCATGAGTTCATTTTTGGTTGGTCCAACATGTGTCTCACTGACCGTTACATTTTAATTATATCAAACAATTAAATGATCCCTGTTCATTAAGAAAGTATACATGGTACCACATACTTGATTTAAATAATAAAAATGTATATTGTTTCATTGGTAAGTATATTTTTGACTTCATATCTTTGCATTGTTTCTCACATAAGAACCACTAGACCATTTTCTTCATGCGAGCTACTTATGAAATGAGCAAGTCACAATGATCTACCCACTGTATCTATTTAGAAATATATAGAGGATTCTTACAATTTATGATGATAAATACACTTTATCTGAAAAAATCTTTTTCTATTTCATATGAAAGTGATACGCTTTTTTCTCCTTACCCGATGATCCAGTCTCTCAATGTTTACACCCTTTCTTAATTTCAAAAGAAAAAAATAAAAGTGAAGAGTAAGAGGCAACTTAATGACAAGCTTATTAGACTGACTACACTTAGAGCCACTATTGCCGTTGCACAGTGACCTAAGAATCAAAAAAATCCATTCGACTGGCTGTCCTGTATATCAGTAAGAAGATAAATTATAAGCTGATGTTAATCTTGTTAATGTCATTGGATCGGCTGGTACATCGCGATGAACTGAGCACCTCTGCACTAGACACACGCAAAGCATTCAGTTAATCCAGAGAAAACAAGATCTATTTAAGTTGGATCACAGAAAACAAAACTAAAAGTCAATAGTTGTTGAATAATAACAACATTGAGGGTATTAAATAACAAAGTTTAAGTAAGGTTCAACCATAAATGAACGTTAACTGAGCAAAAACCAAAATGTCTGTATTGCCTTAAAGAACCTAGCTCCCTTTTAAATATCCATGCTTTGGATACTGACCAACAATTTATAGTTCTTGCTCGAAGTGGAATAACTCTTCGAAAATTAAAAAGATTTTTTCTTATAATTCACTTATTGCCTGATCGATAATTTCGTAAAATGATAAATTAACATAAAAACTTCTTTTTAACTTCAAGAAATATGTTTACAAAATCAAATAAAAGTTTATTATCACTTTTTCAAAATTTAAAATAAGCTAATCGTTAAGTGATAAAAAGCTAAAATTCAGCAGGCAGAATCCTTGTGACACCGTTATTTGATCTAATAGAATAACACCAGTTAACTACAGAAGGTATTGATCATCCAAAATTGGTACGTTTCAGATAAATAATTATTTGGTTCTACATCAATGAGCCAGATTTTTCTGAATAATGAAACGAAACTCTATGAGGTCCGTTTACCTATATCTGTTTTCTAAGGATTACATTCTACCAATACGTTTCCTAACATTCAATCAGCAGCGGACACAAAATTTTGCTTATAGCAGAGGCAAAGGATGCAAAACTTCAAAAAATAATATAAATATTTATGTTTAAAAAGTATAAAACTATTTACTCTCCATTAATTTATAATACAAAAATTTTAAAAATGACACAAAATATACATACAATAAATTCAATAGATGGCTTATTTGAATTAATTTTAATGTAAAATTGATTTCAAACACATTTTAAAACAAAAGGTGGATAGAAAACTTTAGATTTTCACTTCATAAAAATTCTGAATGAGTAAGAGCCGTGGGTACGGGAAGGGTAACGGATCATTGGTCTGAAGTGGGGCACACAAAACAATGCAAGGGTACGTAGCATGCAGGCAGACTTTCACCACCCACAGAGTGCGTAGTTAATTAGAAAAACTGTCTTGCTACCCCGACCATGTAAATGGTTCATCGGGGCAACGGTGTGATGATTCAAGGCATAGGCTCAGGCATTTTATCTCTGCCCTTTCAGAATCCACACTTCTCCATTCATGACCAATGTTAAGTTTTATGAATTTATTACAAAAGGAATTTATTTTTCTACTCACGAAATGATATTTCATCTTCGAATTTTGGAGCTGCGCTGTTTGGCTTGGTAGACACTTGCGGGAACTTCAGACCTCTCTAATTCATCGCCAGAAAGATCCAAGTCCTGCATCATTTGCATGATTTCCCTTTCTTTTTTTACTTCCTCTTTGTTAATGCTACCAGCATAATATTGTCCCGAAGGTGGTCCCCCACCGTTCGGAACCACTGGTACTGGAGCAAACTTCAAATTTGCAAGAGAGCCGTATGATCTAGATCTGTGCTCTTGTCGGATTGAGTAGGAAAAAGCCCTCTCATTCAAATGGCCTTTGCGCTTGTAAATCCCAGTATTGAATGGTGAACCATCACTGTCCTCTTCATTTTCTTCTTTATCAATACCATTGCTAGAAGGTTTTTTAGATTTTGAATTTTTTCCTTTCTTTCTGTAAGCTTCACTGTTGAATGGACTTTCTGATTCGTTAGATCTTCTTTCGGCATTTAAACTCAAGGAACTTATTTTACCATTCTTATCTTCCTTCACTTTCCTTTGATACAGACTTACTTCACTCCATTCATCTCCATCTTGTCTACCGTTGGTAATAATTAAAGGCATTGGCGGATTCTTCTTATGTTTTTTATCTTTTGATTTCTTTTTTGGATTATGATCCATAGTAGCATAGTGGTGCATCATGTACGCCTCGTGTGGAAAGTGACAGGGTTGGTACGATGACACGGGACTCATAGGTCGAGCAGAAGGCATGTATATAGGTTCTTCCATGGTAACTGGGAAATGTTTTTGAGGAGTTGGGATGTAAAGAGGCGCTAACATCGAAGGAGGTGGTCGAAATCCTTTGGGTGGTCGGTGTGGAAGAGTCATAGGTATCATTATCGGAGGCACCCCATTCATCATTTGAGAGTTGGCTCTCATTAAAGTACCATTCGAAGGTGGACCATATCCAAGGCCATTTGCTGGATAAGGTGGCATGGGTCCATTCCCACCGGCTGGGTAAGGAGTTGAATTCAAAGATGAATATCCCCCAAGTGAAGGTTGTGAGTTCGTAACACCTCGCTGCCAAGTTCCAGCTCTCATCAAAGAACCATTCATCATCGAATTCATATCATCTCTGTTCCCATTTACGTTCTTTTTCCATCTGTTCTTTTCCTTGAGTACCTTCTTTAATGATTTCTCCTCCTTCGGTGGAGGAGGTGGGGGAGGTGTCGCATTTACTACCTGTCGGGGTCTTGCAGAGCGAGCACTTCTGAGTGTACCTATACATTCACCATAGAGATTTTCTTCACCCATATTTACGTCTCTTTGAGAGCCAGCCCAAATTTTATGATTAACATCCCCATTGTAAATTGATAAATCATCAGCTGAATTTGAGTTTTCAACATTCAATGTACTTGTATGGTTCTGAGTAGAATTCACTGCACTATCCAATGTAAATGTACTGCCTCCAGAAGGTCCTGCGGTGCTCGGCATGTTTCTCCATACATCCACCTTCTCAATGCTCCCAGAACTATTGTCATGCCTTAAAGTTCCATAAACACTATTACTGTTGTTATTGTCTATATGCTTTGCATAAGCAGAGTCTGCATAAGCATGAAAACAACACCGTACCAGAGCATTTGCCGCCATTTCTCGTTTGCATATAAATGTATGACATTCTAACACTTTTATTCCAGTAGTTCTGCGTAGAATGCATGCAAATAAAGGTGGATGGTTGGGGTTCGGAGACCTTGCGAACGGAGAGTCCAAAGGTAAAAATCTTGGTAAGGTTGAGGGTGTAACTTGAGACTTTTCTGGGACAAGAACATAACGAACAGCCGCACAATAATGTAACGATTCAATTGGGAAAAATCGTGTAACTTTCTTATGATTTTCATCAACATTTTCTAGAAGTATGCCATTACTCCAAACACTTAACCAAGAATCAATACCACGAGCGCCGAGAGCACCCTGTTCGGGGTAGAGTTCTCTCAATGGTTCTTGTATTCCCTGAAGACCATCCTTCGTTGCCTGTGGTACAGCAGATCCTAAATACAGTACCCTGCAACGACATATTGGCGTAGAATCCATGCTATGTCTCCCGGAGGTCATCATCTTGAAAATCAGAAGTTAAAATGGGAGATAGTAAATGTACATTAGACACATGGTAGGCAGCAATCCATTTGGTAATGAACTATTTGTAATAAATTTCCAGTCACAAACAGTAGTGCACATCACATATTATTCACCACGAAAAACTAAAATAAAAATTCCATCTCGATCAAGAAATCACAGTGTGTTTAAAAAAACTTTGACTACGTATATCTCAAACGCTCGAGACACGCGAAGCAACTGCTCAGGCCAGCCAGTTGTAGCATATAGTTACCTCCCCCCACCTGTTGCATGCACATGCGCATTGCTTTCCGGCAGAATCACATACCTCAACTATTACGTTCACCCACAGCCTTGCCTGAATTGCTAAGACTAATTTTCTATACTCTTTTTAGTATTCCATTCCATTTAAGAGTGACTTCTAAGCTAATAATTCATCACTCAGTTGTGACAAAATATTATTCTAAAATTCCAATCTTTTACGTCTATTTATGTTTAAATAGAAAAAGTATGATGCATCCACAAATCAAATTGATAGATGTATAGTAAATACAGAAAATCTTATTCCTGCAAACCCTATAGTTACTTCAGTAACTATATTAATTATTGAATATTAAATATAAGCTATGATTGAAACATCTATCGGTAACTGAAATAATTTATTACCCATTAGAAATAACAATTAATTGTAATAACTTGTTCTAGAAAAATAAACAGTTCTAATCCATCTCATAAGACTTATTCGAATTGATCATTAAAATGAATAGTCCTAATCTCATTTTAATATATAAAAACAGTTATAATATTTAACTATAAATACTATTATAAGTTTACAGCATCAGTTGACAAATTCATTTTAACCGAAAAAAACAGTTAAAAAAAGTATAATTTTAATATTACAATGAATGTATACCAAACTAATACAACTGCAATCAATGTTGAAATTGGAAAGTAGTGTTTATGCTAATATTAGTTTCTGTGATAACTGTTACTCATTAGGTCAGTGTAAACCAGTACAGTGCTTAAGTAACATTAATTAAATGATTTCTTCGCATGAATAATTGAACAAATAATAAATTATATAAATAGTTTTACTTCATCATACTTATAGAGAAAGACTTCTGATGGTCGACAAAATGATTCACATACAATACAGTGTAGTTTATGTGAAAATATAATAACTTTTTTCCAAAAGTTTTATTTGCCTTAGAATTACAAAATACGAACAGAACTGATAAAATAGTATTTCTTTTCATACGTTTATGGGCAATTCCTGGTATATTTTGTCGCTATAATGTTTTTTAAATTCAGAGGATTATATACAAAAAAAGGCTGAACATGTGTTATAAACTTAACTATGAAAGGACGTTTTATGTTACTACTCGGATTTACAGAAGCCATAATTTGTTTATATAATATCGACTTAAGTAAACGTCATCTTTAGGAATTCTGCTTGGAAAATAAAACATTGCTTACAATCTGACAATGATGAAATCAGAAATAAGGAATTTCTAGACCGAGAACGTTTGATTGTGATGAAGGAAATATAGAATTTTGTGGAACACAGCTCATACCTTTAAATAGAAAAACTGATTCAAACTTCGGATATTAAAATGAAAAATTTGAAACAAGTTCAACTTCTCTTTTTTTTTCAATTTAACGAGAGATGTCATATCGTATTTGTTATTGTGAAACCTACTATAAAAAAGAAATTTTAGCAAAAATAAATTAATGATTTTTTTCTAAAGAGAAAAACTAAATTAAAAAGCAACAAATTTTTATGAACAAAAATGAAAGCATTAAACAAGAAAAAACTCTACAAATAATCGACATGTTGACAAATGAATAAGAATTAATTTGTTTAAAAATATTTTTTGTTTTTCCATTTAAAAAAGAATAATTTCTTTTAGGAACATAGTCAAAATCAAATAAATGAACAAACAAATTTGGTAGTACATATGCCATTTGATGCTTTTGATTTTATGTATGGCATATATATATATAAAAAATACCACTCTTCCCTCCCACTCTTCTCAACTCCTCACCAGATGTTTTCTGCATCTAGTGTTCAGTTGGGTTTTTGACTCTGACGAAGACCGCTTGTTACGGTTGAAAGATCTCAGTCTTGTTTTCCCAATTCTTATTGTGGTTTGATCATTCATATATATATATATATATATATATATTATATATGATCAAACCACAATAAGAAATGGGAAAACAAGACTAAGATCTTTCAACCGTAACAAGCTGTCTTCGTCAGAGTCAAAAACCCAACTAAACGCTAGATGCAGAAAACATCTGGTGAGGAGTTGAGAAGAGTGGGAGGGAAGAGTGATATTTTAAAAGGGTGAAAGCGCAGGAAAAGACTAATGTCCAGAAAGGGATGTTTGGGAAACAAAGGAGTACAGTAAGAAAAAGTAAAAAACTATCCGCTAGCTGTCAACCCTCTTTGAAGAGGCTATTGCCCTCGTGACGAAAGTATCAAGTTTGAAGAGACCGTTACTAATATTTATAATATTTGATCTATTAAATTTAATTAGAGACGATTCAATAATATTTCTTAACAACATTGATTTTTCATAGGTAATAAATTTAGCTCCTGTCCAATCAATATGATGATTTTCATTTATTATATGCAAGAATAAGGCACTACTTTTTTCCTGTCTACTTACGTTATATTGGTGTTGTTTTACACGTGTCTTTAATGATTTACGTAAAATGATTTACGTTGGAGACTGTCTCCAACCGTCTCTGTACCAGTACGCTTGGTTTCCCTTTCTTATCTCTCCTGAAGACGGTTCAACCGAAAATTAGAGACTATAAGTGTGTGTTTTTAATTTCTCTACGTTTCTTTATGTACATTGAACTGTATTTGTCCGTTTCGGATCGTATTTTCATCAAAAAAGTTTATACATATATATATGATCAAACCACAGTATGAAATGGGAAAACAAGACTAATAACTTGTTTAAACCCAACTGAAGTTGGGTTTTTCACTCTGACGAAGACCGCTTGTTACGGTTGAAAGATCTTAGTCTTGTTTTCCCATTTCATACTGTGGTTTGATCATTGATTGTTATTTCACGTGTTTATGTGAAATCTTTATATATGTATATATGTAGGTGTGTTCTCTAATAGGGGTTCGGTAAATTTTCCAGGATAAAAAATTAAACTCTCGGTGCCAACGTTTCGGTTTTATTTAAAACCTTTTTCTTAGGCAGAAGTAAGAATTTTTTAACTAAGAAAAATGAAATTTAAATTGTTGTTCCTTTAAATAATGTAAATTTCATTTTCTTAGTTAAAAAATTCGTACTTCTGCCTATGAAAAAGGTTTTAAATAAAACCGAAACGTTGGCAACAAGAGTTTAATTTTTTATCCTGGAAAATTGACCGAACCTCGATTAGAGAATACACCTTTTCTATCAAACGGTCGATATATTATTGAATCTGTTATATATATATATATATATATATATATGTATGTATTTATGTATATATATAAATGTTTTATAGAAGTGTTACTTATTCATATCAATTAATTGTAAAAAAGATTATAAGAACCTTCTAGATGAAGATCTGTTGGGTAAAAACTATGTTTTTATGATAATTTTTGATTTCTTTAAGAGCCCTGCTGCCTTCATGGCACATGAATGCAAACTCCACCCTACTTCCAAAAGAGCTGCTTCCCTCAAACCCAGAGACACACACTCTCTACTTATCCTACCACACTTATTATTGTTTTAGTATCTATTTCTGATTAGTACAAAATATAACAAACGTAAGCCTACCATGAGATTTGTAGTACCGGACAGTATTGTCTCAGTTCGTCAGTTGAACTGAATTTTTATTTACAATATTTCAATTTGAAACTTTGTTGACTGTTAATATAAATGAAAAACAACCCATTCAAAAAACCATAAACGTTAAATGTAACACCCATAAGCATTGTTTTATTCTGTTCCATTAGATGAATACTATTGTATATTATCAAAAAGTAAGTCGTATACAGTTGAATGCATGCACATTATTCATCCCAAGTTTTGATTACAAAATAATTATACAAGCTTTAAAAGTTCAAACTGAGATTTCCACAACCAATAAAAATGTTCTCTTTCTTGAATGTCCTGCTTAGATATCCAAGACATTTTTTTTAATTTTCCAACCAGGAATTCTCAATAATCTTTGCAAGTTTTTTTCCAATTTACCTATTCCTTGGAATTTGGAATCATTAAAAAATATCGAACAATTTATGGAATTGTGCATTTATTGGAACAGTACTAATAATTTTCACTATATGTAGGCAGTACTGGTATGCTTCATTTATTATTTAATTATGTTCACATGTTTCACAATATACTTAAGAGCATTTGATGAGACAATGCAAGTTCATAAAACTACTGTAATAAAATTACAAAACTAACAATATTTAAAATAATAGTGATATCATTTTTTTTTCTCGATTTTCTATTAATATAAAAGAATCAATGAAAAAAAGTACAAATATTCCATTAAACAAGCTGCAGATAATAAATATCATTAAAATGAGAATTAATTTTATTAGTTATTTGTCCAAAATCAAGCAAAGTTACAGTCTGATAACATTTCATAAGTATTCATTAATTACCACTTTTTTAATATTGCATTATAGTTTATAATATTCTCTAGAACTAGTAAAAATAACATACAAAATTTTATAACGTCTATAACAAATGTTCCGAACTAGAGATATTTATTGAAGATATTCACAACTGCAGTGATAAACAATTTTTAAATTGTTAAAGCAATTTATAAAAGGTTAATTGAGTCAGAAACATATATATTTACAATGATAATGGAAGGTTTGAAATATAAAACTACTAATTTGTTATGTAAAATCTGGAGATAAACAGTTGATATTTAAGTAAAAAAGTATACTGAAAATATTTAAATAGGAACATACAATGACGTTTATTAAAATTATTACCAGTTCTTTATTCTTAATAAAATTATTTATAACTTTCGAAGAACGCTTAATATTTCCTGTTTTTACATAAAATACTGATTACACAAATATTTGAAAAAAAAATTGTAAACCAATAAACAGTAAGAATTTAAGCATATTATGATGAAATAATGCTCAAGCTTTCTTGTGATCATACAAGTATCAAGGTTTTGTTAACTATTTCATGAAAGGTGCAGATAAATAAATAAAAATGACCTACCATATATAAAAGATTTATTAATCAGCTGGATTAGAAGAACATAAAAAGGTATAACAAACTATTAACAAATAAATAAAACCAAATATAATACAGTAAAAACATAATGAATGTTCACACTGAAATACAATCAATATCATTAATTATTAATTTTTACACTGAAATATAGTCAATATTATTAATTATAATTTTAGTATTAATAGCATAGGCCTGAATCAGTCTTTTATTTATGGTTAATAGAAAAAGAACTAATAATTATGCCCATACAGATTTGTAAAATGCTTAGAAATAAAGCTTTTTGAATAAATACTTATCATGATAATGTACTTTTAAATACTACAGAAAAGTTACATTGATAAAATACCATAAACATTGATGAGGAAAAAATTATCTTGTTCTAGGCTTGCCAGATTTTCTATTCAAAATACAAAAAGAAAAATTAGGGCCTTTCATAAAATTTGTGAATAGTTATAAGTGCATATAACATATACATTAAGCAATAAAATACTTTTAAAAAGTATTTTAAATTATTAATATCTTTTCTGAAATCAGATCACTCAGAGTCTCAATGGGTCTGAGATCATAAGACTATATGATGAAAAATCACGACATGAAGTCCGACAAACTTTATTTTCTACTAACATAAATTTATAAAAGTTATCAATCAATTATTATTAATTATTAATAGCCTTAAGTTTTTTTATATATTTCTTGTGAAAAAAAATAATTGTGGAATCAAGTGCAAAAATATTAACTGCGGTTTATTTTCCTTTAATTATGTATACACATCATTCATCCTTCTCCTCACTCTGGTCATGGTGAATATTCAAATCTTTGAAAATTGACTAATATACAAATAAGAGGAAGTTAATTATCAAGCATTTAATTGCAATATACATTTTTAAAAACATACTTTTTCATTGACATGTACATCTAAATAAATTTGACATGTACCTCTGTAAAATATTCCATAGTCACAACAGAAAAATTAAAATTTCCAATGCCTTTCGATTTTTGACTCTAAAAAAATAAGCCAATCTAATTATTTAATATCACATTGAGAAGGTTTTAATTTTTTTCATTTTTCTTTTATGTTTGTAGTAATTTCTTTGATTGTAAATTGTATGAGTGTATTGTATCATTTCTGTAGATGTATAGTACCGCATAATCTATCATAAAATTCTAAAGTGGAATTAAAAGATTTAAACCATTAATGATTCTCATCACAGTGGTTAAATTAAAACATTTTTCATTTTTTCACTCTTACGAAGAATTTCTCTCATTGAAAGCTTTTAATTCTATTTTAGAATTATATTTTGTTGCTATGGTTAACACGTTGATTTTTATTACACTTGTGTACTGTGAACTCTTTTATTGCATAACATATATATATATATATAATATATATATGATCAAACCACAATAAGAAATGGGAAAACAAGACTAAGATCTTTCAACCGTAACAAGCGGTCCTCGTCAGTTGGGTTTTTGACTCTGACGAGGACCGCTTGTTACGGTTGAAAGATCTTAGTCTTGTTTTCCCATTTCTTATTGTGGTTTGATCATTGATTGTTGTTTCACGTGTTTATGTGAAATTCTTTTTTATATATATATATATATATATATATAAGTAATCACTATAATGATAAAGGAAATATATAAAATCATAAGGCCTATCGAGATACCACTTCCCCAAAAAACTGAACCAGAGATATATTTTTTCTTGTTTTTGTTATTGATCAATTTTTGACAATGATCTATCTCGATGGACCTTAAAAGTTTTTCAAATTTCTTTTATTATTTATTTGATGATAGGATCACTAGTTTATGAGGATATTCCTCTTACTATATATATATATATATTATATATATATATCCTGAATTTAAATCATCCTGCATCTTTTTAATAATTGTGCAACGTTCAATTTAATTTCGTTCGTGTGTACCAACTTTTAAACAAACCTTGAAGCATAATGAAATAAACAACGTCTTTTGATCACCTTGATCTTTTTAAGATTCGTTATAAAATCAAATTACATTCTGAGGTGTTTTCGAAGAGTAGGTACGTATGTATTTCTAGTTCATCTTTAAATAAGTCATTATTAATTTTTTATCATGTTTTACTTTGTCAATGCACCCACTAAAAATTTCATAATAATAAGAACTATTAACCTGCGAATCATTCAGATAATATTTCCATAAACTGAAATAACTATAGACCTCACTTTGTACTAGGCATAATATTATGGATAATATTATGGCTTGAAAACTTGGTAACAAATACTTATTTTCAGTAATATTATTGTGATAATAATTACCTTTTTTTTTCATTTACCATTAACTAATTTAAAAAAATTGTTCACTAATAGTAACTAATATTGACTCAAAAGTAGAAGGATTTTTGTTTTTTTTTTTTGAAAAAACAAAACAAAAAGAATTTGTTTATTATTACACTGAATTAAATAAAGCAAAATATTCAGATTAAAACAGACACAGTTTTACTTCAAAATGTGAAAATACATCAAGATCCTATGAACACAACTAAATAAAAAAATTATATCATTCTGTATTATCACCCTAAAAATAATACAAAACAAGAAAACAAAATAATTTGGCCGATGATACTGATTTTTCTAACTTTCATATACAGTTAATTCGTTTCTGTGTTCACAGATTCATGTTATACATTGATATATTTACGAGAGAGAAAGAGAGAGAGCAAGAGATATATATAATAGAATGTGATGTTTTTTTTTAAGGGACTATCCATCTTGAACCCAAAGAAAGCAGTTACTTTAAAAAATTTGAGGTACCCGATTCAAAAGACTGATAATCGTATAAAAGTACTATATTATTATTTGTTTCCATTTTAGTAGTATATTATCTAACATGAACAAATTTTAGCAATTATTATTTTTAAATATCAAGCAAATAATGCTATTATAACTAATTTTTTGAAAAATATTTTATTTATTTTTTAAAGTCTATATTTTTTTTAAAAAAAAATATTAAAAAACAGAAATTTCATCAGATGCTATATATTTGTGTTAGATTTGATGAAGACGTAGTATTTAAATAGTTGAGGTGAGCTATTAATGAAGCAAACTGCTTAAAAGGAAGGTAGTATTTACTTTATTTCCATTCTATTGCTTATTGAAAATCACATTTCTATCATTAATACAGGTAAAACTCTATCAAAAGAAGCAATTACTATTTTAATATGATTTCAAGCAGATAAAAAAAAAAATAAAATCAGTGTTCAAGAAAATAGATTGAGACTAAAATATTAAAGAATCAAAATAATTTGTTTATGTAGAAGTTGTAAAACATTTGTTTTCAACTTTAACTAAAGCACTTATTTTGGTGTTAAATAGATTTTTTTTTACCAAAATTAAGAAGGTCTCCATATCTGCGGATCATCATACTACATATTTTTTTTTATTTATTTAGAAAAAAATTGTCTCTGTAGTTTTCTATTCAGGATCAGGTCAGCATTTAAGGTTTCATATTACAGAATGCAATGTTACAACAAAAATACCTGTCAAAAGGACAAATAGTAAAACATCAGGGATTAAGAAAATAAAAATTTTATGGTAGATGAAAAGATAATATGTAAGTGGAAAGTTAAACGCTATTCTTAGAACAATCAGAGTTTATTTTTCAATGGTGGCTTTCGTTAAGGGAATTTCACTTGAATTAATGACTTTAATTGTAAATAAATATTATAATATATATTTTATGCTACAATTTAGTAGAGTATTAAAAATAAAATAATTTCCATAGCAGTTTTAGTCAACAATTTTGTAAACATTCAATATTAGAACAAACACAGATTTCTATTTGAATATACTGTTCCCATTGTACCTATTGTGAAAAAAGGAAATCATAAATCTGTAAATGACAATTTGCAATTATATTAAATACCATTGATATGGTATTTATCATTCGGAGGTTATTAGAATTATCGGAGATTCTATTTGAGAGGAGAGTTTATTAATTTATTTTGATTCAACTTGCTCCACAGATGCACTACGTGCTGTTTGTGTCAATATTTCTTCTATTGTCTTATTTCTCATAACTGCCATCGTCTAACTTCAGATATTGTCATCTCTAATTCAGATATTTTTAGCATCTTTCAGTTTATTAATTCTCCATTTTATATTAAAACATTTTGGAATATACCTTATGTTAATTCCTTGATTTATCATAAATATCTTCATTCAAGAGTTCTTATTTTCTTAGCACGTTGTTTGTGTTAGTTGCTATCAACAGTTAAATGATGTTTTACATCTTTCGGTTCGTGTGTAATGTCAAAGTAGATGGTCAATATTTGCTCGTCTATATAATACATGGACAAGTCCCTATTTTTAAATTTCAAATAATATTTCATTCCGATATGCACTATTAATGTTTGAGTAATTTTCCAGTCATCTAATATTGTAAAGTTCCATTTTCAATTACTTTTTGTTTGATGGTAAGAATTTCCTTCTCAACTTTCCTTTCATTAATGCATCGACTTCTTTTATCATGACAAAGGAGATTTTTTCCATCTCTGGGGTGCTGAAAACGGATAGTGTGAAAAGCTAACTATTCCATCTATCCTAGATGTAGCAGTCTTATTGAGGAGATTAATATACTACAATTATATTACAGTGGAACCTAAGTACTCGAACAGCTCTGTTCATGATAAAATTAGCTTACAACCAAATCTTGACTAGTATGGCTTATCTTGGTACAGCTGTCAGCTAGTTCAGTTGTTAGTCAAATGTGATGTGAAAGTTAGTTTATCAGGAATGTTGCGTCATGTGCTTGTGAAAATAAACGATCTTACCTATGGTCCAGAAAGTCAAAGTTAATCTGTCAGAAATCTTTACTAGATGGAGCAGCGAAGATTTTATCGCTACCCTCACACAGTTGCTACCATTAGGGTAAATGACCTGTTCAATAACAATACGATGTTGCACTTCAGAAAAATTTTACAACAAAGAAAAATTAAATATCTTTAGACATTTTTGTACACAGAGCAGATAATAAATCAGAATTATTTGCTATTTTGTGGAAAAAAAATTCTCCACATAGGAGTAGTCAACTAGTTTTTTATAAACAAAATTTATAAAGCGTTTACAAATACAAATTTACTTTTAATTTTTCTATGATTAATGTTACATATATTTTCCGTGTATTCTAAACAAGAGTACAAGTAAAAAATACCAAGTCTGGAAAGGATTGATTATATTTACCGCAATTTAATTGAAAAAAAATTATTTGACTTCACGACCAATCCGATACACTACCAGGATTCAAGAGCGGATTATTTCGCCTTTCAAGTTCTACAGTTCAATATTAAATAACAAGTCGCTTTAGATAATTGCACACTTTCATTTATAGACAGACCAGTGATGAACACAGATTTATTTAAACCGTCCTACCAATTTTCCTCAATTTATGTAAACCTTTTCATATATATATTTTTTAATTCATTATTCAAAATTTTTCAAAAAAAAATTCTTGTGACATCGCAATGCATTGTTTTCATTCCCTTTACTCCTTATAACCTTTATTTGTAATCCGACACTAGTTGTGAGAACTTCGTTAGGATTCACTTCGACTTGTCGGTTGTACAATCCAGTATTATATGCATTATTCGGCTTTTCTCCTCTCTATTGGAAAACCTACCAATTTACTAATTTATTTAATTCATAAATAAATAAAATTTAATAAATAAATTACTGAAAGTTTAAATAATTTACTTAACTGATATAATCAAACAAATTCGACGTTTTTTTAAAAAAATAATAAACAAGCTCGAACTAATTTTAATTAAATTTGAACTTCTATGAGTATTATAAGTTCTACTAAATTGACTTTTTTATATCGATTTAAATAATAATAATTTGCTTCACAAAATTGTTCAAATTGCATGTTACCACTTTTTTTATGTGGTTAATCAAAAATGAAAAAACTTTCACTTATGCTTATTGTAAACTGAAATAAGAATGAGAGATCTCCGACTATAAACTCAAAATAAAAATTATTTATTTGGAATTGTTTTAGGGCTTAAAACATAATTTTAATTGGAAGGACTATGTGAACCAACTGACCTTCAAGAAAAAACATTTGTTCAAAACAGTTTTGAGATATATAGATGATTCATCTAAGTAATATTTTTGTTCAATTAATCTAGTAACAATAAACAGTAACTTTCTTGTGAACTCATGTTGGATAAATTACGGCTGGAGTCAAATATGATTTTTCTCATCGATTAAAAGTTTTACATAATTGTAAATTCAAAGTTAAATTAAGAAATGTAATAAAATGTAATTGGTCTATTTTTAAAAGCATTTTTTTGTAACACGTAATGGAAATGCTTTACTGATTTCTTATATATATCTTTGATCCTGGCTATATCAGATATCACCACACCCCTCTTTAATAATAGTTATCTGTGACCAGTATTATTTCAATAAAATATTATATATAATTTTAAAAATGTAAAATAAATATAAGTGAGACAAACAAACTGTTTCAAATGAGTTACAAATGTCACTTGTAAGTCATAAACTAGAAAAAGAAAAATGGAATTGTAAACAATTAAAGAAAAATTCTATATGGTATAAAAGAAATCATTTACTTCAATACTCACATTACATAAGCATATTTTAATAATATTAGTTTTGTTAGTCTCAGACCGATTCACGAACCATTAATTTATTTTAAATTAAATTTGACCATTGCTGAAGCATGAAAAGTAATTCTAAATCAATAATTTGGATTTACACATACATATAATATGCAGTTAATTTAAAATAGAAAGAACATGTTGTTTAATACGATTTTCATAAATTTTTTACAGTATATTAATTTCATTTTTAATTAATAAAAGCATTATTGTTACAATGATTAATAAAAATTAACAAATTTTTTTTTCAAGAGCATGTTGTGCATAGAATAATAGTGACATTTTTTTATGAAAGTATCAAGGATCCAGAAACATTGAAATATTAATATAATATTCCAAAAATTATAAAAATTTTGCAAATGAATAATTTGAAATAAGTTAAATTTAATTACAGTTAGATAATATGTTATTTAGCTTGAATTACTCTTTCTACTACTCAAAGTATTCTCTCAAATAAAATAAAATGCTGTAGCCACAGAATAAACTTTAAAAGATTTTGACATACTTAAGATTTGATAATAACAAAATATATCAACCAAGGTACTCTTAGTAATTTCTAAGAAATTGAAATAAAAGACAGTGGTAGCGTGAAAGCATAATTAGGTCACTGTATAATTAGTATATGTTATTAGTTTCTTACATAGGATAATAACTTGGTATTTATACAATATTTACAAAAACATGTTTCACATAAACTCAAACACATATTAAAAAGTTCATTTCCAGCAGAATATATTACACTTTTTACACAACAAATAACAAATCTTTTTACCAAGTGAGTATAAAAATATTTACATAAGTCATACACGAATATTGAATTCTTTCATTTATATCAATCATATAACATTTGGATACAGTTAGTGTCATATTTATAATTAACTAATTAATAAGAACACAATTTAAGGCTATATGTATTCAGTTATCAACTAGAAAATAATTTAACTGAATACTAAGTAAAGAAACTAGTATCGTGAAGGAGATTGTAGATATGGTACCTAACGGTACGTTATTTAGGAATTAATAGTACTAATCGTTAACAACAACAATTACTGAAGTTATTGAAAATTTGTATCTTTTTTTTTTAATGTGATTTCAATTAAAATCAGAAGCATGTATAACGTTGAAGTATTATAAAATTATTCAATCGTACTTTCAACATACTAAAATTAAGTTCGAACAGGAATGTGAATTTTAATAAGTGCATCAGACAAACGTTACATATAGTAAAGTAGTGCAGTGGATTTGCTGTATGAAGAAAACATATTTATTTTTGAATGTTAATTTAATATTATTTAGTCAACTATAGTTTTAAAAAATGCAATAACATGAAACTCTTATTAATTTCAATAAAATACCAGCTTAACCGGTTTTTAATTTATTAAAGAGGAATCTTAATGAAGCTACATCAATGAGTTTGTATGATCTGAAGAGAAAAATATTATAAAAAAAATTGATATGTCAATTGTATAATGATATTCAGGAATAATTTAACTCTACATTAAAAAGGAATATAAATAAGATGGAAACAATTCATATATTCACTTCATATTTTCAATGTGAAGCAGAAGGAAATTTAAATAATTGTTTATAAATGAACAGAGTACAGTAATAGATTGGTGTTTATATTTATTACTTATTTATATTCCATTTTGGATGCAGAACAATATACTAAAAATATAACTCTTGAGGTACGCTTACATAAAAACGTTCTTTCTTTTTTTTTTTGTAAATAAAATATAGGTAAATCTGACTTACTTTCAATATTAGATTTTCTATATAACAAACAAGCAGAGAAATATCTATGGTATTGTCAGTTCAGTTATTTGACCACTTTGTAAGTAGTGATATGATAAGCAATTAATAATTAATTAAAATATAGAATGCAACAGTCGTTGAGTATTGCATTGCGAAAAGTTATTACATTTAAAAGAAGTTTTGTATTCGAGAGAGGCAGCAGGACTTTACATGTCTGAGCTCCTACCTCTGTAAGTTGGTAAGACTTTCATTATGCTTCATAGATTCGATGGGAAACACATTCTTCCAGGATCTGAAAAAGAAAAACAAATGAGTCCTTTAACAATATTTCAATATCCAACATTATTTTGTTAAATTTTTCTATAAGAATCATTCATTTAGATTAACTATAATAAGAGGTATATTCATTTATTTTGAATTCTTTAATTTCTATAACTGGAAACAGCAAGTTAAAAAGTGTTTACAAAATAAAAAGACAAAATTGTTATGATTACATATTATATATATATATAAAAGAATTTCTCATTAAAAAACTTGAAAAAACCCAAGGTGCCAACGAAAATATAGAATTCTAAAGCAAACTAACATCTCTTAATGATGAGAGTCAACTAAATCTTTAAGTGTCAAACAGAATATATATATTTAATTAATTAATTAAATAAAACTAAATTGACATAACAGAAATACACATGAGATAACAAAAACTCAGTGCTATATTTCGACGGCGTAGTCATCAGGAAAAAAGATGTGAGCCATTCCGAAGACAAGCAAGCACAATCGTTAGTAGTGAATTTTTAGTAGTAAATTACAATAGTGACGTTTTGTGATTTCTTGTATGTGTATTTCTTTCTGTGAATTATAGTTTATATATATAAACGTCTAGGAGTAAGTTATAGGTACACAGTTAATAGGAAAGCACACAATTCGTTTAAACCGAAAATTAGAGACTGTAAGTTGTTTTCCTATTCACTGTGGACTTACAGCTTACTCTAAAACTTTTGTTGTTCTTTATGGATCATTTTTTTGATAATAATATATATATTTCAATTAAGTGAACCGCAGTTTCGACATTCACCATCTTCTGACTGAATGTCGATGTTATTCGATGTCCTCAACAATTGACTACGACGAAGAGCGTTTGTTACGGTTGAAAGATATTAGTCTTTCTTCTCATTTGTTACTGTGGTTTGGACGTTGATTTTTATTTCTCATATTTATTGTGAAATCGTGAAATATATATATTGATAAAAGTATCGACCGTGGAATAGAAACAGAAGTAAAGTTTATCGGGACTCGGTTAGTTCTTCAGGTTCAAATTAAACTCTCAATACCAACGTTTCGGTTTCTATTTAAAACCTTTTTTATAGACCTACAAAAAAGAGGAAATATAAAAAATAATTCAATCATTCAAAAATCAAACATACATAAAAAGTTCAATTAGTTACAATTAAGAAATTACAATAGAAATTTTGACAATAGGTCAGTGAGAGAACTTAAAAAAGTATACATTTTGAAACAGAAAAACTATGTATTACATTACAAATTATTTTACAAAGAAAAATAGTTTTTGAATTTCAACAACTGTCTAGTTTGAATGAACACAAAACACTGAACTAAAATAAACAAGCAAGGTAACCAAATTTCACCAGACAACCAAAAAATCACTAAATTTTTCATCGATGAACATTTTTAAAGGAAAGGACTTACCAGCACAGTTATTCCCTAAGAAAAAAGAAAATTACGGCCACTGCAATAGCAGCACATAGTATTATTAGTTAATTGTAACTAATTGAGCATTTTATGTATGTTTGATTTTTGAATGATTGAATTATTTCTTATAGTTCCTCTGTTTTGTAGGCCTATGAAAAAGGTTTTAAATAAAAACCGAAACGGTGGTATTGAGGGGTTAATTTGAACCTGAAGAACTGACCGAATCCCGATAAACTTCAGTTTTCTATATTTATTGATAAAAGTATCGGTGGTGAAGTAGAAACAAAATAAAATTTATCAGGACTCGGTCAGTTCTTCAGGTTCAAATTAAACTCTCAATGCCAATGTTTCGTTTTTTATTTACTTCTTTTTTCGTAGATGGAAGTATAAAGTGTTGAAACAGAAAAACTGAAGAATTACATTAGAAATTTTTTAAAAGAAATCAATTTGAGAATTTCAACGACAACGGTCTAGTTTGAATAAATATGCGAAATTGAGTTTCATAAATATATGAATATATATATGCGCCCTGGTTCAGAGACGGCTGGAAACTAATTGCCGCATGCGCGGCTGGTTAAATTACTGGTCTTAAACCGTCTCTGAAACAGTGCGCTTTGTTTACCTCTCCTACCTCTCCTGAAGACTGTTCAAACCAAAAATTAGAGACTGTAAGCGTGTGCTTTTATTTTTTGTCTGTTGTTTTATGTACATTAAACTATATTTGTCCGTTTCGGATAGTATTTTCATCCAAAATAATAATATATATATAGAATTACAGCGATCATATACATTTGAAAACCAAATATTTTCAGAATTGATTTGCTTTTCAGTTTCAAATAAAAATATTTTTCACTGAATAGAAATGCATATTTTTGAAAAAGAACTCTAAATTTAACTATCTCAATAACTAGATATATAATAACTAAATCTATTATTTTACTTTTGCTTCTGAAAAAAATAAGAAAGAAATTAGAATAAAACTGAAAAATGCCTGATTACGAATGTTTGATTTAAACTTTATTACATAACATTGGAAATGACAGATTTCCGATTTAAATAAATATGAATAAACTAAATCCACAGAAAAAAACGTCTAGTAGAAATAAGAAAAAACTGATGATGGAAAGAATTTCTTACTGATAGTTTATACGTTGATTGTTACTTCATGTGTCTGTTGTGAAATCATTTTATATAGACATACTTAAATAAAATGTACTCATATATGTAATTTAAAATTTCAGAATATAGACAGAATAAAATAATTCCGGCGATGGATATTTTGAAAAACAGGTACCATCAGGTGAAAAACGAAAGAGAAGATAGGTAAAATGGATTGAGGCCGGCAAATGAAAATAGCATCGGCATGACTCCCAACTTGAATCAAGTTGGAGCTCGAGCCATAACCGACATCTACTCTCTCTCTCTCTCTCTCTCTCTTCTTATTCTTCTTCTCTTTCCCGATGGTGAACTGGTGTTGAAAATATCGATCCTAGTAAGTGTAATGTTCTTGCATTACTATGGAAACTTGCAAACTAGGTTTTATTAAGATCATTTGGACAACTGTTTTTATATTTAAATGTTATATTTTATATATGAGTACTAAAATAAATCGGGGCTCAGCCAGTTTTCCAAGTTCAATTACATTTTAACAAATCGGCGTTAAAATATTTATTTAAAATCTTTCTTCATAGGCAGAGGTAACAATTTATTATGAAAAAGGAATATCTTTACCCATGCCTATAAAAGGAGTTTTAAATTAGACGTTAACATTGGGGAGTTTGATTTGATTCTAAAAAACTGTGAGCTAGTTTTATATATATATATAACACTATTATTTTAAATAAATTACAACGAACTGCGGAAAAATAGTTTGAATGGTGTAAATATAATTAATTTTAGCATAAATAGCTAAATTCATCTAAATGTTTTTTGTACAGTTCAAACTATCCTGAGAAAATGATTCATTTCTGACGTATTCAATGGTTGAGAATTTCTTACTGGTGAACATTCTTTACACGTAATGCTTGGGCATGATATGCTTAGATTATGGGTTGATTATTCGAGGAATTGCTATTAATGAATAAAAGCAGTTACTCTAAACAATGTACGAAGCCTCATACAGAGTTTCATCTTACTAATATCTGTTCCATCAGTGATAGCTGACACCACTGAATATAGATTAAGAATAATAAAGTGAGCAAGTGTCATCACTGCAGAATTCTCTGCTTGTTACTGGTTTATCTACCTCAACTAATCTTAAACAGGTCTGAAGATAGTCCTCATAGTGATGAAAATATACGGAAACAGGGGAAACAGATGCAAGAGAAAGAATACCAGTCAGTAATCTGTATTCTGATGCCCAGATGAATATGTTTATACGGTCAAACAATTCAGAAATTATTGACCTTTTAATAGACAAATAGATAAATTTGTCAATAGTTTGAAAGCTAAATGAATTGGCATCCCGTCCACTTCTCCAACTTCAAATTATACTCTAAATGCCGGTGTTTTAATTTTTGTTCCGAATCTTTTTTAGAAGCCAACAAAAGAGAGAAAAATAAGAAATTAACATACATAAGAAATGCATATACTAAACAAACAGAATAAGTATACATCAGTGACGTGCGGTGAGGTTCATGACAGGTGAGGCACTGACTTCATCACCGTTAAATTTACAAAAATATGAACCTTACAGATTACCTTTATCACTATTTGCAAAGTTGCGCAGTATTTGAATGTTTAAATGCTACAATATTCAGCTTCACTGATTTAAAACATATTTAACGTTTTAATTCTTTGAAATGCACTACTCCATTTGTATCACTATAAATGTAAGGAAGAGTATTAAAAATAAATTGCAATTAGCTATTTGAATGTGCTGTTCAAGATACTGACTGTATTTCTGTTGCTGGAATCACAAAGATAGAACCCCTGTATCAAAACAGGCGAACCCCACCATGAGGCAGCAGAACTGCGTGCCTCACTTAGTGACTCTTCGCACAGCAGGCGGCAGACTCACCGCACATTTCTTTTCAGTATCTAAGCAATAGTTGCGAAAAACCATTGATTTTGAATAAAAAAAAAGTTAAAAATGCTGACAAATATCTTTACAGCGCAATTCACTGGATAAATATAACCATTTAGATATCTACAATTCATTTTGCATTTTTCCTTTCCAAGATTATCAGGTGAGGCAGTGCCTCACCTGCCTCCCCTGACTGCACGTCCCTGGTATACATCATGAGTAATCATATAAGTAAAAGTATCTAGAAAACAATCTTGCAAATTAGCAATATATGAAACTGAAAACACTGTGGCAATTGTGTTACAAGAATAATATGACATTTTTTTACCATCAGCTGATCGCTAGGATATACTGAAATGGTCATTAAAAAGGCATTTAAAATCATTAAAAACGAATATATCAAGCGATACACAGGGCAGCCAGGTGACATATTCTTAAGCATTTAGCAACTTAACACACATAAATAAACACAATTTAAATTCGCTATATCACTTCTGTAATTTATAGTGGTTTGATGTTTTTCAAGTGTTCTTCTTTGTTCGTTTTTTTTTTGCTATGATAACTGTCTCTTCAAAATTAAACATGTGCTGTTCATTCGTTCACGGCAGTCTTATTCCTTGTTCTAGTAGAATAACTACTTCAAAAATACTACTAGTATTCTTTACTTCAAAAATAGACTTGCCTACCCAAAGTACTTTTTATCACAATCCCTGCAGTTAATAATGTAAACAGTATTACTTTGAAACTCTTTTAGTACCGTGCCATTTAAATAAGAAAACCAGAATATTACTTTTTGTTTAATAGAAAATACTAAATTAACTTCTGATGGTTACTTTCGAAAACTTTTTTAGTATTTTGCGAAAAGTCTTCAACAAAAGGAAATTTGAAATATTGCTTACTTAAATTTTTTGGTTATCATTTGTATGCTCTATAAATTAAAACACGTGAAATTCTGTTTATTAGAAAAAAACAAACCTTAAATTACAGAAATGACATCGTGAACTTAAATTGTGTTCATTCTAGTGTGTTGAGCTTCTAAAGTTTTAGTGAAATTTGTTCCTTGGTTGCTCTGTATATGTTTGATATGTATTATCTGTTCTAGATAATTCATCTGTTCTATACTGAGTATGTCCTAGAGTTCAATTTGTTGAAAAAAAGACATATTCCTGAAACATTCTTTTCATTTTCATTAATTCCTACTTTTGCAAAATTCGTCTCGTTGTTTTCTAGAAACTACTTTTGTCTTTTTACTTTACTATGAGTAAAGTATAGTGATAGTGAAAAAATTTAATCTGAAGATTTTGACAGATTTACACGTTTTGAAGTCCCAAAGTCCTTTTATGACATTTTTTGACTATGTCTGTGTTGTGTGTATGTGTGTGGTGTCTATGTGGGTGAGTGGGTGTGAATCCAACATTTTCTGCGGACGCTGCTGTCTACAATCCTTGATGGATGAAATTAATATTTTACACAAAAATGGGCTTCATAGAGTGATGTGATACCAATTGTTTGGGAGTAATTATAGAAAATGGGAAAGTCGTTTTTTTTGCCAAAATATATTTTTAGACGACATTTTTTTCCCTAAACTACTAACTCCAAAGTCTTGAAATTTTGGCATTATCATGGAAGCAACAAAAGTAATAACTGAAAAAATCCTCAAATTTTTAAAACATTTGGACATACTTTCTTTCAATAAAATGAAAAAAATTTATTATTACATATGATTCAATCTGAAAGCTTGTGAAGAGACTAATGCTGTACCGTTTGACAGATCAAAATGAAATTATTCCTAAGAATAGAGTTGATAAGGAGGACAAGATGAGCTCCTGGGCTTAACCTCAATCGTTGATTATTCCTTTTATTTATTTCAGTCTCTTAATCTTTCTTTTGTTTAGTTACTTATTTTTAAGTTTGTTTGGGTTTTTTAATAGTTTTTGGTTTCCTTATAATTTACTTTGCTTTCATTTCTTTATCTATCCTTGCCTCCCGCTCCCTCCGTAAGTTGGCTACATTGTTTGATTGTAGATAACTTGATTGAAAATATATAGACAAATTATATAGCCAAACATACATTTAAAATCAAAATTAAACGGTGTTCAAGGAAAATGAACTAAAATCAAGAAAATAAACCGCCATATTTTGACATTCATCGTCTCATGAGAAATAAACTTTAACTGAGAATCAAACATTCACAAAGAAATAATCCTCGCAAATATCATAACTTGAATGTTTGTATTCGAGATAGAGGATTAAGTGATTTTCACGATATATATTGAATAGATGCGAAAATGATCACAAATTTAACCAATCAAAGACTATAAATATTAGAAATGATTGATTAAAATTAGAACAAATTTTAACAAGAGTAACTGGCCTAATCTAAGTGTTTTACATAGTCGCAGAATGTGCTCTTTTCATATGTTCCTGACTTCACCTGCCTCCCCCCCCCCCCCCCAAAAAAAAACACTTGCCTTATACTTCTGTTAAAAAACCTTTCATAACCCACGCTGTCAATATCTAACCTCATATACATTTATTCCCAATCCACCCATTCAACTAGTGACTCAGACAAGGTAATTTTTTTGGTCTAACTATTTTAATCTCATTTCAAAGTATTTTACCGTGATTTAGATATTTATATCAAATTGCACAGAAAAACACTTCGAAAGAAACATATCACAAAAGAGCTAATACAACTCACTTCAAATTTTCTACACCTGTCGTTATCAAAAGAAGAAGTGTATAAGTGACTAGGTACCAACTGACCGAATAGCTGACTCGTTAGACCAATCAGGGTGGCTACCAAGTCAGGAGGGTAAAAAGGAAACAACAGGTCAATAAAGTGAATGAGATAAAAAATGAAGGGATAAACAAGATTAAATCTCATCTCCTTACCTTATCTTTATTCACACATTGTCTCTCACAAATTGCTAATATCAAGCTGCAGATAATTACTCGTAATACTTTTTAATTAATTCGGTTTTGGTTTGAATCTATAAGGTAAAAACTTTTAAATAACAATTTTTTTTTTCTCAAAAAGTACTTATTCGCTATTCATTTATTATTTTGAGCTTTTTACTATATTATATTTTTTCTCTTTATTGTTATTTATCCACTTTAATTTTCTTTGTTTTCAATATTATATTCGGTTTTTGACGATGGCTACTCACAACTGAGACCCTAAAGGCTTCACTCCAGGTAGTTTCTCTACGAATCAATTCTCGCTTCTGTTAGCTAACCTAGTGGCATTTTTCTCACTTCATCTTCTGCTGACGACGAAATACCGTCCGAAATTTTTTATAAATAAATATGTTTTGTCGCGTGGCCTGTATTTTTTTTAACACTTAAAACTCTCTTAGTCATTGTCAAGAATAGTTGTATATCAACAGATGATTTGTATAGAATGTACTGAGTATTGACTCTGTTGACGGTGACAAACAGGGTCGGAAACCTTGTAAATTGAGTTGATCTCTTCTTTTGCATTCTATTTTTACTATTACCAGTAATTATACATTTCAATAATCTGATGTCACGAATGTATGTCTTTTGCCCCTATGCCTGAGAGAAGGTACGAATATTTAATCTCCCTGAAGGTGGTACAAAGTCTAACTCCTATCAATTGAAGCCAATGTATGTTGATTTCTTTAATTGTTATTGTCGTTTTTTATATAAAACTATTAATAAAGTTATATCCAATATATTATTTATAAATTTTATATAGTCACACCCTTCTTTTGATGTGTACGATGATAATTATATTAAAAAAGTTTAGATTATAATAAATATTTAAATACGAGTATTAGCCAAAATATTTTATTCTATCCTAAAATGATAGTGACAATTCTATTTCTTCCTTAAATTCAATTCAATGCGACATGCTAGTAAATCTAGGATTCTTAAGACCTACAAATTGCTTTAATAATCATTAGTTGTGCAATCCGTAATTGTGTGGTATTTACTCATTCTGAGGTAAAATCTGTTTTGTGTGGAGACTTTTGTTGGTTTATCCATTTTACCTCAGAATGCTTTAATAATACATTCTTCTTTATTCTTCATTTTATTTCAATTAACAAACAACATGCAATATTTGACACATTTTTAACTATTTGAAGCAAGCAAAATTTAACACCCAAACGCTCATGCCATGCTTCAGAGGGAATAATACAGCTATTATACACAGTAGGAAATAATTAAAATATTCATGAATCTGCATTTATCAAGATAAACATTAATGATTCACTTTTTTTTCATCAATATGATTAAAATGTATTCCTTCAATTTTCTATCATTAAGATTAAATTAATTACATCTAAGCAATAAATTTAATATACTCTACACACAGTTAAAGCCAAAATGTGTCCTACAATATATACTATTGACATCATATTACATTGTACCTTTAGGAAAAGAGCTCTAGTGCGATCAACTACCTAAAATTCCAAATTTGATATTCAGTGAGAGTACTACATCTGATAAAACAAAATATTAGTAAAACATTTTTTATTTTATTAGTCAAACTGTTAAGAAAACAATGGTGAACGACTATTTTTACTATACTATAAGCATTGTAATAATAAAAATTAATCTATATATCAAATTTTTAACTTATTTTTGCCATCTGATATCCGAAAAAAAAAGAAAATTATTTGTGTTTAAATATATAGTGAGTCGTTACCTGACAAATATATCTTTCTGATGACAAGGCCTTCGAAATATAGTAGTGAGTTTCTGTTTCGTTTCTGTGTGTTCTTTTTGTGTATATAGTTTATACTCGTATACATATATATCAAGAAATGATAAAAAAGACTTGAAATCTTTCAACTGATGGGATTTGACTCTGACGAAGACCGCTTGTTACGGGTGAAAGATCTTAGTCTTTTTTATCATTTCTTTTTGTGGTTTAAACGTTAATTGTTGTTTCTCGTGTTTATTGTGAAATCTTTATATATATAGTAAATAAATGAAACGGTCCAGCGGACTTTTAAATAAAAAACCAATTAAAAGGGAGATAGCACACAGATAGACACAGGAAAAACTCACTTCTATATTTCGACCATCATCGTCATCAGGAGGTGAAGAGTCCCGCAGGAAGACATAGCGGCGACTCAGACTCAGCGGCTGAGTAGCCGCTTTGCCTTTCTGCGGGACTCTTCGCTTCCTGATGACGACGATGGTCGAAATATAGAAGTGAGTTTTTCCTGTGTCTATCTGTGTGCTATCTCCCTTTTAATTGGTTTATATATATATGTGTGTGTGTGTATGCGTGTGTGTACATGTGATTGTGTGTTTAGTTATATAGCGCTCTATTTTTCATCTTAACAGATTTCCTCGATAGTTTTTTGTTCTAATAGTAATTCAATATTCAATAATGAATATTATTAACAACAAGTCTTCTAATAGAAAGAGGTATTTGATTCACAATCCCTGAAGTTATCAGCTGACCAAAAAATGTCGAAAAATTAGTTTATTATTAGTTTATCCCTGCAGGGAAATCAGTGATTTTGTATGACAAAATAGTTAGAAAATTTAGATGATGAGATATAGGAATAAAGTACAGTGTTAAAAAAAATTAATTCAACCATAAGGAGATTTTAAAAACTATCGAAAGAAGTTGATTAGGTTGAAAATTGTAAATCCATTTAACTATATATATAGTTAGTTCATATATTTATAAACTATATTTTATTAACAAAAAGAACACACAGAAATAGAACAGAAACCCACTACTATCTTCCTGATGACGAGACCATCAAAATATACATAGCAGTGGGTATCTGTTTCATTTCTGTGTGTTCTTTTTGTGAATATAGTTTATTTAGTTCGAGGAACTGTTTCATTTAACTGGTTATATATATATATATATGGAGTCGTTATCAGCCTCTATGTCGATGATTTAATTTCTAATTATTGAAAAAAGAGAATTAGCTATTGTTTTGAATAACTGTGCTGGTAGGTCTTTTCCTTCAAAAATGTTCATCGATGAACAATTGTTTTATTCACTTTTTGGTTGTCTGGTAAAATTTGGTACCTTGCTTGTTTATTTTAGTTCAGTGTTAAGTGTTCATTCAAACTAGACAGTTGTTGAAATTCACAGACTATTTTTCTTTGTAAAATGATTTGTAATGTAATACTTAGTTTTTCTGTTTCAAAATTTATACCTCTGTAAGTTCACTCATTAACTTATTGTCAAAATTTCTATTGTAATTTCTTAATTGTAACTAATTGCGCTTTTTATGTATGTTTGATTTTTGAATGATTAAATTATTTCTTATATTTCCTCTGCTTTGTAGGCCTATGAAAAAGGTTTTAAATAAAAACCGAAACGTTGGTATTGAGAGTTTAATTTGAACCTGAAGAACTGACCGAGTCCCGATAAACTTTAGTTTTGTATATGTATATATATATATAAATTTTACATAAACAAGTGAGATAGTTGGGTTTTTGACTCTGACGAAGACCGCTTGTTACGGTTGAAAGATCTTAGTCTTATTTTCTTATTTCATTTGTGGTTTGATCATTGATATATATATACACTTTGATATTTCGATATCGGTCGTCCCAAGAAGAAAAACTGCTTAGCTTGAGTGCACTAGGTTACTCGATTTCGAAATATGAAACAAGTTTTAACTGTATCTGTTATATATATATATATATATATATATATATATATATATATATATATAATTGAAAATAACACCAAACTTGGTTGATACAAATTCAGGTACATATTTTAACAAGTTTCTCAATTTTCCTAAATAACACTCTCTTTACTTGGTCAACGCAGTTAGTAGTGCTTTAATGTGTAGACGAAGTAAGGAGAATGTTATTTAAGAAAATTGAAGAACTTGTTAAGAGACAGGTGTCAGCGAAGTTGGCTGTTATTTTCAATAATGTATGTCTTAAGAAAGGACTGCTACTAACCTTTACAAATATATAACACAAAGGAAAGAACACAATTTCAGACAAAACTCACTTTGATATTTCGATATCGGTCGTCCCAAGAAGAAAAACTGCTTAGCTTGAGTGCACTAGGTTACTCGATTTCGAAATATGAAACAAGTTTTAACTGTATCTGTCTTGGCTCCTTTCTTTATGATATCATGTTTATCGTTCAGGAGAGTATTTGATCATAGGAAAAAAAATCAATACTCGAATTAGATTCAAACTACTCTATGGTTTATTTTATTGCCCGCTAGAAATTCTGAAGGATAGAATATCGAACATGTTAAATGCACTTGACTATATGTATGTTATGGTTTTACTACAATTCCAAAATTGTAAAAGTGAGTTAATGTGAGAATCTAAAATTGCAACTAAATAGTAACTAGCTCGTGTACCGTCGTTACTCAAGAAAATTATTGTAATCAAGATAAAAGGGTAAGTTAAATACTTATAAAAGTAGCAAACTAAATTTTAAAATTGGAACATTTATGTGAAGCCATCAACTTATATTCATTCTTACATTAGTAACATTTAAAAAAAGTTGTGTATGAATTTGATTTGATAATACAATGAAATCCTTCTCTGAACGGATTTATTAATCAAAAGGCTTTACATAATATGCTCTTAGAGAGTCTAAATTACTTTCATTATCTTTCCTGGAAAATTTTATATTTAGTGTCGTTTAAATATGGTTTAATTTATTCAAATTCCTCTACGTATGAATTTTTAAAGTGGATTGCTAGCTCCAATCTAAGCCTTCTGGTTTCCTAAAAAGTCATTTTAGGATTCTAGACTCTTTCCATTGTCATCCTTGAAAAATTTTACATATTTAATGTCTTATGCATGCATTTCAAATTTAATCAAAGTTGGAGAGTATGTGTAGTTTTAAAAGGAATTCTAACCCCATAGCATTCATAAAGGGGCATTTGAAGAGACGGAACCACTTCCATTGTTTTTATTGAAAAAAAAATGATTTAATGCATATTAAATATTTAAAAAAATATGTAATCAAATTTAGATGTAATCCCCCCTCTTACCACCACCCCCACTATCAAAAGAGCATTCAGAGATTCTTCTAGGTAGTTAGGGGCATTTCAATGGATTCCAATATAGATGTTACCTTTCTTTCGGGCACAGCTACCAATAATATCTTATAAAAATTTTGTAAATAATAATACGGTGTGATACAAATGGTTATCAGTAAATGAAAACTTCGCACATAAAAACAAAAAATAGGATTCATTGAACCGAAATTAAAGTAAAAAGAAATTATCACGCTCTTACCTGCCAAACTGTTAATCCATGTATTGATAAAGTAGTTGTGACAATTTCAGAATAAAGATGGAGCAATAATTCTATCCTTGTATTAAATGTAAGACTTTACACTGAACAGGATAATTTTAATCAAAATATCATTGTTGCGTAAATTCAAAATTTTGAAAATATTACTGTCGCTAAATGGAAAATTTTATGAAAATTGATGGTTTCCTACTTCAATAAAAATTGAGTGATAACACTAATCAAGTAAGATTATTTAATTATAGTACAGTTGCCCGTGGGGAACGTTGCATTTCCTTCAAAATTATTATTATGCATAGTTATTATTAAACAAAATGTCGAACTATACCTATTTATGCCAACTGTTTACAATTTTCCGTTATCAAAAAGTAAAATGATTAAAAATTATTTACTAATTTATTAAAATAATGTTAATATTATTTTAATTTAATAAATTTTTACCAAAGAAATTATTTAGTATACTCATTATATGTAGTATTGAATGTTTAGATTAGTTAATAAAGAGAAAGTTTGATAGAAATAGCTGATAGCTCTTTACATTATGTAAGCAATTTAACTAATGCATATTTCTTCTTGATAATAATTAACTGTTCAAGTATATTGTTAGATAGAGGAAAGTTTTTAGGTAGATCAGAGAAATGAACTTAACAAATAAAAAAAACTGACAATAACAATTGTAATAACGTTGAAGCGAGTTAGTTAATTAGCAATACCATATTAAGTTACTCATTTAACGTATGTAGTTCTTCATAAATATTGTTTGATGGTTTATTATTACCATCTAAGTTACTAATTGTAAGTCACAATTTCTTTCACAAAGCAGAAGAGAATAACAAAAATGAGTGGTTATTCGAATGAAATCATAAATAGTACTTACAAGAATTAATAATTTGAAAAACCTACATAATTTGAAGATTTAATGAATGAATGAATGATAAAACTTTATTTGCTAAGCATACAGCTTGCAACTAGGAACTCATCGACTCCTTTTGTACTTGAGCGCAGTCCCACCTTCCAGGTGAAGTTTTCACCACCCCTAAAGATTTCAAAAATAATTGGCGTAATATATATGTACGAGTATATATTGGGGGCATCAACGTATGCCTACGAGAGGAGGTATCCAAAGCCAGACTTATAACGCACAACTAGTGTATATTTTGTTCTTTCTATAAAATCTTTATCGTGTTTATCTTTTATTAGTGTTTCTATAAAATATGAAACATTGCTGTAGCATGAAAACTGTACTGAAAACTGTTTAGGATCAAGCAAGTCAAGATTACCTAAACAATTTAGCTGGACTTCTATTGTAAAAAATATAATAGATATATAAATTAAGAAAATGTTCGACAGAAATTTTCTCAAACTAACATTTTTTCCCCAAGAATTACGAATTCAATTAAAAGAAGAAACGAACTTTTGAATTGAAGTTTTTCATTGATTTTGTTTTAATTCTTATAATTTTGCTTAATGATTGAAAGGTACTTAAGCCCCAAATAAAAAAAACACATGTTTAAATACTCTTACCGAGAATTATATTTTTCAATAATTCTTTTTTTTTTCTATAGCATATGAATGAAATTTATATCAAAATATGCTTACATTTCATATAAGATTTTTATTTAAAGAGAAAATATATTAAAAATTTCTCTAATTTTGTTCCTAGACGAAATTTTCTAATGTTTAAAAAACAATAGTAATACGAGGTGTATAAATAAAGTAGTGAGACTGGCAACGTCGCTTTCGATCTGGCAACGCTGGAGACGCGTGGCCTTGAGTAGCGTCAGGTGCACGTGTGATGCGCCTCCAGTATGAATCTGAACTCGCCACAGTCATTTGTTTGTCCGTAGCGTTGGTTTTCGTGAAATGGTTTTTTCTTGAGCGTTTTAAAAATGAGTGACCTCAAAGTTGAGCAGCGGTGTGCAATCAAATTTTGCTTCAGACTTGGACATAATGCAACCGAAACCGGCCTATGGAGAACGTCTTTTATCAAGGGACAGGTTTTTCGGTGGTTTAAGGAATTTTCAGAAGGAAGAGAGTCGATTGAAGATGAACCACGAAGCGGAAGGCCTTCAAGTGCAAACACCGATGAAAATGTCAACAGAGTACGGAACCTTGTGCGTTCAGATCGACGCTTGACAGTCAGAATGATCGGGGAACAGTTGAATTTGAATCACACCTCCGTTCATCACATTTTGACCAATGAATTGGAGATGAGAAAAATTTGTGCGAAAATGGTTCCGAAAATTCCGAAAAGAAAACGAGTTTTTGGCCAGTAAAAACATTCCTGTTGCTCCTCAGCCTCCTTATTCACCAGACTTGAGTCTTTATCACTTTTTCCTCTTCCCGAGATTGAAAAATCACCTCAAGGGAACTCATTTCGGGACACTACAAAACATACAAACTGCTGTAACCGACCAGCTGAAGGCCATTCCAGAATCCGAGTTCCAGCAATGCTACAATGATTGGAAGGACCGTCTCCAGCGCTGTGTGGCTTCCGAAGGGAACTATTTTGAAGGTGACAATATCACATTGTAATTATATTTGAATAGAAAATTTTAAAAAAATCAGTCTCACTACTTTATTTACAGAATATGTATATATGTTAATATTTAGAATAAATTATGAGTTGGATTTTAAGTCTTCTGCAAAAATGTATAGGGTTAATTTACTTCAGAGGGGTAGATTGGAGAATATTCATTAGTTCATTGATCTAGACTACAATATGTTACACGTACTTTAAAGTTTGACAGAATTTATTTTACATTTTATGATTACTTTAATTTTAATATATTATAATAATTAAAGTATATGTAGTACTACTAAGAAAAAACCGAAAATATCATAATTTTCTAATTATGAGAGCTAATACAAAAATTTATTGGATCAATTCAATACTGATATAAGAATTGAAGGAATCATTGTGGTTTGTTAAAGATATTTTACAACACTCAAACTTAAATTTCTGTATGAATTTAATGTTCAAAATAAATTAAATGTGATATCTTCCATCTGACCATATCTTGAATTTAATTACGAGAAAATAAAATATTTGTGAAAAGCAGAAAAACACATTTTGTGGCTTGTTCTAATGTAAAATTGATGAAAAATAACATAATAATGAAGAAAAAAATGAAAAAGTAAAAAAATATACATGACAGCTGAATTGGTGTAATGGTTTGTATACTGATTAGGGATTTCACAATTTGTACAATGCAATATTTTTTTTAAAATATCGACTACTTCCATTCATCTATTTATTATGTATGAATTAAATACAACTTAAAGGATTTACCTTATATACTGGAGTATCAAAGGTAAAGATTACACTGAATAATACAGAAATTTTAGTTTTGTTTTTCATTCAGATCTGGTTGAAATTTATCTTCTACTGGAAAATTGTTATTAAATATTATGCAGTTAGAAATTATATTTTTCTAACCTTTGTGTTGGTTGTCATGAACTGATTCCATTATGTGGGATGATGCCAAATCTCCAAGAAGCTTTCTTGACCGTGTCGGCATATCTGGAAGCAGTGGCATAGCATGTGGAGTGGTATAGTCAGTGACAGGTGAAAAGTCAGAGAGTCTCTGATACACACCCGAAGTGTAGTCGTCTGTGCGAAACGTTGAAGCAATCCTGTCCATTGAACGGTCCTCAGCACTTCTATTCGAACTATAGTCCCCACTATCTCTACTAAGTAAATCATCTATTGATTTCAAAACACTAGAGCTTGCATAACCTCCTGAATAAGCGATGGGTCCTCCAAGAGATGTATATCCTAGGGTAATGAATAAGATGCAAAATAATAAGTTATGCACAAATAAGCAAGTGCTCATGAGTTAAGTAACAGTTGCAAATGAAAGAAACATGACACTAATTTTATCTATTTGTGACATTTTTTTTTTATTTCATAATAGAAATATTAAGCAATACCTAATTCCGCACTCTCTCTTAATCTTGCTAGACGTAAAAGTTCTTCGTGCAATCGAGCATTTTCCTCAATTTGTTGCCGTCGTCTAGCAATTTCCGCTTTAATTTTAGCTTTTTTTTGTTCACGACTAAGCTGATCATCTTCCTCATCACTTGCAAAAGGAGACGGCTGCCACGATCTCGGTTTCCTTTTGCTCAAATCTCGCCTCCTCCAATCAAAACCATCACTGTACCTTCTCATTTCATATCTAAAACATTGTAGTAATCTACAATTGTAGATTTTGTCTACAATTTTAAATAATACTTCTGTTTCGATTTAAATATGAGTAAATTAAAATAGATATACAGGTAAGTGACCCTTTCAGAAGAGTATTTCATTACTGTAACAAAGTAATAATATCCCTAAAATATGTTTATATGTTTAAATTTTGAAACAAGCCAAACAACGCTGCCTTATTATTTTTTTCAATTCTAGTTTATTTGAAGTGAAGAAGTAGTATAATCAATTATAGTTATTTTCCCCAAATAGCCCATGTAATTTTCCCATAGAGCCCATGCAAATAATTATCCAGGTAGTATTTTTGACATCTGAATGCTAGATTTAGCACTGTGATAAATTGAATATAAAAATAATAAGAATATGTAAATTAACAAAAGAAAAGTTTACTGAATGAATATTCCTCTTCTCTACTACTACTTCTAAGTACTACACATATTTAAATAGTTTAAGTTCTCTGTTATCCATACTATACAAGTCAACACAAAATTTAAAAAAATAACATTCTAAAATATCATTTTGTAGTAATGTACATCATAAGTAAGACACAAAATTTAAAAAAAAATGTTTAATTTTTAGAATTAATATCGGTATTCATTTAACAAACTAACTTGGGATTAGCTTTTTAAGGAACCTATTTTAAATTATAACAATAAATAACTTTCTTGATACCCATTTCAAATTGTTTATATTGTTCTAAATTTTAATAGATTAGAATATTAGT
Source organism: Hermatobates lingyangjiaoensis (assembly GCA_026182355.1). Lineage (NCBI taxonomy): Eukaryota > Metazoa > Arthropoda > Insecta > Hemiptera > Hermatobatidae > Hermatobates > Hermatobates lingyangjiaoensis. Next base: position 4,686,672 of record JAPFBL010001938.1, read on the forward strand.
TGTTTCATTAGAAATAGGAAGACTCTTTAATCAAAGGTTACTAACCGGTTTGATGAATTGAATGCTTAGAAGCAGGGCTTCTAAGACTGTGAACACAAAGCTGTTGGAAAGAGTTCATAGAAATTTTGTAAACATAAGTAAGATATCAGAAGTGTTTCCCGCAAGCTTTAATGTAATATCAGTTAGTCACTTATATCACTGTCTGATTTTATTCTTTTATTAAATATATTTTGTTGTGTTACTAAACTAAGGGAATTTTTTTTTGTAAGGAGCTCGTCTCTGCAACAAGTGGAAGAAGCCATGAATTTATTTTGTTTCAGGGCTTCTGGGTGGAAAAGTATATTGAATAGAAAACAATAATTAGATTAAATACTCTTTTCCACTCAGCAATATAACTGATATGCTAAGCAATATGAAGCTTAGTTGGTACTTGATTTAAAATAAAACGAATTTGTATAATTAAGGTGGTTATAGTAATTTGTAAAATAAAAATTGATCACTCTTCTATGATCCTTTGATTTTAAGCTATATGTTATGGTAATTAGATTTATTATAGGAAATTATATTGACATAATACTATACAGTCGTTCTAAATTTATGAGAAATGTGAGTTTATGTTATATTACAAAATTATGTTAATTTAAATTCAATAATGTTAAATAAAACATATATATTTGATTTATTAGGAACTAATTTATAAAATTAGGCTACAAGGAATATTGTTTCTGTTTATTGATTGACAGTCTCTAATATTCATCAATGCAATCCCCCCCCCCCCCTCCCAAGCATAAAACTTGTGCTAGTTATATATTTGTAGATTTAAGATAATCCAAAATTTCTAATAAATTTAATCTGTTTAAAATATTAAAATATATATTATTTCAGAAAGTAAATTAAATAAGACGCAAGGATTCTTAATGTTTGTATTGAGGACAATTTACAATATTTATGGTTTAGTTTTTATTAAGAATAATCAAGATCTCATTTTTCAATAGGATTTGATAGCCTGTTTTTTTTACAATGCAACTAATAAAATGATGTGAAAGTGTAAAATGCATCAGTAATTCTTTTTCTCTATAAAAGAGGATATTTTATATAATACATTATTTCTTTATTGTACCAAAGTTAAATTTTAGAATAACAATATTTTAAATTAAATTCTTTATTTATCTCTTTATCATATTTGAGTTTTAAATATTGTTCTTGTAAAATTGCATGCATTTCGATTATTCGATCATCTGGGAAATGCTCATTACCGACCTGGAATCTTGAATTGCCTGGAAGTGGTTGTATGAGACCTGGGTGAAGACTGCTCATATAAAAAGCTATGAAATACCGTTCTATTTAATTTACTAAAAATTAAATTAATTTCTATAAATTGTGTTTATATTCTAAAATACTATATATATATATATATATTAAAACTTGCTATATACAAAACTGCTAAAAAACTGATATCTAAGATGGGTGTCTCTAATTGAGAGAAATATACCACAAGTGTAAGTTCTTGGCTTAAAGTACTAACCTAGGTGAGTCACTTGAATAGTGATCGGTATCCAAAACACTATTAATTGCTGTTTCCCTAAGAGCTCCTCCTGCCATTGCATACGAGGATAAATATGGCTGTGAATGATCCCATTGTAAAGAATTTTTTCCATCATCAATTGATTCATACTCATATGATTTATACGGTGGACGAAGGCTGGGATGCATTAACCCAAGGAACCCCTATAAAGGCAAATATTATTTATTGGCATTAAACAAACATTAGTATCTGACACTGTTAGGAAAACAGATGCTTTCATTGTCATGTTCATAAAGAGGATTTGAATTTATAAACATTCAAACGCATCTTAAGTAAAAAAAAAAAAATTGAAAATTTCATGTAATAAAACATGTATTTCTTTTAAGAGAAATTTAGTTCATAATTATTTAAGAAATTATTACTCAGCTTCAAAGTAATTAAATACACAATTATCATTTGGTAATAAATTATATTTAAAACTTATTATTGGAGGAAATTGGCCCAAAACGTGTTCTGCATCCGAGCATAAATTTACACACATGCTGAATATGAAAAAAAGAGAAATACTGTCAAAGAGTTTAATAATCTGATGCGCTAAGTGTAAATGGAACAAAGTGGGTGTAAAAATAAATAGGTGGTCAAAAGTCACCCGACAGTAGTAAATGAAAACATTTAATTCTAAGATTTATTGATGCTTAAAGTATTATTATTCTATATTAATATATTATTTAAAGGTAATATTTAAATATTTTATTGATTTTATTTTGTTATAGAATCAATATTTTTACTGAATCAGTTATTTTTATTGAAATATTTAAATATGAACAAAAAAATTGTCCAAACTGCCCTAACTAACAAATTTTTCCATTTCGAATTAATATAGAATGATAGATTGTGCGACAAAATTCCTTAATTGTATTAATTTTAATTTGGTTCATAAGAGAACTTGTAATCAACTGGAGTTCTTGGTTTATTTTTAAAAACTCGAACTTTAATTTTTTACCATATACAGAAGTCAGTTGGTTGTAAAGTCAAATTACCATGCAGTTCACTGAATCATAAGTGTCCAATCCAACCGGCAAGCAAAGTGTCATATAGATTAAGTATCTTTTTTTTTGAAATGGAGAATCTTTATCTTGCATGGATTTCAGGTATGACTACAGTGTATACCTGAAGTATAAATTTAAATTTATATTTAGAATTTTAATTTACTACTCCATGACTTTTGACCATTCCTATATTTCCTTTGTTTAAACCACCGCTATTTTCCAATCTAGTATGTGTGTTCATAAGCAATCCTTCATTTAAAAGATTTAAAAAAAAAAAACTAAACAAGCTCTAAAGATGAATTTTGGCATGCAATTAGTAATTGGCATAATAACCGACCCTTAGATACGATGAGTCTCCTGGGTCTTTCAGGGGTTGTACATCCAAATGTAATTTGGGGTCCGATAATTGCCTTTGATGTGTTCTTAATTTCCTTGATCTACCAATACCAGAAAAGGCTAATTTACGTTGCATATCTAGCCTGAAAAATAAGTTACAAGATCTATACTTTATTATAAATTAATGCACTTGTGACACATATTTCCTAACTTCCTTAAAGAAAAATAACAAAAATGAAAAATTAAGTATTATAGCTTCGTAAAAAAGTGTTTTTAAACAATGTTAATAAAAAGTAAAACTTTGCCAATAGATATTTAGTTGTTCTTACCTTGAACTTACATGTTATTTTCATAAATAACATGCTACAAATTTTTAAAATAAATTAAAACATAAAAAAAAGTAACATACATTTATAGCATAAAATAAATTATATTCTTAATTTAGAAATATTAATTGAATTCCAGAAAATAAATTAGAAAAAATATTTTTTGATGTTGGAATAGTCCTTCTTTCTATTTTGAGGTTATTAATTATTAAATCAGATAATGATATTATTTTAGGTTTTATTTATAATTTTTAATAAAAAATTTGCAACAATATAGTACAATTATGAGGAATATTTTTTATTAAAATAGTAAGTTTAAATTTTATATAACATTTTAACATTTTTAAATTCAGAAATATTTAAATTACTATCAAAAAATATAACTCTGTATCTTTACAATTTTATAAAAATTGTGATGTCTAATTCATCTGTATGAAATTCTGAAATTAGCTGTCAATCGATTTAAAGAAAATTCTTTGAACTTTTTACTACAATTAAATTTTTCTTTTAATTTTTTTTTATTAATTTTCTTTTCTAAGATAATTCGTTGTTACATTATGATATCCGGATAATTATTACAGAATGTTTTTAGAATAATTTTAATTCACCATTTCATTAAAATATAGGTATAAAATCATTTTAAAAGTATGGATTCGAGAAGGGAATAGTTCCAAGTGTTTTAGGTGATGCACAGTTTAAGGTAATTTAATATTTTTATAACGTTAAAACTTTATTCAATTTCTTGGGACAACTTTAATTGAATTCATTTGCATATTATTAGATTTGGTGAAATTGAGAGGTATATTAACTCTCAGATACTGTTAAATGTTTATATAAATCAATTCTATACTTTAGAAATTTATTTTTGTAAAGAATGATAATCTTTATATGCTGTGATCCGAATTTTCCAGCCAAATCTTCAACTCCTATCATCCATATCTTCGTCCCCGGAAGCTGGTTTACTATTGATGTGACTTCCCAGGCAGAGGTTAAAGAATTTGTCCGCATTTCTTGTCCACCCAACTCACGACGAAAATTATCCATGTAATTGAAATTATGAATACCAAGCCTTTTAAGCAAAGGGCTTGTGGTATTTCTCCAGTAGTCTTAGTGACTATGTACGACGAACTTGGCTGACTAGTGTGAGAACACTAGTAGAGTCTAGACATCGCCGGTGGTAGAAAGAGATAATAGGGATACCACTTGTGCATTAAATTTCAACAGGCCAACTCCGTTACCCTAAAGATTTCTACCCCATGTCCAACATGTCCATGTTGTTGGAAATTCTTCATCATGTGAAATACTTGTTCAAGGTTGATTTGAAGGAGTCTTCAAGTTTCTCTTAGGGAAGAGTTCATCAAGGAGCTAACGTCGTTCATATTTCCGGAGAGGAACTGTTTCATGTTGTGTTTTAGGGTTAACTTTTACTCCCAGTTGTTTCGTTGATCCTGGAAGAATCTTTGTCCCGTAGAGAGATTGTGCCAGACTCCCTTCCCTGGTTCTCTGTCGGACGTAAGAGGCAACCGAAGGACGTTGTATTTACTAGTAATGTTAAGTTAGGGTTAACTGTAAACCTTATGGTTCTCTTAAGTGGTATCATTGATGCCAGAGGTACCTCTATCTCTATCAGAGGAGGAGCGGGCTAGAGAATCTAGTGTTCTCTGCCGGTCATTAGAGGCAACCAAAGGACTTCGTATTCGACAGTTATTTTAAGATTTAACTCCTCGGTCAGGTCTACACGGCACAAGTCGTGGGCTCCACAGAAGCAGGCATCGCCTATGGGACTGATGACAATTAAAATTAAAGAAAGTCAATTAACTATATAAATAGTACTTAAATTACAAATAGTCACTTGACAATATCTCTCTTAAGCCACATGATCCTTCACAGTGAGCTTTTCTGCTTACATTCATATTTGCCACAGCCCCGAGTGGAATAAGATGATATAAGATTCATGGAAAACTGTTTCCGCATAATTTTTACCGAAGCAAAATAATTTCTTGTGAGTACTTAATATCATATAGAGCAGTTTTATAGTTCTTGCCAATTTGTAAATAGTTGCCATTGTGGAAAGAGTAATTGCAATTGACTGATAAACAGATTGTCATTACACATTAGTGTTAAAACGATTGAACCGACCAGTCAATGAGTAAACAATAACAAGGAAGTAAAAAAGCTCGTCTCCTTGCCACCCTCAGAAATCACTGCTGACCGTCTGTACTGACCATTAGAGCCGTCCATTGATTAACAAAATAAATTAACAGAAATATTATTTTTAAAATAATTATTTTTATCTTCTGGCTTGATTAATAATTATTATATTTCCAGTTTGATTTATTAAAACAAGCATGCTTATTGTCTGGTAGTATTTAAAATACTACTCATTCTTACCTGCTTTTTGAACTTCTCAAAAAATCTTTGCTTCGATCATGCAAATGATCATTTTCTAGGTCTGAGCCAATTCTTCCCAATGTTCTTCTGTCCATTACAGATAATTTCATTTCATTTGACAAACTCTCTCGATAGGTTTTCAATATAGATGACTGAAATAATAATGTTTACTTTATAAAATATTTACTTATTTACACACATTTTCTATAATTTATTAATATTTGAGAATTTTAGAAATATAGAACATTTTAACATTATGAAACTCATATATTTATTTATTCTTACAAAGTAATAATAAATATTTGGAAAATACTTACAAAATATTTTGAAATATCCCAGTAACATGAATTCAGTACAAGGATTTTTCATAAAATTACAATTGTAATTTAGTTTCTATTAAATATATCCATCATTGAAGATTAAGTAATACAAATATATACTCACTTAATGTTATGTTTTTCAGGTCAGTGCCAAAGTTTACAGAACAGTGACCATCATAAACAGTTCTACTTGATTCATTACAAAAGGCAATTATACTATTTCTTTAAATACATTTTGCATGAATATTTTATTTATATAGGGTGTTCATAAAGCCTCTTTACAATTTATCAAAGTTATTCAAACATACAATTAGTATGAAATGAGTGGAAAGTAATGCAATATGAAGAGTTGATATAAGAATGTTTTTTTTTTGTTCATTTGATACACTAGAGAGGATAGTTACACAAAGCTCAGAAAGGTACTCTTGTTAACTTGACTGTACCTCTAAAAGGTACAAGTTAACTCCTGGGGGTGTTTGAGTCTCCACATGATCAAGTTGTGTCTTATATTTTACTGAAAGTTCATATTGCTTCATTACTCAATATTCAACAGTTAATGGTGAACTATTTCACCTTCGACCAACGACCAACGAATATAACAGCGCACTATAGTGCACGTCGTAACTAGCAGTTCCAGACAAGAGGCCTTCTACTGCTTGATTACTGTGCTACTATAACTTGGAATATCAGTAATTCATGTCGGATCTTAAGTTAGTCTGTACCGTAATGATGTCGTATTCGCGGTCATGTGGTCTTGTTAGTCATAGTTTTCAATGTTTTTAGCCATGAGTTGGAAAGGTAGTCAGATAGTCACCGGATGAAGTAATTATTCAGTGAGGTTGAGGAAGGTTGGTGGCAGTATTAGAGTTTGTACAAGGAGGTTTGGATGACTAGATAGTTTGTTGTCTTCATTGGTAGTAAGTCGGGTGATGAAGCTATCTATGCATTCCATTTTCAAATCATGGTGAATTTCAACATTACGGGCGTACGAAGGAGCCCTGGCTATAAGGCGGACATACTTATTTTGAACAATCTGGATACACGCCTTGTTCGTTGGTGCAGCTCTAAACCAGACGGAGCATCCATAAGTCATTGCTGAACGAACGACCCCCTTATAGGCAATGTCCTTGACCGAATACGGAGAATTCCTTGAATTTAAAAGAGAATATAGATTATACATCAAGTAAATTCCAAGCTTGGATTTATTATGGAGGTGTTGCTTGAATGTTAATCTAGAGTCTCAAGTAAGACCCAGATATTTTACATGTGTTTGGTAGGGAATGATCTGGTTACCAATGAAGACAGGAGGAGGAGGGGGAGGGACTTCCTTGCAGAATCAAACATGGGAACTCTTTGTTGGGTTCATCGCTAGTTTCCACTTTGTGAACAAATGCAAAGCCCTATCGAGGAAACATTGCAATTTCCTGGTGCCATAGCTCACATTAGCACATCCATAAGCTACAGCGGTGTCACCGCGAAGATTCCGAGAAACGTCTCAATCTGATTGAGTGAATTGGGAATTATTAGAGCAGGAGGCTTGGGGAAGTCAAGTGTATACAGGCAATATAGGATAGGACCAAGAATACTGCCCTGGGGAACACCTCTATGCATTTTTCCAGTTGGAGAATGTCTGTCATTAATAGAAACAAAAAAGTTTAGTCCAGAGAGGAAAGACCCAATAATCTCCACAAACCATTCAGGAAACCAAAACAGCCTAGTTTGTGTAATAGACCCCTATGCCAGACCGAGTCGAAAGCTCGCTCCAGATCCAGAAACACTGCCACTCTCTTATGAGGGAGGAATGTCGCCAGTGTCGTTCCTTGCTTGATGAACTACTGGACCAATCTTCAAAGCTGTAAAGTGGTCCCATGTTCACTTCGGAAGCCAAACTGTTCCGGCTGGAATGGCAAATAGGATTTTATTTTCGAAAGGATCAGCCTCTCAAAGACTTTACCCAGACAAGGTAACAAACTAATAGGTCTATAGTCCTGCGGAGAATGACCTGATTTGTGTGGCTTATGTAATGAAATAACTTTTGTAAACTTCCACGCAGCTGGGAAGTAGCGCAGCTGTAGACAAGTGTTATAAAGTGCAGTCAAGGCTGCTAAAACTTTAGGGGGAACTTTAGAAAGTAATTTATTACTAATGCCATCATATCCGGAGGAGGATTTCGATTTAAGGGATGAAATGATCTGTTGAATTTCGGTGGAGAAATTAATATTGGAATAGGAGGATGAGTGTTAGTTATAAGAGTGGTTACAAAGGGAATGGGAGAGGGAGGATGCAGTCTATATAGGTTTAGGAGGTAGTGGTAGAAGGTTGAGGCCTTCTGGGTGTTGTTTATGAGAGGCTGGTTATTCTCCCACAGGGTGTGAGACACCTGGGATACTTGGCCCTTTCTTCAGGTGCCTGATAATACGCCAAGCAATAACATGGGATAGGTCTTCTTCAGAGCTACGAAGATGGGCCCAATGTCGACCATTGTGGGACCTGATAAGAGAACGAAACTCCCATTGTGCTTCATTCAACATCTTGCGAATTGCTTGATCTCTTGTGACCTGAAACAACTTTCTCAGTCTGTTCTTTTCCTTAATTTTCTGTAAGATATGGGGAGGGAGGGGATTGAGATGGGAGCAGGAGGGTTTATTGACGGATGATTTTTGAAGTGATGAAAAGTATTTGAGAAAATTAAATCAAGGCAGTTTAAGACATCAGAAGTCACAACATGTTGGACATTACAAGAAAGAGAAACGTCCAGAATATCAGGTCAGCCGGCAGCAGGCCGAGGGATATGTGTGTGTTGAGGGAGCATGAATGAGAACATTGGAGTTGAGGATAAGGTCAAGGAGAATGGAGACTTAATGATTGTCAGTGGAATAGCCCCAAGCAGTGTTTTTGGCATTCAAGAATACCTGAATACAGTAGCTGGCGGAGGAGATTGACGTTTAAGGGAGTATGGGGAGGTTTGTATACTGCTGATATGAGCAGGGGGGTATTGGAGTTAGGGAACTGGATCTTCACAGAGGTGTGTTCAAGGGGTGCCCAATCCCTCATAATTCTAGCATAGGGGATGCTTTTGCGAATACGAACTGCTGTGCCACCCCCAAATGTGGGCCTGTCAGTTCTCTCTACTTTGTAGTCCAAAATGGAGAAGGGAATATTGGGCTTTAAGAACGTCTCAGAGAATAGAACCAAATCAGGTTTGATAGATCCTATCAGCTGAGAGAGCTCTATCTTTCCTCTCTGGATACCACCAGGATTGTACACAATGTAAGTCAACGAGTCGTGGGAACGTTAATTGCTGTCGCAGCCATTGCTTTTAGAGCAGATGTCAACGTCTCTTAGTTGGTCAGTGAAGTTGTCGGAGTGGAAGTTGGAGGCCTCGGCTAGCTTTGTTACGATCAGAACCAAGACCCTTGACTTTTTGAAGATGTTGACGAAATAGTCGTCCACTTCCGAAAAAGATTTTTTAGAACTCGATTCTGGACTTTTCTTCCGTCCAAGACTGTCTCGATAGGAAACAGTCAATGGAGGTGGCATTGGAGCGGGAATGAGTCTGGGATCAGTGGATGGAGAAGGAGCAGGGGATTTGCTAAACACGGGGCAACAACGGTAGTTAGCAGGGTGTGCTGCCCTCAGTTTACACAAACTGGTGATGTCTGCTTGGGAGCGGGACAGGACGAATAATGGTGGTTACCAGGGCAGCGCACATAGCGAGGAACCTCTCTGCACCAAGTCTGAGTATGGCCCAGTCGCTGGCATCTATAGCACTGCGTTGGCCCAGGCCTTCTGCGGGATTCCTCACCCGTAACCGCAATGCCCAGAAAAATGGACACCGAGGTGATCGTTTTGATATTAGAGTCAGGTTCAACTGTAATTTCAAAAACTGGGAGTGGTCTCGGTACTGTGTCGTCAGGGAATCTTGGCCTTCTGGATGCTAACTGGTTAGCTCGTGCCCTATGTCCTTTGTCCAAGAAGTCCTTGTTTATATCTGTCGGGTCTGTGTCCGTCGGTAAATACATAATTATAAATTTGGAAGATTTAAGCTCACAGGGAGTTTTAAAGGAGTGAAATTTGATGTCCATATTTTTTAGTGACTTTGTCACTGTCCGGTAGACAGTGGGTGTCTTTGTCTGAATCCTAATAGACTGACCACCTCATGTGACGGCCATGTCGTCCAAAAGGCTCTGCTGGGCAGATGCTCTAAACCTTTGGGAAGACGAAATGGACCTAATCATAATTGGAGGCAGAAAAGACAAGGAAGAGGTAGGAAGGTTATTACTTCGATCCGTCGAGTCACTAGTCAAAACGAGTTCCCAAACAATAGGGATTTTCTTGCCTTTGAGGCCCAATTTTGTGTAAAATATCAACTTGATCCATCAAAGATTCTGGACCGTAGCGTGGTAACAAGCAATGCTAACACACTCACCCATCCACCCACCCACACACACACAGACATCATCGTAAAAACTTCATAAAACGACTTCTGGGACTTCAAAACATGTAATTCCGTCAAAATCTCGAGATTGAATTTTTTCACGATCACTATACTTTACTTATAGTAAAGTAATAACATCTCGGATATATCAATAATTTCACATTTCTTGTAACCAACAAAAAAATTATAGCCACATGTAAAAAATTATACATATTTATTAAAATGTTTGTATAGCTATATAAAATAAAACGAAACACGAGTTAGTTATTAATGAGTTTGATATTATGTTTACTTATAGTAAAGCTGAGTGTAGGCCACTCCAGGTTTTTTGAAAATTTTTATAAAATCCATTATCAAATATCTTTCAAATCTACATATTAATTTTCTTGATAAACAGCCTAGCAATAAAGGAATCTTCTTCCAAATTTTAAACTTCTATTTATATTTGGAAAATAAATATACATTCAATAAAGAAATGTTTGAGTTCTTTTGAGGTTTTAATACCTACTTATTTAAAGAGTGATAATGCCACAAAATGTAATATTTACATTTTAGACATTTAAGATCTTGTAAGAAAATGTCTCTCTGCTTTTGTTAAAAATGTGGCATTGAACTCCTGCAAATAAAATGCAGTGTGGATCAAAGGTTACCTGTATGCATTTCTCAGATCATAAAAATCGTTTAATACAATTGTTAAATAACATTTGTTGATAAATCAAATACAAGCAACAACAAGATGTAACATAATCACAGATTTGTTAATGAAGGATACATAATCCAAAGTTAGCTACAGCTTGCTGCTTCACACAATCGGATAAACTATTCTCGGCTTCGAATAGAAAATTCAGCAGTTTTGAAGAAACAATTTATTTGAAGAAACAAGTTTTGAAATAGTCTCAAAGAAATAGTTTGAAGAAATAGTGTACTTTGAAGAAAATACACTATTGGAGCCACATAATAAATTTATAATTCATGTCAAACGAAAAGTTCTCAATTTATTTTTAAACATAAGTTTTTATATCATGATTATAAACTTCATAATCAATTATAAATAATCATTATCAATTAATAATGATTATAAACCAGTGCTGATATATCTATAATAAAAAAATAGAAATATTGATTTTTACCTTATTCATAGAATAAGTTGATGTGTCTGTCCCTTTATAGGAAGACAGCAAGTGCCGAAGGTCAGGTGGTAAACAGGAAGCAATTTCAGCTTCCTTATTCAAATCAATTCTCATTCCGGTACTGCTGACAACGCTGGAACCTACAGACATATATTAATTACATCCTAAACCATCTAAATGTAATTAATGATAAACGTAGGAACGTTTATCCAACCAAAAATAATTGGTTGTTTAAAAATATCATTGCAACGTCTACACGCTCCTGTAAGTACTAAGTCCAAGAACTACACATTGATAACCTCCGTTGTTATCATTACGTGTAGTTGACTTTGTGTATAGTTTATTCGAGTTTTTGTTTAGATTTGTATTATTTTTATGTAAGTTGTGAAAGTACCTTTGTAAAAGATATCGTGGAGAATGGTTGATGATGACCCTACAAATTTTGGAAGCCATTTTTATCCTGGAAAAACAACCCACTAGGGCAGTAGATTTACAAGAATTCTGAACCTGTATGAAGGCTGTCAGAAGACGAACCAGTCAAGGAGAGGTAAAGAAAAGACTCTGGGGAAACCTCACCTTGCCACTATCTGTTGATATCTTTCGTTGTTGTGATTACGTGTAGTTAACTTTGTTTATAGTTTATTCGAGTTTTTTGTTTAGATTTGTATTAGTTTTATGTAAGTTGTGAAAATACCTTTGTAAAAAATGTCCTTGAGAATGGTCGATGATGACCGAAACCTGTTGGTGTACAGGAATAAAAATGTTTGAGAACTGATGTATCTTGTCCTGAACTTATGGAAGTCAGAGGTGAGAAAATTGGAAAAATTAATCCGAAAAGGTGTTAGACTAGAAATAGGCATAGGTTTCAATAGAACACACACACTGACACACACACACACTGACACACACACACACACACACACACACACACATATAATATATATATATATATATATATATATATATATATATTTAAAGATTTCACATAAACACGTGAAATAACAATCAATGATCAAACAACAAAAAGAAAATGGGAAAACAAGAGTAAGATCTTTCAACCGTAACAAGCAGTCTTCGTCAGAGTCAAAAACTCAACGCTTCAGTTGGGTTTTTGACTCTGACGAAGACCACTTATTACGATTGAAAGATCTTAGTCTTGTTTTCCCATTTTCTTATTATGGTTTGATCATATATATATATATATATATATATATATATATATATATATATATATATATATAGGTATTGTTTTCTTGACCACAAATTACTAATAAACACTTTATCTTCTTCTTGGAATTTGGTCAGGATTAATATATGGAATCAATTTTTCGCCAACGTTTCGTCTTTATTTTAAGACATCATCAGGGCTCTAAATCAAGGCTAGCTTCTGAGAAGCTTCTGAGAAGATAGCCTTGATTTAGAGCCCTGAGGTTGTCTTAAAATAAAGACGAAACGTTTGCGAAAGGGTGATTCCGTATATTAACCCTAACCAAATTTTAAGAAGAAGAAAAGTGTTTATATATATATATATATGTGTGTTTGTGTGTGTGTTTAATAAAGCAAAATTTAGTATGTTTAATATTCAGTCAATTCAGGAATCTTGCTAGGCCATAACAAAACTAGCCCATTAACAAATGAACCGCACATTCCGCCATTGAACATCGCTAAAGAGTAAAGCCAATGAATGTTTAAATAAACAAATTTTTTGCTTAACAAACAAAAGTTATGATTTAATTTTAATGGAAATATTAAAAGAAAAAAGACACATTACCTTGTAAAAGACCTAGGGCAGATCCAGGCCTTGGAATGGGATCTGGTCCATGCGTAACTTTTCGTAAATTGGTTTCACTTGCACTAGGTCGTTGTAACATCAAGTTGGAAGAAATTCTATAAGTTGAATCCCCAAAATGTTTTAAAGGTGAACAAGATGGGCTAAACAAATTGAAGTTAATTGTAATGATTACTATTACAGGTAAAATGCAACCTAACTACATGTTCATATAGTTATAACCTGAATCGATCGTGCGGACTCTTAAGTTTGCTCCTATCAGATTTTTTAGCACTAGTCAAAGTAATAGCTTCGCGGTCCATGGGAATGGAAGGTAACTTTCTTCTTATTCTTAATGATTTCTGTGAATCCGTTTCACTTAGTGTGTCCGATGAATCACCTCCTTCTTTAGGCCCTCGAGGCGTTCCAACAGGAGTTCCTTGAGGAGTTGCCACCGGAGTGACTGAAATTAAAATTAAGTCCAAATCAACTAAATTCAAAACATGCGTTCTTCAAACCATTTAAATTAATTACTAATCTATTTTTTATTATGAAGGTTTGTGGTAATGATCTAATTGAAGATATAATGGTATTTCCTCATCTGTGAATAACAAAAGGAAAATCACTGCTACAAGAGAAAGTTTTCTCTCTTTTATTAACATTTATTTTTTTATTTTTCAAAAATGAATCACAATATTGGTTTAACCTTCAATAATTATATAATTTTTCATCGATTTGAGTTAAAATTATCATTATATTTTAATGAAAAAAGACATTTATATTTCATTTTATTTTATAATTTGTTTATACTTTGTTGTTTTATATTCCATATAATCCTGTAATGAGAGAAAGAATTCTGTAATTTAATACTGTCTAAAAGAGGAAATTTATATTTCTGAGTTTTGCATTTTATGTGTATTGTCTGTTTTTATGTTTTCTGTATACTTCAATTAGAATAAATTTTTTTTATTACGTATTTATTATCTACTGTCTACAGTATATTATTTTATAATGACTGTAGAAGTCTTCGATTTTTGTATATAATAATTTAATATTTAATTAAGAAGGAGGATATTTTGATTTACGTAAAAACAAAATAGCATAACTTAGAATCACAATAATGCATCTCAAAGGTTAAAGAATAAGTCTTGAGTTCCTCAACAAACTAATTCAATTAACGATATATTTCAGTTATTCATGTGGCCATCTTTAGAAAGACTTTTTTTATTGATTGTACCGCTCAAGATGGCTATAAGAATAACTAGTCGTATCCGTTTGTTAAAGAGCTAAGTCTGGTATTTTAATTCTTATAATATAGAAGGGATTTATATATATATATATATTATTAAAGAGTATGCCAATCTTCATTTTCGTTTGTTTTTTATTTAATTTCTCCAGTTTTCTAAACTTGGTTTTTAACTCTTCAGGTAAACTACACACTAACTCTCCGAAAGATTTATTCTTGAGTTCCATAGTAGTAATCGAATAATACACTCTAAACCTAACTAAAAACAAACAAACTATACATTAAATTATTCCAACATTTCGGTCACTTTGACCATCTTCAGGGATTTACAATATGACGATTAAACAACTTAACTTAAGGAAAAACACTAACAATAATTATTACAAACTATTTACTTTATTACTAACAATAATTATTACTACTATGGAACTCAAGAATAAATCTTTCGGAGAGTTAGTGTTTAGTTTACCTGAAGAGTTAAAAACCAAGTTTAGAAAACTGGAAAAATTAAATAAAAAACGAACGAAAATGAAGATCGGCATACTCTTTAATAAAACATGTCTAAATGAAGATCTGCTCCCAAAATATACTAATATATATATATATATAACAATATATATTGTTAAATAACGCCCCATATTTAGCTTGTGTCTGTTTCTTACACAAGTTTTCCAGTTTCCGGAATTTCTTCCTCGTCTCTTCCTTAAAACTATAAAGCTTATCACCAATATTGCTAGTCGACATATTTCGAATGTACCACATTCATCATCAGTACAATAATGAGAATAATAGTAGGATTGTAAGTTTATATATATATAGGTGGATTACTATTGGAAATGATTACAAGAGAAATGATGGTCAATTCCACGAAAATTATTGCTAAAGAAAGAAACCATTTTAAATTACAAATATTAGAAGCATTAATAATTCAAGGAAAGCAGCCAGCCATAAATATCCAACTTAATAATTCTTGTCGAATTTTAAAACTATTTTCCAACAAGCCAAACCAGATTAGCCAGGTAGTAGGTGAGTCCAACCACTCTGCCTTAATCCCCCATAATGCCCCGTGACCCAGGGCGATGTCCTGTGAACATTCCAATAGTAATCCACCTCTATATATATAAACTGACAATCCTACTATTATCCCATTATCGTCCTGATGATGAATGTGGTGCATTCGAAACATGTCGACTAGCAATATTGGTAATAAGCTTTATAGTTTTAATGAAGAGACGAAGAAGGAATTCCGGAAACTGGAGAAATTGTGTAAGAAACAGATACAAGCCAAATATGGGGTGTTATTTAACAATATATGTTTAAATGGAAGACTGCTTCCAACTTTTGCAAATATATATATATATATATATTTGTGTACAAAGGCAGCAGGTCTTCCCTTAAGCATATGTTATTAAAATAAGCAGCAGCTTCTGCATTGACCAGTTTTTTGTTGACACTCTCTAGATTTCGTATCACTCTGCGGTGAGACTCTGGTAGCTTTCAAAGAAGGTTAGCAAAAGACATTAACACACACATTAAACATAGGTCAAACACGAAAAACTAAATTGAATCACTGTTTTAATCACTAAATTAACAAACTAAATAAAATTACGTACAAGCTTTCGGCTCTCATTCGCCATCTTCAGGTATAAACTAAAATTAATTAAGTCTAATAAACTATAGTTAAAATAAAATAAAATACTTGAACAATGTCTACAAAATTACTGTACTTTAGGAAGTGAATCTAAGGTGGGAGTGAGGGGAGAGGGAGGTATGCATGGCGACAGGGTCGGCCAAAAACTACCTGC
The DNA here is from genome assembly GCA_026182355.1 of Hermatobates lingyangjiaoensis. Taxonomy (NCBI): domain Eukaryota; kingdom Metazoa; phylum Arthropoda; class Insecta; order Hemiptera; family Hermatobatidae; genus Hermatobates; species Hermatobates lingyangjiaoensis. The sequence continues at coordinate 4,703,006 of JAPFBL010001938.1, forward strand.
GGTCCGTTCACCTCCCCGTCTCCCTTACAAGCTTGAAAGTATTGTCAAAATTCTTAAGACTAGGCACAGAGTTGAAATCATTGCTTTGGATATTTAGACTAGGGTTGCAATCCTTAATATATAGAGCTTCCAGTATATGTAATCTGCTAGGCTCGTGGTGCACTTGTAGAATGGAAGTGCCCTCAATCAGGGCCTGCCTTGTCAGTTTTACTCGGTGGGCGTCCTCCGTATGGTTTTTAGGGGCCCCCGTGCTCAGGTGGACAGTTAGACGCCGTGAAAGCTTCGTAGTAGTCATCCCTATGTATGAGGATGGGAGGGTTGCACAGTCCCCTATACTGCATTTGTACTCATACACAAGGTGACTACGTTGTAGCTCCGGGGTCTCAGTTCTCGGTCTATTGTGGAGTATTAGGTCCGATGTCTTTTTACTTCTATAATATATAGTCAGCCTTATCTTGTCCTGCTCGTTGGTAGTCTGAATATTGTATATATATATATATATATATATATATATATATATATATATATATATATTGCTACACTAATACTTATTTATTGCAAATAATGTGGAAAAGATTTCGAAAACGTTTATTTGGTTAATTGCTGAAGTTAATTAGATTTTGTAAATTGGGCTTAAAAAAAAGTTGGGGATCACTTGTGGGCTAATGGGAAGCGCGCCTTACTGCACGAAAAAAGCCGGGTTCATTTCCAGCAATTGAATAAACATTTTTAGGATTTCACTGTGCACGGTTGTAAGTGAAGAAACCAAAAAACATTGCTCCGTGATAAAACGTCTTAAATTTCTTCGGTTTTAAATCTTAAGATTTGTGAGTTAGTCTTTCCGACATAAAAGAGTCTGTTTTACAAGTACAATTATTACCATCGGTAGCGGATGCGAGAAAGGCGACTTTCTGCTCTATTGACATCTGTACCTGCTCTGCCTACCTGCTGTGCTGCCTTCAACCATATACTTGTAAAGAAGTTTTATTCCTTTGGCTTATTGTCTCAACAAAATTCATTCAACAAGACCTGTTTAAATTGATCTTCGGAGAGCCCAAAAAAGCACACTACATACCTACCAACATACCTCAGGGAATTAATCCAAGCTAAACGACGAGCAAGAGCCAAATGGCAGAGAAGTCGATACCCATCTGACAAACAAACATTTAACAGACTACAAAACCAACTAAATCGAAACTTAAAGCAATATCGAAATTGTCTTTTCCAAAAATATACTGAAGCACTGAAAGCAGAAGACAAGTCACTATGGACTGCCACTAGACGAATACTGTCCCATAAAAAAATTAGTACTCCGATCCTTACTGGCGACGATACCTGGGCAAAAAGCGACTGTGAGAAGGCCACAGTCTTCTCCAAACACCTTGAAACCCTTTTCATTCCCAACTCAAATATAGAAGACCCTGATACTACAGCAAAAGTAACTGATGAACTTGTAGCCCCTTTACAGCTCTCTCTTCCACCCAAGTCATTCTCCCCAAATGGAGTCTCTTTTATAATTAAAAAACTACCATCAAAAAAATCTCCCGGTTATGACCTTATAACAAACGAAATAATCAAACAACTTCCCCGTAAGGTCATAATTTTCGTTACATATATATACAACTCTATCTTACGAACAACCTATTTCCCCATTCTGTGGAAATTTTCTATTATTCGCATGATCCCAAAGCCCCATAAGTCTCCACAACTATGTACCTCGTACCGCCCAATCAGTTTACTACCAACCATGGCCAAAATCTTTGAAAAACTATTTCTTCGAAGACTTCGTCCCATTTTAGAATCGAAAAATTTAATCCCCTCTCACCAATTCGGGTTTCGATCGCAACACTCTACAATTCAACAATGCTACCGTATAGTTGATGTTATTTCCTCTACTCTTGAGAAGAAACAGTACTGCTCAGCTGTCTTTCTTGATGAGGTGGAAGCCTTTGACAGGATTTGGCATGCTGGGTTGCTTTGGAAGCTCAAAAAAATACTCCCACGTACTTACTATCTTATAATGCAGTCCTACCTCAACCACCGCTTTAGCCAAGTAATAGAAGGCTCTTGTCTTTCTCCAGTTATTCATATTAAGGCAGGAGTTCCGCAAGGAAGCATATATGGACCAGTGCTATACTCCATATACACCTCCGACATTCCAGAATCTCCCCATACAGTCTTACCCACATTTGCTGACGACAAGGCAATCCTTTGCACAAATGACAGTCCTGAGCTAGCATCCTACTATATCCAGCAAGACTTAAACGTTATAGAGCCATGGTTGAAGTGTTGGAGAATACGCATTAACGAACAGAAAAGTGTTCACGTAACATTCACGTTGCGGCCAGATACGTGTTCTCCAGTCTTCCTTAACCATATTCCGATCCCTCAAGCTACAACCACCAAATACTTAGGACTACACCTTGATAGACGATTTACTTGGGCTCCCCATATAAAAATCAAACGAACAGAACAATACAGACGGTATAAACGTTTACTACACCTAATGGATCTACGCTCTAAATTAACGACTCACAACAAACTATTACTTTACAGAACTGTGATTATGACTATTTGGACATACGGCATTGAGATATGGGCAACAACAAAGAAAACTAATTCTCAGAGGACACAAACCCTTGAAACAAAAATCCTTCGTAAAATTCTTCATTGCCCCTACTATATACCGAACCAAACAATTTATTCCGACTTGAAGTTCCCAACAGTTTAGCAGGTAGCAATATCCCGTTATAAAACGTTTCACAAAAAACTTCCAAAAAATAGTAATCCCTTAATTCTAACAATATCCTCCACAAGCATTCCAGGAAATCCCAGAAGACGTCTGAAGAGGATGTGGCCAAGAGACTTATTACTATGAACCGTTCTAAGTGATTTTTTTTTCCTACTTAGACCCACGCAAGGAAGTGTAGTCACTGGATTGCTTCTTCCCTCCTATGTTTCCTCATACATCTGTGTTATCAGGGTCACTGGTAATGTAACACTTACATTGTTGTGACTTTAAACAAATAAAATTAAAAAAAAAGTTGTCAGGCTTTTTTTGTTCGCTGGGTATATTGGTAAAATGATTTTTAAACAAAAAATAACAGTTGTAGAACCATCAACATGATCCCTGTGGCCAGAGTCTGACATTGAAGAAGAATGAGAGTCATTCTGAAGACCTACCTGAATACTGCAAATGCTAACTACCTGCGTTGAGTTGCTGGGGATTGTAGAGATAATGCGAGCTGACTTGCTGGGATGAAACAGCAGATGATTGGCTAAGAATGTTGAGTTTGTCTTCTATGTTGCCAGAAATATGTTGAGAGTCAGGTTTAGCGTGTGACGTTTGGTGAACGACTTGGGCAGCACTGATCTGTTGTAATGTTGTGGGTCCTGAAGACATACCTTGATTATCTCCGTTGAAATTCACTTCTTTTTTCTGAAAAATAATATATTTTGAAATGAACAAAATTAAAAGTATGGTCTAAATTTGGTGAAGTCTTAAATTTAGATCCATGAGCTAGTTAATCTTCAAAGTTTCATCTATGTATGAACCGTATGTGCGAATATACGATATATTTTCGTTCGTAATTGAAAATAAAAATATTAAATCAAGTCTAAATCAACGCTGCTCAAACAGTAGATCTCAATCTACTGGTCAATTGTAGCGTAATAGTAGTCATTTTTTGTAATGTTATTTTAAATTTTAACAATAAAACATTATATACAACATTTTGTAACATGGAGCACAGGGATATTTATCATAGGTGGGTTTTGACTCAGGTACACATATTTCTGGTCTGCACCAGTTATAAATAGTTCTATTATTACTGGTTCTAATTCCTTCTAGGACATTTGCCATTTTACATGCATGGGAGTACATATTGGTTATTGAAATAACGCAGCCAGATATTTTTCGGAGTTAGCTGGGAAAGATGCCGAATAGACAGGAATACCATTCTTATTCATTCCGCCACCTCTGCCTTTCATTGGTTGAACCCGCTTTTCCTGATAAAAACATTATCAATCAGGCGATATGAACTTTGAGATATGAACATCATAAACAATGTTCAGGATTATGTCTTTCTTCGTATATTCTAAGCTTTGAAAACATTTCATAAATCTAGGCTACGATCTAAAGAACAATATATTATTTAATGTTGTATTTATTATATTTACATTTCATAATTACTTTTCTTTCCTTAATTTAGTCAGTTTTTAGCTTACTTTATCCGACAGTTAGTGCACCGGTGTGTGCTTAACGGCTTCTGTTAAAAACATCGCTCTTCTATCACTTTCATTCTTAATGCTTCAAACAGACTTATTTTTTTTGACGTAAACAATGTGGATATTGACTTAAACAATAGCTGTTTGCTTTAAATAAAGCAATCGTTAGAAGTGCCTACACATCAGGAAGACTATGTCGAGATCCCTGTCTATTTGCTTAATCAAATTTGCAATGATGTCAAACATTGTACTGTTTACCAACTAACTTAAGGGAACAATTTTCAGAACCGGGCTATCCATCTCCTTTTATCAGAAGCCGTGTTCTACTTGCAGGTAGAACACGGATTGTTACAACTTATGAATATTACAAGTAGAAATATTTCAGAGATAGATAAAACAATATTACTTACAGAAGTAAGAATTTTTTAACTAAGAAAATGAAATTTACATTATTTAAAGGAACAACAATGTTAACCGGACAAAACCTTCGAATAGAAAATCCATTTTCATATTGTGTATATGTTTGATGTTGATATGTGATTTCTTATTATCCTTAGTTTGTAGGCCTATGAAAAAGGTTTTAAATAACACCGAAACGTTGGCAACGAGAGTTTGATTTTTTATACTGGAAAATTGACCGAACCCCGATTAGAGAACACACCTATTCTATCTAACGGTCGATATATTATTGAATCTGTTATATATATAAATATATATATTTGGTTGGAGAATCGGCATGTTATACCAACAATGTTAAATCTGCTTGTATCAACTAAACATGCATTAATGAAGAAGGGTTGTTTCCAAAATATTCGAGTATATTCATGTGTGTGTAGCTGAAAGCATTTTCAATTCTATCTTTTAACATTTATTATAATAATATAACCTAGATGACTTGCTTAAGTAGAGTTTAATTAGAGCTAATTATATATTTGTCTTACTTCAGTAATAAGTAAAACTCTAGGGCTGGTAACCTGTTTTATTTCATTAGATAAGCATTAGTTAATCGCCATATTCTACGAGTATCTAGAATGGCCAAAACAGTAGTATCAGGTTATGATATGTCCATAATCTATCTTAAAGTAAGGAAAATTTGAAACCCATCAGATTATATCGGATGCCGTTGCAGATATTTAACTTCATATATTAATACTTTACTAGATATTTACAAGATATTTTTGAAACTTGAAGATTTTATTTCTATTTAAATTATGGTATATGCAATTAAAAGAAGTACGAAAAAATATGTTGTAACTTGATGGAAATTTTACCACTTATGGTAAAAATCACAGTATTTATTTTAGGTGTTTTTCACTTTAGTTGACATTTCTTGATGTAAACTTTTCCTGAACAATAGTACTTTCATTATATCGGTCCACATCCAACCCTGTAGCCCTCATTTATTCTTATATTTTAATCTATCCTCCAGAAATTAAGAAATTTGTCCTTAGATCCTTCTCCTTTAATATCATACATTGTATTTGCAATAGATTAAATGAGAAATATTTTTATTTAAGTTACATAGTATTTATTAATAATAACCGAGATAAAACAGACGTATGAATATTTTTGCATTACAAGAAAACATAGTATATTGTACCTGTTTGTGAGTGTCGCCGATTCCATGTGGACCAGACCGCCTAATCTTCTTCAGGTGTTGAGTGTAATGTTGAAGTTGCATATGCTGTTGATACATCTGTTGCTGCTGAGGAGTTAAATTCTGAGCAAATATCGGATGGTATTCATTTAACTTTTGAAACATTTGTTGCTGCTGGTGCTGATGGTCCTGGCACATTTGCATTGCTTGTTGATCGATATTTTGTTGTTGGAGCATTTGCTGTTGATAAGCCGCTTGTTGATGCATTTGACCTTGCTGTAAATGCATTGGACCAGGTTGCTGATTTAAAATTGCTGGTTGTTGTTGCTGCTGTCTCTGTTTCAAAATTGAATTCTGTTGCATTGCATTTGGTCCGATCATATGAGAACTACTTAATTGTTTGTTCATATCGAATGGTTGCTGGCTTCTCACAAACTGTTCCATTTGCATCAGCTCTGATGGCGTCATTTGACTACCATCAAACATACCTTCTGTGTGGAAATGTGTTTGTTGTTGCTGTTTTTCCTTATGAGTATGATCAATCTTATTACCATGCATGAATTTCTCATTGGCTTTTATTTGGGCTTGTATTTGTTGTTGAGATAGTGGCCTTTGAGAAATAGAGTGACTTTGATTTTGTTCGTGACCGTATTTTTGATATGGCTGCTGATTATCAGCATTTATATTGTCTTCTGTCGGAGAAGGTCTGGGAGGGGATGTACTCGAACTTAAACCTGAAATAATTTTAAACAAGTTACTGAAATGACTATTCTACTCGTATATCACTAATAAATCTATAAGTAATAAATAATTCAGTTACATGTTTTCCCTTTTCCAATTGGTTGTATAACTAATTTGCTTATTTTACCGAAGTTAACAAGAAAAAATATTGCAAAATATAGTTATAGAATAATTTAACTATAAAATGTATAGTTAATTATTATATTTATAGTTAACATATTTTTTACATTAAATAAAAATTAATCACAAAATTGAAACAAAAAATTAAAAAAAGTCAATTTTCACAATAAAATTTAAATATAGAAAACATTAATAATTCTATCAATCTACATTAAAAATTGGAAGTGGTTAATATTTCTAAATAAAATATTTTTACAATTTTTCATATTTAAAAAAATTTAAAACCTTTTTCATAAGCAGAAGTATAAATTTTGAAACAGAAAAACTAAGTATTACATTACAAATTATTTACAAAGAAAAATAGTTTGTGGATTCCAACAACAACTGTAGTTTGAATGTAATGTAATAATAATTTGTAATTTAATACTTAGTTTTTCTGTTTCAAAATGTATACTTCTGCCTATGAAAAGGTTTTAAATAAAAACGGAAACGTTGGCAATGAGAGTTTAATTTGAACCTGAAGAACTGACAGAGTCCCGAAAAAATTTTAGTTTTATATATATATAAGTTATGTTTTCGCCTCCAAATATTGTATTTTTAAAAAGATTTATTTGCTAATATTACAATTAATTATTTATGCTAGTTATTATACTATTAGATAAGTCTAATAGGAGTCTGCCAATTAATAATAAAATATTGAAATAATGAAATAAACAGTTTATGCCAAGACTCCTGAAATCAAATTATTAAAGTGACTGAGGGTCTTACAAATGAGGACAAACTAGACGGAGGTTTTGACAAGACTGACAGAGTGGTTGGACAAGACTGGAGCTGCGGCGCAGCGCTAGCTCTTTTATTAAGTTTTAATGCTTACAAAGCACTCTGAGTTCAATACTCCTGCCTGGTGCAGCTGCCTCCGGGATAAAGAAGGTGATTGTTTGTTACCAGCTAACTTATATATATATAAGCGACTATTTCAATTCGTTAATATGAACTACATAAAGTCAATCATACAAAACCACACAGAAAAAATATTAAAAGTTCACTCTGATATTTTAAGTGAAGTTCATTACTTTAACTTTCGAAAGCCTCATATAAAGTAAGTCAATACTGGGAAGTGTCAGTCATCACTTGCAGTTTTGTTACCTTACAGTAGAAGGAGAGGCAGAGGAAAAAATTAATAATAAAAAAGTAAGTAAAAAAAATAACAGTAGTTCATTTATTAATTAAAAAAAAAATGGAAAGTGTAAGGAAAATAATTAACACTTGAAGTAAATCTGTTTATGGGATCAACCTCAATCATTAATTATTTTTTCCTTGTTTTATTCGTACTTTAGAAGTTTTTAATTATCTTTGCCATAGTATCTCTCTGCGTTCTTCTCTGTTCTCACCTAAGGTAAACGTCTTCTTTGCCAATGGACAGATCATCTTTGTTTGAGTTGTGCTCTCTCATGACAGTGGACAAATACACAGAAAGGATGCCGTTAATTGTAATGCTGGCTTTAACATCTTCTCCCAAACGTACAAAAGAATATAGTATTTATACCTAATTCTTAAAGCCTTACCTAAAGCACGGCTGAAGTCCGCCAACATTCCGCTAATTGTCCCAGTGGTCGGTTTTGTGGCAGCATTGCTTTGTTGATTCACTTGCTTTTGAAACTGAAGTTTATTTGAATCATCCATTACATCCATCTAAAATAATATGAAAAACAATTATTACTTTAAATTATTGCTATGAATGCTTAATTAGGCCTTGGTGCTAGGTGATATTTTTCGATTTAGTTAAATTAAAAAATATTTTTGAACAATGAAGCAAATATGTGCCTCATTTTTAGTCTAGTGTTTGAGTTGATCACAAAAATAAAATAAATTTCTTACTAATAATTAATTAACGTATATAATGCATAGTAGAGATAAATTAAATATTAATAATAACTATTTAATGATAATTAATATAATTTAATATAAACATGTATTGTATTATAAAACCCTTACACAGGATGGTCCAAACAAAACTGAAACTTTGAGTAGTTATGACTTTTTAATTTTCTGTATAAATTAAGTGAAACTTTTGTGATAGCTTGTTCGTGTTTCAAATATCTTGTAAAATTATATGCTTTTGGAATTTTGTAAACCAGATGTTCACGATGACCTCAATTTAGCCCTGCAAATCACTTGAGGTGGCATGAAGATGTCCATAATGTCATCACCTTTCGACTAATGGCTCCTATCCGACTTTCATGAATTCCTTCAGTCTCGAAGTGGTTCTCGGTCTCCCCAGAAACACTCTGTCATTAAGATAACTCCAGAGAAAGAAATGGACTAGCCGTCTATTTATATGGAAATGAACAGAACCACCAAAGTTCTCTTTTAAACAATATCTGAATAGGCTTGATATGAGAAGTTTGTCCACCTTGATGAGATTAGTATCTTTGCAAAGCGATGGGTACAAGTTCTACAGTGGAAAATTCATTAATGATCAAACTCTGCAATGCACATCAAACAATGTACAGACCTGACTAGTGGCCACTTCAAGCACGTGATCTAAATAAATAAGGAAAGTGTAAAGATTTTCATGTGTCATGTTTTGAATGTAATTACACATTCAAAACTTATTAGCATTAAAACTTATTAAGTGATCTATCTTAGTGAATTTATTCCTGAGTAGGACTCAGGGTGCTCTCCCTATGGAGGGTTTTCCTCGTGGGGTGGCAGTCCCCTGGTTCCCATGAGCCTATTTGTCGGCGTCCTCGTCACGAGAGTAGGCTTCAGGTTACGGTTGATGCGTAGTCTGGCTAACAGGCAGAAGGCTTTGAGATCACTGACCTTACCTGTAGCCAAGGTAGACACAGTAGGACCCTAGGGTTCGGAGTTCTCTTAAAATATTGTATTATATTTTACCACGGAGGAGGTGTTGCTCATTCGGTTCTTCTTGTGAGGCTCCCTGTGTCCCGTCATTTGTGTCGGACTCGTGGTAGCTGTAGTTCCTTACCCAGGAAGGGTATACTTTTCTTTTGGTTGAAGGGAGTCGCGGTGTGAGAAGCAGTATCTTCCTGAGAGAGTACTTGAAGGGTATCAGAAGCGAGTTAAACCCTCGACCCTTACCATTGGAAAGTCCATGAACCGAACTTGGCATGTGGACTTTGGTACTGGTACTCATTATAGAAGTGAGCCCAGGTCCCAGAGAAATGGGTGTATTCCCCATTTGGAGGGACGACCGTATTCTATTAATACCATGGCAGTTCTTTAACAGTTTGATTTGAGTAGAGTCTGACACCTAAATTAACCTTTACTTATATTTCATTCCGTTCTTCAGAGAATTAATAAATCATAAATTTATATTATTTATTATACATTATATATATTTGTACTGTATTTATTTATAACATTTTGCTCACGAACTCTTTCTAAAATTAAAGAGATAGATTCCTAATCTGTATCTATTCTGAAAATTCATGACAAAGTACTTAAATATGTTTATTATTTTTTAGTTTTCCCAATTTACATCAGGATTCCCTCCCAAACTGACAAACTTTTTAACAAAAATACAAAAAATGAGTTTATATTGTATACACTTTAATATCTGTGTATGATAGTAGTATTGGAGTAGACATCAGAATAGGGGATATCCGATGTTACCATATCTGCCTATATTATTTTACAGGGGGGTTGAGTTATTCTATGTCCTTCATGTTCTGGTTTAACATAATAATTTTGTTATATTACCTATTACTTCACATTTTTGTTAACACAACTGACTTATAGGAAGTATACATTTAATTAAGTCGTTGTTATAAATATATATTGTAAACCCTTTAATTTACAGCACTGGTATACCATAACGAGTCTAATAATTTTTATGGAAAACTGTTAGTTTCTATTAACTCAGTACGTAAGATTTTCTACTATTTCCATTAAATATGAGGCATTACATGTTTACATTGATCAATTTAAATATTCAATAATGAATTATTCTGTTTCCAGTACTAATCTTATTTAGACAACATGTTGAGAGGACAGGTAGTAACGGCCCAGGCTAAAGATAATAGTCCAGAGTTTGGCCGTCTTGCTTTAGTTGCAGTTTTCTATATACTTTATTTTACTATATGAACAGAGGTGATATATAACTTTAGTAAATTATTGATGCAAATCCACCTAGTGTAATACACAAGTAGTGTGACCAGTGGAATTTCTACGAATCACTTACATAACTCACAACCCATCACGGCAAAGTTCATCAAGGACTACTGACATATTGTTTAACATAAATAAATGTATCCCTGTTACTGCTGCGCTATCTGGTAGCTAGTCAACAAAATACTTACTAAGTATTGGGTTAATTGGATTAATGCTATTAGATATCAAGAATCATTAATTTTTCAATACTTTTTTTTTCATAATTATTTCATAATTTTATTCATAATAATAATAATAATTTTTCAATTCAACTTTTTTTACTAAAAAAAAAGTGATAATTCAAGTCTTATTCAACTGGATTTGTCAGTGGTGAGAAAAAATAACGTAAAATAGCTTAACAGATGATGTGGCAAGCAGAATAGCTATATGATTTGGCGATAAACTTTTCCATTTGATTAAATCGATATTTTAGTAAACGATAAAAACTCTATCTTAGATTAGATGGAGTACAAAAAAGTAAAGATTGCTGTTCGAAAAAGTCAACTTTGAGATAGGATATAGTGACTTGTCTGAACTGGCTGCTGCCACGAAATGCCTCAAGTATTAGAAAGACATAAGCCATGTTGATGAACTATTTACTTTGCTAAGTAGGCACATTCCTACCAGCATCCTTTCAAAAGTCTGCTCAACAAGTTCCCAAATACCTTATCTTAGTTAAGGTAATAACATTTTTGTAATTTTTTAAGCATTTTGAAGCGTTAATATTTTTTAAAAAAATTAATTATTATAAATAATTAATCAGAGAGTTAACTCTTATCAGGTAAACTTCTTCAATGTTCGTCAATGTCGTCAATGTTCTTTACTTATTACTTATATTTACTCCCCAATTAGAACAGTAGAATCTTATGTAATATAAATATGAAAAATTCCATATAGCATAGTTTCACAGAAAAAACATATAAAAGAGATAGAATAAAGTGAGTCGAAATGACGAGTTGTTTATTTTTCTACTAAGTGACTGCTTCTTTAGATATGAACCTAAGCTTTTAGTAAATATAAAACAGAGTTGTAATACATATTCTTCAGATTTCTGTATGATTTTAAGTGAGCAGAGGTATTCGCAATATCTTTAAAATGATAACCTCATGTACTCGTATAACTAACTAGTAGCCAAACCTAGTTTTGCTCGAGTCAAGAAAAAATAATTTTGAGTTCAAAGAATGAGTTACAGAATCGCAGAAAATTCGATCTTCCTCAAGTTCCTCGGAACACATTTTAGGAATCACTAACATATATCATCCCTTCAGACTCCAGTTACATAGAAGGGAAAAAGGGGTTTTACCTATTATCAAAATATTGAGTGATTACATGACCTTGCAGAAAAATATGTTTGGAATTAAAATTGTAGACAATCAAATTTATGATCGAATGTGTTGAAAATTTTTTTAAAGTCTTTTTGTTAGTAAAAATTTGTATTTGAATATTATGCCATCAATTGCTTTCTTATTGATTTCTTATTATTAGCTCTCTTATCACTTATTTCTTTTACAGACTTAGAAGGAGCTTACAAGGATGCTATTAACGATGCCTGTTTAGTTTATTGGTAGAGAATAGGCAAAGAGCCGGTTGAAATAATCGAGAAAATTGTCAAAAACACAACTTCTTTTTGTCCTCTTTATGAAATATCAGGGTAATTCAGATATGGAGTTTTCTGATATTACTAGATAAGAATACCTGTTTAATGTTATTACCTTAATCTGACAACCAGATTTTGAAGTTTTGAGGCTACCTGAATCCAAGAAATTAGCAGGATGAATTAATCCATCTGTATGTCTATGAGTGTGTGTGTTGTGTTGTGTTGAGTGTGTGTTACCAAAAGAGTTGTAATCACCAAATTTCGTATTTAAATTCCAATATTTTGTTAACTGGGCAAGAAGGTGCACAACGAGGGGTTTGGCTGCTACAATAACCAAACATGGGTAAGACGGACTTATTTAACAATATAAAAAAACAAATATTTTTTTTGTTGCAATTTGTTAAAAATCACCTCAGATGATTTTAATTAAACTTACTGTAATTCTAAATTTTCAGTTAAAATTTAGTATTTATCCACATAGAAATTGTTCTTTATGGTAAAACTTTTGAAAATTGTTCTGGGTTATGGATAACCAAACTTTAAAGACTTGTAATTATGTAAACGTTTAAATCAAACTTTTCTAAGCGATGAAAAATGTATCAGTTGGATAGAAAAATATTCAGATGAAAATATTTTAAAACAAAATGACATTAATGAAAATCAAAAGATACTAGATTACAACTTTAATTGTCTACAACTTTTATCTATATCTTTTTTTTTACATTATGTGACCTAATCTCTCCAAATCTTTAAAATACTAGAAGTGTCAGCTAAGAATCAGCTAATAATTGTCTATTATTGGATAAAACTCAGTCATATTTAGCTTTGATTAATTGCATTAACTTTGATGCACCAACAACCGTAATGATTCTCACGTAGATGTTTACGTTCAATTAATTTTTTTATAGAACTCAAATTAGTTATGAATCTTCGAAAAGTAAAGCAGAAAGCTAAACGTTATTATATGAACAAAGTTATGAGGGAACCAGATGCAACCAGATCTAACCACCTCTAATTCCAATTAGCTGAATATATAGGTTCGCTACGAAGACTATGAATTGTACGTGTTTGGTATTTTCTAACTTTATTATCTCTATCATTCTAAACATAGCATGCTGATCAGCTTATCGATTTGATTGCCTTGCTCACTGACAACTGGGAAAAGTCATATCATATCCACACGAGTTTTGCTCAGGTCATAAAAAACAAAAACTTACAGAAAGTTATCAATTTAGAATATTGTGGGAAGTGACAAAAAAACTTTTTGTTTCCAGAAATGAAATAAATTCTGGACAAATTTGGAATCCTGTAAGTGTAAGGTGGTCAGCAATACTAAAATAAAATAAAGAATAAAGTCATAAAATACAAGAAATGTAGAAATGTACAATTTATACTTTTCCTCCTGTAGCTTAAAAAAAAATGCCAAAAATATAGCTGATTTAATATTTTGGCTATATAACACTTTAAAGTGGTTAACACATGAGAATAATGTTGATTTATTAATAACAAATTAAGATTTATTATGTATCAATAATAATTTTTGATGTTGATTTTCATAGTGTCAATCAGTACGCTACATTAGAGTATAATATAAAATAAAAATTACCTGCATATCATATTGTTGATTCATTCCTTTAGCTTGATACATCATTGAGTCTAAAGGATATTCCTGCTGAATAATTTGCTGGTAGCGGGCATCTCCTTGTATATTGGCTCTCCACGCGTCATCCTTGTGGTGGCCATCCATATACATCTGTTTTAACTGGAACTGTGTCTTCGGCCTCACGTGGTACATTTGTGAACTGAGAGCACTATTTCTTTGTTGAAATGTTGTGTTCATGGGATTCAGTGACTTTGGTTCAGTCACCACTCCTTGTTGATGGGGTAATTGTTGAAATGATGATTGTTGCAATTGTTTTTCCTTTTGCTCCAGTGTAAGCGGTTGCTGCTGTTGTTGATGAGGATGATGTTGCTGCTGAATATGTTGTTGCTGATAATTCTGCAGTTGATGTTGTTGTTGATGCTGTAGTTGTTGCTGTTGTTGGTGTTGTTGTTGTTGTTGTTGTTGTTGCTGTTGTTGTTGTTGTTGTTGTTGTAGCTGCTGATGTTGCGGTTGATGTTGCAATTGTGGTTGCTGATGATGAAGTTGCTGTTGTTGATGCAGCTGTTGTTGATGAAGTTGTTGTTGATTATGAACTTGGTGCTGTTGATGAAATGGTTGTTGCTGCTGATTGACTTGCTGTTGTTGATGAAGTTGTTGCTGCTGTGAAAGAAGAGTCTGTTCCTGATGAAGTAGTTGTTGTTGATTGAACTGTGTATTTTGAAGTTGCTGTTGTTTCTGATTGTGCTGATGCATATTCTGATGTTGTTTTTGGAATTTTTGCTGCAAATTGACGTTTTCTTGAGATGCATTTCGCATACGAGGACTCATCTGCACTTCTGCATGTAACTGTCGATCATGACTTATCTGATGATCTTGAACTGACTTTTGAGCAAGAGACTGCAGTTCAGTATTGGATGGTTGGTTATACCGCACTTGATGGTGAGTTACGTTGTTTTGTTGACCCTGCTGTTGCAAAGGAGTGTAATTATTTGGCTGTTGAAGTCTTGTATTCTGATGTGAATAGCCGTCGAACAACATTTGATTATTACTATTATTGCTCCCAGCAGACATAGCCAAGCTAGCTTCATCACTTTTCCCTTGAAGTTGTTGTATGGTTGAGCTTGTTGATTTGAATGCCTCCTGTTGATCCTGATGAGATTTATCTTTCCCATTGAATTCAGAATTTAGTTTCTGGTAAATTAGAGGACTTTTTATTCTTGTACCATCAGTGTCAGTAGAAATATTAATGAACTGAAAAAGAAAACATTGTATTAATTTCCTGTAATGAAAATAAAAAAAATGTTCAGTACTTAGAAATATTACAATTTTTATGCAATGAAATTATTTTTGACTAAGTGTTTATTGTGCTCAATATTAACAATGTTCATTGTAATATTCTGATAATCATTAAAAAATCTAGTTAATCTATTTTTATTGAGGTTATATAAATGAGTCCATTGAATTACTCATTATTTATTTTTGTATTTGCTGTGTACGTCAATTTGTTCAGCCATTAGTATTTGGTTCCCATCCCTCTATCTTTCACAAACCCTTCTCCTCACTCTGTCTCTGACTCCTTCTCTCTCTCTCTCTCTCTCTCTCTCTCTCTCTCTCACACACACACACACACACACACACACACACACACACACACACACACAACACAACACACACACACACATATATATATATATATATATATATATATATATATAATTAAAATAAGCAGCGACACATAAACTGAAACACAACAAAGACTCACTTTTCAATATTTCGACCGTAATGGCGGTCGAAATATTGAAAAGTGAGTCTTTGTTGTGTTTCAGTTTATGTGTCACTGCTTATTTTAATTGTTATCTGTCCTGCCGGACCGTTTTTCGTTTATCATGATATATATATATACACATATTTTAGTAAATATTGTCTAAATAAACTACAAGCTTCATGATATGGTAATTGTTGGTAGAAAAACGTTTATTGAGTAACATTTTTATAAACAAAAAAAAGTAAAAAAGTGGTATCTGAGTACGAAAAACACAATTTTGTATTTCAGTAAATGCCGTTTTATTGATGCCAGCATGATTCAATAAAGTTTAGAAAATATGGATTATATATTCTTTTAGGTAGTAGTAGAATCAAATGCTAGTATTTATAATGAATCAAATATTAAAAGCAAAAGTTGCTGAACCTTAACTACAAGGGTGGTTTGATAAGTTCTGAGATTGAAATATGAGCTCACAAGTAAGCTGATCTCGACTGTTTTGATATAACACCATGTATATTAATGCACCTGGTCGATCGATGTTCCAATAATTCTACCATATAGAAATTATAGCCTCGAGAGCTGCAAGATACATGGCAGCTACAACTATTAGTTATTCACTTAAATAGAGCCTTCTTCAATTGAGGAAAGTTTTGAGCTTTCGAAGATAAGGAGATCTTATGGAGCGATATGAGATGGGGAAGGCGGGCATAAAAACAAATTGTGCTTACTTCTTATCGTTTTACCATGTCAACTACTCATGTGTGCCGGTTTGCACTGTTTTGATGAAACTTTGGGGGCCAGATTAGCTCATTGGTTAACGTACTCGCTTCTGGGCTGGTAGTCCGGGGCTCAATGCCCACCTGGTTCTCAATTTATTCACGCGGGAGGTGAATAAATCTGAGTATGTCGTCCGTCGGAGAGGACGTTAAACTGTCGGTCCCGAGCCTGTACGATGTCAGGTACTCGTTACAGGTCCCTACTCCAAATGCATTAGAGTTAGGCAAAATTTAAGATTCCCAATGTATAATCTGTAGAACTCCGATCAAACAAAAAGCAGGAAAACGGCTGACGTTATCAACCTCAAGGGGATCGGTTTTCAACAATAAAAAAAAACTATGGAACTTGACTTTATTGGGTATTTTTTCGCATAACGTTTTGGTGTTGATACAGAGGGATAGCATAGAATTCGCCTGTAACTGTTTGGCAAATGGGAAAGTAATTTATTTACAAACTCTATTCTAGAAAGCCTTCGGTTGACTGTAATAGTCTTTGCTTTCTTTGGTAATGTACTTAGCTTTATCTCGACTAACGTAGAAAACTCATGTCGCATTTCATATCACGAACGGTTATTTAAAATTTTTATGGTTTATAAAACAAACTAATGCCTTTTTGATCTTGTATTATCAGTCAAAGCAATGATAATACAACCAACTCAGTTGGGTTTTTGACTCTGGCGAAGACCGCTTGTTACGGTTGAAAGATCTTAGTCTTGTTTTCCCATTTCTTATTGTGGTTTGATCATATATATATATATAAAGATTTCACAGCAAACACGTGAAATAACAATAAATGATCAAACCACAATATGAAAATGGGCAAACAAGACTAAGATCTTTCAACCGTAACAGGCGGTCTTCGTCAGAGTCAAAAACCCAACTAAACACTAGATGCAGAAAACATCTGGTGAGGAGTTGAGAAGAGTGGGAAGGAAGAGTGGTATTTTAAAAGGGTGAAAGCGCAGGATAGGACTAATGTCCAGAAAGGTATGTTTGGGGAAACAAAGGAGTACAGTAAGAAAGAGTAAAAAACTATCCGGTAGCTGTCAACCCTCTTTGAAGAGGCTATTGTCCTCGTGACGAAAGTATCAAGTTTGAAGAGACCGTTACTACTGTTTATAATATTTGATCTATTTAATTTAATTAGAGACGATTCAATAATATTTCTTAACAACATTGATTTTTCATAGGTAATAAATTTAGCTCCTGTCCAATCAATATGATGATTTTCATTTTTTATATGCAAGAATAAGGCACTACTTTTTTCCTGTCTACTTACGTTGTATTGGTGTTGTTTTACACGTGTCTTTAATGATTTACCAGTTTGACCAATATAAATTTTATGGCAATTTTTGCAGGGAATTTTATAAATTCCACCGGACTTCAATTTGCTGGGAGAGTTTTTTATTAACATATTACCCACGTTATTACGATTAGAAAACACTATATTAAAATCAAGTTGTTTGGCTAATCTTGGAAGGGGTCTAATGATTCCTGGTATGGCAAAACTATAGAATTTGACAATAAAAGGGCCTGTTGAAGTATTAGAGAAAGTTTTTTTAGCACCCTTCAAAGCTAAATCGATATAAGAAGAGGGTTTTTGACTCTGACGAAGACCGCTTGTTAGTCTTAGTTAGTCTTAGAAAGATCTTAGTCTTGTTTTCCCATTTCTTATTGTGGTTTGATCATTGATTGTTATTTCACGTGTTTATGTGAAATCTTTTTATCGATGAATACAATGTGCGATACCTACTCCTATTTCTGTCATCTTTTTCCTTGCTTCGTCCCTGTAGTGAAATATTGTTTGTCTAGCTTGACAAAGGCCCATAAATTAAAACTAAAATTAGAATTTTCAAATAATTGTTTAAGTGAAAAGGTAATACCTAAATCTCTTCTTCCTAAATGTTTGCTAAATATTTGTGAAGGCACTTTTGATAATTTTCATTCTTTGTTGCTAAAAAAACATATTTATTTGTGTCGGAGTGATGTGAAATTAGCCTTCGGTGATTCGGTGCGTAATAAAAATCATCTTAATCAGCTCATCCCTTCTGATTGGAGGAAAGTAGTATTTGATTATATTTATTGGCAACTTAGAAAGGTATGTAAAAATTTTTCTAACGTACATAATAAAAAACTTCAGAGCTTAATTGACAATAGCCTGTGGAATAAAAATAAAAATAAAAAATTAGTTCTTAATTTATCAGACAGAATATTAGATAATAATGCAGTAGCAGCATTTGGATATGGTTTAAATTTTGTTCCTAAAAGTAACAATTTAAATTATGTTCCTGTAGCTAAGGGTTTTTGTAAAGATGAAAAATTAAATAATATAGATATGGATAATTTAAATATTTTAAAAGGAATGGTATACGGTTTTTCAGAAAAAACTGATGTTGTTAGCGTTCCTAGACGTTTTATCGAGGCTTATTCTAAGCTTAAAAAATTAATACCATAAAGCCAATAAATCTAAGGTAACAGTAATATTAAATAAAAATGATTACGTCGATAAAATAGAGAATATGTTAAATGATGAAAATGTGTATACAAAGTTAAGGTCTAATCCTTTGGAAAGGGTCAATAGTTCATTTAATAAAAAAATTAAAACTATCTTAAAAAATCAACCCGAACTTATTACTAAATTTATATCAAAATCCCCTTCTTTGCCATATATGTACGGGTTGATCAAGACACATAAAGATAAGTACCCAATACGTTTGATTGTGAGTTCGGTTGGTTTGGCATCATATGGCTTGTCCAAATGGTTAGTAAGTATTTTAAGCCCATTAATTGGAAGATTTCAGGCAGCCATATAAAAAACAATGTGGTTTTAATTAAAAAATTAAAAAGCGTCAACGTGAACAAAAATTATAGATTAATCAGTTTCGATGTGAAGTCTCTTTTTACCAAAGTACCTGTAACTGATCTGTTGTGCTTACTCCAGGAGGAATTAATTAATTATTCCCTTCCCCTTCCATCTACCACTATAATAGAGTTAATTAAGTTATGTGTGGTAGATTGTCATTATGAATTTGAAAATAATTATTATATACAAAAATTTGGTCTTGCTATGGGTAAATGTTCATCCCCCCTCCTAAGTAATTTATATATGGAGTTTTTTGAGAGTAAAATATTAAGCTCAATTTTGCCCAAAAATGTTAGATCGTATAGATATGTTGACGATATTCTTTGCATTTGTCCCAATTCTTTAAATAAAGTTGATTTCCTAACAAAATTGAATTCATTAGCGCCGACAATCAAATTCACAATGGAAGAAGAAGTAAATGGTAATTTGCCCTTCTTAGATGTCTTGATCCATAGGTTACCTAATGAGTTACGCTTTAATGTATATAGAAAACCAATGAATGTACTTGCATAAGTTCACTTTTATTCTTTGCATCCAGAAAATGTTAAAATTTCTGTTTTTAGAAATATGTTTTTGAGGGCGTTAAGAGTTTGTTCTCCTGAATTCCTTAATGAAGAGATTAACAACATTAGGTCAATTGCCCTTTCATTTAAATACCCCTCTTCTTATATCGATTTAGCTTTGAAGGGTGCTAAAAAAACTTTCTCTAATACTTCAACAGAGCCCCTTTTATTGTCAAATTCTATAGTTTTGCCATACCAGGAATCATTAGACCCCTTCCAAGATTAGCCAAACAACTTGATTTTAATATAGTGTTTTCTAATCGTAATAACGTGGGTAATATGTTAATAAAAAACTCTCCCAGCAAATTGGAGTCCGGTGGTATTTATAAAATTCCCTGCAAAGTTGCCATAAAATTTATATTGGTCAAACTGGTAAATCATTAAAGACACGTGTAAAACAACACCAATACAACGTAAGTAGACAGGGAAAAAGTAGTGCCTTATTTTTGCATATAAAAAATGAAAATCATCATATTGATTGGACAGGAGCTAAATTTATTACCTATGAAAAATCAATGTTGTTAAGAAATATTATTGAATCGTCTCTAATTAAATTTAATAGATCAAATATTATAAACAGTAGTAACGGTCTCTTCAAACTTGATACTTCAAGTCTTCATCAGAGTCAAAAACCCAACTCAAAAGCGCTTGTTACGGTTGAAAGATCATAGTCTTTGTTTCCCATTTCTTATTGTGGTTTGATCATTGATTGTTATTTCACTTGTTTAGGTGAAATCTATATATATATATATATATATATATAGAATAAATACGTGATAAACACACATGCCATTTCCTAAAACAAATATGAGGAATAAAAGTTCTTCAGGAAGAAGATGAGAAGAATAGAAGAAACGGTGAGACGCTGGCAGAAGGTCGACGGAGTACTGTAATGGCGGTCGAAATATTGAAAAGTGAGTCTTTGTTATGTTTCTGTCTATGTGTCACAGTTTATTTTAAGTATATATATATATGTGATAGTAAATCCCATCCCCAGTCACAATAACGATAGTAAATCATTGTAACATGGATGATAACCTTAAGTCATAAACTAACTTTTCTTTATGTAAACTTCATTTGTTCACCCTCCCT
Source organism: Hermatobates lingyangjiaoensis (assembly GCA_026182355.1). Classification (NCBI taxonomy): domain Eukaryota; kingdom Metazoa; phylum Arthropoda; class Insecta; order Hemiptera; family Hermatobatidae; genus Hermatobates; species Hermatobates lingyangjiaoensis. Next base: position 4,724,126 of record JAPFBL010001938.1, read on the forward strand.
GTTTGTTAAAAATGATAGATGAATATAACAAAGTAGTGTTTTTCGTACTTATAACCAATTAATTCTCATGTAACTTAAATAACGATTAGCACACTTTCCAAGGTAAAACTAATTTCCTTTTGTCTGATACTTTGAAATAGATGTGTACTCAACAACTCTGATTATAAAATAACCTTTTGTATGTATCTGTTGGTCTCAAAAAAAAAAAAAAAAATGTATTAGTTCTCTATGTGAATTCTAGATTGTTTTGGTAAATGTATTATAGTTCTTACTCTAATTTTAGCCCTGAAGATGATGTACAAATACATCGAAACGTCGGCCTAGGAAGGAGTTTATATTCTGTTATTTGACCGAGCCCTCAATAACAAAATATAGAATATATATATAAGATTTCACATAAACATGCGAAATAACAATCAATGATCAAAGCACAATATGAAATGGGAAATCAAGGCTAAGATCTTTCAATCGTAACAAGCAGTATTTGTCAGAGTCAAAAACACAATTTGTGGTTTGATCATTTATATATATTATATATATATATATATATATATATATATATATATATATATATATATATATATATATATATATATATATATATAGTTAAAATACACAGCAGCTTCTGCATTGACCTTGTAGCTACCTTGCCCTAGCCTCCTGACAATTTGCTAGTGCTCCGGGGGTAAATCCCAACTTAGTTGCCCGAGGGATATTTAATAATAGAAAACACAAATCATTGACAACAACAGTATCTTGTAATGACTGAATAACTAAAAACTAAAACTACACCTTATAAACAATCTTTCAATCCCATAGATCATCTTCAGGCAAAACTTTAAATAGAATATATACTAACGAAATAATGTACGAAGAATTAATAAAAACTGGACGGATTAAATCGACAGTTAGTAACGAAGGATATAAAAGAATCTACCACTCTGATAACATGTGATATGATGGCCCGATGCTATCACACTCTACTGTTGACACTAGGAACTAAATATATTAAGAGTCTTATAAAAGGTACAATAAATGGATCATAGAAATATAGGAAATGGTACAAAAAGAAGTTTTGATAATAATAAGAGACTAAATAACAATAGTACTATTACTATTAATATTAATAATGGTAATATAAAGTATACTATATAATCATCTTAAAAATTTCATTTAAAATTACATATTAAATCTAACATATTATTAAGGGAAGTAGGGCTCAGTCTGTCAATTTCTTTTGACCAGTTTATAAGAGTTCTCAAAAGTTCGGCAGCTCGGTATGGCGCGCATGTCAAACGTTTGTGCATTCATCGTTGGTTGCAGATCTTTAATATAGAGGGCTTCCAAAATGTGCAGGTGGCTTGCACCACAAGAAACATTTCTTTCTGTTTTGTAGAATTGTGGTTCCATTCACCAGCATATTCCTCGTAAGTTGGGTGTTATGAACTTCTCTGGCATGCTTCTTAGATGCACCGGTCGTGAGGTGTAGGGTCAGACGCCTCGACAGTCTAGTGGTAGTCAATCCTATGTACCGTGAGGGCAGGGTTTCACATACCCCTGTAGTGCACGTGTATTGGTACACAAGATGACTTCTTTGTAGGATCGAGGGATCATCACCAGGGCGGTTCCTCAGGACTAGACTCTGGTTTTTTTTTTGTTTTGGTAAACAATTCTGAGCCTGAGTTTCGTATCCTCATTTGTGGTAGTAACATTATTACTGATAATTTGCTTTAATCCCTTCTCATGTTGTTTATATTGGTTGTGCATAAACCTCCTATAGTATAGATAAATATCCTGTTCCTGGCTGGGGGTTACTTTTTCATCTGACTCCAAATACCACCTGTTTAGGAGTCTATTAGTTATTGCAGTTACCTCTTTATTTGAGAAGTCATTATTGACCAACACCTGCGTCGATTTTTGGAGCTCTCTGTGTACTGAGTTTCAGTCACTGCAGTGCGACATGGCTTGCTTGAAGTAGGCTGTGATGGTGGCTTTTTTATATTGTTCACTATATTCACTGCGGCCGTTCAGACATACTCCCGGGTCAGTAGCTTTTCTGTAGACCTCTGTGGTGAAAGCATTAGATGTTTGTGTTGTGAGAACATCCAGGAACGGTAATTGCCCGTGGTTACTGTACTCTATGGTGAGTTTTAATCCTGAAGCTTCTTGAAGTCTTTGGTGAAGTAACTGGATTTCATCTTCGTTCTTAGTTAATATGAAAATATCGTGTAGATATTTTTATATTAATATCCGTTCCTGGATTTTCTCACAACAGAAACATCCAATACTGTCGATTTAATCCATCCTGTTTTTATTAATTCTTTGTAAATTATTTTGTTAGTCTATATTCTATTTAAACTTATGCCTGAAGATGATCTATGGGATCGAAAGCATGTTTATAAAATGTAGTTTTAGTTTTTAGTTATTGAATCATTACAAGTTACTGTTGTTGTCAATGATATGTGTTTTCTATTATTAAATGTCCCTCGGGCAACTAATTTGGGATTTACCCCCGGAGCACCGGAAAATAGTCAGGCGGCTAGACCAACGACCAACGACCAACGAATATATCCGTGCATTATAGTGCACGTCGTAACTAGCAGTTCCAGACCAGAGGCCTTCTACTGCTTGATTACTGTACTACTATACTTGGAATGTCAGTAATTCATGTCAGGTATAAATTCGTCTGTATAGTAAAGATGTCGTATTCGCGGTCTGTGGTCATGTTGAGGTCATGGTTTTCAAAGTTTTTAGTCATCAGTTGGAAAAGTAGTCAGATAGTCAGTGGATGAAGTAATTGTTCAGTGTTCAGTGAGGTTGAGGAAGGTTGGTGGCAGGATTTAGAGTTTGTACAAGGAGGTTTGGATGAGTAGATAGTTTGTTGTCTTCATTGGTAGTAAGTCGAGTGATGTAACTATCTATGGATTCCATTTTCAAATCATGGTGAATACCAACATTACGGCCGTACCAAGGAGCCCTGGATTACAGTCTTTACTTTTCCGTTTGAACCGTCTTCAGGAGAGATAAGAGAGGGTATATAATCCTCTCTTATCTCTCATGAAACGGTTCAAACCAAAAATTAAATGCTGTAAGTGTGTGCTTTTAATTCTCTTTGTTTCTTTTTCTACATTGAACTATATTTGTTTGTTTCGGATCGTATTTCCAACGAAAAAGTATATATATATATATATATATATATAGTTCAATATAAACAAAGAAACATAGAGAAATCAGAAGAACACACTTACAGTCTCTAATTTTCGGTTTGAACCGTCTTCAGGAGAGATAAGAGAGGGAAACCAAGCGCACTGGATCAGAGACGGTTGGAGACCAACAGTGTTGCCGCATGCGCGCCCGTTCACAGAAAATAAGGTAGACAGGAATCAATTTATAATTAATTTATAATTTATAATTACATTAAATTAATGGAATATGAAAACAATAAATATATAAAAAAGAAAAAATTGAAAAAATAAGGGAAATTGATACAGAGAAATTGATACATAAACAAAAGTACTGACTAAGCTATGGTAAAATAAAATAAAACTAAGAATACAAATAACAATAACAAATGAAATAAATTATTAAAAAAAAAAAAAAAAAGTGTGAAAAGGCAAGGAACTTTTAGACATTATCGCTTAGGTCTAAAAGTGTTCCTTGCCTTTTCACACTTTTTTTTTTTTTTTAATAATTTATTTCATTTGTTATTATTATTTGTATTCTTAGTTTTATTTTATTTTACCATAGCTTAGTCAGTACTTTTGTTTATGTATCAATTTCTCTGTATCAATTTCCCTTATTTTTTCAATTTTTTCTTTTTTATATATTTATTGTTTTCATATTCCATTAATTTAATGTAATTATAAATTATAAATTAATTATAAATTGATTCCTGTCTACCTTATTTTCTGTGAACGGGCGCGCATGCGGCAACACTGTTGGTCTCCAACCGTCTCTGATCCAGTGCGCTTGGTTTCCCTCTCTTATCTCTCCTGAAGACGGTTCAAACCGAAAATTAGAGACTGTAAGTGTGTTCTTCTGATTTCTCTATGTTTCTTTGTTTATATTGAACTATATTTGTCCGTTTTGGATCGTATTTCCAACGAAAAAAAGTATATATATATATATATATATTTATACATTATTGAATTTGATGGCAGATTCTGCGTTCACGACTTTCTTACTTATAGCTTCTATTTTCCTTCTTATGGCCCTTCAACTCAACCGAACTCGGTCATCGCCCTCTTTTCTAACTAATTTAAAAAAATTATCTATATTCTTAAAACTAAGAATTACATTGAAATCATTACTTTGTACATTTAAATTAGGTAAGAAGTCTTTAATGTACAGAGCTTCTAAGATTTTAAGTCTATTGTAATCGCTATTAACATGTAGGATGGTAGTACCCTCAACCAGGTTCTGCCTAGACAGGGGAATACCATGTGCCTCTTCTGCATGGTTCCTTGGTGCTCCCGTCGTGAGATGGAGAGTCAGACGTCTTGACAGTTTCGTCCTAGTCATCCCGATGTACCTAGAGGGCAGTAATGATTTCAATGTAATTCCTAGTTTTAAGAATATAGATAATTTTTTTAAATTAGTTAGAAAAGAGGGCGATGACCGAGTTAGGTTGAGTTGAAGGACCATAAGTTTTTTGTTGACCTGCACTCACCCCTACTCCACCCTCACCACCAACTTTCACTTCGACAGAAAGCAGTTTTCAGTTGGCATTTAAACGCCAAAGTAGTCAGTAATATGTATATTTAGTTAATATAAGTAGTTTAAGAACCTGATGATGACCCATGGGGCCGAAAGCTTGTTATCTTAGTTTAATCTAGTGTAGTGTTTAATTAAATATAGTTATCCTCAGTGAAGTGGTTATTTCCAGCCTTCTGAATGTCGTTTGCTAGTTTGCTTTGGCAATTATCACCTTCTCAAAAGAAAATTGTAAGGAAAATAGAAGCTATAAGTAAGAAAGTCGTGAACGCAGAATCTTCCATCAAATTCAATAATATATGCTTGAAAGAGGACTTGCTGCCGAAATACACTAATATATATATATATATATAGACAATTAAAAGGTCCCCCTGGAGTATTCACTATATATAAATATATAACAAGATTTTACATAAACACGTGAAATAACAATCAATGATCAAACCACAATATGAAATGGAAAAACAAGACTAAGATCTTTCAACCGTAACAAGCGGTCTTCGTCAGAGTCAAAAACCCAACTGTTGGGTTTTTGACTCGACGAAGACCGCTTGTTACGATTGAAAGATCTTTGTCTTGTTTTCCCATTTTATATTGTGGTTTGATCATTGATATATATAGCTATGAATACATGTTGGTAACTAGTTTCTTGTTTTTCAAAATATAAAGTTCATTATATAAAATGTTTTTTAAAATAAAAGTTAATTGATCTTAATTCTTTTACAATTTTTTAAAGTTATTTTTTTATCAACATTTATAAATTTCTTCTTTTTCATGAGGAAACACATACTAGAACCGTATGTTATATTATATTATAGTATATATATATATATTATATATAATATAATAAGTTATAATATAATATATAATATTATATAATAATATAATATAATAATAAGTTATATATATATATATATATATATATATATATATATATTATATATATATATACGTATTAACATGAACAACCAAAGATAAATAATCATATGATTACTGAAAAATATGGAAAAACATATCTTCAATATAGATTTCAGAGCTACATTATTGACAATTAAAACACTTTTAAATTACTGCTAAATAATTTTGGTAATTTCTATAAATTACCAAAGTAAAGTAATACAAATTACTAATATGATACTAAAATGGACAATTTTATCGAAGTAGGATGACAAATACAACCAACCTAATATTGATAACATCAAAAACCTTGTTTCTTATTCACATACATTTTATTTTACAATATACTATTTCTAATAGCAAACAGCAAATAATATACATGGCACAGTAATAAAAAGTATACACAAAAAAAAAAGTTAAATGCACATGCACTGGTGATAGTGGTAATTATGTTTAATCTAGCTTAGAAAATTGCAACTTGTAGATTGTATATTCATGAAAAGTGTAGAAGCATTATAATGACCTAAGAATCTTTCTCTCAAATGTAAATGTAACATTTTAACATACTATATTTTTCTTGGTCTTTTTATGTATACATGATTGAGTAAGTCAGTCTGTGAAAGCCTACAAGTGTATTCCAACATTATATTGGTTTATCTAACTTATTTATGAGTTACAAATGGTGAAAAAAAGTATAATTAACAATCATGGGAATAATTTAAAACGTTGTGTTCAACTATAAATTTGGTTACAAATCTTTGGATTTCATGAATTGTTGAATTTGCCTGACCGGTTTTAGATTTGCCAATTTTCAAGAAAAATCTTTTAGATTCTACTTGGAAGATTAGAAGTTGATTTTGAAAATGGACAATTTCAAAATATCGTCCAATCGGACATAGACAAGAACTCTCAAGGATGTATTAGCTATTTACTATGTCTACATTGTACAGGCTTTCTTTTTTCATATAAAATTCTTTGCAGAGCAAATTTTGATTAATTCATGTTAGATGGATGCGATTTCATAATATCTTTCAGGAAACATAAAATGGTTTCCATTGCCAATTAAGTCAAAGATCATTGAACTTCAGTCAAAGAGTATATGTTTAATTGACATTTCATAGTAATTTTACTCAAATATTATAATTTGAAAATATCAGCCAAGGAAATGTTTAAAGGATCAGTTAGTATCTGTCAGGACTGTGGTGTCTGAGTTGTAGTAATCGGTAAATTTATTACTAAACGGGTTCCAAATTATAATGTTATTCAAGACTTAAAGGTTCGAATTGATCTGTAAAGCATTAAAATACTAGACATTTTAAATCGTACAGATATAGTGATTAGTATTTGAAATTATCTAGACCCTCATAAGATGTTTTTAAAAATAATACAGATATTTGTTAAGTTGTTTGTCTTATTACAAAATCTTTGTTTTAACTGTTTGAAAAGATTAAGAAGACGTTTTTAAAGGCTGTAAAGAATGGAGCTATAGACAGATATTGAGATCACAAAGCAGATATTACACTCGGGCTTTAAGCTTAATAACTGAATGGATATTTCGAATTTTGTTGGAGTTTTAGTTAGATTTAATTATATTATAAAAGTCCAAAACGGAGCCGTTTGTGTCTTGAAACATTATTTTCATTCATTTATCGCTATAAGAGGTTTTATTCAAAAGACTTAATTGTCGTAGTTTCCATACATGTAAGGTATTGTGTTGTCAATATATCAATTGTTTAGTTTGATAATATAAGAGTCGTGAACTTAGAGATCATGACTCTAAAACAAAAAAGTCATAAAATTCTGCATTTCTTTTTTAAAGAATCTTCATACTTGCTTAATTAATTGTTTTCTGAATCACCATTTTCGTAAAATTAACATCATTGTTGCTTTCTATAAAGTAATCCAAAATGGGTTTTATAAGTTTGATAGCATATAAGCTATTCAAAGAACTTACAGAGTGGGTTCAAAGCGAAAATTACCATTTTTTTTTTGTCCAAAGTTAACCTTAGATGTATCTGGACATTTAAAAGTTACATGAATAATCTTTCGCTTTATAAAAAGAAAAAGATCATTTCTTTCTCTTTACAAAAATTTGACTAAACTATAGTTACTGATTCTACATCGTGACATTAACACAACGAAATGCTCTCACGTCATCTCAGTTAACAATTTTGATCAACAATGATGACAAGGTAAATTGTATAAAACAGCCTCCTTTAGTCAAAAAGTCGTTTATTTTGGTTATAATGACACCTCAACCTACTCTGTAAGTTGTTTGAAGAAAGCTGTATACGATTTTAAAATTGTAATGTTCATTTTGACTCATACTATGTTGTAACAAATCTTTTTTTGAAATATTTTTAATAAAAATTATATCAATAAATTATATTAATTAGTTAATTTTGATTATATACAAAACAAAAACTCTATTGAAAAAGTAGTGGAATATTAAACTGAAGTTTTCTGCCTGTTCAGGTTTCTTGCAATTAATGTCTCTAGGGTATTTTATTTTTACAACAGCAACCCGCAACCTTGCACATTTCCTTTATTGTTTCGCATATTAAGTCACACTACTCTATAGTGTGTCACATAACTTTAAATCCTTAGTTTACTTATACCTTCCTAGAATACATGTAGATTAGAATCAAGTAACCAGTTCCAAGTAGAGTTCCAGAAACTAACTTTCTCAAGTTCCTTTATCATTTCGTTTGTTATCATTCTGTATATTTTGTCTTTTAATGGTTACATCAATTTTTAAAATTTCCTTACCTTTTTATTATTGTCCATTAATAAATTGTGTAAAATATAGATGAAGGGATAGAATTGATTTTTCTAAAAAATAAGTGCAATTTTTTTTCAATATAACATTGCTGGGGAATTTATTTCTACAAAGACAATATTGAAACATAAATAGTAATCTAATGAAATACGGATCACATACACATATCCGTATTTACATATATACATATCACATACGGATTTATAGTTGTCGCTAAAGCTCAATCCTCCCACTTTCTTCGTTACTTCGTTCGTTAAGGAATTATTATCATTTTTCCTGTAAAAAAAGTAACTTTGTAATTTAAATGGAAAATAATTCTGGACAAACTTTGTAAGATACGAAATAAGCGTATTTTTTTAAAAAAAAAAACAGTTATTTTTATAATCTTATTAGAATCTATACAGAATAGTAAATATATATACATTGATAAGAGCAGAGCACTGATATAATGGTTCAAACGCTAAATTTTTTTCTGTTCAAACCAACTGAAGGGTCAATATTATTGGATTAATAATATATATATATATATATATATATGTGTGTGTGTGTGTGTGTGTGTGTGTGTGTTTGTATGCTTAAAACTGAAATGATTTGATACTACTATCAGTTGTTTTTGTCTATCACTAATAATTTGTTTTCCTTCCTAATCTTTGATATTGCTACTCTAAACCCCAGAAGTCACAGTTTCTGTTTAATTTTGAATCAACTTCAACAGCAACTTCCAATTTTTTCACACTTAAAATTTCAAACTCATTTCATATCACTATATTGATTTTATTAAAAGATATATTGATAACTGAATAAAATAAATGAATAATTTTATTTTTTGAAATTTCATAATTTCGAAATTTTTTGAAAGTTTCCAAAAGGATATGATTCAAGTATTTATGGATGAAACAATAAAAACTGATCTATGTTATCACGTAATCTTTAATAAAACATTAAAAAAAATATTTAAAGCTATTTCTTGAAATCAGGGTTTTGAAACAATCTGGTCTGGTTTCGTAGTTTGAAAATTTTATGCCAATCTCTTTATTAAATTTTAAAATAATTATTCATTAATATATATTTTTTTTACAAAAAGATTATTTTTTGCATAATGTGGAACCAGAGTTTTATATATATATATATATACATATATAAATTGCTTTTAAAGCCTGTTTATAAGGATTACATTGTAATGTACTATGTGGTCGTGTAATACGTCACCAGCTACTATTGTTATTAAAATAAAATAATCAGTATGTTCACGATAACATACAACTGACTCATTGATTGATTATTTATATATAAATACAACTTTAATACCTCATCTTCTACAGTCAACTACTGTAGCAGTGTAGGATACTATAAGCTAAGATTATACATGAAGGTAATTTAACCATCCACATTGAGGAAGACTATATTGCCACAAAAGGTTTTAATAATTAATTGTAAACAACATATTACCTAAATAAAATTTAAAAAAGTCTAAAAAAGGACGTCATTGTAGGGTAAAAATCTAATGAAATGGTCTCCACATATAAACATTTTAATGATATAAACAACGTGTTTCAAACATGTAGTGTTCTTCCTCAGGCATTAACTAAAAAGTACAATGACACCAGAGAGTTATCTATAGTACAAAGTAAATAAGTACAAAAATTAATATAAAATAAAATAAGGCAGAAAGTACGAACCTAAGGATGAATGCCTCTGAATAAGACTGACTGGTAATGGAATGGACATGGGTGAAGGTATAGGGTACATCTGTTTCTTATTAGAAGGCAGGTACATTTTTCTTTTTTCTCTTAAAAGTTAGGCTGAGCCTTTACATTTTCTTTTAGACTAAGTGTAGGAAACATATTGAAAAAATAACACACAGAGCTATAACGAAATATAAACCAAATATATGTATAAGGAGAAAGTAGAACTTTTTTTTTATATATAAATAAATTAAAAAAAGTGCATTTGGGAATTTGTTCGTTGAGGCAAGCAGAAGAATTATCGCGCACTAGTTTGTTGATTTCATAGCCTTCTAAAATAGATATTTCCCGGAATTTATTGTTTCTGTGTAGTATTTGTATACTAAAAAAATTGGTGAAAAATTGGTGGTTATTGGTGACCAAATAGACTGGTTATTTTCCCAGACCAAAATATAAAAATACTACATAGAAACAATAAATTCCGGGAAATAACTATTTTAGAAGGCTATGAAATCAACAAACTAGTGCGCGATAATTCTTCTACTTGCCTCAACGAACAAATTCCCAAATGCACTTTTTTTAATTTATTTATATATAAAAAAAAAGTTCTACTTTCTCCTTATACATATATTTGGTTTATATTTCGTTATAGCTCTGTGTGTTATTTTTTCAATATGTTTCCTACACTTAGTCTAAAAGAAAATGTAAAGGCTCAGCCTAACTTTTAAGAGAAAAAAGAAAAATGTACCTGCCTTCTAATAAGAAACAGATGTACCCTATACCTTCACCCATGTCCATTCCATTACCAGTCAGTCTTATTCAGAGGCATTCATCCTTATGTTCGTACTTTCTGCCTTATTTTATTTTATATTAATTTTTGTACTTATTTACTTTGTACTATAGATAACTCTCTGGTGTCATTGTACTTTTTAGTTAATGCCTGAGGAAGAACACTACATGTTTGAAACACGTTGTTTATATCATTAAAATGTTTATATGTGGAGACCATTTCATTAGATTTTTACCCTACAATGAGTAAATACCACATAAGAACTGATTGCACTACATTAGAAATAAAAAAGGACGAACATTATTTTCTTATATTTTAACTAGAAAAAAGGGAGTCAAATAAAAAAATAATATTAAAATTTTAATATACACCAAACATTGATTAAATTCAGAAAAAATGAAGACGGTAGGTTTCTACAGCTAGAAGTTCATCTTTAACCCATACTTAGTGTAAAAAAAATGTTTTATTTCATCAATATCTACTTAATGTTTATATGATTTTTCGAATTATCAAAAATCATAAAGTTATATTTATTTTATTTCAATCAATTTTTTATACAGACAGGTTCATTATTTTTTCAAGTAAGTTTGAAATGGAATTTGTATGTTTTGAAAGCGATTTTTTTTTTGTAGTTCAAAATTTATTAATGAAGAGATATCAATCTGTTCGAATTAGGCAATGTATGCAGGTGATTAACTGGGGTCAATAATTAACAAAACGAGCGCCTACATAAAGATAGTACTCAAAAACAATATCCTGTTTTGCTGTGTAGCTTTAAGTCTTGTCTATATTTTTTTCACTAAAAGTCACATATGCTTAAATATTGTAATGTTGGGCTCCTCGCCTAATATATCGTATACTAGTGTAAACACATCTGGTAATTAAAAAACAAATGCTATAGATTTTAGATTCATATGACTCTATAGCATACGGCCAGTCGGAAAATTCTGAAATAATATAAAAACAATAAGATGTAATACGAGGTAAGGCAAAAAAGTTTCAGAATTGTTACCTACAAGGGTTATTTCGAATCCAAACTATGCAGTACAAATTTTCCCCTTCAAAGTAATCATGAATTTTTCTGTGACTAATCATTGATGATGTCTAGTTAGGTTTCATATGTATTTGTTCTTCAGAGTTCGTAACTTGACGATCTCAAACAAAGGAGATATACATAAAAGCATATAAGATGACGATTGATAAGTGCGATGTCCTAAGACCACGGCATATTACAAGGTGATTATGTTAAAAGGAGAAATCTTTTAGTTTGGATTCGGGATATAACTTCTGTGACACCAATACTGAAATATTTATGATAGCTCATAAACAACATTTATACATGAATGCTGTTTAACTAATTTTAACTAACAAAATCTTCCTGGTTTTAATCATTATTTTTATAAGAACCTGCATTAGTGATCAAGCGATACATCATTAGTGATACAGGATAATGTATTAGTGATCCTGCTGCGCAGCCGTATACAATGCAGGAAAAATAAGGTAGAAGGAGATAAATACGTTTAAACTTTCGATACGAGTAAAATATGTTCGTTATTAAATGTTTAATGAACTAAATCGCTGAAATTTATTTATTTGATTCGGCTGAATCAGTACATACTATAATTCTTAATAAAACTACTCTGAGATCAGAGATATATTTAGTGGTAGCAGGAGTTCTGTTCTTTGGCTTTGGAAATCATGAAAATATTTTGTTTTTTTTTTATTCTAGAGTTATCTAGAGCATGTGTTTGGGATGACCTTCATTTGGCTTTATAGATTTCTTGAGATGCGTCGTAAAGTTGTTCAAGAGACGCTTACAAGCAGACCTGCTAGTGACCATGGTCTTTTTTCTGGTGGATACCTTCAAAATCATTATGGTTCGGTGTTTCCCTGAAATTATTAAATTTGGTTAGAAGTTACCACTTCTACTCATTCCAGGAAAACTCAGAACCATCTTGAAACTAAAACAAATCCATCAAGAAGATGATCAGATTTTAGCAGGTTGCTTCGTAAGGTCGTATGGTGAAGTGAAAAGATTATAAAGTACAGAGCTTTCAAAACATAACGACAACTTGAGCAACATCTAAACATCTTAAAGAGACCCAAGACGATCATTAATTCAAGTAAGCCATCAAGGAAGAGATGAGATCTATCAGTCCTAATGGACAACTTCATTGCTCTATCTCAAGAAATGCACAGCTCTAAATAATGGTAATCTTTCTAATATATGCACTAGAACATAGTTTTCCGACCTTCTTTTACTCGTGGACCTCCTTCAAGCCCATTTTGATAAGTGGTGCCCTACTTATTTTTCTTTAAACATTTATTAATGTTCTTCATTTTAAAAGACTTGACACAATAAGAACATGAAAAAGACCGTGAACAAAAATAATATATATATATATATATATATATTATTATAAAACCTTTTGACACCCCAAAAAATTTCATGCTTCTATATAATACTTTAAATGTATATAATTCTAAGTAGTTATATAATACGAAGTTTTAATTCTTGTCAAAAATGCTGGAATGAAGACTACCGAAAGTTGGAACTTGTTTTTTGAGGGTGTCTTGTACTCTGGCTTGAAATTAGCTTTTAAGAAGTAATCATATCATATAATGTAAGGTATAGTCAAGTGCATCTTTCATGTTTGCTTCACATTCCATTACATTTATACAATTTATAGAAGCTCAATTATAAATGAACCGCTTAGCTGTGGTATGCAGTGGTAAACATCTCTGCTTTAGATATTTTACGGACATTTTTAAAATGGTTAAATTTACATAATGTAACAAATTTAAATTTAGATAAATTTAAATTTTTAATATGTATACAGCCTACAGTAATTATCAAATGAATTGTGTATAAAGTTTTAAGCAGTAACTATAAAAACGGAACCGGGATTATCAGTCTTACTGGACTGATTACTGAAAGAGTTTCGAGTTCAAATAGAACGTTCTCTTATAAGCTATTTGTTGAATTGATATCACAAAAATAAAAAAAATGTTTATCTTTGATGATGGTTGTTGCAGAAAAACTTGCAGAGAAAACTGCTTTCAGAATCCAGTAATCACATGCGTACTTTTCCTAAATCAGGCAGCATTGTGCTTTTCCTTGAACATATCTGTAGCAAGTAATTACTGATACTTTCAACATGATGCATTCAAATTTGTTGGGTAAGTAAAAGTTGAAAACGAGAAATTATTTTATGTTAGATTTAAGAGTAAATATATCCCGGACGCGTAGACGACAGGTGAATAAAACTCAGTAAGCCAAATCTAAATTCAAAATTACCGACAATGTTCCAGTTATTTTGGAACAAAACACTTAAAATCAGTTGTCTTAACCGTTCTCTGATCAAACCAAAAATCGAACTAATCAACTGTGGAAACCCATGCTAAAAATGATTGGATTGGACTATGCAGGTGGTCTTTAAAGGATTACCTGGTCGGCGATTCCCCCGTGGTATAGAAGTTAGAGCCCTTGACTGGCAGCTGGGAGGACCTGTTTCCATTCCAGCCCCCGTCTGAGAAAAAAATTTTAATTAAGGCTTCTATCCGCCAAGATAAAGCCAATTATCTTTTTCATGACAAGCCCTAAATTGAAACCTATAAAGCCAATTATCTTTTTCATGACAAGCCCTAAATTGAAACCTGATGATGGGAAAACCTGTTTAACATTAATACAGATTAATGTTATTGATTCAAACTTTAATAAATAACACGTAAAGCATTCAGGAAACATAAAGTAAACGGATGAAGGAATCTTAGCATTTCCCAGTAAATAAACCTCTCCTCAATGTTTATACTACGCAATGTTGGATAGGAATAGAACACAATTATCTCAAAAGCAGAGGACAAAAATAGTTATTACTCATGTTTAAGGTTTATAATAAATAGTAATTTATTATTTCCTATTTGTTATTTATTATTGGACTGGAGGGCTTGAACTAAATACGCCAAGGAAGCATTCTCGGATACTAGACTTACATAATAGTGTTTATAACTAAACTAATTTTAAAATTTATTTTTCAAATAGTGTGTTTTCTTTCAAAATAACAAAGTCAATTCTGATGTTAATTATCTTCAGTAATGTTTAATTATCTTCAGTAAAGAAACTTGTTTTTTATAGTAAATATAATTTTTCTAGTAAAATAGGTTAGTTTTCCTGATTGAAATGTTGCCATAGGTTTTCAGACAATACTTCAATTGAATAAACTTTTCTGCTTAAGCAAACAAAAAATTAATTTGAATTTTAATTCCAAACAGACTGTTATGAACGTGAATGTTATGATTTCATCTAGTTAGTTTTCTAATGTTTTGTACAAACGAAAAAAAATTAACAATTTTAGTAAAATTTGCTAAAAATTTAATTGCTACATGTTTATGAACAGTTAAAAATTTTCATTTTTTTGTAATTCGATTTGAATTCGAAGAAAGGGGTTTATAAGAATAAATATTAAGGAATTTGCCAAAAAAATGCACTTAACATATCCCAGAAACATATATGCAATCATGCAAGCAAGCTTATAGAAAAATATAGAATAACAACAAAGTGATGCTAAAAAAGGTCTCGCATTCTGTGAGTTTTCCAAAAATTTTGAAAATCATTTTCAGCCTTATAATCAATTCATATAGAAAATTATTAGTTATATATGCAAATATTAATATTCTATATTTATAGATTAATGCCGACTAATTTATTTATTTATAGATTAATAATTAACTAATTTATGTAGTATGCCAAAAAATGGCACTTTAGTGATTTAGCAAACTAACGCAAAGTGATTAATGATCGTGGCTTTTAAAAGGACATATTTTCACTTTTCATTGTGATTCATTATTTTTAAGTAACAGTACTTGTATGTTAATATTGTTAACTTATGCAAACAAAAGAAATAATTCTCTTCTATTAAATATATTACCAGTTATTGAGAAGTCAAGGATGATGGCAGTGAGGGCACTCCCAATGATATAATTGTCATTCCTATTGCCTATGCTCTAGCGCCGTGGTTTCCAACCTGTGGGGCGCGCCCCCCTAAGGGGGCGCGAAGGGCTGCCAGGGGGGGCGCAAGCACTTCATAAATAGAAAAATTACTTAGTTACTAAGTAATTTTTCTAAATACAATTATAAATTATTTCAAATGCTACTTTATTACGTTTTTATTTTATTACGTTTTGCGACGTCATACTCGTGTGAATCAGCATTTAGTTCAGTTGCTGTTCTCAAAACAAAATACCGTTCTTGCTTAGTAATAGAAAAGGAATTACGGGTCTTAATTTCATCACATTCTCCAAGATTTGAGAAACTCTGCTCAGAGAAGCAAGCGCAACTATCACACTAGTAAAGGTAAGCCTATACATTCAATCATACATATGAGTACATAATTATGTATTGTATCATTTTTTATCTCTGACTTGTGCCGACTATGACAGTAAATAGCAATATTTAAACCAGAGTGGAGGGGGGGGGCGCAGGGAACTTATTATTTAATGAAGGGGGGCGAGAATTCGAAAAGGTTGGAAACCACTGCTCTAGCGAAACCCTCAAGACAAGTGACTTTGCAATCATCTCGTATCATGGTAGCCTTATGAAATGATTTTCTTACAAATTTTTTTCTTACTAATTTATATGAAATTAGGTAGAGAAACAATTACAAAGAAACAGATTGAAAAAACTGACAAACTCGCTTCAATATATTTTGACGAGATGTTTGCAGTCACTTGTCTTGAGGGATTCTCTAGAGCATAGGCAATAGGAATGACAATTATATCATTGGGAGTGCCCTCACTGCCATCATCCTTGACTTCTCAACAACTGTCAATATATTCAATAGAAGAGAATTATTTCTTTTGTTTGCATAAGTTAACAATATTAACATACAAGTACTGTTACTTAAAAATAATGACACCGTGGTCTTAAACAAAAGATGGTTCCTGGGTGGCTAAGTTCCGACTCATAGTGGCATGAGAACGAGTAACGAAATATTGAAGTCAGTTCATTTTCTTTGTTTCTTTCTCTGTGATTGGCTCTGTAACTTGGCGTGTTATCCTTGGCGTAGTTTAATTTTTGTTGCATATATATATATATATATATAAATTCACATAAGGCGTTATTAAAGATTTTGGTCATAAAACATACAACTCCTGATCATCAGCCGACGTTTCACCAAAAGTTGTTTGGCATTTTCAAGGCTAAAAAATAATTTATTAAACGACATAAGTAAAGCAAGATAAATACATCATCGGACACCATCCAACAGAAAACAAACGACACAAACAACAATTATAGTACCCAGAAAACCACAAATGTATCATAAAATACCAAGTGTTATTATGATTATGATTATTATTTAAAAAACAGACATTTGTCGTTTAAACCTAATTGCGTATTATTAATTATTCAGAACACCAAAAAACCACATTTTCAAAACAGCAAAAACCACAACAGACAGTAATAAACACAGCGAATTACAAAACCATGAAAAAAAGGGTCAAAAATTAAAAGAAATTCAGAGGAAAAAACAAAAACCTTACAAACATTTACCTTGATTTAGAAGAAACACTAATTTACTGGTCCATGCTTATATCTGGCTACATCATAACAAATACACATATGCAGGAAGGTCACATAACCCTACAAAGGAAAACAAGCTACTCCCCTAATGTCAACATGAGAAACAGTTCAATAGCAACTATTGCAGGAGGTTGGAATAAATTAAACTAAGGCTTGATATATCTGATCGCTTATTACAGGCAGTTGGTGTCTTCATAATATTTATCATCTCTTTTAAATTCCTCTTTTTGGTGTGTTTTTCATATTCCAGAATTTTTGTGTCATGAAATTCAAACGAATGACTCTTTGTGCATGCATGATTAGCTAGAGCACAAACTGTTATTTTGTGCCTAATATCATTCTGATGCTGTGTAATTCTGTTTTTTAAATATTGACTGGTTTCTCCTATATATAGTACCTCACAATCTGAGCATTTGACCGAGTAGACAACATTACTATTATTATTGTAGGCAACTGGACTCTTTAATTTAGAAAATATTATCTTATTAAGTGTGTTAAGGTTTTTTGGGCTAATTTGCAGTCTATTTTATTTCTTAAAGCTTTTTTTAATTGTTCCGATAAACCCTTGACGTACACAAAACCATATTTCTTAGATTTAGTTACCATATCCAGAAATGGCAGTTCATTCTTATTATTTTGTAATTCTATGGTAAATTGGAGTCTGGGATGAAAACTATTGAATTTATTTAAGACTATAAATTCCAAATCTGCCTGAAGGGCTAAATAAATGTCATCGACATATTAAAAGATAAAAGGGACTGTAAAAGGTATCGTCTGAAGGACTTTATCCAGGAGTTTGTTCATTACAATGTCTGCCAATATAGGTGCTACAGGACTACCCATGGCCACACCATCAATCATTTCATAATACTTCTATCATCCCAGACTCCAATTACCATAGAATTACAAAATAATAAGAATGAACTGCCATTTCTGGATATGGTAACTAAATCTAAGGAAGATGGTACTATTAGTGTAGACTGGTGGAAAAATCCAATGAAAAGTGATAGGTACTTAAATTTCACTTTTCACCATCCAGTCCTACATAAAATCAACACTGCTAGGGGCCTTGTTTTTAGAGCATTGCACCTACGTGACAATAATTATCACAATAAAAATATTGCAATAGTCAGACAGATACTGCACCACAACAATTTTCCCAAAAAGGTTATAAATAACATAATACGTACAACAAGTAATATAGCAACATCTAGAAATACGGATATTAATAGTAAAGAGCAATCCAACAAGTATAAGAGTTTTGTGTACGTCAAGGGTTTATCGGAACAATTAAAAAAAGCTTTAAGAAATAAAATAGACTGCAAATTAGCCCAAAAAAACCTTAACACACTTAATAAGATAATATTTTCTAAATTAAAGAGTCCAGTTGCCTACAATAATAATAGTAATATTGTCTACTCGGTCAAATGCTCAGATTGTGAGGTACTATATATAGGAGAAACCAGTCAATATTTAAAAAACAGAATTACACAGCATCAGAATGATATTAGGCACAAAATAACAGTTTGTGCTCTAGCTAATCATGCATGCACAAAGAGTCATTCGTTTGAATTTCATGACACAAAAATTCTGGAATATGAAAAACACACCAAAAAGAGGAATTTAAAAGAGATGATAAATATTATGAAGACACCAACTGCCTGTAATAAGCGATCAGATATATCAAGCCTTAGTTTAATTTATTCCAACCTCCTGCAATAGTTGCCATTGAACTGTTTCTCATGTTGACATTAGGGGAGTAGCTTGTTTTCCTTTGTAGGGTTATGTGACCCTCCTGCATATGTGTATTTGTTATGATGTAGCCAGATATAAGCATGGACCAGTAAATTAGTGTTTCTTCTAAATCAAGGTAAATGTTTGTAAGGTTTTTGTTTTTTCCTCTGAATTTCTTTTAATTTTTGACCCTTTTTTTCATGGTTTTGTAATTTGCTGTGTTTATTACTGTCTGTGTGGTTTTTGCTGTTTTGAAAATGTGGTTTTTTGGTGTTCTGAATAATTAATAATACGCAATTAGGTTTAAACGACAAATGTCTGTTTTTTAAATAATAATCATATTCATAATAACACTAGGTATTTTATGATACTTTTGTGGTTTTCTGGGTACTATAATTGTTGTTTGTGTCGTTTGTTTTCTGTTGGATGGTGTCCGATGATGTATTTATCTTGCTTTACTTATGTCGTTTAATAAATTATTTTTTAACCTTGAAAATGCCAAACAACTTTTGGTGAAACGTCGGCTGATGATCAGGAGTTGTATGTTTTATGACTAATATCCTCAATAACCCCTTATGTGAATTTGAAATATCAGTAGTCGAGAAACTATATATATATATACATATCATATATATATATATATATATATTATATATATATATATATATATATAATAAAACGGATCGGTAGGAAGAATTGACAAACTTACTTCTATAGTTCGACAATCGTTGCCATCAGAGAAAGAGGTAGCCTACTAGGTTACTAAGAAGTGATTACAGCATATATACACGCATGAAGTAAAGTACCACAAGGAAAAGAAAAAAATAGATATAAGTGCTCTGAGTCCATTCACAATATGCCATCATAGACAATCTGAAGTTAACAAACGTAAGGTATCAAAAAGGTTATACAGACACAGAAGAAATATGGTAAACAGTTCGTAATATCAGGTTACAAAAAAGGAAGCCACGAAAAGATGAAATATAAAAATAAACATAAGGTCAAAAACTGCACAACAAAGAAAACACTTGCATTCAGAATCAGAAACACCAGTAAATTTGGAGTACATGTTAATAAAAACTGTCGTAGGTTACACATAGGTCTAATTTGAATATCTATTTCTTGTTTCAAAAAATTATATAGTTTAGAAAGCCCTTGGCTAGCATTGTATGAATTCTTTGGCAAATTTTTCGTAATTAGGGTACTTTGTACTAAACTTCTTTCAACGTCAGAAGAGAGAAAAATCAATTCCTTAGATGCCTTCCATTTATAAAATGATTGGTTAAATTAATGTACTGAAACAAAGTACTGGAGTTTTCCTGTTTCCTGATGTAATATTTATGTTCTTTAACCCTAGCAAATCAAGTTTTCTCTCTCTGCCCAACATATGAAGAATAACAACCTCCACAACGAATCTTATAAACACAAACTTCTTTATTTTTCGCCCTGAAATTTATTAAAACGTCTGTCGGATAACTTCTCACCAATACTGAAAATACTGAGATGTCAATTTTTTCAAAAAAAAATTGAAATATCCTTTAAAAGAAGACTAAAATGGACAGATAATCAATTTCTACTTGTGCAGGTCTTTATATATATGTATATAAATGTTGATAAAAGTATCGACCGTGAAGTAGAAACCAAATAAAAGTTTATCAGAACTTAGTCAGTTCTTCAGGTTCAAATGAAACTCTCATTGACAACGTTTCAGTTTTTATGGTAAACCAACCTATGAAATAGGTTTTCAATACAAACCGAAACGTTGGCAATGAAAGTTTAATTTCAACCTGAAGAATTAACAAAGTCCTGATAAATTTTTTTTTATATATATATGGATTAATTTACCACAATGAAACTAAGTTGGAAACAATGCTCAAAGGCCTTTCGTCAACACATCGTCAGAGAGCTTATCTTATTTTGTGAACTAAAAAATAAGAAATACTTGTTAACCTGGTTGATTGAAGTTTCTAGAATTGTTGGTAACCCTGAATGTGTTTAACGATGGAGAAGTCTTCATCTGTTTAATTATTCCGCTAATCAAAATATCATGCAATTTATTCCAATTCCTTCTTGTGAACTGTTTTTCATTATTTAATATCATGGATTGTTTCACCTTTTTTAAATTTTCACCTTCATTAAATAATGAAGAACAGTTCACAAGAAGGAATTTGTTAGTCATTCCATACAGTCGTTGTTTGAAAGATCTGCCTTCATTTATGAAAAGGTTGGACGTTTCTGTTGTGTTCTGTAATGATGGTAACTTGTTTAACACACTTGTAAACAAGTTTAATAAGCCAAAACGAAAGGACTGTTGTGTACGTTGTTGTGGTACTCGTATACAGGATACCATGTACTGACTGTGAAATGTCTTGCATTGGACAGACGAGTAAAGGTCTTCTTACAAGGATAAAACAACACAAATATTCGATCAGAAGAGAAGACGAAAAGAGTGCCTTGTTCATGCACATAAGAAACAGTAATCATGTGATTAACTGGAATGAAGCAAATTAATTAATATTTGTGTCTTCGGAAAGAAGAAGAAATATTGTGGAAAGTGCACTCATAAAAACTTTTATGAGAACTTAATGAACAATAGCCTAGGACTCTACAAATTGGATGAAGTTTTGATTAGTAGAATAATTAAACAGTTGAAGACTTTTTCATCATTAAACACATTCAGGGTTACCAACAATTCTAGAAACTTCAATCAACAAGGTTAACAAGTATTTATTATTTTTTAGTTCACTTGCTCTCTGATGATGTGTTGACGAAAGGCTTTAGTGCATTGTTTCCAAATTACAAATTACAATTTCATTGTGGTAAATTAATCCATCTATTACATCAAGTGTTATTTTGATTATTATTCATATATATATCTGATTTCACATAAACACGTGAAATAACAATCAATGATCAAACCACTATATAAAAAGGGAAGAAAAAACTGGGTTTTTGACCCTCAGTGGGATTTTTGACTCTGACGAGGACCACTTGTTACGGTTGAAGGGTCTTGGTCTTTATTTCCCATTTCATACTGTCGTTTGATCATATAAACGACAGTATGAATATGAATATAATATATATATATATATATATATATATATATATATATATATATATATATATATATGAGAGTTCTTAGGATCGAATCTCTCAGTCTTAAGATCGTGAATGCCGAGACTGCGGTTAATTTTATGATACCGGTTTAAAAGAGGATCTGCTTCCTATTTATATCAATATATATAAATATATATATATATATATATATATTGGTATAAATATACCAATACCAATATATATATATATATATATACAAATAGGAAGCAGATCCTCTTTTAAACCGGTATCATTAAAATTAACCGCAGTCTCAGCATTCACGATCTTCAGACTGAGAGATTCGATCCTACGAACTAACCTCCTGCTAACAGGGTTCAACTGGAAAAGGAGTTGGCCGAGTGGCATGTTAAATTAAAATCGATGACTCCTGCTTAGTCATTGCTATAAATAGATTAAAAGGATAGTACAGGTTAATATAAAGAGAAGGTCAAAGGTCAATAATGAACAAGAAACAAGCGGTTAGAATAAAAGAGTTGAAAGGTCAACGGTATAACTGGACTAATATAGAATAAATAGATTAAGAATATTAAAGTAAATGAAGGATAAAATATTATTATAGGACAAGAAAATGTATTAAAATAAGAGAGGTGAATGAAAGTAAGAATTAATAGGGAAGGTATAATTAGAAATAAAGAAAAGTACAATAAAGATAAGAATAAAAGAGTTAAGAGGTCAATAGTGTAAATAGATTAATAGGTAATATATAGATTAATAAAGATTAAATTAATAATAATAATAAGAAGAATAATAATAATTAATAATAATGATAATTAAGATTAATAGTAAACTAGAAAAGATTTATTAAATAAAGAGTTGAAAGAGAGTAAGAATTAATAGGGAAGGTATAGTTAGTTAGAAAATAAAGAAAAGAATAATAATAATAATAAATATAAGAAAAGAAAACGAATTGATTGCGCAAGCTTTCGACATCACAGATGTCATCGACGGGCAAAGTTGTTCCTAGGAGATCCAGGACGCAAATGGCGTAGGGAAGGGAAAGCAGGCAAGTAGTGGGGTTAAGGGGAGTGGGGGAAGAGCAGGCGGAGCCCAACTGGAGAACAGCTGCAGATCACCTGATGCCCGAGGCCGACTCGCGCCGAGCAGCCTCGAGAATACCGACCGCAGGCCGAGCGCCCGCCCTCACCCCACCCTCCGGACCCCCAGCCCGAGTCACCAGATCAACCGAGCCACTATTAGCATCAGCACTATGTGGCGTTACACTCAGTCCGGCATCCTACTGCACGTCATCGCTTACTACTATACTCCTCCTGCTGGGAATGAGTGGAGTAGAGTGCTTCCAGGATTTTCAGTCGCTTAGGGTCACTTTACAGTTGGAGGACTTTGGTTCTTTCGACTAACTTCTCCCTAGTGAGACGAGTACCATGGACTTCTTGCTCATGCTGTTTTGGTCCACCAGCAGACAGATGTAGGGTAAGACGCCTCGAGAGCTTCGTGTTTGTCATGCCGATGTATGTGGAAGGCAGGGCTGCACAGTTCCCTGAATTACAAACATATTCATACACGAGATGGCTTTTCTGGAGCTCTGGGGTGATACACTGGGGGCTGTTCTTAAGAACAACATTCCTAGTCTTATTGTTCTTATAGAATATGGTTAATTTAAGCTTATCCTCCTCCGTCGTCGTTGAAACGTGCTTAAAGACGATATTTCTCAACGCATGTTAATCTTGCTTGTACTGGCTGCTCATACGAGGTGTGTAAATAAAGTAGTGAGACTGATTTTTTTTAAATTTTCTATTCAAATATAATTACAATGTGATATTGTCACCTTCAAAATAGTTCCCTTCGGAAGCCACACAGCGCTGGAGACGGTCCTTCCAATCATTGTAGCATTGCTGGAACTCGGATTCTGGAATGGCCTTCAGCTGGTCGGTTACAGCAGTTTGTATGTTTTGTAGTGTCCCGAAATGAGTTCCCTTGAGGTGATTTTTCAATCTCGGGAAGAGGAAAAAGTCACAAGGACTCAAGTCTGGTGAATAAGGAGGTTGAGGAGCAACAGGAATGTTTTTACTGGCCAAAAACTCGTTTATTGAGATGGCAGTGTGACAGGGCGCGTTGTCGTGATGCAACACCCACTTGTCTTTGATGTTTGGCCGCACACGAAGGACTCTTTTTCGAAGTCTTTCAAGGACCTCACGGTAGAAGTGCTGATTAACTGTTTGGCCTTGTGCCACTAACTCTTTGTGGACGATTCCGTGGCTATCAAAAAAACAAATCAGCATGCATTTGATTTTCGACTTGCTCATGCGTGCTTTCTTGGGCCTTGGAGAAGTCGCAGTGTGCCACTCCATGCTCTGACGTTTCGTTTCTGGGTCGTACTCAAACACCCATGACTCGTCACCAGTAATGACACGTTAAAGAAAACGGGGATCATTTTCAATTGAACCCAAAAAGTCAAGACTCCTTCCCTTTCTGAGATCTTTTTGGTCTTGGGAAAGGTTTTTCGGAACCATTTTCGCACAAATTTTTCTCATCTCCAATTCATTGGTCAAAATGTGATGAACGGAGGTGTGATTCAAATTCAACTGTTCCCCGATTATTCTGACTGTCAAGCGTCGATCTGAACGCACAAGGTTCCGTACTCTGTTGACATTTTCATCGGTGTTTGCACTTGAAGGCCTTCCGCTTCGTTGTTCATCTTCAATCGACTCTCTTCCTTCTGAAAATTCCTTAAACCACCGAAAAACCTGTGCCCTTGATAAAACACGTTCTCCATAGGCCTCCTGAAGTTTTTCAAAAGTTTCGGTTGCATTATGTCCAAGTCTGAAGCAAAATTTGATTGCACACCGCTGCTCAACTTTGAGGTCACTCATTTTTAAAACGCTCAAGAAAAAACCATTTCACGAAAACCAACGCTACGGACAAACAAATGACTGTGGCGAGTTCAGATGCATACTGGAGGCGCATCACACGTGCACCTGACGCTACTCAAGGCCAAGCGTCTCCAGCGTTGCCAGATCGAAAGCGACGTTGCCAGTCTCACTACTTTATTTACCCACCTCGTATATGCCTTGTAATACAAGCGTACATACCTCTCCTCTGAGGTATCTTTGTTCTCTGTGGTGCCATACCACTTCTCAAGTCATTGATTGATAGTTTTCCTGACATCATTATTGGAATAACCATTGTTGACCAGGACCTCGGTTGCTCTTTCCAACTCCGAGTGGACATCCGACCATTCACTGCAGTGAGTTAGAGCCCTTCTTACATAAGTCGCAATGGTTGAACGTTTGTACCTATCCGGGCATTCACTAATCCCATTCAAACACCGACCCGGGTTAGTTGGTTTGCAATAGACGCTTGTGCTAAAGTTTCTAGAGGTTTGTTGGACCAAAACATCAAGAAATGGCAGCTGACCTTCAATACTCTTTTCAAAAGTTAGTCTAAGGCCTGATTCATTCTCCAGGTGTTCCTTCAAACTTTCGATCACATTTACGTCTCTGGCTAAGACGAAAATGTCATCTATATATATCCCATATATTGTGGGCCTTTCTAAATCAGAAAAGACTTTCCTCTCCACAGCACCCATGAAGTAGCTTGCAAATAGAACACCCAACGGTGATCCCATGGCAACACCATCTATTTGCTGAAACATGCGGCCATCAGGTGAAATAAACGCAGACTCTTTCGTGCATATCTTCAGAAGGGACTTCAGGCTCGTTTTAGGGATGTCTGTCTTAGGTTGCTCTCCCTCAGGGTAAACTTTTTGCAGGATAATGTCATTCGTCCTGTCAACCGGCACATTAGTGAAAAGGGACTCGACATCAAGAGAAGCTATAGTGCCCGTACTCTCCGAGCCCTTTAAAAGCTCAAGGAAGTCGGTAGAAGATGCAAGGCTATAGTCCTTGTAAACGAAGGGAGTGAGTATTTCATTCAGTCGCTTCGCCAGTTGGTATGTGGGAGAAGGAATCTGACTGATAATAGGCCTTAAGGGGTTCCCTGGTTTGTGGGTTTTCACATTGCCATAACAATATCCCAAACCATAGTCTCCGATGATGGGTGGAAGACTTTTCTTTCCAGTATATATATATAAAACTGAAAAAAAAACAACTTTTACTCTCTTCCTCATGACGAACTTTGGCATGAAATATTCATCCAGTAAGTGTTCTCGTTCTTTATGTGTTGTCTTTTCAGTTATTTATCTGTCCGGTTTTGACTGTTTAGTAATCTCATTTATATATATATATATATATATATATAAAGTGCAATGTAGATAAAGAAAATAGAGAAATTAAACACACACTTAAAGTCTCTAATTTTCTGTTTCAGCCATCATCAGAAGAGAAGAAGGGAATTCAAACGCACTGGAGCAGAGAGTTCTGAAGACCACAATGTTTCCTCACGCACTCCCGGTCATAAAGAATAAGATCGAATAAAATCAATTTTAAATTAAAGTTTAAAACTTCATCTCAATAGTTTAAAAAGAAACTTTGTAGAACGAGGTTACCCTCTCCCCTTCTTGACAAGAAGCCTGGATACAGCCACGACACCGCTCAATCCTGGATCGGATACTCTGGGTTCCCCTTCCTCAACACTACCTACTTCTCAGGTATCCATATATTGGGTACGATCGTTAAAGAACATGTTCCCATTTCTCAGTCAACAATTCCTCCCATCACCTCATCATAATTCATGCCAGTAGCCATGGACTCCCCTTTATTGACTTCTACAGGTTACAGATTCAACGACAAATCCCCTCTAACTACAAGGATCTTACTCTATGAGCCTCCGAAGGAGCTCATATTTGTCAGTGCATGTAGTGCACCTGGACTTAATCTAAAAACATAAGCTTTAATTAATTAGTTCATTGCCTTCTATTTTTTTTATTACTATTTATCCTATTTTTACGATTTAATTTTTTATTACCAAATATTTTTTTTTATTTATTATATTTATGAATTTAAGTTTTATCTTTATTGTTTCATTAATTTTTATTAAAGCTTAGTCCTTTTACTATTATTTTGTTTATATCACACCTTCGTTTATACCCCCTGTTTCCCTCTTATTTATTCCCTTTTCAAATTCCCTATACCATATTTAGTTTGAAATTGACTTTAGTCTACCTCATTCTTTGTGACCGGGCGCGCGTGCGTCAACATTGTGGTCGTCAGCCGTCTCTGCTCCAGTGCGTTTGACTTCCCTCTCTTATCTCTCCTGATGACGGGTCAAACAGAAAATTAGAGACTGTAAGTGTGTTATTTTAATTTCTCTATTTTCTTTATCTACATTGAACTTTATTTGTCCGATTCAGATCATCTTTTCACCGTAAAAGTGGTACTTCAGCCAATACTTGTTATTCTCATTTAAACGCTTCCAAATGATAACTACTTTTCACAGAGATGATGAACCTATGTGCACACACACCTATTCATACCTTGTGTAAAGAACGTCAGAGACCATGGTATCAACACCAAGAACAGAAATATACACGAATCAATGCCTTCACTCTCATATTCGTGGTACACATCATATATGGTATTCATAAAGTACATTCAGTTGGTACAATGGATTCGGATACCTTACTTAATATACATATATTATGAAGCGTATTCTCTAGAATAGAATTAACTGGATTAAACTAAATGTAGAACCTTCCTGTTTTCCAGCGACACAGATGTACGAACACCTGGATATCGGGTGGTCTACCCCTACCTAAATGAGAGGCTAAACTAAAAATATTGTGAAAATTCTGCAATTTCACAGTATAATAAACACAATAATAATAAAATAATGTTACTGATAATAATTTATTACTAAATACTAATAATAATAACAATATACATATTATAATAATAATGGTTATATGATTCCCTTCCAGGACGGCGCAAATGTCTGGTTGTAACTCCGGTGTTGTCGCGCAGGTTCTGTTAGTTCTTGTGTTTGCTATCAGGTGGCAGCTTCATTCAATCCCTGACAATGCCTTTCGTATGTCTTAAAGAAAGGGCACTGCTATGGCGTATATTACATATTAAATCAAACATTTTGAGTGTAAGAAACCGAAGAATGAAATACTCAGCAGTGATGGGATAATTAATGAATGATTACACGATATGAACTTACGTCCCACTGCATGCAATAATCTGTTAATTTGAATCAACTCTCATTTAAATTATGATTTGTATTAAATTAAATCATTAATTAGTCAATATTTATATTAAACCAACACAAAATATTCAGATAACGGTATGATTTCTCTTAAACTGTTACAAAAACACGCTGTTTATAAGATGACATCCCCTGTAAGTGGTATTCTGTTAGGGGAATGATCTATTACATATTAATCAAATAACACTTAGCGTTGTCTCATTAAAATTGATAATAAATTATCGTGAAAATGATTTGATAAATTAAATAATTTAAAATTAATAACTAATCATAATAAACCGAATAACGATTACCAAACGAATTAGACTGGCTATAATGTATTCATAGTGGTCTCACAGGCTGTATACTGCTGTTGAAAACACTGTCTTGGAATCAGAAATAAATCAGTCACCAAATTTAACCCTCTACTGACAAAAATATGAACTAACAATTTGGGTAGTAATATAACAAGGACATTACCCAATGGTCCACAGTGAAACATGATTGTTTTAATCAACTGAGGAAGAAGACCATGTAAGGAGACGATATTTTAAGATGAATAATGATATCTACTTAAATATATATAGAATCATGTTTGAATGGAGAAACGATTATGGTCTTTAGAGATAATTAAAAGCACCACTTGATTATTGATGATGATGGGTTTAGACTTATGATTGGCTGAGACTTATGATTGCCTAAGACTTATGATGGGTTGAGACTTACAGTATTTGGGATAGGGCGTATGGCTTTGACATCGGGACCTGTCAAGCAATGAGCTTTTGTGAAAACGATAAGGTTCTGCCTTAAGGAAGGATAAGTTCTTTTAAAAAACCAAATGAGACAATGTGGCTATTGGATAAGAGTAATACAGTATTCAATTTATTTTCCAAATATTCCACCTTGTCCACTAAATATTTCAGTATAATATTTGTGTTATTATCTCGTTAAGCAATATGTAATTAAATGAATAATTTATGAGAATAGGAAGATAATTAAATTCACTGATTTTAACATGATTGTTATCACAAGTTAACTATACAGGTAGTTTAGGTGGCTATATTGTTCACACAAATGATTTCAATAACAAATATCAAACAGGATTTCTAAGATTTTTCGATATAAATCTTGTCAACATTTTTTCACATAGAGCTACCTCGAAAGATCTCTTAAACATTATTTCCTGTACCATTTATTATTTAACAGGAAATAATGTATCAGGAAATAGTAATCTAAAATATATAATTCTGTATTCAAAAACACAAAGCGGTACACTAGCGTAACAATTCAAGTTATGGGGAAAGTAAGCACAGCCAAACACCGATGAAAACTCAACAATATCCTAAGAACTCTGCGATCAGTAGAACAAGTAGTGGAGGTTTTACTTTTGACTTCTCCATAAGGGCACTTCAACTACTGTTGACAGAGAATATTGTAACATAATCAGCTTAATTTTTCTCAGTAATTTTCTAGGTTTTCATTATTTTTTTTTAATAAATATATGTAATGTGATATCGAAAATAGCAGTACATCTCTTTGGTATTCCAACATTATCCTCGACTAAAATTATAGAGAAACGTAAATGATTGGTATCTTTTATTAATTTTCTGTGTTTAATTTTACATATTACTAGTTTAATTTTAACTAATAATTAATTTTATATAAATAATTTACATGAGTATATATAAACATTTTATAACAAACACGTGAAACAAAAATTAACGTTTAGACTACAGTAGAAAATTCATAAAAATTTACAAAATTTACAAAATTCATCGTCTGACTCTGTCGATGATCAGTTAGATTCTTCAAAAGATCTTAGTCCCATTTATGAATTTTCTATTGTGGTTTTGATGTTGATAAACATAAAAATTTAGAATTCACTATAAAATCGGAAAGGTGATCCAAACTGGACATAATACAAGTTCAAAATCGAAGACGAGTAACACAAAGAGTAAAGAAACACTTACTCAAATAACTAAATTACTAACTCAAATTTTCGGCAAATCTATCTTCAGCAGAAAAGAGAGGCAACCGACTGTTGTTGCCACGCGCGTTCGGTCTTGAAGTAATGAAGTTGAGACATTTATATATATATATATATATAAGATTTGTTAGATATTAGGTATCTTTAAAAATAAAATGTATGGAAAAAATTAATGAGTAATAAAAAACAAAATAAATGAATTCATAAATAATAATAAAGAAAAAATAAAACAAATTATTATTCAATTATGAATATTTTTTCAATAAAAAATAGAATAAAAAAAAGAAATAAAACACCATCATCTTTTAAGGTTTAGCTCAAGTTTACTAAGTGCACAGAGTAACTAAATGTGTGCCTCCTCAGGAAGGTGGCTAGAAGTGGGAAAGCATGGGTATGCTAATTCACCCATCAATCCTCCTTTTGTCTCACTTTCTCCCGAAAATGAGTCTCCCTATCCTGTGACAACTTTTTCTAGGTTTTTCTGTGACAAACTTAAAAGTGTCCTCAAAGGTCTGTTTCCATCCTATCCTCTAGTCCTTCAACCTTTGTTAACTTCTCCAGTCAACTCCACCTCTCCTATAGACACCCCTATAGTGCAAAAGAAGTTGCTCTACCTTTGGCACCTTCTTTTGCATATTACATTTAGGAGGGTTAATCGCTTGTCTGTGGACGCAAAGAGTTGTGAGCGCCGCGGGAACCTGACCCGACCTCCATCCTCACATCACTCCATCTTCCTACAACCAGCGCTATCACCTCTATCATGTTGCCGTATTGTCATCAGGGGATATTAATATGTTATTAGTTAGGCTAATTATTGTCATTAGTTAGTTAGTCGTACTTTTCTAATATGTATTGCTCTTGTACATCTAAAAACTGTGTTTACAAACTGGAGTGTACTCGTTATGATTCGTTCTATGTACGACTGTTCTCTAACATACTCAGCCTCCGTATGAACGGTAATAGAACATCTATCAATAACCGCTCCAATGAACCTGTTGGTGGTTAGCCATACATGCCAACACCCAAAGTCTACCTTTTAATGACTGCTGCAGTGTACATATCATGCAACAAATCCCTCCTGATGACAATATTGTGACATCGATGTGACATCCTTAGAGCCTCTGAGGAGACAAATCTGGTTCTCGTAGGGCTCGTAGTACACCTAGACTAAACCACAAAAGGTAATTTTTTCTTTTTTATTATTATTTTTGAATACATTTCTTTTGTTTTTTATTGTATTAAATTTATATATATATATGTAATATTTAGTGAATCTCCTTTTATATATGTTTTTTATTCATTTAGTTCTGTCAAATTATTTTTGATTTACCCAACTTGTATTACTTATATGAATTTCATTTTTAACTTCTCTCTACGTGCTTGTTCTTCCTCTCTCTTTTTATCTGAAGACAGATTTCCCAAAAATTCGAGTTAGTAAGGGTGTTTCTTTACTCTGTGTGATACTCTTCTACGATTTTGAACTTATATATTTAAAACATTTAGAATGTTCATAAGGAAAATAAACCACGTATATTTAACAGACGCTCGAAAACATTCACTTTTACAGTACGATATTTGTCATCAGCAAGGGAAGAAAAACTCCGCTGAAGAGGCAAACAGCAACTTGCAATGGACAAGCAGAGATGTTCTTCTCCAGATGACATTGAAGTTCAAGATATCCAGATTAGTTTTTGCCGGTATTTTCCTTTGAGTGTTCCTTTCTTATTTGGTATACAAGTATATGTATATTATATAAATACTGCATCGAATATATCATAATAGCTTCTGTTTATATCTTCTCCTAATTTTATACTTTAAGACCGGGCACGGTTGACAGCACTGGCGGTTGCCGGGTTGGTTACTTGCCGTTGCGCCTACAACGTGCTTGGTCTCCCATTCTCTTTTCTCCTGAAGACGGATTACCCGAAAATTTGAGTCTGTAAGTGTGTTTCCCTACTTTGTGTGTTGCTCTTTGTTAATCTCGAACTCGTATTGTGTCCAGTTTGGATCGTATTTCGTTTTATCAGTGAATATATCTATATACATGTTCTATTAAAACCTATGCCTATTTGAATTTTGACACATTTTCGATATATATATATATATATATATATATATATATATATATATACAAAGATTTCACATAAACACGTGAAATAACAATCAATGATCAAACCACAATAAGAAAATGAGAAA
The DNA here is from genome assembly GCA_026182355.1 of Hermatobates lingyangjiaoensis. Classification (NCBI taxonomy): domain Eukaryota; kingdom Metazoa; phylum Arthropoda; class Insecta; order Hemiptera; family Hermatobatidae; genus Hermatobates; species Hermatobates lingyangjiaoensis. The sequence continues at coordinate 4,756,706 of JAPFBL010001938.1, forward strand.
ACAAGACTAAGATCTTTCAACCGTAACAAGCGGTCTTCGTCAGAGTCAAAAACCCAACTGATTACTTCATAGAAAACCCAAATATTACTTCATAGAAAAGTTAAGCACGTTCTCCACGAATACGACGAGCTAACTGGATATCTTTGGGCATGATAGTAACACGTTTGGCATGAATAGCGCACAAATTGGTGTCTTCAAACAAAACAACTAAGTATGCCTCACTTGCTTCCAGAAGAGCCATAATAGCAGAACTCTGGAAACGTAAGTCCGTAAAAAACTGCAGACCTGTAGTTCATCTGGAGCCCTGTTTACCCTGCAGAGGTCTTAGAGACATACGTGCCCTCCTCTTCAGCTTCGGGTCTCGATGGTGTCACCCCAAGGTAGTGGAGAGCGGTCTCAGCAACGGTGATTGCTCTTTTTCAACATCGTAATTGCTCTCGGCGGCTTCCCTTCGGACGTGCTGGTAGCCAGGACCGTCTTCGTCCCCAAGAAAAAGAAGAGTACAGATCCAGGGGACTTACGTCCAATAAGTGTCGCCTCTGTCATCGTGCGACACTTACACAAGATTATAGCAGAAAGACTGAAAGACGCCAACATTCTGGATGAAAGGCAAAGGTGTATGGAGGATGGGTGTGCCGAGGCTGTGGCAGTTGTATGCTCAGCCCTGGACCTATTCAGGCGAAACTTAAAGGAGATACACCTCGCCTCGCTAGACATGGCCAAAGCGTTTGACTCAGTGAGTCACCATGCCATGTCCGCTGTTCTGACGCAGCGAGGCCTTTCCCCCGGTTTTGTGGACTACATGAAGTATACTTATGAAAACAGCGCTACCAGACTACACGTCGGTGAAGTCACCAGTGAAGATATACAAGTAAAGAGAGGAGTGCGACAGGGTGACCCTCTATCAACGTTTGTCTTCTGCCTCCTCATCGACTCCGCTCTGAGGGCTGTTCATGAGTACATAGGATTCCTCCTCAGCGAAGGGTAGCAATTCTGCTCCGTCGCATGCGCTGACGACGTCGTCCTCGCAGCGCAATCTCGGGTTGGACTCCAGCTGGCACTGGAGTCATTCGAAGCCCAAGCAAGAGATTTAGGCCTCCACCTCAACCCCAATAAGTGTGTGGCTGTGTCCATAGTACTAGCCACGAAGATGAAGAAGTACAAGGTGGTGACCACGGAAACCTTCAGGACTGCCTCAGGTGAGATGATACCCCAGCTGAGCGCCTCGGATGAATGGAGATACCTGGGAGTAGACATCCGTCCTATTGGGGTCAGAAAGCTGGTTCCTTCCTGGCCCCTCTCTTGTCAAGAATCACTGATGCCCCGTTAAAGTCACAGCAGCGCCTGAAGATTCTAAAAGTGTTTCTCTTGCCTCGACTCTATCACCGGATTGTCCTGGAGGGGACGACATTTAGTCACCTAAACGCGATGGTCAGAACAGTACGGGCGGCGGTCAGAATATGGTTGCGACTTCCCCACGACACCTCCACGGCGTACTTCCATGCCTCCGTCAAGGATGGAGGCCTTGAAATTCCAAGTTTTAAACTAACAATCCCACTACTGATGAAGAGACGCCTGGAGGGACTTAGAACATCGTCATCGAGCCTGGCCAGGGCTGTGGTCAACTCCGACTGGGTCGCCTCGCGACTCAGCTGGTGTGACAGAGTCCTATGGAAGGAGGGCCAGCAACTAACAACACCTGCTCGACTGGCGACGTGGTGGAAGAAGAAGCTGTACAGCTCGGTGGATGGTGCCGAGCTCCGGGAGTCGTCGGGGGTCCCAGCGTCGACCTGGTGGGTGGAGCGTGGGGCGGCCGGTGTGCCTGGATGTGATTACATCCAGTACCACCGTGTCCGTGCCAATTACTTGACCACCATGGTGCGGACGTCTAGGGGAGTTCGGCGTGCCCGGATCGACACCAACTGCCGGGCTGGCTGTGTAGCCATGGAGACCGCCGCTCACGTCATCCAGCACTGCCACAGGTCTCACGGGGGGTGGATCAAGCGGCATGATGCCGTATGTAAGACTCTCGCTGGAGCCTTAAGGGAGGAATGCTGGATAGTCCGGATAGAGCCCCACTTAAAGACCGACAGTGTCTTAGTCGGGCTTAGGAAGCCTGACATCGTAGCTTCCAGGAAAGGACGAAAGTGTGTGGTCGATGCCCAAGTTTTCAGTGGGGCTCGACCTTTGAATGAAGCCCACAGAAGAAAATCCGAATACTACCAAAAGAACCAAGACCTCAGAAGAATGGTGGCCGAGCAGCACGACATCAGCGAAGAAGACTTCGAGTTCACTTCGTGCACGGTGTCGTGGCGTGAGGTGTGGTCTACTTCCTCCTACTGGGACCTTCGAAGTATGGGCATCTCTGGTGGGACTCTAAGTGGTATCACCACTAGAGTCTTGCAAGGGAGCTCGACTAACTGGACCAGGTAGGGGAAGATGACCACTTTGCGTGGGGCTGGAGGGAGAAGTGTTTGACCGGCCTGCTCGCCATTAGGAAGGTCACCGGGGCCTGTGTGGAGAATTCCCTTCCCGGCAATATGAGGGGTCGACTTTGTTATGATTGTATTTACTAATAAAGTTATGAAAAGAGAGGATATGTTCTCGTGTGAGAGCATATCCTCCCTTTTTTTAAAAAAAAAGAAAAAAAAGTGGAGTTTTTGACTCTGACGAAGACCGCTTGTTATGGTTGAAAGATTTTAGTCTTGTTTTCCCATTTTCTTATTGTTTCTAGATTGTGGTTTGATCATATATATATATTCTAGGAGGTCCCAGAGCTTATTTTTCTTCATTCTGATTCTTCCTACGACATTTTGTCTCATATACATATCTTAGGTGTTGCTGGTCTGAATACTGGGCGGTGACTGAGTGTCGGCTTGGCGAGTAGCTGGTGGTTGGTCACCTAGTAGCTGCAGTGTGCGTGAAACCCCCGTGTGTTGACGATTAATTAATGGCTTGTGCTTCATGATTTTCATGGCTTCATATATTTGCAGTCTGGCTGGATCATTAATTTTCTTTAAAATGATGGTGTTTTGAACAAGGTCCTGGCGGGTGAGTTTTCTTCCATGTTCCTCGGAGGTGTGTCTAGCGATGGCTCCTGCTTGCAAGTGCATTGTCAGTCGTTGTGAGAGTGTGGTCGATGTCATATCGATATATTTTGAATTGTCTAGGAGCTCACAATCTCCGATATTGCAGTTATATTCGTATATGACATTGGCCTTTTGCATCTCCGGGATGACTGCATCTGGGCTATTTTTCATTATCAGGTTAGCGGTGGTTCTACTTTTATAATAAATAAGGACTTGAAGACGTTCATTTTTGTTATTACATTTAACATTCCTGCGGATAATTTGTTTCAACACTCTCTCGTCTTCTTGATACGCCTCTGTGTATTGATTCTTATAGTACACCTTATGGACTGTGCTACTTCGGTCGATTGTTTGATTAGCATTGTTGGACCGGGTTTTGAGGTAGGCGTTAACTACTTTATCAAAAGAGGTGTTGCTATAGCCGTTATTGATAAATTATCCGCAGGAATGTTAAATGTAATAACAAAAATGAACGTCTTCAAGTCCTTATTTATTATAAAAGTAGAACCACCGCTAACCTGATAATGAAAAATAGCCCAGATGCAGTCATCCCGGAGATGCAAAAGGCCAATGTCATATACGAATATAACTGCAATATCGGAGATTGTGAGCTCCTAGACAATTCAAAATATATCGGTATGACATCGACCACACTCTCACAACGACTGACAATGCACTTGCAAGCAGGAGCCATCGCTAGACACACCTCCGAGGAACATGGAAGAAAACTCACCCGCCAGGACCTTGTTCAAAACACCATCATTTTAAAGAAAATTAATGATCCAGCCAGACTGCAAATATATGAAGCCATGAAAATCATGAAGCACAACCCATTAATTAATCGTCAACACACGGGGGTTTCACGCACACTGCAGCTACTAGGTGACCAACCACCAGCTACTCGCCAAGCCGACACTCAGTCACCGCCCAGTATTCAGACCAGCAACACCTACGAGTAAGATATGTACATGAGACAAAATGTCGTAGGAAGAATCAGAATGAAGAAAAAATAAGCTCTGAGACCTCCTAGATTATATAAAGAAGAGTAAATAAATAAATAAATATATATATATAAACGTTTCAGAGTAAACTATAGGTAAACAGTAAATAGAAAAACAATTAAATTTTGTCAATAAAATTTGGTCTTTAAATATAAACATAACGAAATTTTCCGATTAAATTAATTAGACAATTTCAACACATTTTTAGATAATGTAATGAAGTTTTTATGTCAGGGTTAGACGATGGTGTGACTTTTTAATGTTTCTAAAGAGATAAACAAGAAAACCCTTTTTGGTATGATTTAATATATGCAAAGAGTGTCTTTTATTTAAAAAAAATATAACATTAACATTTTTACACAATCTAACAAACTAAATTAAAAACCCGTTCTTAATGGAATTATTTTCCCGAAAAAAGCCATTTATGGATAAACTGCAGGATGCTGAAAGAAACTACAAAAAAACTTGATTTTATAATTAGTTTAAAAGATGAAATAGAAAAACTTGGAGATAACCTCGTATACTTAGAAACAACTTGATATAAACAAAGTTCCTGGAAGGATAACAATGGTATCAGAAATATTTTGAAGAATCACTGGGTATAAAAATAATAATAAAATAGGTATATCTCACACTTGTGTGCAATAAACTAGTAATATAAATTATTAATGTCCAGATTTTTCTTTTGCGGACAGACTTTCTCTGCACAAACAGATGTACATGGATCAATATTTCAGATACTTCTGTACACAAACTTTTATTTCTTTGTTATTTATCATCATTCTGTTAAACTACAAATTTTATTAACTATTATATAATACAAAAATTCTAAATTAATTTATATTTAGAACTGAGATAAAATATTTAGATTTAAGCATTGTTTCGTTTAGGAATATTGTAATTTAAGCTTATAATATTTGTCTGCTGTTTTATTTATTAGTTCACTTTTTAAGCTATTTCTTTAAAAATACATATATATTTTATAGACTACTAGATTAACAATGTATCAATTTTTGGAACTGATTTTAAAGGACTAATTTTTCTTCAAGGAACGTGTCTCTTGTGTAAGAGGATCGGGTAAAAGAGAGTTTTAAACATGTTAAATTGTTAATAAAAAATATGTCTTTTAAGGGGCTGAGGTAGAAACTACGGTCTTCAAGATTATTACGTATTTCATTTATGTGAAGAGACAAGATCAATTGACATTAGGAGGATAAAAACTTGAATAATGAACGTTCTGCTGAAGTTTCTTAAGTATTATAGGAACGAAAGTAGTCGCTAACCTTAGAAATTGGTCTATAGCAACAACGAAACTAAAAGAAACAAGTCTGTTTGATATAATCTATGAGAATTGACTCCAAATTACTTTAACGATTCTTTTCATGATTGATATTTGTTTATTTTCTTCCAAGTAACGTAGCAGAACATTTCTTTTATGATGATGGTTGTCAAAATATAAAAATGAGTTATGCAGAATCTTCTTTTATAATTACATTAATATATCAACCAGAGTAAGAAATTAGAAAAATGACTAAGATATTTCAACCAAAACAAGTGGTCTTCGTCAGAGTCCAAACTGGTACTGAAACAAGTGATGTAAAAATATCTGGTGTGAAGTTGAGAACGGTGGTAGACGAGAGAGGTATTTTAACGGGCCTAAAGTGCAGGAAAAGGAAAAAAGGCCTAAGAAAGTAAGTCAAGTAAACAAAGGAGTTCAGGAAGAAATAAGTAACAAACTATCTGCTAGCTGTCAACCCTCGTAGATAAAGCTTTACCCTCGTTAATACTGCGTCGACCTTAAACAAACCATTACTAAAGTTCACAGCATTTGATCTATTTAATTTAATAAGAGAGGATTCAATAATATTTCTAAATACAATTACAATGTTTCATATGTAATCATTTTAGCTTCCGTCCAATTGATATCATGATTTTCATTATTTATACGCAAGAATAAGGCGCTACTTTGTTCTCCTCTAGTTACATTGTATTGGTGTTGTTTGACACGCGTTTTTAATGATTTACCAGTTTAGCCATTATAAATTGTACGACATTTACATGGGATTTTGTTAATACCACTGCACTCCAGTTCCCTGGGAAAATTTTTGATAAACATATTGCCTACGTTATTACGATTAGAAAAAGCGGATTTACGAGCAAGCCTAGGAAGAGGGTCCAATGATTCATGAAACGGTAAAACTGTGACGTTTGACATTGAACGGGATTCTGTTCAATCATTGAAGAACGTGTCTTTAATACCTTTTAAAGCTATGTCGATATAAGAGGAAGGGGTGTTTTAATGATAGTGGATAGGTAATGTTATTAATTTCATCATTAAGGAATTCAGGAAAGCATTCTTAACATCCTCAAAAACGTAAAAACAGTTCTTTTAACATTTTTCGGATCGGAAGAATAAAAATGGACATACGCAAGTACATTAGTATGTTTTACATATACACTAAAACGTTACTCTTTAGGTACTCTATATAAAGTATACTCTATATAATCTGTATAGAATATTTATTCTTATAAATTTTTATTATTAATGTATTTATATACATAATATTTAATATTTATTATTATTCTTTAAATTCTTTCTATTATTTATAATGTACTTATTTATCGGTTATACAGTTTTTTTCATAACAACAATAAGTAAAATAAAAATAAATTAATAGTAGGTTAAAAAATAGGATGAGATAACTGAGAGAAATAACAAATCTCAAAAGGAAAACAATCTAAAGTATGCCACCTGTTGATATTGTAAACTGCTCGTCAAAAAAGAACTAATATATATAATGTTCCACGAGTTGAAGCGTTTGGATAACACCAAATAATTTCATTTAAGTAGAAAATAATTTACAACACTCTATTAATTTAAAAGAGGTCATATACGTTTACTTAAATCATATGAGATGGATATTAATTAATTAAATAAATTAATTAATTAATGGGATGGATATATTTTTAATTTTCACAGAACATATTATTGTGGAAAAGCAACATTATTTTTTTAAAACCTTGACTGATAATAATATTTTTACTTCTTTTATATTGTGAATGTGGGTTGTGCAATCGGAGAGCAAAATAGAATATGGAGTACAATTAGGTATTAAAGCTGATTTTTGATCCAAATCCTGCTTGTGGGCGTCCCACCTTGTTTCAAGCCAATCTTGTTTGCAAAGCCTTTACATTCAGACGAACTTTATTTTTTTTTTCTAGACCCTGAGAATTACCTTTGTTTCACTACTCTTTCAACTTTCAATCAATGGGACGTAATAGATGTTTATGATTGTGTCCCATTGTTACACGTGATTGAACAGAAGAAACGAATCATATTCAAATATAAATAACTTTAAATAGATTTCAATTATATCAAACAAAAGTTGTTTTTATTAATTTGTATACATTAATTATGTTTGAAAAACAATGTCTTTTAGCTGATATCTCTGTTTGGTTACATTATCCGTATGGCTCCTCAAATTTCTGTATTTCCTCCTTCAACATTACATCCAACAAAACATCTTTTTCGTGACAAATTGGTAATTTCAGCTCTTTGATATGTGTGTTCAAGTATACTCTTAAGTTAAGGTATTCTCAGAAAAAAAAAATGCATATTGGTTAGCTTGAAGTTTACTAAATCGGGAGATGACAAGGCCAAGTATCATACTTTAGGCATGAAAAACGAGACTATCGTGGAGTAGATTATCTTATGTTTATCTAACACTTAAAAATCTCTGGATAGAGGAATTTGTTGATCATGTCTGCGTGCCTGGCTGTAACAGCTTTCATCACTACTTTAAGCAAGCAAATACTAATGATTGAAGGAGATTTTTTTGTAAAGATACATTAAGCCAAGAGTATATTTAAGCAAACCACACACAATTAATGAGTTAACAAAGTCCTTTCGTGAAGTAATTAAACTTTTGTCGGATATGAAGTCACAAAGGGAGAACATTTCGAAGCGATTCCAAATTCGTATCTAACAGGAAGGACATCAGCTGACAGAATTACTTTGCGAACCTAAACAGTTTGCGTAAATTCTAACAACTCAGAAATAGGCATTTTATTTCATGTAATTGAAACAGATTTATCATTCAATGCGCAAAGTTATAAGCTTCTGAAAACTGTGTGTTTCCTGTGCCCCACCTTGTACTACTATCATTTTGCAAATGACAAACGAGTCTTTATTTCTTATAGCCACCTCCAGAAAAAGCTTTCGGCTCTATTGACAGCACTTTCAATCCTATGTATACTGACTAAAAAAGATGGAGATCAATGCTAGATGTCACTTACATTAAGTTCGAGCAACTCCTTCCCATGACTCAGTTGTAGGTAACAACTCCTACTTATGTGATCAAAGTAGCCAGGATCTCAATATTCAATAGTAAATACAAATAAAAATAAACAAAATAGTTAATGAACGATTTATTTAACTTCTAATTAAATATGAACGTTCTAGTTAAGGTAAGACATCGCACAAATTTAAGTATGAGATTTTATAGAAAGCAAGGAAACACCTGGTACACAACTCTATAAACAGTGATATCATCTAATTTGTACACACTAAAATTAAGTAATATTAAACAAGGCAGAAAATTATGGTTAATTAATGTTGGTACATTGTTTATTGAATATTATAGACTTTTTTTGTTGAATAGTTTATGGATTATTCTAATTGAACTATTTTATAAGTTTGTCCCGAATTCCTAGCTATTGGAAAACTAACTTCTAGATTTATTAAAAAAGAAGTTATTTCAGATGAAACTCTGAAGACAGAGAAATGAAGTGTGTATATCCCTTAGCTTTGGAAACTCGTCAAGATAGAGTTATGTAACAAAGAGATGAAGAAAAAAAGTGTAATAACCAGTAAACTTTAATTATGTTACATATGAAAAAGAGAAAGACCCAAGCATTTTACTGAAAATCCACCATCTAAGAGTTTTCGTAGAGATCGATTTATAATTTCGAGTTTTAAAACTAAACTATCTAAACAAAGCCGGGTATGGTATCCAGATAACATTTTAGCAATGAACTTTGTAATGAAACTTTTTTAAAATGTAGTTGTTATTATTAGTTACTTAATTTTTGGAAAAATGTAATAACAAATTAAATCAATCTTTTTAACAACAGTTATTTATTTAATAAAAAATAGATGTTTCTGAGTTATGAAAATAAATACAAGTATTAACGAGCAATTTGTTTTATTGTTGAATTTATAATGTTATCCCATTAAAACGGTAATTTCTGTTTAAAATATTATGGGGGAATAGTTTTAAATAACATTGGCTTTGCATTGTGTGGGCAGGCCTGGCTGTTTAAGGATTTTCCAATGGTCAAGTTATGTGAAAGTCGCACCGGGCGTTCGTGCTTTGTGTTCCATGCAGCCACTTAGCCTACAGCTAGGGTTATTCATTGACATCAGCTCATCCCGGTTCCTAAAACTGGTGATGGCATTTGTTACCAATATATGTATCATGAGGATTTTAATACAAATTTTCTTTTAACATAAAATTTTCTATCTATTTTGTTTTACCATAATTGATAAAGTAATTTAAACTTTTCTTTTGATCTAAATACTGGTATATGTGTTTGATCATTTTTTTTTTTTTTTGAAATCCAAGCGAAATTTCAAGTGAATCTAAATTATTTAAAATTAAAGTATAATATAAAAACTAGTAAATAAATTCTATCTATGAATTTATGTTTAAATGAACGAGTTTAGAAAAGAATAATTTTTAACAATTACTATTAATCCGAAAATGTGATTCACCATACAACAAATGAGCTAACAAAATTTGACCCCTGGAAGAGCTCTAAAGTTGAAAGCAATAGGAGTTCAAAACAGTATTAATTACTTACAGTTTTTAATTTTACCAATGGAAGAAAGTACAAAAAAATTATCAGATCTTAAACTAAAAACAAAAATCTGGAATGGTCTATACTCAATTTTTACTATAATTAAATGTGTTACAAAATCATTCATAATAAAATTAATTTAATTATGATTTAATTGTTTTTTATTGAGGTTAATTCCTTTCAATTGTAATGTCAATTTAATCATTGTTATAGACAATTATAGATGTGACTGCGTATAAAAATTAATAGTTGTCTTTCTCGCGACATTTCCTTAAGCTATATTAAAAATTTGTAAAACTTTTCTAAATAGATATTCCTGTTAAGACAATACTTAATATAAACTTTAGAGTGGAAAGAACTGAGACCCTTTTTGGCATTAGTTTTAGTTCGATATAAAACGTTTCCCATGAATCAATATTTTCATTTGTGGAATCAATAAACTATATCGTTTGTCAAATATGAAAATTCATCAAACCGTTTGACTTGTAGAGTGTTAACGAATTGTGAGCAGACACTCAACCATCATCCGAAATGAGACATCATTAAAAAAAGCTTTGGTTAAGTTCGAAACATGTAAATACGCACATGTCAAATTATGGATCTTACATCACTGTACTTTATACAACCAACAAAAAAATGAGACTGACTATATTAAGAAGTAAAAAATTATACATTGAAGAACGATCGTCATTCCCTTATTTTTTAAAAATCCACTATAAATTCTTTAAAAACCATAATTTAAATATATTAGTTCAAAAAAGATTTATTAACACGATTATAGATCACACCACCACAATAACTTACTCTTCAAACTTATATGTAACCAACATTTTTATAATTATTCTTCTCTCATTTAAAATAGTACCACACAGTAAATAAAATATTAACCTTTCTGCCAGTGAACATATTCTATACGGAATGGTACGTGTGAATGTAAACGAATGGAATGGGAAATCTATACTTTCCGCAAGTATTTATCATAATGTTAAAAAATTTAAACATTTTAGTTATAAAGTTATATTATTATGAAGTAAGCAGTTCAATTTTTTTTAATAATTTTAAAATATATTAAATTCCTTTGGTTGGAGTTTGATAAAAAGTTAATGTAAGCGAAATTCCACTACTAGAGTAGGTTGGTCCAAGTAGTTGTGCGCCTTATGGGCTGTAATGCTTCTTCCAATAATCTAAAACTTTTGCAATTTTTTTCATATCATAATAATTTTAAGTAAAAGCTGTATGCTAAGTTTTAAAATTCTGCTGTTTGTAGTTAAGTGATTAAAATTTTTTCTTAATAACAAAAAATTTGACATAGTTTATCTTTCCTATGACGAAATTTGACAAAAATACTATACATTTCATTCCTTTTCGGAAAACTATATTTGTCTTGAGTTTCATCATGGTTTGTCAAACTTTGTGACCAAAGTTATGTTGCTGGTTTAGATTCAATCAAAAATCACCAGTTGTATGTTTTTGTTCCAAAACTGATGTTTTTTTGCGTGAAAACATTTTAAAACTTTTTCAGTTTATGCCATTATTATTTTCATAACTTCAACATTATAACACTCTAAAATTAGTAGTTTAGGATGAACAGAATTATTATTTTGGATATAATATTGATTTGATCCATTAGAGGTGTGACTTGTAGGGTGCTTACAAGATTATTGACACCCAAAAGAGATAATTTATATCTCTTTTGAGTGTCAAATGGTTCTAATAATGGACTGTGCATAAATTAGTCAGCTCTTTGAACCCAAAAAATGTGACGAATTAGTTATTATAATTAATGACTAGTTATTATATTATAATTAGTGAATATAGTTGATAATTGTTATTTCTCCTTTTTTGTTACATTATGTAGGAGTTTAATTGTTTTATTTCAATATTTTTGAATATTCGGATTTTTGTTCAAAATATGAATGAATTTAAAATGTATTGCTAAGATTTCTTGATTGGGAAAAATCAGGATACTATACTGCTTCCCGAGGGTGAATGTTACTCATTCCTCAGGTCAACCCTCACCATTTTTACATTTTCACTCTAAGTTTGTTTATGATATTTGTGAAAGAAATGCTAACCAGAAGTAAAACGTTTGCTGTAAAAGAAAAGTAAATCAGATAGCATGCAAGTATGTATGTTAGTAGGTACTACAATGAAAATTAATATAATTTATGCCATAATAATTGTTTAAATAGTTATCATTTTTAACAAAAATAAATATAAAGGACAAATTTCTTTATTTCTAAACTTATGAAGTGTCAAGTCAAAATAGTTGTCTTTACAATAAATAATAGTTACTAGTCAATTAAGATTTTCTCTGCAAATATATAAAAGTGTCATATATTGTGTGAAGGGTTTCTCATTCACATTGTTTTTTTTTTTTTGTAACTAGTTGTCAAGTCACAGAAAGTTTATTTTCACTCATAAATGGAAAATAAATCCATAGAGTTTTAAACAAACCTTTTTCTTAAAATACGTAAATATTTTTTTCGTGATAAATTTATATGATTCTATTCTAGTTACTTCCAGTGGATGCTATTATACCAAATATGTATCATTGAAATGGTTCTAATAATGGACTATGCATGAAGTGCAGTCATGTCCGATCAGTTTCGTAACTTGTACCATTAACAATTATTAGGAGAAGGAGAAATGTGGAATCTACTCAAATATGTATCATTGAAATGGTTCTAATAATGGACTGTGCATGAAGTGCAGTCATGTCCGATCAGTTTCGTAACTTATACCATTAAGACTAACTAGGAGTAGGAGGAATGTGGAATGCACTCAAATATGTATCATTGAAATGGTTCTAATAATGGACTGTGCATGAAGTGCAGTCATGTCCGATCAGTTTCGTAACTTATACCATTAAGACTAACTAGGAGTAGGAGGAATGTGGAATGCACTCAAATATGTATCATTGAAATGGTTCTAATAATGGACTGTGCATGAAGTGCAGTCATGTCCGATCAGTTTCGTAACTTATACCATTAAGACTAACTAGGAGTAGGAGGAATGTGGAATGCGCTCAAATATGTATCATTGAAATGGTTCTAATAATGGACTGTGCATGAAGTGCAGTCATGTCCGATCAGTTTCGTAACTTATACCATTAAGACTAACTAGGAGTAGGAGGAATGTGGAAATGCACTCAAATATGTATCATTGAAATGGTTCTAATAATGGACTGTGCATGAAGTGCAGTCATGTCCGATCAGTTTCGTAACTTATACCATTAAGACTAACTAGGAGTAGGAGGAATGTGGAATGCACTCAAATATGTATCATTGAAATGGTTCTAATAATGGACTGTGCATGAAGTGCAGTCATGTCCGATCAGTTTCGTAACTTATACCATTAAGACTAACTTAGGAGTAGGAGGAATGTGGAATCACTCAAATATGTATCATTGAAATGGTTCTAATAATGGACTGTGCATGAAGTGCAGTCATGTCCGATCAGTTTCGTAACTTATACCATTAAGACTAACTAGGAGTAGGAGGAATGTGGAATGCACTCAAATATGTATCATTGAAATGGTTCTAATAATGGACTGTGCATGAAGTGCAGTCATGTCCGATCAGTTTCGTAACTTATACCATTAAGACTAACTAGGAGTAGGAGGAATGTGGAATGCACTCAAATATGTATCATTGAAATGGTTCTAATAATGGACTGTGCATGAAGTGCAGTCATGTCCGATCAGTTTCGTAACTTGTACCATTAACAATAATTAGGAGAAGGAGATATGTGGAATCTACTCAAATATGTATCATTGAAATGGTTCTAATAATGGACTGTGCATGAAGTGCAGTCATGTCCGATCAGTTTCGTAACTTATACCATTAAGACTAACTAGGAGTAGGAGGAATGTGGAATGCACTCAAATATGTATCATTGAAATGGTTCTAATAATGGACTGTGCATGAAGTGCAGTCATGTCCGATCAGTTTCGTAACTTATACCATTAAGACTAACTAGGAGTAGGAGGAATGTGGAATGCACTCAAATATGTATCATTGAAATGGTTCTAATAATGGACTGTGCATGAAGTGCAGTCATGTCCGATCAGTTTCGTAACTTATACCATTAAGACTAACTAGGAGTAGGAGGAATGTGGAATGCACTCAAATATGTATCATTGAAATGGTTCTAATAATGGACTGTGCATGAAGTGCAGTCATGTCCGATCAGTTTCGTAACTTGTACCATTAACAATAATTAGGAGAAGGAGATATGTGGAATGCACTCAAATATGTATCATTGAAATGGTTCTAATAATGGACTGTGCATGAAGTGCAGTCATGTCCGATCAGTTTCGTAACTTATACCATTAAGACTAACTAGGAGTAGGAGGAATGTGGAATGCACTCAAATATGTATCATTGAAATGGTTCTAATAATGGACTGTGCATGAAGTGCAGTCATGTCCGATCAGTTTCGTAACTTGTACCATTAACAATAATTAGGAGTAGGAGGAATGTGGAATGCACTCAAATATGTATCATTGAAATGGTTCTAATAATGGACTGTGCATGAAGTGCAGTCATGTCCGATCAGTTTCGTAACTTATACCATTAAGACTAACTAGGAGTAGGAGGAATGTGGAATGCACTCAAATATGTATCATTGAAATGGTTCTAATAATGGACTGTGCATGAAGTGCAGTCATGTCCGATCAGTTTCGTAACTTATACCATTAAGACTAACTAGGAGTAGGAGGAATGTGGAATGCACTCAAATATGTATCATTGAAATGGTTCTAATAATGGACTGTGCATGAAGTGCAGTCATGTCCGATCAGTTTCGTAACTTATACCATTAAGACTAACTAGGAGTAGGAGGAATGTGAATGCACTCAAATATGTATCATTGAAATGGTTCTAATAATGGACTGTGCATGAAGTGCAGTCATGTCCGATCAGTTTCGTAACTTATACCATTAAGACTAACTAGGAGTAGGAGGAATGTGGAATGCACTCAAATATGTATCATTGAAATGGTTCTAATAATGGACTGTGCATGAAGTGCAGTCATGTCCGATCAGTTTCGTAACTTATACCATTAAGACTAACTAGGAGTAGGAGGAATGTGGAATCTACTCAAATATGTATCATTGAAATGGTTCTAATAATGGACTGTGCATGAAGTGCAGTCATGTCCGATCAGTTTCGTAACTTATACCATTAAGACTAACTAGGAGTAGGAGGAATGTGGAATCTACTCAAATATGTATCATTGAAATGGTTCTAATAATGGACTGTGCATGAAGTGCAGTCATGTCCGATCAGTTTCGTAACTTATACCATTAAGACTAACTAGGAGTAGGAGGAATGTGGAATGCACTCAAATATGTATCATTGAAATGGTTCTAATAATGGACTGTGCATGAAGTGCAGTCATGTCCGATCAGTTTCGTAACTTATACCATTAAGACTAACTAGGAGTAGGAGGAATGTGGAATCTACTCAAATATGTATCATTGAAATGGTTCTAATAATGGACTGTGCATGAAGTGCAGTCATGTCCGATCAGTTTCGTAACTTTACCATTAAGACTAACTAGGAGTAGGAGGAATGTGGAATGCACTCAAATATGTATCATTGAAATGGTTCTAATAATGGACTGTGCATGAAGTGCAGTCATGTCCGATCAGTTTCGTAACTTATACCATTAAGACTAACTAGGAGTAGGAGGAATGTGGAATGCACTCAAATATGTATCATTGAAATGGTTCTAATAATGGACTGTGCATGAAGTGCAGTCATGTCCGATCAGTTTCGTAACTTATACCATTAAGACTAACTAGGAGTAGGAGGAATGTGGAATCTACTCAAATATGTATCATTGAAATGGTTCTAATA
The DNA here is from genome assembly GCA_026182355.1 of Hermatobates lingyangjiaoensis. Taxonomy (NCBI): domain Eukaryota; kingdom Metazoa; phylum Arthropoda; class Insecta; order Hemiptera; family Hermatobatidae; genus Hermatobates; species Hermatobates lingyangjiaoensis. The sequence goes on from JAPFBL010001938.1 coordinate 4,772,519, forward strand.
ATGGACTGTGCATGAAGTGCAGTCATGTCCGATCAGTTTCGTAACTTATACCATTAAGACTAACTAGGAGTAGGAGGAATGTGGAATGCACTCAAATATGTATCATTGAAATGGTTCTAATAATGGACTGTGCATGAAGTGCAGTCATGTCCGATCAGTTTCGTAACTTATACCATTAAGACTAACTAGGAGTAGGAGGAATGTGGAATGCACTCAAATATGTATCATTGAAATGGTTCTAATAATGGACTGTGCATGAAGTGCAGTCATGTCCGATCAGTTTCGTAACTTGTACCATTAACAATAATTAGGAGAAGGAGATATGTGGAATCTACTCAAATATGTATCATTGAAATGGTTCTAATAATGGACTGTGCATGAAGTGCAGTCATGTCCGATCAGTTTCGTAACTTATACCATTAAGACTAACTAGGAGTAGGAGGAATGTGGAATCTACTCAAATATGTATCATTGAAATGGTTCTAATAATGGACTGTGCATGAAGTGCAGTCATGTCCGATCAGTTTCGTAACTTATACCATTAAATAACTAGGAGTAGGAGGAATGTGGAATCACTCAAATATGTATCATTGAAATGGTTCTAATAATGGACTGTGCATGAAGTGCAGTCATGTCCGATCAGTTTCGTAACTTTACCATTAACTATTAGGAGAGGAGAATGTGGAATCTACTCAAATATGTATCATTGAAATGGTTCTAATAATGGACTGTGCATGAAGTGCAGTCATGTCCGATCAGTTTCGTAACTTATACCATTAAGACTAACTAGGAGTAGGAGGAATGTGGAATGCACTCAAATATGTATCATTGAAATGGTTCTAATAATGGACTGTGCATGAAGTGCAGTCATGTCCGATCAGTTTCGTAACTTATACCATTAAGAATAACTAGGAGTAGGAGAATGTGGAATCACTCAAATATGTATCATTGAAATGGTTCTAATAATGGACTGTGCATGAAGTGCAGTCATGTCCGATCAGTTTCGTAACTTATACCATTAAAATAACTAGGAGTAGGAGGAATGTGGAATGCACTCAAATATGTATCATTGAAATGGTTCTAATAATGGACTGTGCATGAAGTGCAGTCATGTCCGATCAGTTTCGTAACTTTACCATTAAAATAATTAGGAAGGAGGAATGTGGAATGCACTCAAATATGTATCATTGAAATGGTTCTAATAATGGACTGTGCATGAAGTGCAGTCATGTCCGATCAGTTTCGTAACTTATACCATTAAGATAACTAGGAGTAGGAGGAATGTGGAATGCACTCAAATATGTATCATTGAAATGGTTCTAATAATGGACTGTGCATGAAGTGCAGTCATGTCCGATCAGTTTCGTAACTTATACCATTAACAATAATTAGGAGTAGGAGAATGTGGAATGCACTCAAATATGTATCATTGAAATGGTTCTAATAATGGACTGTGCATGAAGTGCAGTCATGTCCGATCAGTTTCGTAACTTATACCATTAAGACTAACTAGGAGTAGGAGGAATGTGGAATGCACTCAAATATGTATCATTGAAATGGTTCTAATAATGGACTGTGCATGAAGTGCAGTCATGTCCGATCAGTTTCGTAACTTTACCATTAAATAATTAGGAGAAGGAGAATGTGGAATCACTCAAATATGTATCATTGAAATGGTTCTAATAATGGACTGTGCATGAAGTGCAGTCATGTCCGATCAGTTTCGTAACTTATACCATTAAGACTAACTAGGAGTAGGAGGAATGTGGAATGCACTCAAATATGTATCATTGAAATGGTTCTAATAATGGACTTGCATGAAGTGCAGTCATGTCCGATCAGTTTCGTAACTTATACCATTAAGACTAACTAGGAGTAGGAGGAATGTGGAATGCACTCAAATATGTATCATTGAAATGGTTCTAATAATGGACTGTGCATGAAGTGCAGTCATGTCCGATCAGTTTCGTAACTTTACCATTAAATAATAGGAGAGGAGGAATGTGGAATCACTCAAATATGTATCATTGAAATGGTTCTAATAATGGACTGTGCATGAAGTGCAGTCATGTCCGATCAGTTTCGTAACTTTACCATTAAAATAATTAGGAGAAGGAAATGTGGAATGCACTCAAATATGTATCATTGAAATGGTTCTAATAATGGACTGTGCATGAAGTGCAGTCATGTCCGATCAGTTTCGTAACTTATACCATTAAGACTAACTAGGAGTAGGAGGAATGTGGAATGCACTCAAATATGTATCATTGAAATGGTTCTAATAATGGACTGTGCATGAAGTGCAGTCATGTCCGATCAGTTTCGTAACTTTACCATTAAGATAATAGGAGTAGGAGAAGTGGAATCACTCAAATATGTATCATTGAAATGGTTCTAATAATGGACTGTGCATGAAGTGCAGTCATGTCCGATCAGTTTCGTAACTTATACCATTAAGACTAACTAGGAGTAGGAGGAATGTGGAATGCACTCAAATATGTATCATTGAAATGGTTCTAATAATGGACTGTGCATGAAGTGCAGTCATGTCCGATCAGTTTCGTAACTTTACCATTAAGACTAATAGGAGTAGGAGGAATGTGGAATGCACTCAAATATGTATCATTGAAATGGTTCTAATAATGGACTGTGCATGAAGTGCAGTCATGTCCGATCAGTTTCGTAACTTATACCATTAAGACTAACTAGGAGTAGGAGGAATGTGGAATGCACTCAAATATGTATCATTGAAATGGTTCTAATAATGGACTGTGCATGAAGTGCAGTCATGTCCGATCAGTTTCGTAACTTATACCATTAAGACTAACTAGGAGTAGGAGGAATGTGGAATCACTCAAATATGTATCATTGAAATGGTTCTAATAATGGACTGTGCATGAAGTGCAGTCATGTCCGATCAGTTTCGTAACTTATACCATTAAGACTAACTAGGAGTAGGAGGAATGTGGAATCACTCAAATATGTATCATTGAAATGGTTCTAATAATGGACTGTGCATGAAGTGCAGTCATGTCCGATCAGTTTCGTAACTTATACCATTAAGACTAACTAGGAGTAGGAGGAATGTGGAATGCACTCAAATATGTATCATTGAAATGGTTCTAATAATGGACTGTGCATGAAGTGCAGTCATGTCCGATCAGTTTCGTAACTTATACCATTAAGACTAACTAGGAGTAGGAGGAATGTGGAATCACTCAAATATGTATCATTGAAATGGTTCTAATAATGGACTGTGCATGAAGTGCAGTCATGTCCGATCAGTTTCGTAACTTTACCATTAAATAACTAGGAGAGGAGGAATGTGGAATCACTCAAATATGTATCATTGAAATGGTTCTAATAATGGACTGTGCATGAAGTGCAGTCATGTCCGATCAGTTTCGTAACTTATACCATTAAGACTAACTAGGAGTAGGAGGAATGTGGAATGCACTCAAATATGTATCATTGAAATGGTTCTAATAATGGACTGTGCATGAAGTGCAGTCATGTCCGATCAGTTTCGTAACTTATACCATTAAGACTAACTAGGAGTAGGAGGAATGTGGAATCACTCAAATATGTATCATTGAAATGGTTCTAAAATGGACTGTGCATGAAGTGCAGTCATGTCCGATCAGTTTCGTAACTTTACCATTAAGACTAACTAGGAGTAGGAGGAATGTGGAATGCACTCAAATATGTATCATTGAAATGGTTCTAATAATGGACTGTGCATGAAGTGCAGTCATGTCCGATCAGTTTCGTAACTTATACCATTAAACTAACTAGGAGTAGGAGGAATGTGGAATGCACTCAAATATGTATCATTGAAATGGTTCTAATAATGGACTGTGCATGAAGTGCAGTCATGTCCGATCAGTTTCGTAACTTTACCATTAAAATAATAGGAGAGGAGAATGTGGAATCACTCAAATATGTATCATTGAAATGGTTCTAATAATGGACTGTGCATGAAGTGCAGTCATGTCCGATCAGTTTCGTAACTTATACCATTAAGACTAACTAGGAGTAAGGAATGTGGAATGCACTCAAATATGTATCATTGAAATGGTTCTAATAATGGACTGTGCATGAAGTGCAGTCATGTCCGATCAGTTTCGTAACTTTACCATTAAAATAATTAGGAGTAGGAGGAATGTGGAATCACTCAAATATGTATCATTGAAATGGTTCTAATAATGGACTGTGCATGAAGTGCAGTCATGTCCGATCAGTTTCGTAACTTTACCATTAAACTAATAGGAGAGGAGGAATGTGGAATCACTCAAATATGTATCATTGAAATGGTTCTAATAATGGACTGTGCATGAAGTGCAGTCATGTCCGATCAGTTTCGTAACTTATACCATTAAGACTAACTAGGAGTAGGAGGAATGTGGAATCACTCAAATATGTATCATTGAAATGGTTCTAATAATGGACTGTGCATGAAGTGCAGTCATGTCCGATCAGTTTCGTAACTTATACCATTAAGACTAACTAGGAGTAGGAGGAATGTGGAATCACTCAAATATGTATCATTGAAATGGTTCTAATAATGGACTGTGCATGAAGTGCAGTCATGTCCGATCAGTTTCGTAACTTATACCATTAAGACTAACTAGGAGTAGGAGGAATGTGGAATGCACTCAAATATGTATCATTGAAATGGTTCTAATAATGGACTGTGCATGAAGTGCAGTCATGTCCGATCAGTTTCGTAACTTATACCATTAAGATAACTAGGAGAGGGGAATGTGGAATCACTCAAATATGTATCATTGAAATGGTTCTAATAATGGACTGTGCATGAAGTGCAGTCATGTCCGATCAGTTTCGTAACTTTACCATTAAATAATAGGAGTAGGAGGAATGTGGAATGCACTCAAATATGTATCATTGAAATGGTTCTAATAATGGACTGTGCATGAAGTGCAGTCATGTCCGATCAGTTTCGTAACTTTACCATTAAGACTAACTAGGAGTAGGAGGAATGTGGAATGCACTCAAATATGTATCATTGAAATGGTTCTAATAATGGACTGTGCATGAAGTGCAGTCATGTCCGATCAGTTTCGTAACTTTACCATTAAATAATAGGAAGGAGGAATGTGGAATGCACTCAAATATGTATCTTGAAATGGTTTTAATGGACTTCATGAAGTCAGTCATGTGATATTTGTAACTTATAATTAAGATAACTGGAAGGAGGAAGTGGAAGACCAAATATGTACCCTGAAATGGAAAGGACTTCAAAAAGCGTTGTTAAAGTTTTTGTTTAACTTAAATTAAAATTTTTGGTTTAAAAAGTGGGTTTAAATTTAAATTTGAAATGGGGCCAATAGGCCAAGGCCCTTTGGGCCCAAATTTTTAAAAAATAATTTTTAATAAAGGGGAATTGGAATCACTTAAAATTTATTTTAAATTTCTTTGGGTTTTTCATAATTAAAAATTAAAATTTTGGGAAATTTCCTTGGGAATAAACTTAATGAAAATTTTTTAAAAAAAAATTTAATTAAATTTTAAAAATTTTTTTATTCCCATAAGCATCTTGTTTTCCCATCAGGGTTTTAATTTTTTAAAAAACGGGAAGGGAAAAGGGAATTTGCATCAAAATTACTTTGAAAAGTTCCTAAATAATTTGGAAATTTTTTTCAAAGGCGGAAATTTTCCATATTTTAACTTTCCTTAACAAAAACAAGGGAAAAGAAGTTTTCCCCTCAAAAGTTTTAAAGTTAAATAAACTAAATGAAAGGCAGTCTTCCAAAATTAAAAATTTTTTAATTTCCCATCAAAGGAAGGGAGGTTTTTGTCAAAAGAATTAAAAGTTATTTACGAAGCTCCCAAAGTGAAGAGCGATTGTCTAATTTATCCCTAATTTCAATTGAAAGACATTTACTTAAAGATTTCATGGCAGATAGAGAGAAGTTTTATGGTTTTGTTATCGAAGAATTTTGCAAGAAGTTTTTATTCAAATGATGTATTGTGTATCTCTTTCTTTAATAAAAACATTGTTTGCCTATTTTTATTGTATTGGTTAATAAAAGTTAATGTTAAAAGTATTTCCAAATAAAACCTGATTCAAATCCCCATAAAATGTTTTTAATACATCATTATCCTTTTGTGCAACATGAAAAGACTGAACATGAGAATTAGAAGGGTATTTCTCTGTATTTCTTTTATTCTTTGAAAATTGCATGCCTAAAGAAAAAGGTCAGGAGTCGCCACTGATATATATATATATATAAAGATTTCACATAAACACGTGAAATAACAATCAATGATCAAACCAAAATAAGAAATGGGAAAACAAGACTAAGATCTTTCAACTGTAACAAGCGGTCTTCGTCAGAGTCAAAAACCCAACTAAACACTAGATGCAGAAAACATCTGGTGAAGAGTTGAGAAGAGTGGGAGGGAAGAGTGGTATTTTAAAAGGGTGAAAGTGCAGGAAAGGACTAATGTCCAGAAAGGGATGTTTGGGGAAACGAAGGAGTACAGTAAGAAAAAGTAAAAAAAACTATCCGCTAGCTGTCAACCCTCTTTGAAGAGGCTATTGCCCTCGTGACGAAAGTATCAAGTTTGAAGAAACCGTTACTAATGTTTATAATATTTGATCTATTAAATTTAATTAGAGACGATTCAATAATATTTCTTAACAACATTGATTTTTCATAGGTAATAAATTTAGCTCCTGTCCAATCAATATGATGATTTTCATTTTTTATATGCAAGAATAAGACACTACTTTCTTCCTGTCTACTTACGTTGTATTGGTGTTGTTTTACACGTGTCTTTAATGATTTACCAGTTTGACCAATATAAATTTTATGGCAATTTTTGCGCGGAATTTTATAAATACCAGCGGACTCCAATTTGCTGGGAGAGTTTTTTATAAACATATTACCCACGTTATTACGATTAGAAAACACTATATTAAAATCAAGTTGTTTGGCTAATCTTGGAAGGGGTCCAATGATTCGTGGTATGGCAAAACTATAGAATTTGTCAATAAAAGGGGCTCTGTTGAAGGGTGTTAAAAGGGTGAAAGCTTTTAAAATACCACTCTTCCCTCCCACTCTTCTCAACACCTCACCAGATGTTTTCTGCATATAGTGTTCAGTTGTGTTTTTGACTCTGACAAAGACCGCTTGTTACGGTTGAAAGATCTTAGTCTTGTTTTCCCATTTCTTATTGTGGTTTGATCATTGATGTATATATATACTTATTCGATATAAATACGATCCAAAACGGACAAATATAGTTCAGTGTACATAAAATACAAAGAAAAATTAAAAGCACAGACTTACAGTTTCTAATTTTTGGTTTGGACCATCCTTTAGGTGAGATAAGATGGGGAAACCAAGCGCACTGATCTTCAACTGTCTCTGGACGAGTGCGCTTGGTTTCCCTCTCTTAAGTCTCCTGAAGTCGGTTCAAACCAAAAATTAGAAACTGTAAGTGTGTGCTTTTAATTTCTCTGTTTCTTTATATACATTCAAATATATAAACGCTACTAATCTTTTGGAAATTACATTGTAATAACTGCTTCAATATCATTATGAAATAATAAGATGTCTATAATAGTTTTCATTATTAGAACAATAAGGAATTAAACAATTATGGCAGTTAATACAACACACAAAATGTATTTCTACTTATTTATATAATTATACATTATAAATTTAAGCTATATGTATCCAAATACCATAGAAATTACCATGCTGCCCACGGTCACTTGGATATTATATAATCCGGTCCCCAGTTTGCCAAAGGTTGTCCATGCATGGCTTACACTATCAGTCTCCTCTGCCACCCTTTTATCTCAGGTAAACTCTGTTACTCATTGTTCACTTGTCCTAAACGCCGTCAAAACTGCTCTGAGTAGATCAGTGAAAACCTCAATTCTGACAATTATTTATTACTTTCTTAACATATTATAAGGAAATAATTATTTTAGTCTACAACGACTTTAAGACTTGCAGTAATGTCGCTCTGTTTATTACTCCAACGGAGACTCAACCTAAATTTCTTAAATCAAAAAAATTTTAAATGATTGGTATAAGGTTATTGGCATACCCCCGAGAAACCCATCTAATAATCTCAATACCTTCTCCATCACTGTAAAACCCATACTGCTCATTGACATCCCTGATAAAGTTAACTATTTAATACGTAGCAAGATGCAGCTATTCTGTGCATGCAATCTCTCTCGTCCTCTCTGTATCTTTCTGAATGCGAGTGTTTGGCGATATGAGGGAGGGTATACGTATTGTATATCCACTTTTGCATTATCACGCAAAAAGTAAAACAGTTTGATATATATTAATACAATTCCAAAAGAATGAAGTTAATAATGTTTTTAGAAGAAAATTTCAAATTACAGAAACAATTTGTGCCAAAATAATAAACTATTTGTTTTCCGCTCAAATTGTATATTATATAGAGTTGAAATGATTGAATTTGCGATTCATTTGAGAAATAATTGAATTTAATCCCTGCTTAGATTACTAACTGGTGAAGGGTACCTGCAGGTCACATAAACAAGAGAGAAGAGATGTACTGATCGCAAGATGGGAGAGACTTATCATTGTCAACTCGTTGAAGGAGGTAGAATGGACAGTGACTACATACTGATATGTGTGTCCAAACATTGCTTACAATGATGAAGATGATCTCACCAGTAAGTCCTAGGCTGCCACTCTTTCTCACGACGTCGGACAAATAATGATGTTAACTTTCCTATTTAATTAATAAAAAGAAGGCACTACCATTATTGATAACAATATAATATGAGATGTAATCTGAAGAAGTATTTAAATACCTAATGCGGAAAAGACGAAACTTATTTACGACATTCGTAATCAACTTCATTGAAAGCAGTATACTCGTTCAGATAAACTAAAACAAAGGGCAACAGCCGACATGATCACTACTGAAAGTTTAGCCAGAAATAATTATTTTCGGTAAGAGACTGGAGACTGGAGACTGAAAGCAGTATACTAGTTCAGATAAACTAAAACAAAGGGCAACTGTCGACATGATTACTACTGAAAGCTTAACCAGAAATAATTATTTTCGGTAAGAGACTGGAGACTGTAGGCATACACTTGATGGCGAATTTTCTTAGACGTGATAAATAACCGAACCTTTTTCAATCAGGAAAGATAATTCATGTTTAAAGACATAAGATAATACAGTAATAAGATATTAATTATATAAAAGCCTTCGTGTGACAAGAAGTACAAGTAATTGAGGGGTGATAATTATTACACTATTCCATAACTATTGCACTATTCCACGTATATAAAAAAAACTGAATTCGTTGTTTCCAAAAAACATTTTGTAGTTCAAAATTTATTAAGTTAAAGCAAAATTTTCCATCAGAAATAATTATTTATTTTTCGCTGAATCAACTAAAAATTTAACATGTAGACATTTATATGGTATGTTAATTCAACGCATAAAATTATTCATTAAATACGAAATAACTTTAGGAGGATAAAGTATGATTAATGAAAACTTTCTTTAGCGTATGTAATACTAAAAGGGGTGGGGGTGGTTAACAGGGCCTTTTATTGAGAGGACCACATTCGAAAATATCTTGAAAACATTATTTGAACAACTGAACCGTGTACTAAGTAAAACAATCAATATTTGAACATTGGGTTCAAAGTAAAGTTGAGCTGAGACCGCTGGAGATTATTTTTCTTTCATTATTTTAATTAGTTAACTTTGCAGCTGAGCAAATAAAAGAACTTCTGAATGTGGCTGCTACACTAAAAGTTTTCACACCCCTATCTTAGGGTAGAGAGTTTCCTTCCAGGAAAACTTCTCTTACGACTGTAAACCTTGGACTATCTTGTCCGTATCCACTGAAAAATTTATTCCAATTATTTTCAAAAATTGTGAAACCGAGACAAAATTGTATACATTAGAGGAATAAAGCAGTAACAGACAATCTATACAAATATTGACCCTTCAGAAGAACAGTATTGAGTGTTAATTAGTAACCGAATAGCAGACAATTAGATCACTTTGAAAAACAAATAGTTAAATGTTTTCATAAGCGTTAATTAAATGATAAACGACAGTGGTGGTGGTTTAGTTTAATCTTATTGAGAATGAATGAAAAGAAATTTCTATTCAAAATATCATGAATTTCTATATTTCCTTTCAATTAAATTAGACTTAAAATACATTTTAAGATTTACTATGACTGAATGTTTACTCTATTTCATTTCAAAATGTTAGGATAGTTGCACATCTATAACGGAAGATTTTTTTTTTGTAACTGACAAGTTGCATTAATTTCTAATCAGTGCCTCTGACCTCAATGATGTCCGAAACAGCTGACTGTCTTTCTTTTCTACGTTGCTGCTATATCCATTAATATGGTCCGAGGTATCGGAGTCTGAAAAAGGAAAGAAGCAAATTATTAACCTTAAAAATAGGCCAAATAAAAATTACATTCCTTGTGTCCTTGGTTTGTTAGTTTTTAAAAACAGATAATCTCTATAGCTGATAATTATTTTTTTAAAGATAACTTATAACAAAATTACTGTCATTGGCTACCTCATTCTCACATTATATTGTAGCAATGAAATCAAAATTTTGAATTTTCTAAGTTTGACTGTTCTCTTCAGTATTAGTGTTTATTTATTCCTCATTAATTCCAATTTCACCTCTTTAATTATGAAATTACGTAAATAATCAATTGAAATTACTATAATTTATTTAAGATTGATCATGCCTGGACTTTCCTTAATCTATTTGCACATTATTTCCATAGAAGGCTGTTAGGAATTACAGACATCTTTGATAAACCTGCATGAGTAAGTAACAATTGCGTTAATATTGTTAAGTTAAATTTGTTTCGTTATTAATTAGTTAACACCCCCTACAGAGCAAATATTACCGAAGTAGCCCAAAAGGAACTTCAGCACCACTCTACTACCATTAAGAGTTACAAATTTTTAGCAATATTCAATAAACAATTAATCTTGAAGCAGTTCTTTTTATTGAAAGGTTCACATTCACAGGGATTTAGTGTCAATTTTATACTTTGGTAGGCCTAAAAAAATCTTAGTTCGGTTATTTTGTTTCTGTATATGTCACATTATTTAATATTTTGTATTGCTCCTAGTAATTATCAAAAAATATAGTTATTGAATAAATAAGCAGAAACAAAAATAGTTTATTATTAGTTTATGAAGTTAAAACAAACTACTAATACTTATCAAAAATCACTAACAAAAAGTTTGAAAATAGTTTTTACAAAGAGTCACCCTTAGCATGCGAAGAAGGGGAAGGGGTGGAGAGTAACGGGCCAATTACGGATTTACTGGGGGAGACATACCATCGAACAGGAAATAAGACGGTCATTTTAATATTTCAGCACTCGAGAATCAAGATTTAGAGGGGAACCTTATTAAAGAATTGGCTGATAACCCTTTGTCACTTTTAGGCCTTTCACTTTATCTCATCAGAGAGCAAACAATTAAAGTAAAAGGCTTCAGAGCATTTGTTTCTATTTTTTTACTTTTTACATTGTGGTTTAAACTTTATTGATTGCATCACGTGTTTATTTATTGTAATTTTTCTGTATATATATATATATATATATATATATATATATATATATATCAATGATCAAACCACAATAAGAAATGGGAAAACAAGACTAAGATCTTTCAACCGTAACAAGCGGTCTTCGTCAGAGTCAAAAACCCAACTCAGTTGGTCAGGTTGGGTCAGTTGGGTTTTTGACTCTGACGAAGACCGCTTGTTACGGTTGAAAGATCTTAGTCTTGTTTTCCCATTTCTTATTGTGGTTTGATCATTGATTGTTGTTTCACGTGTTTATGTGAAATCTTTTTATATATATATATATATATATATATATATATTCGTAAATTTTGGTAGCAGTCCTTCTTTGATACACACATTATTAAAAATGACACCAAATTTAGCTGATACCTGTTTCTTAACAAGTTTCTCAATTTTTCTAAATAACACTCTCGTTATTTCGTCTACACAATAAAGTACATCTCCTATGGTCGACATGTTTCGAATGATCAACATTCATCATCAGGACGTGAATAAGATCTAATGTGAAAACCTGGTTTAATATATACACAGAGAAGGTAGAAGGGGGGGTTTTTTCCATAAAGTTTAAGATAGTTGGGCGTTAATCTGTGGGGTGAGTGGCCTCCCGGCATGCGTCGCTACCTGCAAGGGTTTCTGGCCGCCCTTGATGCGAACTAAATAGCTTCAAAATACGGCTACTATTTTCCACCTGAATATTAAGGAGTGGCTTAAATTTTTGAATAATAGAGCCTCTAAAATTTTCAGTCTATGGTGGTTACTCTCATTTTTTATTATTTTGGTATTTGCAACCAGCATCTCTCTTGTTAATTTAACATTATACATAACATTATATATAACATTAGATCTTATTCACGTCCTGATGATGAATGTTGATCATTCGAAACATGTCGACCATAGGAGATGTACTTTATTGTGTAGACGAAATAACGAGAGTGTTATTTAGAAAAATTGAGAAACTTGTTAAGAAACAGGTATCAGCTAAATTTGGTGTCATTTTTAATAATATATATATATATATATATAATTATATATATATTTATAAATATATATCTATATTAAAGAAAGAAACATAAAGAAATCAAAAGAACACACTTACAGTCTCTAATTTTCGGTTTGAACCGTCTTCAGGAGAGATAAGAGAGGGAAACCAAGCGTCACAGAAAATAAGGTAGACAGGAATCAATTTATAATTACATTAAATTAGTGGAATATGAAAACAATAAATAAATAAAAGAAAAAATTGAGGGACGAACAGAGAAATTGATACATAAATAAAAGTATGGACAAACCTATGATAGAATAAAATATATAATATGAATATGAAATGGAAAAAAATGACTAAGATCTTTCAACTGTAACAAGTGGTCTTCGTCAGAGTCAAAAACCCATTGGGTTTTCAAAGCAAAATTGCTTTGGCAAATTGCTTTATATCTTACATGAAAGGTGGATATAAAGAAAGTTAGAAAGTTAGAAAAATTAACTCCCAAAAGGACAAGAATAAAATTTGACGAATTGCTATATATCTTACCAGAAAGGTGGAAAGCCATATTTAGAAAGTTAAAAAAATTCACTCGCAAAAAGACAAGAATAAAAATTGGCATGATGTTTAACAAAACATGTTTGAATGAAGGTCTGCTGCCAAACTACACAGATATATATATATATATATATATATATATATATATATATATATAGGTGTATAATGTAATCGGGATTCGGTCAATTTTCCAGGATCAAAATCAAACTCTCAATGCCGACGTTTCGGTTTTATTTAAAACCTTTTTCATAGGCCTACAAACAAAGGATGACAAGAAATCATATATAAACATCAACATATAACTAACATCAAAATGGAATATTACAGTTGTGAAAAAACAAAAATATATATACAAGTAGAAGTAATAGAAAAGCAATAAACATTTTTATGAACTTACAGAAGTCAGAATTTTTGAATTAGAAAAATGATGAAATTTACATTATATAAAATGAAGTAACAATAGATAGTTAGTGAACTAACATCTTAACTGGTCAAAAACTTGGACCAGACTAACTGATTACAATTACATGTAAACCGAACACTGTTCACTCAAAGAACACAAAAGGAACTAAGGAAATTAAATTTCACTAAAATCAACTTAACACTCCTGAATAAATAGTGTTCAAATTGGTAATGTCACTTCTATGATTAACTGAACTTAGATCTTTTTTAATATATAGCATTTCGAGGGTCTTTCTTCTTTGCTCATCTTGTTCTTTATCTACTATAATTGCTTCTTCGTTTAAGGCATGGAATGCTAAAGCAGTGGCGTTACTTTTATTAGTTCTTATTGAATAAGAATGTTGATAAAGTCTTTCTTTTAAAAAACGACTTGTTTCTCCGTAATAACGCTTGTCGCAGTCTTTACATTTGATCGCATAAATGAGGTTACTTTGTAACTCCTTTGGTATTTTTTGTTTCAAATTTGAAAATAAAGACTTGACTTTTCTTTTGTTATAAAATGCCAATGTAACTTCAGGTACATTTCGTTTGAAAACTTTTCTAATTGATTGTGATAAGCCCTCAACATACGGAAATTTGAAATACTTTTTATTTAAAACTTCAAGTTCAGCATGATTTTGATTGGAATGTTCTGGTTGTTCTCTTGTATATTTAAACCAATAACGTTCAATTAAGTTGTTTGGATAACAATTTTTCTGCAACAATGACTTTACCCTTTTCTTATTTTCTTTTAGAAAACATGGACTACTAATTTCAACAACCTTCTTAACTAAATTTTGAACGCAATTCAATTTTTGGTTTATAGAATGAGAGGAGTGATAGTTCAGTATTCTTCCTGCACTGGTAGGCTTTCTATACCAATCCGTTAAAATAATGCCATTTTCACCTCTTATAATGTCAAAGAAGGTTTTCCTATCCATACTAGATCTTATATGTGAAGCAAGGTATTTCACCTTTGATGATATTATTTATAAACAAAAATTTGGACTACCTATGGGATCTCCAATTTCACCAATCCTTGCTAATATAGTTATGATTGAGTTATTAGAAGACTGTATTAATAAATTAGGTACGAAGGTGAAATTTATTAAATTATATGTAGACGATTTATTTTTAATTATTGAAAGAGGAGAAGAAGAGTATGTATTAAATACGTTTAATTCTTTTCATAATCGTCTACAATTTACCTATGAAATAGAAAAAGACGGAAATCTGCCATTTTTAGATGTAAAAGTTATAAGAGGTGAAAATGGCAAATACCAAAGGAGTTACAAAGTAACCTCATTTATGCGATCAAATGTAAAGACTGCGACAAGCGTTATTACGGAGAAACAAGTCGTTTTTTAAAAGAAAGACTTTATCAACATTCTTATTCAATAAGAACTAATAAAAGTAACGCCACTGCTTTAGCATTCCATGCCTTAAACGAAGGTCACATGTTCGATTTTGAAGAAGCAATTATAGTAGATAAAGAACAAGATGAGCAAAGAAGAAAGACCCTCGAAATGCTATATATTAAAAAAGATCTAAGTTCAGTTAATCATAGAAGTGACATTACCAATTTGAACACTATTTATTCAGGAGTGTTAAGTTGATTTTAGTGAAATTTAATTTCCTTAGTTCCTTTTGTGTTCTTTGAGTGAACAGTGTTCGGTTTACATGTAATTGTAATCAGTTAGTCTGGTCCAAGTTTTTGACCAGTTAAGATGTTAGTTCACTAACTATCTATTGTTACTTCATTTTATATAATGTAAATTTCATCATTTTTCTAATTCAAAAATTCTGACTTCTGTAAGTTCATAAAAATGTTTATTGCTTTTCTATTACTTCTACTTGTATATATATTTTTGTTTTTTCACAACTGTAATATTCCATTTTGATGTTAGTTATATGTTGATGTTTATATATGATTTCTTGTCATCCTTTGTTTGTAGGCCTATGAAAAAGGTTTTAAATAAAACCGAAACGTCGGCATTGAGAGTTTGATTTTGATCCTGGAAAATTGACCGAATCCCGATTACATTATACACCTATTCTAATCCAACGGTTGATATATTATTGAATTTGTTATTATATATATATATATATATATTATAGTAAATAAATAAATATATATATATATATATATATATATATATATATATATAGTGTGTGTGTGTGTGTGTGTGTATGTGTGTGTGTGTGTGTCTGTACTTATAAATGAAGCTTAAACCACAATGTAAAAAGAAAAACAATAGAAATAAATGCTCTGAGGCTTTTCAATTTATGTCATTAGAGAGCAAACAAAGTAAAAATTGTGAAGCTAACATAAAAGTAATACATTATTTTTAGGTTACCTTTTCAGTTTTTACCTTGTTTGCTCTGTGATGACATAAGTTGAAAGACCTCAGAGCATTTATTTCTATTGTTTTCCTTTTTACATTGTGGTTTAAATTTCATTGATTGCATCACGTGTGTACTTATAGTGATATTTTTGCATATATATATATGAGGGTTTGCTACAAATTATCTCTAATGCTGATTCATCAATTGAATATTCCATCTCTTTTCATTATATGTTCTAGATTTGGCTAACTCAAGCGTATTTAGAGTAGGAATCTTTAGGAAGTACTTGACATCGTACAGGCTTGGGGTCGACGGTTTAACGTCCTCTCCAAAGAACGACGTGCTCAAATTTTTCGACTTACACATGAAAAAATCAAGGGCCAAAGTGTGAATTGAACGCGGATCTAATAGTCCAGCGACGAGCAGGCTGGTCCATGGGCTACTCCAGCCACCGCTACCAGACTTAATGGTTTCACCATGATTGTGATGGTCTGATTTATGTGATTATTTATATGATTATGCAAAGGGTCTGATAATCATACAAAATCGGATAGTTACTTAAAATGTGCATTTAACTGTCTGTTATTGTAGATTATAATTAAATCTACATATCAATTATGTACTGAACCTAATTAGAAGTGAGTATATCTGAAAAGTTATAAAGATATAACCTTTGACGTGGACTTTGATTCCTCTCGACAAATAACTTAATGTTGAAAAAGTGTCAAAGGTAGTTGGAGGGACTGCTGGTGATCCAGCAGTACAGAATAGACTTTTGGTTGATTGTACTTTAAATGAAGCATTGTTGCTTTATCTCACCTTAATTTATGTCCTATATTATAGAAGCTGAAATTTCTGATTGAACAATTGATTATATATATATATATATATATATATATATATTTATATATATACCGATAAGATGAAACGATTCTTCGAACTGAATAAACTAGAATTTTCAAAAGAACACAAAGAAATGAAATCACTAAAACCCTATACTATATTTCGATGTCCTCGTCGTTAGGAATAGATGTGAATGGCTCCAAAGGCTGATAACGAATAGCTTGCGTTCAAAAAGAAGCACTCAAACAGTATTGAAACTGAGTCCTTGAGAACTGGCATCAGTAGCAACGGGAAGGTCACAGCGTTTGCCAACGGACGACCTGTGATTATTCATACGCGGGCTTAGCTTGATGGAAGCCAAACCCACATAAAAAGAATCATGAAGTCGTTATCAGCCTTTAGAGCAATTCACATCTATTCCTGACGAGCAGGACATTGAAATATAGAAGTGAGTTTCAGTGATTTCTTTTCTGTGTGTTCTTTTGTAAATTCTAGTTTATATGTATATATATAAATTGTTTAAAATTAGACAATAATATCGTCTAATTTTCAACAATGTGTGTATACAGGAAGGAATGCTACAAAGATTTGCAAATATATATACATTAATGAAGGTTGGTAGCAATCCTTCTTGCAAACATGTTTCTAAAAATTTTAATCAATTGAAAAATTATTTTAACCTATTTTATGCTTGGTTACCTTTTTAGAGGGTTTCTCTACTGTCCTATAGGCTCTTCTGAGTTACTCGGGGAATAAAAAATCAACTGATCGAAACTTTTCCTTTCGAATATTCACATTCTGACACTATTTATATCTAACACTATTTAATAACTAGCTAAATATTATTTTCAATAAAACAACGAAAGTTTCGGTCTCGTAGACCATCATCAGGCTAAGCTTATGACAAAGTATGGAGTATATTACAATGTAATATCACATTGTGTGAGAGTCAATGCACAAAACTGATGTATTCCTAGTTGGGGTGGACATCTGTTAGGTGGTCGATGAGGGGGGTGGGGTCATTTCAGGTATGGGTCATTCTCTGCAGTGTCTCGCACTACGTATTGGCGTTGGCGAATAACCTTAGAACTCTTCTAAAATTCAAACTTTGATTATTTGTATCTGGTGCTTTCTCTAGGATGTGCAATGCTTCTATTATTCGTAATCTTCTTTCATCGTTTACTCTTGCTATTATTTCTGTGATTTGTACAAATGTTTCACGGTTTATTTTGAATTTATGTATTTGCTGCATGTTGTTTTTTGCCGCTCCTGAAGAGACGTGCATAGTGAGACGCCTTGACAAGGTTGTTATATATATGTATATATATTAGTGAAGGTCGGTAACAATCCTTCTTGCAAACATGTTTCTAAAAATTGTATGCAAATTTCATACTTGGTTACCTTTTTATAGAGTTTCTCTAATGTCCTACAAGCTCTTCTCAGTTGCTCGGGGAATAAAACAATCAACTGGCCCAAACTTTTCCTTTCATAAATATACATTCTGACACTATTTATATCTAACACTATTCAATAACTAACTAAACATTATTTTCAATAAAACAACGAAAATAAAATTTAGTTAGTTATTAAATAGTGTTAGATATAAATAGTCAGATTGTGTATTTATAAAAGCAAAAGTTTGAGCCAGTTGATTTTTTTATTCCCCAAGCAACTGAGAAGAGCCTGCAGGATATTAGAGAAACTCTCAAAAAAGGTAACCAAGCATGTATATATATATATATATATATATATATATATATATATGTATGTATATCACTCTTCAAGTGATTGACAAAGTGCTAAAACGCTTTTCTATATATATCTTATCATATATGAAATAAATTTTCAAATTTGTTTCACACCAAAAACTAAGGCAAAAATACTATTAGGATAATGAAATTCAAATTTTTCAGTCAAAATGTAATCCATTTGACCATTTCGAAAGTATAAACTGGCACGTAGACTGATATACAGTCTATACTGATATATCTGTACTGATATACAGATATGATACAGACATTTGATTTTGATATTCATAGATTCTCACTTTTTGTTCATGATAATTTTCATAAAATAGTTTGAGCTCTAAACATTATTAGGGATAAAGTAACTTTAAAATACAATGATAAAATTGTTACGGACATTAAACAAATGATACTAAAATAAATATTAAACTTGATATTTTGAATCCAATTTTATTTCAGTAATTAAATTTCAGCTATTTGAAATCATATACTTTTTTGTAAAGAATAAATAAGCAAAGTTATCTGACGTTCCTCTTTTTACCGGCACTCACTGTAAGAAATGAGGAAAGCTTCATTTGGGTACATAGTAAACGTTGTTACTAATACGTGATCATTTAACTAATTTTAAT
Organism: Hermatobates lingyangjiaoensis; assembly: GCA_026182355.1. Taxonomy (NCBI): domain Eukaryota; kingdom Metazoa; phylum Arthropoda; class Insecta; order Hemiptera; family Hermatobatidae; genus Hermatobates; species Hermatobates lingyangjiaoensis. The sequence goes on from JAPFBL010001938.1 coordinate 4,791,676, forward strand.
AAACTTTGAAATTTTTAAAATTATAATTAGTAATATAGATAGTTGTTATCATAAGTAATCATTTCTGGTCAAGAGGCCAATTATATTAACTTTGTTAAATTAAATTTTATTAAATTTAATTTAATTTCTGTACAACTGCATATTTATAATGAGGGAAATAAAATTCGTGTAGCGTCTCCCACCAGATTTTTTCTACATCTTTTGAAATGTAATATACAATTATAGATTTATAAATTTTGATTTGACTTGGATACGATTAGTCATTATTATTTTTGGTTATATATTGCATGGTCAATTTCAATACAGACTGGGGTTTTTAAATTTATAATTCTATTTTCTGACTTCGTTATCTTTGGTTAACCTTACTGTCAGAGCTAACTTAGTAATGATTCTGTAGGTCCATTGCTCAGTTATTATCTCTCTTTACAGAAACAATTGTGGGGAGTTAGAATTCATGACTGTAGTGTAAAGCTGTAGTCGGACCATATTGTGTGTTTGGGAAAATTACTACACCTGTTGGTTAAGGGAGGAGTGCATGATTTGGATTCAACATGAGAGTCCAATCCTGTGATTATTGATCCCGACTTAGTAGGCTATTTTCGTCCTACAATGTATCATGGAGGTGGATAGATCTTGTACATGCTGTCCCTGAAAGAGAACAAAAGGAAGATGGAACCAAGTCTAAACAGTTGTCACGTGTTCATTTCAGTGATATGTAGTGGGGAGGTATAAAACTCCCTATTAATAAGCAACTGGCGTGCGGGAATTACAGAGGGCCTAAGTGTTCACTTTGTGGGATCCCCAACAACATTCACTTGTGTATTTTAATATCGGTCATCATTAAAAAAGTATTAATAAACAGTATAATTACATAATCAATGGCGTAGCATTGGCGGCGGGGGAGGGAGTGGTCCGTCCAGGCGAGATATCACCAATATAGAAAATTGATGATAAATGCTAAAAAATATCTGAAATGTTGTCCCAAAACATTATTTAGAATATTAATCCCTCAGGGCTAGCCTGTGTTTTAAGTTACAGTAATTTCAGTATTTTGGCTGAAAGAGGTCAGTATATGGAAGTTCCAGATTTACTTGATCACGCATGTATATTTGATAGATAGACCGGAAACACATTCAGATATTACCGGAAATTACAATTTGATGGGATAACATTGCTTTTTGCATCTTATTTTGCAGATTGATTCAAAATATTCTGATCTATTTTTACTCGAATAAGATTAAAAAAATCTTGTTTTACAGGATTGATGATTTTTGCATAAAATTTAATGTAATTTGTAGAGCGTAAAAGGATAACCCGATCACATTTCACTATCATAATTTGTTTCTGTAGCATAAACAAGTTGGAGTGTTTCTATTCTATTATGGAAGTTACATAACAAATTATTTATTATTCTTTACTTGATTTTTGATCTTTCGTTATTTTTGCCAAATCATTTAGCAATTATTGAAATCTATCAAATTTTCTACTTTGTTTGCACTCACATACACCGTGAAAAATTAGATTTGTTCTATTACTAAATTATATTTACATTTTCGATTCCAATAATCTACTGTATATGTGTGGCATCACACCTGTAGAATAAACCATGGTCGTGCATGTATATCCCTCTTAAAAGCGACTGTTTTAGAAACAAAAAAAATTATATAATATAAATATAAAGAAAGACAAAGTGGAACGTGATTTAATTCCAACCATAAAACAGAAATTAGAACGGCTAAAAAATATTGCATGATTTTCCTAAACCTTCTCTAAAAATATGTTTCTTATGATAGTAGTACTCAATTCTACAAAAAAAAAAAAAGACACATAAACAGCATTAGACTTTTGGTTTATAACAAAAGGTAAATTTAAATATTTTCTTAATATCCGTTATATAGCATACTGTCGAAACAAAAGTAATTTTTTTTGGGTTGGTTTCAGCACATTAAAATTGATAAACTGAAACATTTCTGCAAGTTCCTCTACTCAAAGTCGATGTATGACTGCTTACATATGTGATGCTGCAGCAATGTTTAAGTATTTAAAGACTAATTCGAAATGTCTGTATTGTTTATTAAACAAAAATATTACAGTCATTATATTGCAGTATATCCTACGGCCAAAGATAATTTTCTTAAAAATAAGTACATTTAATATTTTATTTTGATGTTTACATCATATTTAAAGAAATATACTTATTATTTCAATATTTAAAAAATCTGGAGCGGCCTACACTCAACTTTACTATAAGTAACTTAATATCAAATTTCTTGAGTATATAACACATAACGTCTCATTTAAGCATAACGTAAACATCTTAATGGGATATGATTATTAGTCTTTCATTCCTGAGGTAGTACAGATAGTGATTGAAGGACATATCAATATATAAGCTTAATTTTGTACATCACTCAGCTGATGCAAATAATTTCATTAGTATAACTACAGCAGTAATCACATTTTTGAAAAACCAATGTGAACATTTCTTGAAACGAAATATTCTCCTACAAGTCAACATGGCTTTTGTTCAAATCGCCAGTGGATTTCTTACATCGTTTATTTGACATCCTTCTACATTGAATATTAAAGTAAAATTTTCAAATTTAAAACAGGAAAATACCCTTTTTTTCTCTGAAAAACATCATAAACAGCGAAGAAAAAAATGTTGTTTTAAGGTGATTTATAATTAAAGATGTACGATAATTAAATTTAAACCGATATTAGAGATTTAAAACGATAATTATCTCTAAACGAAAGATTTCCATTTTGAATTATCTTTTACATTTTTGGTTTTTTACAGAATTATTATACTGGGAATTTTATGGCTTCTTAGTATTTAATAAGTTCATTTTCCTTTCCCTTTGTCAAATAACATATATACGAATTTTTTCTGAGTGAGTGTTATCATTTTCCTGCACAATATTATTCCTCTTACATCTCATATAAGTCAATAAACTATTTAAATTGTTCCTTTATAAATATCAATTTTATCTCAGTCGATTCGCTCAAATAATTTCTAAGTCAATGTAAACAATGTAAAAAAATCTGGATTGGCCTACACTCTACTTTACCATAAGTAACTAAATGTCAAATTTCTTGAGTATATAAAACATAACGTCTCATTTAAGCATAACATAAATATCTAAATGGGATATAATTATTAGCATTGCATTCGTGAGGTAGTACAGATAGTGATTGAAGGACATATCAATTTATAAACTTATTTTTGTACATCACAAATAATTTCATTACTATAACTACAGCAGTAAGAACATTTTTGAAAAACGAATGTGAACGTTTCTTGAAACGACATGTTATCCTACAAGAGAACATAACTATTGTTCAAATAGCCATTTCAAACGATTTCAAAAGATTTCTTACATCGTTTACTTGACATCCTTCTACATTGAATATTAAAGTAAAATTTTCAAATTTAAAACAGTAAAATACCCTTTTTTTCTCTGAAAAACATCATAAACTTCGAAGAAAAAAATGTTGTTTTAAGATGATTTATAGTTAAAGATGTACGATAATTACATTTATTAATCTGTAAACGAAAGATTTCAATTTTGAATTATCTTTTACATTTTTCGTTTTTTATAGAATTATTATACTGTAAATTTTATGTCTTCTAAGTATTTAAAAAGATCATTTTCCTTCCCCTTTAGCAAATAACATATATACAAATTTTTTCTGAGTGAGTGTTATCATTTTCCTACACAATATTATTCCTCTTACATCTCATATACGTCAATAAACAATTTAAACTGTTCCTTTATAAAATCAATTTTAACTCAGTGGAATCGTTTAAAAAATTTCTAAGTCAATGTAAACAAAGAAAAAAAATTCGACAAGTATAGCAGGTGATCTCTTCGTCTAAGATAAACAAACAGTTTTTATAGCGTTATTGCTCTTTTCCGTAATTGAAACTTCATGATTTTTTTTTATGAATTGTTAATTTTTTGTTCCATTTTTTGGTCAAATTTTCATTATTTTTTAATCAGCCGTTTAGCGTCAAAAAAACATTTTCTGAAAACAGAAATCGTGCTGTAACGTCCCTTTAGCGAATGTAATTTTGAAAAAAAATATCTCAACTCATTTTCCACATAATGTTCTATTTTTAGGCATAGTTTCATTTTGATGCGTCAAACATTATGGCTTGTATCGCTGTGAAAAGGTTTGAGATTGAATTATAAGTCAAAATTTTTACATTTTATTGAAAAAAAATATTTCCCGTTGTTTTAAAATTCTGAATATATCTTTCTTTTCTTGCATTTGTAACCTCAAAGATAATGTCCAAATTTCAAAATTCTAGGGTTATCAGTTTAGAAGAAATAAATGTTTTAAAAAAAATGGTTTTTGGCAAAAAAGTGACTTTCCCATCATGCATAATTCTTCCCAAACAATAGGGATCTTCGTCTTTATGGGGCCCATTTTTGTGTAAAATATCAACTTGATCCATCAAAGATTCTGGACCGTAGCGTGGTAACAAGCAATGCTAACACACTCACCCACCCACCCACCCACACACACACAGACATCATCGTAAAAACGTCATAAAACGACTTCTGGGACCTCAAAACATGTAATTCCGTCAAAATCTCGAGATCGAATTTTTTCACGATCACTATACTTTACTTATAGTAAAGTAAAAATATAAAAAATTCGACAAGTATAGCCATCTTAGTCTAGGATAAACAAACAGTTTTTATAGCGTTATTGCTCTTTTCCGTAATTGAAACGTCATGATTGTTTTTTTAAGAATTGCTAATTTTTTGTTCCATTTTTGGTCAAATTTTCATTATTTTTTAATTAGCCGTTTAGCGTCAAAAAAACATTTTCTGAAAACAGAAATCGTACTGTCACGCCCCTTTAGTGAATGTAATTTTAAAAAAAATTATCTCAAATCATTTTCCATATAATGTTCTGTTTTTAGGCATAGTTTCATTTTGATCCGTCAAACAGTATCGCTTGTATCGCTCTCACAAGGTTTGAGATTGAATTAAAAGTAAAAATTTTTACATTTTATAGAAAAAAAAATATTTTCTGTTGCTTGTAAAATTCTGAATATATTTTTCGTTTGTTGTATTTGTAACTTCAATGATAATGTCAAAATTTCCAAACTGTAGGGTTATCCGTTTAGGAGATATAAATGTTTTTAATAAAACGGTTTTTGGCAAAAAAAGGACTTTCCCATCATGCATAATTCTTCCCAAACAATAAGGATCTTTTACCTTATGAGCCCATTTTTGTGTAAAATATCAATTTGATCCAATAAAGATTCTGGACCGTATCGTGGTAACAAGCAATGCTAACACACTCCACCCACCCACCCACCCACACACACACACAGACATCATCGTAAAAACTTCATAAAACGACTTCTGGGACCTCAAAACTTGTAATTCCGTCAAAATCTCGAGATCAAATTTTTTCACGATCACTATACTTTACTTATAGTAAAGTAAAAATATATATATATTGTCTCTACTTCTCCTGAAAAATTTAAACTGTTGAAATTCTTGGACCGGATGACCTTCCCTTTTGCCATTTTCCCGCTTTGTCATTTTGTCAGATCTAGATATAATATTAATCAATGCAAATTTTCTAAACCTATTTTTATTTTATCATCAATTAATTTTATTTTCATTGGCCTAATCAATAAATGCAACTAATGAAATGTAGGTCTTTTTCCTCCTGCGATTGCAATAATATGAGAGGCATTGCAGAGGAATCATCTCCACAGTACTCGCATGCCATTTCTCGGTTGAATAATTTTTTTTGAAAATCCGTCTTTAAGAGAAAATAGAGAGAGAGAGAGAGAGAGAGAGAGAGAGAGAGAGAGATCGGTTTTCCAAAAATTTGACTTAACACATACTGTGTCCAGTTTGGATCGTCTTTCCATTTTTATAGTGAATATATATACATACTTTAAACTCGAGAACTTAATTTCCTTGACTTATTATTTCTGGGAGAATATACCATAGTTCTTGATTTATCAGGAAACATTTCTTGGCAGAAATTTTAGATTAGCCAAAGATTAGCCTTTCATGTGAAGCTAATCTTTGGCTATCAAGGATAAAGAAGAGAAATTTGTACCTTCCCCACATTGAACCCATTTGTTGAAGAAAATGAGTCCAATGCTCTATTCAGCACCAGTTTGTCGACCCAACACTTGGAAGCTTTGAAAGATGAATTGTTTCGTTGTTTTCCAGAAGAGCCTCCATCATCGATATTATCACTTGTGACTGCGCAAAGACTGACTGAATCCCTAACAGTCAGTCAATTTTAGATTAAACAGATACCTCAGTATCCAGATTTAGCTAAAGCTATGCTTAGAGTTCTCATGCTTTTTTCCCCAACATATATGTGTGTGAAATTATTTTCTCATCTCTGCTTCTAATCGAAACTTAGGAGCAAACCCCATGTTGAAGATGACCACTGATGTTCTGTATCCAAAACATTACAAAGGATTGAGAAGTTGATCATGAATAAACAATACCAACCATTTCGTAAATAATATCATTACTTATCAAACAAAGTTTGTGTTTCTTGCATAACATGTATTTAGATATATATGGTGTTTTATAAAGCAAATACGTATTTTGAACAAAATATAGGCTATATAAATGGATTATATCAATATTTCTTTAATAAAACAAAGTTTATCGTAACTACATTGTATTATTAATATACCTTAATTAATTAAGTTAAATGCTTCTCTTTCATGAAATAATAAGATTAGAATTTGGTCTCACTTTCGAGGGGGGTCTAAAAAAATATGTGCTAAAATGGGGTCACCAATATAAAAAGGATGAGAAACACTGTTCTAGATTCTCAAATGTTTTTCCATTTATATAAGCAAAGTAGAGTCAATTAGGAGGATTAAGGTTGTTTGTTCAAACCTGGGGGGTGACTGACCTATGGGGTCGCTGTTACTACCTGGGCCGGGGTGTATTTGACTTGTGTTCCAAATAACCTCAAAATGTTATTGCTATTTTCCAATTGAATATTGATATGTGGTATCATTTTTTGTATACATACATCTCCAATAATTTTAAGTCTGTAATGATCCCTTTCTTTTTTAATTTTTTTGGTACCTACAACCATAATGTCTCTTGTTAATTTGGTTATGTCACTTTACTCAAGTGTTTCTTGGGAGCTCCAGACATCAGACGCATTGTAAGTCTCCTTGACAGGATGGCAGTGTTTACTACAATGTACACATGTATTAGGTTTTCATAGACGCCGTAAGAGTGAAGTGCTCTTTGTTTGATTATTGTTTTTCATAAATAGGCTGCTGATTTTAAGGCTTTAAAAGCCCTACTTTTAAATGTCTTTTTATTTTGAAAGACAACAGTTACTTCAAGTAACTTTTATTTTCAGGTAAAAGTCTTTAGGTAATTCTATTTTAAAAACAGTTTAATTGCTGAAATTTTGAACGAATGAAAATTAAAAAAACTTTTCATCTTGCACTTGAACATATTTTTTGTTCTATTGGATGAAACTTGTCCCTTAAATGTATAACTTAGTCTTCTGTAATAGTATTTTTATCTAGAAAACATGAACTACTGATTTCAATCATTCTTTTTTTACTTTAGTTCACTTTAAATTAATATTTGACATATGAATGAGTGTCTTGAAAGTACTTGAAAAAAATACCAGAAGTGATTATTAGAAACTACGAAGACTCAAAGACCACACTTTTGATATCTATATATCTTTGATTGTTACATAATTTATGAGACTCATTACTTTCATATAAGTAAAGTATAGTTATCTTGAAAAAAGTCAATCTCGAAATTTGGACTGATTTACAAGTTTTGGGGTCCCCAAAGTCTTTTAATGACTTTTTTTTTGATGATGTCTGTGCGTGGGTGGGTGCGTGAGTGTATGGTATTCAAACTTTTGAGTACACCCTACATTCCACAATCTTTGAAGGGTCACATTCATATTTCACAAAAAATGGGTCTCATAATGTAGGAGAACTCTATTGTTTGGAAGCAATTATGCTTGATGGAAAAGTTACTTTTTTGCCAAAATTTATTTTTAGACATTTTTTTCTCATTAACTACTTATTGTAGAATATTAAGCTTTTTTCGTTATAATTAAAATTACAGATGTAATATGTGAAGGAATTCTTAGAATTTTCAAACAACTGAAAACTTTTTTTCAATAAAATGAAAAAAAATGAAAAAAAAATGAAATTTAAACCTAAAAATAGAGCACTATGTGGGGAATGAGTTGAGGTAATTGTTTTTATAATTTATTAACCAAAAGGATGTTAGGGTCAATTTTATGTTTTCGAAAAATGCTATGTTGACGCTAAAGTGTTTATTAAAGAAAATGAAATTTCGCCAAGATATTGGACAGAAAAATAACAATTTATAAAAAAAAAACTCTTGAAATTTCAATTCCACAGAGAAGAATAAAGCTATAAAAACTGAATATTTATTCTAGACTAACGGATCACCTGCTATACTTGTCGGATTTGTTTACATTTATTTACATTGTTCAAATTGTCATACAAATTTTTTCATTGAATTCACTGAAATAAAAATGATGTTTAGAAGTTTAAAGAAAAAGTTTGAAATGATTAAAAAACTTAATAGAAGATGTAAGAAGAATAAAATTCAGTTATTCCTCTAGAACTTTTAGCTTGCAGTTATAAAAGTTCTAAATTCTACTGAAAAGCCGGCTTTGAATTTTATTTCATTATATAAAACGGGATAGTAACTAATATATTTTTTTCGCAATATATATCTGCAGGAACCTTATAGTAGAGCACAGGACGCAGAAAAAACCTAACACTCATTCGGTGTAAATTGGACTTTTATGATTTTGGACAAGTGGAAAGAAAATTGTTTTATAAAAAAAAACACTAGCATGCAATAAAATTCTGAGCGTAATAGTTTTATAAAATATCAAAATATAAAACATTATTCAAAGCATTCTTTGAAAAATAATCTTACATATAAAACAGAGATAGTAAATTGTTTAAAAAATTGTAAGACACTCATACATAAAAAATAAAAAAAATGTTTATTTCATATCAAAGCAATATTTAATTGACGTTAATAGTCGAATAAAATGTTCCAGAGATACTATATATATTTATGTATGAGAATATTCCACAATAAACATGTGAAATAACAATCAATGATCAAACCACAATATGAAATGGGAAAAGAAACAGGAAAACAGTTTCAAGTAAATGCTCTGAGATCTTTCACTTTATGTCATCAGAGCATTTATTTCATTTGTTTTCCTTTTATGGGACTTAGAAAATAAAATTCAATGATTTCAGACACCCGGTATTGGATAAACCGGTAGACCTTTAAGACTGCGGTATAAAGCACACATTCATTTTTAATCGGAAAAAGAAGAAGTGTTCAAATCTTTAAAACAACACAACAGGTATTTTATTATGTCTTTCAAAATGCACAGACTATTATATATATATATTATCATGAAGAAAGTAATCCAAAAAAGAACAATAAACGTTTCTGAGTAAACTGAAATCTATTATCATAGTTCATGATAATATATATATAAATAGTCTGTGCATTTTGAAAGACATAATGAATGAGAAATGAACATAAACAATTGAAGGAAGTGCATGAGGATAGGAATGGAAGTTCATTAAGTGAATGGGATTTGAAATCCTTAAGGACCGTTTAGAATCTGTTGTATATATATATATATTATATTTATGTATATAAAAAATATAATATATATATATACAAACCTAAAGTTTATCAGGACTCGGTCAGATCTTCAAGTTCAAATTAAACTCTCATTGCCAACGTTTAGGTTTTTATTTAAAACTTTTTCATAGGCAGTAGTATAAAAGTTTTACATAAATGCAGAAAAACTGAGTATTATATTAGAAATTTTTGTACAAAGAAAAATAATCTCTAATGTAATACATAGTTTTCCTGTTTCAAAATTTTACACTTCTGCCTATGGAAAAGGTTTTAAATAAAAAACCGAAACATTGGCAATGAGAGTTTAATTTGAACATGAAGAACTGACCTAGTCCTGATAAACTTTAATTTTGTTTCTATTTCACGGTCGATACTTTTTATCTATATATATACATATATTTATATATATGCATATATAGTTCAATGTACATAAAGAAACATAGAGAAATTAAAAGAACACTCTTACAGTCTCTAATTTTCGGTTGAACTGTCTTCAGGGGAGATAAGAAAGAGAAACCAAGGGCACTGGTCCAGAGACAGTTGGAGACCAACAATGTTGCCACATAAACTCCCAGTCACAGAGAATAAGGTAGACAAGAATCAATTTAGGTTAAAAATTGAAATAGGAATATGAAAAATAATAATAAAAATAAAAAAATAAAATGAATAAATAAATAAAATAAAATAAAAACTGAGGGATGAATAGAAGAAATGATATATAAATAAAAATTATGGACTAAGCTTTAATAGAAGATAGAGAATAAAACTTAAAATAAATTAAATAAATTAAAAATACGAGTATATAAGATAAAAAAGTGGATGCAGAGACAAGAAACTAATACAATGAAGCATTATCTCTTAAGATTGAGGCCAGGTGCACTACGCGCATTGAGCAACCAAATATGGGCTTCTTCGGAGGCCCATATATATATATATATATATATAAGAAAGATCTTAGGGACTTTCAAAACGAATACCTTATGTTTAGTTTGTTAGGAAAAATGAAATGATCTGCGTCCAAAATTATTAATAACGGCACTGTTAACACTTGGTAGGAGTTAAAAGCTGTCTATTACATAGTTAATATTAGAAATAGAAAAAACCGTCATACCTCGTAACTTGATATCGGAGACGTTGGAGTGCTTTCGGATCTTGTCCATCTTCGTTCGCAACGCAAAGATGGACAAGATCCGAAAGCGCTCCAACGTCTCTGATATCAACTTACGAGGTATGACGGTTTTTTCTATTTCTAATATTAATCATACTAACATCAGTGGTAATGACAATATTCATATATATTACATAGTTACAATAATCGTAGAGACGGTTACACACTAACCATCAAAATGTGTGCACTCCGTTAGAGTCAGACAGAAACCTCATTTGACTTTTTTAACAAAGTGCAAAACTTTTCCATACTATATTTTTCCATTACAATAAAATGTTTACATTCATAAGTTTGAATTCCAACTAGAGTGCTACTGCTAGCGGCATTTTTATGAGCACCTCTATATTAGTTTGATAACTCAGGAAAATTTAAAAAAACTAATAAAAATATGTAAAAGAAAGTTAACAATTTTTATATTATAATAATAAGATTTGAAGGAATTCCTCAATAATAGAATTTCTAAAAATTTGTATCGGGAGCCTTACTCTATAATTTTTATTGAAATAGATATATAAATAGAAGAAAATATAGGCATTATGACAAACTGTTTTTTAGATTGCAGACATAATTAAATGCTGTTAATATTTTACTTATATTAATTTGGTAATTTTTTCTATGTTTCGGTATCTGTCATCATCAGGAGTGAAGAAGCCTCCTCAAGAAGTGAGGAGAGACTAAATAACGACACTGTTAACACTTGGTAGGAGTTAACAGCTGTCTATTACATAGTTACAATGATCGTAGAGACGGTTACACACTAATCATTAGGCACTAACGTGCTTCAAGCATTACTAGTACTATAAGAATAGGGAAAAAGAAGGAACATTTGAAATAAAATTGAAAATAAAAGATAAAATGAAAAAAAAAAAGAAAAATCAAATTTCGTAAACATTTCAAAATTAGTACATAAGTATACGTAACAAAACATGAATTAACATGAGAGATTCAAACCAGGAGCAGATTTCATACTAAATAGACAGCTTTATGATATCTCTGAAGTTCTTAAGAAACAGAGATCTGCTTGATAATTTGTACACGGAAAAATTGATCGAAAGAATACACATAAGAATTCCCGTGCCTAATGATAGTCACTCTGAATAAATTTTTAAATGTAATAACAAATTAAACTTTGTTAAAGGAATGAATGTCAATCAAAACTTTCTTTAGTATAAATAGGAGTTAATATTAGTCCATCCAGGTTAGGTTAGGAGGTTTTGTGTACCAAATTCAAATTTTAATTGGTAACTAGAACTTGAAATTTAGCCAAAGGAAGTCAGTCGACAGCTATTACTTTATTCAAACTTTTTTCAAATTGTGTGGTGTTAGTAAAATAAGACTAGAAGTTTTAAAGTAAAAATTTAGTTCTTAAGTGCAATTACATTTCTAATAAAAAAAACAAGTTGTAATTTATATTGAATAGCTAACAATTACAGAGTAGGGAAGGACCCAAAGACAATGGGAGGGACAAATGAAAATTATTCGCTAGTACAAAGTTCTTCGAAAGCTCTATGACTATGGTTATTGTTGGATTAAATTTATGGAAGCAACTGTTGAAAACAGATATTGAAAGTATTTTATTCATTAAGTTTAATTAATGAAGACTGGAAAGTATTTGAGAGCAATATCTTTTAAGGATCAATACGGCACTTTAACATGGGTCTATTTTATATGTTGATTCATTATACGCAATAATGTGTCTCTAAATCGTTTTGTTCATGCGTTAAAAAAATATGTAAGTATACACCAAATTTCATATATAACTTTTAAAATGAAAAAATGAACGACATAATTACAATATCAAATTCTTTAATGGACCAACATATTTCTCCCAGTTATGGATCTCATCAAAACCTCAAAAAAAATATGTAATGTTTTCTCCGTTTGTGACTCTATCAAGGACTAATAATGGTTAAAATACCAACATTTTTCTATACAATTTCTAGTGGTTTATACGTTTGCATATAGATATCAAATAACAGAGATGATCATAAACACATCTATGCTCCTACGTTCATTAGCATCAGGAGAAGTACTCTCCTTGAAAGGCAAACAAGTACTCAGTATATAATAATGTCGCGAAGCGACTACTATGAGTTCTGGAGTATTTCAATGTTACTGAACGGTATACTTTTATGTTTTTAAAGAAAGAAGAGGTAGTTTTATTTTGATAATTAACATGCCACTTCCTGATTTGTTTAGAGTTGGATTGTAAAATTATAAAACTTGTGTCATTGTTTAAAATCGTTTATTTAATAATTCCGAATACTTTAACGTGACATTCTGCTGGAGGCACCGGGCAACCACAGTGTTAATTCGACAACGTGAAAGCTAGAATTGACATAAGAAGAACTTTAGCTATATCATGGAAGCAACAAAAGTGATAACTGAAAATAATAATCCAATTTTTAAAAGAACAGGCAATATTTTTATTTCAATAAAAAGGAAAGATTGACTTGTGATTCAATCTTAAAGCTTCTGTGGACGGTACCGTTTGACAGATCAAAGTGAAATTCTACCTCAAAATAGGGCATTATGTGGTTAATGGGTTGAGATAATTTTTTTCAAAATTACATTATAGTACATTTTCTGTTTTGGAAAATATTTTCTTGACGCTGAACGGCTCATTAAAGAACTATGACATTATAAAGAACAAAAAATTAGCTATTTATAAAAGTAAATTGTAAAATTCTAATAACAACAAAGACCAATAAAGCTATAAAAACTGAATATTGCTGAATAAAAACTGAATACTGAATATAGCTGGGCCAATGGGTCACCAGCTATACTTGTCGGATTTGTTTGCATTTATTTACACTGATTATATTGACTTAAAAGTTTTTTGAGTGAATCGACTAAAATAACATTTATGTTCAAAGGTTAAATGAAAAAATTGAAATGATTTAATGCCTTAATATAAGATGTAAGAAGAATAACATTCTTACATGTAACAAATCAACGTAAATCAAACATAATTTTTGATGCATTCCATGGTATTAGGGATTTGTCAATTAAAATGCTCTAATCAATCTCTATGTTTGACCCTTGAATAAAACTTAATATCAGTATCAGTACATCTTTAATTATAAATCATCTTAAAACAACTTTTTTTCTTCGATATTTATGATGTTTTTCAGAAAAAATAAGGGTGTTTTCCTGTTTTAAATTTGAAAATTTTACTTTAATATTCAATGTAAAAGGATGTGGAGTAAACGATGTAAGAAATCCACTGGCAATTTGAACAAAAGCCATGTTCTCTTGTAGGAGAATATTTCGTATCAAGAAATGTTCACTTTTGTTTTTCAAAAATGTTATTACTGCTGTAGTTATACTAATGAAATTATCTGCATTAGCTGTGTGGTGTACAAAAATAAGCTTATATATTGATGTGTCCTTCAATCACTATCTGTACTACCTCAGGAATGAAAGAAAATAATCATATCCCATTTACATGTTTACGTTATGCTTAAATGAGACGTTATGTGTTATAATACTCAAGAAATTTGATATTAAGTTACTTATAGTAAAGTTGAGTGTAGGCCACTCCAGATTTTTTCTAATATGTTTCTCACGTTTTTCACAAAAAATTAGGAGTATTTTGAAGTCTTAAAGGGAAAACTTTAGCTTAAATCGTCAATATGGAAAAAGGTCAGATAAACTACATAAAATGTAAGAGATCCACTGGCCATGTAAGAGGTCCACTGCCTTTAGAAACAAATGTCATGTTCTCGTGTAAGAGTTATTTTGTAACACGAAATCTTCACTTTGTCATCACAAAAGTATTATTACTGGTGTGATAATAACAATGATATCATATGAATCATTTGTGTGATATACAAAACCAAGCATGTACATAGATAGCTGAATCAATCACTGTGTGCTTCCTCCAAGATTAAAGACTAATAAACATTTCCCACTTTGACATTATATCGAAATTAAATATTTTTTTCCTTATTTTATGGAATGGAAAGAGATATATAGGAGAAGAAATATAAAAAAAATAATAGAATGAGATATGAATAGTTTGATCTATATGTCGGTTAGTTACAATATCCTTCGGAGACAAATAAATCATGACAAAAAGAGTTAAAAGGATCTCAGGAACAGCTGGGTTAAATTTATGTAATAAAGCATTTCAACTGTACTTCCATTTGTGAAGTATACTGTATCTTGAAAAGAAAAATTTAAAAATATATGTAGAACGTCTATTGGAATTGTTTACTGAACTATTATGAGTGGACTATTGTATTTGACATCATACGATGAATGCACACTCTGTGTCTAGAAGATGTGGAAACCCTTGGTTATGATATATCTGTATTCGAGTCAATAATCTCGGAATGGACAAAAATCATACCTAAAACTATAGAAGTGAGGGAAACTTCTAGTTATATTTACGAGGGACATTAATGAACTTAAAATCTGAAGGTGAGTGTAGTTACAGAAATGCCATAGACAGTATGATAGCTATGACTGCGGAGAGAACGAGTGACAAGTTTCAGGCCTTCAGTTTAATAATTTTAATAAGATGTCAAATTTATCACTGATTTGTCGATTCTTATAACTAATAAAATGATTACAGCCAAATGTAAACAAATGATACATATTGACTTCAATGTAAACAACACAAAACTTCAGCTGGTGGCTAACAAGTTTGATATTATGTTTACTTATAGCAAAGTTTAGTGTAGGCCAATTCAGATTTTTATATATATAAGAAAAAAAATTCTAATGTAATACTTAAGTTTTTCTGTTTCCAAAATATTTATACTTCTGGCTATGAAAAAGGTTTCTAATAAAAACCAAAACATTGGCAATGAGAGTTCAATCTGAACCTGAAGACCTACTGAGACCTGATCAATTTTATTCCATATATATATATATATATATATATATATATATACGAGGTGTGTAAATAAAGTAGTGAGACTGATTTTTTTTTAAATTTTCTATTCAAATATAATTACAATGTGATATTGTCACCTTCAAAATAGTTCCCTTCGGAAGCCACACAGCGCTGGAGACGGTCCTTCCAATCATTGTAGCATTGCTGGAACTCGGATTCTGGAATGACCTTCAGCTGGTCGGTTACAGCAGTTTGTATGTTTTGTAGTGTCCCGAAATGAGTTCCCTTGAGGTGATTTTTCAATCTCGGGAAGAGGAAAAAGTCACAAGGACTCAAGTCAGGTGAATAAGGAGGCTGAGGAGCAACAGGAATGTTTTTACTGGCCAAAAACTCGTTTATTGAGATGGCAGTGTGACAGGGCGCATTGTCGTGATGCAACACCCACTTGTCTTTGATGTTTGGCCGCACACGAAGGACTCTTTTTCGAAGTCTTTCAAGGACCTCACGGTAGAAGTGCTGATTAACCGTTTGGCCTTGTGACACTAACTCTTTGTGGACGATTCCGTGGCTATCAAAAAAACAAATCAGCATGCATTTGATTTTCGACTTGCTCATGCGTGCTTTCTTGGGCCTTGGAGAAGTCGCAGTGTGCCACTCCATGCTCTGACGTTTCGTTTCTGGGTCGTACTCAAACACCCATGACTCGTCACCAGTAATGACACGTTAAAGAAAACGGGGATCATTTTCAATTGAACCCAAAAAGTCAAGACTCCTTCCCTTTCTGAGATCTTTTGGTCTTGGGAAAGGTTTTTCGGAACCATTTTCGCACAAATTTTTCTCATCTCCAATTCATTGGTCAAAATGTGATGAACGGAGGTGTGATTCAAATTCAACTGTTCCCCGATCATTCTGACTGTCAAGCGTCGATCTGAACGCACAAGGTTCCGTACTCTGTTGACATTTTCATCGGTGTTTGCACTTGAAGGCCTTCCGCTTCGTGGTTCATCTTCAATCGACTCTCTTCCTTCTGAAAATTCCTTAAACTACCGAAAAACCTGTGCCCTTGATAAAACACGTTCTCCATAGGCCTCCTGAAGTTTTTCAAAAGTTTCGGTTGCATTATGTCCAAGTCTGAAGCAAAATTTGATTGCACACCGCTGCTCAACTTTGAGGTCACTCATTTTTAAAACGCTCAAGAAAAAACCATTTCACGAAAACCAACGCTACGGACAAACAAATGACTGTGGCGAGTTCAGATGCATACTGGAGGCGCATCACACGTGCACCTGACGCTACCCAAGGCCACGCGTCTCCAGCGTTGCCAGATCGAAAGCGACGTTGCCAGTCTCACTACTTTATTTACACACCTCGTATATACCAATGAGCAATCCACAATAAGAAATGGGGATAAAAAGACTAAGATCTTTCAACCATAACAAGCGGTCTTCGTCAGGATGCAGGAAAAGGATAACACTCATTCAGAAAAAAATTGTATATGTATTATTTGACAAAGAGGAAGGAAAATGATCTTATTAAATACTAAGAAGCCATAAAATTCCCAGTATAATAATTCTGTAAAAAACCAAAAGTGTAAAAGATAATTCAAAATTGAAATCTTTCGTTTAGAGATTAATTGTTGAACTTTTCAGGACACTACCAAAAAGTATTCTGGAAAACTACGTACGTCGACAGTTCTTATAAAGAAAAAAAGAGACCTGAAACGTTTCAGTGAAGTCTAAGAAGGACTGTACGTCAAACGAGTCGTGAGGTAAGAATTTTAAAATTATGTGTTCATCGCATCATAAAACATTTTAAATGGAAACTTGAATTCCAAGATTAGTCTATGTAGTTATTGACGATTATCCAGACAGAAGGGTTTAGTATTGTGAATGGTACTTGGAACAATACAATGAAAATGAAGGATTTTTAACAATGATTGAATGGATTAATAAGAGCACAGTCAATCTGAATGCTTCGATTAAAAGCCACAATTGCACCTACCAGGGATTTGATAATCCACATGTTACGATAGAGTATCATGTTAATTTACCTGCAATTACGGTGTGTGCGGTTCATCACCGAGAGGATTAATTGGACCGGAGAAAAGCCTATGAAAAAGGTTTTAAATAAAAACCAAAACGTTAAGAATCAGAGTTTAATCTGAACCTCAAGTACTGACTGAGTCTTGATCAATTTTATTCATATATATATATATATATATATATATATATGATGAATAATATATATATGTATATATATTATAATATAGAAAGTATATATATACAGTGGAACCTCTACATACGAGCTACTCTACTTACGAGAAACTCGAGATACGAGAGGTCTTTCGAGCAAAAATTTTGCTCTACATACGAGAGAAAATCCAAGTTACGAGAATTTCCAGATGGTTCCGCTACGACGGATAGTCGTGCTACAGCTATTTTAATGACACTTACCTTACACATTTCCGTAACATTTTGAAAGGGAGGCAGAGACAAACCGCCTTGGATAAGTTTTTCTTCAAAAGACCTATAGAAAGTGAAAGTTTTGCGATTCCAGCTAAAAGGGCAAAAGAAAGCGAAGAAAAGTAAAAACTGATACAGTAATGTTAAGCAGCAAAAAAAAAAAGCAGAAAAAAGTGCATAAATAAATTAGTGCCGATAAAAATTTTGTTTTTCATAAAGTTAACTTTAATTTTAAGTGGAAGTGCTCATAATAAACTCGCATTTTATTTCGTTAATATCATCTTATTTATCTTATTACTGTATTTTTATGTTCAGTCACTATTTGAATGTGTTTTTAGTAATCAGGAAGATGTGTTCATAGTTATTTAGGGTTAATTTGAATGATTTTGGGAGGCCGGGTCAAATTAATTGCCTTCCAGTTATTTCTTATGGGAAAAATTCGCTCTAGATACGAGATATTCTAGATATGAGCACGATCCCGGAACGAAATAATCTCGTATGTAGAGGTTCCACTGTATATATATATATATATATATATATATATATTCACATCTAAATATATATATAGATGTGAATGCCCGGATAGGTATAAACGTTCAACCATAGCGGCTTATGTAAGAAGGGCTCTAACTCACTGCAGTGAATGGTCGGATGTCCACTCGGAGTTGGAAAGAGCAACCCAGGTCCTGGTCAACAATGGTTATTCCAATAATGATGTGAGGAAAACTATCAATCAATGACTTGAGAAGTTGTATGGCACCACAGAGAACAAAGATACCTCAGAGAGAGGTATGTACGCTTGTATTACAGGGCATATATGAGCAGCCAGTACAAGCAAGATTAACAAGCGTTGAGAAATATCGTCTTTAAGCACGTTTCAACGACGACGGAGGAGGATAAGCTTAAATTAACCATATTCTATAAGAACAATAAGACTAGGAATGTTGTTCTTAAGAACAGCCCCCAGTGTATCACCCCAGAGCTCCAGAAAAGCCATCTCGTGTATGAATATGTTTGTAATTCAGGGAACTGTGCAGCCCTGCCTTCCACATACATCGGCATGACAAACACGAAGCTCTCGAGGCGTCTTACCCTACATCTGTCTGCTGGTGGACCAAAACAGCATGAGCAAGAAGTCCATGGTACTCGTCTCACTAGGGAGAAGTTAGTCGAAGGAACCAAAGTCCTCCAACTGCAATGTGACCCTAACCGCCTGAAAATCCTGGAAGCACTCTACATTAGGTCTAAGAAGCCTTCCCTTAACTGCTAGACGGTAGACATGTTTGTCATTCCCAGCATGAGGGGTATGGTAGTAAGCGGTGACGTGCAGCGGGATGCCGGACTGAGTGTAACGCCAGATATTGCTGATGCTAATAGTGGCTCGGTTGATCTGGTGACTCGGGCTGGGGGTTCGGATGGTGGGGTAAGGGCGGGCGCTCGGCCTGCGGTCGGTATTCCCGAGGCTGCTCGGCGCGAGTTGGCCTCCGGCATCAGGTGATCTGCAGCTGTTCTCCAGTTGGGCTCCGTCTGCTCTTCCCCACTCCCCTTACCCCCACTACTTGCTTGCTTTCCCTTCTCTACGCCATTTGCGTCCTGGATCTCCTAGGAACAACTTCGATGACATCTGTGATGTCGAAGGCTTGCGCAATCGATTCGTTTTCTTTTCTTATATTTATTATTATTATTCTTTTCTTTATTTTCTAACTAACTATACCTTCCCTATTAATTCTTACTCTCTTTCAACTCTTTATTTAATGTATCTTTTCTAGTTTACTATTAATCTTAATTATTATTATTATTAATTTAATCTTTATTAATCTATGTATTACCTATTAATCTATTTACACTATTGACCTCTTAACTCTTTTATTTTTATCTTTATAGTACTTTTCTTTATTTCTAATTATACCTTCCCTATTAATTCTTACTTTCATTCAACTCTCTTATTTTAATACGTTTTCTTGTCCTATAATAATATTTTATCCTTCATTTACTTTAATATTCTTAATCTATTTATTCTATATTAGTCCAGTTATACCGTTGACCTTTCAACTCTTTTATTCCAACCGCTTGTTTCTTGTTCATTATTGACCTTTGACCTTCTCTTTATATTAACCTGTACTATCCTTTTAATATATTCATAGCAATGACTAAGCATGAGTCATCGATTTTAATTTAACATGTCACTCGGCCAACTCCTTTTCCAGTTGAACCCTGTTAGCAGGAGGTTAGTTCGTAGGATCGAATCTCTCAGTCTGAAGATCGTGAATGCCGAGACTGCGGTTAATTTTAATGATATATATATATATATATATATATATATATATATCATCAAACCTCAATAAGAAATGGGAAAAAAACACTAAGACCTTTAAACCGTAACAAGCGGTCTTCGTCAGAGTCAAAAACTCATACTGACGAAGACATCTTGTTACTGTTGAAAGATCTTAGTCTTTTTTTTTATTATGTGGCTTGATCATTGATTGTTATTTCAGGTGGTTATTGTAAAACCTTGTTTATATATATATATATATATATATATATATATATATGATAAAAGTATCGACTGTGGTAGAAAAACAGAATTAAAATTTATCAGGACTTGGTCAGTTCTTCAGGCTCAAATTAAACTCTCATTGCGAATAGCTTTTCTGTTACAAAATTTTACTGCTGCCTATTAGAAAGGTTTTGAATAAAAAGCAAAACGTTAAGAATGAGAGTGTGTGGTTCATCGCCCAGAGGATTAATTGGACCGTTTTTTTTTGATACAACTGTGACTGGTCCTGTTTATTTGAATTTGCTGCAACAGTTTATCATTTCAAGCAGTAAAGAATATTTTGAAGATGAGGAACATGTTTTCAGCGGTATGGATCATCCAAACACTACCATCGCGATATTAGATCCTTTCTTGATCGAACTTTGTCAAACAGGTGAGTTGGACAGGAAGGTTTTACTGAATGTCCTCCACTTAAACCTCACACCGCTAGACTTTTATTTATGGGGATACCTAAACGGCAAAGTCTATGCAATGAAGCCATATGTGATTTTTTTTCACTGAATTGAAAACAACCATTTAAACGTAAATGCTTGCAATATTAAAGAACTTGATGAATGATGTGTGCTATTCAGTCACTTCGGGTTAAAGGCGGTATCTGGACCAGAACCCACTGCAATTTAAAACATGCAGTGACAAAATGATAGAATTATGTATTTATGTTCTTTTGCATATTAAAAAATAGACGATAATAATAAATACCTGGTTTACAGTTATTTAATGTGTGTATACATCTTTCTGGGACACCCTATATATCCAGTAGAACCTCGCGGCACCTCTCTCCCAGACCGAGCTCGTATTGCGATTCACTCGTATTACAAAGCAATCTTTCTGATTGAAATTAATATGGAAATAAAAAATCCTCTTTCGGTACAGTCGTGACTCGATCCTGCATCGCTCGTCCGGCAGTATCGCAGTATTCTTCTTCTAGTCTCGCCCTGAAGACGAACTGCGGGTTCAAATATTGATTCTAGTAAGTGTTTTCGTTCTTTTTCTGTTACTCTTTTTTTTATCAGTTACTTGTTTGTCCGGTTTGGACCGATATTACATGTAATATATATTTGTACATACGAGTATATGGAATATAAATAGCTTATTGGAATCTTTCAATTTATACATGGTGACCTATAAACCATCATACATAAAACCAAGCTTTCTCAATGATTGAAAAATGTTTCTTGTAATCCAGTAAATGCCAGTCTCACCTTACATTAAACTAGATCAAGTATGACCTTCAAGGAGGAAGCTAAAGTCCGAACATATTGAGAACGGACAGTTTTAATACGTTCTATTAAATTTGGTGATTATATTTATAATTTCTGAAAAAATAACAAAACATTTTCAGAATTGGAAAAAATATAGTATCTTATCTTGCTATCATTTAATGAGAATTTATTTAAACAATATTACTGGTAATAACATGTAAAATTATTTTTTAGAATGGCATCTTCTATGCAGAAGCCTACACGATTGACTAGATTTCGATGTTTTTTAGCAGAGTAGACGAATTATAAAGTAAGATTTTATCCTTAACAAATGTAACCAACTAATAAAACGTTTTGATTATCTTTCATAATTAAACACAACTTGGTTTTAAACTTCACATCCATTCTAAAATGAAACATCGGTTTGCTAAAATATTATCAATATATTAAATTATCTTACCCCAAACCATAAAACCTTATTACATAGTATTTATCTTGATTCTAAATGAAGTCATGGTATCGACTCTTCCTGAATCTTGTTGATAGTTCAAATAAGACTACATAAAACCATTGTTTTACAAAATAAAAATTGTTTGACCAAGTATTTAGTCAGGCAATAATAATTACATACATAATAATGACTTATCATATAAAATGTTTGTGTCCTTTTGTAACTTTTTTAACTTGGAAATATTTGTGGGAACTATACACATGCACTAAGAATTATTCAATTACTCAAAAGCCTATTTGATGAGGGGTCAGTTTTCGAAAAATAAAACTAAACAAACATATTTATTGTTGATTGAGCCTTCTGGAAATTAAGTAAGATTTAATCCGTCGAAGAGGACAGTCTATGGTACCATGCCAGAAAAGGGAAAAGGCCTTCGATTGCGCTGTATTTGGAGCTGACATTTGAAGGAAGTAAATGGCAAGTTATTGTTTCATGTTTTATCGAATCGTGATGAAATCTTTTGTTAACAAACTTATGAAACATGTCTAGTTTTAGTCACGAAAAATAATTAATTTTAATTTTTCACTTCGCCTATATCCGTAAATTATTTCATTATAAGTTAATTGTATCAGATACTAAATAAAAAAACAAATTCATTTGACGAAAATGAATGTTTTTGAAAGTTAATTTTTTAATGAAACAACCCAAACTTGCCTTATGTCATAATGGTTTCTTTGTCATTGATAAAAACAAAATCTTTGTTTCTCAAGTGAGCGAAGTTGAAATGCTTTTAGCATAGTACTACCCACTGTTATACACATACAAGAACAAACAGGGAAGGGAATTTACCTTTTATTAAGCGTATTGCTGCCTTGGAATCAGTAGGTACTGGTGGTTGATTCTCCAAACCACGCAATTTACTTGGCTGTTCTTGTGACGTTCGGCCCATCACAGACATCTCACTTTTACCCAGTTGTCCATTGTTTTGTATGGTTTTTTGCATTGAGATTTGCGCTAAATAAAGTACATTGACTGTAGAAATATATTTTTTTTGCATATTTATTGATATTATAACAACTAAATTCATAATTTAAAATAAAAAAAGCATTTGAGAAGGAATGATTTAATTTATTTGATACTTTTTAATCAAGGAAACAATTTTGTTAATCAATCAGTAAAGTTAAATTTTCTAAAATCATGATAGTTGTTTTTTTCAGTTATAGATTATTGGTTTCGATAATAATAGATTAAAACGTCTTTGGCTGTTGCTTTGGATCAATTATAAATAGATTCAGTCACAGTGGTGTAACCACGTAACTACCAAGATCCACCCACCGTGCTTCCCCAGATGAGAGGAAGCCTTTAACCCCCGTATTCATGCATTAAAAGAAATATATGACAGAAACATTTGCTGTAACTGATTATCATTATAAGAAAAAATTTCTTCCAATGCTACTTTGTGAACTACAATGTTATTATTTTAAACTAACACAAAAAAATTAATCATATAAAGAGTTACAGAATAAGATTCGGTTCATCAATAAAGAAATGCAATTAGCGATATATTTTAGCATACATCAGTTATCTTCAAATTGAAAATTTGTAAACACTGTTACAGTTTGTAGCCGGAAAATTTCCGCATCACTGACTGAAATATATCACTAATTACATTAGCTTGGTAATGAACTAAGTATTATTCATAAGGTATTATAATTAAGGTCTCTCAAATTGTATTGTGCCAATAAAATAAAATCCTATAAAATATTGAGACTACAAATGTAACAACTTCAGGTTACAGACTTAAACAATTAAAATAAATTATGAAATGCTGATACCGTGTTACCACGTACACTGGTGGTGGTGCGTGCGCCGGTTTTGGTTCAACTACAAGTAGCTGCTTTTAAATATTGATAGCATCCGAAATCTGTCCAGGGACACCACTAGCAGTATAGGAGGTACACGACATCAAGACTACATATTATAAGATATAATGATCTGTGTCTTACTAATAACATCGTTATAATTATAATGAAGTTTAAATCCATTTAATCTGCTACAGTCAATTCAGGTCAATCATACAGGAAAACAAAATCAAACTTTTCCATTGTTTGATAATAACTTTACATGTGGCAAATTGGGTCAGGCTAGCTCAGTGGTTACGTGCTCACCTCTGAACTGATAGGACTAGGGTTCGATCCCCCCACCTGGCCCTCGATTTATTCACGCGGGAGGTGAATAAATCTGAGCACGCCGTCCCTCGGAGAAGGACATTAAACTGTCGGTCCCGAGCCTGTACGATGTCAGGTACTCGTTAAAGATCCCTACTCTAAATACACTTGAGTTAGGCAAAATTTAGGACTCCCACTGTAGAATCAATCTTCATTGTGTGGTATCACAAAGGGCCAATGTTCGGCCTAAGTGTGTTCCCTTGTGGGACTGCCACTGCAACCTAATCTAACCTAACCTAACCTATATGTGGCAACTTGTAAAAAAAAACAAACTGACATCCATGAGTGAAAAACAAAAGTGCCATGAATGTCTTTCATCACCATTACATCAGCTTCATTTTCATATCTGTCGTCATTTCACTGCATATTTTCAACAAGAAAAAGCTTTGTTGGTAGTTTCTGAACATTTTACTTTTCTTACTTATAAATTCTTAGATAAAAATCTGTAGTAGCTTATACTGAACTTAACTATAATATAATAAAAAATAAAAGGAAGTAAATATAGTAACAAACTCCTTGATAACTAATTGAGTCTGTTTTTATTCTAATGCTACTTTAGTGTATTAAAATTTTTCTAATTTTTCTAATATTAAAATTTTATTAATTAATGTGACACGGAGTATTGATTACATCAATTCTTATGCAATAATAATTATTTGATTAGTAACAACAATCTTGGAATAATTGATTTAAAAGGATTTCAAATAGTTTTAAATAATATTTAACATGTTAATAATGATAACATGCTAAACAAAATGTTATCATTAAACTGTGATACTGAGTCTCATGGACTCCTGCGCACCACTGTTATATTGTTTCTATTATGCTTCGTTCTCTGCTTTCTAAAATCAACTTTGGATTATAAAGTTCTTTAATGAACTTCATAATTGTCCTTAGAGAAGTATCTCTCACTGTTATGGCTTTTTGGGATGAAATGCGAAAAGCTTGAACCTCAAAAAGGCCATTGTATTCACATAGAATGTGATCAATCATTCGAAATCCTCATCGACATACAGTCTGCATTATTAGTATAACACCATTTGCTGCTGCCTTTACTGGTATATAGAAGAATGATGTCAAGTTAAATATTTAATATCAACATTTTTTAATTTTCATAAAAATTTATTTCCAGTTGAAATGAGCCCTTTTGAACTAAAAGAGACCCAATTTTTGTAGCCACTCGGTATCTACTTTCCTTTTCATCCATTCCTCAGTTGCATTCTACAAAAGCCGAAGGGTGTGATGCAAAAAAGCTCAAGGCAGCAGAAGTTTTGTTTAGCTCTAACCTTTTCTTACCTGTCCACTGCCTCACATAACGTGTTATTTTTAGGTATAAGTTCATTTTGATCTGTTAAACGGTATGACTTGTATTCTAGTTCAAGCTTTCAGATTCCATCGTAGGTCAAGAATGTTTCATTTTATTGAAAAAGAACACTTTTTTATTTGTTCTATAAATATCAAAATTTACTTAATAGATTTGTGAGTTTCATGATAAAGCCAAAACTTTATGACTCTAGAGTTAGTAGTTTAGGGGAAAAAATATTGTTTTAAAAACACATTTTGACCCATTTTACGCTATAATAGTGTAATATACACTATACAAAATACACTATAAGGCCCATTTTTTTATGTAAAATATGAATTTGATGTTTCAACCGAGTGGGGCTGCAGCGTGCCCACAACCTTTTGAGTACACTCCCACCCACTCATTCAAACACACAGACATCAAAAATAACGTCAAAAAAGGAGCTTTAACAAATGTTTAACATAAATCGGTAAAAATGTCGAGATCGATTTTTTCATGATCACTATATTTATAGTAACCTCTCCTTTCATTTTGAAATTGACAATGCTTGAAGCACTTTTTGAGGAGACTTCTTGTATAATTTCCAATCAAGAATAAATAACACATAATGACTGTCTGCATATCTAATGACTGTGGGAGTTCAGCATGGATTTAAGCTTCATGTAAATTATTATTGTTTAAAGTCTGAAGTGGTTACATGTTTGTCTTAAGTATGTCTTCTAATTTTTCTACTTTGTTGAGAAACTAATGTCGGATTCATTAGCTCTTATAATATGAAGTTTCTCAAATAAAATTATGCTACTAAATCAAAGTTACTTAAAGCTAGTTTTACAATAAATTCCTACGTAACCACTTATTTTTTTTAAAAAAACTACATGAAAGACAGTTTTCAAATTAAGTTTTTAATAAGTGGTACCAAAATGGAGATTACACGTGATCTGACAGCACATTACTTATTCTACTAATCTATCAATGACTAGAGGTAAACAGATATCAGGAAACATTAGTCATAAACAGTGATAATTAAACCAAAAAACGTGTTATCATTAAACTGTGACACCGAGTCTCATGGACTCCTGCGCACCACTGTTATCTTTTTCCTATTATGAATCGTTCTCAGCTTTCCAAAATCAACTTTGGATTATAAAGTTCTTTAATGAACTTGATAATTGTCCTCAGAGAAGAATATCTCACTATAATTGCTTTTCGGTATGATATACGAAAACCTTTAACCTAATAAAGGCAAAGGTTACTAGTGCTTTTTTAAGTTACTTGCGGAAAATGAACAATGATTGAAAGCGAACCGGTAATGAGAAGATGAAGGAACTTATGGTGGAATTCTTATCAAATTGCAACATGTCACGTGCTTAGATTAGATAACATGTGAATTAGTAACTTTGTTTAACAGTTATTTCTCGATTAAAGTACATTCCACAACTTACCACGACATAACTTCCCATCAATTTGTATTATTTGTATATACCCTAGACGTTAAAACCTTTCATCGCTGTCTATACTAACCCTCTCTACGCTTTTCAGACACATGCTTGAGTATTAGAGAAATATTTCTACAGCAAACTTTTTGTTGTACTAATTAAGTTTGTGATATACGCCCAAGTTCTGGTTAAATACATAATCTGCATTTGGCTCTTTCCATCACTGGTTTTGCTTCATTGTCGATCATTTCAATTAGGAGGGTAATCTAAGAAACCAACTAAAAGTCAGGTTACATTTAGATAGATTTGGGCAACAACCCTACATTGACACTTAATTTAGAGCTTTTTCCCTTCCTTATGAATTTTTTTTCCCATCTTCACCGCATTACTTATTAATAGAAACTTAAATAAAAACTTTTCTGAAGTTACTTTTTTCCTTTTACCTCCAAAAATAACTTCCTTAAAGTTATTTTATTCGGTTTAATTCAAAAATAACACTTGAAAAAATCATTTACGATTTACTTTTGTTGATAAAATACTTACTTTTCCTCAAGAATTTTCTCTGTTATTACTTTATATTTTTTGAAAAGTAAAAAAAAAAATAAATATGAAAAAGAAATGACTTGAGTCAGAAAGAAGTAATAGATACATTTTTACAGTGGATGAATAGTAAAGTAGAATCTTATTCTGTTTTAATAATTGTTTGATTATTATTATTTCATATTTTTAAATAGTTGTAGCTATTATTTGAGAAGAATCGAGGAGGCAGTAACGTGCCTTCTTCGTATTTCTGATATAAGTTACAGTTACTTTTTTTTCAAAAAATGATAACGTACTAAATCAGCAGTTTGATTGTATAAAACCATTTTTTAAACACATCCTAACGTTATTTCGACAATAGAAATGTGTTTGTTTTTTATAAATGTATTACATAAAAAGTTTTTTATGATATTTCCTATCTTTTTACATAACAAGTACATACGCAATCTTCGTTTTGTATATGTGCCATTGTTTTTCTACTCATTTTTCTTTCTATTAATTTAATATTATTTTAATATATCTTTTAACTAATATGTTATATTTTTATTACTTTTTTTAGTTACAGATATTTGTTTGTTGTATAAAATTTATTGTATTAATTAAATTACTGCAAATGCGGGATAATCATGACATTATTTACACATTTTAAAGAAAAAAAAATACATTTCTTACCAAATCCCTGACACACGAAAGTATCACAATCAATGAATAAATAAATGCTTTATATTATAGGTTAACATTAATCTGGAAAGGTATTAATTAAGTGTCCAGAGATATTGGTACCTTCCATTGGGTAGGTCAAGCCAATCAGCTAACCTGATGGCACTCATGTCCTTGCCGACTACTCTCAACGGCTGTCAAAATATGGAAGTGAGTTATTGTTTATTCTTTTGTATTATTTCTATAATTTTACCTATAAGAAATGTAATCATCACAGTATGAATTTTTGAAATGAGTTTAATGGCTAAAATGGTGGTTTGATCATTGATTTTTATTTCACGTGTTTATGTGAAATCTTTTTATATATATATATATATATATATATATATATATATATATATATATGGGTTTTTGACTCTGACGAAGACCGCTTGATGCGGTTGAGGGATCTTAGTCTTGTTTTCCCATTTCTTATTGTGGTTTGATCATTGATTGTTATTTCACGTGTTTATGTGAAATCTTTTTATATATATATAAAATATAATATAAAATATATATATAATATATATATATATATATATAAAACATGAAAATAATCATGTTTTTTGCTGAAGATGGTGGATGTAACACCGAAACATGTCCAATAATACATTAAAAAATTATGGTAATTTAATTTTTATGTTGAACTCGGAATTAAAGACAAAATTTCGTAATTTGGAAAAATATAAGACGAAATGTAATTTGGAAAAATATAAGACGAAATTGAACAAAGTGGAAACAGACATCCAGTTTTCAAACGCATGCATTGAAGAAGGACTGCTCCCAACTTTTACAAATATTAGAACATCTGATCCAGCAGTACGACAACATGAGGTAACCATAAATTATAGAAGAAGACTTCTGCAGTGTGAATTAGATAAGCATGTAAAAACAAAATTATCCCTTAAACAAAATATTACTGTAATAAACGAAGAAATAGACAACAGTAACATTGAACCAGAGTTAAAATCATCACTTGTATGCGCACTAAATGAAATACTCCATAATAAGCATCAAATTAACATAAGCACAAACATCAAAAAATTGAACAAACTTTATGGAGGAAAAGTGTGCTTACCTAATAATAGCAATAAGGCTTACTTAAACTTATCTACATATGAACTTAAAGAGGATGAACAAGAATTCCTATCGTTGGGGACGAAATGCCATATAAAACCAAAATTCAATATGATGAAGAAAAAAACAGAATTAGAAGTGCTATACAATTCTTTATTGAAGTTACAGGATGACGAGGTAATAAGTATTCATCCCAACTTACACCACCAACTGAAAGCCGAAGCTACAAAACAAAGAGACTTCAAGCCAAGCAAAATACTTACGAAAAGGCTAAATATCGCAGCTAAACGGCTTAGAGAAAACCCTGACGTAGTAATTCGACGAGCAGATAAATCCAATACCTTTTTAATTTTGGACAAATTAGTTTGCAAGCAAAAGTTAGATCACATTTTAAAAGATGAATCTAAATTTAAACGGTTGAAGAAGAACACCACTAGTCAGTTAAAAATTGAGGTAAATAAGCTCATCAAAGAAGCTAATAAAAACGAAGAAGTTAAAACCTTAGAACCAATCATAGGCGAGTAAACCCCGGTTACATATATGGAAACGTCAAGATTCATAACGAAGGTAATAACCTACGACCCATCATTACCCAAATCAACCCTCCAACCTACAAACTTGCGAAAACGTTAAATAGTATAATATCAAAATACTTACCTGCTAAATTCTTACTACATTCGACCAATGATTTTTTGGAAATAATGCGAACCTGCAGACCCAAGGGACTTCTAGCCTCACTAGATGCAGAATCTCTATTTACAAACGTTCCTGTGATTGAAACTATTAATATAATCTGTAATGAGGTTTATAATAACGACACTATTGCCCCTCCAACTATAGAACGATGCATATTAGAAAAGCTATTGCAAACATGTACAAGGAAAGACCCTTTCAAACATATCGACGGAACGTTGTACCAGCAAGTTGACGGTGTAGCGATGGGATCTCCACTGGATGTCACTTTTGCTAATTTTTATATGTGCAATTTGGAGAATAGGATTTTGAAAGCGGATAATCCATACAAACCTAATATATATTGTCGCTATGTAGACGACTGTTTTCTAATAGTCAAGGACCATGAAATGCTAATGGAAATGAATAGAAAATTCGAAGAGGAGTCGGTGCTGAAATTTACCCATGAGGTAGCTGTAAACAACAAAATTAATTTTTTAGATGTGGAGGTATCTGCAAATGATAATGAGTTATCAACAGTGATGTTTTTCAAACAAACACACAGTGGAATATACCTGAACAAGAAGAGTGAATGTCCCTCAAGATATAAAAATGGCCCTATTAAAACATTGATAGACAGAGCATTTAAAATCTCGGCTAAGAGATCACCTGCTATACTTGTCGATTTTTTTATATTTTTTTACATTGTTTACATTGACTTAGAAATTTTTTGAGCGAATCCACTGAGATAAGATTGATATCTATAAAGGAACAATTTAAATTGTTTCTTGACTTATATGAGATGTAAGAGGAATAACATTGTGCAGGAAAATGATAACACTCACTCAGAAAAAATTCGTATATATGTAATTTGACAAAGGGGAAGGAAAATGATCTTATTAAATACTAAGAAGCCATAAAATTCCCAGTATAATAATTCTGTAAAAAACCAAAAATGTAAAAGATAATTAAAAATAGAAATCTTTCGTTTAGAGATTAATAAATGTAATTATCGTACATCTTTAATTATAAATCATCTTAAAACATTTTTTCTTCGATGTTTATGATGTTTTTCAGAGAAAATAAGGGTATTTTCCTGTTATAAATTTGAAAATTTTACTTTAATATTCAATGTAGAAGGATGTCAAGTAAACGATGTAAGAAATCCACTGGCTATTTGAACAAAAGCCATGTTCTCTTGTAGGAGAATATTTCGTATGAAGAAATGTTCACTTTGGTTTTTCCAAAATGTTATTACTGTTGTAGTTATACTAATGAAATTATTTGCATCAGCTGTGTGATGTACAAAAATAAGCTTATATATTGATATGTCCTTCAATCATTATCTCTACTACTTTAGGAATGAAAGACTAATAATCATATCCCATTTAGATGTTTACGTTATGCTTAAATGAAACGTTATGTGTTATATACTCAAGCAATTTGATATTAAGTTACTTATAGTAAAGTTGAGTGTAGGCCACTCCAGATTTTATTATAGTTTAACATTAATCTGGAAAGGTATTAATTAAGTGTCCAGTGATATTGGTACCTTCCATTGGGTAGGTCAAGCCAATCAGCTAACCTGATGGCACTCATGTCCTTGCCGACTACTCTCAACGGCTGTCAAAATATGGAAGTGAGTTATTGTTTATTCTTTTGTATTATTTCTATAATTTTACCTACAAGAAATGTAATCATCACAGTATGAATATTTGAAATGAGTTTAATGGCTAAAATGGTGGTTTGATCATTGATTGTTATTTCACGTGTTTATGTGAAATCTTTATATATATATATATTGTAAAAGACGAGCCAATCCCTGTTACGTATTACTTTGGGCACTTCTTATTGGTTGTGGGTGTTTATTCGTTGAACACGTTTCTCCTTAGCACACTCCGTCTGCTCGGCCGCCTCAACCTTCACTCCGGGAGAGGGCTCGCAGTCCCTACTTAATTTTCCAATAGAGTTGGATGAAGGCCTTGGCGTCCTGGCTTGGAAGTGTACCTCGTCGAACTCGGTGTTTACTATGGGCTTAGTGGATTTCATTAGATACTGGTTGTTGGTGTTTTCTGTAAATTCTATTGATGTGGGTGTATGTAGACCTTTTCCCCGTCGGTTTCCTAACACGCTTGGCCGCATCCGCCGTCCTTCCTGGAGAGGGCTCGCAGTCCCTACTTTAATTTCACAGAGGGCAGGAATGGCATAGGCGTCCTCAAGCAGAAGAGTTCCTCGTAAGAATCTGGTCCAGGCTATGGGCATTATGAGTTGAAGTTGAAGTTGAGTGTGTGTGGCATTTGTCATTAGACCCCGCATTCTTCAAGAAAACACTGCAGTAAAGGGGTCTAATGACAAATGCCACACACACTCAACTTCAACTTCAACTCATAATGCCCATAGCCCGGACCAGATTCTTACGAGGAACTCTTCTGCGTGAGGACGCCTATGCCATTCCTGCCCTCTGTGAAATTAAAGTAGGGACTGCGAGCCCTCTCCAGGAAGGACGGCGGATGCGGCCAAGCCTGTTAGGAAACCGACGGGGAAAAGGTCTACATACACCCACATCAATAGAATTTACAGAAAACACCAACAACCAGTATCTAATGAAAACCACTAAGCCCATAGTAAACACCGAGTTCGACGAGGTACACTTCCAAGCCAGGACGCCAAGGACTTCATCCAACTCTATTGGAAAATTAAGTAGGGACTGCGAGCCCTCTCCCGGAGTGAAGGTTGAGGCGGCCGAGCAGACGGAGTGTGCTAAGGAGAAACGTGTTCAACGAATAAACACCCACAACCAATAAGAAGTGCCCAAAGTAATACGTAACAGGGATTGGCTCGTCTTTTACAATATCTAATCTGGCATTCAACATATATATATATATATATATATATATATATGAAAAAAGACAACAAATAGAAGAAGCGAGAAAACTTACTGGGTCGATATTTCGAACTGAAGTTCGTCGTCAGGGAGAAGAAGGGAAGAAGAAGGGAAGAGGAAGGGGCACGTGCGTCCGCTCGCGCTGGCAGAGAATGACTGGGGCTCCAGGCGGCGGTCACTAGTTCAAGTAGCTCGAAGCGCTGCAGGCTGATCTCCGAACGACACCATTCCACCATGAGCGAACACGCGTATCGTATAAGTCGGAAAAGGGTAGAAAGGAGGACAGAAGTGGCAAAGAAGGAGAGGAGAAAGAGAGTGAGGGAAAAAAAATAAAATAAAAAATATTGGAAACAAATAAAAAAAATAAATAAATAAAAAAAAAAGAAATAAAAAAAATCTTTAACGTTTGAGGTTGAGGCCAGGTGGGGAGCGGGCATTAAGTAACCAAATATGAGCCTCCTCAGAGGCTCTCAAAGTTAACCTCTTCTCGTCAGCTGCAACCACTTTAAGAATTTGAACTGTGAAGCAGTCATTAAAAATAAGACCATGGCTATTCGCGTGGATAGCAACAGGCAGGTTGCTACGTCGCCTGACTGAATCTCTGTGTCCAGTCATGCGGATGCTAAGCATGTTGGAGGAAAGGCCAACATAGAAAGTACCGCACCGGACACATTCCAAGCGATAGACGCAGTTGGTGCTAGTGCACGAGGTGTTGGGAGGGACCTGAAAACTATTGCTGGGATTTGAGAAGAGAGGTTCAGGGTTAATGCTAGGGCAGGTGAGGCAGCGGGGTCGGCCACACCGTTGAGTACCTCCGCGATCACCTACAGGCCTGGGGGTGTGGTCAGTTCTATGGGAGAACAGGTTGCCTAAGTTGCGGGGCTTTTTGAAGGAGAGACGGGGGATGTGTTGAAAGACGGACGAGGTTGAGGAAGAAGAAGAGAGCAGATGAAAAATTTCTTTTATGGCTGTCCTGAGTTTGTAGACGCCTGGAAAGAATGTAGTGATGAGGAGAGGAGATGGAGTTGGGGTTTTAGGCTGGGGTTGGTAGTTGGTGGTGGAAGGTATCAGGCGTCTGTCAACAAACCTGGGAGAGTAGCCCCGTTCAATGAACTTCTTCCTGAGTTTGTCGACATGGAGTTGTCGTTGTTGGAGGCTATTGCAAATGCGATTAATGCGGATAGAGAGGGAGCGAGGTAAAGACTTTTTTACATGAGGAGGATGGCAGCTATTGACGTGGAGGTATTGCTGAGCGTTGGTGGGTTTGGTGTCAACAGACGTAGTAAAGGTTTTGCCGTTAACCGATACATGGACATCTAAAAAGGTCAAGGAACGATATGAAAGTGAATGGGTAAAATTAAGCGTGGAGCAGGAAGTTTGGAAGGCATAAATGAAAGTGTCTAGAGAGTTTCTGCTGTATGGCCAAATGAAGAAAATGTCATCGATGTATCTGGTATAGAGAAGGGGTTGATCAGGGTAGGAGGCTAGGAAGTCTTGTTCGAGTTTGGCCATGAAGAGATTAGCAAAAGAGGGTGCCATTTTTGTTCCCATGGCAGTACCTCTAGTTTGGAGGTAAAAACTGAACTGGTGAACTAGTTTGGAGTTCACTTGAACTAGTGACCGCCGCCTGGAGCCCCAGTCATTCTCTGCCAGCGCGAGCGGACGCACGTGCCTCTTCCTCTTCCCTTCTTCTCCCTGACGACGAACTTCAGTTCGAAATATCGACCCAGTAAGTTTTCTCGCTTCTTCTATTTGTTGTCTTTTTTCATTTATATATCCGTCCTTTTTGGACCGTTTTAATATTTTGATTTATATATATATATATATGGGTTTTTGACTCTGACGAAGACCGCTTGTTGCGGTTGAGGGATCTTAGTCTTGTTTTTCCATTTCTTATTGTGGTTTGATCATTGATTGTTATTTCACATGTTTATGTGAAATCTTTTTATATATATATATATATATATATATATATATCATGTTTTTTTTTGCTAAAGATGGTGGATGTAACACCGAAACATGTCCAATAATACATTAAAAAATTATAGTGATTTAATTTTTATGTTGAACTCGGAATTAAAGACAAAATTTCGTAATTTGGAAAAATATAAGACGAAATTGAACAAAGTGGAAATAGACATCCAGTTTTTAAATGCATGCATTGAAGGACTGCTCCCAACTTTTACAAATATTAGAACATATGATCCAGCAGTACGACAACAGGAGGTAACCATAAATTATAGAAGAAGACTTCTGCAGTGTGAATTAGATAAGCATGTAAAACAAAATTATCCCTTAAACAAAATATTACTGTAATAAACGAAGAAATAGACAACAGTAACATTGAACCAGAGTTAAAATCATCTCTTGTATGTTCACTAAATGAAATACTCCATAATAAGCATCAAATTAACATAAGCACAAAAATCAAAAAATTGAACAAACTTTATGGAGGAAAAGTGTGCTTACCTAATAATAGCAATAAGGCTTACTTAAACTTATCTACATATGAACTTAAAGAGGGTGAACAAGAATTCCTATCGTTGGGGACGAAATGCCATATAAAACCAAAATTCAACATGATGAAGAAAAAAACAGAATTATAAGTGCTATACAATTCTTTATTGAAGTTACAGGATGACGAGGTAATAAGTATTCATCTCAACTTACACCACCAACTGAAAGCCGAAGCTACAAAACAAAGAGACTTCAAGCCAAGCAAAATACTTACGAAAAGGCTAAATATCGCAGCTAAACGGCTTAGAGAAAACCCTGACGTAGTAATTCGACGAGCAGATAAATCCAATACCTTTTTAATTTTGGACAAATTAGTTTACAAGCAAAAGTTAGATGACATTTTAAAAGATGAATCTAAATTTAAACGGTTGAAAAAGAACACCACTAATCAGCTAAAAATTGAGGTAAATAAGCTCATCAAAGAAGCTAATAAAAACGAAGAAGTTAAGATCTTAGAACCAATCATAGGCGAGTATAACCCCGGTTACATATATGGAAACGTCAAGATTCATAACGAAGGTAATAACCTACGACCCATCATTTCCCAAATCAACCCTCCAACCTACAAACTTGCGAAAACGTTAAATAGTATAATATCAAAATACTTACCTGCTAAATTCTTACTAAATTCGACCAATGATTTTTTGGAAATAATGCGAACCTGCAGACCCAAGGGACTTCTAGCCTCACTAGATGCAGAATCTCTATTTACAAACGTTCCTGTGATTGAAACTATTAATATAATCTGTGATGAGGTTTATAATAACGACACTATCGCCCCTCCAACTATAAAACGATGCATATTAGAAAAGCTATTGCAAGCATGTACAAGGAAAAACCCTTTCAAACATATCGACGGAACGTAGTACCAGCAAGTTGACGGCGTAGCGATGGTATCTCCACTGGGTGTCACTTTTGCTAATTTTTATATGTGCAATTTGGAGAATAGGATTTTGAAAGCGGATAATCCATACAAACCTAATATATATTGTCGCTATGTAGACGACTGTTTTCTAATAGTTAAGAACCTTGAAATGCTAATGGAAATGAAAAGAAAATTCGAAGAGGAGTCGGTGCTGAAATTTACCCATGAGGTAGCTGTAAACAACAAAATTAATTTTTTAGATGTGGAGGTATCTGCAAATGATAATGAGTTATCAACAGTGATGTTTTTCAAACAAACACACAGTGGAATATACCTGAACAAGAAGAGTGAATGTCCCTCAAGATATAAAAATGGCCCTATTAAAACATTGATAGACAGAGCATTTAAAATCTCGGCTGATTGGGAAACCTTCAACAGAGTAATAGAAAAATTAAAGCAGGTTTTTATTAATAATGGCTACAGTAACAGTGAATTTGATAAAACCCTTAAAAACTATATCAATCAGAAAAATGAAACAAATGGGGGAGGTGAAGTAACAA
The DNA here is from genome assembly GCA_026182355.1 of Hermatobates lingyangjiaoensis. Classification (NCBI taxonomy): domain Eukaryota; kingdom Metazoa; phylum Arthropoda; class Insecta; order Hemiptera; family Hermatobatidae; genus Hermatobates; species Hermatobates lingyangjiaoensis. The sequence goes on from JAPFBL010001938.1 coordinate 4,828,850, forward strand.
ATCAAACTACCTACAAGATATACTATGAAAACAAATTTTCTGACAGTTATAAAACAGACAAAAGAATACTTAAAACAATATTAAAGAACAATATCAAGGTCAAAAAGCAAGAAGATAGGATGCAGTTTATTATTTTCTATAAGAACAAAACCACTACGCAACTGATTATAAGGAACCAGCATGAGAAGAAACAGCCACTGAAACAAACGAACCTAGTATATGAGTTTCAATGTCCACTGGGAAACTGTGAATTCCTAAATTACTCATATATAGGATCAACGACTACTACCCTTTCTAGGAGGCTGACGATGCATCTGGTTTCAGTAGCCCCTAAACAATACTTTCAAAAGATACACAAAACAAAAATTTCAAAGGAAACTATGGTTAATAACACTAGAACAATAGCAACAGAAAAGGACGGAAAAAGACTCAGGATACTAGAAGCGCTATACATACTGGAAAAAGCTCTAAGTATGAACGATCAAAAGGATAACTTTACAAACCAGGGCTCGTTATGCCAACACTGACAACCCCAAACCTGACTGTGTAAGCTTTTGTTAACCTGTTCATTTATGATTATTATTTAAAGATGACTTTAAATATTAGATTAATTTGTTAAGTGTAGTTTCAATTGTTTTTAAAAAATTTAAATGTTTTTTTGCTGAAGATGGTAGATGTAACACCAAAACATGTCCAATAATACATTAAAAAATTATGGTGATTTAATTTTTATGTTGAACTCGGAATTAAAGACAAAACTTCGTAATTTGGAAAAATATAAGACGAAATTGAACAAAGTGGAAACAGACATCCAGTTTTTAAAAGCATATATATATATATATATATATATATATATATATATATATATAAAACGATTTCACATAAACACGTGAAACAACAATCAATGATCAAACCACAATAAGAAATGGGAAAACAAGACTAAGATCTTTCAACCGTAACAAGCGGTCTTCGTCAGAGTCAAAAACCCAACTGAGTTGGGTTTTTGACTCTGACGAAGACCGCTTGTTACGGTTGAAAGATCTTAGTCTTGTTTTCCCATTTCTTATTGTGGTTTGATCATTGATATATATATAATATATATATATATATATATATATATATATACATGACCAAACCACAAATTGAAATGAGGAAAAAAAGAATAAGATCTTTCAACCGGAACAAGCGGTCTTCGTCAGAGTCTAAAACCCAACAGTCATATATATATATATATATATATATATATATATATATATAATATATATATATATATATATGACAGTCAACTTTAGTGCTCCACTTCATCGCCCACATCATATATCTCTCCTTCTTTGCTGAATACTTATGAATAGTCGTAAACTAGTTAAAAGACTAGAAAACCTCAGTAGAAAAGTAGTCAATGCAAAGGCTGCTGCTAACTTGACACAATATGTTTGAGAGAGGATTTGCTGACATCCTATACTACTATATACATACATACATACATATTTGGATGTTGTGAAAACGATACACAACGTAGAGAAATAGTTAAAGTTATTAAAGAAACACCAATAAACAGAAAAACAATCACTTATAGTCTCTAATTATCAGTTTCAACCGTCCACAGGACAGCATAGAGAGCGAGACCAAACTCACTATACAGAAACAATTGAAAACCAACCCACAGTGTTTTCAACGCACTCACTTAAAGAACTAGTCAAAACTGGGTATAAGGCAAAAAAAATAGATTGTGGAAATGAAGAATATAAAAATACAGTAAGTCAGGACAAAATAAATTTGAATATAACTAAGAAATAAGAAAGAAAATAATTATAAGTAGGGCTCAGTAGGCAAAGAAAAATATCATAAAACTACAGAATACATCAAAGAATGAGAGAATGTTAAGTAAAGAAACAGTGATATCAGTATCAGAATGAATAATATAAGACAAATTAAGGAATAACAAATCATAAATAAATAATATATTTTCTAATTTAAAAAAATGAAAGAAAATTACTATGAAAAATACATAACTAATATTAAAAAAATAACTAAAACTTTGTGATAGTTTTTCTCATAAATAAATTGTAAATGATTGTTTTTAGTTTTATTGGTGTTTCTTTATCAACTTTGAATTTTATGTTTTATATATATATATAATCAAACCACAATATAAAATGGGGAAACAAGACTAAGATCTTTCAACCGTAACAAGCTGTTTTCGTCAGAGTCAAAAACCCAACTGACGAAGACCGCTAGGTAAGGTTGAAAAATTTTTGTCTTCTTTATCCATTTCATATTATGGTTTGATCATTGATTGTTATTTCACGTGTTTCTGTAAATTCTTGTTATATATATAACATATATGCAATAAATCGAGAACTTGACTCGGTCAATTCTCTAGGCTCAAATTAAATTCTCAATACCGACGTTTTGGTTTTTATTTAAAACCTTTTTCATGGGCAGAAGCGAATGATATGGCTATGTTTCTATTCCTTCATATATTTGATAGTTCATCTGACGCTGAAACAAGTGATGTAAAAACATATGGTGAAATTTGGTATCTTGCTTTGTTATAATTTATTCTTACGTGTTTACTAAAAGTAGACAGCTGTTGAAATTCTCAAATTCTTTTCTTTTCAAAAATCTTTTCATTCTCTGATACAATACATACATTTTTTTGTTACAAAATGTTATACTACTACCTATGAAAAAGATTTTAAATAAAAACCGAAAGAGTGGGAGGTAAGTTAGGTATTTTAAAGGGAGCAAGGTGCAGGAAAGGTAGAAAAGGACTGGGAAGGCAAGTCAAATAAAAAGTAATGAAAAGAGTTCAGGAGAAATCACTAACAAACACTCTGCTAGCTGTCAACACTGGTGAACAAAGATCATGAGAATCATGATGTAAACTGGACAGAAGCTAAAATGATTATATATATAAAATAGGTGCTCTTAAGAAACCTTTTTTTTTATTTAATTTAATAGATCAAGTACTATAAACATTAGTAATGATTCATTCAAGCTCGACTGAGTAAAAGCGAGGGTAATAGTTTTTAGAGATTGGCAGCTAGCAGATAGTTTGTTAGTTATTTCTTCTTGAACTCCTTTGTTTACCTTAACTTATCTTTCCAGTCCTTTGTTCCTTTTTCTGTACTTTACGGACTTAAAATTCCTTTCTTGCCTACCAACCCCACATCAGATGTTTTTACAACGCTTTTGTAAGTAACAGTTATACTATGACGGAGACCACTTGTTACGGTTGAACAATCTTCGTCATTTTTTTTGATTTTCTTACTGTGGTTTAGATGTTGATATGAGTATTACTACTACGAGTATTATTATTATATTGAAAGGAATTATTATTTATAATATTATTGTAAAGATATAACAGTATTTTCGATTTTCTTTTCTTCATCAATTTTTCAATATTTCTATATAACTCTCTGGTTATGTTTTCTGTTCAGTGTATATTTCCAATATTTTTCTACTCATCATTAGAACGTGAATGATCTTGTTTAACAAATTTTTTTATTTAAACAGTCAATATTATACAGACAAAGCCTTTTAAATGCCCCTGGAACGACAGTTAATATATACAAAAATTATATTACAGGACCCAATTGTAATATAATTGCACTGTGCAACCCAAATTAGATGAGAGGATATGGAAGAAAATAATCGAAGGCAATATAAGAGAAACAACAATGATAAGGTAAAGTCCAACCGTTAGCAGTCTATATATGAGAAATAATCTTCAAAACAAGTTCCCTCTACTGAAGGAAACAGACCTAGTGTATGGATACTAGAATGAAGAATGCAAAGCAGATGAAAAACAAGTGTTACCCAAGTACAGTTATAACTTTACTAATATATATACATGTATTTTGTCTACTTGTATATTACACTATAATATGTTTTTCCTCTTTGATGAACGAGTGTTTAAATGAAACTGAAATATCTGATTTTATTGTTTGATTTAATCATAAAAATCACTCTATAATCCTATATATATTTTTTAATATAATAAACATATATTTGTATATATATATATATATATGGTAACCTTAATCTATATTTCCTATCATTTGCTATGACATTTTTAATATTTCCAAGGTCTGCTATTTTCGTCTAATTGAGGACATGATTGAGCTTTCTTTGCTTGAATATTTTAAAATTTTAAATTTAGATGGCGTCCAGGCATTCAAATATTCAGACATAGACATTCAGATGCATAGATCTAAACTTAACTTTTTTATTGTTTAAGTTTTTCTTTAAAAAATTAAGAGTTGAAATAATTTAAGTTAGTATTATTATCATGAATAATGTTTTATTAATAATTTATTCAACAAAAAAAAACTCATGGTATTAAGTTGTATTTGAAAAGTTTTATATTCCAAATAATGTCTTATAATGTTTAATTTTTTCAAATTTTAATTCAGGCCATTTCTCGTATATTTCAGCATGTGAATACAACTTGGTTTTATGCGTTTTTTTTTTTAAATTACGGCACCCATCCTTACCTTTTTTTCCCTACATTTTCCAACACATTTTATTGTTAAACATTCTAACGCTTTAAAAAAGACTCATATATTTATATATCATATATATATATATATATATATTATATATATAAATATATAATATATAAATATTATATATATATATATATATATAGGTGTGTTCTCTAATCGGGGTTCGGTCAATTTTTCAGGATAAAAAATCAAACGAAACGTACCTGAAGTTACACTGGCATTTTATAATAAAAGAAAAAATAAATCTTTATTTTCAAATTTGAAAGAAAAAAAAAAAGGAGTTACAAAGTAACCTCATTTATGCCATCAAATGTAAAGACTGTGACAAGTGTTACTATGGTCAAACTAGTCGTTTTCTCAAAGAAAGGTTGTACCAACATAATTATTCCATAAGAACAAATAAAAGTAACGCAACAGCCTTAGCTGGGCATGCCATAAACGAAGGTCACACGTTCGATTTTGAAGATACAACTATAATAGAAAAAGAAAAAGATGAGCAAAGAAGGAAGACACTTGAGATTTTATATATTAAAAAGGATCTAAGTTCGATTAATCATAGAAGTGATATTACTAATTTAAGTAATATTTATTCTGGAGTGTTGTGCTGAGGTTTAGTGAAATTTGATTTATTTAGTTCCCTTGCGTGAACAGTGTTGAGGTTATTTGTAATGTTATCTTATTAGTGTAGTCGAAGGTTTTGTCCGGCTAACATTGTTGTTCCTTTAAATAATGTAAATTTCATTTTCTTAGTTAAAAAATTCTTACTTCTGTAAGTAATATTGTTTTATGTATCTCTGAAATATTTCTGCTTGTAATATTCATAAGTTGTAACAATCCATTTTCATATTGTGTATATGTTTGATGTTGATATGTGATTTCTTATTATCCTTTGTTTGTAGGCCTATGAAAAAGATTTTAAATAAAACCGAAACGTTGGCAACGAGAGTTTGATTTTTTATCCTGGAAAATTGACCGAACCCCGATTAGAGAACACACCTATTCTATCAAACGATCGATATATTATTGAATCTGTTATATATATATATATATACATGCTTTGTTAAACACGACAGAGTAGTTTCTGTCTATGAGCTTCTTCTCGAGAACTTCGATTTGCCGAAAAACAGTTTTTTCGTTGTTAGAACAACGGTTGAGGTGGTCTGCAATTGTAGTCGACGCGTTTCGATCACTTTCCGTGGTCATCTTCAGGACATCAGTAGTGGTGGGGTGGGTGGGATGAGAGTCTTATATGTTGTAGAGGGTGCAATAGTCGAGCCAATGGGATGGTAGTATTGAATATTATAGTTTTATTGGCCCTGGTTCTGGTCTAGAGCAGGTGATTGGTCCCCGAGTAGGCGGAGGGTCCTCGTAGTACCGGTTTGTTGTCTGTTTATTGCTGCGTTATTATTATTAGATCAATGAAGAATAACGCAGCAATAAACAGACAACAAACCGGTACTACGAGGACCCTCCGCCTACTCGGGGACCAATCACCTGCTTTAGACCAGAACCAGGGCCAATAAAACTATAATATTCAATACTATCATCCCATTGGCTCGACTATTGCACCCTCTACAACATATAAGACCCTCATCCCACCCAAGTGATCGAAACGCGTCGACTACAATTGCAGACCACCTCAACCGTTGTTCTAACAACGAAAAAACTGTTTTTCGGCAAATCGAAGTTCTCGAGAAGAAGCTCATAGACAGAAACTACTCTGTCGTGTTTAACAAAGCATGTATATCCGAAGGACTGCTACCAAAGTACACTAATATATATATATATATATATATATATATATATATATATATATATATTTCAAACACGTGAAATAACAATCAATGATCAAACCACAATAAGAAAATGGGAAAAACAAGACTAAGATCTTTCAACCGTAACAAGCTTTCAACCGTCAGTTTTTTGACTCTGACGAAGACTGCTTGTTACGGTTGAAAGATCTGAGTCTTGTTTTTCCATTTTCTTATTGTGGTTTGATCATATATATATATATATATACATACACAAAACTTAAGTTTATCGGGACTCGGTCAGTGCGACCGAGTTCGGTTAGTTCGGCTAGAACTGACCGAGTCCCGATAAACTTTAGTTTTGTTTCTATTCCACGGTCGATACTTTTATCAACATATATATATCAGCTCAAACACGAAGAAAAGACAAACAGAGAAAGAGACACATTGACGAACTCAAATTTTCGGATGATCCATCTTCAGGAGAAAAGAGCATTTTACTCTCTCCTCTCTCTTCTCTTTCCTCCTGAAGACAGATCATCCGAAAATTTGAGTTTGTAACTCTTTCTCTGTGTGTTGCTTTACTTCTTTTTTGAGCTGATTTGCGTCCAGTTTGGATAGTTTTTTTCGAATTTTGAGTGAAATATATATATCTAAAAAGATTTCACATAAGCTTGTGAAATAACAATCAATGATCAAACCACAATAAGAAATGGGAAAACAAGACTAAGATCTTTCAACCGTAACAAGTGGTCTTCGTCAGAGTCAAAAACCCAACTCCATCAGTTGGGTTTTTGACTCTGACGAAGACCGCTTGTTACGGTTGAAAGATCTTAGTCTCGTTTTCCCATTTTCTTATTGTGGTTTGATCATTTATATATATATATATATATGTAAAATAATAAAATAAATGAATACATTTATGGATATTTCATCATAAATTAAATTTTCAATAAACTGGTTTTTTCAGACATGGGAGGGGAAAGTGAGTTTAAATCTTATTGTTAATAAAAATTAAACAAAACCTTCTTAATAGAGACATCAGTCTGTAACTAGGGTGCTGTTACCTACTTTTAATGTAACAATGAACAGATGAATGCCATAGATATTAGAAACTGCACTAATATTATAATAAACTAATCAATACATTTATTCTTCAATTTTGTAAATTGTTTTAGTAAAATTTTAACATCAATCAAAATGATTGATTACAATTTTAATCAATCAGTGCAAATGATTTATTTTTAAGATGGTGATTAATTATTGTTTAATGATTCACTAGTTTAAAGTTTAACGATCATCTTTTCTCAAGTCATTATGTAATAAATCAGAAAGTAAATCATCAAAAATAAAGAAAGAAAATTTGTAAAGAAGCTTCTTATGTCGTGTAATTTAACATTTCATGATAGCTAGTGTATTATTTCTGATAAAATTAATAAAAAAGCCGCTTAATAAACGTAGATAAAAGTAATTTTAGACATTCATTATGATGTCTGCTATTACTATTGCTCCTAAATGTATTTAGCAGCTCTGGTTATCTTGCTTAAATCAAGTTGATATTTTAATAACTCGTAGTTTATTTATTATAAATTTAGATATAACTTACAATACTCATGGAGGTTTTCTTCCATACCTCAATCCTTTTTATGTTGTAGACAGATAACTCCTTAAATAGAGTGATGTTTATATTAGTGGAACCTCGGGTCACGAACATATCTGTTTGTACACAAATCGGGTTACGACAAAAATTGTTTGCTTTTTTTTTCGTCACGACAAAAAATGTCATTATAGCTAAGAGAATATTTAATTTGAAAAGTTTCTATAATCTATTTTATGTCGAAGAGAGTCAAGAAGTAATTACAGGTGTAATCCTCGTGTACGTTCTGAGTCCATTTCACACATTCATTGTAGCTGCGCAGTGGAAAGTCTTCATCATGATCATCGTCTACAATCAATCATTAATGATTAGTCTTATTAATAGATCGTTTTTTGTTCAGTTAAAATTTATCAGATTGCAAAATATGAAAAATTTATTTGGTTATATATTTTAATTTAACATAAATATAGTTTGTTTTCATTTTTCATTGATATCTATTAAACTTGTATAAGTCAGATTTTAAATGTTTAGTTTTGTTTGTTTTATGATGCAGTAACATGTTTACAAAATTTCTGTAGTTGTGGAGTCAAAACATATCACGTGCAGATCTACCAGAGCAAACTCTTAGCAAAAACATTGGATTTTGGAAGAATGTCTGAGTAGTTATACGACACCAGTTAATTAGTAATTACAGTGCACCCTATTCAGTATAATTAAGAATTATTTTTTAAAAACCCTTCAAAAACAATATTTAATACAGTCCGTAGGGAGATGGTTTGAATTAATCTATTTACTTTCAATCCCAGGAGGGAACTCGTTTTAGGTCACTACCAAATCGAATCGCCACCAAAATTCCAGAATGAATTGTGGTCGTGAACCAAGGTACCACTCTATGACCAGTTAATTCAAATTTTATTACAATTTGATAGAAAAATATTGAAAGATTCATCTCAGATATTATCTAATGATCAAAATATAGTGTAAGCAACATTTTTTTCAACGAGTATAAAGTAATGTAAATGACAAAATTGAATTGAATGAAAAATATTTCAAATATTGGGAACGGTACTTTTAATAAATAACGCATATATAAAAATATCGGATGGATTATGTAAACAAAATACAAAAGGGCCAATGTTGAACCTTCGATTAGAAGTATCAAAATCTAAATTATTTTATAGCAAATTGTTTAAATTTCTTTGAGAAACTCAAGGAAAAATTATTTAACTAAAGTAGTTTTCATGTTAATGGAAATATATTTCTTGTTTAGATATAAGTAAAAGCAGTCAGCATATTTTATCTTTGAAACACTCTCTGTGACAAATAATAATGAAATGGACAAGATTAACATAATATGAAATTATCCTTATGGGTACTTCAAAAGAATGTACCTTTCATGCATTAATAAAACAAAATTAATTGTAGTTAACGTAGTGTTTGTTATGTTTGGTAGTCAATTCGAAAAACTCACCAATAGGTTAGCTTATTAAAATACGGCATGCCAACTTATAATTAAATATGTTTAATAATCTATTATTTTCGTGTTCTGTAACTGAATAAATTTTTGCTATTTCAAAAACATTTTACTCTGAGAAACAGACATCAATATCTCAATGTTTGGAGGTTCCTGTATTATTTTGTTAAATTACCGAGTATTTAGTACATCATCTAGAATGCATTTATGATAAAGTTATTCTATCAGGTTATCATTTTGCAAGTTACAGGAGTAACAGGTAATAGTAATATGTGAAACAGTACAAGAGAAACGAGTGGAGAAACTATCCATTAGTAAGTCCATGTAATGGTGCTCATTTAATGGATTCTCCATGTAATGAATATCCATTAAATGTTGCTAATGATGATACTCATTAGCAACATTTAATAACTGTACAAATTTGTAAGTAATTAAAAGTAAAAATTAAAAATAATAATATGGCGAAAGAATCGGATTTTGAGCTTACATTTGGCTTTACAGATTTTATAGGAAGTAATTTAAATCTTATGAACGGATTACAGGTATGGACACCTTTTGAAAATGGCATCGTCCAGTTCTAACTGGTAAACAAAGTAGAGAGATGGGTCTGCGTTGAAATAATGTCGTAGATATTTGCATAGTATGATTAATATTGCGCATTACTTCTCCTTTCATGTAAAAATAATTTTCCCATATCAACTGAACGTGAAAGATACATTATATTGCATGAAATTTAAAATAAAAAATATTAATTTACTTGAAAATTAATAATTTTCCCATATCAACTGAACGTGAAAGATACATTATATTGCACGAAATTTAAAATAAAAAATATTAATTTACTTGAAAATTAATAATTTTCCCATATCAACTGAACGTGAAAGATACATTATATTGCACGAAATTTAAAATAAAAAATATTAATTTACTTGAAACCTGAAGTGCATTTACTTCATTTAATTCAAAAAAATGAAAAAAAAAAGAAAAGAACACATATATATAATACACATATCACTTCAATATTTCGATGACCTCGTCGTCATCAGGATAAAGGAGAAGAAGATGAGTTCTACTCGGCTAGCAAACAACACCTTGCCAGCTGAGCAGAACTTATCTTCTCTTCTTTTTCTCCTTCTCCTGATGACGACGATGTCGAAATTTGAAATGAGTTTGCATTGTTTTTACCTGTCTTTTTTTACTTTAATAAAGTAAATTAATTACTATCATATAATAATTAATTAATATATGATATTTATTTGTCTTAACTAAATTTTTATAGTCAAAATTCATTAGTTAGGTATATTTTGAAGTGCAAAATTGTTTTGTTTCTCTTGAGCACATGTCAGTTCATTTGTTATATTTTTTTTGTTTCCAGGAAAGCTTTTTTTTTTAATTCCACCTTAGATCTCATGATTACAAGCCAAACAGGTTGCACTTCTTTAAAATCCTCATCTTTCTGATACTTTTATCAGTGACTTTCTTTTGTTACTACCCATTTATGGTTCGGATAGATGTTTTGTACACTGGGATTACATTAACTATGACTGTATCTTCATACTACTAAGAGTTAAACTGTTCAATAACGGGCGAAAAGGGACAGCAAAAGAATAAAAGCATTGACTGTTATTTTTTTATCAACAAGTCATCATTATAACTTGTTAAAAAATAGTTCAAATTTGATTCATTTAAGGCAGGTAGTTTCAAACTTCAAAAAAAAAACGTTAAAATATAAAACAATTGAATTATTAGGAGCAACATCTATAGCATAATAAGGAATTAAATTCTTTATCTCATAATCGTATGAGATACAGGAATTATATTTTAGAACATTATTTTGTATTTATATCAAACAAAAATTTGATACAAATAAATATCTGAACAAAATATTCACAAATTAACTGATAACTTTAATCATGTGTTCAATTTCTAATTATGTTTATAAGGAAATTACTTAATTTCCTTCAGTCCGACATTAGCAAAATATCTCTGTAAGATAGCAAACTTACGGTGATATCCTTCCTACTTAGAGAGTTGTTTGCTGTTCTCGACTGGTTTCGGACTCGTCCTTCTTCAAAGCAACTCACTGAAGAACAAAGTGTTACTCCTGATGATGGAGGAAGTCTGAAACCGGCCGAGAACGCTGTTGGAAAGACACGTATTTAAATTGGAATAGCATGCTAAAAATCAATTTAGTTATAAATATGAACGAATAAGAATTTAGTTCTACAACAAACTAGTGATTAGTGATATATGTGAGATATCCATGCCGCTATTCAAAGTAAAAATAATTTAGCATGGATTGAAATATGAACTACTAAATGTTTCATGTGAAGATAACCACATGGATAGCCGAATTCATACAACTCTAATATAGTTTTAGGAGAAACTAACGTCTTGTTTAACCCTTATAATGCGAATGAAATTGTGCTACTAACGCAAAGTTACTTATAAACTTAATAATGGCCCGTATAAATTAATAAATTCCGTATAAAGTATACCAACATTACATAAACTAGCTGACGTATAATTCATATTTATTTAGCATATACAAAATATACAAGCTGGAGAGAACACGTTAAATTATACGATATTTTAACTTGTTAAGCAGTTTTTTGTCGCATTTTAAAATGGCACTGGCGACGACAGATACTACTGATTTCTCTGCACATTCGAAAACTTTAAGTTCTTTGTGATGCCTTTTATTAATTGAATATCCCTTATTAAAAATGGGTCAAACTGTAATAAGTCTGTCCTCATTTTAAACTTTTGACAATGTGGAGAGTTTTTATGGATGAATTATTGTGTTTTAATTAAAAAAAAGCTATCTTAAATTATTATTAATGAATTATTTCATTATTAATATTATTGAATTTAAAATAAGCAATTAATAAAATGAAAAAATATAAATCCACTCAGTGAATATCTCTGTATCGAACTTTAAATTTGTCTTATTAAAAAAGAATTATTGATGTCTTCATAGATATCTCTTGTCTACACATCTTGTCACAAAACATAGTTCATTGATACAATCACTACAATAAAAAAATGGGAGTTTTATGTATTGCATTTCAATATTTTAATAATGCATATAAAATTTAGCCAGATAATCTAAGTGCGTCCTTAGCTTTGTTTAGAAGTACTTGGTGATGGTCATGCGGCGTGCTCTCCCGTTAGGGTGCAAAACTTACATTATACTTTTTAAAGAGAATGCAATGCAGTAATTTTAAAAGAGAAAGAAAAACATAAATTCAAGACAGCCCTAGAGCGACATGAGTGGTATTCTCATGCATTGTGACTACATGATGGGTATAGCCGTGAATGAATACAGACAGAACAAAGTCTTGTCAAATAAAAGCACTGCCGATATTGTTGTTTGACTCCTCTCCCAGAAAAATAAGCTATAATTTTGTCCTACAGTTCAAATTAAATTAACAGTTTTCTCAATATATTGCAAAGGGGTTGACAAAAAATTTAATGTTTTTTTTTTAAGGAGAAAGTGAGGGAAATTGTAAACTTAAATCAGTAAAGACAGTGTTACTGTTTAAATTCACTCGGTTGTCATTAGTGAAGGGAGGGGGAAAAGACGCTGAGAGTCATAATTACCTCCAGCAAGTCGGTGTTTCCTCAGGCTGGTGACTCCGTCTCCACCGGTAGGACTGGAAACTTCGTCCTCCTCTTCCGGTATTGTATAGACCTCTCCAGGGCTGCGATCGTAAAGAGACTGTTGGGGAGCAAGAACGGTGGCCCCTGTCTTCACCTCCTCTTCGGAGGAAGGTCGAGCCAATGCCCCAACCGCCGGTGACAAACTCTGGGGCTGGTCCTTCCCATTAGCGACTCCGCCCTCTGGCCCCCCTCCCTTCTCCTTCCGACACTGAAACCACCACCACCTCTTCTTTTCAAATCGCAACCATATCCTTATTACCCTAATAACATCCTGACATACCTACTTTTAAATGAAGATTAGTACCACAGAAGTTGGTATAAATTACACATATCTACTAATAACCGTTTGAATTCGTATGTTGCTTGCATTCTCGACCGGTTTCAAAGCCTCTTTATCTCATAACACGACCCCTAGAAGATATAAAGTGACTAAAATCTGTCGAAGTCAAGACAGCACACAACTAAGACGGTTTTAAGTAGTTATGATTTGATTTGTACCAATATTTTTATAAAATGGGTGATAGTTATTCTAAATTTGATGAATAAAATAATTATTAGATTAATATAGCATCACGACTAGTATTATACAAACGGGAATATTAACCCAACACTCTTATTCAGTTTTGTCCTAAGACTGTGAAATTAGTGATTCAAACACGTAATCGTTAGAGGCGATTCTTAACAAAACAGTGGAATATGAAATAATAGTACTGATAATAAAATGTACAAGGTGATAGTCTATCCAGAAATATTTAACAGTAATAGTATATAAATATAAAATTATTTATACATATACAAATATATCTATATATATATATTTAAAAACGTTATGTCCGATTTCACTTTACTTAACTTTATTGAATGTTTCTCAAAATTTTGAAAACTTTTAATTTATTAGTTCCTCTTAGAATATTATAAGTAAACATTAAAAACACTTATTACTGGAACTAGATATTGCATTCGGTCTTTTCGGAAACACAGTATTGATTTTGAAACATTTACTGAAACTAACTAAATAAATATATTGATTAAAAGGTTTCGAACTTTGGAGGAACATTCAACAAAGTTAAGTAAAGTGAAATCGGGCACACCTTTTAAATATATGTATTCAAGAAGGACTGCTTCCAACTTTTACAAATATATATATATATATATATACAACAGATTCAATAATATATCGACCGTTTGATAGAATAGGTGTGTTATCTAATCGGGATTCGGTCAAATTTTCTAGGTTCAAAAATCAAACTCTCATTGCCAACGTTTCGGTTTTTTATTTTAAAACCTTTTTATAGGCCTACAAACAAAGGATAATAAGAAATCACATATCAACATCTAACGTATAAACAATATGAAAATGAATTGTTACAACTTATGAATATTATAAGCAGAATTATGTAGAGATAAATAAAACAATATAACTTACAGAAGTAAGCATTTTTTTCGACAGTCGAAGGTTTTGTCCGGTTAAGATTGTTATTCCTTTAAATAATGTAAAATTCATTTTCTTAGTTTAAAAAAATTCTTACTTCTGTAAGTTATATTGTTTTATTTATCTCTAAATACTTCTGCTTATAATATTCATAAGTTGTAACAATTCATTTCTTATTGTTTATATGATGGATGTTAATATGTGATTTCTTATTATCCTTTGTTTGTAGGCCTATGAAAAAGGTTTTAAAATAAAACCGAAACGTTGGCAATGAGAGTTTGATTTTTGAACCTAGAAAATTTGACCTAATCCCGATTAGATAACACACCTATATACATATATATATATATATTTAGTAATACGAGTAGCAAAGTAATATTTTCAATTGATTACATCCTCTTAGAATATTATAAGTAAACTTGAAAAACACTTGTAAATGGATTCCGTCTTTTGAGAAACACAACATTGATTATGAAACATCTACTGAAACTAACATAAATATATTTATTTATATGTCTCTTTACTTTACATCAGGCATGGGCAACCTGCGGCCCGCGGGCCACATGCGGCCCAGCACGTGTATTTGTGCGGTCCTCGGAGATTATCTGGAATTCTATCTTAATATTAAAAGTTCCTTTGCTCTTTGGTTATTAAAAAAAGCTCACCGTGACTTTTGGAAAAAAATTACAACATGAGAGAGAGAGAGCTCTATAACAACAAATGTTTTAGTTTTTTCATATATGACGCATTAATCTTTCAAAGACTGTTTGTGATCATTGTTTATCATAAGGAAATAATGAGATATGAATAATAATTTTCATTATAGGAACAATAAAAAGTTAATTAATTTTCGACGCATTAATAGAGAGCCCAGTATATGTATTTCTATGTCTTTATAACAATACATTATACATATAAGCTGTATATATCGAAATACCACAGAAATTACCATGCGGCCCGCAGTCACTTGGAAATTATATAATGCGGCCCCCAGTTCACAAAAGGTTGCCCATGCCTGCTTTACATGATATCTGATTATGGAAGTTTTAAATGTATACACCTCTCACATGTTCAAATCGGATTCAAATATAATTATAAAAATGATAAACTTTAGTCTCTCTAGTTACGATAAACAAAAAATAGTACCAGAGTAGTTTCTGTTTAAGAAAAATTCCCATATTATAGGACTACTGTAACCCCAATTTTTAAAACTTCACTTCAACCCTCGAATGGTAGTATGTTTTATATTATTAATTAATATAACATTTCAATTACCAAGATACGTAATTAATACTGGTCTAAACACTTTTTTTATGTTGGGGTAAATAAACAAATCTGCTCTGATTCTATTTACGAGTATATTGAACTTGAAGAATATTTCACAATAAATTCTCACTCAGTACTACTCATAAACATAAATAACATTTATCCATGCCAAATTTTCCTACCTTTCATTTTACATCAACTGTTGAAAAATAAAAATTTGACCAGTACTCCAAATTAGCACTTGAACAACATTTAAGGAAATATAATGAACCATACTTTTAGTTGGCATACGACGAGATTTTATCTGAAAAACCTTATTTAATTGGTTTTAACAGGTGGATTTTCCTGCAAAGGGACCTTCAGGCAAGCTATTTATTTATATTATAAGAAACTATGAGTACTATGATTTTATAATTGGATAGAATAAAAATATAATGATGAAAGTTAATTACTATACATGAACTAATATTGGGATAAGTAATATATTCATTACACAAACACTTGATTTTGTGTATAGTCAAACCAAGATTAGAAAAACCTAGCCTTCATGTTAATATGTTAAAGTGTGTTGTTTTATATGTTTACTCATGCCTCATGATACAGTAAAACTACACAATTTGACAATGGACGGGATTCTTTTAATTCATTGAAGAACGTTTTTTTTTTGTTTGTTTTTAACACCCTTTAAGGCTATTTCGATATAAGAGGAAGAGGCATTTTAATGATTGTACAATGGAAGTAAATTTATTGATTTCATATTTAATCTGCGTGATATACATACAGACTCTCCAATACCACACCTAGTCATGATTTCCGCCTCTATGGCGTATCTATGCAGAGCACGAACTCAGAGTCGTGTCCCGTTCCACATTTTTGGGGCGCTCAAGTTCCGTAACATGAAATTTGATACTGCTACTAAATCACAGCATAATCACAGCATAATTTTTCCCCAATTTTAAGTTTTTACTTATGAGCAGCCAGTCCAGGAGCAGTCACGGAGTCAAAAAATTCAATTGGATAATGAACTACTTCCTCATCAATAATCACTCTGTTTACTTACTTGCAGGTTCTTTCCTCAGCTTGGTATAGTGCAAGAAATTGTTTATTAATTTTTCCTGCCTGCTCATTTGCAGGGATGAGAATTGCTCGTTCACAAAGCCAGTTATTCTGAATAAATGGCAGATCTTGAACTTCGGGAAACACCTTGTCAATTATCTCTTGCTTGAAGCTTAAATGCAAATGAAATTAAAATCAACTAACGATACCTACTTGCAACACCTGTGTATTTTCAAAATAAACATGTCAGTGTAGCTAAACACGGCTTACTGTTCATAACTTTGCTTCTGCTTTGAACTTCCAATCCATACAAAGCTTAGATTTTAAATTAGATGTGCACAAATCTATTGTGAATGTTTCAGCTTTCTATGTCTTATGGTGGAAGAGTTTACTTGTGATAAAATTTTTGGGACAAATTAACAGACAGATAGTAATTTTTCTATGGGTGCATTCAGTTTCCGTAATGTATGAAACGTAAAGATAACTTGAAATGAGTCTAAGCATTGTATAGACAAAATATTTCTCTTATTTATATAGATTTAGGGCAGATATATAAAATATCAACATATAATGAAGAATAAGCCGTTACCCATTACAATACCAAGTTTTGGTTTATAAAAATTATTTTCAAACTGAAAGTGACAATCTACCACACATATAATTAACTCTATTATAGTGGTAGATGGTAGGGAGAGGGAATAATTAACTAATTCTTCCTAGAGTAAGCTCAAAAGATAAGTTATAGGTACATTTGTAAATAGGGACTTAACATCAAAACTAATCCCTCAACATTGTTTTTAATATGGTTGCCTGAAAATTTTCTAATTAATGGGCTCAAAACACTAACTAACCATTTAGACAAGTTAGTCTAATGAGGCCGAACCAACCGAATTCACAATGAAACGTATTGGGTAAATATCTTTATGCATGTTTATAATCCGTACATATATGGTAATGAAGGAGACTATTGTCCTTTCCTGCACTTTACACCCTTTTAAAATACCAGTCTTCCCTCCTGCTCCTCTGAACCCCTCACCATGATGTTTCTGTATCTTGTGTTTCAGTTGGGTTTTTGACTCTAACGAAGACCACTTGTTGCAATTGAAAGATCTAGTCTTTTTTCCCATTTCTTATTATGGTTTAAAATTGATTGTTGCTCACATGTTTATTGTGAAATTTTGTTATATATATAGATATAAGGTGTAACTTGTCTTTTGTAACTGGAGAAGCAATAGTCGATATTTTTTTCATAGAGGTAGAATTTTACTTCTATAATATTGTAAAACCCTCTTTGTACCTTTCTTATTTTGTTTCAAACTCTGCCTTCTCTTAAATATTTTTAGTTCTGATCATCTAAATATATTCGTTCTCAGAAGTATATTTTCAATTTTCACTATATATTTTAATTCTCAAGTTTTTCCTGACATTATTTAGTGATTTATCGATGAAAGAAAACTGAAGTCTGTTTAATTTGATACCACTGTAGGGACATTTAATTGATTTTCAGTCAACGGTGGAAGAAGACTGCTAGATTGCTTCTCCTTTGCTATGTGAGTGTTGCATAACAAAGAATGATTATTGATTATATACATCATAGTTATATATCATTAACAGAAACCAATTTAAGTGTAATTAATTATATCTCCCTTATCAGCGCATGGTGCGAAAAAAATTGATGTATTTTTATATGTTGAATAATTCCGTCTAGAGCGATGCAATATTGCTGTTGCTTCCCCGAAGTGTATTTTTTCACTGCACTGATTTTTATAATTTCACAGAATAATGGAAGATTCGTCAAGAAAAAAATAAATAAAATGCTCTCTTGTTACTTTATGTTTCTTGGGTTCACTTGAAGTGAGGTGCATTGTAAGTCTTAGTGAGAGTGTGGTTGTAGTAGAACCAACATACGAAGACCGTAAGGACTCACAGTTTGCTACGAGTATGTTATGTGGTATTGATACTCATTCATGACGTTGGTTTCGTTGGAGGGTTGATTTCTTCTGAAGATTATTCCTAACTACCATGCTTAACTTTGCTGAGCCTGTTTAATAAATGGTTAGTTTGAATTGGTCTTAAGGATTGAGACAAGTTGTGTTAGCCTGGATTATACCCTTTAGTATAATTTCATCTGTTTTATGAGTTTCTGAGTACTAACTTTTATGGTAGACAGTAAATGTTGCACCCTTGTTTTAGAAGACATTTTGAAATGTTACCAATCTGTAGCATGTTTATTGAACTTCTTAAGATAGAGTCAAACCGTTTGTTGCTGCTTGTTTTAGACTTTCTGCCTCTTTTTCAATCAGAACCCAACTGGAGGATACTTTGCACGCCTATATTTGAGTGACTCGATTATTTCATCCTTGTACCACTCAGCGAACTCACTTCTAGCGTTCAAAATCAAAAGAGTCATTTTTGTTGAGTTCCTAAAGTGATTCACTACAAGAGGCCATAGCCAAGTACTAACTAAGATTAGAAGGCGTATAACAATGGCGTCGATACATGTGTCAAATAACCTTTATTTGGAGACGAAAATTGTAATAGAATGGTGATACTACTTTAGACGAAGTGAAATAAAATGTTATTTTATTTTTAGGTTTTCCATTGTTGACATGTTTTTTTCATTGTTATTGTTCTTAATAGAGTTGTAGTTGAATGTCGTCATTGGACACCCAAAAGCAAGAAAGCCCACATTGCTTAGAAGGATTCTCTAACCAATAAACATGCACACTTTAGCCTAATTGTTCTTAGCTTAACTGTTGTGTTGGTTACCATTGGTATTTCAAACCTTGCTGTAACCATGCTCTTAGTAACCTGTATTTAATAATGATAGGATTTTCGCTGTGTGATTTCAGGTTTGCTATCCTCGTCAGTTCGTCCTCATATTGTCTGCCTCTCTCAAGTGACTGTTAGTCATTGGGGGTGCATCCTTCACACTCTTTCCTAAGGCTCACGACAAGAGCATCTACATCCTTGCTCCAGAGTGGGAGTCAGTAACTGACTTCAGTTAACGGTAAGAGTAATAAGGCTACTTAGAAATCTACAATTAAAACAACTTTACTTCAGCTCTGTCTTTTTCTGCTTCTTAAAACTTCTCGGTAGAAGTTCCTAATGGGTTGGAAAACTGAAAGGATTTGCAAAGTCGACTATGTATAAATGTAACCGCGAGATCGGAATTTCTGAGGTGAGTAGAATACTGCTGTGCCCGTTTGTTGTATCTGGTTGCAGGAAAGAATTGTGTTTGAAATTTGGCATTACTTTAGAATATACTGCTCCGTATATAATCGTCTATTGCATTCCTGAAGGTATAGTATTGCATTGTATCTACTTGTAGCATAAAATTCATTTCTGTCTGAAGCTTTAGGGTTGCAACAGATGTGAGGATAGCTCTCTTTGTAATAACTGGAAGATCAATATTTTGGGTTTTAGGCATTTCTTATTGGTGAAGTTAACTAGATAACGTCGGAAGTTAGTTCCATATTCTAGATCAGAGGTCTCAAACACGCGGTCCACAACGTACTTTTTTGTGGCCGGTAAGCAATAGAATTTTTACTAACTGAATCTCTAAAATGTACATGTCAAAAATGCAAACATATTTTTAAGACACTGTCACCTCTACAGTTCCTGTAGCAACTACGATGATTTTAGAAATGTTTAGAAGCATATGTATGTAAACAATTTTTCCCAGTCATGAAGTTTAATAAGCTTGCACTAAGATCAAGGTTTACTATTAAACATTTGCAAGCATCACTGAGACTGGTTTCTGCTAATAAATTGAAGCCTAATACTGATGACCATGTTGATTCAAAACCCTGCCAGATGAGTTGTGGAAACAAAATCTGACTGCACTATGATCACATTTATTAATTACAGACTCCGAATGATAAATAGATCATCTAAAATAAGAAAGGTTATTTGTTTTAATAATGTTTGCTATTGTTTTCATTCGATTCAGTAACATTTCTTATTGTGGTTTGAAGGTTAAACTATTTTATATAAATAGTTGGTATAAGTAAATGTATACATAATACATCACGCAGTTGTTTTATTACATAATAAATTGAAACAAGCCAGACGAAAACTTGTTGTTATTAACGTGTTGTGTCTACAAAAATATAATTTTGTTAATCAACTTTTGTCCTAGAAACTAAACCACAAGCTTGCTTTCCTGCTGAATTTTAATTTTCATATTGTTAGTAAATTTTACCCAAAACTCTAATGTAAATACCTTAAAATGGTTCACAAATTACATTTACCAGTCATCTTACATTCATTAGATTGCTAATAAACTAAAAAAGTAGAATTACTATGGCTGACTAGCCGATTGGAATAAAAAATGCCAGCTTGCATGTTTCCTCCTGGCCTATTCCACGATGTACACGCACATCTATTGATTCATTTTGTTTTCTAACATCTTTAAGATTACCTCCTTGAAGTGGTTTCACCACTGCAAAACATAACTCTTCTGAAATAACAAGATCATCTGTATATACCTGAGTATTAAAAGCTTGCTTATTTAGAGTAGTTATCCACAACTAATCAACACAATAGGGGCGATATCAAACCTTTCTGAGGATATCCTCTAGTGGTCACAATTTCAGTTGGGATAGACCCTCTACATAGACTAATTATTGTTGCATTAGATTGTTGTTATTCATTATATAGTTCATAAATTAAAACATTTATATAAGAGTTCTGATTTACTAGGTAAACACGTTATCAAAAGTTCTTTCAATATCCAAGGAGCACCCCAGAGTGATCCTTTAAGAATTAATAAAACTTAAAAAGTTTTCTATTTTGCCAACCA
The DNA here is from genome assembly GCA_026182355.1 of Hermatobates lingyangjiaoensis. Classification (NCBI taxonomy): domain Eukaryota; kingdom Metazoa; phylum Arthropoda; class Insecta; order Hemiptera; family Hermatobatidae; genus Hermatobates; species Hermatobates lingyangjiaoensis. The sequence continues at coordinate 4,850,404 of JAPFBL010001938.1, forward strand.
AAGTTTAAGGAACTGACTCTGCTAATTTATCCCTCTGATAGTTATATTAATTCTTACGAAGCTGGTTATTTACCAAAAACTTCTCATGCTACAACAGATAATATCTATGTTTAAGGTCATGACATACTCGTATTCGTCATAAGACAATACCTAAAAAAAATTTTACTCAATAAAAACTTTTAAGTTTATTGCATAACCGAAAATGTGGCTAAAAATTAAAAGCCGTTTTCCCATCAAGAAGAGAGAAATAACTTAACTTTCCAACTCTTCAGTGCCGCCCATAGACAATGTGGTTCTGTACACACACTATACACACTATACACAAATTGAGATTTTTTTTTATTTTTTAGCATGCTCCATAGCTCCATTTAGCAGCACCATATATTACATGTTGTATCAAATCTAATCAAATTATGATTTGTTATAGAGTACAATACATTTTTTAGACAGCCCATTCATCATGTTACAAAACATAAAATGTATGGTTAATTGAAACTCTTAACCCCTCACCCCCACACACTCAGCCTTCATCGAAAAAAAAAATTATGCATACATACCCAAACACCCCTTAACCCCTCACCCCACACACTCAGCCTTCATCGAAAAAAACCTTTGCATACACATCCAAACACCCCTTAACCTCTCACCCCCACACACTCAGCCTTCATCTAAAAAAAAACTTATGCATACACACCCAAACACCCCTTAACCCCTCACCCCAACACACTCAGTTTTCATCGAAAAAAAACCTTTGCATACATATCCAAACAACCCTTAACCCCTCACCCCCACACACTCAGCCTTCATCGAAAAAAAAAACTTATGCATACATACCCAAACACCCCTTAACCCCTCACCCCCACACACTCAGCCTTCATCGAAAAAAAACCTTTGCATACACATCCAAACACCCCTTAACCTCTTACCTCCATACACTCAGCGTTCATTGAAAAAAAAACTTATGCTAGGGTTATCAGTTTAAGAGAAAAAAATGTTTTAAAAAAAAACGGTTTTTGGCAAAAAAAGTGACTTTCCCATCATGCATAATTCTTCCCAAACAATAGGGATCTTCTTCCCTATGAGGCCCATTTTTGTGTAAAATATTAACTTGATCCATCAAAGATTCTGGACCGTAGCGTGGTAACAAGCAATGCTAACACACTCACCCACCCACCCACCCACCCACACACACACAGTCATCATCGTAAAAACCTCATAAAACGACTTCTGGGACCTCAAAACATGTAATTCCGTCAAAATCTCGAGATCGAATTTTTTCACAATCACTATACTTTACTTATAGAAAAGTAATAATAAAAATAATAATTAATTTTTGGTGTTAATTATTTTTTGAAATCAGCAATGTGTTCGTCAAAACTCAATTTTAATCCAATTCATATTGGATCAAATCCTAAAATATCAATCTAATATCCAATTCATACAAAGACTTTAAAAATATCAAAGAAATAACTGAAGCTTTAAATTTTATCTCATTAAAGTTTCATTAACTACATTTATGTAATATTAAAGGAACAGAAAATGGTATAAGGCGCTGCACGACTTTTACTTACTCTTTTTAAACTAGTAAAAGCCCCGAAGGTGAAGAAAAAATACAAATTATTAATTGGATAGGTTTTTTAAAATAGTAAACCTGATTTGTAATTTTTTATATTGCACAGTATCTGTGCTAAATTTTAAGCGAATGAAAATTATTCCAAATTAAAGCCTAGGATAGAAATAAAGCCAACGCATTTCATATTTAGATAGAAGATTACTTCAGAATATATAGTTCATACGCATAAATTTTAACACCAATTGTAAACGTTTACCGTTTTTAAGATTTTGAAGGCTTATATGAAGTAAAAAAAAATGCTTCTAATAACAGTTGTAAATCTGTAATCGACTATGTGGTTTCAGATATTCTCTAAAAGTTAATTTCTTTTTAATGAGTCTAAATTTTTGCAATGATTTTTTTTATATTTAGTTTATCGCTTATAACTTTTATAAATTGAGTACCAATACGCGAGCAAATCCACATAGAGTTCTTTGCGTAGATAACAATACCGATTTGGCTTATTAATATTTAGGGCTGTTAATTAAAACATCAATAATCTTCACACTAGGGGTCTCGGCCAGTTAAACTGATCTACCAAAAACTAAAGTGCATCCTTATAGAAATCATATGTATAAAGTCATCACCCAAGCGCCCAAAGATATTAACATTAAACTTAATAGCAATTGGATAACAAACAAACAGACATACCGTAGAACCTTAAAATACAGAATTTTTAGAAAAAAATCTGGAGTCACCTACACTCCACTTTGCTATAAGTAAACATAATATAATACTTTTTGGGTATATAATATTAATTGTTCTATTTACGTACCATAAAAATGTCTAAGTGGGAGATGTTCATTAATCGTTCATTCCTGCAGGTAGTACAGATAGCGATTGAACCATATATCAATACATATGATTATTTTTTTATAACACACCACTGATGCATATAATATCATTACTATAACTACATAAGAAATTACATTTTTGAAAAGCGAAAAGGTAGATTTCGTGTTACGAAATAATCTCTTACAGGAGAATATGGCTTTTGTTCCAGTAGCCAGTCGATCTCTTACATAGATTACCTGACCCCCTTCTACATTAAATATCTACGACAAATTTTTCCATTTAAAACTTGAAAATATTCATACTTTATTGAAAAATGTCAGAAACATCTGAGAAAAATGTCGTTTTAAGATAATTTTTACTTTAAGATGAAGGATAATTACATATATTATTCTTCAAAAAATTTTTTCAATTATGATTTATGTTTTACATTTTTGATCTTTTATAGAATTATTATACTGGGAATTTTATGGCTTCCTAGTGTTTAATAAATACGACTTTTCTTTCCTTTTGTCAAAAATCATATATACAAATTTACTCTGACCAAGTGTTATCTTTTTACTGCGTGCTGTACTCTGTCATAAGGTTGCTGTAAATGTATATTGAGAAAAAATATATTATTAATTAGCCATTTTTACGTACTCAAACAAAGTCAAAGCCAGCTATTCAGTATGATTTAAAACTTTTACAGGTGGGAGGTTCAATAATTTTTTGAAAATAATAGATATCAACTATTAGGCTAGAATAGTGAAAAAACTGGATATTTGTCACAGACATAACTCCTCTTTCTTGAGGAAAGAGTCCATTTCTTACACTTCAATGTTATCCAAAGATAGTGTTATTTATAAACACAAAAAAATGTTCATCTGATATTAAGTTTTGTTCAAGGGTGCAATATATAGATTGATAAGAGAATTTTGTGAGACAAATCCAACACACCATGGAAAGCAACAGAAATTTATGTTCATTGGCGGTGATTTTTTACATGTAAAAATATTATTCCTCCTATATCTCATATAGGAGAAATAATCAATAATAAGTTAGTTAATTTTTTCCATTAAAAACATCAACTTTATTTCAGTGGATTCACTGAAAAAATCTTTAAGTCAATGTAAACAATTATAAATAAATATCAATAAATTCAACAAGTATAGCAAATGATCCGTTAGTCCAGGATAAGCACTCAGTTTTTATAGCATTATCGCTCTTTGCCGTCATTGAAATTACGTGATTTTTTGTTATAAATTGTTTATTTTTTATTTAATTTGTTGGCAAAAGTTCATTGTTTTTTAGTTTAGCAGCAAAAAAACATTTTCCGAAAACAGAAAATGTGCTGTAAAAATATTTCAACTCCTCCTATTCAGAATGTTTTATTTTTAGGTATAATTTCATTGAGACCGTTAAGCAGTATGGCTTGTATCGCTCTGAGAAGCTTTCAGATCTAATTATAAGACAAAATTTTTACAGTTTATAAAAAAAAATTTCCCGTAGTTGTAAAAATCTGAGGATATTTTTCGTTTATTGCTTTTATAGCCTAAAAGATAATACCAAAATTGCAAGACTTTAGAATTAGTAGTTTAGGAGAAAAAAAAATGTTTTTGGTAAAAAAAAGTGACTTTCCTGTCATCCATAATTGCTCCCAATCAATAGGGCTCATCTGCACTATGAGTTACATTTTTCTGTAAAAATCCATTTAATCCATCAAAGATTCTGGACCTAAACGTGACCACAAACTTTGGATACATAAATAAACCGACTTCTGGGACCTCAAAGCATGTACATTGCTTCAAAATCTCGAGATCGAATTTTTTCACGATCACTATTCTTTACTTATAGTAAAATAACAATGGAAATAAATGTAAACAAATCCAAAGTATAGGAGGTGATCCATTAGTCCAGTTTTTAAAGGTTTTATAATTATTTTGCCCTTTGCGATAATTGAAATTTCACAATTTTTTATTATAAATTACTAATTTTTTCTTGATTTTAAGGCAAAATTTCATTGTTCCAAATGAGCCATTTATAATCAAAAAAACATTTTCTGAAAATATAAAATGACCCTCACATATAAAATATAATGTGACCCTGAAAATATAAAATGACCCTCAACTTATCCCTCACATATTGCTTTATTTTTGGGTTATTTGTTTTGATCCGTTAAACAGTATGGCTTGAATTGTCCTTGAAAGCTCTCAGATTGTTGCAGAAGTCAGAATTTTTACATTTGATGAAAAAAAAAATATTTTTAGTTGTTTTAAAAATCTGGAAATTTTTTGAGTTATTACTTTTGTAAATTCCAAGATAATGCTAAAATTTCAGATCAGTAGAGTTAATGGTTTTGGAGAGAAAAAGTGTTTTCAAAAAACACATTTTGGCAAAAAAAGTGACTTTCCCATCATTCATAATTCCTCCACAACAATAGCGTTCATCTACACTATGAGGCCTTTTTTTTGTAAAATATCAATTTGATCTATCAAAAATTCCGGACCGTATTTTTACACAAGTAAAATCTGCTGTAAGACACCACACGATTTTCGTTTATCCGAATATAAACGGTAGCGGATTTGTGAGGTATCGCTAGTGTAAAGCTCCTTGATACTTTCGTGCTTATTATTCAAAACAGATTAGTTTTAATAAATTTAGATCTAATTTAATATTAATACGTTTAGCTATTAAACATATAAACAGTTTACGGTCAGTTATATAATATCACTGTCAATGCAAACAATACTCTTTTAAAAGTTCGTTACACACCCGAAAACTCTTTAGCTTTTGACTCTGAAGGACAATCCTGTGCTCCTCACAGATTTTTGAGCTTTTAACCCTGAAGAATAATGTGTATGTCCATGGTACTCTAGCTATGTTAAATGCCAACTAAAATAACCAAATCAAATAATCTGATAATTTCTTACCAAAACCGATTTGATTCATTTTTTTCGGAAAGATGAAATTTAATTTTTTTTGTATAATAAATACCTCTAAAAAATCTGGAGTGACCTACACTCAACTTTCTATAAGTAAATTTAATATCAATCCCCTTGGGTATATAAGATATAATGTTTCATTTAAGCATAATGCAAACATCTAAATGGGAGATGTTTATTAGTCTTTCATTCCTGAGGTAGTCAGATAGTAATGATTGATCGACTTATCAAAATATAAGCTTATTTTTGTATATCACACCACTGATGCAAATAATCTCATTAGTATAACTACAGTAGTAATAACATTTTTGAAAAGCCAAAGTAAAAAAATTATTGCTAGGAAATATTCTCCTGCAAGAGAACATGGCTTTTGTTCAAGTAGCCATGTAACCATGTAAGATTTCTTACATCGTTTACTTAACCTCCTTCTACATTGAATATTTAAGCCAAATTTTTAAATTTAAAACAGGAAAATACTCTTATTTTCTCTGACAAACGTCATAAACATCGAAGAGAAAATGTCGTTTTAAGATAATTTATAATTACATTTATTAATCTTCAAACGAAAGATTTCAATTCTGAATTATCTTTTACGATTTTGGTTTTTTATACCCGCACGTCTTATCCTCAGTTAAACTTGCCCTAGGAGATTTGATCATCTGCTCTTCATTCCTAGAGGAGGTTGATTTCTGATCGGCTTTTGGAGACTTCCCACTCATCTCGCCGGATTCTCCTTGTTCTCTTGGTTAAAATTTCGTTTTCCCTGTGCCTGTAGCTCCAACAGGAGCCGAGAAAAACGCGTTTAAAAGTGGGGGCAAAGTACAATCCAGAAATTTTCTGGATTAGGGGATTGGCCCAGAGGACCGGAGATGATGGGAAACTGTCAGGGGGGGTAAGAAAATAAAAATGGGTAGGGGCCAGGTATATGAAAAAAAAGGAGGGGGGAGTAAAATCGAAAAAAACGCAAAAAACGCTGAAAAATTCGATGAGTGAAGGTTAAGAACTTCTCACTATTGCTCCAAAAAATAAAAAACTTAGAAGAAGACGCACTAAAAGAGTGCTCACGCGCAATGCACTCTCTCTCGACGAAAAATGAGAAAACATTTCCCACGGGGGATGTTCTGAATACCACCAACGATCCAGGAGTCGCCGAATCCCGGATCAGTTCCGCGACAGGTACCATCCAAGGTAGCATGCACAGGTACATCCACAGGTAGCATCCACAGGTACATCCACAGGTACATCCACAGGTAGCATCCACAGGTACATCCACAGGTAGCATCCACAGGTATGTACCTATGGATGTACCTGTGGATGTACCTGTGGATTTACCTGTGGATGTACCTGTGGATGTACCTGTGAATGCTACCTGTGGATGTACCTGTGCATGCTACCTTGGATGGTACCTGTCGCGGAACAGATCCGGGATTCGGCGACTCCTGGATCGTTGGTGGTATTCAGAACATCCCCCGTGGGAAATGTTTTCTCATTTTTCGTCGAGAGAGAGCGCATTGCGCGTGAGCACTCTTTTAGTGCGTCTTCATCTAAGTTTTTTATTTTTTGGAGCAATAGTGAGAAGTTCTTAACCTTCACTCATCGAATTTTTCAGCGTTTTTTGCGTTTTTTCGATTTTACTCCCCCCTCCTTTTTTTTTCATATACCTGGCCCCTACCCATTTTTATTTTCTTACCCCCCCTGACAGTTTCCCATCATCTCCGGTCCTCTGGGCCAATCCCCTAATCCAGAAAATTTCTGGATTGTACTTTGCCCCCACTTTTAAACGCGTTTTTCTCGGCTCCTGTTGGAGCTACAGGCACAGGGAAAACGAAATTTTAACCAGGAGAACAAGGAGCATCCGGCGAGATGAGTGGAAAGTCTCCAAAAGCCGATCAGAAATCAACCTCCTCCAGGAATGAAGAGCAGATGATCAAATCTCCTAGGGCAAGTTTAACTGTGGATAAGACGCGCAGCCCGACCAAAGCTGCCAATCCCCGTCCAAGGGGTGCAGACGGAAAGTATGTGTTCTTCCCTATGGGGCCCATTTTTGTGTAAACTTGATCCATCAAAGATTCTGGACCGTAGCGTGGTAACAAGCAATGCTAACACACTCACCCACCCACCCACACACATACAGACATCATCGAAAAAACTTCATAAAACGACTTCTGGGACCTCGAAACATGTAATTCCGTCAAAATTTCGAGATCGAATTTTTTCACGATCACTATACTTTACTTCTAGTAAAGTAAAAACAAACTTTGAAACAAAATTAATTTATCAACAATAGTTAGTAAACTGCCAACACGAGATGAATTAAAACGTTATTAAATATGCTCCTATGATTTTGATGTTTCTTTTGACATTATTGCGGTAATTGGGACCAACTAAATTTATGAAACCAGAAAGACCGAAAATTCTCATGAAGTATTGAATTTAGTAACTACATTTGATAAACAAAATTTTAATCTTGTTCAAAAAAAACATTATTAAAATACTGTTTAGAATGTTATATTCGTTATATTGCCATTTGACCCTTTTTCTTAGCTCAGTTTGGAAAATAAGAGCTCTTTTTAGCTCATTTTTTGTATTATTTTAGCCAGAATCGTTACCTGATATTTGGTAACACTATCTTTCAACCGCATCAAGCGGTCTTCGACATGGTCATATTTCAACTGATTTGTTCAGAGAAGAAATCAGTTAAGATTTGACTCTTAAGTAGACCGCTTGTTACGGTTGAAAGATCTTAGTCTTATTCCTGATTTCTTACTGTGGGTTAGACGTTGATTTTATTTCATATGTTTATAGTAAAATCTTGTTATATATCATCAATTATATAGTCGTCTTTTTATCCTTCATACAATTTATTGGTTTTTATAATATCCATCAAATAGATTTTATTACATTCATAAGTTTCCGAAGTCAATGATTATAAGGTTAAAAACTGAAGAACAGTAATAAAACTTATTATTAAATTCTATTCTTGTAACCTACATTGGTTTTAAAATTGCTGGTATAATCACATAAGATTGTGAATTTTAGTTTATAAAACCTTCCATGTTTTAACTCACGAGCTATATAATCTTCTATTTTGTGGTATTTACTCATGATTAGAATGAGGCAAAGAATCACCGAGTCTCCACATAAAAGATGTTTTGTGTCGAGCTATTTTCATTCTTCCTTTGTGTAAATGGCCCATTGATGACCTTTTTTACAAGTCATATACTAATAACCTCTTTTTGAGTGGTTATAAAATGAAATGTGCACTACTGATAAATATATAGAATATTATAAACATGTTATAAGTAATTATTTCAATAGACATTATAATTTTCTGCAAATTATTCTCAGGAAACAATGGAATACAATATACGTATGTACGCATCTAAATAGAAAGTGACAAAAAATTAAGATTATTCTGAAATTCATAAAGAATGATACTACTTGATTTTTAAATTGTGGGAAATGTAATAAACTAAATAAGTGTAAATAAAATTTACAATAATGTATTCATAATCGGATTTTACAAGAAATCTTTCTAGTATTTCTTCTCTTATGATAGTGGTACTAAAATGTTAAATAATGTTTCTTTCTTATTTGTAATGCTTATAATTTGTATTATCATATTAATTTACTGCTAAATATAAAATAAATCTTTTTAAATCAGTAGGCATGGAAGTTCAAATTAAGAAAAGGTTTCAATTTAAGTTACGAACAATATAGATTATTATTACTATTCAAGAAATATTTATGTCTTGAAAATAGATATGATGAGTTGAGTGCTGAAACATTATACACACTCACTTATACAAACATGCAAAATAAACATTCATACTCACTCTAATACGTAGGTACAAAAAAAAAAATCTGGAGTGGCCTACACTCTACTTTACTATGAGTAACTTAATGTCAAATTTCTTGAGTATATAAAACATAACGTCTCATTTAAGCATAACGTAAACATCTAAATGGGATATAATTATTAGCCTATCATTCCTGAGGTAGTACAGATAGTGATTGAAGGACATATCATTTTATAAGCTTATTTTTGTACATCACAAATAATTTATTATTTGCAAATAATTGCATTAGTATAACTACAGCAGTAATAACATTATTGAAAAACCAAAGTGAACATTTCCTGAAACGATTTATTCTCCTACAAGAGAATGGCTTTCGTTCAAACAGCCAGTAGATTTCTTACATCGTTTACTTGACATCCTTCTACTTTGAATATTAAAGTAAAATTTTTAAATTTAAAACAGGAAAATACCCTTTTTTTCTCTGAAAAACATCTTTAACTGCGAAGAAAATGTTGTTTTAAGGTGATTTGTTAATTAAAGATGTACGATAATTACATTTATTAATCTCTAAACGAAAGATTCAGATTATGAATTATCATTTACATTTTTGGTCTTTTATAGAATTATCATACTGGGAATTTTAATCTTTAAAATAATAATAATAATAAGCTTCTTAGTATTTAATAAGATCATTTTCCTTCCCCTTTGTCAAATAACATATATACGATTTTTTTCTGAGTGAGTGTTATCATTTTCCTGCACAATATTATTCCTCTTACATCTCATATAATTCAATAAACAATTTAAACTGTTCCTTTATAAAATCAATTTTATCTCAGTGGATTCGCTCAAAAAATTTCTAAGTCAATGTAAACAATGTAAAAAAATACAAAAAATTCGACAAGTATAGCAGGTGATCTCTTAGTCTAGGGTAAACAAAGAATTTTTATATCGTTATTGCTCTTTCCCGTAATTGAAACTTCATGATATTTTTTGTTCCATTTTTGGTCAAATTTTCATTATTTTTTAATGAGCCGTTTAGCGTCAAAAAAACATTTTCTGAAAACAGAAATCGTACTGTAACGCCCCATTAGCGAATGTAATTTTGAAAAAAAAATATCTCAACTCATTCTACACATAATGTTCTATTTATAGGCATAGTTTCATTCTTGTCCGTCAAACAGTATGGCTTGTATCACTCTCACAAGGTTTGAGATTGAATTATAAGTCAAAATTTTTACATTTTATTGAAAAAAAATTATTTTCTGTTGTTTTAAAATTCTGAATATATTTTTCGTTTGTTGCATTTGTAACTTCAAAGATAATGTGAAAATTTCAAAACTCTAGGGTTATCAGTTTAGGAGAAATAAATGTTTTAAAAAAAACTGTTTTTGGCAAAAAAAGTGACTTTCCCATCATGCATAATTCTTCCCAAACAATAGGGATCTTCGTCTTTATGAGGCCCATTTTTGTGTAAAATATCAACTTAATCCATCAAAGATTCTGGACCGTAGCGTGGTAACAAGCAATGCTAACACACGCACCCACCCACCCACCCACACACACACAGACATCATCGTAAAAACGTCATAAAACGACTTCTGGGACCTCAAAACATGTAATTCCGTCAAAATCTCGAGATCGAATTTTTTCACGATCACTATACTTTACTTATAGTAAAGTAAAAAGTACAATTTTTGGTGTCGAACTTACTGTTCTGTTTCAGGGATAACAGGAACATAAAAATGAAATTTATCGGTTATAGCTCTTTTCTACTTGGAAATATCCTGCTCACCACTCTCACGCACAGAGTTGTGAAAAACTATTTCATTGGGCTCAGGCCATAAACATTAGCAGTGATACACGTATATTTCAATATATGTGTGTACTATTAATTGTAGGCATATTATTAAATACTTTTTTGAAGATATAGTATTTTCTTACGAATATAAGTTTAGTTGGAATGAGTTTTTTAAAATACTCATAAATTTTTGAAAATACTGAAAACATGTATTTTTGTTGGAAATTTTATTTCAAAATATTAAACAGAATGCAATGTTTCGTAATCTCTATACTTTTTTACAGAATATAGAGATTTGAAAGCAATAACAGTACTAAAGAGGAACTGTAGACAACAATTACAAACTTGGAGGAGTTTATTGTTACTCTTCAAAGTTAGGTCTAGATATTCAGATGGCTGAGCTAGTGACAAGATATTCAAAGTCTCATTAACTACAATACCTCCAAACAAACAAAAAACCCTAAAATTTATCAAATATCGTGAACTAACTATCTTATAATTAATTGAATACAATTTATGTTATTTTATAAATTTACTTAGTCTCTTTGGTAATCCTAAAAGTCCTAGAAAGGAACGACCAAAGATTAAAAGTTTGACATTCCTAATATTTTTAATAATAATTTTGTAGGTATCAAAATAGAGGTGTAAAATTCACACTTGGTAAAACTTAACTAATTTAATCAATATTCTGGATCAGTGAACCGTAAACCTTGTTTTTTCAACGCGATCAACTTTTCTATAAAGAAAAAAAAAAGGATCGACTCACATCAACACTTTGATTATATGAAAATATTTATTAAAATCTGAAGTGCCCTACGCTCAACTTTCCTATAAGCAAACATAACATCAAACTTGTTGACAGTCAATTAAGTTTTTGTTTTATTTTAATATGGCTATTGTGATGAAGTTACATCATACTCTCTTGTAAAGTATTCTCAAACTTATAGATATTCAATTTAATGATTTCATTGGTTTTATTATAGCTATAACCATTTTTTAATTGGTTGATCTGGAAGAATCAGACGAATAGTCTGGGACTCATCAAATTTGTGTGGATCGGTACCATGTCGGCCCTATCGAACTTCTCATTGACTTCTTAAAGCAGGCATTTAATTAGTTTCTTGAACTTCAAAATGTTTCTCACTGGTGTTTGTTATAATTATGATTCATCCTCTTTAAGGCAATTACCTCTCATTGAGACAGAAATTGATCAAATTTGTCTGGATGACTCATATGATGTTAATTGCATATTGCATAAGTAGTATTTAGGTAGATAAATTGATACACGTATATTTCAATATATGTGTGTACTATTAATTTTAGGTATATTTTTAAATACTTTTTTGAAGATATAGTATTTTCTTACGAATATAAGTTCAGTTGGAATGAGTTTTTTAAACTAAATTAGATACTTTAAGGATATCTCCTTTTATATGCTCTTCTTCATTCATTCATCAATTACTACAACCTTCTCCAAACAATCCGCTATTTTTCATCTATTTCTTTCTTTTTAGATACCCACATATGAATTAACTTTTTTTTTTACTAGTTTCATAATTAATATTTTTGCTTCCGTAAACCTTATTGAGACCCCTTTTTTGAAATCAGAAAGCTTCTCATCCAGATAATCATTTTTAATCACTTTGGTGATTACATCATTTGTTTACATCATTACATCATTTGTAATCATTAGTTTACTCCTATAAGTATAAGAGTAAACTCCTATACTTATAGTAACTGTTCTTTGCATTAGCATTGTATTAATCCATTATTAATGTTTCAGGATTAATAAATCTATGTATTCCTGCTGATTCAATGGATAACAAGGATGAGTTACTAAAAGCTATATCCAAAAAGTCAAGGGTAACTCTTTTAAACCTTAATAATGTTTCTTTTTTTTTTTGGAACTGATAATAATGAACATTTTTGAAACTGATTCTGTTGTTTTGCCCTCGTGATAAGTATTTTGTCATTTATGAATATCCTTACTAACCTAAAATTTTTTATGTTACTATGGATAGAGCTTTTGCCATTTTTAAAGTAATATTACTCATCTAATAATATAATCTCAGGAAATATTCGTATTATGACAATATTTAATAGTAAATTTAAAGTTCATAAAATCTCTCGAGAAATGACTTACAAATAGTAGCCGTTTTGTAATGGAGTTCTTAAGTACACAAAGAATATATATCTAAAAATTAGATTTTCTGAAGGATACAAGTAGGTTAATTGCAACATTCTTGCTAGAGACCATGTATCACCCTGGAAAGTATCATAAAATATATGGTAGTTGGCGTTTGCTTACATGATTTTCAATATTTCATTGTTCATACATATTATATTAAATCATCATCTCTTCAAATTCCTTGTATAAAACCTCAAAAAGGGATTCTGTTTGATTCGATTCTGAGAAAAATTTCCAAGAGAATTTTAACAAATCCAACAAGTACAGCAGGTAATCCATTAGTCCAAGTTGAGTTTTCAGCTTTTATAGTTATTTAGCTCTTCGGCAGTATTCAGAATTTCTTGAATTTTTTGTTCTGGAATACTAATTTTATGCACAATTTTGTCACAAAATTTCATATTTATACAGTTAGCAGTTTTGTACACAAAAAAAAATGCTTAAATCGTCTTTTTAAAAGACGATTCAATCTAAGTCTTTTTTAAACAAAAGATATTCTACTCAACTTATAACAAGATTCTATTTCTGAGTTTAATTCCATTACAAATCCAAAAATAGTGACATGTATCGTGTCCAAAAACTTACAAAATCAATCATAAGTGTATTTTTTACATTTTATTAAAAGACATACTTTCTCTGTATTAGGAAAAATTGTAAAATTCTATCCTTCATTCATGTTATTAGATTCATAATAATCCCAACATTTGGAGACTCTAGAGTTAGTATTTTAGGAAGAAAAGAAAGTTGTCTAATATTACAGATTGTCCGAAAAAGTGACTTTTTGATCATGCAATAATGTCTAAATGCAATAGGACAGAGCTGCACTAAAGAATCAATTTCTGTATGGAATCTGAATTTGATTAATCAAATCCTGTATTCTGTCCACATGAATGACTCCACCACGTCATGGACACACTCACACATACACACACACACACACACACACACACACACACACACACACACACACACACACACACACACACACACATACATACACACACACACACACACACACACACACACACACACAACACACACACACACACACAACACACACACACACACACACACACACACACACAACACACACACAACACACACATACACACACACACATAAACACATACACGAAGACATCATGGAAAAAATTTAATGTCAAAAAAGAAATTTGGAGACCTTAAAACATGTAAATCCTTCAAAATCGAATTTGTGTATGATTACTTTAGTTTACTTATAGTAAATTAAAATATTAATAAATATTGGAAAAAGTATATAATGATATATTATTCCAAACAATTTTGACTACACGTTTTAAAAGTCAACGAGTTCTTCATTGAGTTAAGTCTTTATTTTGTATAACAGTAAATACATTTGGCATTATTTATGGGAAAGCTTAAATTTAGTATATAAAACTAATTGGGAAAATAAATTTTAATTTGTATATTATATATATAATTAAATTATATATATAATTTAAATTATATATGCATATAAAACCTATGTGGTAATGCAGAGGCAGTTCAAAAGTTAATTTCCCAAATTATTTTTTTGATATAATGATGACATATTCTTTTTAATTATATGGATCATCTATATAAATAAAATAATGATTTTGTCTGTACATTGCTTAGAACTGACTCATTTCAAGTTTTCTTTACGTTTCATACTCGTACATTGGAGAAACCGAATCCACCCTTAAAAAAATTTCTGTCGGTTTGTCGGTTTGTCTGTTTGTCCGCAAAACTTTGTCACAAGTAAACTCAGCTACCATAAGACATATAAAGCTGAAACTTCTACAGTACGTTTGAGTAAGTCTAACTTAAAATATAGGCTCTAAATTGATTGGAAATTCAACGTAGAAGTGAAGTTATGGACGTTTAAAGCAAACACGTTTGTCACAAGTAAACTCAGCCACCATAAGACATGACAAGCTGAAACTTTGACACTGGATTTGTGTATGCCTAACATAAAATATGGGCTCTAAATAGATTCATGATTCAGTACAGAAACGAAGTTATAGGGCTTTAAGCGTATTTTCCTAACTTCACAGACAAGTTTGTTTTGAAAATACACAGGTGTGGCAAGTAGGTATTGTTAGTTGATTTTAATTTCATTGGAGCATATGAATATATTGCGTATTTGACATCTTTGAAAAGCTGTTTCCCAGAGTTGAGGATGTATAATCTATTACGAATAAATAGTTTTGTAAACTAGCAATTCTCAACTCTTAATATGAACAGATAGGAAAAATCAACAAACAAGTTCTACCGAGGAAAGAACTTACGACTCAGTAAAGAGATTGGATTAGTGATGAAGAAGCAGTTTATTATCTAATTGAATTTCTTGACTCTGAATTTATTTCTCCTGGACTGCCTGCTCATGAGTAAAAACTTAAAGTAGGAGCACCAATCATTTGCAATTTAGTAGTAGTAACAAATTTCATGTTACGAAACATGAGTGCCCCAAAACTGTGCAACGGGACACGACTCTGAGTTCGTGCTCTACACAGATATGCCATAGAGGCGGACATAATGACTGGATGTGGTATTGGGGAGTCTGTGTGTATACCACACATACCATTGATTCCGAGCCACTGTCTGTTTCCGTTGAAATGATTGTTGAATTTCTGTCTGATTCCGTTGAAAGTCCCGTCAGAGTCTATTTCGCAATGACGTTAACTAAGTCGCAAAGGGAGACTTTATCTAACGCAGGAATTCAAGTTAGCGAGACCAAGTTTTTCTCACATGGTCAACTATAGTTTACTTGCTCAAGAGTCAGAGGTTCCAACTGTTTGTTCTTCCGTGAACCTGAAGGACAGACAGCTAATGTGGTGTATACAGAGGCATTTGTTTAAGACTGTACTAATAATGGTATTTTCTACTATTCTATAATTTCTAATTATAGTATTAGTATATATAATACTATAATTGATATTTTGGAATACCAAGTATGATAGAATTTTTGATTCCGTCAAAGACGGGTACGTTTGCTAGTAAATAAATAAAATTATGCACATATAAAGCTTTCAAAAATTAGAACTATCTCAATTTATCTGAATATTGAAGTACATTTGTCATGTGACGTCAATGTCGTTTAGAATTCTGTGTTTAGAATTCTCAAGGAGTCGCTGTTTTCATCTATTGTGTTGCACCATCCAAAACTACTTGTCATATCTTACTATGAATTTAAATGAATATGTTTGGATAATCATCTCTTAGGTATTTTATATTGAAAAATCTAAAAACACATTTTAAATTTTATTATTTTATTAATAATTTACTACTGTGTATATAAGAAGCATGATATCCTTTTGAGGATATATTTAAAAGAAAATTATAGACTTATATGTTGAAAATGAAAATGATACACAATTCAAATAGTATAAGAGTTTTAGAAAAACACAATTACAATCTCAAAAGATTCAGTTTGCGTGTGGTCTGGTGATTAGCACACCGCCACTGTTACCAAAGATCCTGATTTCGTTTTTACAATATTTTCTTTCTATGTAGAAGATAGAAAACTCATCAGTCCAGAGAGTTTACACCGTAAAATACATTATAAGAATTCTTTATCTAAATTAAATCTAAATAAAATAAAATCTAAGTACAGAACTTGAATGATACAGGAGTGCAACTGGTTTGATAAAGGGTGAATTTCGCTTTCCAAAGATATAAATAATAATTTTTTGTAGGATAGGGTCGATCCTTACAGGTACTGTACTTATAGCGTCTTCCTTAAGTACTGAAGGTTGACGGTTTGCATATTTACCATGGCTCTAGATTCTTCATGTTGGAGATAGAAAATTTCGTCAGCGGAAGCGTGTAAAGCTGCAGTTTCTGAGCCTTCACGATATCAGGCTCGTGAAGGCTAAAAATCTCTACTCTCATAGTTCAAAATCTCTACTCTAATAAATTTCAGTGAGAAAAGGTTAGTACTTCCTATCTAGAATCAACCTGATAATGTCGCTTACTTAAATACAAATAACGCACACTTTTCGCCGCGGAAATAGCACAAAAGTGAACATATATTATTATGTGAGTTAGGAAAAAGTTACTTTGATTATTTAGTGATTTATAGATACAAGTAATATTGTAAAATTTTTTTACATGATTTTTTTAAATTTTTTACATAAAAAGTTTTTATCACGTTCAAGTGTGTTAACAGTTGCAATTAAACGTGTTATGTATGATATTATGAAATCTTTAATGAAAGTAGCAATTGTAGGTTATTTCCTAGTTTTTTTTTTTAGTGTTGCTTAGATCTCCTAAAAAGAAAATCATTTCCATGTTAACAAAAATCACCAAAACCTCAATTTTTTCGATAGAAAAACTCGAGGCATATTAATACAATTATTAATTGTAAAATTCAATAATTACTTCAAACTATTAAAATGCTACAAACAATATACACTGCTTTTATAGAATCCTTTAAATATTATTCTATATTATAAGTATATATCTTTAAATATTATTGTATATTTTAATCATTTTTAAATAATTAAAAAAAATTATCTATTTTAGATGTTTGGATGATACTGTTATAAATATTATACAAATGTTATTATGAAATATATTTGTTGTTTTATATGGTAATTGTGCCACCAAAATAGTAATTTACCTCCATAGATTATATGTACGACATATTTATACCAGAAATTCGGTCATTTAGTTCTTTCAATAAACATTTAAAAAAATCTCTGGTGACCTACACTCAACTGTAATATTAGTAAACATAATATCAGACTTCTTGGTCAATAATGTATAATGACCCATTTAGGCATAATATAAATGTATAAATGAGAGATATTTATTAGTCTTTCATTCCAGGAAGTAGTACAGAGAGTGTACTACTATCCACTTATCAATATATATGCTTATTTTTGTATATTACAGCACTGTTGCATATATTATCATCCTATATATTAATAACACTAGTAACTACTGTGTCACACGCCTGAGTGTGACTGATGATAACACGAGAGTGGTAGAAGTTAAACAGAGTCGTTAATATAATAAAATAATATGAACCTTGCTGGGATCGAACCCACCACATTTGAATCAGTAGTCGCCCCTCGCTAATGTCCATGCCAAAGTGACCTTCTTGCAATAGGCTTCTAACACCTGATATAAATGAAGTTTTCTTTGTTAAGTCAACTAAAAATGAAGTCTTAACTATTTTATGGTTAAAGTGATTTTAAACTTCAAACAGATTAAACATTAGTTTTTTGATTTAAATTATATTGATTTAACTATAATAAATTTAGAAAGAGGAAATTTAATAAATATTCGACGAGAATATGAAATGATTATTTAATATACCAACAAATGATATTTATTATGGTTAAAAGAAGTTTTAGAAATTATCAAAGTAATATAAGTAAAATATTAACAGTATACAATTGTATCCATAGTCAAAAAACACTTTGTCATAATGACTATACTTTACTTCTTTTGATGTATCTATTTCAACAAAAATTATAGAGTAAGGCTCCCGATGCTCCGGGTGGTACAAGAATGATCTACTTAATAAAACTAATCTAGATAAATAAAATAATGATTTTGTCTGTACTTTGCTTAGAACTGACTCATTTCAAGTTTTCTTTACGTTTCATACATTGGAGAAACCGAATCGACCCTTAGAAAAATTTCTGTCGGTTTGTCCGCAAAATTTTGTTACAAGTAAACTCAGCCACCATAACACATATCAAGCTGAAACTTTTACAGTAAATTTATGTATGTGTAACTTAAAATATAGGCTCTAAATTGATTGGAAATTCAACGTAGAAGTGAAGTTATGGACGTTTAAAGCAAAAACGTTTGTCACAAGTAAACTCAGCCACCATAAGACATAGCGAGCTGAAACTTTGACACTGGATTTGTGTATGCCTAACTTAAAATATAGGCTCTAAGTAGATTGATAACTCAGTGCAGAAGCGAAATTATGGGGCTTTAAGCTGTATTTTGCTCCCTTCGCAGACAAGTTTATTTTGAAAATACACAGGTGTGGCAAGTAGGTATTATTGTTGATTTTAATTTAATTTAAGCATATGAATATATTGGGTACATCTTTATGTTAAATATATTGGGAAAAACCAACAAACAAGTTCTTACGTTATATCAACCCGAAGATAGAACTTAAAAGTCAGTAAAGAGAGTGATTAGAAATGAGGAAGCATTTCATTATCTAACTGAATTTCTTGGCTTCGTGACAGCTCCTGGACTGCCTGCTCATGAGTAAAAACTTAAAGTAGGAGCACCATCATGCTGTGTTTAGTATCAGTAACAAATTTCATGTTACGAAACTTGAGTGCCTCGGGAATGTGAAAAAGGACAGGAACAGGACCATTTTCTCAAATGGTCAACTGTAGTTTGCTTGCTCAAGAGTTAGAGGTTCCAACTCTTTATTCTTCCATGAACCTCAAGAACAGACTTCTAATGTGGTGTATACAGAAGCATTTGTTTAACACTACGCTAATAATGGTATTTTTTACTATTCTATAATTTCTAATGATATTTTGGAATACCAAGTAGAATCAAATTTTTGATTCCGTCAAAGACGGGTAGGTTTGCTAGTTCTCTATAAATTAAAGAGTTCAAGACAAATCGCCTTGTCTGTGCCTCCTGAGGAATCGGTGCCACGTTACTGGCTGGTGGTAGAACAGCACATTATAGATTCAAGCTTCTTTTAAATGTTGGAAAAAATGACTTTTGTAATTTTGCTTACAAAATTTATCTCCAACAGCAGACTTAGTAAGGGCTGCAAACATAATTATTCCGGACGGATGTCCATCGTTGAGGAAAGAAAGTTTTGAAACAGTGGACAGAGCTCCCAGAGATATATGTGACAATAATGAATCATTCCGAGAAATAATGACCTTGTGAAACTTCTACCAGTTGTCAAGAAAGGAATGACGCTGATGTCTAATGCTTGCGTCAAAGAGTCTTACTTGTTAAATTCCATTTAACTCGCAATATGAGAGTTCAAGAAAAAGATGGGGAAATACTCTACTTTTCTGATAAAAATATTATGAAAAACAGAGTTGAGAAAAATGAAAATAATGAGATTGCGCTACCCGAAGACATGATTATCCGTTCACATAATGTTGACCAGTGCCATGTACATTTGCAAATCCACAAAAATTGTTCACAGAAAATTGTATATTGGTTTCATTTAACGAGACAGTCAGAGAAATTAATCATAAGTGCATTAAACAATTTCAAGGAGAAATTAAACAATATCTATTATATACCTCAGTTTGTATAGGAACGAACCACACATTACCCTCAAGAATTTCTTGACTCACTAGAGTTCTCTGGATTGCCTCAACATAAGCAATAACTCAAAGAAGGAGATCCTATCATGTGTATGAGGAATACTGATCCAGTGCGCTTGAAACTAGTATCAACTAATCCTCCACATAATGTTCTATTTTTAAGCATAGATTAAGTTTGATCCGTCAAAAGATATGACTTGTGCAACAGCACAACAGCTTTCTTTTAGAAAGCTCCCACAAGCTTTCAGATTGAATTATAAGTCAAAATTTATACATTTTGTTGAAAAAAATTTTTTTTGTTCTTTTAAAAATCTGAGTATATTTTTTGTTTATTGCTTTTTCTAACCACAATGATAATACCAAAATTTCAAGCCTCTAGAATTTGTAGTTTAGAAGACAAAAAATGTTCTCTAAAAACAGGTTTTTGACAATAAAAGTGACTTTCCCATCATGCATAATTGCTCCCAATCAATAGGGCACATCTACACTGTGAGGTCCATTTTTGTGTAAAATATCAATTTGATCCATCGAAGATTCTAGACAGTAGCATGATCACAACTTTGGACACAGACTCAAACACAGTCATCAACGACAAAACTCCATAAAATGACTTTTGGGACCTCAAAACATACAATTTAGTCAAAATCTCGATAAAACATTTTTTCACGATCACTATACTTTACTTATAGCATAGTAAAAATTTAACTCTTTTGGTAGGTCATGGCTAATTTAAATAAGGGGGTTACAGATTTATTTTAAATAGTGCATTCAAAATAATCATAGAGTAAATAATAGTTCGAGTAAAATTTTAATGAAGATTGATAAACAAAAATTTGAAACACTTCCATATTAAAATATGAAGTTATTTTCCTGACAAGACAGAAAATCAGAACAGAATCAAGGATTTCAGAACGAATTCATTGAACCGAGTAATCATTGTGAAACAAAATTGAGTTTGTTCATCTTCTAATCCCAAATATTGTTTAAAAGTCCTGTGGAATGTCGAATATGATGGATATTTCTACGAGAAATCTGTTTCTATTTCAAACAAAATTCCTTTGATAATAGCATTTCCTAGATGAAGGTTTTAGCTGTCCAGTGTTCAACTAAAGTTCTCAAAATGAAACTGTCATCAGAAAAAATGCAATATCAGCCATCAGATCAAAATAAAAATACTACTACATTTTTAAAATATGATTAAAATCAATTATCTATTAATCAGTAAAGGTGGACACCTAAATGCTTCATAAAAATTGTTCAACACATTTATGTAGTTAAGTTTTTTTTTATGTCATGTTTCATAATAATCATTGGTACTGGGTGATTGCTACTATTCAAAAACTATTGGTTGGCCGGAACTGAAAAGATTTATTTTAAAAAATGGTTACAACTGCATAACGTGAGAGGCCACTGTCACGAACTCCTTCATCCATTGATTTTTGTTGGCTCCTCACAAACATTTAACTAACTCTGCCAACATTCTCTTGTGTATTAAATGTTTAAGCCTTCCTTATCTTTATATCAGTTTGGTTTTGAATATCACTTTTTGCAACTTACTAGGGCAATTAATAATATTACTTTTTTTTTGTTCTTTGCTATATGAACTTCATACCATCTACAATAATATATCACCTCTTAAGTCTCATTGCTATGTACAATTATATTTAGTATTGCACAATTTCTCTCTAACAATACAAGTGAATTAATTAAATCATAAAACGTTGTATAAACGTTTAAAAATACATTTACACATTCAAAAAAAAGACATAACAGTGAGACGACCAGTCAATCCTTAAGTGTTGCTTCCTTAAAGGAAATTGTTCTATTACTGCATTGATTGTTGATTGAGAGACTTAAGTTTAGCTTTATTCCAGTTTATTATAACAAATATCGGGAACTAACATTAGTTTAAGTTGTAATTACGCTATAGAAGTCAGTTAGCATAGAGAGTTATATAATTCAGGAAGCAACTAAAATTTCATTTTCGTTAGATGGTAATTGTGCCACCATGCTAGATGGTAATTTCGTTATATCATGCAAATAACTGAATGTTTGGTTTCAGTTAAGGAAAATTTTGACAATAAATTGAGAATATGAAAACAGCGTTGTTTAATTATTATATCCATTTATTCTCTTTGTGTTTTTCTAAAATTGTCATACAATTGGAATTGTATATCATTTTCATTTTCTCGACATAAGATTAGAATTTCTTTTCAAATATATTAAGAAGAGGTTATTATGCTTCTAATACACAGTAGTAAATCTATATAAATAAAATAATGAATTTGTCTGTACATTGCTTAGAACTGACTCATTTCAAGTTTTCTTTACGTTTCACACATTGGAGAAACCGAATCGACCCTTAGAAAAATTTCTGTCGGTTTGTCCGCAAAACTTTGTCACAAGTAAACTCAGCTACCATAAAACATATAAAGCTGAAACTTTTACAGTAGATTTGTGTAGGTCTACCTTAAAATATAGACTCTGAATTGATTCGAAATTCAACGTAGAAGTGAAGTTATGGACGTTTAAAGCAAAAACGTTTGTCACAAGTAAACTTAGCCACCATGAGACATAGCGAGCTGAAACTTTGTCACTAGATTTGTGTATGCCTAACTTAAAATATAGGCTCTAAATAGATTGAAAATTCAGTGCGGAAGCAAAGTTATGGGGCTTTAAGTTGTATTTTACTAATTTCACAGACAAGTTTGTTTTGAAAATACACAGGTATGGCAAGTAGGTATTGTTGATTTCAAGTTCTTTTGAGCATATGAATATACTGCGTATTTGACATCATTGAAAGGTGTTTCCCAGAGTTGAGGATGTATTATCTCTTAAGAATAGATAGTTTTGTAAACGAGGAATTCTCAGCTCTTAATAAGAACAGGCAGGAAAAATCAACAAACAAGTTCTTATGCTATATCATACCGAGGAAAGAACTTACAAGTCAGTACAGAGAGTCTTGACTCTGAATTTATTTCTCCTGGACTGCCTGCTCATCAGTAAAAACTTCAAGTAGGAACACCAATCATAATGCAATTTAGTATCAGTAACAAATTTAATGTTACGAAACGTGAGTGTTCCAAAACTGTGCAACAGGACACGACTCTGACTTCGTGATCTGCACAGATACGCCATAGAGGAGGACATCATAACTGGGTGTGGTATTGGGGAGTCTGTGTGTATACCACCCATACCATTGATTCCGAGCCACTATTTCTTTCTGTTGGAGCGATTTCAAAGTCCTTTCAGAGTCTATTTAGCATTGACGTTAACTAAGTCGCAAGCGGAAACTTTATCTAACGCAGTAATTCAAGTTAGCGAGACCAAGTTTTTCTCACATGGTCAACTGTAGTTTACTTGCTCAAGATTCAGAGGTTCCAACTGTTTGTTCTTCCATGAACCTGAATGACAAACAGCTAATGTATTGTGTACAGAGGTATTTGCTTAACACTGTACTAATAATGCTATTTTTAACTATTCTATAATTTCTAATGGCATTTTGGAATACTAAGTATAATAGAACATTTGATTCTGTCAAAGACGGTTACGTTTGCTACGTATTATATATAACTGTAAACTTTTTTTTAATTTAATATTTGCTTAATAAAAACACTGGTACTAAAGTAAGGTATGGAGCCAGAGTAGACCAGTGTCTTCCGTGCTCGCCGATGACAGTAGTGCATATTTATTATAAATAAATGTAACAAACAAATATTTTTTTTAATTTAAAATGTGAATAATGCTCGTATAAAAAATGGTAATAAAGTAAAGGGATCTAGCCAGGGTAGCCAGTAGCTTGCTTGCTCGCCGGTGACAGTAGTGCAAATATACTATAAATAAATGTAACACAAAAATTTTTTTTTAATGTAATATTTCCGTAATATAAACACTGGTACTAAAGTAAGGTATGGCACCAGAGTAGCCCAGTGGCTTGTGTGCTCGCTGTTGACAGTAGCACAAGTATATCTATATAAACAAAAGAAAGGTTTTGTCGTACATTGCTTAGAACTGACTCATTTCATGTTTTCTTTGCGTTTCATAATTTAGAGACGCCTCATGTACCATTAGAATAATTTCTCTCTGTCGGTTTGTCGGTTTTGTCCGCAAAATATTGTTACCAGTAAACTCAGCCACCATAAGACATAATAAGCTGAAACTTTGACAGTAGATTTGTGTATGCCTAACTTAAAATCAAAGCTTTGAATGGATTGAATATTAAACGATGAAGCGAAGTTATGAACTTTTAAGCCGTGTTTGGCTAATTACACAGACATGTTTCTTTTTAAAGTATACAGGTGTAGCAATTAAGTATTGTTAGTAGATTTAATTCCATTTCCGTACATGAATATATTGCTTATTTGAGCTTATTGACAAGGTGTTTCCCAGAGTTCAAGATGTACTATCTATTCAGAATAAATGGCTTTGTGAACGAGCCAATTCTCAAGCCTTACTAATGAACCGGCAGGAAAAATCAACAAACAAGTTCTTACGCTATATCATACCAAGGAAAAAACTTACAAGTCAGTAAAGAGATTGGATTAGTGATGAAGAAGCAGTTCATTATCTAATTGAATTTCTTCACTCTGAATTTATTTCTCCTAGACTGCCTACTCATGAGTAAAAACTTAAAGTAGGAGCACCAATCATGCTGCAATTTAGTAACAGTAACAAATTTCATGTTACGAAACATGAGTGCCCCAAAACTGTGCAATGGGACACGACTCTGAGTTCGTGTTCTACACAGATATGCATAGAGGCGGACATAATGACTGGATGTGGTATTGGGGAGTCTGTGTGTATACCACGTATACCATTGATTCCGAGCCACTGTCTGTCTCCGTTGAAATGATTGCAAAGTCCCGTCAGAGTCTATTTCGCAATGACGTTAACTAAGTCGCAAGGGGAAACTTTATCTAACGCAGGAGTTCAAGTTAGCGAGACCAAGTTTTTCGCACATGGTCAACTGTAGTTTACTTGCTCGGGATTCAGAGGTTACAACTGTCTGTTGTTCCATAAACCTGAAGGGGAGACAGCTAATGTGGTGTAGACAGATCCATTTGTTTAACAGTGTACTATAATGATATTGTCTACTATTCTATAATTTCCAATTATAGTATTAGTATGATAGTATAATTGGTATGGTATTCCATGATATTTTGGAATACCAAGCATAATAGAATTTTTGATTCCGTCAAAGACGGGTACGTTTGCTAGTTTGTAATAAAATATGAATTCTAAAAGTGTTTTTACTTTTTTCAATTTAAATTACTCTAAAATATGATTATCCAGACATATTCTTTCGTTAATTGTAAAATATGTCAATGTAGTGTCGGATGGCGCTGTACAATAGATGAAAACAGGGACTCCTTCAGAATTCTAAACACCTTCCTCGTGAATCCAATTAATTCAACCCTCTAAATTAACTCAATTATATAACTCTCTAACCTAAACAAGAAATATTAAAACGTATACACCTTTGTTTAACTTGGGAATGTATTCTACAGTTATTATACTGCACGTGACCAGGATAAAAATAAATATCCTCGAAAGAATATGAATGTTATGTGGACAAAGTAATAACCTTTTTTTGCAAGAATTTATGCACTGCTTAAAATTACTTTCTCTCTAGGAATTACTAACCACTTCAAAAAATAATAATACTATTTATAAATAAAGTAATAAAACTAACCTTAATTGGTATATTAGTTTCTTGAACTCTTAATCACAAAAATTGGATTAAAACAATATATATTGATAAGTGAAGTGGTAAATAAATGAACGTTGTTGGTGCCATAGAGGTTAGTATATGTTAGAAGATTTTTTTTGGAACGTCATAGTTTTTACATTGTGTGTGGTTTTTAACGTGAATGCTTTTTCAATTTCTAATAATCTAATTGGTTATTCGTTTATACATCTTCATAGCAACTGGTGCCTAAATTACAACATCCATTTTTTTTCATTTTGATAGATTTTTGCTATTTTCCGAGTTTTGATAAAACAATTAGTATATGCTTAAAAAAAGACAATGGAATATACTAAAGCAACGATAAAATGAAGACAGTGGTCACTAGGAGGTTATATACATTAATATGTTAAACGACTTAGATGAGTCCTTCTGAAATGACGAAACGTCCTCAAACTTTTACGATATAATAAAATTTGTCTAAAAGTATATCAAAACCGATGTTTATATAAAAATGAAATATGACTGACTTATATTTGTATATAGGTGAACACAACTGGTTCTCATGCTTGTTATGTATGTAACTTAGCTATATCAAAAATGAATTATCAGTGTGGTTTCTAGGAAATTCTGCGAAAGTAGGATATATTCAAATTTAATGAAACGACTGTGAGGTATCATAAAGTATATACTGGAATATTCAGATTTAGGCTGGTTGTGATACGTTGTAGGTGCAACTGACTTGATTCCTTTTGCCTCATAGGTTCAGTGCATACCGCACCGGTTTTCTATAGGTTTTAAATCGTTTTATCATGAATTATCACCATCACTCACATCAAGGTTTACTTCGTGTATGATTCGGCATCAGTATGCAAATCTCATTGGACGATTCTATTAATCCTAACATTTACAGAACGACAAAACAATGGACATCAACTCAGAAATAGATTACGAATAATCGACTCGAAAATTCTTTCCTACGGTGATAAAAACATATACCCCTTCTACCAATATAAGATACAATAATGTTTTTCATTTTATTATCGAACAGTCAAAAAAACCGACATCAATTTTTAGTCTTTAGACCAATACTAAATTGTCAATAAAAACTACAAAATTAAAAATTAAGTTCATCCAAATTATAAAAAATATTAATTAGTTTAGATTCTCAATCATTCAACTTATAATTGTAGTATTAAAAATGTTTTAATAAAACTATTAATCAATTCTTATGAGTGATGAAAGTAATCCTGCTACATATGAATTACTTCCCCCAAGAATTGAGGATAACCCTTCAACGCATGATTTATATTGTATACATATGCTTCATGGCTACACAACTAACCATTTTTGTAATCTTTCATCAAAATTGTGTTTTTTGTCTTTTTTTACCATATAATTATTAAAAGTTAGCAAAACTTAATTATTAGGTATATAAAAAATAATTTTCAAATTATTGTTTTTTTTAAGAGCAAAATATTAGCTTGATATTTGTAGTAAATAATAAGTAAAATTGTACAATATATTAAGAATATTGCTAATTTTATGGCTTACTTCCTTATGGTAATCTGTAGTGTGCATGATATTGCAACATTTACCAAGATATCATAATTAAACAATATTTACATTCTTTAAGTTAAAAATTATCATCCAATATAAAATCTTCATTTTTAAATAATTTCAAATTACAGTGATTAAAGCCTCATTTAACAGAGTAATAGTTTAAACAATGTTGTTTCTTCGGGTTGTGATGGAAATAAGTTAATGAAGAAGTCTTTTTCTTTGTCATAGATATTGCTCTCATGTGTTAATAACCTAAGGCAATCAAGTAATATTATAAGCAGAGTTGAAAAAATGAACTGTTTAAAATAAAATATGTTGTGACTTTAGACAATATTATTAGAAGGATTATTACTCTAAACCTATTGTAAAATTAAATAAACACATTTCTGCAGACTTTTACAGGAAGATTTCCTAAAATATGCTTATAAAATATCGCACGCCTATATAAGCAGCTTATTATTGTAATTACAACTACTGCCCCAGTAATGAATTTAAAGATGTTAATTCAATAGAGATATTAATACATTCAACAGGATGGTCAATATATATAACAATGCACATATCCATTTTATTTCATTTAGATTTATCTATATAAATAAAATAATGATTTTGTCTGTACATTACTTAGAACTGACTCATTTCAAGTTTTCTATACGTTTCATACATTAGAGAAACCGAATCCACCCTTAGAAAAATTTCTGTCGGTTTGTCGGTTTGTCGGTCTGTCGGTTTGTCGGTTTGTCTGTTTGTCCGCAAAACTTTGTCACAAGTAAACTCAGCTACCATAAGACATATAAAGCTGAAATTTTTACAGTAGGTTTGTGAAAGTCTAACTTAAAATATAGGCTCAGAATTGATTGGAAATTCAACGAAGAAGTGAAGTTATGGACGTTTAAACCAACCGTTTGTCACAAGTAAACTCAGCCACCATAAGACATGACAAGCTGAAACTTTGACACTGGATTTGTGTATGCCTTACAGAAAATACGGGCTCTAAATAGATTCATAATTCAGTACAGAAGCGAAGTTATAGTGCTTTAAGCGTATTTTCCTAACTTCATAGACAAGTTTGTTGTGAAAATACAGAGGTGTGGCAAGTAGGTATTGTTAGTTGATTTTAATATCATTGGAGCATATGAATATATTGCGTATTTGATATCTTTAAAAAGGTGTTTCCCAGAGTTGAGGATGTACTCTATTACGAATAAATAGTTTTGTAAACGAGCAATTCTCAACCCTTAATATGAACAGGCAGGAAAAATCAACAAACAAGTTCTTACGCTATATCATACCGAGGAAAAAACAAGTCAGTAAAGAGATTGGATTAGTGATGAAGAAGCAGTTCATTATCTAATTGAATTTCTTGACTCTGAATTTATTTCTCCTGAACTGCCTGCTCATGAGTAAAAACTTAAAGTAGGAGCACCAATCATGCTGCAATTTAGTAACAGTAACAAATTTCATGTTACGAAACATGGTGCCCCAAAACTGTCCAACGGGACACGACTCTGAGTTCGTGTTCTACACAGATACGCATAGAGGCGGACATAATGACTGGATGTGGTATTGGGGAGTCTGCGTGTATACCACGCATACCATTGATTCCGAGCCACTGTCTGTCTCCATTGAAATGATTGCAAATCAGACGTCAGAGGCTATTTAGCAATGACGTTAACTAAGTCGCAAAGGGAGACTATCTAACGCAGGAAGTTAGCGAAACCAAGTTTTTCTCACATGGTCAACTTTATGGTCACAAATTTATTTTTTGCTAGTATAAAATAAATAAATTATTTTTATTTTAAACCCATTATGTAAATTTTATAAAGTTATTATAGTTAATTTCAGTTTAAAAAATTTAGTGTCAAATATTATAATTTTTAAAATACAAAATTAAAAAATTCATATTCCATTTATATATAACAACGATCCTGTTTGCAATAGAAACCAATATTGTTTAAACGTTTTCCCAAGTATATATTAGTCAAAGTTTTAGAGTTTACTAGAGTAAAATAAAATTAGATATTTTGAGTGCATTTCATCAAATAATTTTCAATTGAACCTTGTTTATAAGGAATGAAGAAGTAATTTTTTTTTTAAAAAAAAAGACCAATCATCTTTTGGTGTAATCCTCTTTTAGGAAAAAACTACACTTTTCTCAACGTCCTTTCTATTTTTTTCCACTAATAAGAATTGTCCAAAGTACGACCTTCTTATTTTGAGCATATTTCTTTTCTGTTATCGATTTCTCCAAGCTTGTAAATAAGAAGAACTTTTAGGAATGGATAGTACGGGAAGTGAGGTAGCAATTATAATTCAGTTTATGCTGTTCAGGGCCGACAAGTTTGAACAAATGTGCTGGTGTGGTGTCGTGGTTACACAGAACTCTCTTCTTCGCCAAATTCAGTCACGTTTACTTTGATTCCTTTCAAAATGGTCCCATAACCCACTGTTGTATTTATTGCTCTTTAGTCGTTTTTCCGAAGTCTATAAGTATTACCCCTTTGAACTCTTCGAACTAGGATTTAACCGTCATTCTCCTTTTTGGGTAAAGAAATATGACATAATTTTGTATAAAATTAATATAGATCTAAAATAAAAACTAGATACGCGTTTTTAATTTCTTACCGTGTCTGAATATATTAAAGCAATTATAGAAAACGGTTTGATGAACCAAACGAAATAAATTCACAGAAAGAAAACACATGCAAGAGATCCCAAAACTTTAAGGTTTAATTCAACTTATCAGGTAGAATGAGCCACTCCTAAGACAAGCGAGAGTGAAGTCTTTCATTGTTGCCAACTTACGAAGGGAAGGGAGACAAGAAGAAATGAAATAAATAATAACAAATATAAAAAAGAAAAAATATTATAAAACTAAAGTAAATATTTAAAATCAATAAAACAAACAAACTATATACATGAAAAATAAGTAAGTAAAGAAATTAGTTTAAAAATAATAAATAAATAATTATAAACAATATATAAGGATTGTAAATTATAACATAATTTACTGCGTAAAAGCAGATCTACCTCCCAGGAGACAAATAAGTGCTTCTTTTAAAGCTCTCAAAGTGGTATTAGCGTTGAGATCAGGAATCTGACAAAAAAAGTATACACGGAAACAGTCATTAGAGCTGTTAGAGCTGGCATGAAAGGCTACGGGATAGTCACTGAGCTTGCCAACAGAACACCTGAGATTACTTCGCAGCCTGCATTAATAGAAAATCAAACACAAAAAAAAGTGTCACGTTGGATGCAGTCCAACCAATACAGTACTTTTTATTAAAAATAGAGTACTTGTGATTGTTAAGGAATAGGGTTTGTCGGTTTTTAAAAACCGGTTTTTGGAGAAAATTATGAAATTCGAAAACCATTTTTTTAGTAGAAAATATCGGTTTTCAATGTATGAATAACACTTTAAAAAAATTTGAAGATGACAAATGTAACCAAATGTACCAGATTGATGAAAACACTGTTGCAAGCGGTTTGGTTCTTGGAATCATATCGGTCCGATTTAATAATATGGTTATTATAAATATAACATAGTTATAAAATAATATGGTTAATAATATGGTTATTATAAAAATATGAAAATATATTGTTTTTATATATTCGAACCCTTTGCTGAATAACTCGTTTTACTATTATAAAAATATTTACATCCTTATATGTGAAAATTATGCATAAACAACGAATAATTGTTTTTAAAGTTATTTAATCCTGATCAACTATTATTTATTTGTTCTACTAAATTACATTAAAAAAATTTTACTATCAATAAAATTGAACAGTAAATAATTTCAGTCAAAAACTGCTTTTAATCACTCTAAATTGTCTGTTAAAATTTTTTGTTCGAATTACAGAATATTCGAGCAAAAAAATTCTTTTATAAAAATTCGAAACAGGTTAAAACCGGTTTTCTGGAAAAATTACTATTCGAAAACCGGTTTTCTAAAATGTCGATTTTTGTAAAAACCCTACTAAGGAAGGAACAGGCTTGATGGTAAAGCATGTAAGACAGTCACATTGTCCACATACACCCATATAAGCAGTGTTATTGGGAGGCTTAAGGGAGATATATGTGAAAGAGATAGATCTGAGTTTAGCAGGTGTGCGGTAAGGATGAAAGGTGGCTCCCTGAAGATAGAAGAAGTACAGGAGGACGAAGAAAATATAGGAAAACACTCCTTGATAATTACCCTCAGCCCATGAGCACCAGGAAAAGTAATTATGTTTCGACTTATTTGACGATACAAGTCAAAATATAAGGGATCTCTTATACGTTTTGTTTCTTTGAATTTGTTTTATATATATAATTCTCCCTTTCCATTATTTTTTTAATAATCTTGTTTTCATTTTGATTTTCTTTTTATATATGAACTTTTCAACTTTCTAATTTTCTTCTTAATAATTTTGTTATGTTTTAGTAATCTTTTACTGTTATTCTATTATTCTTTTTTTATTTATAAATATTGCACTTATTCCTGTCTTTCTTTATTTTTTTTTCATTCATATGAAGTTCCTTGACTCTTCTGTAACTATTTTTTTTTCTTTCATATGAAGTTCCTTGACTCTTCTGTAACTATTTTTTTTTCTTCATATGAAGTTCCTTGACTCTTCTGTAACTATTTTGTTTTCATTCATATGAAGTTCCTTGACTCTTCTGTAACTATTTTTTTTTTATAATAGGTGCACCAGGACTGTACTGATATTTTAATTAAATTTAAATTTAACTCATTTTTGTAATTTAAATTTTATATTTTAAATTTCACATGAGGAAGAAATACAAAATAACTTAAAACTACAGATATATAGTCATTTCGCTTGTGGAGTTCTTTCTTTGACTTTTCCTAATATCGATAAATACTAAAAAATGGTGATCAAAAACTATAAAGTTATTTAAAAGTTTTTTTTTAAATAATAACTGTAGTAAAAACTTCTACAAAATTATTAATAAAGTTTTCTACTCTGTAACATACCAAGTGGATAAAGTTCTGTAGCACTGTACTGGGGATGCAGTGCTGGAATAACATATTTTCAATATTTTATTTAAAATATTCATAAAATCTAAAGCTTCTATTAAACAAATTAAGCTTTTTACTTTGTAAGCATTTTAAATTTTATATTTGATTATCAATTTTTTTTTGTTTCTTCACTTCAGTAATTGTTAATAACGACTCTTGATTTAAACTAAATTAAAAATGGTAGAAAACTGGTAAAAACCCGGGGTACACCACTGCTATTAGTATTATTAGGTTTTCATCATAACCATTTTTTTTTTAAGAAATATGTGATGAACAAGTTTAAATGAGACACATCATTGCTCAGCTAGATTAACAAAGTATACATGTTATATTGATTTTTAATTCATTGAAGTTGTGTTTAGATTTCAATTATATATTACTCTTTACAAACTGTACTAATGTAAAAACTACATTGGGTAGTACGCCTCAACGTATTAAACCAAAATCTATAAACTGGATTCTCTGGCAACTTTTAGAGAATTAAATAAACAAAGATTTCTGATAAAATTAATAGAAAGCTTTTCGCTGAAAATCGTTTGTTTAGTTGCTAAACTGAAACAATTTTTCATGATAAGAAAAAGAACTGCAAGATGACATTTTAAGAGAAAGCAACATTAAAACTACAATTTAAATAAGTAAACTTTCATAAATGGAACACCTTGATAAAAGTGTGGAAAATAAAATGCAATTTTCAGCCACTTATATATCCAAAAAATTTTTTTTGCAGTTTTCACAACAAAAGTAAATTTAATAATAAACTAACTACAGAAGATTAAATTTCATATATAATGGAAGTTATCAATTTTCTCTTTGACGAGAAGCAATCTTCCCGAATAATTAATTTGTAATATCTTTTTTTTTATATTTATTTAAATTAGTCAAAAATTGCTGTTTCGTTGAAATACGTAGCTTTCGTAGCAATAAAAAGTTTGAAAGACCTTGACATCGGCAGTAGGGTCACTCTTCACTTCGATTCTCATGTTAATGAATTTACGTAAATTTTAATAGAAATCATTTATATTTCATTAAAATAGAACCGTAGGTGATTTAATCCATATCAATTGAAGCAAAGACCAAAATATAAAGCTTTATTTTGTGGGCTTTATTTAGGATTTTAGAAGCTATAAGGGTAAATGTGAATGGTTGAGGGATTAGCAGTATTACATTAGTACATATCATAAATGCTAAAATTGACTAAAAAAATAAATGTTTTAACTTTTACAAGTAATATATAAACTTTCCAACAAAATTATTTTTTTCTAAAGTATAATACATTTCATATTTACCACGGTCAATAACACATAGAGAGTTACCAACTTTTTTTTTTTTTTTTTTTAGTGTTATTTATATTAAGATGCAGAAACAATTTTATTTTATCGTTGTTTCAGCATAGTCATGAACCATTAACTGTTTGCCCATTTTCTTAAAGTGAAACATACACAATTCGTGGTTTAAAAGAGTTATAATGTAACCACTGAAACGTTCATACAATAATTGCTGATACTGTTTTGAGCAAAATTCTTACAAGAACAGTAGAACATATATATGACCAGTTAAAACGTAATTTAATTTTATTTTGTTCATTTTTGGAATAAAAAACGCCTACTCTCTCTCCCTCTCTGTCTCTCTCTTTCTCTATCTATCTCAGTTGAATTATTATCAAATATAAAAATAAAAGTATAATAGTATGAATTGTTTAAAATATTTAAAATAAGCAAAAACCATATTTGTATTTGTATTAAGGTTTAATTTAAGGAACTTCATATTATAAGGGTTTAAGAATAAGGTTTACTTAATTAAAAATGTCTTCTTCTTGTTAGTATGTCTTCTTGACATTTTTCTCATTCGATTATACACAGTAAAGTTAAAATTTAAGAAGAAAAACTTCCTTGCATTGGTCGTTTAAAATTCAAATGGGACATCGTAGGCAGGCTAAGTAATTCGTTACCACCACAATGCAGTATCTGTTTGCATGTCATTTTCTTTGTTTAATTCATTTTACACAAGCTCTATGCAAATTTTGTGTTTGTAAGGGATCAGTGGATAAAGTATTATTGACTTTTTGCAGGTTGAACGTGTAGAAATTCTTTCATTATTTCACTAGTACTTTCTCTTTCCTTTAATGAATATTATTACAACATTCTTTTCTGAATCATTTCATCTATTTAGTCGAGAGTCGTTAGTCTCTGATAAAGTGAAATCACAGCACTGAACAGACGCTACAAACTTGTACTTCTCCTGATGTACTAACAGTCAAAATAAACAATTATCTAATAACTACTACAATATAAAAGGTTGATTATATATTGGACTTCTTAAGCTCGGTATTGAGATACCGGGAGTAGCAAGGCGTTTTAATTCTCTGAAGATAAAATTTGTTTATCCTTAGTAAAATTCTTGACTATCCTTTCTATATAATAATCAAAATAATTATTCAGAATTAAAAATCTATTACTATAGTTCTTCAGCCAGTAATATACCGTTGAAACTTTTCACAACAATTTATTTCTGTAATTGTAATATCTAAGCTGAATTTTTTTCTCTTACTAATAGTCCTGAAAATATTTAATACATTCACAAGTATTATGGTAAAAGGCTATTTGGAATACATTTATCGCATTGTTATCACTCATTCATATTGTGTTTTCTTACATTAGAATGTTTAGTCAAGTGCTGTTATCACAGAATTTGAGTTCAGTTGATATTGGATTACCACTTACTACTGATGTTTACCACAGTTATAAGGATATACTGTTATAAAGGTTATCAGCGATTACACTTCCTATGTCAGACTCCTTAATCGACCAGTCAACTAGTAGCTTCTCAAAAATTCACATGTTCAGTAACCGAGTAAGCCAAGTGGCAAAAGGTACAGAGTATGGTGGTTTACATTGCTATAACTGCTGTTTACTGTTATAACTGTATGCTTTCTACATTGTTATTACATTTTCATATTCTTATAAAAAAAATAATCAACGGATTACGCTGAACAATAAATTTAAGGCATTTATAAGTTCATTGGTGAAAAAAAAGTCATATTGAGTCTTGTTAATTTTTTAAAAGAAAAAAGTTGGATCGTTTAAAATAAAATATAATTGCAAGAGAAGTTTTGTGAGCAATTTTTCTACAATAATTGAAAGTGAAGCATCAGAATATTTTCAAGGTAGAAGGCTATTGCTGATGACAGAAGGAAGTTAGCAGCACTAATAAAGTTTTGGATTATCCCAAATATAGCAGTTTCAATGAAAAACATGTTACTGAAGATAACGAAGACGAGAGTTATTGAGAAAACCTCAATGAGGAAATGAGTGGTATGGCTGTAGGATTCTGAAAGCAGATCTAAAACTTTCTATTTTTAATTACGAAAAAAAGATTGTTATGTTAATTCTCTTGGGCTTTGATATAATAAAAACTTATAGGAGTAGACAGGGGTTGGTAGTTATGTCAACATGGGATCTATATAAATAAAAGAAAGGTTTTGTCTGTACATTGCTCAGAACTGAATCATTTCAAGTTGTATTTACGTTTCATACATTCGAAAAACCGAATACACCCTCAGAAAAACTTCTGTCTGTCGGTTTGTCCGCAAAATTGTGTCACAAGTAAATTCAACCACTATAATAAATATCAACCTGAAACTTTGACAGTAGATTTGTATATGTCCAACTTAAACTATAAGCTATGAATGGATTAAAAGTTCAAAGTAGAAGCAAAGTTATGAACTTTAAGCCGTCTTTGGCTAGCTACACAGACATGTGTTTATTTTGAAAATATACCGATGCAGGAAATATGTATTGTTAGTTGTTTCTAAGTTCATTTGCGTATAAATATATTGTTTGAGCTTATTGACAAGGTGTTTCCTAGATGTCAAGCTGTACTATCTATTCAGAATTAATGGCTTTGTGAACAAGCAATTCTTAACCCTTACTATGAGCAAGAGAAAAATCAACAATCAAGTTGTTACGCTAAATCAAGCCGACAAAAGAACTTAAAAGTCAGTAAAGAGAGTGATTAGTGATGAGGATTAGTGAATTGAATTTCTTGACTCCGTGACTCCTCCTAGACTGACTTTATACTAACAATGATATTTTCTACTGTTCTATAATTTCTAATTATATTTTGGAATGTCATGTATCATTGAATTTTTGATTCAATCAAATACAGTCATGTTTGCTAGTCTCTAATATAAACAAGCACTCATTACTGGAAATTATATTAGCAAAATTCTAAGGAATGAATACAGTAATTTGTTGTATGGTATTTACTCAAATGTGAATAAAATAGTAATCAATAAGTTTCTCAGAGATTCAGGTTATAATTAGACTACGCGTTAAAACTCTTCGTGTTCTTCCTCTTGATAATTATAGCTTGAGGATGAACACAAAATTTTTGAAACGCACAGATATAAACTGAGTATGTGTACACACTTGTTGATCACCATTTCTCTCTTTTATTTAGAGTAAAACTCTTGATCTTTTTTATCAATAAAATTTTGATTCACTAATTGATTTCAAGTTATAATTATTTCAATAAATAAACGATAGCCTAGAAATGCTTCTCTTTTTCATTCATTTTCTAAACCAAATAGCCAGTATCGTATTTTATTTTAAACTTGGTTTATATGGGGGAGAATTCGCGTGTAAATTTAAAAACAAACAAACATTTGAGATTGTATGTAAGTTGAAAAAACCAACATATGATTAATATATACCTTGTTTTAATTCAATCCTTTTTTTATATATAAACTAGCAGACCAGCATTTTACGAAAATTCAGAGATGATAAGTGGTATTTCAAAATATTATTAGAAAAATTACAGAATAGAAAGAAATATATTTATTAGCACAATGTTCAGTAAGTGCCTCAGTATATACCACATTAGCTGTCTGTCCTTCAGATACATGGAAGAACAGAGAGTTGGAACCTCTGACTCTTGAGCAAGCAACATACAGTTGACCATGTCAGAAACATTTGGTGTCACTCGCTTCAATTTCTGCCGTGGATAGAGATAGTTAGTTAGTCGATTCCCCTTGCGACTTAGTTACCATTACTGCGAAACAGACGCTGACGGGAAATCGCAACCGTTTGAATTGAAAGGGAAACCGTTTTCAAAGCATTATTCTGAATAAATGGCAGATCTTGAACTTTGGGAAACACCTTGTCAATTATCTCTTGCTGGGAGCTTAAATGCAAATGAAATTGAAATCTACAATACCTACTTGCTATACCTGTATATTTTTAAAATAAACAAGTCTGTGAAGTTACCCAAGAACATCTTAAAAGTCCATAACTTCGCTTCTGCAAAGAATTTTCAATCCATTCAAAGCTTGGATTTTAAGTTTGACATACCAAATTTACTGTCAAAATTTTAGCTCACTATGTCTTATGGTGACTGAGTTTACTTGTGACAACATTTTGCGGAAAAATCGACGAACCGACAGACAGAAATTTTTCTAAGGGAGGATTTGGTTTCTATAATGTATGAAACGTAAAGATAACTTGGATTGAGTCAGTTCTAAGTAACGTACAGACAAAACCTTTCTTTTATTTATATAGATTATCTTATAAAACAAAATAAATTTGACATAAACACTAATTTGATTGTGAAAAAAATAATAAATTATATATTCACAAACTAAACAGATCAATCTTCAAGAAATAATTATTTAGATTTAGTAAAGTATTTATTTGTAAAGAATACATGTATAAAATTAGTGTTTATTATGAAAATACCATATCATGAATCTTTTGTTTCACTCGGATTAATTACATGTGTAAATAAATCGAAAAAATAATTTCTCATTGCCACATTTATTATAAGAGGGAGTAAATTAGGAGAGACACGTTGTGAGGAAATATTCATGAGAAAATCAGAATGAGGTAAAACGTGATTGCAACCTCTGCAATATTTACAGGCACGTTTTATCCTACAGAATACTAGAGGAAGATGCAAACATAATACTTAGAGCCAACTTATTACAACAGAAGTAGCAATATAATAATAATGACGGTGGTCAGGAGGCAAAATGAAGGTATTTCTGAAGACTTATAGTCTGCCAAAATCGGTTTTAACTGTCTTAATTTTACAAAGTTTGAACAGAAGAAAAGTTGTTACAGTCAGATGAATGTTGTAAAGCTGTTGAACAGTGAATAGACGTCGGTACAAGATATCATTCTGGAAGCGGATTATGAACTTTAGCGACATAAGTCAATTGACTAGAAATTAATCTTATTTCAAAACAACTTTAAGACTGCTATGGAGGAATATGAGTTTTTCTGACTTCGCTGCGCAACCTGCTTTAAATTAGAGTGTAAATGTTCCCTCCAACGCTAGATATTCTTTCACTTTGGACATATGAAGGAAGAACTGACAGATGCTTTTTTTTCTGCTGTTATTAGAAGAACAAATCATTTATAATTGTATCCACTAAACTGCAATACTAGTTGTATTGTATGTAGAATTATAATATTTAATTCATATAGAATACCACAGGGGAATATATATATATATTAAAATATATAGAGGGAGAACTATAATAGTCAAATCATATAGAATACCAGAAGGTGATGCAAACATAATTCTAAGAGCTTATTACTAGAGTAATTATAAAATCATGCTGGAATGTTCTCTTCAACTAGGGAGTTTGCCTTTAATAAAGTTGCATGTACGCCTACAAGCTACTAATTTAGAAAAGTAAATTCTAACAATTAATTTATTGGATATGTCATGTAAAAACTGAGAGATGTCTCTTCGTGAAGTAACCAATTTTTCTGAAGGAAGTGGATCAAAAAGTTCTGATATTCCAGAAGTGACTTTTACCACTGGTACCTGATACCTGATAGCAATACAAACTACTCTTCCCGTCACAAGTTGATGCATTACCGCCTAAACATCATACCTTAATGCTATTAAAATAATTTATACTGACTATTTATTAGAAACCCTGATTAATTTATATGGTTTCATTAACTCATTCCACGTGTCATAATTTGAAAGGGTCCAAACAGGAATGCTTAACAAAAACAAATTAAATGAATTACCACCCTTTATTTTGGTGCCAAACCAAATAACCCTGGCATATTCTACATTCTAAGACTGATGTTTTGAGCCACACATTCTAGCTTCTAAACTACGTTATGCCAAGAAGATCTCTTTTATAGGACTTGCCTCTAAATATCCATACAAGTCCCAATATACAGAGAGATTGACAAGTAACTTATTTATATCTTAAAATTGTAATGATTTATGTTTTAACGTTAATTATTAATGCTTGAGGAAAAAGTAAGAATTGTGAGAAAAATTATTGAGGCACCAGCGTTGTCAAGCTGACCGGGAACAACATCAACTTATTTCTTCAGAAATTCTTGAACAATAGCAGACATAACTTATCGTATTTGCTGTCTATGACCTTCTAAAGTGTTTTGTTTCATGGAATATACTTTCTTTTTGAAAAAACTTTAAAGTAAAAATTCATAAGCCTGGTCTTTTTGATTGATGACGACACTTTCACTAGGGAATGAAGGACATTAACCAATATCAATCAATATTTACAATAGTTAAAAATGCCTGAATCTTACTGGAAAATTAAAATATTTTTTAAGCAATATCCAGAGGACCTTTTTGGAAGTTTTGACATCCGGAAGGAAGAATCACTATCCTATAAAAGTCTCTTCACCAAGAATGGTGACTATCTCTTTATGTATATTAATGGAGGTCCTGTCATTCTGAGTTTTAGAGGTTAAGTCTTGGTTACTGGCATCTTAACTTTAGCATGTCATTATTTACTAATCACCATCATCATCGCACTTAAACAACCGCTCTCCAAACTTGGCAAAGTGCAACAAGCTTAGCACACACTTTATGACCAAGTTGTCCATCAATAATAGTTTGACTTTCTATGACAAACAAACTAATCCAACGTAAAAGAGAAGAGTAAAATAGATACTACTCCCTTATATAAAGAAACATAGCAAACAAATAATTGAGAAAACTGTAATATCATATAAATGAACTTTTTAACTGTACAATGATTTAAGAAAAAAACGAATATTTTATCATTTCACAGTCACAATATAATAATGAGCTTTTTAATATTATATAAATGAGAAAATTACACAGAATTTATGAATATTTTAGAGCTTAACTCAATTTTAATAGCTATTTTTTTTTAAATTTCACTCTCGTGGATCATTAGATTAATCTCAAGTACGTACAGCATTTATTTACAAACGGATATGTCAAATAATTCAGCCATTTTTATGTCGAAACTCATTATGGGAAAAAAATGATCACATAAGAAATG
The DNA here is from genome assembly GCA_026182355.1 of Hermatobates lingyangjiaoensis. Taxonomy (NCBI): domain Eukaryota; kingdom Metazoa; phylum Arthropoda; class Insecta; order Hemiptera; family Hermatobatidae; genus Hermatobates; species Hermatobates lingyangjiaoensis. The sequence goes on from JAPFBL010001938.1 coordinate 4,891,369, forward strand.
AGGTTAACGAGGTTTTCATTAATGCCGTGAAGCTCTCTGTTTTTTTCCTCTTTTACTACGTCCATAACATTATAATATTTAACCACTAAATTTGTGGAAAACTGAATGACTGCTCACCATCATGACTGACATGAGTATCCATGTTAATAAATATGTCAACATGTATAGAAAACAGTAATGAAAATGCTCAGGAGAAAAAACGTCAAATTACAGAAAAAACACATAAAAAAAGTATTACTTCTTTTTAAAAGCACTTCTTTCTTTGTGATATTCTCTGTAATTATATATAACTCAATAACAAAAAGTGAAAAATATAATCTTATCCATACAAACAACTACTATATTTGAGTTTGAGTCGGCCGATTGAGTTGTGCTTGGAGCACTTCTATCCGATATGGCGTCTATCGAAATTAGTGAGACTTGTAGCCTATGTTTATGGTTTCCTCTTTTCGTTATTGAGTTAGTAGTTCAGTTGGATCTTTTAATTACATATATATATATATATATATATATATATATATAAGTAAAATGTGAATAGGGGTTTTCGGTCTTTTAATTTCAAACACATAGTTGTAAGCCAAAGAGGAAGGTTTTAAACAAAACCGAAACGTTTAGCATTTGAAGTTTGTTGTTGAAACTAAAGGACCAAAAAACCTAATTTAAATTTACTTTTATTCTATCAGACGGTCGATATATTATTTAATTCAATATATAAATATATATAGGATCAAATTTATCAGGACTCAGTTAGTTTGATATAATATGTGATCAGTTTGATATTATAAATATTATCCTGTTTCTATTTTACGGTTGTTCATTCATCAAGATTTATATATATGTACATATATATCATAAAGATAACACTTAGAAAAGATTACAAAAACTCATTTTGATATTTTGACGAATTGTCGTCATGAGAAGAGAAAATTTGATTCGCTTGAAGAGCGAAACCACACTAGAGAATCCCTTTGTAGTAGTCGCAGTAAAAGCGCTACCAACATACACGAGACAAAAAATAAATTAATTAAAGAAAAAAAATGAAATAACACGAGTAAGGTACTAGAAGGAAAAGAATAAAAAATAAAAACAAAACTAAATATATAATACCAAGTATTATAAATAAATAATAATTCAAAAGAGTGTTAAAAAATATTAATAATAATAAAAAATGTATGTATATATCAACTTCTAAGCCACAGAGTAAGAAATGAAACTAGTACTATACGACCAAGAAAATACATTCTTCAGAGTAAAATAATAGATGATTCATTCAAGATGAATCTAAGCCTGTTTATGTACTTCTTACTATTGTTTAAATGTAGATTTTTATTTTACATTTTATTGAACTATATATGTATTAGGATTTCACAATAAGCATTTGAAAAAAAATATAAACGAATAAAGCTTGAAAGTTTTTTGACTGGTAAACGTCTTCGTCAGAGTCACAAATAGAATGTGATTTCGTTTCATTATGTTTGTAAATCTGATGAGGACTGTTTCTGGCTGTAAGATCTAGGTTACTTTTTAAAATATCAAAGTGTGTTTTACACACTATATGCAAATAGCTTGTCATTATGTAAAAGTGACAACAATAGTATGAAGTTCATTTCAAATAGTTTACGAAAGAAGTGTGTGTTTTAACAAAAACCATGTCTTTCCCTATGTGTTTCCACCAAGTTTGAACGGATGCAGCGAATAATGTTGGCTCGGATTCAGTAAGAAAACAAAGTATCAATATCAATAGTTCGCCTTCATTTGAAGTGAAAGTGAATATTTTTTAGAATTAAAGAACATAAACAGTTTTCTATACTTAAAGCTGAAAAAAAAACAAGGGACAAAATTTGTAATAGGAACTCAAAATTAAAACTACTATTACATAGATCTAATATTTAGAGTTAATTGCCGAAAAAAGTTTACAAAAGATCAATCTAAGGTAAAAGTAAGCTATAATGTTACTATTAATGCCAATTTTTTCTTGATACTAAAATCTAAGATTTAGTTCTCTGAAAACTATAATGAACGTGGCATTTTAACGTTAAAAACTTACGGCACTATTTAAGTAGCTGTTACTTTGGTTGTAACTGTCCTGCCTTTGAAGCTGAATATCTCTTTGTAACATATATGAATCTTGCACTCTGTTTGTTGGTTGGCTATAAGGTTCTTCTTTTTTAAACTGTTCTAACTTAGATTGATCTTGTAACATTTGATCAATCATCAGCTCTTCCTGGTTCAAAAGTTGTTCTTTTTCTATATGTTCATGAATATCAGAAAATATTTGTTCTTGTTGTCTTTGTTGTTCTTGCCTTAACTGTTCCTGTTCCATTTGTTCTCTCATCATCAACTCTTTCTCGTGCCTCTTTTGCATTTGCAACTCTTCTTGATTCCTCTCTTCTTGAATAAGCTGATTGTTCTCTTGTATGTTCCTATACTGATCAGGCAGGAAATCTTTTTTGATGGCAGCAGGATTCTGAGCTCTCATGTCCATAGAGTACTGGTCTTGTCTCATTTCTTCCATTCTCATTGGTAATTGTGAATCTGTTTTTTGAGGAAAGTTATTTGGATAATTTTTCTGGTTGTACGGATTCATTTGTGCCCCACTTCTCTGTAAGTGGTAATTATCTTGCGACTGAAGGTTATCTCGTCGCTGTGCTTCTGGATGTTGTTGTGTCATCCCCATTCCCTGGTAGTCAACTTGATGCTGATTGTAAGAACCTGGAATTTGTTGCTTGTACTCAAAGTTACCGAGACCCTGAATATGCGGTTTATTCATTCCAACATATCCCATTCCAGGCAGCATCATTTCCTCAGTCCTTTGATTCGTCTTAGTTTCCCTGAAAAGAAAAACTGAATTAATCATAGAAAGTATTTAAGAAAATTTAAACAAATAAAATTTATTAGTAACTTTGACTTAATAGAACTATTTTGTTTGAATAATTGCAATTTATAAAGGCTATAAGATAAGACCTTATTTTCGCAGCAAACTAATGTAATTAGAGATGTATAGTTTAGCCATCCTTGGTGACATTCTTGGAAACAAACTCTAATAATTAGCATAAATTTATACCTATAAAAAACTATGCGCAGTCAATCACAGCACTTGGAAAACTATATACATGTTATTGTCAATATCATAGCCAACCACAATTTCGAAAATTATGCCAATATCTATAGAGAAAGGGGAACACTGCTATAAGTATAACTTGTCTTGAAATTTACTCTTTAAAAGAACAATAAATAAGAAATACAAACTAATCAAACTTACATGAAAATATCTTAAAATCTTTAAAAATAGTTTAAAATTACTAATATGGAGATGAATATAGCTGTGAAAAAAGATATAAAAAAACCGACCGGAGGTTGAATAATAATTAAGTTCAGAAGATGAATATAAGTATGTTTGAAACATCAAAGCTTTGAACAGGTAGAGAGATATTTACCTATTTCTTTTTATAAATATATATATAGGAAGATATAAGATGAACTATTGAAAGTAGATAAATCAAAGTGACTGTAACGTACTAGATTCATAAAGCATTTATTCTCCTAAATCCAGTCACAAACTTTATTCCGATTCCGTTTAAGTGAAAATCGCTCAACCCCAATCAATTTTTTTCTGTTGTAAAGTCAAATCTGGTAAAAAACAAATAGATTAATATAAAACGAAAAAACTTTTAAAAGTTTTGGCTTGAACGTTCAAAAATCAAAAAATTGTAGATTTAGGGAATATAATTATTTTAGATAATAATGTTACTCTACACTTTTTTATTTATGCAAAAGTCCAAGCAGTTACAGTTTGAAATTATAAAAATAGGTACATTGTGAACATTTTCTTTATTATTAAAGAAAATTTAAAAAAAGTAAATCGTTCAAATAATGTGTATTTATAACATTGTATGAACAGTAAATTTGAATTTAAGAAAATAATTTGGTAATATAATTGATAATTTTTATGACTTCCAATTAAGTCTTTATATTTTTTGGCTTTTATAAGTATCAACTTTCAAAACTTGTTTCGTATGTAATTTCTAAATTTTCAAATATGTTTCATTACTAAAATATGTAACAACATGAAGAAATTTACTTTGCATTTTTCACGAAGCCCTCAAATTTGTTCGAGACCCGCGGAAGATGTGGTGTTTTTATGGAGAGGTTGTTTAGTTATTTCACTCTGGAGTGTTAAGAATGAAATTAAATGTTATGTAAATCTTTTTGGATTAAAGCCTATAGCGTAGTCTATTCATGCATGTTTATCATATTTGTTGTCTTTGCTCCGCATTATTTCACAATTACTCCTTTGCTGTGAAGTAAAATGATATAATCTACATTTGATCAACAATTCTATGTTTTAATATTATATGATAGAAGATTAAGTTTTATGTATAGAAGCTTTGAATTCTGAATATTAAAGATTAAACACCATGGTGATTAATCGAGTTATTCTAACCCATTGAATCAACCGAATTCAAGTGGACATGTGCAAACGTATCGTGCAATATTGTGCAGCTCAGTAATGTAAAAAGAAAGTTCAATTTCTATAATAAAAGAAATATATTTCTACTTAATAGAATACCAGTATCTAACGATGGTTTATTGAAGATTTGTAAAAATAAGAGTAGTGTTTAGAACAACGGAACGCAAGAAAAGGTCAGCTTCATCAAACCAGTGTATGTTAGGTTTCTCTCTGTCTGTATTATCTTTCCAAATTTTACAAAATACTTCTCATACATTTAGTTTTAAATTTGTAAATAATATTAGATATTTATTAATTTTATTTAATGGATAACGTTAGTACTACTGTGCAGCTTACTCAAAGGTTGTATAAAGGTTATGGTTTGCCAATCACAGCTGATTCATAGACAATGGGCACATATTCAATTCTAATATTTTTGGTGAGTAGATTAATTTTTTCATTTAAACAGTTTATTGTATGTTTTATATTTCATACTACATTTTAAAATACACTATTATTTTAGCAATTGTCTTACATTTACTTCCTACCCAAAGAATTCAAACATAGAAAGGAACATTACAAGTTGACTATGACTACGGAAAAAATAAGTACCATGAATTCATAAAAAAAAGTATGTTCATATTATCAGAAAAAAATATTACATAGTTTGTCATTAGATAAAGTTAGCTGGTACCATGAACCAGTTACCAGTTGAAGATGGACCAAATAAATAAACATGAAGGGATGCTGAAAGTTAAAGCAATTTCTACTGATTTACATTCAATATCCAAAATAGGAGGATATAGGAAAATCATTATTCCTATAATGATGTGTGTACACAAGAAGGATGTGTGTATAAGATTCCTTGGAGGGATTGTGGACAAACGGGCGAAAATATGCTTACTGAGGTGAAACAACATAAATATACTGTTAGAAGACAAGAAGAGTTGAGTGTATTGTTCAGCATAAAAAAATAAGAATTATTAAGTAAAATAGGATGACGCCAAGGACTCGTGTTCTCATCTTCAGACCTCAAAAGGAACCCAGCTGAAAATGACATGATTAAATATAGTTTTGAAATCCTAATCAACAGCAGCTCAGGACTCTCTAAATTATATAATGTTTTAGTTGAGGGTATAATTAAACAAATTGAACCTTTTGATAATTTCAAAATTAGTAATATGAACTCTAATCAAACTGGTGATTCTCAGTCTTCAGAATTGCTAGCATACAGCCTTGCTCATACATGTAAGTAACAAAAATTATGCAATAAATTGAGACGAAGCTAAGAAATCAATTTTTGTTCCTTCAGAAAGAAAAGGAATAATATTCAAACTGCACTCATAAAGAACATTTATGAAATATTATTGAACAATAGTCCTGGACTTTACGAATTCGATGAAATATTGATAAAAGGAATAATTAAACAGATCAACACTCATTCAATTTTAAGAACGTTAAATTCAGTCAGGGATGTCAGCAATTCTAGAGACTTCAATCAACCAGGTTAACTTGTAATTATTTTTTGTTTTAGTTCATTTAGCTCTCCGATGATGTTGTAACGAAAGGCTTTAGAGCATTGTATCCAATACATATTTTTTCCATTGTGGTTATTTAATTCATATTTTCTATCAAGAGTTATTGTTGATAATTATTTTTCATTTATATATATATATATATATTCACTTAATAAACGGAAAGACAAACCAAACTGGACACAATACGAATTTACAAAATTAGAAAAGTAACACAGAGTAGAGAAACACATACAGACTCAAATTTTCGGGCAATTCGTTTTCAGGAGAAAAGAGAAAGGGAGACCAAGCACGTTGTAGACGCAATGGCAGGTAACCGACCCGGCAACCCTACAACAGTAGTTCTTAACCTTCTTTCGCCCATCAACCTTCTTTTACCCATTGACCCCTTTATTCTTCTTTTTTTCTTGGTGGACCCCTTCATAAGTAATTATCATAAAACAATATTCTATTTTTCACTAATATATTTTTGTTTTAATAAAAAACGAAATAGTATATAATTAAGCTCTATTTTGAAATGAAAAACAATTTAATGCAAATAAGTATTCTACAATAATTATAATAAAAATTAGGAATAATAGTCAAAATGATAGTGATAATTCTTTACTAATATCTTTATCACAATATTACAATGCTTCTTTTGAAGACACGGCGATGGAGATCACAGCCTATTCAGGCAATTGAATTCCCTATAGAATTTATGCATACCGGTTAAAATTTTTGTTAAACATTTAAATGTTTTTATAAATAGTTAAAATAAATAATTGGAAAAGAGACGGGCATATTTATTCAATGAAATCCCTGTAGTAGATGCTGCTCGACTTTTTTTCTTTCTATTCTTACTCTCAATTTATTTCATGTTCATAGCAAACCTTACTCCAGGGACATATTATTCAAAATGTAATTATAATTTTCAGAAACTTGCTTCTTGATAAATCTCTCTCTGTCTTCGTGAATAACGTTTTCATTATTGCGTCTAAACCAAATAACAATCTTCTTACTGTCAACATGTTTCAACACTTTCCTAGAGCCATCTTTATGGCGAGAATGATTTTTAAATGTTTTTCCTTTTATATAGACAATGTAGAGTCAATTACGGGGAAAACTTGTTTGTTCAAAGCTGGGAGTTGAGTGACCCACGTTGTTAGCACCTGCGCCCGGTCGATTTAGCCCTGTATGGATCCAAAATTGTAGGTCTATTTTCTAATTGCATATTGATATATGGTTTCATATTTTGTATGCATACAGCTTCAATAATTTTAAGTCTGAAATCTCTTTCTTTTTTTGTTATTTTAGTACCTGCTACTATAATATCTCTTGTTATTTGGTCTTGTGAATTTCCTCGATGTGTTTTTGGGAGCTCCAGACATCAGATGCATTGTGAAACTCCTTGATAGGGTGGTAGTGGTTACTCCATTTACGAATGTTTGCGGTTTTCACAGTCAGCGTAGATACATGTACATTCGTACTCTATATTAGTTTTCTTGAGCGGAGTGCTCTTTGTTTGATAATTGTTGTTCTTAAGTAGGGTGCAAATTGTGGGGCTTTGATAGTTTTATACTTTTATAGAGCTCTCAACAAACACATGGAACAAGTTCATAAGACCAAATTAACGAGAAAAATTATTGTAGCCGGGACTAAAATAATAAAAAAATCTGGTGTGGCATACACTCAACTTAACTATATGTAAAAATAATATCAAACTTCTTGACAAACAATTGATTTTTTGTTTTATGCTTATTTCACTATTGTTCTGAAATAGATACATTCATTAGCTCCAAGTATTTCTGTAGAAATAGTTGACAATTGAACTTCCTGTTTAATTTTTGAAATATATAAATGGACCCTATTTTTCTTTATCGAGGTTTGGTCAAGCGTCTAACAATTCACAATAAAACACCTTTAAGCAAACGTTTCTTTTTTATTTGCAGACATCTTCAGGGATTCATATTTTTCTATTGCAAAAAAAATTACATGACTGTGACACTGTAGTTGATTAGAATACAACTGTCATGTAAACTTTTTTTGTAATAGAAAAATGCCATCGTCATCGAGATAAGAAACCTTTGTATATATAGGGAGTGTACAGTGTACAATAGTGTAGAGTGAGTTACTGATGTATAATTACATAGTTAGGTAAATAGAAGTTAGTATGGATGAAAGTATAAATTACTTAAAACCGGCCCATGTCCCTTGTTGACTACCTGACCAACGACCAACGACCAACGAATATATCCGCGCACTATAGTGCACGTCATAACTAGCAGTTCCAGACCAGAGGCCTTCTACTGCTTGCTTACTGTGCTACTATAACTTGTAATGTCAGTAATTCCTGTCAGATATAAGTTCGTCTGTGCAGTAAAGATGTCGTATTCGCGGCCATGTGGTCTTGTTGAGGTCATGGTTTTAAAAGTTTTTAGTCATCAGTTGGAAAAGTAGTCAGATAGTCAGTGGATGAAGTAATTGTTCAGTGAGGCTGAGGAAGGTTGGCGACAGGATTTAGAGTTCGTACCAGGAGGTTTGGATGAGTAGATAGTTTGTTGTCTTCATTGGTAGTAAGTCGAGTGATGTAACTATCTATGGATTCCATTTTCAAGTCATGGTGAATATCAACATTACGGGCGTACCAAGGAGCCCTGGCTATAAGGCGGGCACACTTATTTTGAACAATCTGGATACACGCCTTGTTCGTTGGTGCAGCTCTAAACCAGACGGAGCATCCATAAGTCATCGCTGAACGAAGAACCCCCTTATAGACAAGGTCCTTGACCGAATCGGGAGAATTCCTTGACTTGAAAAGAGAATACAGATTGCACATCAAGTAAATTCCAAGCTTGGATTTATTATGAAGGTGTTGCTTGAAAGTTAATCTAGAGTATAAAATAAGACCCAGATATTTTACATGGGTTTGGTAGGGAATTATCTGGTTACCAATGAAGACAGGAGGAGGACAGGGAGAGACACCCTTGCAGAATCGAACATGGGTACTCTTTGTTGGGTTCAACGCTAGTTTCCACTTTGTGAACCAATGCAAAGCCCCATCGAGGAAACATTGCAATTTCCTGGTGGCATAGCTCACATTAGCACATCTATAAGCTACAGCGGTGTCATCAGCAAAAAGTCCGAGAAATGTCTCGATCTGATTGGGTGAATTGGGAGTTATTATAGGAGGAGGCTTGGGGAAGTCAAATGTATACAGGCAATATAGGATTGGACCAAGAACACTACCCTGGGGAACACCTCTATGCATTTGTCCAGTTGGAGAATGTCTGTCATTAATAGAAACAAAAAAGTTTCGTCCAGAGAGGAAAGACCCATTAATCTCCACAAACCATTCAGGCAAACCAAAACAGCCTAGTTTGTGCAATAGACCTCTATGCCAGACAGAGTCGAAAGCTCGCTCCAGATCCAGAAACACTGCCACTGTCTTATAAGGGAGGAATGGCCTTGCCAGTGTCGTTCCTTGCTTGATGAACTGGACCAATCTTCGAAGCTGTAAAGTGGTCCCATGTTCACTTCGAAAGCCAAACTGTTCCGGCTGGAATGGCAAATAAGATTTTATTTTTGAAAGGATCAGCCTCTCAAAGACTTTACCCAGACAAGGTAACAGGCTAATAGGTCTATAGTCCTGCGGGGAATGACCTGACTTGTGTGGCTTTTGTAATAATATGACTTTTGCTATAAGATAGGAGCAGGAGGGTTTATTGACGGATGATTTTTGAAGTGAAGATGACAGATGTTCTGTAAAGGATTTGAGAAAATTGTCAGTATCTAAAGGAGTGGAAAGGTTTTTCGGAAATGGAAGGTTCTGAGAAACAAGGGATTGAAACGATTTCCAATTGGTTTTAAATTTACTTACGTTAGGTCTGTAGTTTATTTTAAATTTGTGTAGACAGAACAGAACTGGTAGGTGAGTTGAGTCAAGGCAGTTTAAGACCTCAGAAGTCACAATATGATTGACATTGCAAGAAAGAGAAACGTCCAGAATATCAGGTCGGCCGGCAGCAGGCCGAGGGATATGTGTGGGTGTTGAGGGAGCATGAATGAGAACATTGGAGTTGAGGATAAGGTCAAGGAGAATGGAGCCTGAATGATTGTTAGTGCAACAGCCCCAAGCAGTGTTTTTGGCATTGAGGTCTCCCCCAACGATAGAGGGAATACCTGAATGCAGTAGCTGTCGGAGGTGATTGACGTTTAAGGGAGTATGGGGAGGTTTGTATACTGCTGATATGAGCAGGGGGATATTGGAGTTAGGGAACTGGATCTTCACTGAGGTGTGTTCAAGGGGAGCCCAATCCCTCATAATTCTAGCATAGGGGATACTATTGCGAATAAGAACTGCTGTACCACCCCCAAAAGTGGGCCTGTCAGTTCTCTCTACTTTGTAGCCCGGAATGGAGAAGCAAATATTGGGCTTTAAGAACGTCTCAGACAATAGAACCAAATCAGGTTTGAGAGATTCTAGTAGCTGAGAGAGTTCTGCCTTTCCTCTCTGGACACCACCAGGATTGTACACAATGTAAGTCAACGAGTCAGGGGGAACGTTAATTGCTGTCGCAGCCATTGCTTTTAGAGCAGATGTCAACGTCTCTTAGTTGGTCAGTGAAGTTGTCGGAGTGGAAGTTGGAGGCCTCGGCTAGCTTTGTTACGATCAGAACCAAGACCCCTGACTTTTTGAAGATGTTGACGAAATAGTCGTCCACTTCCGAAAAAGATTTTTTAGAACTCGATTCTGGACTTTTCTTCCGTCCAAGACTGTCTCGATAGGAAACAGTCAATGGAGGTGGCATTGGAGCGGGAATGAGTCTGGGATCAGTGGATGGAGAAGGAGCAGGGGATTTGCTAAACACGGGGCAACAACGGTAGTTAGCAGGGTGTGCTGCCCTCAGTTTACACAAACTGGTGATGTCTGCTTGGGAGCGGGACAGGACGAATAATGGTGGTTACCAGGGCAGCGAACACAGCGAGGAACCTCACTGCACCAAGTCTGAGTATGGCCCAGTCGCTGGCATCTAAAGCACTGCGTTGGCCCAGGCCTTCTGCGGGATTCCTCGACCGTAATCGCAATGCCCAGACAACTGGACACCGAGGTGATCGTTTTTATATTAGGGCCAGGCTCAACCGTAATTTCAAAAACTGGGAGTGGTCTGGGTACTGTGTCGTCAGGGAATCTTGGCCTTCTGGATACTAACTGTCTAGCTCGTGCCCTATGTCCTTTGTCCAAGAAGTCCTGCTCTATATCTGTCGGGTCTGTGTCAGTCGGTAAGTACTTGATTATAAATTTTAAAGATTTAGGTTCCCAGGGAGGTCTAAAGGAGTGAAACTCAATATCCATATTTTTTAGTGACTTTGTCACCGTCCGGTAGGCAGTCGGTGTCTTGGTCTGAATCCTAATAGACTGACCACCTGATGTGACAGCCATGTCGTCCAAAAGGCTCTGCTGGGCAGAGGCTCTAAATCTTTGGAAAGACGACATGGACCTAATCATAATTGGAGGCGGAGAAGGGGAGGAAGAGGTAGGAGGGTTATTACTTCGATCCGTCGAGTCACTTTGGGTAGAAGTGGCGTCAGGAAGGTAATTCTCAGACGGACCTTCGGCTATATCTTCTAAGGGAGCAAATGAATTAGGAGTGAGTATGGGGGTAGGAGGTGTAATTTTACTACTAGAGGCCCTAGTAGTGGGACGAGGAGTTTTTGGGAGTGAGGCAGAGGAAAGACTGGGTTTAGTTGCTTTGGAGTTTGACTTTTTGGAATTAGATTTGGCCAGAAGTTTTGAAGGGATGTCTATAGTGGGATGAGGAGACTGAGGGGCGGATGAAGTAGAAGAATTGCCTTTGGACTCAAGACTGGCCATCTCCCGAGCCAAGACGGGGAGAATGTCCAGCCCCTGAGCCTTCCACTCAATCAGTTGTGACAACATAGTTTTCAGGGCCAGGTCAAAGGATGTCATGGTCAAGTCAGTCTCTGTCTATCACAGGTAAAATAAATTAAGTATGCGAGTTTCTGTACCTTGGTCTAGCGGCCGTTGATCGTTGGCCTGCTATTTTCACTATAGCTACAATATTGAAAATCACAAAACACAATCGACTCTGATACTACAGAAATATAAAAATAAAAATAAAAATGAAAATAAAAAATGCAGAGGTATGAATAAGTGATAGTCACTGGAAGATACACAGCACAGGAAGATACAGAAGTCGTCGGTGGGGATGGGTATTAGTTAGTTCACTGAAGTCTGATGGTCTGTCGGTGGCGATGCTGGCTTCTTAGGATTTCGTTTGTCCGGTAGGTTGTATAGACAGATCCGTGTATTATCTAGGTAGTTAAATAGTCTGGGGCTCCAAATTAGTGAGTGTTGGGACAATAGACTGTTAAGAAGGGTTTTGAAGGCAGGCGGCGAGGGAGGTTCAAAGTTAATCCCTTATGACACGGGTTGACAGTTGAGGGGCTGCTCGGCTAGGCAAACAGGGCGATGAAAGCTGAGAAGGTCTTCCAAGTAGACTTTGGGGGTTCAATAAAAATATTTAACAGGAGAGCTGCAGCACAGATGTTACTTCTTCGGCGTCCCAACACAGACTGATGTGACTACCTGGTTCAACGGAACCCGCTCGAGTTCACTAGACAACATTTCGGGTAACGTTGTTTGATATAACTATGATTTAAGTGTTGTATTATTACTTATAAATAAGGTATTAAATCCTAATTTAATATTTATGTTCATATTTATAAAACTACGAATGCTATTCATATAAATAAGAAACAAACCATTTACCAAATGATAATACAAAATTTGTTGTAACTTCAGTGTTTCTCCTGTTAATAGTATTTACTTGTAATACCTCTTTTGATGAGGCTAGTGTTTTACCAATTATGTTCATTCCTCCCTCCCCCCCCCCCCCCACAAATTCTCAGGAAAGTGAATACCCAAGTATGTTGGTCTACCAGAGACTCCAGGTAATTTTCTCTTCCCCAAAAAATATGGTACTTGTGTAACCCGTTCCATCCACTCCAGAAGTCAATTCTGTATCCGTCACTGTTACTTATTATTCGAGTTCACTGTTATGATTATTACAGGTAATGTCGTTTACATTGTCGCTACTTCTCATATATTCCCAATAAATAATACATCACAATAAAACTAAATTCATGTAAGAACTGAAAATAATATTCTTCAAAAGTTATTTATGGTTGGTCTCCCAAAGTTTACCTTTGGGTTCACTCCCAAAGTTTCTGTGTTGTGTATTTTTAAGGTTAAATGTATAATTCCAGTTGTCGTGAGTCGTCATCATCATTATAGTCAGTCCCCACAAGAGGGGGGTGGGGGGGGGGGGGGGTGTGTAGCCGATACACCTGAGAGGGCTTCAAACTGAAAAACCCTTATCGCTTGCTACGAATCTTAGTCGGACGGAGACATGTTAAACTTTTTCTTCTTTGAATTTGTTCTTCAACATTTTGCGAAATAAGTAATTGAGTCTCTAGTTGTGAATTTTGACGCCAATTGCCAATCATATCATTATAACTCTGTATTTTTGATACCCGGGGCTTTTACAAATAAAGATGTATTTTAAGTTCATATTACAATGAATAAAACAAAAAAAATATAACTTATTATATTGTTATAGGTGTGTAAAAATATAAATATAATAAACTCTTTCTAACAATAACCTACGAGGTGTGTAAATAAAGTAGTGAGACTGGCAACGTCGCTTTCGATCTGGCAACGCTGGAGACGCGTGGCCTTGAGTAGCGTCAGGTGCACGTGTGATGCGCCTCCAGTATGAATCTGAACTCGCCACAGTCATTTGTTTGTCCGTAGCGTTGGTTTTCGTGAAATGGTTTTTTCTTGAGCGTTTTAAAAATGAGTGACCTCAAAGTTGAGCAGCGGTGTGCAATCAAATTTTGCTTCAGACTTGGACATAATGCAACCGAAACTTTTGAAAAACTTCAGGAGGCCTATGGAGAACGTGTTTTATCAAGGGCACAGGTTTTTCGGTGGTTTAAGGAATTTTCAGAAGGAAGAGAGTCGATTGAAGATGAACCACAAAGCGGAAGGCCTTCAAGTGCAAACACCGATGAAAATGTCAACAGAGTACGGAACCTTGTGCGTTCAGATCGACGCTTGACAGTCAGAATGACAGTCAGAATGAAAGACTTCGAAAAAGAGTCCTTCGTGTGCGGCCAAACATCAAAGACAAGTGGGTGTTGCATCACGACAACGCGCCCTGTCACACTGCCATCTCAATAAACGAGTTTTTGGCCAGTAAAAACATTCCTGTTGCTCCTCAGCCTCCTTATTCACCAGACTTGAGTCCTTGTGACTTTTTCCTCTTCCCGAGATTGAAAAATCACCTCAAGGGAACTCATTTCGGGACACTACAAAACATACAAACTGCTGTAACCGACCAGCTGAAGGCCATTCCAGAATCCGAGTTCCAGGAATGCTACAATGATTGGAAGGACCGTCTCCAGCGCTGTGTGGCTTCCGAAGGGAACTATTTTGAAGGTGACAATATCACATTGTAATTATATTTGAATAGAAAATTTAAAAAAAAATCAGTCTCACTACTTTATTTACACACCTCGTGTATAAGAGTTTGACAAAATGGTTCGCAAATCTTTTAAAAAAGTCTAAAACATCTTTAGTACGACTGAATGCTTGTCTCGTAGATATGGCTAGTCTAGGAAGAGAGAAAGGAGGGAGTATGATAAGTTATCGCACCAGCACAGTATGTTCCACTCATACACCTTGGTATCGGGTGTATGATACATAATTAATGTAACACTAATGATACATACAATAATGTCATAATCTCTAACGATACCATTTCCATGTTTAGTGGTTCAAATAATTAGTGACAAGTTCATGAAACTCGCCATTTTTTTTAATGATAATTTCTTTTTCTATCAAAAAATCCTTATAAAGAAACTATGACTACAACATTGTCTCTTAAAAACTAATATTCTTTTAATTTTTTATTTGTACAAAAATTGAATCCTACGTAAAACATCAAAGATCTGAAACTTTCATTTATTTAAATCTTAATTAAACGTATTGTAACCTCCTTCTTCTTTGTGGAAGGAAATTACTAGTCCTTAAGTATAGTTATGCAGCAATTGAACAAAAATAATAATGAAATTTGTTAATGAATTAATTAGTAAAACAATAATGTTAGTTATATTATGGCAGGGATTTATTTTTATATAATTTAAATTTTAGTCTCTGAAAAGGAAATATTAGGTAACCAGAAAGTAATGAGTTCGTTAGCTCCCAACACATTATTGCTAAATGTTTAAATAACTAATTTATATCAATAAAACAAAGGTTTTGGTCAGTACATTGCTTAGAACTGACCCCTTTCAAGTTATTTTTACGTTTCATAGATTATAGAAACTGAATCCTCTGTTAGAAGAATTTCTGCCTGCCGGTTCGTCGATTTGTCCGCAAAATGTTGTCAGAAGTAAACACAGCCACCATAAGACATAGTGAACTCAAATTTTAACAGTAAATTTATGTATGTCCAGCTTAAACTTTAAACTTTGAATGGATTGAAAATTCATTGTAGAAGCGAAGTTATCGACTTTAAACCGTGTTTGGCTAGCTATACAGATATGTTTATTTTGAAAATATACGAGTGGCAAGTAGGTATTGTTAGTTGATTTCAATTTCATTTGCATTTAAGCTCCCAGCAAGAGTTAATTGACAAGGTTTTTCCCAAAGTTCAAGATCTGCCATTTATTCAGAATAACGCTTTGAAAACGAGCAATTCTCACCCCTACAAATGAGAAGGTAGGAAAATCAATAAACAAGTTCGTGCAATATATCAAGCTGAGAAAAGAACTTACAAGTCTTAAAAAAAGTGATTAGTGATGAGGAAGCAGTTCATTATCCAATTGAATTTCTTGACTCCGTGACTGCTCCTGGACTACCTGCTCATGACTTAAAACTTAAAGTTTTAATCAATCATGCTGTTAGAAAATTTCAGTCCCCCAAAAATATGCAACGAGACATGACTCCAAATTCATGCTTTGCACAGATATGTCTTAGAGGCTGATATAATGTCTGGGTGTAGTACTGAAGAGTCAGTGTTTACACCACTCATACCATTGATACCTAGCCCTTGTTCATTCCTCCGTTTCATATCAAATGGTTGCGATTTCCCATCAGCGTCTGTTAGCTAATGACGGTAACCAAGACGCAAGGGAAACTATCTACGGCAGAAATAGAAGTGAGTGAATCAAGTGTTTCTCACATGGTGAACAGTATCTTGCTTGCTCAAGAGTCAGAGATTACAACTCTCTGTTCTTCCATGTACCTGAAGGACAGACATCTAATGTAGTGTATACAGAGGCACTTACTTAACACTATGCTAATAAATATATTTCCTATTCTATTCTATAATTTTTCTAATAATATTATGAAATACCACTCATCATCTCTGAATTTTTGTAAAATATCAATCAAAGACGGGCACGTCTGCTACCATTACATAAATTCACTGCATTTTTTTCAAGGTTTTGGTTCAGAGATGTACATTTCATAGTACACACACAGATCGTAAATGCTAAATTAGTTTTTGTGAGCTATCACCAACAGTGTATAATGATGAATAAATTATATTTACTCGTTGGGCATAAATATTATCTGCTGGGAATAATAATATATGAATTCTATGTGTTTGTAACACAAACACATAGTTATCAATTTGTTTGTAGCAATTCAAATGTCTCTTTTCCTGTTCATTTATATATTTTGTGCTTATTTTTAATAGTATACCTTTCTACTGAGTCTCTCAATCTTTCTCACATAGGTTCTCCTTGCTTGTGGAGCAAGGCAGATCAATTTACCAAAATTTGTATTTATATATTCTGACATATTTCGGTCACACTGAACATTTCAAGGATTATTAAAACAATTGCTTCACTAAAAAAACATAACTAAAATCCAATTACACAACATTCATAAACACTAAAAGTAGCATTCCATCGTCGTAATTTCGTGTAAGGTTTTATGATGGTAGTTATACAAGGTGAAGTTTCACGATTCCTGCCTGAATTTTTATGTTTCCTTTGTACAGTTTCAGGATTCTTGTAAACACTTCACTTTGGCTATTCATAAAAGGTTGTTTTTCTGTTATAAATATTGCCTCTATGATATGTAATCTGGTGTGGTCGTTTTCTTTTAGTAATATCCTTGTATTTTTTGTCAGCTTTTCTCTCATTAATTTAATCCCATAAACAGCTGCACCATGTTCCTTGGGTTCGCCTGAAGTGAGGTGAATTGCAAGTCTTCGTGAGAATGTGGTTGTGGTAGAACCAACATACGTAGATCGTAAGACTGAGAGTTTCCTATCTCATATTGATATTCATGTATGATATTGGTTCATTGGAGGCTTGATTCGTTCTGAAGATTATTTCTGATTACCAAGTAAAATAAATTGGCACCTTCCGGGTTTACTACCTTTGTTTATTTCTTCCCAATCACAATTATTTGTGTTCCATCACAAGCAGTTTTAATATGTCAGTGCTCTGCCTTTGGTTTAAAGTACTCCCTTCTTTTGGCTTTAACGCCTATTTGTACCAAATTTACTATCAGTCTCTGAGGATTACAATTCATATAACTGCGGATTAAAAATCTACTATAACTGCTGATTTGCGCTTCATTCTAGCACTTAAGTAATTAAAAGTTACAGTCGTAGCCTGTTGAACAGACCAGTTCCTATTGAGTTACCAAAGTTAAATAACATTTGTAGTTGCTGTCACATGAATGGGTAACAATTCATTGCATAGGGTCTCCATGTTTCATTGTTGCCGAATAATGAGCACACTTGTCCCCTTGCAAAGCATAAAGGCGAAAATATACAAATAAAGGACCTTTATGACAAGTGATATAATCTTGACTACTAACTAACAACTCTATCTACGTTTTACGAGTATATTTGATTTGAGTTGGTTGCCTGGTCTTAATTTATCTTATATGACAAATTAAGGAAAGCCGTTGACAAAAAAAAGTCAAGAATAATAAAAAGAACTCTGAAATTATTGAAACTAAACTGAATTAAGCATGTCTCTTGTCAAATTAATACAAGCAGAGTTAACTTTAAATGTTCGATTTTGTTAAGTAGTGTTTTCATTGAGTTATGCTTATAGAGTTCATGGATATTTAGACAATGACTGTAAATAAGCTTTATACAGCGTGGACCAAGGTTTACCTAGACTCAATCACAACCACCTTATCTGGGTCCTGTAAATAAAAAACAAATCTACAACATGTTTAACGTTTTAACACATGGGTAAGTAGTACAGAAAAGAACTGGGCAATATAGCCCTGCTCTTAGCCACTCTGCATATTGATTACTTCAGTTTGTAGACATCCAATAGTCTGTTTACTCTTGGCTACGTATATTTATCACAACAAAAAATAAACTTTGACGATAATAATGAAAAAGCAAATTGTATAGACATATAAAAAATTGATAGCTATAAGATAGCGTTTTCATAAGTAAATTATTACACACATTTTATAATTTTACCTATAAAGGAAGGATTAGTTGAAGTTTGTTCATAAGTGATGGATCTAATATAATATTTTACTAAGTATTAGTATTAGTTTTTCTGTTTACGAGAATATTTAGACTAGTTAGTAACAATTGAGTTACTTCGATGAGGAAAATATCAAAAAAGAAATGGTAGTTTTCTGGTTTTAATACTAGTAATACAAGTTTTACTTTACCATAAGTAAAGTACACTGATCATCGAAAACATTGATTTCGAAATTTTGATTAATTTACAGGTTTTGAAGTCCCCAAAGTACTTTTTTGGGATTTTGTCTGGCTGGGTAAACATCTAAAAATTTGTGAGCACGTTACAGGCCACATCCGTGATGTGAAAATTTATATTTTACACAAAATTGTTTCTTATGGTGAAGATGTGTGACTTTCTGGCTATCCAAAATGTGATTTAAGACACTTTTCTCCTATTGCACTACAAAATCAAAACTCTTGTGAAACGTTGGGATTTTCATGAAACCAACAGCAAGCAGCAGGTTGTTTGAAAACAAAATTCAGAAGTTTTCAACAACTCAAAAGGTCAGTTTTACAATAAAGCTTAAGCTTTAATAGTTTAAGTTCTATAAGTTATATAGTTTATAGTTTAGTTATATAGTTTAGTTCTATAGTTATATAGTTTAGTTCTATAGGTATAGCTTATCTAATAAAAGGTTCACAGTTTTCGAAACAATGAAATTAGGTCCATAAATAGTTTTGGTTGCAATAAATTAAGATTAATAGGAGCGTTTAGTATAGTTTTATAGTATTTAGTTATATAGTTTAGTTCTATAGTTATATAGTTTAGTTCTATAGGTATAGCTTATCTATAAAGGTCTACCATTTGACGGAAACAATGAAATTATATCCATAAATAGTTTTGGTTGCAATTAAATGAAGAGAAAGGAGCGTTATAGTATATTTTATGTATTTAGTAAAGATTTCTTTTCTGTTATTCGATACAGCAAACAACCGAAAATGGAATTCTATGAAAAAAAATAACAAAATTATCATGCTATAAACAAAATTTCAACCATTTCTGATTAATGCAAAAGATAACATAGCTATAAAAACTGCAAGCTCAACTTGGAATAACGGTAAGCTGTTTTTTGATTAATTTACATTGACATGAAATTTTGTTCAAAATTTTAGAATTGCAATATGAATGTTTATAAAAGAAAATGAAGTATATTTAGTAAATAAATTAATAGAGTATGAATAAGTAATAAGTTAACTCTCATTTGGGTACCTAGACACAAGGAAAAAAGTATCTTCATATCAAGGATTTAAAAATATATGTAGGATATCTAACCGGTAATTGTAACTTAAGAAGCAGAATCCTAAGAATACATTTTACGTAAATGCGATGCAAAAACACAGATTTTGGGGAAAGCATACCTAAAACCAATAGAAATAAGATATTCTTCTCTAAAAGCCATTATTAAGTTCATTTAAAAATATTGAAATCTGAATTTGAATTTAGAAATGACAAAGAGATGTACAATAGGACATATAAGGCCGCGATGCGAAGTCCGATGAGATCCACGCACTCAGTTTAAAAATAATATATCAGAATCAATGATTTCAAATTTGTTCTAACTGACAAAATTAGTATAACCACTTTAAAAAAAAAAATAAAATTACTATTGATTATCAATGCGTTTGATAATAAGTCTAGTTTATTGGCCTAGAATTGTTTACAAAAGTATTGAAACCCATATTAAAGAATCTTAAAACTTCCGAAGAAGTTGAAATATTCCTTTGTAATACCTGTGTTTACAATGTTTTCAAAATCAAGAATTCTCATGTTCTTCACTTTATCAACATCACCATGGATCATTTGCTTTATTCAACATCTATTCCTTTAATATGAAATTGAAATTACACCTTTATCTCAAGTTATAATTTCTGATTACTATACTCAATTCACTATTTTCTTAAGGCAACTTTAAACGAATGTGAGCAAGTAATCAGGGATTTACTTTGTTAGTGGTCCTGTTCCCCTATTGTTTCTTCCTATGTGCCAAAATTTATAAATTAATTCATTCTTTAGCAGAATACACCACATAAGGATATGAAAGGATATAAAAAATGAAATTTCAATCCTACACAACCTGCAGTTAAGTGAAACCTAAATAGTGTCTGTATTGATGTAAAATTCCTTTCGTATTCTTCTATATTTCCCAAAAGCTATATTTCCAAAATCTATCAATTTCTTCTTCGAATGGGGGACTTTTTTGTCAAATTTTATACAAATTGTTAAAAACGAGCATTAAAAATTTATTTGGACTGCAAATAACAACACAAGCAGAAATATCACAAATTGGTCTTGTGGAATTCAATATATTGATCAAAAACTCAAAATTGATTTAATTCTTGCCACTATAACATATTTTACATGCCGTAAAGTAAACATGTTTGTTCTTAAATGCGTTACTCAATTAATGTTAAAGTTATGTTATAAGCCATCAACATATTTCGTGTATGTTGGATGGAGTATAATGCATGGCCACCCAAAAATGATTTTCTCTACTTTTTACTTTACTATAAGTAAAGTATAGTGATCGTGAAAAAATTCGATCTCGAGATTTTGACGTAATTACATGTTTTGAGGTCCCAGAAGTCGTTTTATGAAGTTTTTTCGATGATGTCTGTGTGTGTGTGGGTGGGTGGGTGGGTGAGTGTGTTAGCATTGTTTGTTACCACGCTACGGTCCAGAATCTTTGATGGATCAAGTTGATATTTTACACAAAAATGGGCCCCATAAAAACGAAGATCCCTATTGTTTGGGAAGATTTATGCATGATGGAAAAGTCACTTTTTTTGCCAAACACCGTTTTTTAGAAAACATTTATTTCTCCTAAACTGATAACCCTACAGTTTTGAAAGTTTGACATTATCTTTAAGGTTACAAATGAAACAAACGAAAAATATATTCAGAATTTTAAAACAACAGGAAATATTTTTTTTCAATAAAATGTAAAAATTTTGACTTATAATTCAATCTCAAACCTTGTGAAAGCGATACAAGCCATACTATTTGACGGATCAAAATGAACAATGCCTAAAAATAGAACATTATGTGGAGAATGAGTTGAGATATTTTTTTTTTCAAAATTACATTCGCTAAAGGGGCGATGCAGTACGATTTCTGTTTTTAGAAAATGTTTTTTTGATGCTAAACGGCTCATTAAAAAATTTGGAGTGGCCTACACTCTACTTTACTATAAGTAACTCAATGTCAAATTTCTTGAGTATATAAAACATAACGTATCATTTAAGCATAACATAAATATCTAAATGGGATATAATTATTAGCATTGCATTCGTGAGGTAGTACAGATAGTGATTGAAGGACATATCAATTTATAAGCTTATTTTTGTACATCACAAATAATTTATTATTTGCAAATAATTTCATTAGTATAACTACAGCAGTAATATCATTTTTGAAAAACCAATGTGAACATTTCTTGAAACGAATATTATCCTACAAGAGAACATGGCTATTGTTCAAATAGCCAGTAGATTTCTTACATCGTTTACTTAACATCCTTTTACATTGAATATTAATGTAAAATTTTCAAATTTAAAACAGTAAAATACCCTTTTTTTCTCTGAAAAACATCTTAAACAGCTAAGAAAATGTTGTTTTAAGGTGATTTGTTAATTAAAGATGTACGATAATTACAGTTATTAATCTCTAAACGAAAGATTTATATTTTGAATTATCTTTTACATTTTTGGTTTTTAACAGAATTATTATACTGGGAATTTTATGGCTTCTTAGTATTTAATAAGATCATTTTCCTTCCCCTTTGTCAAATAACATATATACGATTTTTTTTTTAATGAGTGTTATCATTTACCTGCACAATATTATTCCTCTTACATCTCTTATAAGTCAATAATATATTTTCATTTTTCCATTAGAAACATCAATTTTATCTCAGTGGATTCGCTCAAAAAATTTCTATGTCAATGTAAACAATGTAAAAAAATACAAAAAATTCGACAAGTATAGCAGGTGATCTCTTAGTCTAGGATAAACAAAGAGTTTTTATATCGTTATTGCTCTTTTCCGTAATTGAAACTTCATGATATTTTTTTTATGAATTGCTAGTTTTTTGTTCCATTTTTGGTCAAATTTTCATAATTTTTTAACGAGCCGTTTAGCGTCAAAAAATCATTTTCTGAAAACACAAATCGTACTCTAACGCCCCTTTAGCGAATGTAATTTTAGAAAAAAATATCTCAACTCATTGTCCATATAATGTTCTATTAATAGGCATAGTTTCATTCTTGTCCGTCAAACAGTATCGCTTGTATCGCTCTCACAAGGTTTGAGATTGATTTATAAGTCAAAATTTGTACATTTTATTGAAAAAAAAATATTTCCTGTTGATATAAAATTTTGAATATATTTTTCGTTTGTTCCATTTGTAACCTCAAAGATAATGTCAAAATCTCAAAACTCTAGGGTTATTAGTTTAGGAGAAATAAATGTTTTAAAAAAAACGGTTTTTGGCAAAAAAAGTGCCTTTCCCATCATGCATAATTCTTCCCAAACAATAGCGATCTTCGTCTAAATGGGGCCCATTTTTGTGTAAAATATCAACTTGATCCATCAAAGATTCTGGACCGTAGCGTGGTAACAAGCAATGCTAACACACGCACCCACCCACGCACCCACCCACCCACCCACACGCACACAGACATCATCGTAAAAACGTCATAAAACGACTTCTGGTACCTCAAAACATGTAATTCCGTCAATATCTCGAGGTCGAATTTTTTCACGATCACTATACTTTACTTATAGTAAAGTAATAACGAAAATTTGACCAAAAATGGAACAAAAAATTAGCAATTCATAAAAAAAAAGGAATGAAGTTTCAATTACGGGAAAGAGCAATAACGCTATAAAAACTGTTTGTTTATCCTATAGTAGAGTCAATTGTTTATTGACTTATATGAGATGTAAGAGGAATATTATTGTGGAGGAAAATAATAACAGTCACTGTGAAAAAATTCGTATATATGTAATTTGACAAAGGGGAAGGAAAATGATCTTATTAAATACTAAGAAGCCATAAAATTCCCAGTATAATAATTCTGTAAAAAACCAAAAATGTAAAAGATAATTCAAAATTGAAATCTTTCGTTTAGAGATTAATAAATGTAATTATCGTACATCTTTATTTAACAAATCACCTTAAAACAACATTTTCTTCGCTGTTTAAGATGTTTTTCAGAGAAAATAAGGGTATTTTCCTGTTTTAAATTTTTAAAATTTTACTTTAATATTCAATGTAGAAGGATGTCAAGTAAACGATGTAAGAAATCTACTGGCTTTTTGAACAAAAGCCATGTTCTCTTGTAGAAGAATATGTCGTATCAAGAAATGTTCACTTTGGTTTTTCAAAAATGTTATTACTGCTGTACTTATACTAATTAAATTATTTGCAAATAATAAATTATTTGTGATGTACAAAAATAAGCTTATAAATTGATATGTTCTTCAATCACTATCTGTACTGCCTAACGAATGAAAGGCTAATAATTATATCCCATTTAGATATTTATGTTATGCTTAAATGAGACGTTATGTTTTATATACTCAAGAAATTTGACATTAAGTTACTTATAGTAAAGTAGAGTGTAGGCCACTCCAGTTTTTTTTTTCAAGTTTTTACTTTACTATAAGTAAAGAGCAATAATCATGAAAAGACTTGATGTCAAAATGTTGATTTACATGTTAATTTTTGAAGTTTTTCTTATGATTTTGACATGAGGAGGGTTGGTATGTATCAAAAAGTATATGTATGGAACGCTTAAGGTCATACAATTTACGGGATTAGATATATATTATGCCAAAAATGAAAGCACTTGCTCTATACGAGTAGATAATGGCAATAATTTTTAGCGAATATTGAAAGATAAAAAATTTACTTTACAGCCCTTGGGGCGTTCTATTTACAATAATTTTGCACTTGCTGCTAAACTGATAATACTAATAACTAAAAAAAAATCAGATATTTCTGATAGCAGAAAAGATTTTTTTTGCAAAAAAATGTTGAGTTATGATTGAATCTGGACGAATGTGAATACTAGTCACACCATTTAACGGATAACAATGAAATTGAACATGGAAATATGCCTTTAAAGGGATGAAACGTACAGTTTTTTTTTGTCAACATTTCTCAACAAATGTGCACATTATTTATACATTTTGTTAATTGAAATAATATATCCTATCCCTGTCTCCTTCACTTGTAGCATTTGTTTACATTAAATCAGAACATTTTTTGTGGTCTCCAGCCAACTATATTCATATATTTGTTTCCAACGCCCACACTTATAGATTTTTCTTTTTAGTTCTTTTTTAAGGATGAAAAGTGTAGGTTATTTGGCACCCATTTGAGATTTGGGTAAGCCAAATTGCCTGGTTGGTTCTACATCGATCATGAGTCCTAAATTTTACCTTCTTCAAGTTTATTGGACAATCAATATTTAACAATTTCCTGACATCATATTATGTATAACCCGTATAATCTGACTCGCCTCAAGAACAACACTCCAAGAAAATAGATTTATCAAACTTTAAAAATTTTTTTTAAAAATGTTAATATGCTTTCAACAAATTATTTTAAAAGGTAAGAAGTATGCATATCAAAATATGAACAAATAAAACAATACGATTCAAGCACATCAGATCCCCTTTTTTACTATATCGTACCAATTAGGTTAAATAATAGTAGAATAATTATAAATATATATAACATATAGTTATGGCATATAATTGTAATTACAGCTATGACATATAGTTGTAATATAATTATAATATGATACATAATCACTAGACTTATTGTATTTTCAGACCGATTCAAGTAAAGAATTTTCTTTTCTTAACATATACTTCATCATTTTGTTATTAGATTGTATATAATATATTACAGTGAGAATGAACATATTATATTAATAATGTTTATCATGATAAAAAATATGTTATTTTTTGAAACACCGAACAGTTTCACCGTTTGGCAAATACAAATTACATTTAAATCCTTAGTGAGGTATATTTACATATTATTTTCTGTTACATTAAAATATTATTACGGACTCTACTTCCTATGAGTTCTAATTCTAACCCTCTCTTCTGTTAATTCCAAAAACTTTAAGTATTACATTAGATTTAGTTTTATAATGAATTTTCTTGATTATAATTACAAGAATTTGTATTACTGAAAACAAAATTACAACTATAAATCATCTGCTTCATCTGATTGATCTAGTAAATTGCCAGATGTGCTATAAATCATCTGCTTCATCTGATTGATCTAGTAAATTGCCATATGTGCTATAAATCATCTGCTTCATCTGATTGATCTAGTAAATTGCCATATGTGCTATAAATCATCTGATTCATCTCATTGATCTAGTAAATGGCCATATGTGCTATATATCATCTGCTTCATCTCATTGATCTAGTAAATTTCCAGATGTGTATAAATCATCTGCTTCATCTCATTGATCTAGTAAATTGCCATATGTGCTATAACAATCATTATATTATTTTTGTTGTTGACAAATTAACATAGGTGCATTACAATAAATGCAGTTGTTTAATTGCAATAAGCAGTTATTTATGCTTTTACTATATAGTATGGTATTCGTATACACGGTAGCCACATTTAAATAGATCAATCGTTTTAAATTATTATTAATGGATCTTAGATTAGTATTATAAGTTTTCTTAGAGCAAAGTTGAGAGGAGATCACTCAAGATTACTAACTTAGTTAATGTGACCAACGAATATAACCGCGTACTATACTGCACGTCGTAACTGGGAGTTCCAGACCAGAGGTCTTCTACTCCTTGATTACTGTGCTACTATAACTTGGACTGTCAGTAATATCATGTCAGACATAAAGTTCGTCTGTACAGTAATGTATTCGCGGTCATGTAGTCTTGTTAGTCATAGTTTTCAATGTTTTAATCATTCGTTGGAAAAATAGTCAGTGGATGAAGTAATTGTTCAGTGAGGTTGAGGAAGGTGGTGGCAGGATTGAGAGCTTGTACAAGGAGGTTTGGATGAGTTGGTAGTTTGTTGTCTTCATTGGTAGTAAGTCGGGTGATGTGACTATCTAAGGATATTTTGAACGATCTGGATACAAGCCTTGTTTGTTGGTGCAGCTCTAAACCAGACAGAGCATCCATAAGTCATTGCTGAACGAACTACCCCCTTATAGACAAGGTTCTTGTCTGAATCGAAAGAATTCCTAAATTTGAAAAGAGAATACAAATTACACCTCAAGCAAATTCCTTGAGTCGGGGAGGGACACCCTTGCAGAATCGAACATGGGAGCTCTTTGTTGGGTTCAACGCTAGTTTCTACTTGGTGAACCAATGCAAAGCCCCATTGAGGAAATATTGCAATTTCCTGGTGGTATAGCCCATATTATCACATCTATGAGGCACTGAGGTGTCATCCGCGAAGAATCCCAGAAACTTCTCAATCTGATTGTGTAAATTAAGAGCTATCATAGGACGGGAGTTGGGGAAGTCAAATGTATACAGGCAATATAGGATTGGACCAAGAACACTTCCCTGGGGAACAGCTCTATGCATTTGTCAAGTTGGAGAATGTTTGTCATTAATAGATACAAAAAGTTAATGTAAGGAACCCTGTTTCAAATAAATACGGAACTACACAGTATAATTAATTTTTATGACATTTTTGCTGTAGTTTGTTTAGTTTCTTTAACATTTTACACCTATTTTTAAAGTATCACTTTTACTTCATAACCTTGGTATTTGGTGAGGAGAGCAGTAGAGTGAGTTTAAGTAAAATGTAATAATTATCAGAGAAGCGGGTTGAAATCTTGCAGAACAATCTATTCACAGAGTGTATGGATACACAAGTCATAGTTTAGTCATAAACTTATTCATAATTACCTTACACTAAAGAAGTTAAAAGAATACAAACACACAATTTCTTGTTCTATCCGTTAAAGAATTACTCAGTGAATATATACTAACATCTATTCCTCCAATGGTTTTTGATTGAAATGATGGAAACATTCCCAAAGGAAAAGCAACTGCTCTTATTACATTATTTCAAAATATTAACTAGAATTTAGCATTTACAGAATTAACCTGCAAGGTGTCTGTCGAGTAAAGAGAGAATATTAATTAAAAAATATGGTCAAAGTATCAGTGTTTAAAACAATTTATGGTTGAAGATTAAATGTAAATAACGAATAACGACTGAAGCCAATATAACAACCATATTTCTACAAAACTTTTATTGAGTTGAAATAATTCAACCGTGAAAGCTCCGCATTTTTCATTCCCTTTCTAAAACCCAATAGTGGACTATTGAAAAACTCAATTGTTTCGTTCTACCCCATAAATGTATGAATATAAGCTAATATATCATTTAACTTTTTTCAATACCTAGCCAGTAAAAGTGTAATTTCTGTAATGTATGGCTGCATGCGTGCTTGTATCTCTGGTGCTTGGGTGCGCACATGTGATAGAGAGATGTCAAACTTACGGAAGAGTAAACACTGTTTTATAAATAATACTGGTGTCAAATTTCATTAATGTAAAAACAATATTTCATTCATTCAGAATTATTATGACAATTATAACAAAGGACAGGGACAATTTTATTCCGGCTAGTTTTAGAAAAACTACCTT
Organism: Hermatobates lingyangjiaoensis; assembly: GCA_026182355.1. NCBI lineage: Eukaryota > Metazoa > Arthropoda > Insecta > Hemiptera > Hermatobatidae > Hermatobates > Hermatobates lingyangjiaoensis. Next base: position 4,919,602 of record JAPFBL010001938.1, read on the forward strand.
CAATCAAGATACTGACATTAACACCTATAATAAACCACGAAGGAAGTTTAAGGCCGACTACTCCTAGCTAAAGTCATGGATAAAAAGCATGTGGCCAATCATAGTTTTTGTGTATACACTCCAACAAAACTACCGGGATATAGCACTCAAAATAAAGCACAGGAACAGTTTGGAAAAACTACCTCTAATCAAAACACCGACTGAAACACCTTTAATAAAACACGGAGGCCGTTTTAGGGCAACTACTTCAGCTGGAACTCTAGCTATATCCACACCTACCACACCTGTGGTCAATCTCAGGTCAGTTTTATCTGTATACCTCCATTTAACGCTCTGGCTATAAAAACCATAATGAAGCACTTCATCAGAATTTTTAATTATATTAAACAATTATTTTGAAGAAGTATTGATTTATTTAATTAAATAATTATTTTTAATTAAAAAATGTAAACTAAAGTAAATAAACTTAATATATATTTTTAAATTATATAATTTTTTTATGAGATTAATTCTATTTGATTGAATTAAATTAAATAATTTAATTGTTACTATTATATTTTATTTGATCGTTTTTTTAGCATAAATATATTATTATTGTTTTAAATAACGTCTTTCACTATAACATTTGTTATAATTATTTTTTTTGTTTCTGACATCGTTTAATAATTTGTATTAACCACTAAGTTTGTTAACTAATGGTCTAAATTATAAACAACTGGAGGTCTAAATTATGCTACGGAGCCATAAATGATAGATTATGCTGAGCAGTATCTAAAATGATACATTCTAGGAGTGACGTCTTTAATCCCTCCCATAGGAATGAATGACATCCACAAGACTCGTTTTTCCTGATGAAATAATCTAAGCAGGAGCAAGTTCACCCGTACTAGAGAGGAGCATACTTCTATTAAACCAGCCAACTTAAAGTTCTTTATAATTGTTGATCTACATAACCGATTTAGTTGTAGAGTCTTCACATGTTGCTTAATATACCTACATGGATTCCTTCACATTTAAACTCCTTAATTCTTATTTCCATTCGTATTTCAAACCTTGTTAAAGCTTGGCCATTGTAGTCATTTCCTTTTAGCACTCTCTTAGACAGTGCAGTAGCTCTCTAGAAACACTTTTGTAAAACATTAAAATGTCCACCTGCTGCAAAAAGAAGCAGTTTGTCAGTAAGTTCTCACTTGCCGTAATTGCACAGACACAGAATAAATTTCATTAACTCTTGATTGTTTTCGCTCTCCAAATATGCTATTTCTAACTTTCAATGTTAATACCCTGGACATTGATATGGCTACTTAAAAACATAATTAATCAAACCAAAACAAAAAGAGAAACCCGTAAGAGTTAGTTTTCGTCTATTATTATCTATTAATTAAGTAAGATATGATTTACTAAACAAACTGAAGAACAATTTATTTACTGCACTGATTGTTAATTGTAATTTTAAAAGTAGTCTCATATTGCTACTTATCTATATAATGTCTATTTGGTATTTATAATGATAATACAAAATTAATATCACATAAAAACATAAGTTCTTCAGTTAACATTTTTTTTAAATTAAGTCTTAAGTTTTGAAGTTTTTAGTTGTATTTCTCATGATATTAAAAAAGAATAGAAATAGAAAAAATGAATTTACAAAATGGTTGTAAAGATTAATATTTAATAAAATGAATTTACAAGTCATAAATTTAGGATTGATACGGTGTAGATAAGTAACAATTTTGTCGCTTGACTAAGTAGCGGAGACAAGCAATGTTGAAGAAGCTTGTTATCAATTTACTCAGGCATCACTTGCAATATTATATATCAGCAGGATATTGAAGCCATCAAATTCCATGTATTTTGAGACATCGAAATAATTTCAAATCGATATATTAATTTTTAATATTTAGTTAATTGTTCAAAAATCAGTAGGGACTACAGTTTCAAGACCAAATTTGACGAGTTACAAGGCAAGATGGAAGAATACGCCTAAAAGGTATTCTTCTGCCAAATGCATCCTTTTTTACAGTATCCTCGAAATGTTGTTCAACAATCTTCTCTTGTCGAGATAGCAGTCTAATTTGAGGAATGTGTTCAACTTTCCAGAAGTCGGGTAGGGTTTCTTTGAGATTTTCATTGTATTCGCTACGTACAGGACGAGTGACTGCAGTTGCTAATAAATTTACAGATGACTTGTCAGGAGTATATTTTCTCGCTATTATGCAACTAAGCTTCGTATTTTGAAAGATAATAAGGTTATTTGATAAATTAAACTTCTTCGGCGTTAGAATGTCAAACAATATTTCATTACCAAGGGTTAAGTCCACATTTTGAGGCATAAAGAAATACGGGTCTGCTAAAACTATATCTGGAGGAATATTCCAATCTAAGTGGTTTATTTTAGTTTGAGGTAGTTTATCAGCAAGTTTTGGAAGAATCAGTAAGTCAGTCATTGTGGTAAAATCAGAAACTCTAGATTGGAGACGAGTATTAATTTTATTTTTTATGGTTGAGTGATATTGATTAATGCCACAGATAGAGGTATTAGTAGGTAAAAATGGACAAACAAGAGCTCTAGACAACGATTTTGTAATAAAATGACTTTGAGCTCCACATTCGAGCAAGCCTGTGGCTTCAATTAATTTCCCAGGGGAATTGGCCACTAACACCTGAGCTGTGGCCAAGAGAGTATTGCAAGTACTGTGTTGGGTAGATAATGCAACAGGACTAATCCTGTTTGGAAATTTGATTTTGTTTAAATGACACAAAGTATGGTGTTTTTAAGAACATATCTTGCATACTCCAGGGTTTAAACATTCTTTTGTCTTGTGTTTGTTATTAAAACAGTTTAGACATAACCCTTTTCACTTACTTGTACTCTGCTTTCTGCTAAGGACAATGATTTGAATTTCGGACACTCATATAGCTTATGGACTTCGTGGCAAATGTGACATCTGTAATATTCCTTACCGGATGAGCAACTGGAAAAGATTCAGAATTACTGGAAAGACGCAGGACTTGGTCTGGAATACTAAAATTTCTTTTACTCAGCTTACCGTGGACCTGAACAGCAGTGTAATTACAAAATGGATTCTTCATTGAAGACTTATTAACAAAATTAGAAAATTTCTTCGAAGAATATATAATTAATTATCTTACTCTGATTGAAAGACTTGATGGTCGATAAAGTTGCTTCCAAAGTATTTATTTCTTTTAAAAGATTTGGTTCAAAATCAAAAATTGACCAACACTGAGAACTATTTGAAAGAGTACTTTCCCAACGTGTTTGGAGATTTATTAACTTGGAAGTTAATAAAGGCACTAACACATAACTGGAAGAAATTACGTCCTCTCCCAAGGCTTCTAAAAAACTAATATTTTTATAGAACTCATTTTCTACTCCTTTAAGTGATTGAAGACAATTGGGTTGAAACTTTGCTAAACAACAAAACATGAGAATTAACAATTAATCGCCTATTATCAAATCTGTTGGTTAATAGTTCCCAAGCAATATTATAATTTGTTTGTGTAATTTAAATATTGACTACTAGATCGGTGGCTTGGCTTTTCATCTTGAAATAGTCTTTAGCTTAAGGAAAGAAAATTTCTTAACCTGTTTGCGACGGTCCATTGCTCGTCGTGGTCCCGTTCGTACTATATATTGCGACAATGGTACGAATTTCGTTGGTGCACAAAATATACTTAGTGATTTATAAGCTTATTCAATCAGATCAATTTAAATCAAGTATAATTACTAAAGCCACTATTGATGAGATATAATTCAAATTTCTTCCAAGTATATTACCATCTATTAGGGGGTCTTTGAGAAGCTGGAGTTAAAATGATGAAATACCATTTACGGTGAGTTATGGGTTTGATGCACTATACATTTCAAGAATTACCCACTGTTCTGGCTGAAATAGAATCCCAACTGAATTCCCTTCCTCTAACTCCCATGTCCACTACTGACTCCGTCCTTACTCAATCCCATTTCCTGACAGGTGGCGCCCTTACCCATATACCAGGACTGCAAGTTTGAAATGACACATCCAGTCTTGGCACTCGTTGGCATCTAATCCATCTATCCATATAGTGAGTCTTGTTTTGCTTAAAGAAGACAACATGCCCTCCTCTCCTTTGGCCTGTTGTCCGTATAGTAACTCTTCATCCAGGAAAAGAAGGAATCAACAGAGTAGCTACAGTCAAAACATCATCAGGGTCTGAGACTCGACGTATCTCACAAAACTATGTCCTTTTCCTACTGAAGAACCTTCAGGTTTTGATTAATCCACGTTTAGTATCTAAGTAGCTCATGTGCTTGTTATTGAATTTAATGTTACATTAATATATAACTGTATGTATTTAAACCTATAAACCTTTACATGTAGTACTATGTTATTATGTATTCTTATTCAATGTTGATCTTTGTATAACTATATGTATTTAAACCTGTAATTCATTGAAGGAAATTTCTTCTTCATCGGGTGGCGGAATGTTCAGATTGTAACTTAACGGTACATGCCCTCTTAGGGCTGCCTAGCGGTACTTGCCCTCCTAGCTCTGCCTAACGGTACATGGTCAGACTCGGGTACTTCGCATCGCTTCCCAACCACCAAGCAATCAACACCACCACAAGCTCTCTCCACCATCAGCCAAGCATCTATTTCACCACAGGCCAAGTAACGTCTACTCCTCAACCTTCTCCAGTTGTTGTGATACCAGCCACAACAACAGTCTCAGAAAAACTTGGCCAGCAACATTTTATTGTTTATAATTTTTAAAAGTTTTTGGTGTTCTTCTTCTTGAAGCAAGTTTCCGATATCAACTGACTTCGATGGTCTGCTCTATGATGCCACTGCAAGTACTCATAAGATCTTTTCTCTCAGAGTCCTGGTTAAACAGAGGTCAGGTCTCATGACTGTACGCAACTCCCTTTGATGGCTCTGCTGAGTACATCTTCCTCTACATATCGCCCCACGACCAGTGCACACTCCTTTAAGTTGAACCGAACAAAGTAAGTACTCGTTACTATAGGGCGTCTTCTTATTGCTGAGATCTCAGATCATTGTGATACATAGTTGGTCTGCACAAGCTCTGGTTGATTGAACACAGGGTAACCAGTGCTTACTGTTTTCCAACATTATCCACTCTTTCCGGGCAACCTTTATCGCAGTACGCTTGGTACTGGTGGAGGAGAATTTGGGAGAAGGGATAGCTCCATCAGCTTTCTGACTCCCAACCCCCCCAGTACACTGCGATCCATTGAGTATAAAACTAGGTTTTTGAATATTCATTTCATATATTTGTTCATTAAGCTGAAGTTTCAAGTCAATAGTAAGTTTTGAACACTCTGCTTTATTCAACGACATGGAGGAAGTAAATATTAACAAAAAACCTAATCTTTCCACTTTAGATTTTATAACATTTTATAACAAATATTAGGCTCAAAAAACTAGGTTTATACACTAAAATGTCTGCGTTTTTAAGTCTTACTAAATTCAGTATGAAAGATGCAAACTTAATCTGGTTTATAGAATACCGTAACATTTTTATCTTCAAAATAATATTAATAGAGATCTTTAATAATTGATAGTAACAATATTTCAAGGAAACAGCACTTTCAGTGAAATTTAAACACTGTTTCAGAATAATTAATGAGATCTGTTTAGTGCGGTACTGCCAAATTCGCAGCCCAAATGGTTCTTTAATGAGAACTGTCTGCTATAACTCCCTTTTTATCGCTACTATTAAAATTATCTTCATTAATCCTAATTCAACCCTTACAAATAATAAAAAGAATTGAAATAAAAAGTTTTTTTTAAAAAAAATCTAGGTCATAATTGGTGCATTGAAAACGTAAGGGACACGTTAGCATTTAAATATTCATCGCAAGAGCAATAACAATTGTTGCGTCGTTTATTTTGTGAATCAATATTGCGAAACTATAACCCTACTCTCAATGTATCTATGACCAAACTTTCTCAATATTCAGAACTAGTAGATCTGTATATTATATATTATACTATATATTATACATTATATAATATTATATATTATATTTGAATATTATTCTTATACAAAATACAATAACATTCTAAATACAATTTATTATGATATATAATCAAATTTTTTAAGCAGTTTTAAATTAGAAATAAACAGTCTTCGTAAGTGAGTGATTTATAATCTAGAATTTGTAAAACTAGTACAAATAATTTGTACAAAAAATTTGTAAGCATTTGTAAAACTAGAACAGTATTTAGTGAGTTTTATACAAGAATAATCAAATAGGACCGATCTCAAGACCCAGATGACTAAGAGTTTTTGGTTCATTTTTAATTGACCTGCTGTAAGTTTCGTTTCAAAAATATAATAAAGTATAACATAAATTGGATTGGACTCACCTCTTTTAAGAGGTTAGCCCTTTAAATATTGATTTGTTGCCCAAGTGTGAACCGTTGTGGAAAAAATTAAAAAGGATTCATTGAAACAGTTAAGGCTGATTAAAGCTTTTAATAAACATCGTTGATGTGTTATCAAGCTCAAAAACTTATTATCATATGTTTTACATGCCGATGCTGATCCATTACATTTCTCTGATAGAGATGTCAAGCTGCCGTCAAGAAACGGTTTCTATGTACTTACCTATAAGTCAATGATGATAGTCAACTATTATTTCTTAGAAATTAGTTCTCTCTCGTAATTGTTAAAAGATTTATTTTAATTTTTTAGTTCGGATCAGCTGGTGCACAGTTGTTAGTGAAAACACCAAAAAACATTGCTCCGTGATAAAACGTCTTTAATTTATTCGGTTTTAAATCTTAAGATTTGTGAGTTAGTCTTTCCGACATAAAAGTGTCTGTTTTATAAGCACAATTATTACCATCGGTAGCGGATGCGAGAAAGGCGACTTTCTGCTCTATTGACATCTGTGCCTGCTCTGCCTACCTGCTGTGCTGCCTTCAAACATATACTTGTAAAGAAGTTTTATTCCTTTGGCTTATTGTCTCAACAAAATTCATTCAACAAGACCTGTTTAAATTGATCTTCGGAGAGCCCTGTCAAAGGTAATTCAATTCAGTTGTGCTTAATTACGAGTATAACATGAAAAAGAGACGTAGTCGTTCACAGACACATTCCCCACCAAAAAATAAAAAAGTAGCTGTTGCTTTACAATCAGATCTAAATTTGAGTGCCAAACAAATTCCCAAGGTTAGCGTACCATCCACGAGCGGTGCTAACCTTGATTCAAATGTGTCTGTTCCATCATTCTTATCTCCTAACAACTTTTCTGTTCTTCAACGGAAATGTCAAAAGAAGAATCTACTTCAAGACTTCCACCCCCACCTCCCATATATTTAAAATCGGTGACAAATTTCCCAGATCTTATAAGAACTCTTACTGAACTGGTCGGTAAAGGTAATTTTGCTTGTAAATCAAGAGCAAGTGATGTTGCAATATATCCAAAAGAAGCAGAGGGATACCGCAAAATCAACTGTCATTTTAGAATGCTAAACATCCCCTTTCACACGTACCAGCTTAAACAAGATAAAGCGTTTAGAGTAGTAATAAGAAATATTCACCACTCCACTCCAATACAGACTATCCACGATGAACTAAAAGACTTAGGACATAATGTACAAAATATTACTAATGTTCTTCACAATGTGACGAAGCAGCCTATGTCTCTCTTTTTTGTAGATCTAGAACCAAGCCATAATAATAAAGATATCTTTGAAATGACTTCCTTGTTCCATACCAAAGTTATTGTGAAAGAGCCATATAAACGAAAAGAAATACCTCAGTGTAAAAGGTGCCAGCGTTATGGTCACACCAAAACTTATTGTAATCTAGCACCTCGTTGTGTGAAATGCGCAGGTCAGCATAGAACAGAGGATTGTATGAAGTCAAGAGATGAGCCGGCGAAGTGTGCCCTTTGTGAAGGCTGTCATCCTGCAAGTTACAGAGGATGTGAAATCCACAAAAACATACAGAAGAAGCTGAGGCGAAATGTTGACTCAACTGAGAGTCAAAAGACAAGAACTACTGGTATTTCTACGAACCCAGTCGTCAAGAACGTTAGCTATGCTAATGTCGTTGCAGCAGGAGCCACATCATCTGAACCACAGCAAGTACCTCACAAAATGCCTACCTTCAATCCTCCTCCCACACCTTCCTCCGATTTCACAGTCCTTCTTACATCCTTTTTAAATGAACTAAAGTCAACTATCACTCCACTTATCTCCCTTCTCACCACAGTCATAACCAGTCTTGTTCCTGCTGTTGCTACCAAATGAACACCTCCCCAACTAAGCAATCTTTAACTATCCTCCTCTGGAATGCCAACGGACTTACTCAACACAGACAAGAACTCGACATTGTACTACATGACAAGAAAATTGACATTGCACTACTGACAGAAACCCACTTTACGTCCAGGTCATATTTTAAACTAACTGACTATATCACATGGACTATATCAGGAAAGAAATCCATAGTTTCACTGAAACGAGAAACCTATTGAGAACTTGATTAAACAAAAGTCAGAGCCTTGTGATAGTGCTCACATCATACTACAAGCAATGATGCCCTTATTAAGAAAAAAAAAATCTTCTATGATTTTACCACCCATAGAGTACTGTTGGTGTAAATAGAATAATATTTACTACATTTACTATACTTTTAAGTATTTTATCTGAATTATAGAGCCAGTGGACGAACCTATCTCCGCTTTAAAATACAGTTTTTTGTAGTATGTTGCCGACTCCACTTCTGGTTATCTTTGTGACCTAAAAGAAATTAATGGATTGTTTCAACAACTTATTGGTGATAAGTTGTCATGAGAATAATTCCAGTGTTGAAATGTTTTCTCTCTTCGAAACCCTGATTGTCGCTTTGACGATTCTTTTTCTTTAATCATATGATAATCATATTTTTTTTATTGTTTAACCTATCCCTTAGTGGGTGATAACGTCAGCCGTTTACCGGCTTTTTGTTTGATCGGTGATTCTACAGATTCTACATTGGGGGTCCTACATTTTACCTATCTCAAGTGCATTTCCAGTATGGATCTTTAACGAGTACCTGACATCCTACAAGCTCGGGACCGACGGCTTAACGTCCTCTCTGAGGAACGACATAACATAATCAGATTTATTTACCTCCCGCGTGAATAAATCGAGTGTCAGGTGGGGATCGACCCCGGACTACAAGCCCGTTAACCACTGAGCTAACCTGGCCCATATGAGAATCATGTCAGAGGAGAACATTTTTGGTATGCTTGCTAGATAATGGTTAATTTTATTACTAATATTTATTTATTGTTAATAATTTCTATGATAAAATACAAATTTTAAAAAAAGTATTATGGGATACTTAATATATTATATATAACTGAATCGTGCGCGTATGCGTGTATAGTGTGTGTGTCCTCCCATAAACAGGCACAATTTTTCATTTACATGTCCACATATTTGTGCATTCACCCTTATACTCTTGTAATTTCCATTAAAATATTACAAAGTTTGTCGAAATATTTCTAATACAAATAATAGATGGAATGTGAAAAATAGATTCAAATTTAGATGAAATTTGTCAAGAAAAAAAGTTAAAATTTTGGAAGGATGAAAAATGTTTGTTTCCATTTTGACGGGTAGGTAGTGAATTCTTTAAGTAGAAGTTTGTGCAAACATTACTCTACTCTATTTATTTGTCAACATTAATTCAGGTGATTAAGAGCTATATACGAGTAATTGTTTTGGCTGTCCAAAGGTTTTAATGTAAAATGAGGTTTAATTACTAAAAGAGTTACTAAAGAAATTCTAATGTAGTGCAATCAGTTATTATGTGGTATTTACTCATTGTAGGGTAAAAATCTAATGAAATGGTCTCCACATATAAAAATTTAATGATATAAACAACGCGTTTCGAACACGTAGTGTTCTTCCTCAGGCATTAACGAAAAAATACAATGACACCAGAGAGTTATCTATAGTACAAAGTAAATAAGTACAAAAATTAATATAAAATAAAATAAGGCGGAAAGTACGAACCTAAGGATGAGTGCCTCTGAATAAGACTGACTGGTAATGGAATGGACATGGGTGGGGGTATAGGGTACATCTGTTTCTTATTCGAAGGCAGGTACATTTCATTGTAATTTTTTTTTAGGCTGAGCCTTTACATTTTCTTTTAGACTAAGTGTAGGAAACATATTGAAAATATAAAAAACAGAGCTATAACGAAATATAAACCAAATATATGCATAAGGAGAAAGTAGAACTTTTTTTTTATATAAATAAATTAAAAAAAGTTGTACATTTGGGAATTTGTTCGTTGAGGCAAGTAGAATAATTATCGCGCACTAGTTTGTTGATTTCATAGCCTTCTAAAATAGTTATTTCCCGGAATTTATTGTTTCTATGTAGTATTTGTATATTTTGGTCTGGGAAAAATTGGTGGTTATTGGTGACTAAATGTTTGGCAAAATGAGACATAAATTGTTTATTGTTGGGGGATTTGGTTTTCTGTTTAGCTTCTTGTGTATGTTCTTTTATTCTTTTGTTGAATGACCTTATTGTCATCCCTATATAATGTGCAGGGCAATTAGCACATGACAATTTATATATACCAGAAAAAGAAAGGGGTTCTTGAACTGATTTTAAAGATAACAGGGACTTTAAGTCACCTGAGTTTCTGTAAGCAACCTTTAAGCCATATTTTTGTAATAATTTTCCAAATGTACAACTTTTTTTGGATATATATATGACAACTGAAAAATATATGAAAACTGAATATATATGACATTTTCTAGTAAAAACTCAGATTCCACAGAATTTATTGTGAGTTGTTTTAGTGTAACTAAATTAGTTGTGACAGTATGCATAGGCCATGTTGTTGGGGAAATATGAAAGGAATAATTTGGATTGGTGAAATCAAAATTGAAAAAAAAAAAGAAAGGAAAAGGCAAACAAAAGTTAAGGGGGCTTGCGAGTATTACAATAGCTTGGTGATATTCGTATCAAGAAAACCACGCTTTCTATAAAAAAGTAGAGAAACCAACACTGTAATGAGCTGACATCGATCAAACTTCTTCAGTTGTGTCTAATAGGCAAATCATTGAATGAAGTTAGCGTTAAAGGAGATCAAGTGAGTAATATTCAGGTGAAGAAGGCTTTGACAGAGATACCTGAAACTTGAACTTGTCTGGCATCACTTCAGTTAGCGGTTGATTGTCAACTCCTTAAATTTAGATACAGAAATGGGAACTGCACTAAGCTCTATAAATTATGAATTTGTAAAAACTGTCTCTGAGATAAGGTCAACCACAGGTACATGATAACTTTGAAGATTTTTGGGGGAGGATTTCCGTAGGCTGAATACCAAGACGGTAGTCAACAGTAGTCAAGGTCAAGGATGAAGTGTTCAACATAATAGCGGAAGTTAAGGCCGAGCTGAGAAACGTTATAAACAAAGAAATTGAACTATAAAGAAATGAGATTCACGAAAAGGTATAACGTACTGCCAATGTTGAACATATAGAGTTCCATGAGCGTCAAGCCTCAAGGAAGATCTGAAATCCCTTTTTAACGGTTGCAAGGATTAACCATTGACATGAAGACAAAAGCTACTTTTCTTAGAAGATAAATGAGAGTATCAAGTAAAATAAAATCAATATCCGTAGCAGACAATAGAAAAAATCCAACACCCAACCACAAAAAAAAAAAAAAAAATCAGAAATAGAAAGGAAACAGGCGTTCACTGCAAAGTGAGGCTCATGTTTTCTGCCAATATTCTTATTTCACAGAGGGACTGTACAACCTCTATATCCATTGGCGGAATAACGGAGGCTTCGCTGGGCAGCGGGTAACTGGTGCTTTCTATGAACAGCACCCATGGACTCTCTACTCTCCTATTGGTCACCATCGTAACGAATCATATTACTATTATTCATAAGAGATCCTTAAATCTCATCGAACTTTTGTAGTCTTTTTCCAAATCTATCAAATTCAGCATCCCATTGTGGTTTTTAAATTCAATTTCAAATGTTCAAGTTCTTAAATGAACTTTATTTAAGTTCATTTAAGAATTTATTAAGTTTAGTTAAGTTCTGAATTTATTAAGTTAAAAACTTAATTAAGTTCTTTAATGCAATCTATAACTGTCTCCAGAGATGTATCCTTCACTTCTATTATTTTTAGGAATTATTTGCAAAATAATCTTTATCTTCATGAAGGTGATTGCCTTAAATCCAGATAGGATAAATGATTATCAAATGTTTATGAGTCTTCATAAACCACGTTTGTTCTAAAGGAAATTATATATTTGTAAATATATAATGTCTAACCTTTTTGAATGGGATATTTATTGTCAAATTTGATTTTAAAGAGTGTTAAAACCACATGCAACTTTTCTTATAAATTAAAATTAATTTCTACCAAACGTGAGAGAAGAAATGCTTAATTAGGTTTTATCTAACAGTTAACCATGAGACAGTAACTTATAATTATATTATGGGAAATTATAATTATTCCTAACATATTAGGTAATTTTAAGAAAATTTCACAAAACATTAAATCGTAATATGTGAAGATTGATAGAAGTCTGATATAATTACGTGGCGGGAGTATCTTGGAGGGTTTTTGCTTTTTGCATGACGTTCTGAATCATAGCCCTTTCTTCAGCACTGAGGTGACTTAGGTCCACGCTCGGCTCCTCTCCCCCTAAAACAAAAACTTGATTAATAATACACCTGTTGACACTATGAAATTTAAACAAAAATTAATTTATTTCTCAATAAAAATCTTCATCTCCGCAATATCTCTCATATTGCATATCTATAAAGAAATTGTTAAAGTACATGTAGAAAAATAATGTTAAAACTCTAACCTGAACTTGATTTTCGGAAC